>JBBCBC010000031.1:16282560-17555317 GCA_037126765.1 Stenogyne calaminthoides | reverse complement strand
TCGTTTCTCTCTATTTTATTAGTATCACTTTGTTAGTCCACTCCACTCATATCAATCACATGAATGCAACTTTCTGGTTGTTGCCAAAACAAAAGACCCCAACAAAAGACCCCATATTAAACAATAAATCCATTATGTATTAATGTACATGGAAAGATTAATTGTTCAGTGTGGCTTTAATTCTAAGTGGAATGTGATGTCTGAAAAGGTGTCACTTTTTGTGAGAGTGGAAGAAAGTAATTTTTTAATGTATGATTAAATTCTTGGTGCCCTGCCTTTGTGTTGAGAAGAGAACCCACCACACCACTTTTCAAAAACTAATACTCCCTCTGTCCCAAATTCAATTGAGCAGTCACTATTTGACTCGTATTTTAGAGAGAAAATTGTTTATTAATAATTAAAATAATAAAAAAAAATTTAAGGTGAGGTATAATAGTGCTACCCTTCATCTATTATATCATGCTTTAAAAATAACTTTATCATTTCATATACTATAAACAACTCGCTCAATAAAGCACGAGCCGAAAAGTGCAATGCTCAATCGAGTTTGGGACAGAGGGAATACTATATAGACATGCTAAAAAAAATTGGAACCGCCGGTACCAAGGTTTGGATTCCGGAATCGAACTGAAACTGTAAGATACACGATTCGGTTCCGGTTCCATTATTTCTAGAACCGTGAATTGCCGGTTCCGGTTCGAACCGCCTTTTTTTTTTTTTTTTGTATTTTGTATTTTATAATAGTTCATTCAATTATCTCTAAGTGTATTTCTTAGAATGTTAGAATTCAAGATACTTAGTTCATACTTAATATTTCAATAATTCAATTAATTCAAAACTATTGTTAGTTGATTTAATTTATTCAAGTTTTCATCTTCATTTTTTCATTGTTTCTAAGAGTCAAATAGTCAATAGTCAAGTCAAGAGACCAAGATTCTAAGCTATTTCTTTTTATTTTTTAGTTATTATTTTTTACTTTTTATTTTTTATTCTTATTCTTTATCATCCTTCTATAAATTCCCATATATCAAATTCAAAAAACTCACACAATTTTCCTTAATTTCTTCTCTTCTCTTGACTTGACTTAAGCAAAAAATGGTTTCTTTTTCTTCTTCTTCTTAAGCAAAAAAATGGTTTCTTCTTCTCTATTTACGGTTCACTGCTTGCATTTTGGTATTGTACTAATGTTATTGTTATGCATATTTTTATGTTTTAACTTTTAATTATTGTAATGTAATTTTTAAGTTAAATTCTCATATTAACAATATTACAATAATTAAATTTTTTATATACATTCCTTCAAATTTTAGATCCTAAAAATCAAGAAAAAAAAGGTACCGGTATTAGTGTTAGTGTCCTAAAGACAATCCTTTGTATGGACATAATATTAAGATAATATTCAGTGTTGGTTTAATATTATTGTTTATTTAATATTAAATGTATGGTGTTACACTTATTAGAATATTATGTTTGATTGTTTGCATTTGTTCTTATATGTGTTCCCTTGAATCACTGATGTCGTTGAGATGTGAGAACTCAGATGACTTAAACATGATTCTCAAATAGCCCCGATCAAGGATCATCAAGAATGAGATATTGATGATGTAATGGAGATTGGTGTGCGATCTGCAACATACTCTAAGAGAGTGTAGTAAGATCTCACATTTTACGAGATACTAGGTATCTCATGATGGATGCACAAATACCTTAGAGGGTATTGGTATACCCATCCGAGCAACCATTTGATGTAGTTCCACTATATGTGTCTACGGGTGTCTCGGTTAGTGGGAGCGATGCGATACTCCTTTGACTTGAGGTCAATACGCACGACGCATGTGGAGTGATGAACTTTGACCATGACCGACGCTTAAACCCTTCCATGGGTAGATATGATTTGGATTTGGTTCATCACGAAGGGCATGTGCGTGGTTGTAACACCCAAGATTTTCAATCACCATAGGTTATTAAAGAGAAATATTTAAATTATATTTTTTTAAAAGCATTAAAATTAAATAATTAAATATATATAGGTTCACATACCTATATATCATAAGGAAAAAAAAAGTTATTATTAAAGGATACATCTTCAAAAATGCGTGCACTAAGCTCGGGTATTATTTTAATACTTTCAAGTTTTTAATGTATAATGCATAAGATATGCTATTTTTATATTTGTTTTATTTTGGAGGAATATTTTTTTTTTGATAAAATAGATATTATATATAGAGTTTCATATATATAAAATCTCCCCTATATGTCACGCAGATAAGCTTGAATGCTTATATATATATATATATATATATATTATTTATTTATTTAATTATTTATTTGCTCTTCTTTAAAATATAATGCACGGATAATTTTTGGCTCCATATTTTCTCTATTTTTTTATTGTGATCAATATTATCTCTAACTCTAAGCCCAAAAAATCTCAACTGATTTTTACCCCCTCATCCTATATTATACCCGGTCAGTTATCACAAAGAAAATCACAAAAAATATTTTTCATAGTAAACTCAAACTCTCTCTAAACTAGAAGTTTTCAACGTCTGCCTTCTCTCGTCGGAGTGGTAAATATTTTCTGCCTATTATTTATTAAAATTCAGTCTACTATTCTACAAATTTTGATTTCTTCTGGTTCAACAAGCATGTACGTTATATGATTATTTCTTTACAAAATCATTAAGCCAACATTTATAAAGAACCTTTAAAGACTATATGTTTCTTTTTCTAAACTATTACAGATTGTTTATTAAAATGGCCGAAATATTTTTGTTGCAACCAAATTCTTATTTCAAAGCTTATTTCAGTAATTAATTGCCTAATTTCTATTTTCAGGGCTTTATGAATTCACACAATTTAATTCTCCTTGCTAGTACTCCAAACTAATTTCTGCAATGATAATTGTATAAACAAAATTTTATTTTCCTTCTGAAAATTTATTTATGTATAAAACCCAGTGAATATTAGTTGATGTGCTTAGCATTTAAATATTTTATTTTTATGAGCCGTAATTATGGTTTTATATATTCTTTCGAATTGTCAAAATCAATTGAGGTTATCTATGTTTATACGTAAACCTTTTCTTTATGCATTACAGAACTAATAATATATCAAGCCTTTTGCATGGGCATAAAATGTTTTTACTGCCAATTCATGTACCATAAGCCGCAACTTTAAGAAAATGATTTGTTTTTGAAATACTCTGAGCATTTAATTATTTCACTACAAATTATTCTTTTTAATTGTCAAAACAATTTTAGTTTACCTGTCTGTATTGTAAACGCTTTTTATGTCGTAATAGTATTAATACTGTATCAACCATTAAGATACTAAATATTCGCACATTATAAATTATAATAATTCTAAAACTTTATATTTAATATTTTAGGTGACCAGGATTTTACGCCTTAAATCAATTTACGTGTTTATGAGGTTAATCAAGACTTGAGGTGAGATTTTTACTTGTTTTGTTATCTTTGAATATTCATGTGAATTTAATTGTTGCTTGCTACATATTTTACGTGGATATGTTATATTGAATTATTTGGTTACTCGATGGAAAAGATCGTTGTAACTTGCGGAGACTTCGTTCCAGGATGGAAAAGATCCTTGGACGCAACTCCACCGTATACAGATTGGCCAATACGACTCAGGATGGAAAAGATCCTTGACTCGTTATATTGATTATGATGCATGTTATGTGAGTTTATGATTTTATTTATGTGTTATATTTGATTATAACATTGTGAGAGAATCCCACTGAGCTAGTTGTTTTGTTCATCCCAATCCTTAATATTTTGCAGAGTAATTATGGAGTGCGGTGGAGGGCCGGTGGATTGCCTCGAGACATCATTTATCATTTTCTTAAGCAAATTATTTCATTGCATAACTCTTATTTCATTTGAATATTGAGGATTTAGTTTTGACTTTATTTTTAGTAGTATTGGATTACTTTAGTTTATTTTGAAGATCTATATTTAACACTGAGATAATTTATTAGATTTTCTAATGGTTAAATTATCTTTTTTGAAAATATTTTAAATTTAATTGCATTCGCTACAAACTTTTAAAATTTAAAATGCAGTAGTTTTAGTTAGTTATGGAATTATTGGAAAATTGTCTTTTTAAAATGTCTTTAAAAGCTTTGAAAAATTGGGATGTGACAGTGTGGTATCAGAGCAGGTCTACGTTCTTGTAGACTTGTAAAAAAAAATTCTTTTAAAGACTTACTATTTCTTTTAAAAATTATTTGTAAAAAAAACCCTTACTCATGAGTCAAGATAATTATTTGTGCAAAAGAATTTTAAATCATGCATTATTAAGTATAAGTTACGGCATCCACCACCGCTCACCGCTACAACTCCAATGTATGATATGAAAGTTTACAAGTTATATTATTAAACGATCATGGAAAAGATGATCATATAATATATGATTCACGATATTGAAATGGTTGAGTTTGATAAAATATTTACTATTTGGTCATGGAAAAGATGATCAAATGATTACGATTTATGACATGAATTTACTAACTATGATTTACGATGATTAAAGGATATACTATTGATGACACGGATATGAATAACTGTGATATACGACGATTACATAATTTGTTAGTGTTAGTGTCCTAGAGACAATCCTTTGTAAGGACATAATACTCAGATAATATTCAGTATTGGGTTAATATTACTATTTGTTTAATATTAAATGTATGGCGTTACACTCATTAGAATATTATGTTTGATTGTTTACATTTATTCTTATATGTGTTCCCTTGAGTCACTGCTGTCATTGAGTGAGTGAGAACTCGGATGACTTAAGCATGATTCTAAAATAACCCCAATCGAGGATCATCAAGAAAGGGATATTGATGATGCAATGGAGATTGGTGTGCGATCTGCATCATACTCTTAGAGAGTGTAGTATGATCTCACTTACTACGAGATACTAGGTATCTCATGATGGATGCACAAAGAGAAACCGTTTGATGTAGTTCCACTATATGTGTCTACGGGTGTCTCGGTTAGTGGGAGCGATGTGATACTCCTTTGACTTGAGGTCAATACGCACGACATGTATGGAGTGATGAACTTTGATCATGATCAATGCTTGCACCCTTCCATGGGTAGATACGGCTTGGATTGGGTTCATCACGAAGTGCATTTGCGTGGTAGTTGAGCCAAGAAAATGATTCATTCCTCAAAGTGGATTTAGAGAGAATACTCATCTTCTCATCATAACTGGATCGAAGTCATTGGCCAATGCACGTCAACTTAGACTTTGTGACTAAGTGTGACAATAATGATCAATTAGTGATTTGAGATAAATTGATTAAGTTATTTGAATAGACACTTCATCATGTTCAAGACTAATCGAGTATTCGTGAATGAAAGGAGAAAATCTCAATTGCCCACGTTTCAGTTACAGGTTGTTGCATGTTTCTCGCAACGTACCTCATATATTGAGAATGCCTGATTTATTGACTATGGTTCAATTAAGACCGTTAGTTTGACTAATCGCTAGGCATATGAGGGCCTATGGGTCACACATCAAGTAGTTCCCTTTTATGGATTATAGTTGGTTGATTAAATATTAAATTGAATTTAATATTTAATTTATGGAGAAGTAATTAATAATAGATTAATTTGGAATTAATTATTATTAATATTTAATATTTTAATTAAATAAGAATTCCCAATAATTATATTTGGAATATAATTGTAGGATTTAATGCATATGGAAATAAATCGTAGAGATTTTCATATAAGGCATTTAAATCCGTAGAGATTTATATTTAGGAAATTAAATTAAAAGGAATTAATTTAATTCAAGATTAGGGATTGTATTTCCCTAATTGGGCTAGCTTAGGGTTTAAGCTGGGCCTCCCTATATATACAAGCTCTAAGGAATTCACAAACAACGTTACTTCATATTTTCTCCATAAGATCTAGAGTTTGTATTTTCCTAGCAAATCTGTCTCGGGATTCAACGCTGGCAAATCCGCGCAAGTCTATAATCGGGGATTACTTGGATACCGTAGTAGAGAAATTTGCACTCAACCTACTGTAAGATTTCTCGTTATGATTATTGTAATCTGTATGCAATTAATTGTTCGTTTTTGGTGAACTGTTATTTCCGCTGCGCATGTGATTACGTGTTTTAGTGCCTCTATATTCCAACAGTGGTATCAGGGCTCCAGGCTCTTGTTTTAATTGCATAAAATATGATTTTTTTTAAAAAAATTAATAATCAGTGGGGCACGGTTTTTCTCATTAAACCGCACCCCTTGTTTTGTTTTGGTCCTGTTTCGCTCGTCCCCTTTCGTCTTCACCGAGAACCCAGAAATTAGGGTTTCTCCCCAATTTTCGCTTCACTGCCTCGCGTTTCAGACCTCGGCCGACGGCGCTACGCTGCATCGCTAAGGGCCGGTGTTAGGCACCACACCTCGCGATGCGCGCAGGAGCCCGCGACTCGAACCCGAAACGCCCCGATCTCGCCTTGGAGGCTTCGATTGTTCCACCGCGATTCATGGCAAATCATCGCCGATTCTTTCCGATTTCGACATTGGTCACTTGAACGTACTCGTGGCTTGGCCGACGTGCCCGTCTCAACCTATTTCAAGGCGGCGCGTCACCGGACTTGGGAAGAGTCAGTGGTGACGCGCCGCCGACTCGTCGCCTGCTTGTGTTCATCGATCTAGTTTCGAACTAAAGATCGACCAGGGGTGCGGCACCGCGCTTACCCCTCCGCCTCGTCCGCATCGATGACGGGTCGCCCGCACGCTAGGTGTGAAGTTGGCGAACCGCGTCAGACCACTGGCCGAACCATGTCGCATCGCCTCGTTCGATTCTGTTCGTCTTCATTGGGACCCAAATTATTTCGATTGTTTTGGTTTCTTGTTTGGATTGAACGGATGAAATTAATTTGATTAATTGTGATGCGATTTTGATTATGAAATTGGGTTAATTTGGTGTTTGGACTTCGAATTTGATTCGATTTGGTTGGGTGATGATGTAGGAGGGCTGTTTTGCAAATTCGATTTGAGACAGGCCCTCCCGTGCAAATTTTAGAAATTGCACCTGAGCCTACAGGATTAAAATAAATAAAAACTGAATTTTGGAATTTTATTGGATATAATTCTGAGATTAAAATTCGGTTGGACCAAGACGATTAATTGGATTAATCAATTTTAATAATCTTAAAATGGATCTTTAATTAAAATTAAATTCGTTTTCAAAGGATTTATTAAAAACCCACTGTTAACTTGTTTAATTGTTTTTAAATTAGTTAACGTTTAAGTCCGCGTTATAAATGTTTGGGTAGGCGGCGCCCAAATAAATGTCGGACCGTGTTAAATGCTTGGGTAGACGGCGCCCAAATATTTGTGAGTCCGTATACATCATCTTTGGGTAGGAGGCGCCCGTAATTGCTCAAATATGACTTAGACTTCATGGATCTCGATTAAGCAATTAATACTCTGCCTTTAAAATGTTCCTCACTAAAATATGGTTTTCTCATTAACTTGATAAGATGTCTTCCATCGAAATTAAAAGTAAACCGGAGATTTCATTCCAATGAGTACTTAAAGACCCTCGTCTTTTGCTCGGATCTACATCTAACGGGACTTTTATAGGGACATGAAAATGTCGCCGCTTGATGGTTGTAAACCAACTTAACTTTGTTTCGCTAGCCCTCGCGGGGAACAAAGGGTAAGTGACATCAGTCGAACTAGGTTCGACAACTAGGAGTTGTAATTTGGCAATTGGTTTGGAGACCTACCAGTTATGCTGTCATAATGATCAGCCCTAGCTGGGATTATGATGGTAGTAATGTGGATCCTAGTCCATTATGATTTATATTAGATATAAATTCGTACTTTTCCGATGAGGTCGTTGAGTATGTGAAAATAATGGAGACAAAATAAATTGAAAGGCCATGTTTAATTTGAATTGTTGAATATTGATCATAGGAATTATGTGTTTTAATTCCCGTTTTATTTTATTTCTCTAGGATTGTTAAAATGAATAACTTGTCATTGAGAAGCGTTTTGGAAACGAACAAGTTGGTTGGGCCAAACTTTCTTGATTGGCACCGAAACGTTCGTTTGGTGCTCAGGCAAGAGAAGATTGAGTACGTGTTGGACATGCCAATCCCTGCTACCCCTGAGGCTGGTACTGAAGAGGCTGAAGCGTTCGACGCTGCAGCCCAGAAGAAGCATCAAGAGGATGCTTCCCAGGCTCAGTGTGTTATGCTCCTCGAAATGACTCCCGAGCTGTAAAGGCAGCATGAGAAGATGCTTCCCTTCGAGATGATTAAGCATCTGAAGGATCTCTTTGATTCGGAATCTCGTTCTGAGATTTATGAAGTGATGAGAGATTTGTTTAGATGATGATTGTCCGAGGGAGGGAAGGTTTCTCCTCATGTATTGAAGATGATAGGGCTAATCGAGAAACTTGGTCATCTGGGCATTGAGCTCAAGACCAACGTTGTTGTTTATGCCATTCTTTAGTCGCTTCCCGATTCATATTCAAGTTTCGTAGTAAACTTTAATATGAATAAGACGGAATCGACCATGCCCGAGCTGCATAACATGCTCAAGACTTTTGTGTCCTCCACTGCTAAAGAGAAGCCCGTACTCATGGTGAGTGCATCTACTTCTTCTGGTCCAAAAGGAAAGAAGAAGCGGAGAGGCAAGGCAAAGAAAGGCTCTAAGCCTAGCTTCCTTAAGCCCAAAGGTGGAATTCAAAAGAAGTATAGGGTGGACAAGGATGTATGCCTCCACTGTAAGCAGAAGGGCATTGGAAGAAGGAATGTAAGGTTCTAGCAGCTGAAAAGAAGGCACAAGGTGTCTCAGCCACTGGAACATGTATGTTTGTTATTGAGATAAACATGTCCACAAATGATACTAATTGCTGGGTATTGGATACCGGTTGTGGCTCACACATTTGTACTAATGTGCAGGGTCTCAAGCATAGCAGGGCAGTTAGGCCGGGTGAAGTCGCCCTACACATTGGGAATGGAGCAAGAGTTGCTGCTGAACGTGTTGGTGTTTATGTTTTAGACTTACCTTCTGGTTTTAGACTTGAACTAAATAATTGTTATTTTGTTCCTTCTATTACCTGCAACATTATTTCTATTCCGATGTTGGATATTGAAAGTTTTTCCTTCCATTTTGCAAATAATAATTGTTATTTTTCGCTTAATGGTGATGTGTATGAAAATGCTCCTTTATCTAATGGTTTATATTTGTTGCATTGTGGACATAACATTCTTAATATACAAAACAAATGACTCAAACTTAGTAATCATGAAAACCCGACTTACTTGTGGCATTGTAGGCTTGGTCAGGCAAATGAGAATAAGATAGCAAGGTTAAGAAAGTTAGACTACTTAACCCCATTCGACTTTGAGTCTTATGGTAATTGCGAATCCTGTCTCAAGGACAAGATGATCAACAAACCCTTTTCTGGGAAAGAGGTTCGTGCCAAAGAAGTTCTAGAGTTGATCCACAGTGACGTTTGTGGACCGCTGCCCACTCTAGCTAGGGGTCAATTCGGCTACTTCATTACTTTTACTGACGATTTCTCTAGATTCTAATACGTGTATCTAATGAAACACAAGTCCGAATCGTTTGAGAAATTCAAGGAGTACAAAGCTGAAGTAGAGAAACATCTTGGTAAGAGTATTAAGACTCTTCGATCAGATCGAGGAGGAGAATATCTTAGCCATGAATTCATTGATTATCTGAAGTTGCATGGAATCTAATCACAATGGACTCCTCCCGGTACACCCCAAATGAATGGAGTGTCCGAGAGGAGAAACCGAACCCTGTTAGACATAGTAAGTTCCATGATGAGTTTCTCCTCCCTTCCGACATTCTTATGGGGATACGCACTCCAAACCTCAATCTACATTCTGAATATGATTCCATCCAAATCAGTTGAGCATACCCCATACGAGCTATGGCATGGCAAGAAGCCAAATTTCTCTCACATTAGAACATGGTGTTGCCCCGCGTTTGTGAAGAAAATGCTCACTGATAAGTTGGAAGCAAAAGGTGAAAAGGGATATTTTGTGGGATATCCTAAGGAAACTAGAGGATATTATTTCTATCTACCTCAGAAACAAACAGTGATTGTTTCAAGGCAGGCTAAATTCCTTGAAGAAGACTACGTCTTCAAGGAACAAAGCCGTAAGACGATAGAACTTGAATAAATTCAAGAACAACAACTTAACAAGGAGACTGATGTCTTGTCAAAGCAACATGACAAAGAATTAGTGGGAGCATTCAACAACTCACATGGTGGAATTTTATCACTAAGTGATCCTCTTTCAGCCAGTGGGAGCGTAATTGGAGTTGCATTGCCCGAGCAACGAACTCCATGTGGGCTGAATGAGAACAACATAGTTCAAACTCTCACCCAAGAGGCATTCGGAAGTGCTCAAGGAGCATCCGGAAGTGTCACTCTTGAGGCCTCCCCGGTCGACGATGAAATCGCTGCACCACAAAATTTTCACGATCAGAATGTGCAGTCTGAGCAACCACAACTCCGTAAGTCCACTAGAGTTCGTAATCCACCCATAATATATTATGGCTTCCTCATAGAGGAGCATGATGATGTGGAGATCCCGGATAAGGACGAACCTAGAACTTATATTGAGGCAACATTAGATGTTGACTCAAAGAAGTGGCATGAAGCCATGAAATCCGAGATGGACTCAATGTACGTCAATCAAGTTTGGGACTTGGTTGAATTGCCGAAAGGTGTTAGACCCATAGGTTGCAAGTGGATCTTCAAACGGAAGACCGATGCAAATGGCAAAGTACATACCTACAAGGCTAGGTTGGTGGCGAAAGGTTACAGTCAACGCGAAGGCATTGACTATGACGAAACTTTCTCACCAGTTGCTAAGATCAAGTCCATTCAAATTTTACTTGCGATAGCAGCACATCTAGATTATGAGATTTGGCAGATGGATGTCAAAACAACTTTCCTCAATGGCAACATTGATAAGGAAGTGTTTATGACTCAACCTGAAGGTTTCATATCAAAGCCAAAATCTAATCTAGTGTGCAAGCTTAAACGATCCATTTATGGATTGAAGCAAGCTTCTAGGAGTTAGAATATCCGATTTGATGAAGCTGTTTTTATCATTTGACTTCGTCAGAAACTCGGAAGATCCGTGCGTCTATCGGAAATGCTGTGGGAAGAATATTGTGTTCATAGTTGTGTATGTCGATGACATACTCATTATGTGAAATAATATCCCACTCATGCAGTCCGTGAAAGAATGGCTGTCAAGGACCTTCATGATGAAGGACCTTGGAGAAGCCTGCTACATCTTAGGGATCAAGATCCATAGGGATAGATCCAAGAGGATGTTGGGACTGACACAGTCCACCTATGTAGACAAGGTGTTGAGGCGTTTTGAGATGGAGAACTCTAAGAGAGGTTCTCTACCAACATGTCATGGGATAAAGCTGTGTAAGAAGGATTGTCCTTCTACAGAAGCTGACATCCAGCGCATGAAGGATATATCATATGCATCTGCAATTGGATCCATCATGTACGCCATGACTTGCACTAGGCCAGATGTGGCCTTCGCTGTCAGCACTACTGTTAGATACCAACAGAATCCGGGTGAACCCCACTGGATTGCTGTCAAGAACATTCTTAAGTACCTCAGACGTACTAAAGATTGCTTTCTAGTCTACGGAGGTCAATCAGAGCTAGTCGCGACCGGTTATGCTGATGCAAGTTTCCAATCCGATTGTGATGATTACAAGTCACAGTCAGGCTATGTCTTCGTTCTCAATGGTGGGGCGGTCAGTTGGAATAGTTCCAAGCAAGATACTACCGCTGATTCAACAACCGAAGCTGAGTACATTGCTGCGGCGGAAGCTGCCAAAGAAGTAGTCTGGATAAAATAGTTCTTAAATGAACTAGGGGTAGTTCCGAGTGCCAGCAGTCCAATAAAGTTGTATTGTGACAATACTGGTGCGGTTGTGCAAGCTAAGGAATCGAGATCCAATAACACAAACAAGCATGTACCGAGGCGTTATCACTTGATAAGAGAGATAATCGCTAGAGGAGAGATAGAATTAGAACGTGTCCCCACGGAAGATAACCTGGCTGATCCTTTCACCAAGGCTTTGAGTGTTCATGTACACACTAGACATTTTGATGGTCTAGGGGTTAAACATGTAGGTGATTGACTCTAGTTCAAGTGGGAGATTGTTAGTGTTAGTATCCTAGAGACAATCCTTTGTAAGGACATAATACTCAGACAATATTCAGTATTGGTTTAATATTATTATTTGTTTAATATTAAATGTATGGTGTTACACTCATTAGAATATAATGTTTGATTGTTTGCATTTATTCTTATATGTGTTCTCTTGAGTCACTGCTGTCATTGAGTGAGTGAGAACTCGGATGACTTAAGCATGATTCTTAAATAGCCCCAATCGAGGATCATCACGAAAGGGATATTGATGATGCAATGGAGATTGGTGTGCGATCTGCATCATACTCTTAGAGAGTGTAGTAAGATCTCACTTACTACGAGATACTAGGTATCTCATGATGGATGCGCAAATACCTTAGAGGGTATTGGTATACCCATCCGAGAAACCGTTTGATGTAGTTCCACTATATGTGTCTACGGGTGTCTCGGTTAGTGGAAGCGATGCGATACTCCTTTGACTTGAGGTCAATACGCACGACATGTATGGAGTGATGAACTTTGACCATGACCAATGCTTGCACCCTTCCATGGGTAGATACGGCTTGGATTGGGTTCATCACAAAGTGCATGTGCGTGGTAGTTGAGCCAAGAAAAGGATTCATTCCTCAAAGTGGATTTAGAGAGAATACTCATCTTCTCATCATAATTGGATCGAAGTCATTGGCCAATGCACGTTAACTTAGACTTTGTGACTAAGTGTGACAATAATGATCAATTAGTGATTTGAGATAAATTGATTAAGTTATTTGAATAGACACTTCATCATGTTCAAGACTAATCGAGTATTCGTGAATGAAAGGAGGAAATCGCAATTGCCCACGTTCCAGTTACAGGTAGTTGCATGTTTCTCGCAACGTACCTCATATATTGAGAATGTCTGATTTATTAACTAGGGTTCAATTAAGACCGTTAGTTTGAATAATCGCTCAGTATATGAGGGCCTATGGGTCACACAACAAGTAGTTCCCTTTTATGGATTATAGTTGGTTGATTAAATGTTATGAGGATTTAATATTTAATTTATGGAGAAGTAATTAATAATAGGTTAATTTGGAATTAATTATTATTAATATTTAATATTTAATTAAATTGGATTTAATTAAATAAGAATTCCCAATAATTATATTTGGAATATAATTGTAGGATTTAATGCATATGGAAATAAATCGTAGAGATTTTCATATAAGACATTTAAATCCGTAGAGATTTATATTTAGGGAATTAAATTAAAAGGAATTAATTTAATTCAAAATTAGGGATTTTATTTCCCTAATTGGGCTAGCTTAGGGTTTAAGCTGGGCCTCCCTATATATACAAGCTCTAGGGAATTCACAAACAATGTTACTTCATATTTTCTCCATAAGATCTAGAGTTTGGATTTTCCTAGCAAATCTGTCTCGGGATTCAACGCTAGCAAATCCGTGCAAGTCTATAATCGGGGATTACGTGGATACCGTAGTAGAGAAATCTGCACTCAACCTACTGTAAGATTTCTCGTTATGATTATTGTAATATGTATGCAATTAATTGTTCATTGTTGGTGAACTATTATTTCCGCTGCGCATGTGATTACGTGCTTTACGTGCCTCTATATTCCAACATAATTTACTTCCTAATAACTATGGCTATTGATAGATAAGATGGATATAGGTGTTATGATGAGATGACCTTTATAATTTTGGGTACTAAGACAGTCGAATTCTTATAGAAACATGACTCGAGGAGAAGGTGCTACGATAAGTATTCTTACAGTATCAAATATTCCTGCATAAGTACTTGTAGATATTGGAGCAACACATTCATTTGTGTCCGCAAAGTTTCATTTATTAACTGGAGAAAAAAGGATAAGAGTAGAAGAACCATTAATGATAGGTATTCCGTCTGACAAAATAATAAGTATTTGCACTATGGTTAAAAATGCTAAAGTTGATGTGAGCGGACATGATTTAGAAGTTGATTTATAGTTATTAGTAAATACCAAGCCGATATTAAGTGTCGTGAGAGAGAAGTGACTTTACACCTACCTAATAAATAAGAAGTTGTGCTCTTTGGGGTAAAATCTAAGACCGTTCCATAAGTGATTAGTGCAATGAAGGCGACGAAGATGCCGAGAAAGAATAATTGTCAGGGTTATCTAATCAACGTGATGGGAGAACAGAAACCAAAAGTGAATGTTGATGACGTACCAATCGTTCGAGAATATCTTGACATCTTCCAGGAGGACTTGCCTGGAGTCCCACCTGCCAGACAAGTGGAGTTTTCTATTGATCTAGTACCTGGAGCAGCACCGATATCGAAAGCACCTTATAGGATGGCACCGAAAGAGTTACAAGAATTGAAAGTTCAGATACAAGGTCTGTTGGACATGGAATTCATACGATCGAGTGTTTCACCATGGGGAGCACCTGTTTTGTTCGTGAAGAAGAAGGATGAGACGTTAAGGATGTGCATTGACTATTGAGAGTTGAATCGACTCACGATTAAGAACAAGCACCCGTTGTCAAGAATTGAAGACTTGTTCGACCAATTGAGAGGATATGAGATATTTTTCAAGATTGATATTCGATCAGGATATCATCAACTGAAGCTCAAGGAAAGTGATACTATGAAGACGACATTTAGAACTTGTTATGGCCACTACAAGTATGTAGTAATCCCTTTCGGATTGACTAATCACCTGCAGTGTTTATGGACTTGATGAACCGAGTTTTCTATCCATTCTTAGATTGATTCATCATAGTGTTCATTGATAATATTTTGGTGTACTCGAGAGATGAAGCTCAACACGGGGAACATTTGAGGATTGTGTTATAAACACTTCGTAAGGAGAAATTGTACGCAAAGTTCAAGAAGTGTGAGTTTTGGTTGAAGCAAGTTGCCTTCCTTGGACATGTGATTATGACTAAAGAAATTGAAGTTGATCCATCAAAAGTGGAAGATGTTAATGATTGGCGCAGACCTATGAATGCACACGAGATTCGTAGTTTCCTAGGATTGTCGGGTATTATCGAAGATTTATTGAAGGGTTTTCAAGGTTAGCTGCACAAATGACGCGGTTGACAAGAAAGGGAGAAAAGTATGAATGGAGCGAGAATTGCGAGGAAAGTTTTCAAGAGTTAAAGCGACGACTTACATCAGCCCTAGTTTTGACGATTCCAGGCTTAGCCAACTGCTTGGCCTCCGGTGGCTTCTCCACAAATGCAACCGTAGGTTTATTCTGAGGATTTAATATGGCATGGGCTTCTCCTTGCTTACATGATTCCTGAGTCCTCTGCCTCTTTGCCCTTTGTTTAATTACTTCCATGGCAGCCTCAGGGTGAATCAGAACTTCAGCCTCTTTCCTCTTTCCTCTGTTGACCTCAGTAGGAAACTGTTCTGATTGCCTTTCCAGAGGTGGTAGGGCAGCAAGCTTGTCATAGCTTTCCCCCTTTTTGGCATCATAGTTGGCTATCAGCTCCGATAAGGTTCTGTCAATGTGGAGTTGTTCCCTGCCAATGGACCTTACTTCTGCTGCCACATGGAAATGTTAATCCTGAATTCTCTGTAGTACATTCAGGCCGGTGCTAGTGTCTTCAGCAAGACCACCATATGTTGCTTTCATTTTCTCCATCAAGGAGTTGCTCATCTCATCCACAGCCGATCTGATCATCTCATCAGCCTTGGATTTCAGAAAATCCTCAAGAGCTTTTGATTTCAGATCAAACTGTCTCTCTATCTCATCCTTCATCTCCTTAGCCACATCATCAAATTTCGTACTAAGAGCAGTAAATTTACTATCGATTGAGGTAGATAGTAGATTTACCTGAGCAGGTGTGTAGGTCCCAAACGGGTTTTGTGAGGGCAGAAGTCTAGAGGGGAGGGGTGAATAGACTTCTGAAAACTTTTGTCTGCATTAGGTGTGATGGCGATTAGCTTTGATCGAGTCTGAAAGTGAATCGGTTTGGGTTGATAACCAACTTACTAATCGCCAGAAGGCAGATCAGTTCGGTAACTATCAGTTTAACTGATGTGTGCGAAAGCTTAAGTTTTACCCATGAAAAACCAGTTTTTATAAATCAAATTCCAAAGTTAGTCTTTTAACCAACTTGATGAAGTGTCAAGCTTGATCGATCGATCGAAGCTTGGTGCTAGTGATCTCAACTTAGAATATGTATCTTGACTTAAAGGTTGTGTGCAATTGTGTAGACAGCTAATCAAAAGCAGAAGGCACACAAGATTTATAGTGGTTCGGACAAACCAGTCCTACGTCCACTCTTCCCTATCACAAGGGGCACCAACTTAACCAACTGGACTTAGTTTTATGTGTTAGTCCAACACAGTACACCGACAGATATTTAAGGAGTTCTCACTCAACCGATCCCGTAAATCGTAACTAGAAACCCTATGCGAAATCTTGCTAAACAACTTAACCTAACTTTGGGTTTGGATAAGATTGTTTTGGTTCCAACTATGAAATATTTTCTAGTGTTTAAGGTAGCCTATCAGCTAGATGAAAAGATTTCTATGCTAAGAACTTATGGGATGAACACTTAATAAAATAATCTTCTTGATCGTGTTCTTCGTATGAAATCGATAATTGCTTGAGCTTCTTGATTGTTCAAGTTTTAGTGTCTTCACTCAAAGTGTGATCCCATATTTATAGACCTTGAAATCAAAGAGCCGTTGGAGAGGAATTTGAATTCGTGCTATATTTGGTAGGTTTGCGGATTGATGTGACGCGTCTTGAGAACGGCATGGCCGAAAAGCGTGAACTTGTATTTTATAGCCGTTAGAGAGCGACATCAAATCCGTAATTGCTCGGCTCGGATCATACGTGTCTAGTTCTTATTGGTTAACGGATGCACTTTTTGTGTTGTTCTTCCAACTAAGGTTGACATTCTTCTTGTTTGGATCATCGACGTATGATTTGGTGAAACATCAGTTTTCACCTGGTGAGCTGACTTGATCGGTCGAGAACTAATCGATCTACGATGGAGTCTTCCGGTGCTTAGGTTGACTTAGCTTCAACTAGCGGACTTCGGTGATGTAGGTCTTCTCGTCCGATCTTCGAAGTCATGTGATCTTCAAGTATTCTCGAGTTTGAGCTTTATGACTTGGTTGAGATATCGACTAGATCGGATCGATCGATCTTCTGTTCTTCTCTAAAGATTCCGCCCGTCAATTACAATTGTTCTTTGGATCTTCGATCGACTCATACATATTGAGGTTCCCCTCAATATGTGACCTATCTATTACATCGGTTGTTCTATACAAGAATTATCAACCGGTATTCTATAAACGGTAATATAAACATCGGTCCAATTCTAGTCCGATTGGTCCTATTACATGTGTTTTTGAACTTTTATCAAAACTATAAATTTCCCAACAATTTCCCCTTTTTGATAAAACCAAAACACCGAGAAAACCAAACACGTTGATAAATATAGAACGATAAAAGCACATAATCGAGAAAGACAATGAGATTTTGTCTTAGGATCAGAAAATAAACTTTTCTCATTAGATATGTTGATTACATGTTACATCAGAAAAGTTTGAATTTAAAAGCAGCTGATCCTGAGAAGTCTTCTGATTCTTCACTCTTTAGGCTTGTATCCTTCTGGCATCTCTCTTTGATCTTGAGGTACGTTGAAAATCTGATATAGTTTCCATTTGACATCATTGGTCTGCTGAGGATCAGTTATGTGCGTTTTGCTCAGGATGTCAAAATAGAATCTCTGAAATGCCAGTCTGTCAAATGAGCCATCTGCCTTCTTCGAGTAATCCAACAGATCATACTCTTGGCGAGATATTTTTACATTGATAAGTTTGGCCTCATTTTCCAGATACTTCAGAAAATCTGGATATTTATTTTCTAACCCGGGTTGAGGATTCATCATCCGGAGATTCTTCTCGTGGAACAAGATCAAGAACAAAAGCGTCCGAAGCCATTCACTTCGATCTTATTCCATTCCTCAAACCTCTTAGCATGTCTGCGGCGGTTTTTGGAATGATCTCATCAACTCTTCTTTGGCAAAATGAGGTTCCGCATGCAATTTTTCCTACCTTTCCTTTCTTCGCTCTCGATCCGAATCTTTTCTTGATTTTTACGCCTCTGTCAATTTTTTTTCGCCCTTCTTTCTTCTTAACCCGCTTTTTTAGGGCCTCTTGAAAGAACTTTGCTCTTTGGAGCCATTTCTCGGCCTTATCGGCTTTGTGTCTGGCTAGTTGTCTTCTTGTGACTATTTTAGTCCGAGTGGGTTTGTGTACAGTTGTGATGTCCCAAAGACCACCAGCAGCAGCCTACCTTTTTGTGATGTCCCAAAGACTGCAGCAGCCTACCTTTTTGTGATGTCCCAAAGATCCGCAGCAGCCTACCTTTCTTGCCTTTGACTTTTCCATCTTTTTCAGAGACTTCGTTAGCAAAGAGATCCGGATGGTCTAGTCTTTGATCATAGGCTTCAACCGTCTCAATTAGGTCTTCATTGTTCCGATCATGTCGGTTGGTTTCTCCTCCGTCCTTCCCCTTTTTGGTTTGATCAAAAAGAGTCGGAGGTGGGAAGTTAGGGATCCAAAATCGACCGATATTGCCCTTGAGATCTCACAATGATAAACCTCGAACTTGAGCGGTTAGATGTTGAACCTTCGAGATCATTTCGGTCTTGGCAGATTCCATGGCGATAGAGAGTGTAAAAATCGGTTTGTCAAGTTTCTCTTCACAATTCGAGCTTTTCGGTGAGCATCGAAAAAAAAACTTGTTGTTGATCCACCAATCATCTTGTCATCAACGGATTTTATAAGTTCGGCGGAACCACGGTGGTCACAAATTTGGGAGAACCGATCTTTGATTGCCTCAAACTGGGAAATAGCCAATTCCTTTGATCTGTTATTTCTTTGAGGCCAATCGCCTCGATCGACTATCACTCCCTCAACTTCTTCTTTCAGAGATCTTTGAGACAAGATCGATCTCCGAAGTTGATCGCCAGCGATGATGTGAGATGTTGGAATGTTTTTGCGTCCACCGGATCTCTTTCGGTTGTTTTGCCCTCCGGTTTGGTCATGAACTGCTGCGACACCGCCCCACTATCATCGGCAGCTCTTGCATCCTTCATTGTAGCATCTGCCTGGGAGCTTCTTGGCCGATCTCGGTTCGCCTTGATCGATTAACCCCACTTCGCGTGGATCGAAACTTTGATAGATTCAAGAGTTATCACTCGGTAGTGATCCTAATTTAGCAGATTTCCTCATATCAAAATCAAAATCTGCAAACTCATCAAACCGCCCATCTGCTCAATAATCATTATAAAATCCGAGAAGCTTTTTAATCGAGATCTCTCGGTGAGGATCTCCATAACTTCTTCTCTAATAGCGAGATGGGCGACGATTAAGATACATCTCATCAATTTCTCGCTCGATTTTCATTAAACCATTTTCCCCGTGATGGTCTTTGATGATCTAGACTCGGGAATTGTCTATCCGTTCCGGTTGATGAGAAGTGGAGGGTTCCGTGGTGCTTGAGTAGGTGGAAGTTATCGATTGGCTCGACTGCGAGGTTCTCTTTGTGGAGTCGTGCTGCTGGTTCCACAACAACTTTTTTGTTCGCGAACCGATGTAGTTTCGTGTTACATGGCGGGGGAGTGAAGGAGAAACATGCTTCGGCAGACCCGATGGTTTGAGTGGTGAATCGGTTGAGTTGGAGGAGAAGGAGATCGTTCGTCTCGTGCTTCTTCCTCGAATGTTCTCGGCGACCTCTCGGCTGAGAAGCTTTGCTGTCGATTTTTCACTGTTTTTGTGGCGCATCAGTCGATCTGGCGCTCCTTCTTCATCGACTCATCTTCTAGAAAGCGAGTCATGGAGGCTGCCGCCTTCTTGGGCCTCTTCTCACAGGCCTTCACCGGTTTTCTTTTCTTTTTAGGGGGCATCCGGTGTAGACGTGGTTGCTTTCTTGCTCTTTCCCTTCTTCGCCTTTGGGGGTGTGGGCGCATATCATCGTCCGTGGTCCAAATATGGTTTGAGTGGTGGAGAGGAAAGCCTTGTAGGACTTCATCCATTCCGGTCCCATTTGGCATTTGGCATTTTGTCCTTTAGGATAAGCGCAACCTTGTTGAGATTCTTTGATCCTCTTCTTCAGATAGACCGCCTCCATTCATCAATTCCAAATTTCTCATGTTCTTGGAGTAGAATGACCTTTAGGAACCCATGCCAATTGATGTTCTTGGCTTCATCAATTATTGCGACCATCTTTGTCTGGTTTAGACGGATGTAAGAGCATCACGGGGTTTAACGCAATACCCATGATTGTTTTTGACAATATGTCAAACAACGGTCGGTATTTCCTCTTGAGCATTGGTCCGACAAAACTGCGCGAAATCGATGTTTGTCGGCATCTCTGAAGAGTTCGTTTACGATCGGCTCATCTTCATTCTCCCTCAGAGTCTTGCGCAGCGAGATTCATCCTTTTGCAAGTCGAATGACGAGTTATGTCCGTTATTCGTCGATCGATATCTTCTCCGATTGACGAAAAGTAGTTCTTCTCCGGAGCGTCGTATCCACTCTTAAATTCCTTAGAATTCGAGTGCTTCATCTTTGCATCACCGGATTGCGAAGGAGCAAAAGCAATATTTCTCAAGACCTCCTTTCTTCAGAATTTGCTCCACTTCCATTGATTCCGGATCCCGAGTAATGTCAAACTGCACGAACTTGTCATCGACAATCTTTAATGCCAGTTCCGCATAATTGCACATTATTTTACCCATACCGTGAGTGGCCATCTACAAATAAGATAGACTCGATTAAGATTGTGCATAAACATAGAGATATGATATATTGATTATCAGACCTATACATAGGCCTAGTAATCGATAAATACATGCGGAAACCAAGAAACAATAAGGCATAACACAGGATACCATCGATTGACAAAATCTTTAAGATCAATGGATTTTAAAGAAAAAAAGGACTCATCAAATAATCAGAAATTACCAGATTCTGTTTTTCGGGAAGATAATTTTGAAACTTAAGAAAAACACTTTGAATCGCAGAGAAGTAATCTGGAGAGTTTTCAGAAAAAAAAAAATGCAAGTTTGTGAATTGGAAAACTCTGGTAGGGTTTTTGATGAACCTTATAAAGATGAGGAGGGAAAAAGACAAGATTTGGAAGATCAACCGTTTGAAAAGATTAAACGATCCAGATTAAGCGGTTTTGATCGAATGGTTGGGAAAAGCACGTACTAAAACCTTTTGGATTTAAAAGCTCATTTTGTAGCAATTAATACACAAATTCCCACGTCCGCGCATAAAATGATTTGCGTGTAATCGTCACACAGTGTAATGCGTCTGATAAGAAGGCAAATAAAAACAGATAAGATCCGATAAATAAGCAAATAACAAGGGAAAAGAAAAGCTTATCTGGTTGACTGATATAGTAATCAGTCAACACCACTTGAAGTTGATTCCACTTGTTGATCTTAGTTTTCTGCCTAAGCCTTATAATTTCCCAACTGTTCTTTTCAACTGATCTGTTTCATTTTGCGTCTGATTTCCTTTCTGATCCTCCTCGATCAGTTGAAGTTCCCCCTTCAACTGATATTTCTGTTTTCTCATAGACTGATATATCTGATTTGTTAAGGTTTCAAGTTGAACTGATCTTCCTTATCTGATCAGTTTCGTATGTAATCAGATTTTGGTTGACCTAATCTGATTCTTCTCAGATCAATCCAATTCTTGGGATAAGTGTTACCGCCAAAACTTAGTCTAGAATAGTAGTCTCTATTCCCTAAGTTGGCGCGATTTGACATGCGTAATTATCGTCTGTATATCTCGATATGTCAATCCGCCGTAAATTTATCCAATTATCAGTCGCGTGATTCCTACATGCTGTCCTTGTGATGCAAATTTCTCTAATAGGCTGAAATCAAATTTGCATTTGCACCCTTGCTTGGCCAGTATAAATTGGACCAATGTTTTATACAACATAACCCATTCACCATACTTATCTTCTTTGTAGAATCATGTATTCTGGTGAACCCTTATTTCCGGTGAGACTTCCTAAAATACTTTTACCCCTTTTTTCAATGATTTCACTTCTCAAATCAACCCCGTAGTCCCTTTATCATTTGTTTTAAATCGTCATCAAAGATTTCACATACAATTGTTGCCAAGCTTCTCTACCACCAAGGAGGCGGGTCTGCTGTCGCAACTGAGAAGACACTTCTCCTAACCGTATGCACCTTGTGTGTCTATCGAGATGACGGAACTAGCATCAACAGACTCAGTCTGATATAAAACATAAGTTTGATATACGGTCTGGATCAGACAACAGCTGGTCTTCGTATATCAACTCAATTTTTGCATGCGACACATGTGCCCATAAGGTCTTTGAACCAATTTCTTGGCACATGTGCTCCATTTAACAGCTGGAGAGTCCATTGACTTCAGGTCTAAGGGCTCCTGGCTTAGAAATCCTATCAAGGCCTCTCTCGCTCCATTGGTTTTAGCTTCAGCGAGAGGCTTTAGGATTATTTTAAAGCCTTTCTCACCCTTGTTAAGTGGGGGAAAATGAGAGCATCAGATTTAAAATCTCTCTCTCCCCTGCTCTTCTTGGGTTAGGATGAGGGTTTAGGGTTATAGGTTTAGGGTTTTCGGTTATGACTTATGTCTTGACCTCCCCAGTCCTTTGTACTTGTAACTTGTAATGTAATCGACCTTGGTCTTTATCAATGAAAAGTTCTATTATTCCATTGTTGTGTAAATTCTCTTTTCTTATGTGATTGTAGGCTTTAACCCGTGAATCTTGCTTGTTGAATATCATTAAATCGACTTACAAAGATGTAAAATAACCCAACCGATTTAATCGATATTCCTTTTAAATTGAGCGTTTCCTTTAATCGATAAACCTTAACCGATCGATTCCTTTAATTTGATAACTTGTAAATCGATCGATTTCTCATATCAGTTCCTTGACCGATCTTTCTGATCAGTTGAGATACCAAACTCAACTGACTCCTTTCAACCTGGTTAGTCTCTTAACCAGCTGGTTCTGGAGAACAATCCATCAAGCATTTTAGGTGCTTTTTCTCCAAGATCCGTAAGTCCTAGCTCATTGCACAATTCTCCTGAATCGATCTCGGTAGTGGCTTGGTTAGAATATCGACTTTCAGAAATCGGTGTGAATCTTTTCCATTCGATATTCTTCTTTTCAACATGATCTCTTATAAAATGGTGTCCCGACATCCACATGCTTGCATCTTGTATGTAGAACAGATTCTCGAGTGATTGCAATAAAGACTATTATTTGTCACGTAATATAGGTACATTCTTAGCTACAATGTTATAATCCCTCACCGCCGACTAAGCCCGAGCGGGTGGGAACAAATGACTTCCTGCAGACCATATATTCTCGCTTCAAGAGTAGATGTCACAACCGATGTCTCCGCTTTTTGAAAACCACGAGATCGGTTTTTTTCCTAAAAATCGACATGTTCCCGAGGTTGACTTCCGTCAATCTTGCAACCTCCATAATCGTAATCGAAATACCCACTAAGCTCTAGATTATCATCCGATGGGTAAAATAAACCAAGATTTATTGTCCTCTTCAGATACTTAAGAATCCGCTTAGTCGCTTTCTAGGTGGCTTTGCATTGATTTGCTCGAAATCGCACATACACCTACCGCAAAGGTGATATCCGGTCTCACTGGCGATTAGGTATAGTAGAGATCCAATGAGAGCCCTATATTCTTTCTCGATTTGTTTTCCGACCATCCTCATCTCGATCCATCTTGAATCCACCATCTTAGGAATTTTGGCTTCCTTGCAATTTTGAACTCCAAACTTGGCCAATAAATTCCTAGTGTACTTTGCTTGGCGAGATGAATATCCTTCTCAAGACTTTGCTTCACCGAGACCCGAAAAAGTAATTCATCTGTCCCATCATGGACATCTCGAACTTCCCTTGCATCGGTTTGTTGAATCTTTCACATAGACTCTTGTTGGGAGATCCAAGATGATGTCGCCCACGTGATCCGAACCATCGAATATCTTCTCCATCTTCTATCCCGAATAAGGTTACGTCCCCATTTGTTCCTTTAGTGAACCCACCGCCTATCAAGAACGAGAGAGTGTATCATACCAAGCTCGAGGAGCTTGTTTGAACCATAAAGAGCTTTTCTTAAACGGTACACTTGGTTGCTCTTTTTGAAGCCCGGAGGTTGTTCGACATAAAAACTCCTCTGCTAGTACCCCGCTTAAAAATGCACTCTTTACGTCCATCCGATACCAAAGTGAACCCTCTCGCTGGAAGCATATGCCGTAAAAGCAAATTAATGGCTTCTAAAGCGGCGAATCGGTGCAAAGGTCTCATCATAATCAATTCCTTCGATTGTGAATACCCCTTAGCAACAAGTCTTGCCTTATTTCTCGTGATGACGTTTTTCTCATCTCTCTTGTTCTTGAAAACCCACTTCGTGCCAATTACGTCTTGATGATTTGGTCCGCCTACCGGTTCCCCCAAACTTGATTTCTCTCGAATTGCTCCAGCCTCCTCTGCATGGCTAGAATCCGGCTTATGCGTCTTGTAGAACTTCCTCTATTGTTGTTGGTTCCTTCATAGACAAAATAACAACAATACATGGCACTTTCACCAATCGATGTCTAGTTTTAACTTTATCAAATGGGTCTCCGATGATCAGATCAGTTGGATGACTGGTTATCCGTGTCCTTCGCTTACGATTTGGCGTCGGTTTCGAGAACATCATCCAATTCGATAAAGGTTCATTACTAGCGGACCGGGAGTGGTGCGTAATTATGATCCACTTGATAAGAACATGTCTCGGTGATGTTGGACTCGTCATGTCTTGATGTCGTTAAATTAGGAACTTCAGTGTTCCCCTAACCGGATGGTTCGATTGATCTTGCTCTCTTTGTATGCCGAACTTCTTCATCGGCGTTTTTTTGTACCTTAGGATCTGAATGATCCGGTGAATCGGCCTAGATCTGGAATGTATCTTTATTACGGTTTTACGATTCTTTTTCCTTGATCGTTAGTGATCCATTTTCCGAGCATCAGTCTTGGTTGATCGTGCACGTCTTGTTCTCGAGGCGATTTCTCTTGTTCGGAAGATGCTTCATCAAAGACTACATGGGGTGTTTCTTCCACAAGTAGGGTTTGTCTGCATTGTAAACCCCCGAAAGCCTTGCTAGATGAGGAATATCCTAAGAATATACCCTCATCGACTTGGCCTCAAAAGTCTTCAATGACTCTTCCCATTGTTGTGTATGAAACACTTACACCCAAAAAACATGGAAGTAGGAGACACGAGGTTTTTACGCCCTTCCCACAGTTCATAGGGTGTTTTGTAGTGAGCCTTAAGCGAAGACATATGTTACGAGTATGGCATGCGGTGTTGATTATTCGCGCTTTAAACGGCTTGGTATTGCATGTTCAATTAACATCGTCGGCGGCTTCTTTGAGAGTTCTGTTCCTCCGCTTCTGCTACTCCAATTTGTTGTGGCGTCCTTGCGGTGATGTTTCATCTTTGATACCAAACTTAGAGCAAAAATCAAGAATAAAAAAGTTGAAATTCTGTACCTTTATCGATCGATTTTTTACTACATCGACACCCTTCTCATTTTGTAATCTTTTTAGCGGCTTCGGGTATCTTCGTTTGTCGTCTCATTCTTCTTATGTAAGAATATAACCCGAGTAAACTTGGAATAGTCATCCACGATTACGAGTATATTTCGTCCGTTGAGACTAACCGTAATCGGTCCAAATAGATCCATATGAAGCGATTCTTGATTACTCTGCTTGATCTTGGTCCCGGAATTCCTTGAATGAAGCTTTGACTGTTTTTCCTTCCGACATCGAGACATGTCCGATCCTTTGAAAATACTTCATTCGGAAGTCCTTCCACTAGTGACATCCTTGCTATCTTATTAAGAGTTTTAAAGTTCGGATGGCTCATTCTTTTGTGCGAGCAAATCGCTACTTTTGGAACTCTTGACAATCGACATGCATTTCTTGGTCAACTGTTCCAATCACCGTGTAGATCGTCCCTTTCCTTGAACCCGATTAGCAAAATCATTGAGTGGCTCGATTCTTGATAGTGCATTGGTCGGTCGAGAACTCAACACCGAATCCGTTGTCGCAGAATTGTGAAACCGATAATAGGTTGTGCTTTAGACCTTCGACATCTGAGACTCCGATTACTTTGTACATCATTATTCTCTAAGGTTACGAATCCTTTGGTATAACCAAAGTTATCATCACTTGAGAGTACACGCGGGCCTTTTCGTTCTATGTAAGAGCTGAGGAGATGTTTGCTTCGAAATATGTGCCTTGAGCATCCACTATCGATGTACCGGATAGTTGCTTGCACACCTCCTTTGTTGGCGGACCCACGCGATCCTGCAGCCCAAATCGGGCTTTAGGTACCCCTTTTTGGATTGGGTCCCGAGGGTTAGAATTAGTTTTGGGGATCCATACAAACGAGCACTTCTATTGTGATCGGTTAGATCGAAGGCTGATTTGTCTCCCATACCTATCAACATAATCATACGCCTCTTTATATGCTTTTCGATTAGTATGATTATTAGTGTGAACCTTGGATGACTTAGAAGACTTGGGATTTATCTTTTTCTGCTTTCTTTTTTCATCCATTAGTGTGGTTCAAAAAGCAAAGACCCTAGATTTACGATTATAGGGGTAGGTACGATTGCTACCATCAAAAGATTCATATCTTTTCGGCATAGGTGGTTTTTGCGGTTTACGAAGCATGCTTATTAGGCGGTGACCTTGATTGGGTCTCAGTTAGACTTCCCTTTTACGGGTTGTCTTTTTTCGATTCTCGATCTGTTGATCGTGTTGAGGTCTCTTCGGAAGAACCGGGTTCTTCGGTGATTCCTCTACGATGCTTTTACGTTGGGGTCCATTTACGTTCCCCTTCCGGTTAGGCACCGCCTTACCGCTCAATCGGTCTTTTTCCTTATTAGATACATGTTTGGCTTTTGGTGTATCTTTGTCGAAACTTCGTCGATTTACACCTTTTGAGATGAATCGGTAGGGGCTTTTGAGGATGTGGAAGGGTTCTCATACCCAAGTCCCTTCTTGTTAATCGTTGTTCGAAAATAGGTGTTCATGTCTTGAAACAGTTTTTATGATTTTGTGAAAACCTCTATTTTCTTACTACAGATTATCCTCGATGATTTTAGACTTTCATGCTTTTTTTAA
Source organism: Stenogyne calaminthoides (assembly GCA_037126765.1). Classification (NCBI taxonomy): domain Eukaryota; kingdom Viridiplantae; phylum Streptophyta; class Magnoliopsida; order Lamiales; family Lamiaceae; genus Stenogyne; species Stenogyne calaminthoides. The sequence goes on along the minus strand of JBBCBC010000031.1, from coordinate 17,527,862 downwards.
TAGCTCATCAAATTTTGCTTGCGGGATTTTGAAGTCATCGACTTCTTTGTTTGTTAATTGCCGGTGATCTTTGATCTGCTTCTCCCCGATCGAAGCTTTAACTTTCGAATTTTAAATTCCTCGGTTGCCTTACGGCGGTTTAAGCATTTAAGTTCGGAGGCTTTTACCGAGATCATTCTTTTGCAAGTCGATTATTTACGGTCCTCGGCTTGTCATTTTCAACTTCCACTATAGCATAAGTGTCTCTTTGCATTGGAGAGATCCTCAAGCAATTGCTTTCGAGTAGAGCTGCAGTCAATCTCCCCAAAGAGTGTGCTAATGATAGCGGTGTAGAAGCGAACAAAGCGGGGTTTGGAGGTTACCTCAGTTGGTCCTCCTTTGCCATCGGTAGAGATCTCATCATCATCCAAGAGAATATCGGATCTTCATTTCCATAGAAGTCAACAAGACCACTTCGACGTCGAATGAAATCTTCTCTGAGAGGAGTATCCGGAATCCTCGAGGGCGATCTGAATCGTCAATTCTGGCGATGTCGACAACCATGGCTTTTATGTCCTGTCCGTTGCTCTCTTATGTTCCTCTTTTCTTCCCTTTCTCTTGGCGTCAGTGCAGGCGTCTGTACCAGTAGTGGACTGGCTTCTCCGCGGTTGAAGCCGCGCTCTTGATCCACGAAACCTTTTCTTCCGGTGAATCACTCCGTCTGTATGATCTATCGGTGACTTTCCTTTTCGATAGTAGTCCCGAGCTTCTTCATCGATTGGTTATCTCTTCTCTCATCATTTAGATTATCTCTTTTCCTTTCATCTCTGTGATCTCTCCGATCATCGGATCACGGTTCTTTTCGGAGATCTGTTGTCTAATCTCCTATCTCTTCCTCGGTATGTTGATAATCTTTATAGAATCTTCGATACTTACCCGGTTAGTATTTGATTTTTCTAGTTTCTGAGTAGCGAGCGATCTGTTACGCGACTTATGATGTTTCCAATGGGTTCATTGGTCTTCAATCTCTGTTGGTTACCTTAAAAGCAAGCGATTTGGAAGTTGAGGCTTGGTAGGGCACCTCATCTTCATCTGCTTGTCCTCTCTCAATTAAATCGAACTCGTGAGCTTTAAGGCTCAAGAACAAGCTACTTGGCTTCATTTTTGAAATGTCTTGGCAATCCTTGATTACCGCGGACCTTCATGTCCCATTTCTTGGTGAGAGACCTTAAAATTTTGTAGTTGATATCTTTATCGGACATCTCTACCAAGTTCTCGAAGCTTGTTTATTGACATTGTAATCCTTCCATCGAGTTAGTTGATGGTTTGGTTGGGCAAGATCTTGATTTTTTGAACTTCACCGTTAAACTGCGACGGTACCGCTTTTATCCGGTCATTTCCTCGCATATTTCAAATAGAGTATCCCACATTGCTTTCGCAGCTTTGAGATACTTAACCTTTTCCTTGGTGACCTTATCCATTGTTTTCATCATAATATGCCTTGCGATAGTATCTAGAGTATCGCTTTCCTTTCCTCTGCATCCATCAAGGCCGAAGTTTTCATAAGACTTCCCGGGGCAAAATCGGATCTCCTCCAACTGCTAGGGGTTGTCGTAATATATGATGATGGGTCCTCTTTTCGATGACTTCCATCATTCTCGCCACTAATCGAACCTAGATGGTTGGACATATATATGGCCCAACTCGCATACTCATCGATTGAGAACTTCGGCAGATCATGATACATACCGAGGTGTTATCCATCTTTGAGTGATTTTGGAAAATGAATGAGTTTTAAGAAGGTTTTTAAGATCGATTCAGTTGACTACAAAGATTCTTCCTCAAGAATCGATGATACATAAAAGTCGATTAGTCCTCAGAGAACCAACCGCTTTGATACCACTTGTAGGTCCCGAACGGGTTTTGTGAGGGCGTAAGTCTAGAGGAGGGTGAATAGACTTAAAAAAACTTTTCTGCGGTCGATCGTGTGATGGCGATTAGCTTTGATCAGAGTCTTGAAGTGAATCGGTTTGGGGTGATAACCAACTTACTAATCGCGGAAAAGCGGTCGATTCGGAACTATCGGTTTAAGCGATGTGTCGCGGAAGCTTAAGTTTTACCCATGAAAAACCGGTTTTTATAAATCAAATTCCAAAGTTAGTCTTTTAACCAGGTTGGTTTGAAGTGTCAAGCTTGATCGATCGAAGCTTGGTGCTAGGCGATCTCAACTTAGAATATGTATGCGCTTTAAAGGTTGTGTGCAATTGTGTAGACAGTTAATCAAAGCGGTAAAGGCACACAAGATTTATAGTGGTTTCGGACAAACCGATCCCTACGTCCACTCTTCCCTATCACAAGGGGCACCAATCGGACTTAGTTTTATGTGTTAGTCCAACACAAAGACAATCGACAGATATTTAAGGAGTTCTCACTCAACCAATCCCGTAAATCAACTAGAAACCCTAGTGCGAAATCTTGCTAAACAACTTAACCTAACTTTGGGTTTGGATAAGATTGTTTTGGTTCAACTATGAAATCTTTTCTAGTGTTTAAGGTAGCCTATCGCCTAGATGAAAAGATTTATATGCTAAGAACTTATGGGATGAACACTTAATAAAATAATCTTCTTGATCGTGTTCTTCGTGCGGAAATCTGATAATTGCTTGAGCTTCTTGATTGTTCAGTGTTTCCGTGTCTTCACTCTGAAGTGTGATCCCATATTTATAGACCTTGAAATCAAAGAGCCGTTGGAGAGCAATTTGAATTTCGTGCTATATTTGGTAGGTTTGCGGATTGATGTGACGCGTCTTGAGAACGGCATGGCATGAAAAGCGTGAACTTGTATTTTATAGCCGTTAGAGAGAGCAGCATCAAATCCCATAATTGCCGGCTCAGATCATACGTGTCTAGTTCTTATTGGTTAACAGACGCACTTTTCAGTGTTGTTCTTCCAACTAAGGTTGACATTCTTCTTGTTTGGATCATCGACGTATGATTTGGTGAAACATCAGTTTTCACTGGTGGTGACTTGATCGATCGAATCGATCGATCTACGATGGAGTCTTCGGTGCGGGTTGACTTAACTTCAACTAGCGGACTCGGTGATGTAGGTCTTCCGTCCGATCTTCCGAAGTCATGTGATCTTCAAGTATTACGAGTTTGAGCTTTATGACTTGGTTTGAGATATCTGACTAGATCAGATCGATCTGATCTTCTGTTCTTCTCTAGCATTCTGGCCTGTCGGATATCAGATGTTCTTTGGATCTTCAGATCTGACTCATACATATTGAGGTTCCCCCTCAATATGTGACCTATCTATTACATCAGTTGTTCTATCTGAATTATCAACTCGGTATTCTATAAACGGTAATATAAACATCGATCAACAAATGTGTCCGACCGTCCTATTACATGTGTTTTTGGAACTTTTATCAAAACTATAAATTTCCCAACAAGGTGTAACCATGGATGTGCTAAGTGTCCTGATGAATTCACCCTGAGAACCCTGTGCCTCAGCAAGCTTTTATACTTCACCAACCAGAGGTTCAAGCTTCGCCATTTGATCAATCATTGGTTTAAACATGGTTAATTTCTCAATGATGGGTGTGAGATCAACAGTTGGTTGTGGGGTAGGGATCTCTTCCTCTGTTTCAGTCTGAAGCCCAACTTCAATAACCCGATGGGTTTTCTTTCTGCGAGCTCTTGAGGGGTCTCTTCAAAGCGGAGTCACACGAAGTTCGGAACGTCCCCGAGCTTGTTCCCCCTGGCGGATGCTCCAAATTCGACAATTTTCGACTACCCTCGGCCCGGGGTCCCCGATCGATTCGGTCTTTGTCCTGAGCCTCAGAAGGTCCTTCAGGCTGATTAACAGGTTGTCTCTCAGCAACCTTCTTTAGGACAAGTTCCTCAAATTCAACAGCTTTGATCCTTAGTCTCCTCTTTCCAAGACCTGAAAATGCATCAAGCTCTGCCACTTCCTCAGCCCAGAAATCTTCTCCCCTGAAGTTTCCTATTCTTAACATCATGGCAAAGGATTGATTTACAATCAGCATGACAATTTCCAGTCTGACAAATATATCCTGAAGGTCAGGATAGTTGGCAAGGATTGGGAGTTTGTCTAACACAAATCTCTCAGCTTTCAACTTCCACTCCCTTTCTTCGGCTTCACCTTTCCTAAGTTTAGGAACAGGTGATTCTTCCTCAGAGGTAGAATGAGCCTCTGAAGGTATATGGATTTTTGGCTCTAAGGGTTGAGTGAGTGGGATCTGTATTTGACTTTTTTCAATAGGTTTTTGAGAACCTGTGAAGATCTCTCTAGTAATGCGACCATCTCCAATACTTGTGTTGAGAACCTCAGTAAACACATCTTCTTCAGGAATATTTGCAGCTTCAGCCTCAACAGCTTGTGAGACGGCTTTCACAAGTGTATCAAGTGGAGATTTCTCCCCTTCAGCCACTTCACTTATTTTCCTCAACCTCTTCTTCCTCTTCTGCTCATCCTGAGCCTTCTTCCTCTCACCTGTTTCCCTCTTCACTTTCAGGAGCTCAAGTGCCTTTCTCCTCTTCTCAGGTTCCTCAGCGGCCTTCTCAGACACCTTTTTGCCTTTAGTACGGGTGATATCAGCAATATTCAACCTATCCTGATCTGATTCAGAGCTCTCAACCTCAACTTGCTCTGTCTGTTGTTCAGGCTCTTCCTGGATAGCCTGCTCTTCAGGCTCATCTTGAGCTGTAGAACTCGTACTCTGAGAAGTCGCCTGTCTCCTCTTCTGCGACTTAGGCCTTCGAAACATGATTCTATTCCGATTAAAAGTAGAATCGGTCAAGAAAAACATATTCTTCCTTGGCAAGGTTTCCAGAAGATAGCTTATCTTCGTTGCAAACAATACCTTTCCGGTTTTAGTGAACGTCCCTTTGTCATACTTAATCTTCTGATTCTGGATAAGTATGCAGCTTACAAAGAATTTCAACCAATTGAAATCTCTTGATGGTGAATCCTCGATTGCAGCCATTAACCTCAACTTGTTTTGGCTAACCTGCTCTAAACTCCCAGAAGTGCTCATCAAACACTTCGCCACAATATCAATGAGGTCTCGATAGACAGGTTTTAGACATTTCTTATTCAAAGCACCCTTCAATTCAACCTTTGAAATAGAAAACCTATCTAAAATCTCCTGCTCTCTTCCAATCATATACACCGCTGGATCATCACCTCTATCATTCAACTCAAATACATCATTGATATTGGTTAAAGATAACCGTATCTATTTCGCGGTAACAACCTCTGCTTTGGATTTTGCATAAGTGTCAAAGCTGATTTGCGAGACCAAGGCTCCATTGGTGTCTTCTCGCAGGTTGATCACGAACTGCAGCACCTCCTGTGATAACTCAAGCTCTGGTTTGTTTCCGACTAATCTTCCCAAATGAGCTAGTTGAAGCATATGGAGAGCTTCTTCCTCTACCGGCGTGGTTTTGTTATCGTCCATTTCCACCACATGCTCAAAATAAGGTTTCTCCGATTCTGCAAGATTCCTTATCATTCTGTAGCTTGGGAATTCCATTGAAGAATTTGGTTTAGAATATTCTGAGGGTTTGGATAGTTTGAACGTTTTATGCAGGGATGCAGAGTGTAAATTGATAAGTGTTTGGCGAAAAATGGGTATATATATGATCAGAAGGATAGATCAATGGTTGAGATTAAATCCGAATAAACGGCTCAGATTGATTGTAATAATCTCAAGATTTATTTGCTATTAATAGCAAATAAGCAGAAAAACATTTTTAATGGCAGCAAAATAGGGTGACAAAATGATGTAACACTCTAACCGAGGTAAACCCTTGGTGTTCTGCCAAAACTTTAGCCAATAATAATTCTTCAAACATTCCCGCTTAAAGTTCAAGTCTCTTGTATTTATTTCAAATGATTACTAACTGAAATAAATGCTTGTGAGTAAATGCATGTGCCAAGTGTGTTTCAGGATTAATTGAATGATTAAGCCTTACTGAACACTGACCGTGACAAAACCATCCTGATTCTCAGTTTCCATTCTGAGTGTTTATTTGTCCTGAGTTTTTCTTATTGAGAAACTTCATGCATCTGAAGAACTTCTCTCTTTAGAATGAATTACTCACCTGGATCCAACATCCCTAATTCAACTGATAGTTCCTGAAATCTTGACTCAGCCAAAGGCTTAGTAAGAATATCAGCTCTCTGTTTATCAGTATGAATTTTCTCCATCTTGATGTCTTTCTTCTCTACATGGTCTCTAATGAAATGGTGTCTGATATCCACATGCTTACATCTAGTGTGCAGTACAGGATTTTGTGATATTGCAATTGCATTGTTGTTGTCACAGAATATAGGAACTTATTTGGCCATAACCTTATAATCTTTCAATTGTTGCCTTAGCCAAAGAATCTGTGCACAACAACTTCCTGCAGCCATGTACTCAGCTTCAGTAATACTAGTTGCTACTGAGGTCTGCTTCTTAGAAAACCAGGATATCAGTTTGCTTCCAAGAAATTGACAAGTTCCTGAAGTGGACTTCCTGTCAATTCTGTAACCACCATAATCAGCATCTGAATAACCAGTTAATTCAAGGTTATCATCAGCTGGATACCATAATCCTCTATTCACTGTGCCCTTTAGATATCTCAGTATCTTTTTGGCAGCTTCCATGTGACTAGTCTTGGGATTAACTTGGTATCTTGCACATATCCCAATAGCAAAAGTAATGTCAGGTCTACTTGTTGTGAGATAGAGTAATGATCCAATGATCCCTCTATAGTCAGTATGGTTAACTGATTTGCCTTCGGGATCAGGATCCATCTTGTAGTTAGTATTCATGGAAATTCTAACTGCATTGCAATTCTGAATACCATACTTGACAATCAGATCTCTGGTATACTTTGCCTGATTGATGAAAATTCCTTCTTTAGACTGTTTCACCTGAAGTCCTAGAAAGAAATTCATCTCCCCCATCATTGACATTTCAAACTTTCCTTTCATCAGTGTAGAAAACTTCTCACACAACTAATGATTTGGGGATCCAATGATAATGTCATCCACATATATCTGAACAAGTAAGATATCTTTCTCATCTTCTATCCTGAACAAGGTTCTATCCACAGTCCCTTTGGTAAAACCATGATAAGTAAGAAATTGAGATAGAGTATCATACCATGCTCTGGGTGCTTGCTTCAGACCATACAAGGCTTTCCTGAGCCTGTAAACTTGGTCATTCTTGCAGAAGCCAGGAGGTTGTTCCACATAAACCTCTTCTTTAAGCACACCGTTCAGAAATGCACTGTTCACATCCATCTGATATACCTTAAATTTCATGTGAGCAGCATATGCAAGAAAATCTAATGGCTTCTAGTCTTGCTACTGGTGCAAATGTTTCATCATAATCCAAGCCTTCTTCTTGAGAATAACCTTGTGCAACTAGCCTTGCCATGTTTCTTACAATGACATTATTCTCATCTCTTTTATTCTTGAATACCCGCTTAGTTCCAATCACATTGTGCTTCTTAGGTCTATCCACTAATTCCCAAACTTCATTCCTAGCAAACTGATTTAGATCTTCTTGCATAGCCATGATCCAGAAGGAATCTTGAAGAGCTTCCTCAATCTCAGTAGGTTCCTTTTCAGATAGGAAGCAGCAGAACAAAGCACTTTCTCCATGGAACCTTCTTGTTTTAACTCCTTCAGATAATTCTCCAACAATCTGACTAGTAGGATGACTATATAACCATGTTCTCCTGGATGTTCCCCCTTCAGTATTATCCTCAACATCAGAAATGTTAGGTTCAGGTAATTCATTAAACTCAGGGAACAACACAAAAGGAAAAAGTGAATCATCTTCCTCAGGGGATATTTCATTTTGAACATTGTCAGGGACATTTGTTCCACCTTGGTTGATAGATTCAGAGTTTGCCTCAGCTGTGACCACATCCTCATCGGCATTACATACCTGAGTCTGAACTGGTGTTTGTTCAGATTGTTCAGCTTTAGTGTGTTGGCTTTCCTTCAGTGGAGAACTATCATCCTGAGTACCACCAGCCTGAGTATATTCATCCTGAGTCTCTTCTACTTCTGAGTCAGTTTCACTCCATTCATAGTAAGTGATTGACTTCTTCTTTTCAGGCTCAGATGATGTTTTGACATTCTTCTTCAGGCTAAGTCTGGTAATCCTCTTTGTCAAGTCTCCTGAATCATCTTCATGTTTCTTATGAACACAAGTAGATTCATCAAAAACAACATGAGGTGTTTCTTCCACAATAAGAGTCCTACAGTTGTAAACTCTGAAGGCTTTACTAATTTCAGAATATCCTAAGAATATCCCTTCATCAGCTTTGCTATCAAAAAATTTCAACTGATCTTTACCATTATTGTGTATGAAACACTTTCAACCAACACACGAAAGAAAGAAACAAGAGGCTTCCTTTCATCCACAGTTCATATGGAGTTTTTCCTTGATTCTTGGTCAGCATGGCTCTGTTCTGAGAGTAGCATGCAGTGTTGACTGCCTCAGCCCAAAATCTCTTAGGAATGTCAGCTTTAGCAATCATTGTTCTTGCAGCTTCTTTCAGGGTTCTATTTCTTCTTTCTGCAACACCATTTTGTTGTGGGGTCCTTGCAGCTGATGTTTCATGAGTTATTCCATTTGCAGCACAATAATCATATGTAATATGGTTGATAAATTCAGTGCCTTTATCTGATCTGATTTTGTCCACACTTAGATTCTTTTTAGTACTGAGTCTTTTCAGTAATTCTGCCAGTTTGGTCTGAGTTTCTTTCTTACTAAGTAAGAAAATGACTCATGTATATCTTGAGTAGTCATCAACTACTACCAGTGTATATTTCATGTCATTAGTACTCACAGGTGTTACTGGACCAAAGAGATCCATATGTCACAGTTGAAGTATTCTATCAGTAGAAACTTCTACTTTGCTTTTAAATGATGCTCTAATCTGTTTGCCTTTCTGACAAGCATCACAAACATGATCTTTACTGAACACTTCATTAGGTAAACCCCTTACAAGTGCTAATCTTGCAAGTTTATTCAGAGTTTTGAAGTTCAGATGGTTCAGTCTTTTGTGTCATAACCAACTGGTTTCAGTAGCCTTCTTGGCCATTAAACATGTATCCATAGGAGTAAGTCTCCAATTAGCAAGGTACACATTTCTTTTCCTAGTACCAGTCAGTAATACTTGTTGTGAAACATTTTCTTTCACATAACACAAGTTCTTTGAGAATTCAACACTGAATCCTTTATCACAGAATTGACTGATAGAAAGCAAGTTATGCTTTAAACCAGACACATATAATACACCATGGATATGAACAGTATCAATTTCAAGAGTTCCATATCCTTCTGTTTGTCCTTTGGAATTATCTCCAAAGGTTATCTGGGGGCCTTTCTGTTCAACATAGTCAGTGAGCAAATATTTGTATCATGTCATGTGTCTTGAGCATCCACTGTCCAAGTACCATGCAACATGTGCAACTTCAGTTCCACTCATCAGGGCTATGTTGTCTTCATTCAGCTTAGTGCCCTTATCCTTCACCTACAAAACAAATTAGGCCTTAGGTACCAATTTGGTGTAGGGTCCTACTAGGTTAGTTGTACCTTTTGGAACCCAAATCTGCCTGATAACTCTAATGACTTTAGAGTGACTGATTTGTCTTCCATAAATATCTACATACACATTCACCACCCTCGGTGCCTTGGAAGTATCATGTGTATGAGTGTTAGCCTTAGCATGAACATGAGCCTTTGAATTCTTCTTGGGTTCAGGCCTTTTGTTCCATTGCTTTGGCTTTGGTGCAGCTGATCTCTGCCTCTGCTGACTTGGGTTCAAGAAACCTTTACCCTTAGGCAAGTGGGGTTTAGGTCGCCTGTACTGAAGTTGTGGTCTTTCAGTATCCTGAGGACTTGGTCTCCTCTTCTGAGAATTTCTTTGTTGAGTGTTTCTCTTCTGAGGATTCCTCTGATGGTTCAGGGCAGATCTCTTCAGGTTAGTATTCTTAGCCTGAGGCTTCGAAGTACTGGCCTGAGGATTTCCTACTGATTGTACAGGTTTTCTAGCCTTTTTCTGAGGTCTGGGCTTTCTTTCCTGAACTTTCAGATTATCTGAAACCATAGGTCCTTTACCCTTGTCCAAAACACGGGGTTGTTCTTCAATAAGAAGATCAGTACGAACCGCCGGTTTAACAAAGACAGTCTTGGTGCCACTTGTAGATGTAGCACTCAGAAGATCATGTGAGGTTCCCCCTGGAATATATCCTAATCCAGCTTTTATAGTTGCAGGTCTTTGATAACTCTGAATTTCATCTATTGATTTAGATGCATAATTCAATAGAGTTAACTTTCTATGCAAACTATCCTCACTTTCCTTTAGAGTTTCATGTTTCTCAAAGAGGTCATTAAACTTAATTATGATAAGCTGATTTTCTTCAGTGGATTTCTCTAACTTTCCTTTCAGGGCCTCTACCACCTTCTCTTTCTCTGAGAGTTGTACTTTCAGAACATCAAGTTCATCAGTTACTCCCATCAATTGAGAAGTGATCTCAGTAGCATTAGAGTTTTTCCACTTTAGATTCTCAGCAGTCAGCACTTCATTCTGCTCTTGAGTTTCTATGAACAGTTCTTGTAACACAGAATAGTCCTTCATCAGATTCTCAAAAGAACCCATCAGGTCGAAATTACTGGTTACAAATGAACTTGATAACTCAGGTGCTTGTGTAGGAGCAACAACAGAGATAGAAGAATTTACCTCCTCAATAGCAACAAGGCAGACATCATCACTATCATTGTCTGAGAACATCTCTTCTGAAGAGTTGAATCCTTCCTCAGAATGTTCTTCTTCAGCAACCATTGCCTTCTTGCTGGAATACTTCTTGTCTCTTTTGGCTTGCCGATCCTTTCTTTCTTTGGAACTCAACTCAGGACAGTCATACTGGAAGTGACCTATCTTTTTACAGTTGTAGCTGGTATCATCATCCTGATCATTTTCCTCTTTGGATTTGTAGTCCTTCTTTTTGGATGAAGATCCTTTAGCTTTATAGTCTTTCTTCTTCTCAGTAGACTTTTCTTCAGCTTCTGAGTTGTTCTTGTTCCTGTATCTGGTATTTTTATAATACCTTTTATACTTTCCAAATCTGTGGTTCATTTTCTCAAACCTTCTTGCCATTAGGGCAATTGTCTCATCTTTTTCATCCTGCATTTTGTTAGATGAGGTCTCAGGTTCTTTACAGATTTTACCTTGTGCTTTGAAAGCCACATTTTTGTTAGATGAAGTATCATCTTTGCTGTCAGTTTTCTTAGTTTTCTTATCAATTACAAACTCATATGCTTTCAACTCAGAGAAAACTTGTTGATATGGCATAGAAGCAATATCTTTGGTGTTCTTAATCACAACAGCATGAATATCCCATTTCTTAGACAGTCCTCTAAGAATTTTCAGAGCAATTTCTCTTTTGGGATATTTTTTCCCAAGAGCACTCAGATCATTCATAATGCTAGTGAATCTGACTTCAAGTCTTTCAATAGATTCACCATCTTCCATTTCAAAACCATCAAATTTGGCAATAGCCACAAATAGTTTGTTTTCTTTGATATGATCAGTGCCTTGACACATTATGGCAAGTGTGTCCCAAATGTCTTTGGCAGTTTCACAATGAGAAATCATTCACATAACACCATCATCAATAGTGCTATATAGAGTATCTTTAGCAATATAATCCAAATTAACCAATTTTCTCTCCTCAGGAGTAAGTTGGTCATCAGTTTTGGGAAATTCATCCCTTAGATCATCTTTTTCAGCATCAGTAGATCTAGGATTAACAACCTTAAACTCAAAAGGTCCTTGAGACACAACTCTCCACATTCTCTCATGTTTTGAGTACAAGTGTGCATGCATTCTCAATCTCCATAGATCATAGTTCTCAACTGAGAAAATAGGTAGTTTCTTAGAAGACATGATGAAATAGCCTTGTAAGATATCAGCAGTAAGATCTATTCAGTAGACCACCAAGTCTCTAAGTAAACAAGACTATGGCTACCAAAGCAAGTGGTCAGTTAGAACCACTACTCTGATACCACTTGTTGGTCCCGGTGTAAATGAGTCTCACACGTGTATGGGGGGGGGAATACACGTGTATAGTGATTTTTTTTCAACTTTTAAAACTTTACTGAAATCAGTGAGTCAGGTTATCCTGAGTTTTAGTCCTGAGAAGCAAAAATGGCCTGAGTCAAAGTCTACTGAGACAATAACACTGAGCAACTTTCAGAGACTTCAGATTAGCTCAACTGATTCTGAGTTTCTACAACAGAGTCCAGATAAGCTTGGAGTAGATAATATTCTTACTGACTACTTAGGAGAGTTTATCAGTTTGATAACTATCTATACTAGCTTATCTAGAGTGCGGAAAGTGTAGACCCTAAGTTTATACTCGTTTTACTTTGTTGAAAATCTTTCCTTAATAAAACAGTGGTTAAGGCTGTGATTAGGTTAATGCAAGTTCAGTGGATTGATTCCAACTGAATATCAGAAATGCTTTCAGTGAAATATGCAACCGGTACGAATGCAAAGCAGAAAGCAAATAACACAGCAAGTTATAGTGGTTCAGAGGCTCAAGCTCCTACGTCCACTCTCTCGACTTGGAGAAATTTAAGAACACACTACTTCTACTACCTCAAGCTTTCGATTTGAACTCAAAGACTTACTAACTTTCTACTACGAGCTTTCAGGCTGAACTACTGCAGCTTACTAACTCAATACACACAAGCGTTCAGACTGAACAATCACCACTAAACTTCTTCTCTAGAGTTTTCGGTGAACACAAAGCAGACTTACTTACTCTTTACAACTCTCACTTCCAACTTCTACACACACAAACTACCTAATCAAAGGGTTTGGGTTTTGGTTGGTTTCCAACTAAGGTGAGATATCCTTTTACAATGAGAACACAAGTAAAAAGGCTAGGGTATCTCGAACTAAGCTTTGGATAAGATCTTGAATCTAGGCTTAGTAAATGAGCTCTCTTCAATGATGAAACACTTGGAAAAATCTAAGGGTTTCGAGTGCTTCACAAGAATGCTTGAATACGAATGAGCTCTGTGAGTTGCTTTGATTTCCCCGTAAACCTTGAAGTGTTCAAGGCCTCTGGTATTTATAGGCAACTTTTCAAGAAGTCTTCCTTTGAAAAACTATCCGTTGGAGAGATAGCATCTCGGGTTTCTTCTTTGAGTATATGGTGAATGGCTTCATTAGGGTTTGTACGAGCCCTTGCATGCTTTAGGAAATATTCAGACAAGCAGCCAATCACCAATTTCTGTGAACAAGACAAATATCTCTGCTGACATTCTTCAGAGACATGTCGCTTTCAGTGTCAGGAAAGTACGTTGTTGTCGCCTCCTCATTGGTCGACATCTTCCTTTGAACAGAGACAACAAAAATGAATCTTTTAGTCAACCAATACTGAGTTTATACTTTCCTTAGTGTTCACGAACGTATAACATTCTCTTTGCATGTACTCAAAATGAACAAACATTATTTACACTTGGAGTGACTTGTTCAGGTTCTGTTGATTCAGTACATAAGAGTCTTCAGGATCTTCTGATCTTCAGATTCTTCTGATCTTCAGGTTCTTCTGATCTTCAGGTTCTTCAAGTCTTCAGGTTCTGCAAGTCTTCGGGATATACTGATCCTTCAGTATGGTTTAGGTCTTCAGTATAGTTTGGTTTTCAGGATATTCTTCAGACAAAACATTGAAACATATTCTTAACCTGAACTATATCTGCTGACTATACATGGTGCAGATCGTCCTGATAATTTGAAACTTGATCCTATACTATCAAGATCATCCTGAAACATGCCATACTCAGGGGTTTTGGGATCTGATCAAAATCTTTATTAAATTCATCTCCTAACAAAGCCTTTTGCATGGGCATAAATTTTTTTTACTTCCAATTCATGTACCATAAGCTGCAACTTTAAGAAAATGATTTGCTTTCGAAATACGCTGAGCATTTAATTATTTCACTATAAATTATTCTTTTTAACTAGATTTAAGCCCGTGCGATGCACGGGTACGTTATTAATATTCTCATCAAAGCTTTTATCTGCATAAAAATACGGACTCTTTTCTCCATTTTGCAGAAATCACACAAATGAAAAATATACTATTTTATACTAAACGCTCTATTTTATCACTTAAATAATACGTGTTCACAGTTTAAACAAAGAAATAGTCCATCTTGTGATGCCAACGAATACCGACTCAACGAACATATAGATTTTATACACATTTGAAAATTTTAAAGTAACTCATAACAACAAATTAAAAGTTTCAATTAAATGAACTATCCCTAATCTTGAAACAATAATAACGTGCATTAAATTAAAAACAAAATGAAAAGCAACCGTATGTATTCATAATCTCATTTTTCAAAAAAAATAAATCATAATCTCATTAACACCTCCCCATATCTGGCAAGTAATAACACGTATTTACCGGCACATTAATGAAATAATTTCTAAATTGGGATCAATTTATCTCTTGAATTGATCAATCCAAAACATAATAATTAAAACCCCTAAAAGAGCCCTGTCACATAGGAGATACAACATATTCAACACATGCATGATTTTGTACTAATATTCAACTTACTTAAACTGTAACTCTTGAAAAGGTTTAAAATTGCAATAGACAATCAGAACAATGCATGTGTACATTGTTCATTAGGTTGAGTCTTATGTTGCTCCTTCCACGGAAATCTCTAACAGCTTCGAAATCAGCATTGAGATAGTTTATTGTTGCTGATAATGGGTTTAGATATAGATTTTCTCTAGGGTGCGAAAAATAAAGACTAATTTAAATTATCAGGGTAAAAATAAGAGGAATATAAAACAATGAAATAGCTTGAACTCTAATCACTTACCACCAAACCTCTTAGGAAGGAGACTTGTTGCAACAATGACTATGGTCCTTTCTCTCAATTTCTCTCCAATAGAATCAGCTAGATCATCCCAAATAGTAAGACAGATTTTGATGTTTTTGCAATCAAATACAAAATTACAAAGTTTTTGAAAAAAAAGTTATAACCTAAAGTACAGACAAATGAATATATATCAAGATTAAATCTAAAATAATTCTGTAGTAGCTACTCAATAACACCTTCTCATCCAAGAAAAGAAAATCAACGCTCTTCAGTTCTTTATTGCTTGAAGTTGCGTGCCTCCCTTGTACGCAAAAGTCGAACAAGAACGCATCTTGACTCAATGTTCAGATTGAGATCATTTAGAGGGGTGTATAATGAAGCTGATTTTTTATTCTCACCAACTCTATTTTCCATTGTGCATGGAGTAATAATTTTTACATGATTGTCACCATTTTTATAATGAAAACTGAAACTTTGGACTTACCCTATTCAATCCGTGAACTCCATGTTTATAATTAATCAATGCAGAGTCATGGTGGTGGGGGAAACAAAACGACAGATTTGAGGTGAATTCAAAGGAATATTTTTTATTTTAATTCTTGAGTAATTCTGCAATCAATTCCTTCGGTTTCTTCAGTGATCCTATAATCAATTCATTCGGTTACTTCAATTAATAGAATTGTGAGAGAATGACTGTAGAAGAAAGATATGATACCTTGTTATCGCCGGCGACATTCTCACCGGATTCTTCGTCCTACTTGTTCGCCTCATCCGCCGGAATTTGATTTGATTTTGAATGGAATTTTTTTTTATTCTTTTTTATCAGCAAACCCCGTATCTTATTCTTAAGTCTTAACTTTCAATTTTCTCCTCTCTTTTTTCTTTTTTTTTTGTTTTGGTTGAAACGGTAAGTGTCTCATCTTAATGATAAACTTAAGAGATATACTTAAGATTTAATAATTTTAGTGGCATCTTTCAGTTACTGAAAATACTAATAATATAATTTAAGATTTTGAAGTAAAGAATTTTTTTCTGTTTCAAATAAACACACACATGGCAGCATATGAGATGTGACACTTGGCAATTGTTGAACATAAACATGTGGCAGGAAATGAATAACGACACTTGACAGCTTATGGTGAAGTGATTCCTCCTTTTTAATAATAAGATTGTCAAAACAATTTTAGTTTATCTGTCTGTATTGTAAACGCTTTTTATGTCGTAATAGTATTAATACTGTATCAACCATTAAGATACTAATATTCGCACATTATAAATTATAATAATTCTAAAACTTTATATTTAATATTTTAGGTGACGAGGATTTTACGCCTTAAATCAATTTACGTGTCTATGAGGTTAATCAAGACTTGAGGTGGGATTTTTACTTGCTTTGTTATCTTTGAATATTCATGTGAATTTAATTGTTGCTTGCTACATGTTTAACGTGGATATGTTATATTGAATTATTTGGTTACTCGATGGAAAAGATCGTTGTAACTTGCGAGGACTTTGGTCCAGGATGGAAAAAATCCTTGGACACAATCCACCGTATACAGATTGCCCAATACGACTCAGGATGAAAAAGATTCTTGACTCGTTATATTGATTATGATGCATGTTATGTGAGTTTATGATTTTATTTATGTGCTATATTTTATTATAACATTGTGAGGGAATCCCAATGAGCTAGTTGTTTTGCTCATCCCAATCCTTAACATTTTGCAGAGTAATTATGGAGTGCGGTGGAGGGCCGGTGGATTGCCTCGAGACATCATTTATCATTTTCTTAAGCAAATTATTTCATTGCATAACTCTTATTTCATTTGAATATTGAGGATTTAGTTTTGACGTTATTTTTAGTAGTATTGGATTACTTTAGTTTATTTTGAAGGTCTATATTTAGCACTGAGACAATTTTATTAGATTTTATCATGGTTAAATTATCTTCTTTGAAAATGTTTTGAATTTAATTACTTTCGCTGCAAACTTTTAAAATTTAAAATGCAGTAGTTTTAGTTAGTTATGGAATTATTGGAAAATTGTCTTTTTAAAATGCCTTTGAAAGCTTTGAAAAATTGGGATGTGACCTTGGTAGTTGAGCTAAGAATATGATTCATTCATCAAAGTGGATTTGGAGAGAATACTCATCTTCTCATTATAATTGGATCAAAGTCATTGGCCAATGCACGTCAACTTGGACTTTGTGACCAAGTGTGACATAAATGATCAATTAGTGATTGGAGATAATATGATTAAGTTATTTGAATAGACACTTCATCATGTTCAAGACTAATCTAGTATTCGTGAATGAAAGGAGGAAATCGTAATAGCACATGTTACAGTTACAGGTAGTTGCGCGTTTCTCGCACCGTACCTCATATAATGAGAATATTTGATTTATTGTCTAGGGTTCAATTAAGACCATTAGTTTGACTAATCGCTCGATATATGAGGGCCTATGGGTCACACAATAAGTACCTGTGTACGGATTATAGTTGGTTGATTAAGTATTAAATTGGATTTAATATTTAATTTATGGAGAATTAATAATATATTAATTTAGAATGAATTATTATTACTATTTAATTAAATTAGATTTAATTAAATAGGAATCTCAAATAATATTATGGAATATTATTGTAGGAAAATATCCGTAGGGAAAAACATATCTTTGAGATTTGTTTTGCAAGATTATGAATTATCTTCCTAATAAAGATGGCTTAGGATTTAAGCCAGTCTCCCCCTATATATATGCCATCCCGGAATTCATTATTTACTACAACAAGAAAACCTAGTTTCTCCATAAAATCTAAAATTGGAATTTTCCTAGAAAATTCCGTCTCAGATTCAACGCTGGCAAATCTGTCCACGGGGATTACGTGGATACCGTAGTTGAGAAATCTGCAATCGAATTACTATAAGATTTCTCGTTATGATTATTCGTACCTGTTTATGCAATCAGTTGTTCGTTGTTGGTGAACTATTTAATTATGTTGCGCATGTATTACGTGTTTACGTGCCTCTATTTTCAACATTGGTATCAGAGCTTCAGGCTCTTTAATTGATTGCATAAATTCAGATTTATAAAATTAATTTTTTTTTATAAACCGTTCGGTGCGTCCATGAGAGTTGACCGCACCATATTATTGTGTGATGGGGTACGCTCATTAGATGAGACGCACCCCTTATTTGTTTTGCCCGGTTTCTTTTCGTTTCGTCTTCAACCCAAATTAGGGTTTTCTCTAGGAGAAACCCTCCCGCCTCCGCCACTATGTCTTTCCAGTTTGTGGGCCATAGCGACGGCGCTGGAGCCAGCACCCTCGGGCCACAGCTCCGTCGGTCATGCGGGCCCACCTCTCCCGATTTTGCGTTTTCCGCTCTCATTCCGATTGAGACGCGAACCCTCTAGTTTTGCCTCTTTTCCTGGCGGTGCGCCCTCGGGTCACCTCAAATCGTGGTGGTACGCCACCGTCGATTTGAGACTCGCTGCTTGATCCACTTCAAAAATTGGCCCCTGTGTCAGTTTTGATTCGATTCTAGGCGGTGCGCCACCGAAATCGAGACGAACCAGTGGCGGCGCGCCGCCGATTCGATTCTGCTGCCTTCTGGTTTCGAACCAGTTTAAGCGTAAGGGGTCGCAGCTCCACGCGCGACCCCACCCGGTTGTTTCGTTCGCGGCGGCAAGTTACCCATGCGCGAAGGCGGCGACGACGACTCGTGCCCATGCGTCGATTTGCTCAATATGTTCGATTTTGACCGTTGTCCAGATTCGATGCATGTGTGTTCTTGGTTTGGGTTATTCCTCTGATGAATTTTTGAATTCTGATGTGCTATTGATTGTGATATTTGGATTGGTTTGGAACTTATTAAATTGAATTCTGATTGAACCCTAATAATTGGAACAGTTTTGGGAATTTTTGAATAATTCTGATAAACTGATCAATTGTTGGATGTTTGATTTGGATGACCCGATCGGAAAGCGATTTTGGAAACTGGGCAATGATGAGGGGAAGGACTATGCCAAAATTGGATTTAGGACAGGCCCTTTCGAGTAATTTTCGAAACTTGCACATGAGCCCTTAACAAATAAAAGAATTAAAATTTGATTTAAAATTAATAAAATTAATTTTAAAGTCTTTAAATAAAATTGGATTTTATTTTATAATTAATTGGATTAATTATTATTTTAATAATCATAAATTGAATTTAAAATTGGATTTTAAAATTCGGTTTTAAAAAGGGTTATTAAAATCCCACTTGTTAACTTGGTTGTGTAAATTCGTTAGCATTTTTATAGTCCGCATTATGACTGTTTGGGTAGGCGGCGCCCAATATCTGTCGGACCGTATTAAATATTTGGGTAGATGGCGCCCAAAATATTTGTTAGTCCGCTTGTGTCATGTTTGGGTAGGCGGCGCCCAATAATTGCTCAAATATGACTTAGACATCATGATGGATCTCGATTAAGCAATTAATACCCCATCTTTTAAAATGTTCCTCACTAAAATATGGTTTTGTCATTAGTTTGATAAGATGTCTTCCATCAAAATTAAAAGTAAACCGGAGATTTCGTTCCAATGGGTATTTAAGACCAAAGTCTTTTGCTCGGATCTACATCTAATGAGACTTTTATAGGGAAACGTAGTGTTCCGCTTGATGGTTGTAAACTAACTTGACTTTGTTTCACCAGCCAAAGCAGGGAAACGAAAGTTAAGTGACATCCGATTGAGCTAGGCCCAATCAACTGGGAGTTGCAATTTTGCAATTGGTTTAGAGACCTATCAGTTTTATTATTACAACAATCAGCTAAAGCAGATGTTGTAGTAATAAGAACGTGGATCCTAGTCCATTAAAATTTATATTGGATATAAATTCCTATTCTTCCGATGAGGTCGTTGAATATGTGAAAATAATGGAAACAAGATAAACTTAAAAGACCACGTTTATTTTGATTGCTGAATATTGATCATAGAAATTATGTGTTTAATTCTCATTTTATTTTATTTCTCTAGAATTTTTTAAATGAATAACTTATCGTTGAGAAGCGTTTTAGAAACGAACAAATTGGCTGGGCCAAACTTTCTCGACTGGCACAGAAACGTTCGTTTGGTGCTCAGGCAAGAAAAGATTGAGTACGTGTTGGACAAGTCAATCCCTGCTACCCCGGAGGCTGGTACTGAAGAACATGAGGAGTTTGACGCCGAAGCTCAGAAGAAGCATCAAGAGGATGCTTCCCAGGCTCAGTGTGTTATGCTACTCGGGATGACTCCCGAATTGCAAAGGCAGCATGAGAAGATGCTACCCTTTGAGATGATCAAGCATCTGAAGGATCTCTTTGATTCTGAATCTCGTTCTGAGATCTATGAAGTGATGAGAGATCTGTTTAAATGCCGACTGTCCGAGGGAGGGAAGGTGTCTCCTCATGTGTTGAAGATGGTAGGGCTAATCGAGAAACTTGGTCGCTGGACATTGAGCTCAAGACCAATGTTGTTGTTTACGCCATTCTTCAGTCGCTTCCCAATTCATATTCGAGTTTCGTAGTAAACATTAATATGAATAAGACATAATCGACCATGCCAGAGCTGCATAACATGCTAAAGACTTTTGAGTCTTACACTGCTAAGGAAAAGCATGTGCTCATGGTGAGTGCCTCTACTTCTTCTGCTCCGAAAGGAAAGAAGAAGCAAAGGGGCAAGACAAAGAAAGGCTCCAAGCCAAGCTTCCTTAAGCCCAAAGGTAGAATTCAAAAGAAGGAGAGGGTGGACAAGGATGTATGCCTCCACTGCAAGCAGAAGGGGAACTGGAAGAAGGATTGTAAGGTTCTAGCAGCTGAAAAGAAGACACAAGGTGTCTCAGCATCTGGAACAGGTATGTTTGTTATTGAGGTAAACCTGTCCACAAATGATACTAACTGCTTGGTATTAGATACCTGTTGTGGCTCACACATTTGTACAAATGTGCAGGGTATCAAGGATAGCAGGGAAGTTAGGCCGGGTGAAGTCTCGCTACACGTTGGGAATGGAGCAAGAGTTGCTGTTGAACGTGTTGGCCCTTATGTTTTAGATTTACCCTCTGGTTTTAGACTTGAACTGAATAATTGTTATTTTGTTCCTTCTATTACCCGCAACATTATTTATATTCCGATGTTGGATATTGAAGGATTTTCCTTCCATTTTGCAAACAATAATTGTTATTTTTCGCTTAATGGTCGTGTGTATGGAAATGCTCCTCTATCTAATGGTTTATATTTGTTGCATTGTGGATATAACATTCTTAATACAAAATAAAAGACTCAAACTTAGTAATCATGAAAACCCGATTTACTTGTGGCATTTTAGACTCTGTCATGCAAACGAGAAAAGAATTGCAAGGTTAAGAAAGTTAGACTACTTAACCCCATTCGACTTTGAGTCTTATGGAAGTTGTGAATCTTATCTTAAGGGCAAAATGACCAATAAACCCTTTTCTGGGAAAGGAGTTAGTGCCAAAGAAGTTCTAGAGTTGATACACAGTGATGTATGTGGACCATTGCCCACTCTAGATAGGGGTCAATTCGGATACTTCATCACTTTTATTGATGATTTCTCGAGGTACGGGTATGTGTATCTTATGAGACACAAATCCGAATCGCTTGAGAAATTCAAGGAGTTTAAAGCTGAAGTAGAGAAGCAACTTGGTAAGAGTATCAAGATTCTTTGATCAGATCGAGGAGGTGAATACCTTAGCCATGAATTCACTGATTACTTGAAGTTACATGAAATCCAGTCACAATGGACTCCTCCCGAAACACCTCAGATGAACGGTGTGTCTGAAAGGAGAAACCAAACCCTGTTAGACATGGTGAGGTCCATTATGAGTTTTTTCTCTCTTCCGACATTCTTATGGGGATACGCATTACAAACCTCAATTTACATTCTGAATAGGATTCCATCCAAATCAGTTGAGCATACACCATATGAATTATGGTGTGGCAAGAAGCCAACTTTTTCACATATCAAGACATGGGGTTGCCCCGTGATTGTGAAAAAGATGCTCACCGACAAATTAGAATCCAAAGGTGAAAAGGGTTATTTTGTGGGATATCCTAAGGAAACTAAAGGATATTACTTCTATCTACCGGAGAAACAATTAGTGATTGTATTTAGGCAGGCCAGATTCCTCGAGGAAGATTATGTCTTCAAGCAACAAGGCCGTAAGATGATAGAACTTGAAGAAATTCAAGAACCACAAACTAAAAAAGAGACTGATGTGTTTGTCAAAGCAACATGACAAAGAATCAGTGGGACCATTTAGCAGCTCACATGGTGGAAGTTTGTCACTAAGTGATCCTCTTTCAGCCAGTGGGAGCGTAATTGGAGTTGCATTGCTGGAGCAACGAACTCCAAGTAGGCTGAATGAGAATAACATAGTTCAAACTCCCGCTCAAGAGGTATCCAGAAGTGTCGCTCTTGAGGCCTCCCCCGTCAATGATGAAATCGCTGCACCACAAAATTTTCACGATCAGAATGTACAGCCTGAACAACCACAACTCACTCCATAAGTCCACTAGAGTTCGTAATCTACCCTTTAGGTATTATGGTTTCCTCGTAGAGGAACATGATGACATGGAGATCCCGGATAAAGACGAACCTAGAACTTACACTGAGGCAACATTAGATGTTGACTCAAAGAAGTGGCATGAAGCCATGAAATCCAAGATGGACTCGATGTACACCAATCAAGTCTGGAACTTGGTTGAATTGCCGAAAGGGGTCAAATCCAAGGTTGCAAATGGGTCTACAAGCGTAAGACCAATGCAAATGGCAAGGTACAAACCTACAAGGCTAGGTTGGTGATGAAAGGTTATAGCCAACGCGAAGGCATTGACTATGACGAGACTTTCTCACCAGTTGCTAAGATCAAGTCCATTCGAATTTTACTTGTGGTAGAAGCACACCATGATTACAAGATTTTGCAGATGGATGTCAAAACAACTTTCCTCAATGGCAACATTGATAAGGAAGTGTTTATGATTCAACCAAAAGGTTTTATATAAAAGCCAAAATCCAATCTTGTGAGCAAGCTTAAATGATCCATTTATGGATTGAAGCAAGCTTCTAGGAGTTGGAATATCCGAGATGAGGCTGTCAAATCATTTGACTTCGTTAGAAATTCGGAAGATCCGTGCATCTATAAAAAATGCAATGGGAAGAATATTGTCTTCATAGTTGTGTATATCGATGACATACTAATTATGGGAAACAATATCCCACTAATACAGTCTGTGAAGGAATGGTTGTCAAAGACCTTCATGATGAAGGATCTTGGTAAAGCCTGTTATATCTTAGGGATCAAGATCTATAGGGATAGATCCAAGAAGATGTTGGGGCTGTCACAGTCCACCTACGTAGATAAGGTGTTGAAGCGATTCGCGATGGAGAACTCTAAGAGAGGTTCTCTACCGGCATGTCATGGGATAAAGTTGTCTAAGAATGATTGTCCTTCCACAGACGTTGACATCCGGCACATGAAGGACATACTATATGCATCCGCAATTGGGTCCATCATGTACGCCATGACTTGTACTAGGCCAGATGTGGTCTTCGCTGTCAGCACCACTGGTAGATACCAACAAAATCCGGGTGAATCTCACTGGATTGCTGTCAAGAACATTCTCAAGTACCTCAGACGTACTAAAGATTGCTTCTTGGTGTATGGAGGTCAGTCGGAACTAGTTGCTACTGGTTATGCGGACGCAAGTTCCCAATCTGACTGTGATGATTACAAATCTCAGTCAGGCTATGTGTTCACTCTCAATGGAGGGGCGGTTAGTTGAAATAGTTCCAAACAAGAGACTACCGCGGACTCAACAACTGGAGCTGAGTACATTATTGTGGCGGAAGCTGCCAAAGAGGTTGTCTAGATAAAACAGTTCTTGAATGAACTAGGGGTAGTTCCGAGTGCCGGGAGTCCAATAAAGTTGTATTATGACAACACTGGTGCAGTTGTGCAAGCTAAGGAACCGAGATTCAATAACAAAAATAAGCATGTACCGAGGCGTTATCACTTGATAAGAGAGATAATCGCTAGAGGAGAGATAGAGTTAGAGTGTGTTCCAACGGAAGATAATTTGGCTGATCCTTTCACCAAAGCTTTGAGTATTCATGTACACACTAGATATTTCAATGGTCTTGGGGTTAAGCATGTAGGTGATTGGCTCTAGTTCAAGTGGGAGATTGTTAGTGTTAGTGTCCTAGAGACAATCCTTTGTATGGACATAATACTAAAATAATATTCAGTGTTGGTTTAATATTATTGTTTATTTAATATTTAATGTATGGTGTTACACTTATTAGAATATTATGTTTGATTATTTGCATTTGTTCTTATCTATGTTCCCTTGAATCATTGTTGTCGTTGAGATGTAAGAACTCAGATGACTTAAGCATGATTCTCAAATAGCCTCGATCAAGGATCATCAAGAATGGGATATTGATGATGCAATGGAGATTGGTGTGCGATCTGCATCATACTCTTAGAGAGTGTAGTAAGATCTCACTTACTATGAGATACTATGTATCTCATGATAGATGCACAAATACCTTAGAGGGTATTGGTATACCCATCCGAGAAACTGTTTGATGTAGTTCCACTATATGTGTCTACGGGTGTCTCGGTTAGTGGGAGCAATGCGATACTTCTTTGACTTGAGGCCAATACGCATGATATGTGTGGAGTGATGAACTTTGACAATGACCGACGCTTACACCCTTCCATGGGTAGATATGGCTTGGATTAAGTTCAACACGAAGGGCATGTGCGTGTTAGTTGAGCCAAGAATAGGATTCATTCCTCAAAGTGGATTTAGAGAGAATACTCATCTTCTCATCATAATTGGATCAAAGTCATTGGCCAATGCACGTCAACTTGGACTTTGTGGTCAAGTGTGACATAAATGATCAATTAGTGATTGGAGATAATATGATTAAGTTATTTGAATAGACACTTCATCATGTTTAAGATTAATCGAGTGTTCGTGAATGAAAGGAGGAAATCGTAATAGTCCATGTTACAGTTACAGGTAGTTGCACGTTTCTCGCAACGTACCTCATATATTGAGAATGTCTGATTCATTGTCTAGAGTTCAATTAAGACCGTTAGTTTGACTAATCGCTCGATATATGAGGGCATATGGGTCACACAACAAGTAACTCCCGTGTACGGATTATAGTTGGTTGATTAAGTAATAAATTGGATTTAATATTTAATATATGGAGAATTAATAATATATTAATTTAGAATTAATTATTATTACTATTTAATTAAATTAGATTTAATTAAATAGAAATCTCAAATAATATTATGGAATATTATTGTAGGAAAATATTTGTAGGGAAAAACATATCTTTGAGATTTGTTTTGCAAGATTAGGAATTATCTTCCTAATAACGATGGCTTAGGATTTAAGCCAGTCACCCCTATATATATGACATCCCGAAATTCATTATTTACTACAACAAGAAAACCTAGTTTCTCCATAAAATCTAGAATAGGAATTTTCCTAACAAATTTTGTCTCATATTCAACGTTGGCAAATCTGTCCACGGGGATTACGTGGATACCGTAGTTGAGAAATATGATATCGAATTACTATAAGATTTATCGTTATGATTATTCGTACATGTTTATGCAATTAACTGTTCGTTGTTGGTGAACTATTTAATTCCGCTGCGCTGTATTACGTGTTTACGTGCCTCTATATTCCAACAGAAGTTACATGGAATCCAGTCACAATGGACTCCTCCCGGAACACCTCAGTGGAACGGTGTGTCCGAGAGGAGAAACCGAACTTTGTTAGACAGGGTCAGGTCCATGATGAGCTTCTTCTCTCTTCCGACATTCTTATGGGGATACGCGTTACAAACCTCAATTTACATTCTGAATAGGATTCCATCTAAATCGGTTGCCATACACCATATGAACTATGGTGTGGCAAGAAGCCAACTTTTACACATATCAAAACATGGGGTTTCCCCGTGATTGTGAAAAGAATGCTTACCGACAAGTTAGAATCCAAAGGTGAAATGGGTTACTTTGTGGAATATCCTAAGGAAACTAAAGGATATTATTTCTATCTACCTGAAAAACAATCAGTGATTGTTTCTAGGTATGCTAAGTTCCTCGAGGAAGACTATGTCTTTAAGGAACAAGGTCGTAAGATGATAGAACTTGAAGAAATTCAAGAACCACAAATTAACAAAGAGACTGATAACTTGTCAAAGCAACGTGACAAGGAATCAGTGGGAGCATTCAGCGACTTTCATGGTGGGAGTTTTTCAATAGGTGATCGTCTTTCAGCCAGTGGGAGCATATTTGGAGTATGCTTGCCAGTGCAAGAACCTCCAAGTGGGCAGAATGAGAACAACATAGTTCAAACTCCCGCCCAAGAGGCATCTGAAAGTGTAGCTCTTGAGGACTCTTCGGACATTGATGAAATCAATGCACCACAAAATTTTCACGATCAGAATGTACAGCCTGCACAACCACCGCTTCGTAAGTCAATTAGGAATCGTATGCCCATTAGATATGGTTACCTCTTGGAGGAACTCGATAATATGGACATACCGGATAATGACGATCCTAATACTTATTCTGAAGCAAAATTAGATATTGATTCAGGGAAGTGGAGTGAAGCCATGAAATCGAGATGGACTCGATGTACACCAATCAAGTTTGGGACATGGTTGAATTGCCTAATGGGGTTAAACCCATGGGTTGCAAATGGGTCTTCAACCGTAAGACTGATGCAAATGGCAAAGTACAAACCTACAAAGCTAGGTTGGTGGCGAAGGGTTATAGTCAACTCGAAGGCATTGACTATGACGAGACCTTCTCATCAGTTGCAAAGATCAAGTCCATTCGAATTTTACTTGCGATAGCAGCACACTATGATTTTGAGATTTGGCAGATGGACGTCAAAACAACTTTCCTCAATGGTAACATTGATGAGGAAGTGTTTATGACTCAATCGGAAGGGTTCATATCTAAGTCAAATTCTAATCTAGTATGCAAGCTAAAGAGATCCATATATGGATTGAAGCAAGCTTCTAGGAGTTGGAATATCCGATTTGATGAAGCTATCAAGTCTTTTGACTTCATCAGAAACTCGGAAGATCCTTGCATTTATTGTAAACGCATCGGGAAGAATATTGTTTTCATAATCGTGTATGTCGATGACATATTAATTTTGGAAAATAATGTCCTGTTAATGCAGATCGTTAAAAGATTGATTGTCAAAGACCTTCATGATGAAGGATCTTGGTGAAGCCTGCTACATCTTAGGGATAAGGATCCACAGGGATAGATCCAAGAAGATGTTGAGGCTGTCACAGTTCACCTATGTAGACAATGTGTTGAAGCGTTTTGCGATGGAGAACTCTAAGAGAGGGTCTCTACCAGCAAATCATGGGATAAAGTTATCAAAGAAGGATTGTCCTTCTGTTGAAGCAGATATCAAGCACCTAAAAGATGTCCCATATGCATATGCAATTGGGTCAATCATGTACGCCATGACTTGCACTAGGCCAAACGTGGCCTACGCTATCAACATCATTGGTAGATACCAACAGAATCTGGGTGAGTCTCACTAGATTGCTGTCAAGACCATTGTGAAGTATCTCAGACGAACTAAAGAATATTTTCTTGTCAATGGTGGACAGTCAGAACTAGTAGTGACTGGTTAAGCTGACACAAGTTTACAATCCGACTGTGATGATTACAAATCACAGGCAGGTTACGTTTCACTCTCAATAACGAGGCGGTCAGTTGGAATAATTCCAAGCAAAAGGACTGCAGATTCAACAACCGAAGTTGAGTACATTGTTGTATCAGAAACCTCAAGGAGGCTTCCTGGATTTTATAGTTCTTAAGAGAACTAGGGGTAGTTCCAAGTGTCAGTTATCTAATAAAGTTGTATTTAGACAACGTTGGTGCGAATGCGCAAGCAAATAAACTGAGATCAGCAAACAGAAACAAGCATGTACCTAGACTTATCATTTGATCAGGGAGATCATAACGATAGGAGAAATAGAATTAAAATGTATTCCCACATATTTAATTTGACAGATCCTTTCACCAAAACACTGAGTGTTCATGTACACACTAGACATTTGAGGGTCTAGGGGTTAGACATGTAGGTGATTGACTCTAGTCCAAGTGGGAGATGGTTAGTGTTAGTGTCCTAGAGACAATCTATTGTAAGGACATAATACTCGATGATATTCAGTTTGATTTAATATTATAGTTCACTTAATATTAATGTATGGCAATACACTTGTATGAATATTATGTTTGATTGTTTGATTTTATTCATACAAGTGTTCCCATGAGTCATTGTTGTCTTTGAGGTTGTGAGAACTCAGATGACTTAAGCATGATTCTCAAATAGCCCCGATCAAGGATCATCAAGAATGGGATATTGATGATGCAATGGAGATTGGTGTGCAATTTGCATCATACTCTTAGAGAGTGTAGTAAGATCTCACTTACTACGAGATACTAGGTATCTCATGATGGATGAACAAATACCTTAGAGGGTATTGGTATACCCATCCAAAAAACTGTTTGATGTATTTCCATTATATGTGTCTACGGGTGTCTCGGTTAGTGGGAGCGATGTGATACTCCTTTGACTTGAGGTCAATAAGCACGACATGTGTGGAGTGATGAACTTTGACCATGACCAATGCTTGCACCCATCTATGGGTAGATATGGCTTGGATTGGGTTCATCACGAAGTGCATGTACGTGGTAGTTGAGCCAAGAATATGATTCATTCCTCAATGTAGATTTAGAGAGAATACTCATCTTCTCATCATAATTGGATCAAAGTCATCGGTCGATGCACGTCAACTTAGACTTTGTGGCTAAGTGTGACATACATGATCAATTAGTGATTAGAGAAAATATGATTAAGTTATTTGAATAGACACTTCATCATGTTTAAGACTTAATCGAGTATTCACGAATGAAAGGAGGAAATCGTAATAGCCCATGTTTCAGTTACAAGTAGTTGCACGTTTCTCGCTATGTACCTCATATATTGAGAAAGTTTAATTTATTGTCTAGGGTTCAATTAAGACTGTTAGTTTGACTAATCGCTCGATATATGAGGGCCTATGGGTCACACAGCAAGTAGTTCCCTTTTACGGATTATAGTTGGTTAATTAAATGTTAAATTGGATTTAATATTTAATTTATGATGAATTAATTAATAATAGATTAATTTGGAATTAATTATTATTAATGTTTAATTAAATTGGATTTAATTAAATAGGATTCCCAATAACAATATATGGAATATAATTATAGGATTTAATATATATGGAATCAAATCCATAGAGATTTGATATACATGGGAATTAAATCCGTAGAGATTTTATATGTGGGAAATAAATCTAAGAGATTTATTTTATAAGATTAGGGATTTTATTTCCTAATCAAGTTGGCTTAAAATTTAAGTTGGGTCTTCCCTATATATATGAGCTCTTGGGAATTCACAAACAACTTTAATTCATTTTCTCCATAAGATCTAGAATAGGAATTTTCCTAGCAAATTCTGTCTCAGATTCAACGCTGACAAATCTGTGCAAGTCCGTGAACGGGGATTACGTAGATACCATAGTAGAGAAATATGTGTACGATTTACTATAAGGTTTCTCTTTATGTTTATACGTATTCAATTATGCAATTAAGTATTCGTTGTTGGTGAACTGTTTACTTCCGCTGCGCATGTATTACGTGTTTACGTGCCTCTTAATTCCAACAATCATGAGTTCAGATTTGTGGTCGAAGTGTAATTTTCCAGAGCCTTTACCTCCTAAGTATGAAAGGAAGGTAGACCAAACAAATTGAGAAGAAGAGGCCCCAATGAATCCCCACAAAACCATCTAATCCCCATAGGATCAAAAAAATTCAAAAGAACTCTGAAATGTAGTGTAAAACTTATTCTGAAAATACAAATGTAACCTTTGCTTCTCCTTCAAAATTGAATCCAGAACAATCAACAGACCATGTGGAGCCTGAAGAAATACCAAATGGAGATTCTCAACTGTTTACTCCAACAAGCAATACTTAAGCAAGTAGAGATTCTCCTCTCCAATTTAATATTGAGCTCAGACAAAGAGAAACAAATTACCAATATGTATATTAACTATTTGCTTGCTTATTTCAATTTAAGTTTTCATCCTTTATGTGTTTAATGGATGTTACTTTTTATTGATTATTGAGGTCAGAAGGAGTTCTCATGCATCTTTTAAAACACAAACTGATTGTAATAGTTCCTCAACCAACCATTCTCAGGGTAGCAAAGCATTACTAGTATGTTTTTTTTACATAAAATGTTTTACTCAGATTTATGTTAGTGTTAGTGTCCTAGAGACAATCTATTGTAAGGACATAATACTCGATGATATTCAGTTTGATTTAATATTATAGTTCACTTAATATTAATGTATGGCAATACACTTGTATGAATATTATGTTTGATTGTTTGATTTTATTCATACAAGTGTTCCCATGAGTCATTGTTGTCTTTGAGGTTGTGAGAACTCAGATGACTTAAGCATGATTCTCAAATAGCCCCGATCAAGGATCATCAAGAATGGGATATTGATGATGCAATGGAGATTGGTGTGCAATCTGCATCATACTCTTAGAGAGTGTAGTAAGATCTCACTTACTACGAGATACTAGGTATCTCATGATGGATGAACAAATACCTTAGAGGGTATTGGTATACCCATCCAAAAAACTGTTTGATGTATTTCCATTATATGTGTCTACGGGTGTCTCGGTTAGTGGGAGCGATGTGATACTCCTTTGACTTGAGGTCAATAAGCACGACATGTGTGGAGTGATGAACTTTGACCATGACCAATGCTTGCACCCATCTATGGGTAGATATGGCTTGGATTGGGTTCATCACGAAGTGCATGTACGTGGTAGTTGAGCCAAGAATATGATTCATTCCTCAATGTAGATTTAGAGAGAATACTCATCTTCTCATCATAATTGGATCAAAGTCATCGGTCGATGCACGTCAACTTAGACTTTGTGGCTAAGTGTGACATACATGATCAATTAGTGATTAGAGAAAATATGATTAAGTTATTTGAATAGACACTTCATCATGTTTAAGACTTAATCGAGTATTCGCGAATGAAAGGAGAAAATCGTAATAGCCCATGTTTCAGTTACAGGTAGTTGCACGTTTTTCGCAACGTACCTGATATATTGAGAATGTCTGATTTATTGTCTAGGGTTCAATTAAGACCGTTAGTTTGACTAATCACTCGATATATGAGGGTCTATGGGTCACACAACAAGTAGTTCCCTTTTACGGATTATAGTTGGTTGATTAAATGTTAAATTGGATTTAATATTTAATTTATGGAGAATTAATTAATAATAGATTAATTTGAAATTAATTATTATTAATGTTTAATTAAATTAGATTTAATTAAATAGGATCCCAATAATAATATGTGGAATATTATTATAGGATTTAATATATATGGAATCAAATCCGTAGAGATTTGATATACATGGGAATTAAATCTGTAGAGATTTTATATATGGGAAATAAATCTTAGAGATTTATTTTATAAGATTAGTGATATTATTTCCTAATCAGGTTAGCTTAAGATTTAAGCTGGGCCTCTCCTATATATATGAGCTCTTGGGAATTCACAAATAACGTTAATTCATTATTCTCTCCATAAGATCTAGAGTTAGAATTTTCCTAGCAAATTCATCTCGGGATTCAACGCTGGCAAATCCGTGCAAGTCCCTAATTGGGGATTACGTGGATACCATAGTAGAGAAATATACGTACGGTTTACTGTAAGGTTTCTCTTTATGTTTATACGTATTCAATTATGCAATTAAATGTTCGTTGTTGGTGAACTGTTTATTTCCGCTGCGCATGTATTACGTGTTTACGTGCCTCTAAATTCCAATAATTTATTGTATTTATCATCATCTAATTGTTTTCTATCCACTATATTGTTAGGAAATGTGAAACTTGGGAAATAGTAAGAAAAGAATGAATGCATGTCATAGAGCAAATGCTAGTGTTAGTTTTGATCACCAATTAAATATGACTAATTTTGAAATGTAATCTCATGTGTGTGATTTCTTGTATAGGTTGTCCAGTCATCAAGGGTGAATAGTCCAGTTATTGTGAAAGGAGGAGTGAACTACATCACTATGTCACACCTTGGTTCTTACATGAGAAATAGTGGTTCATCACAAGGAACAACTAGCAAGTGAAATACCAAAGGAAAATCAAGTGAGAGTGATAAGGGTGTCAAACCAAAAAGTTGCTGAATCGTTTTGTAATTGTAATATTTTGGAGATATGAACAAGATTGTGATTTATGTTTTATGTTTTGAAGCAAGAGGGAGTGACAATGATGTACTAGTTGATGTTTTCTTTGGTTTGAACAAGATGAATTAATTACTCATAGATCCATATATGGGTCCAACAACACTCTTAGGTCCATACCTTTTTTATAATTAGTAGTAGGTGCAAAATAGGTTGGCTTTTACCCTTATACCCCTTACATGAGAGAAAGCCAAGCTTTTGATTTGATAAAACAAAATCCCTTAGATTCCTAAAAATAGAAAAACCCAAAGCTCAATATACCCATCTTCTATCCCAAAGTACCACATAAAATCAGAAAATACCTTTTATCGCTGGCGCCGTCCAATCAACTCCGCGAAGTACAAGGTATTAGGTGCAGAGATGATATTTCAAATTCAAATTCTTGCAGTGGTGTCTATATTCATATTGAGGGCTTCAAATTTTGTTGTTATTTTGAGGGAACAAGACATTGTTCCTTCGAAATTGGGGGAGAATTTTTTGGCAAATTTGAGGGAAGAAGAACACCGAGGTTTTATATCAACAACCCATGAGATTGCGTTCAAGGCAAAGCAAGATTGATTGAGTTTCTTCCCTACGGTGCCGCCGAAAGCAATGTTAGAAAACTTGTTTATCAATTTCAAGAATGAGGGTGAGTCAAAATTGATGTCTGTGAATTCATCTACTCAATACAGTGATGTTATATATCAACTAACTTCTAAATGGCCTCATCTCAGTCAAGAAAATATTTCATTACGTTTGTTTGACCCGGTGAAAAACCCATGGAATGCGGAAAAATTATGAAATGCATATAAAACAGGGGAGAAGGAATGGTGATTCCAATTTTTTGTTTTTTAAGTCCATGTGTTGTGTTTTGCTTATAAACGAATGCACATGACAAGATAAGAACGTAAAGCAATAAAGAACACAACAAAGTATAGTGGTTCGGAGACTCAAGCTCCTACATCCACTCTCCATGTTCCTATGGAAATTTCTTCAAACTGGACTTATCACCCTCTCGGGCTCGCCTCTAGATATTTAACGAGCTCTCACTCAAACGGGACTTATCACCCTTCACGGGATCACCTACAAGCTTTCAGGCTAACTCACTGTAGCTTACTCACTTCTTCTACAGAATTTTCTGGCTGACTCACTGCAGCTTACTAACTCTTTACAACTTCACACAAACTACCTAACAATAGGGTTTGGGTTTGGTTGATGTCTCCAACTAGGGTGAGATTTTTCCGTACATTTGTTTAGCCTCAATGATAAGGTTGGGAAAATCTCTCTAAGCTTAGGATATATCTTGGGTTGCTTAGATTGGGTTTTAGAACACTCATGGATGTATTTGTATATCTACAGACTTGTGTTCTATGGTGGGAATGCCTCGAGTATATGGCTCTTGGCTGTGTAGCATTTTTCCACATTCTCCACACTTAATTTGATTGAAGATCTTGTATTTATAGTGTGGATTTGAATGTTACCGTTGGAGAGAATCACATTCAAATCCATAATATTCTGTAAGTTCTGCGGCTTCTTCAGTTGGTTGTCTTCCTCTCATTGGTCCACGTCAGCTGAATTCTAACGGCTATATTCTTCAGTTTCTTCTGAGTCTTTAGGTTTCTCTGAGTCTCAGTGTCTTGATGACATCTTGAGTCTCCAGGTCTATCTGAGTCTTGAGTTTTCTCTGAGTCTCGTCTGTGTCTTCGATGACATCAGTCTATCTGAGTCTCCGTGTCTCTCTCGAGTCTTGAGTTTCTCTGAGTCTCGGTGTATTCTTGAGTCTTGATTTCCATCTTGAGTCTTGATTACTACTTGAGTCTTGATTTTCTCCCGAGTCTTGAGTTTCCACGAGTCTCGGTGTATTGATGACATCTTGAGTCTTGATTACTTCTTGAGTCTTGATTACTTACTGAGTCTTGATTTTTCTCTGATTCTTGATTTTTTGAAAACTTCTTGAGTCTTGATTTCTTGAAAACTTCTTGAGTCTCGAGTTTCTTGATTCAGCCGAGCTTCTCTTTTAGCGGACCTTATACGTCGGGCATCTTGACACTTTCGAGCTTCTTGAGTTCACTCTTACGAATTGACATCGACCCTCGGTCGTCACTTTGACCCTCGGTCAACGACTCGAGCTACTCGATTTCTTCTTGCACGATCGATCGGCTCGGCCGTCGAGATCAACACATCTTCAGTCAACATCTCGGGATAGCACCCGGTCGATTACATCGGGTTAGCATATCGGGTTATCATCATCTCGATCCGTCGATCTTGTTCGGATATTTTCACCATTCTCTTCGATTATGCAACTTTCTCTTCTGATTTGATGGCTTTAGCTTTTCTTCACATTTGATTTGCACAGCTCACCAGTTAACTCAGAACTCATCTAACTCATCTGATCTCGATCAGTCTCGTCTGCAGCCTCGTCTGATCTCGATCATCTTCTTCTGATTTCGTGAGTTCCCCCTCAACTTGTTCTTTCGTTCCCCCTCAACTTGTTATCTGTAAATTAGCTTAAATAACACAAGTTGATAATGTTTTGGCATAATTCATCAAAACTAAAATATCCCAACAATATTCCCCTTTTTGATAATGAAGCCAAAACATTAAGATATATGCATTTTTAAAGAAACGAGTTTTCCTTTAAAAAGATCAGTTCAGGTGATCACATTAAAGGTGATCTTTTGAACTCCTGCTCTAATAACAATTGTTTGTTATCGATGCAAATCGTTTTTTTAAAATAGATCACCAGTTGTCACTTTGAAATCAGTGAACTTTTGAACTCCTGCTCTGATACCAATTGTTTGTCCCGGTGAAAAACCCATGGAATGCGGAAAAATTATGAAATGCATATAAAAACAGGGGAGAAGGAATGGTGATTCCAATTTTTTGCTTTTTAAGTCCATGTGTTGTGTTTTGCTTATAAACGAATGCATATGACAAGATAAGAACGTAAAGCAATAAAGAACACAACAAAGTATAGTGGTTCGGAGACTCAAGCTCCTACATTCACTCTCCCTGTTCCTAGGGAAATTCCTTCAAACTGGACTTATCACCCTCTCGGGCTCGCCTCTAGATATTTAACGAGCTCTCACTCAAACGGGACTTATCACCCTTCACGGGATCACCTACAAGCTTTCAGGCTAACTCACTGTAGCTTACTCACTTCTTCTACAGAATTTTCTGACTGACTCACTGCAGCTTACTAACTCTTTACAACTTCACACAAACTACCTAACAATAGGGTTTGGGTTTGGTTGATGTCTCCAACTAGGGTGAGATTTTCCCGTACATTTGTTTAGCCTCAATGATAAGGTTGGGAAAATCTCTCTAAGCTTAGGATATATCTTGGGTTGCTTAGATTGGGTTTTAGAACACTCATGGATGTATTGTATATCTACAGACTTGTGTTCTATGGTGGAAATTTCTTGAGTATATGGCTCTTGGCTGTGTAGCATTTTTCCACATTCTCCACACTTAATTTGATGGAAGATCTTGTATTTATAGTGTGGATTTGAATGTTACCGTTGGATAGAATCACATTCAAATCCATACTATTTTGTAAGTTCTGCAGCTTCTTCAGGCTGGTTGTCTTCCTCTCATTGGTCCACGTCAGCTGAATTCTAACGGCTATATTCTTCAGTTTCTTCTGAGTCTTCAGGTTTCTCTGAGTCTCAGTGTCTTGATGACATCTTTGAGTCTCGAGGTCTATCTGAGTCTTCAGGTTTCTCTGAGTCTCGGTGTTTCTTGATGACATCTTTTGAGTCTCGAGTCTATCTAGTCTTGAGTTTCTCTTGAGTCTTGAGTTTCTCTGAGTCTCGGTGTATTGATGACATATCTTGAGTCTTGATTACTTCTTGAGTCTTGATTTACTTCTTGAGTCTTTAGTTTTCTCTGAGTCTTCAGGTTTCTCTGAGTCTCAGTGTATTGATGACATCTTGAGTCTTGATTACTTCTTGAGTCTTGATTACTTCTTGAGACTTGATTTTTCTCTGAGTCTTGATTTTTTGAAAACTTCTTGAGTCTTGATTTCTTGGCTTTCTTGAGTCTTGATTTCTTGAAACTTCTTGAGTCTCGAGGTTTCTTGATTCAGCAGACTTCTCTTTAGCGGACCTTATGCGATCGGGCATCTTGACACTCGGACTTCTTGAGTTCGGCTCTTACGAATTGAGACATCGACCCCTCGAGTCACTTTTACTTCTTGACCCTCGGTCACTTGACTCGAGCTATCGATTTCTTCTTTTTGTCGATCGGCTCAACGGACCGATCGATCAACGATCTTCAGTCAACATGTCGATAGCATCGGTCGAGACATCGGTTTATCATATCTTATCTCGATCACGTCTGATCTTGATCAGTCTCATCTGCTCATCTTCTGATCTGCAACCTTCTCTTCTGATTTGTTGGCTTTAGCTTTTCTTCACATTTGATTTGCACAACTCATCAGTTAACTCGGAACTCATCTAACTCATCTGATCTCGATCAGTCCCGTCTGCAGCCTCGTCTGATCTCGAATCATCTTCTTCTGATTTTGTGAGTTCTCCCTCAACTTGTTCTTTCGTTCCCCCTCAACTTGTTATCTGTAAATTATCTTGAATAACACAAGTTGATAATGTTTTGGCATAATTCATCAAAACTAAAATATCCCAACAACATTTTTTTATTGGTGTTGTCAGCAACTGTAGTCTCGATGATGAGGAGGATTTTAGGAATTTGATTAGTATTTGCATGCTCACATCTTCAAATATTGTTGTTGTTGATATTTCAAAAAAGTATTCATCAACAAGATCACATGCATGTTGGTGGAAAAAATGCACATGTTCACACTGATTGTCCTGAGAATGATTTAAGTTATGATGTCGCCCACGATAGTTTTCATTCTCCACAATCAAATACTGAGAGTAGTACTAGAAAGACAAAATCTCCTATGTCCCATACAAACAAAATTCCATTTAAAAGTGCTAATAATAAATAGAATTTTGGGCAGAAATCAGATATTCAGGGGATGAGGTCTTTGCCATGTTATGATGTTTCCCCTATTTTGAAGAAGAAACCTCTTTTATCTGATAATTGGTATCATATCTTTGATGGTGGTGTTGGCACAATATTCAGTGGTGGTGCATTTGAGTTTAAAATCGAACTTATTAAGTATTCCATGCATTTGGGGTTTAAGTTTAGGTACACGAAGAATAATAAGACACACATTTACACTGTGTGTAGTGAGTTGGACAATTGCGGTTGTGCATGGTTTATAAAAGCCAAGCTTCAAAAAATTACCAACTGTTCCATTGTGACCAAGACAGATTTAGCCATTCATGTGTGGGGAAGTTGGTAGGAAATGAGAACAGGAGATTGAGTGCAAAGATTATTGGTAATCTTGTTGTCGAGAATATTAGATGGTAAGTAGTAAATTATGCATGTTTTTAATATATTAGAGTACAATTTATTGGAATCGTTTGTATTAAGATGGCAAGATTAATTACTTATGTGAGTTTTGATGGTATTATTCCGCGCTTGATCGATTTTTGTATTTTTTAGTGTATTTAGGTGTTTCTGGTGGAGTATTATTTTGGAGTAAAAAGCCCGTACAAGAATTAAAGTTATTGGACTGAATTTGTGTTGCAAAGCCCAAGAGTTTGAGAAAAATTAACAAAAAGGGAAACACGCGAGCAGGTTGTTGAAGGAAGATTTGGATATATCTTGAAGATTTGGTTTGGAAGATTTATTTGGGGAGATTAATTCTTAGGCGTGTATCATGGATTTTGTTGGAAGATTGGATTTAAATCTAGAAGATTTTGATAGAAGGAAAGAGTGGATTCATGCTCAAGATTAATTAACCTCAATTTGGTCGACATATATAGGAAATAAAATTGGGTCAAGGCCCATGATTAATTAATTTTTTAACCTACAAATATTTAATGTCTTGAGGGGGAAACGCACGACAATTTTGGAGCAGAGAGCAGTTGGATGCCACATTGAGGAAGATGCCTGCAATCTTATTTAGTTAGTATTTTTATTTCAATTCCAGAGATTTTTGAACTTGTATTTTAATGTCTGTTAATTGATTTGAGAAGTTTACAATATTTATCTTGAGATTATTTATTTCATCTATTTTAACTTTCAACATACTTGAGTATTTAATTTAGATTGATCACCTAGGTTAGATTATTCTTGTATGTCTGCTAGTTCATAAATTTGTAATCCGTAATTGTTGCAGATTTATGGAAATTGGTAGCAACTAGTATTTTGCTAGGGTGATTTAAATCGAGTTCTTTCGAATCGAGCATATTCGGGAATTTGTTTGTCCTTTATCCTAGTGTTTAATGCTTTTGGCTTGATTAAATTTAGGTCGTATCTAGACTGTTCAGTTAAAAAGAATCGTTGGAGAGCTTGTTTCAATTGAGTATAATTAAGGGATAATAACCGGTAGCCAGAACTTGTTGACTACTGAGGAACATTAATCCTGAGTTAAATAGAGTAAACATCGATGTCAGTTAACAACATTAAAGTCGAGGGATGAATGAACTGTGAATTGGAATGTTTTTTTATTATTGAGTTTTCTTAATTAGATTAATTGTTAGTTTCTTATTAATTTATTGTTTTAAATAGTGGTTATAAGATTCTAATCCAAAACCCCCTTTTTTGTGTTACGTGTTTGCCTTCATAAATTCATACAATTAGCATGATAATTATTCTACATTCTCTCTGGATCGACCCCTTGCTTACCACTACTACGAGTTAGTAGAGTAGACTCGGGTATTTATTTTTGTCGCACCTCGACCTCAAATTTTGGAGTTGTTGCCGAGGAACGGTGTGAATATTTTTTGTGCTTTTTCGTGTGATTTGTGGTGGCCTTTTTTCTGTTATTTTTCTGAGGTTTTTGGTGTCTCAGTTGTTCATTTTTTCACCCCCGTAATCTCCCATTTTTTTCGTATTCCTCTGTAATTTTACGCAATTTTGACCTTTGGGATGCCCAAAGTCATTTATTCTTGATAAAAAATATTCTTGACTTTTTTTGTTCATTTTTTTTCTTCTTTCTCCTTTTCTTTCGTTTTTTTTTGTGTTCGGTTTCACGTGCTTCTATATCTCATATTCAGGTGTCATGGCAGTTGAACGAACTTTGAAAGAACTAGCAATCCCACAACATGTGCATCAATTACTTTGCATAGTTTATCCTCCTGCTGCTAATAATTTTGTGCTTAAACCTGGTTTAATACATTTGTTGCCTAAGTTTTATGGTCATGCAAGAGAGGATCCATACATGTACTTGAGGGAATTCCACATGGTGTGTTCTAATATGAGACCTGCGGAGGTGGCCGATGAAATTGTCTAACTGAAAGCCTTTCCATTCTCATTGAAGGACTCAACGCAAAGGATTGATTTTACTATTTGCCTTCTGCAACTATCACTACTTGGGCTCAAATGGAGCAAGTGTTCTTACAGAGGTACTTCTCAGC
Organism: Stenogyne calaminthoides; assembly: GCA_037126765.1. Lineage (NCBI taxonomy): Eukaryota > Viridiplantae > Streptophyta > Magnoliopsida > Lamiales > Lamiaceae > Stenogyne > Stenogyne calaminthoides. Next base: position 17,488,078 of record JBBCBC010000031.1, on the reverse strand, counting down.
ATCTCGGGTGGCGAGTTTACGCAAAGAAATTTGTGGTGTGAAGCAAGCCCAAGGGGAGACTCTCTACGAATACTGGGAGCGATTCACTAAGTTGGTGGCAAGTTGTCCCCAACATCAGATTTCTGAGCATCTCTTGATCCAGTACTTCTACGAGGGTTTGACCCTTACAGACCGTAGCTTGATAGATGTAGCAAGTGGAGGGGACCTAGGTGATAAAACTCCAGAGCACTCATTGCGAAAATGGCAGAAAATTCTCAACAATTTAGCCATCGTGATACACCATTGAAAATGGTACAAGAGGTAAGTGATTCGTCCATTAATGATAAATTAATTAAGTTAACCTCTTTTGTGAGAAAATTGATTGCAGGTGGACATCAAACTCAATAGAAGAACATGACACATTTCCAAGAGGAGTCTAAATTGAGCATAAAGGAATTGGAATTCCAAATGAGTCAACTTGCCACTGCTATTAGTCAATTGGAAGCTCAAAATGGAGGGAAACTGCCATCTCAGCCCCAAGTTAACCTAAGAAACGTGAATGTTGTCATGTTGAGGAGTGGAAAGCAGTTGGACGAAGTGAAGAACCCAATTTCGTCGCCACCGGTTGAAGAAAGCAAAGAAAAAGATTCTGCAGAAACTGACACTGGGTTACCCAGTGTGAAGCAGTCTAGAAATTGAAACTGGGTTACCCAATGTGGGCAGAATTTGGAAAATGGTGATGAAAAGGTTAGTGATTCGCTTCTAGAGTTTAATAATACTATTATTCTGCCTTTTCCTTCCAGGGTTGAGCGAGCATTGAAGGCGGACAAGGAGAGATAAGTTCTTGATATTTTTCGCAAGGTGGAAATCAATATCCCGTTGCTTGATGCAATAGCTCAAATTCCAAGATATGCCAATTTTTTTAAGGGGCTTTGCACCAACAAGTGCAAACTGAAGGGGAATGAGAAGAACATGATAGGAGGAAGCACTGTTGGTCAATATAAATTGACATTTGATCGAAAGGACTACTTCACTCCAATCACGTGAAAGATAATTGTTGGTCGTCGAGCTAAAAGACGTTAAACAAAAGTGCTCTACAGGAGGCAGCCCATATTTTTCTTATTATTTTCATTTTTTTTCCTTTTAGTTGTCTTCTTTGTGTGTCTTTCTCAATTTTGTTGCAGGCTCTTTAGTGCTTTAAATGAATGAGAATGGTGGATTCCTAGTTGCACCTACACTCTCCAGTTTATCTGGTGATACCCTTTCTCTTATCTTGTCTTTTCTTCCTTGTGCATATTTATTTTGGTTGCTTGTGGACAAGCAACGTATTAAGTGTGGGGGAAGATGCATTGATATGTATTTGAGTTGTGATAATTTGGAGAAGTTAAGTCTCAATGATGAGTCGAGAGTAATTTTTTTTTTATAAGGATGTGATATTATTGTTTTGTGGTAAACTGTGAAATTTTTGGTTAAATTTACTTTGTTTGGTGCATGCGGATGTTGTGAGTAGATGAAGGTATCATGAGAGGGTCCGTTTGAGTTTATGATAGTAAATTGGTGAATTGATGAGTTATGGTCCTAAGTTGTGCTTCGATCCCTTGTAATTAAAGTAGTCTAATTAGGTCACTTAAATAAATGATGCATTCATGGTGTACCCCTTAAGGTTGAAAAAAAAAAATTAATGTGGTTAGGAGAAAAAGGAGTTTAGTTGAAGAATTGTGTAACAAACAAAAAGCCGGTACAGCTGCCCATTTTTAGGGGCTCGAAGAAAAAAATAAGAAAGAATAAATTCGAGCTAAAACCTAACGATGGAGTGAAGTTGCAGTTTTACGTTTGGAAAAAAAAAAGGTGCTGAGACAGCTACTTGCTTTCGGGGGTTCGAACGTGTCAAAGTCAGATGCAATTAGAGCAAAAATCCGACAAGTAGAGTGGTGTTGTAGACCTTAGAAAAAAATAAGGTGATAGGGGGTACACTAGGATGTACAGTTTGTTTGAGTTGCCTATTTTAGATGAGCAAATTGTAGGGGAATTGAAGTATGGTAAGGGGCTTAACGAGTCAATGAGTTGAGGATCTATCGTAAATGATTTTGGGAACAAGAGTGATAATCTTTCAAAAGTTCACAATTTCTAAATGCATTGATCTTAGTCCGGGATTTCATGAGTTGCTACTTTGCTTTGATATCACGTTCTGTGTGTAGAAAGGACCTGAGTGAATCTCTTAGCTTCTCCGTTTCACTCTTTTGGTGTTGTTTTACTTGAAGACAAATAAAGATTTAAGTGTGGGGGTATTTGGTGAGTAATAAATTATGCATGTTTTTAATATATTAGAGTACAATTTATTGAACTCGTTTGTATTAAGATGACACGATTAATTACTTATGTGAGTTTTGATGGTATTATTCTGCACTTGATCAATTCTTGTATTTTTTTAGTGTATTTAGGTGTTTCTTGTGGAGTATTATTTGGAGTAAGAAGCCCGTACAAGAATTAAAGTTATTGGGCTGAATTTGTGTTGCAAAGCCCAAGAGTTGGAGAAAAATTAACAAAAAGGGAAACATGCGAGCAGGTTGTTGAAGGAAGATTTGGATATATCTTGAAGATTTGGTTTGGAAGATTTATTTGGGAGATTAATTCTTAGGCGTGTTTCATGGATTTTGTTGGAAGATTGGATTTAAATCTAGAAGGTTTTGATAGAAGAAAAGAGTGGATTTATGCTCAAGATTAATTAACCTCAATTTGGCCGACATATATAGGAAATAAAATTGGGTCAAGGCCCATGATTAATTAATTTGTTAACCTACAACTATTTAATATCTTGAGGAGGAAAACGCACGGCAATTTTGGAGCAGAGAGCAGTTGGACGCCACATTGAGGAAGATGCCTGCAATCTTATTTAGTTAGTATTTTTATTTCAATTTCAGAGATTTCTGAACTCGTATTTTAATGTCTGTTAATTGATTTGAGACGTTTACAATATTTATCTTGGGATTATTTATTTCATCTATTTTAACTTTCAACATACTTGAGTATTTAATTTAGATTGATCACCTAGGTTAGATTATTCTTGTATGTCTGCTAGTTCATAAATTTGTAATCCGTAATTGTTGTAGATTTATGGCAATTGGTAGCAACTAGTATTTTGCTAGGGTGATTTAAATCGAGTTCTTTCGAATCGAGCTTGCGTATTCGGGAATTTGTTTGTCCTTTATCCTAGTGTTTAATGCTTTTGGCTGGATTAAATTTAGATTGTATCTAGACTGTTCAGTTAAAAAGAATCGTTGGAGAACTTGTTTCAATTGAGTATAATTAAGGGATAATAACCGGTAGCCAGAGCTTGTTGATTACTGAGGGATATTAATCCTGAGTTAAATAGAGTAAACATCGATGTCAGTTAACAACATTAAAGTCGAGGGATGAATGAACTGTGAATTGGAATGTCTTTTTATTATTGTGTTTTATTAATTAGATTAATTGTTAGTTTCGTAGTAATTTATTGTTTTAAATAGTGGTTATAAAATTCTAATCCAAAACCCCCCTTTTTGTGTTACGTGTTTACCTTCATAAATTCATACAATTAACATAATAATTATTCTACGTTCTCTGTGGATCGACCCCTTGCTTACCACTACTACGAGTTAGTAGAGTAAACTCGGGTATTTATTTTTGTCGCACCTCGACAGTGCGGTCATTAGGGCAGACCCAAGTACAAGTGGGAAGGACATCAAGAAAACACTACAATGTAGTTACAGGCTACACCTCCCATATTGGAAAGCTTGGCGGAGTTACCAAGCTTCTATGTTACAGGTGTTTGGAAACTACGATGACTCATACGACCAACTTCGATGGTATTGTGATGCAATAAATCGTATGAATGAAGGTATGAAATTGAACTGTGCAAATTTTTTTATAAAATAGTCTAATCAGAGTTCAAAAATTCACATGTAGACTGATATTTTTGTACTGTTTTTTTAATGTATTTTGTGTATGTAGGGAGTGTAGGTTTATTGGAATCCAACCAAAAAACAAGTTGTTTCGTACGAGTTTTCATTGTTTTTAAGGCATGTTTAGAAGGGTTCAAAAGTTGTCGTCCCATGTTATTCATAGACTGTACATTTATGATTGGTCGTGCAAAAGGCAAGTTACTAGCAGCCACTACGAAGGATGGAAACAATGATATGTGCTTTATTACAAATAATTTGCATATTTTGTTCCATCAACATGAATAGTATTTTTCAGGACCAGAATTAAGTGTGACCAATTTTTGAAGCAAATAAGCAGCACCTAAAATAAAAATAAAAAACCTAAAGAAATAAGTACACATGTCGTACCAGAGGCCGGAGGCCCACTAAAAACCTTGCTAGGGTAAAAAACCCCTTGGGGCAAAACCCCTAGCGAAGGGAAAAAGGGTTACTCCTCTAAAACAACGAACTACTTCGAAAGGTGGAAGTAGTCCTTATTCATGTCAGAAAAAAGCAAATCCACTAGGAAGTTAGGACAACTCCCGATCCATACATCATCCCTATGGAGTTTCGCTAGTCTATCGGCAATAGAGTTCCCCTCTCAAAAAATATGTGATGCTGTAAGGGCAACCTGTCGACGAGCATCCTCGAACTCCGGCCAGCTGGCCTTGATCCGCAATGGTAAGTCTCTTACGCTGCTAGTAAGGTCCTTGACTGCAATCGTGCTATCAGACTCGATCCAGAGGTTTGTCCAGCCCATGGATCTAGCAAAGACAACCCCATGCATACCCGCAAGAATCTCCGCGTCCAAGGCAATCCCCTGGCCAAGAGTAACCACATCAAGAAGATGAAGAAGGTAGAAACAACCCTCCACGGAGTTCCGAACATATCCTTCCATCGGTGGATGTCCGAGGACACCCAAAACCAATAGATATTCCCATTAACAACAACCAATAATCCACATTTAATATAACATCTTGTAGTACCCCGGGTTGGGGGTCTCCATCGATCCCGATCACAAGAATGTCGTCTTTGGTGGCCATGGAACACTCGAGACTCGCACATTGAGAGACCCCTTCTTCGTGATGTCGCCCTTCCAAAAAAAAAATCATCCAGTCATCCATCCATCGTGTGAAAACCTAGCTTGACACTGAATCGAAAGCAAAACGTCTCCTGAACCAAGCTAAGAATAAGAGTCATGCACACATGGTGTGAAGGAGCAATGTCATCATGAATAACCTTGTTCCTAGTAGACCAAATATATTACTTTTAAAGCACCATCGTGGACGAATGTTTTTGAGGTGCGGAGGTTATGTATCCGCTTTTCATATTAATGCTCTATCTTATATATTCAATTCAATTATGTTCTAATTTTATTTTTGGTTGAGGCTTTTTTCCATTTACATTTTGTTGGTCCCTACCAAGTCGGAGAAACCCAGATATCATTTGCCGATTGAAAACACTAAAGATATCGAACTCAGATAGAAGTATATATAGAACGAGTGAACTCAAGACTAAGTGAGAATGTGCTCCTACATCCACTCTCTGAAGCCCAACACTTCTTGAGTTTTTAGAGGACAAACCGTGGGGCCAGATAACCAACCCGATCACAGGCTTTCGGTAAAAGGCCTCCGAGGGTGGGGGTTCAGTTTCCCTCGGATGGCCCTCCAAATGGTGGTGCTCATATCCAACTAGGAATGAAGGGGTTTAAAACCAAGAAGCCATGGGTTGCTTATGAACCTAACGTAATTTGGGGGGCCCTCAAGAGATCATAAGCCACAATTCGTCTTTCCGTTTATAGTTTGGATTTGAATGTAAGAATTCAAATCCAGTAATGCATTTTTTTCTTATCTTCCTATATCTGGTCCACGCAGCCATATCCGCTAGTCCCCCTCATGAATCTGAGTCCTAAAGAAGGATATCGATAACCACATCAAGATTATGTGTGATGAAGTAGGTAGTAAAGTACCACACTCCCCCTCCACTTCAGTAGTCACCTGACCCATTTTCATCGAGATCGATATACACTGCGAGATATTATCCTAAACACTCTAAACCTCGGATTCTGGAATTATCCTTGCATGTCATACTCGGGGTTTTGGATCTAATCAAAATCCTCTTTATTAAATTCATTTCAACAGATGATGCCAAAACCATCTTGTTATTAACCCTAACCAATTTTTCTTATTACAAGAATCTCTTAAAACTTGACCGTCGAATGAATTTCCAACGATCACCAATCAACCAATAAGAACCCAAATATAAAGACATGGATTCTTTCTTTTGAGCAAAAGATAAAGTTTTTTCATTGATGTATGAATTAGCCAATGAATCTTATCAAAAGGATTGAGGATCGGCATTATGCGTTCCCGGTTGCCCATCGGAGGTGAAATAACGATCCCCAATCCCCGAAGGCAAATTACTGCTCATCGAGGATGTAAGAATGTCCTTTTTAAAAGTCGGGCTTCTGTCAACTTTTTTATCGTCGTCCGATGAACGAAGATCATTCTTTTAGATCAATATATCGAGATAGATCGGAGGCCCAATCATACCTCCTCACGTCCGATCGAATATCTTCGATTTGCAACCTTCTTTTTCGATTTGGCTTCCTCCCGTTGATTCCCAACTCAAACTGTCCACTCCACATTGAGATCTACCCCTTCTTCGTGAATGTTCGCCCTTCCAAAGAAATTTTCTTGAATAACGAATGGCCATCTCCATCATCTTCTGCAAAAAAATCTCTTTCACCCATTTGTACACCATCATCGTATAGACCAAAAAGAGCTAGTGATGACACTATTAATCAAGAAACGTCACTAAAAAAGTAATCTTTTGAAAGGGAAAGTGAGCCACCCTTCCATCCGGAAAACTTTCCAATCACCTTTTAAGCTCATGTCTTGCAAATGGCCTCCAAGTGACACTATTTTTGAAGTAGTTTTCCTGTTATAATTTTTTTTTTGAGGTAAGTGCTTGAGCTTAACATACATAAATCATCCATTTTCATTTTCATATAACATCTGTTGATTTTTAGAGATTCTTATTTTAGTAAATAATATATTATCATGTTTGAGATATTATGATTCTAGGAAATATCATGTGAATGTGTGATATTCTGATTTTAATCCACACTTAATTTGATGGAAGAACTTGTGTTTATAAGTGGATTTGATGACCACAAAGTTATGTTTTTGCAGTTTTTTGGTTTTGAAGGCAATATGGCAGTATATATATCTGCTAATGTTTTTGGGCTAACATGAATGTTTTCATGTTACTGCAGATACATATCTGTATATATTCAATTCAATTATGTTCTAATTTTATTTTGGTTAGGCTTGTTTTCGGTTACATTTGCAATAGTGTCTACGGAGAACACTAGTAATTGGACGTGGTTTCTGGAAAAGCTACGCGACTTTTGCATCACGGAAAAGAAATCTATTATATTTTTTATAGGAAAACTGGATTGATGTAATTGGGCGCTTTCGAAAAGTATTTTTGCAAAAAAAAGAAATCTTCATTTTTTTTGATGTCGCATGTATCATTTATTTTTTTCTGCATGTATCATTTATTAGCAAATTTGAGGGAAGTTTCACAAAGGGATGGACAAATGATCAACGTGAAAATTTGGGCGTTCACTTTAAAGAATGTGTGTACGCCCCCAATTTTCGGATATTCGATGAAAATGTTGCTATATTCAAGGTTGTTTCTGGAAGGGCAGCGGATGAATAAATTAGTGAAATACCTAACGAGAAATGGGCAGTGGCTCATTCAATGCTCATTAAGAGATATGTGGAGATGACGTCTAATGCAGCTGAACAGTTCAATCATTGGATTAAGGAGGCTAGATCACTTCCTATTACACATATGATCAATAATATCCATATTTATAATACAGTTTAAAATTGAGAACAGGTTTCATGATGCATATATGTTTTATTGAAGTTTGGTTGTTTAGTATTATTCTATGACAGATGTATCTCAGTGGATCATTGAGAGGAGGAAAGAAAGTCATACGTGAACTGGTGCATTATGTCCACGCAAAGAGAATATTTGGAATTTTTGGAGAAATATATCACGATCGTGGATGGTTCAACAGTGTCCAAGTGGGAAGTTTGAAGTGTTGTCCTACCCATCCGTTGAAGTTGATTTGAAAGCTAAAACGTGCTCGTGCTACCAATGGAAAGTGCGTGGATTCCCTTGCGCGCACGCGTCCGCTGTGATTATTCGAAAATGTCCAACTGTTTACAACATTGTTGAGGATTACTTCTTCACAAAGACATATAGAAAAAGTTATAACTATGATATCCACGCGATATCGGAAATATAAAAGTTTGAATTTCTGCCCACTCCAGAAAATAGCGAAAAGATTCACCCTCCCGTCCTTAATCGAAAACCAGGACGACCCAAGAAAAAAAGAAATCCATCATTAGGTGAGTTCCCAAAGAAGAAGCCTACGGTTGCTTGAGCTCGATGTGGTAATGTTGCAAACCACCATCCTACAACATGTTTTATGACACCTGAAGAGACAATGTGTTTATAGGTACATATATCATGTCCCCCTTTTGTAATAGGACACATTGAATAATACATAAGTCAACCTGTTTAAACTTGATAAAAATGGTTTCTTTTGTTCAAGTTTGAGTAGGGTAAATATTTTTTGTCTGCAATCTGTAGCAACATTATGAATTGTGAAGAATCCATTGTTTTGTGATAATGTTCTCATATATGTTATTTTACAGTTGTAAATTTTGGCTGATGGTATTAATCTTTTCCAGCTTTGAGCATTACATCTTAGCTAACGTGATTGTGTAATCTGCATAAAACGTGTAATAGTGGAGTTGAACAAATAGAAATGCAATCATTACACAAATAAAAACTAGATTAAAAAATTAAAAATACTGATATTAAAATTAAAAATTTCAGTACCCTAGTTATACATGATAAAACAACACAATCACAATTGCCCAAGATCATAAATAAATCAGGGATCACAATATACTAAAATTATGTTGCACAATTACATAAATAAATTAGTTATCACAATCTAAAACAAAGCAAGTGCTACAATTGTCACTATATTTGAAAAAATCAAAGTGGATATTATGACATGGTAGCAAACATTATAGCTTGACTTCAGAACGCGTCCATGAAATTGCCGACGAGTAATATCTTCATTGTCATTATGCGCACACAACCAATTTGTTGGTGCACACCAATGTGAGAAACCATGGACTTCGCGCCTATAGCACAGTCTCCCCGGATTGGTGTACGATCTCGAAAATTTGATGAACGTAGATCGCCCGCATTTCTGACACTCGAAAGATGTATACTGAAGATAATTTTCATGTGAGGTGCAATTGATTGAGCTTGACATACTTCTTTTTGTGTAAAATTAAAAATTGGGGGTTGGCTTTTGTTCATGCGTGTTGTTTTCAGCCATTTTGTTATATATATATATATATATATATATATATATAGCAAAAAACAACATGCAACAGTTATATTTTGGTCAGAATGCAACGGTCATATAATTGGGATTTTGAGAACTTGCATGCAAAACGGTGGGGTATAAAAGCAACATGATGTTGTGTGCATATCGCGCGACATGGGCCTAAGTCCATGTGTCAGCAAACTAAAAGACTTAAAGAAGCTTGTAAATTTCCTTAAGTCTAGTACCTCGCATCTCGCATGGCGAGGTACCTTAGGGCGACCTCATCCGCCGCGAGCTCAATGACTTTGGGAGTTACCAAGGACGGAGCATTAACTACGACAAGACTTGTGTCAGAGAGTTAGTGTAAAAGATCTTTCCTAAGCCATACCTAAGTTAGAGAGAAATCGGCAAAGGACGGCACTGAATGACCTTTTAGTGTACTTAAACGACTAATTCTCTACAAATTTGGGAATTACCTTGATCGACGTGCAAGCGAGGTCTACGAGGTCGCTAAACCTCGGGCCACCACCCGCGACCTTCAAGGATAGATCAAATCAAACCTTTAGCATTTAATGTTTTGCAGGCCCACTTTCGGCCCATTGTACTTGTAAACCGGGAGAGTGAGCTCCACTCTCCCTCACACTATAAATAGAGGGCATTTATGACCCAAAATACCAAGAGAATTCATACCATATCAAACCTCTTGCAAATTTACTTCTTGCATTTATGAAGAACACTTGTTCTAACTCTCAATCATATGCAATGAATGCAACTCACACCTCTTAATTACTTGTTTGTGTTACTAAAGCCTTAAGCCACAATCAAACTCTCTAATCCGATATTTTAGTACACAACACATGCAACGATCATTTTTTTTGGTACATGTAGGGCTGGTATTTTTCATTTCATGCATGCAACATTAGTAGGTGTAATATTATCCACTTACTACATGCACAATACTTCATGCAATGTCCAAATTATATTCTTATAATACTATGAATAGTTATATTATTTATCAATCAATCACATTGCAATCTATAAACTAGTATTTAGTTATAATCAGATTCATTTTAAGAAAAATGGTGCATTTATGTACCATGATTTAAACACAAGAACAATAATTATCAGAACATGAACTTGTTCATATTGAAAATATGAATATATTCATATTATACAAATGAACATGTTCATGTTGTTGAACAAGGGCAGACCCACCTAAATTTTAAACACATACTCAGGAATAATCAAAATCAGAACATAATTAAGCATTTTTTTTACCAAAGTCATCATCTAAAACATTCACAACTTATTACCAAGGGTCAATATCCAACACTAAAGATTGATGCATCAACTACATATAAATCCTTACAGACAAGTCAGCAAAAACTTCTTAAATAAGTGGTGTTCGACACCTATACAAAAATAACAGCCAATACAATATAAAACATGATTTTCCAGTTTGTGGCTAGAGCAAAACCTTCTTAAATTGTTCGTAACAGATTAGCAATCATAGTCAAAGAGATAACGAATCTGATTGAAGGGACAACTCAACCATCTTTTTCCGATAATTACCAGCAATATTTTCATTGTAAACTTTCTTAGGCACATATCTTTTTAGTATTACGCTTTCGATGTGGACGCAGACGATTATACATCAATCAAGTGAACTGTCTGTCTGTTGCATACTATCAACGGAAGTTGGTGCATTTAATGAATTGTCCAGGAACGGGTGATCATGTCTTTTCCACCGGTAAATTTTCCTCATTTTTTCCTCAATGTAATCAACTTGCAATTTATATACGCATAGTAAGTGTTTTTTTCTGTGTATGCAAACTGTAATTTCAGTTAAAAAAATGATACAATCCACATTTGTGCATCGTTTAAAATGAACATCAGATGCACCACTTGTCCTTGGAGGCACTGAGTTTAAAAAATACCACTCAATTTTTTTCATGTTAAGCTTCAATAATGTCCAATGAAATCCATCGCCACGAGTTGGTCTCCCTTTCGATTTCTTGTTCTAAGGAAATAACAAAACATCATTTCTCAAAGATTCCTCCAATCGATTATCAATCTAATGCGTCAATGTGCTAAGTGGACTTGAATCAAGTCGGACAATAAGGTCTTACAGTCGAATTCATATCCTCAAAAATTGTAATAATTGACAATTCAAAAACACATTCTGAATTTGCAAAACACATTCACTTTATGTATACTTCATACATGCACATGTTCATATGTTTAAAACAATTAAAACAGTTTCAGCAAGCACGCCTATATCCTATATAATAAACGTAATATAAAGAATCCATTTCAGTATTTTTATAACCAAATATAATGATTTTTTTTTACTAAGTTGTACCCAACATGATGTAATAATATCATTGTTTTCAGTCCAGAAGACCCTGCATGCTTTTGTGTCAACAAATCCCCCCATGCATCAATTACCTACATTAAGAACATAATAAATTGACAAGTTAAAATGCATTAAAAAAAAGAGTCTTGTGAGGTTATCAATTAAATACAAACCTTTCCTGACAAAGGTTCATGGTGAAGTAGGTCGATAATGTGTTGTGTTGTCACCTTGACTAATGGTTGCACACCCTTCCAAACCACACTACATTTAGAGAAACGTATCAAACTAGCATGTGTGTACAAAGTTTTTAATGCAACATAATACTAATATGGAATTGAAAGATTTTTTACCTATCGCGGCCATTATTCTAGTGATTGAAAATGAGGTTTTTAAAATGTTCCAACATCTTGCTGACATCATTTTTTGTACTGTCAAATCGTGGGACGTTGTTAGCTTGATTTCACCCACATACAATGTCATTTGGTAGTTGTCCACATCAACATATGCACCCTCATTTCTAGATGACGGTATTCAGTTGCGGAGTTATCACATTTTCCCTCTGTTCACTTAGTTCTATTCTTGACATGCTTAGTCAATGTGCTTGGAGAAGCGAATTTGTCCATATTTTTTTCAATGGGCTGACCAACATCTAATTTACTAATATGCATTTGTGCTATCTCATCAATCCGTGCAAGATTTTGATGATCGGAATAAATATGTGTAGGAGTAGGACCAAAACTTTGGTATAGTTGAGATCTCAGCTCCTCATTATCTAAACACAAGTGATAATTTTTTGCTTCAATAGCCCTAAATCTCTCTTCATTCTCTGTCCGTTCTCTCTCATTCTTTTTCCATCCTTTCTATCTTTTCAAGCAACATGTTGGTATCAGTACCAACGTTCACCTGTCCTGCATCGTATAACTGGACTTCATGTAATATAACCTCGTTCATTGTAACAACACCACCAGAAGGCGTGCTATGAAACTGATCAACCTTGCCTAAGTGCTCAAACTCCGATACCATATCCTCAACATCGTACAACCCACCTATTTCAAGAACAACATCAATATTCACAGTAGCTGATGGAGTTTGCATACCGACTTGTGTATCACTCATCATTTTCGGGACATTAGAATGCGTGCTCTGAACCTGCTCAACTTTGTCGTCATGCACAAAATCCGATACCAGATCCTCAACATTTAACATCCCTCCTATTTTAGGAACAACATCAACATTCACAGCAGCAGTTGGAGTTTGCATTCCAATTTTTGTATCACTCATCAAATTCGAGACAATAGCATTGTGATACCCGAGCTTCCCATTACTCATTTGTTAATATATTTCATGCATTATGTGCATTTTATATTATTTGTGTGTTAATATTATTTACGTGATATTTTGATTCTTCATTATTTATTTGCGCTTAAGTTATTTTAATGATTGAATGATTTATTTTGCTCAAACGTGATTAGTAATTAGTGGTAGGAAAACTCTAGTGTAATCTATTAAGACTCTAGTTATATTTGAGTGCACAATGCAAATTATTTTATTATTAGAGATATAGATTAAATGTGAATAATTTTGATAATTAGTAATACAAGTCTAAAATAATAATAATAATAATAAATTTAAAAAAATTATGAATATACGTTATACATATATGTACGTAGACGCAGTAATAAAATTTAAGATCCTCTAGTTGGTAAATATTGGTTAACAATTTAAGTTTTATTTACCAATATTGATAAATGTAATATATATAATATTATATGTAATAATTAAGTTGATAAGGTTGTGTTGGTCCCGGTGCAAACGAGTCTTACACGTGTATGGGGGGGGGAATACACGTGTTCAGTGTTTTTAAAACTTTTCTTTTACTGAGGTCAGCTTGGGTCAGGTTGTCCTGAAGATTAGGTCCTGAGAAGCACAAATCGCTCTGAGTCAAAGTCTCTCGAGACAAAGTGATCTGAAATCGCTTTCGGATACCTCGGATAATCCCAAATCGAAGTCCTCGAAGTTTTCGAGATCCCGAGTTGCTTGGATCGAGATAACTAACTTAATGAACCCTCGAAGAGTAAGTTCGGTTTAGTAACTATCTGTTCTAGCTACTCAGATGTGCGGAATGGTTGACCCTTAGTTTATACTCGTTTTAAGCTTTTGCTGAAAACCTTCCTTTAATGGAATAGTGATTAGGCTGTGATTCAATTTATATGCAACTTTCAGTGGATTGATTCCAACTGAAATATCAGTGAAAATATGCTTTCAGAAAATATGCAACAGTTAAGCAAAGCAAAACAGAAAGCAAAGAACACACCAATTTATAGTGGTTCGAGACTCAAGCTCCTACGTCCACTCTCTCTGATCTCTTCAGAGAAATTCACTAATCACTTCCTTGAGCTTTCTGACTACCTCTGTAGTTTACTTACTCAACTTCGTACTGAGTTTTTACGACTACCTCTGTGGTTTACTTACTCAACCCGACCTTGAGCTTTACGACTACCTCTGTTTTTACTTACTCAACTCACACAAGCTTTCGGACTACCTCAGTGCTTACTAACTTCTCCTCTAGAGCTTTCTGACTACCTCAATGTAGTTTACTCACTCTTTACAACTCCAATCTCACCAACAATCACACTCAAACTACCTTACAAAGGGTTTGGGGTTTCTTGGTTGGTTTCTAACTAGGATGAGATATCCTTTACAATAAAGTACAATGCAAAGGCTAGGATATCTCGACTAAGCTTTGGATATATCTCATCAAGCTAGGCTTAGTGGAATGAGCTCTCTTCGATTTAAAGCACTTGGGAAATTCTTGGGTTTTCGAGTGCTTCAACTTGCAATAATAAGTTTGAGCTCTTGAGTTGCTTACAAATTTTCCGTAACCTTTCAATGTAGAAGGTCACAAGTATTATAGGCATACACCAAGGTCACTCTTTGAAAACTATCCGTTGGAGAGATAGCTCCGAGAGTTTCCTCTTATGGTGTGTGAGAAACGGCTATATTTAGGGTTTGACACTCCCTAACACGTTTTAGGCAATAGCCTTTTCATGTAGCCCAGGTCTTCACTTTTTTGCGATCTGGAACTTAGTACTTGACATTTTTTTGATGACTTTATGCGTTGTTAGTGTCGGTATGGTGCGTGTTGTCTTCCTCTTTTTGACTTTTGTCTCCGTTTAAAGGTAGACAACTTCAGCGGCTCTTTTTGGTTATAATCTCTGAGTGATATAACCTTAACAACACTTTGTCTTAGTTCCTTTTATGCGCATTTGAATGTCTTGGCAAATATCTATTTTTTTCTAAGGAATCGCGATCTTCTCGATATTGCATCCTTCGGATAGATATGTTCGATGCCTCGGAACATTCGAGTTTATCTTGAGCATTGATGACATTCTTGACTCTTGATAATTAATGTGCCTTCCCGATATTCTTGATCTTGATTCTTGATCTTTTTGTACTTCTTGAGTCTTACGAGACTTGAGTCTTCGAGTCTTGAGGTCTTACGAGTCTTCTGAGATGTACTAAGCCGATATCTTGAGTCTTCATCTTTGAGTCTTGATTCCCTCGATTTCATCTTGAGTCTTGATATCTCGATTTCATCTTTGAGTCTTGATATCTCGGTTTCATCTTTGAGTCTTGATATCTCGATTTCTCCTT
Organism: Stenogyne calaminthoides; assembly: GCA_037126765.1. Taxonomy (NCBI): domain Eukaryota; kingdom Viridiplantae; phylum Streptophyta; class Magnoliopsida; order Lamiales; family Lamiaceae; genus Stenogyne; species Stenogyne calaminthoides. The sequence goes on along the minus strand of JBBCBC010000031.1, from coordinate 17,472,702 downwards.
TGAGACTTTAGTTTCTTCGTTTCATCTTTGAAACTTGAAAACTTCGATTTCATCTTGTTGGTCTGGTGCAAACGAGTCTTACTGCGTGTATGGGGGAATACCGTGTTGAGGTTTAAAACTTTTTCTTCTTGAGGTCGGCTTGGGTCGGGTTGTCACGAAGATTTGGTCTGAAGCACAAATCACTTTCGAGTCAAAGTCTCTTGAGAGGATGATCTGGAGCTTTGAAACCTCGGATAATCCCAACCGAGTCCTCGAGTTTGGAGATCTGAGTTGCTTGGATCGGATAACTAACTTAATGAACCCTCGGAAGAGTAAGTTCGGTTTGGTAACTATCTCGTTCTAGCTACTCGAGATGTCTGGAATGGTTGTCCCTTTAGTTTATACTCGTTTTAAGCTTTTTTGAAAACCTTCCTTTAATGGAATAGTGATTAGGCTGTGATTCAATTACATGCAACTTCGATGGATTGATTCCAACCGAAATATCGGTGAAAATATGCTTTCAAACTTCGCATTAAAGCACCAGATAAAGAAAGCAATAAACAACACAAAGAATTATAGTGGTTCGAGACTCAAGCTCCTACGTCCACTCTCTCGATCCTCGGAGAAATTCACTAATCATTTATCGGCTTTACGATTACCTCGCCAGTTTACTTTACTCAACTCGCCCCGAGCTTTTACGACTACTCCACGTAGTTTACTTACTCAACCCGACCTTGAGTTTTCTGACTACCTTCGTAGTTTACTTACTCAAACACAAACAAGCTTTCAGACTACCTCTGTAGCTTACTAACTTCTCCTCTCGAGCTTTCTAACTACTCCGCGTAGTTTACTAACTCTATACAACTCTTCTCACCAACAAACACACTCCAACTACCTTCTCAAGGGTTTGGGGTTTCTCGGTTGGTTTCCAACTAGGATGAGATATCCTTTACAATGAAGTACAATGCAAAGGCTAGGATATCTCGACTAAGCTTTGAATATATCTTATCAAACTAGGCTTAGTTTAGTAAGCTCTCTTCAATATAAAAGCACTTGGGAAATTCTAAGTTTTTCTAGTGCTTTAACTTTGCGATAATAAGTTTGAGCTTCTTGAGTTGCTTATAAATTTCCCGTAACCTTACAATGTAGAGGGTCACCAGTATTTATAGGCATACACCAAGGTCACTCTTTGAAAAACTATCCGTTGGAGAGATAGCTTCGTGAGTTTCCTCTTATGGTGTGTGAGGAACGGCTATATTTAGGGTTTGAAACTCCCTAACACGTTTTAGGCAATAGCCTTTCATGTAGCCGGTCTTCACTTTTTGCGATCTGAACTTTTGTACATCGACATCTTTTTTTCAAATGACACATCACTTTGTCGATTGTCGGTATGGTGCGATGTTGTCTTCCTCCTTTTTTTGACTTTTGTCTCCAGTTAAAGGTAGACACCTTCAACGGCTCTTTTGGTTACAAACTCTGAGTTGATATAACCTTAAAAACACTCTTACTTAGTTCCTTTTGTCTGCATTTGAATGTCTCGGCAATAACTAACTTTCTAAGGAATCGCGTTTTTCTCAGTATTGCATCCTTGAGATAGATATTTTTGATTACCTCGGAACATTCGGTTTATCTTGATCATTCAATACATTCTTCGAGTCTTGATAATTCTTGTCTTTTAATATTCTTGATCTTGATTCTTGATCTTACGTCTTTAGAATCTTACGAGTCTTGAGGGTCTTCCGAGTCTTACGTGTCTTACGAGTCTTGAGTCTTGATGTCTTACGAGTCTTGAGAATCTTACGAGTCTTGAGTCTTACGAGTCTTGATGTCTTCTTGAGTCTTTTGAGTCTTCACGATATATCTTGGTGATATATCTTTGAGTCTACATCTTTGAGTCTTGATTCCTCGATTTCATCTTGAGTCTTGATATCTTAGTTTCTGCTTCGAGTCTTGATATCTCGATTTCTGCTTCGAGTCTTGAAAACTTAGTTTCATACTGAAACTTCAGTTTCTTCAGAAACATACTGAGTTCTTCAGAATCTTCAGATCTAAACCTAATCTATATCTACTGACTATACATTTTGCAGATATCATCCTGAATACTATAAACCTAATCGACTCAACTATCAAGATTATCCCAACATGTCATACTCGGGGTTTTGGGATCTAATCAAAATCATATATCTTTTATTAAATTCATCTCCCAACAATTTCCCCCTTTTTGATGATGCCAAAACCTATCTTGTTACAACCATATAACCTAAACTCAGGTTTCAGTTTATCCTATTACAAGATTGGTTATGTCTCCCAACAATTTCCTAAATCAGAGAATCTCCCAACAATTTCTGAGAATCTCCTAACATTTAGTCATTCAATCAATTTCTTCAGTAATGAATCTTCTTAAATAGTTCATCACCAAATACTTATAGACAATTCATTCAGAGACATTCATTCAGCATATCAAAAGTAAAAGACATGTAAATAAGATAATGAGATATTATTTTTTTTTAGCACAAATGATAAATTTTCATTGATGATGAGTAGTCTGTTACAAGTTACAATGAAATTTATCAAAACAAAAATAAGACAAAAAGATAGAAAAGATTACAAGTGTCTTCGTGAAGGTCTTGATCTTGATTTGGCTCTTCAACTTTGCATGCATCTTCTCTTGACTTGTATCTTCTTGACTTCATCACGGGCACTTCCAGTTGAACATTCAAAATACCTCTTCTTCAGAGCATCTCTTTCCTTAATGATATCCGGACTGTTCCCTGTTAAACCCAACTAAGCAGCATATTGAGCAATTTCTTGAATAATGGTTTTCTCATTCACCATGCCATTATCAAGTCTTGGAGGAGGGTAGGAATATGGACCAGGGGCTACTATCTGTACCTTTCCTTCATCTGCTAAGTTCATCCAACTTTGGAGATATTTTGGATAGAAGGTTAGGAGATATTCGATGAACGCTTCATTTTGATCTGAGCTTTCCCCTCTCCACTCCCTGAGCACATCATAATAGAACCAGAAGGTTCTCTTGACCTCTTCCCACACATCGTTGAATTTGATAGGCATCCATTTGTCAACGTGTGGCCACTTCAGTGCTTTTGATGTCTCTCTCCTTTTGCTCGCAAACTTTTTGAATTCACTCCTTCGCTTTAGCTCTTCTTGATCTTCTTCGATCACAGAGCACGCTTGAGACCGGGCAAAACACTTTCTTAGCTTTGTTCTATCTGGAATGTCTTCAGAGCATTCTTCGTGTTGAAGACTTTCTTCTTCTGCTGACCTGCAGACTCTTCCAACTCTTCCATCAACTTCCTTTGGACTGGCTTAGAAGCCTTAGCTCTCTTGCTTTCAGGTTCAACAATGCCCAATGGTTTCCTCTTCATAGGCAATTCAGTAGCAGCCTGGCTTGTTCCAACCTTAGTTCTAGCACTCAGTTTCTCTCTTGCAACATCGAGCATGGTTTCCTCAGAAACTCGAGTGTAGAAAGGCTTCTCCACCGAGCGAACTTCATCTTTGTCAATAAACCGACTTCTTTCAAGGCTCTGGATAGGCTATTCATTTCAGCTTCTTTTTGCGCTTTTTTCTCCAAAGTACGTGCCAATAACTTCCTGAGGTCTTCATTTGGTTTTTCCCCCTTCTTGGCACCGTAATTTGGAAGAAGTCTGGAGAGTGTTGTGTCCATGTGATATTGCTCTTTGCTCACACAGCGCACCTCTCCTGCTATCTGATCTTGTTCATCTTCCAGCCTCTTGAGATGGTTCTTAGCCACAGAAAATTCTTCAGATAAATGGGCAAACTGGCCAGAGAGAGCTTCTTTAAACATCTCTGTCATCTTGGTCATGAGCATTGAGCTCATTTTCTCAACAGCAAACTTTATCAGCACCTCATTCTTCTCTGCCAGTTTCACCTCTAGAAATTTAGTATTCTCCTGGTGCTTCTGTTTTGATTCGAAGATTTCAATTTCTTGACTCCTCCAGACTTTTCATTCAGCTTATCTTCCATGGAGGTCATCTGTGAGGTCAGAGTGTTTTGGATTTGCACCAGTTCTGAAGAGTGACTAAGATTCTCCATCTTCTGAGCTTGGCTGGCCAATGTCTCTTCCATCTGAGCAATCTTGTTCATCATTGGCTCAACCTTCTCAAGCTTCTCCATCAAGGGAGTGAGGTCGATCTCAGAACCTTCCGCCTTTTACGATTGATCATCTGAGGTTGAACAACTTTGGGTCGGTTGCACCTGAGCTTCACTTCATCCTCGAGCTCCAGGTCTCCAATCGAGCCTCAATCATACATCGGACAATTGAGTTAAAGATAGAACTTTCAGTAACTTTGGCATAATTGTTAATAGTGCCAAAAAGTACACGAAGAGTGCTAACCGGTCGAGGTTGAATGATTCGGGTTGATCGACACCAATTTTCCTTCTCCATCTAAGACTCGATCCTCGGCATCTCCCGGTTGGTCCCCATCTTGAAATTTGTCTCTGCTTTGGGGCACCAACTTCCCATTAGCTCTCCTCTCGGCTATCTTCCTCTCAACCATTTCATCAAAATCGGGCATTTTTCATCCCGAGCTTTGTCTTCCACGAATCCCGAGAATTCATGCGGGAATCTTGTCTCCTCATTCCACAGTCTTCCCCTCTCTAATGCAAAGAATGTTAACATCTTCGGAAGAGTCGATTGAGGATGAAAAATGGTCGTCCTTAATCGAAGAAGATATCTTGCGATCGTGGGTATGAGCTGAGCTTCGGTAGCGGTCAAGAATGAACCGTTCCCCCTGCTCCTCCACTCGGTTTCTTGACTTCGCCCTTCTTCCATCTCGGGCTATCTGGTTCGGTTGAAGCATCGGTGAGGATCAAGAAGTAGATCACTCGGAGCTCATCAAAATAAAATTTGCTCCCCGAGTCTCAACAACGTCGATTGTTGTCTTAATCGGTCCTCGGTTTGCATCTAGAGTGGGTTACTGGGCTGAAATGGCACTTCCTCCAGGATTGACTCTGAGTTGGCTCTTCCGTCTGTGCCGGCACATCTTTGGTAGGAATCTCTGAGGCTGAGTTCCTTTAAAATTTCTGAGAAATTTTGTGCGAAGCCGAGCGACGTCTCAAAACACCTCGAGAAGACACCGCCTCCGATCATTCTGTGCCTTAGAGATAACCTGAGCCAATACTTGAAATGGCGAATTCTGAGCGGTTTGGCTCTCAGGTTGAATCTCTTCAGAATCACTTCCATCATCATCGGTGAGAACCACCATTCTTCTGCGCTTGGGGCCAAAGGTTTTTTGCTTCTTCATCTTCTCACCTTGCTCCATTTTGGCCTCCAACAAAACCTTCCCCCTGGTTTGTTGGGTCTCTTCAGCAGCAGCTTTAGGTGATTTTGCTTTTTTTTTCCTTCCCCCCGGCCCTTCTTCACAAAGAATGGGCTTGAAGAGCACCTTGGACTTGGGGAATGGGGTCGAATTGGCAAAGATATCCTCCTCCTCTCTGCACATCTCCAAAATAAATGCTATTTTGGTTGCATGGTGGATCTTGCCTTTAATCGTGATAGCCCCGTCAACCTTCTTGAAGACTTTGGCTTGCTCACTTACCATCTGAATCAAAAATTTCAACCAGTTGAAGTCGGTGGTGGGTGAGGCCTCGATCGCCGCCATCAATCGGAGCTTCGGGGTACTGATCTGCTCAAAACTCCCCGCAAGGCTCATGATGCTTTTGCTCACAATATCCATCAAAACTCTATATTGTGGCTTCAAATGCCTCTTATGTAGTGTAGCCTCAAATTTTATAGGATTCTCAGCAATCCTATCTAAATACTCCTGCTCTCTACCCAACATATACACAGCAGGATCCTCTCCTCTATCACAGAGCTCAAAAACATCATTTAAATTCTTCGGAATAATATACAATTCCCTTTCAAAATCGATGTATTTGGACGAATGCTCTAAATGTGATACAGTAATCTTAGAATGCATACCATCCTCTTCATCTATCCTCAAATTACAGATAAACTCGATTACCTCTTTCGCATACTCTTTGTCCGGTCGGCTTGCGACAAGATGAGTGAGCTTGGCCAGACGGATCATATGGAGAGCCTCCTCTTCTGGTTTGGAGTTGGTTGTGCTATCGAGCGAGACAACGAACTCGTACCAGGGTTTGTTGGTTTTGGCTAATTTATCAAAAATGGTAGGAGCCATTTGAGAGATTGAAGATTTAGGGTTTAGGATTTGGATTTTCTGGGCAAAGGGGATTTTTCGCAGAGGATTTTGGGAAAGAAGGGTTTGATAAAATTTTGGCTTGAATGGCTTCTTGGGGTATAAATAGTTTGGAGATCGTGGGAATTCGCGTTGGTTAGGTGAAAAGCAACGGTTGAGATTAATCGGGTATACGAACAGTCGATCTCCGAAAAGTAAGCCGCCAAAATATCCTCATTGGTCATTAATGTAACAGAGCATTAAATGACTGTTGACCTTCTTCGGATTTTCAAACGATCCCGCCCAAAAACTTTCCTTAGGTGTTTTGTATTTATTGCAAATGATTATTGAGCTTCACTTAAGCAATAAATGAGTCACATGAGTCATTACTTCTTCAGACTAATTTATCTCTATCAGTCTTCTTGAAAATCGACCTTGATAAAATGTCGATTAATATCGAAAATTGAATGGGTTCAAGATAATCCCGAGTATCTTGACCTTGATGAATCTGAGTTTCCTGAGACTCAGTTCAGTATTTCCATTTTATCCTGAGCTTCTCAGTAAAATCCTGAGAAAACTTCATGCATCTGAAAACCTTTAATTTTTGATTTTTTACTCTATACACCGATCTAACATCCCTAATTCAATCGAAAGTTCCTCGAAATCTTGATTCAAATTTAAAGGTTTAGTCAAGATATCGGCTCTCTCTGCTAATCAAGATGAATTTTCTCCATCCTTATGTCCTTTTTCTCGACATGATCTCCGATGAAGTGATGTCTCGATATCCACATGCTTGCATCCGTGTGTGCAATACCGGGATTTTGTGAAATAGCAATGGCACTATTATTGTCACAAAATATTGGTACTTCATTGGCTACAACTTTATAATCCCTTAATTGTTGTCTCGAGCCAAAGAATCGAGCACAACTTCCTGACCCATGTATTCAAACCGATAATCTTGGTTACATCGAGGTCCATTTCTTCAAAAACCAAGATATCGACTTTTTCCTAGAAATTGACAAGTTCCTGTAGTGGACTTCACAAATTCTGCAACCTCCATAATCAAACATCTCGAGTAACCGCTTAATTCAAGGTTATCATCACCGGATACCATAATCCTCTATTCACTATGCCCTTAAGATACTTGATAAGATTTTTGGCGACCTCCATGTGACTAACCTTAGGATTAGCTTGGTATCTTGCACATATCCCAACAAAGAAATGTTATATCCGCCTACTTGTCGTGAGATAGAGCAATGATCCAATGATTCCTCTATAATCGGTGATGACTCACCGATTTGCCTTGATCGATCCATCTTGTAGTTAGTATTCATAGGAATCCTAACTGCATTGCAATCATACACCATATTTGGCAATCGATCTCTCGGTGTACTTTGCACGTTGATGAATATTCCTTCCTTTGATTGTTTCACTTGAAGACCTAGAAAGAAATTCATCTCCCCATCATTGACATCTCAAACTTGCCTTTCATCGTGTTGAAAACTTTTCACACAAATTGATGGTTTGAGATCCAAAAATGATGTCATCAACATATATCCCCGAACCAAGAAGATATCTTCCCCATCTTCTATCCCTAAATGAGTTCTATCAAACAAATCCCTTTGACAAAACCATGGTCAGTAAGAAACTGAGAAAGAGTATCATACCATGCTCTGGGTGCTTGCTTAAGACCATACAAAGCTTTTATGAGCCTGTAAACTTGGTCATTCTGTTTGAAACTAGGAGGTTGTTCCACATAAACCTCTTCTTTAAGCACACCGTTCAGAAATGCACTTTTCACATCCATTTGATAGACTGTGAACTTCATGTGGGCAGCATATGCAAGAAACAATCTGATGGCTTCTAGTCTTGCAACAGGTGCAAAGGTTTCAACATAATCCAAGCCTTCTTCTTGGGAATAACCTTGTGCAACTAGCCTTGCCTTGTTTCTTACAATGTTGTTGTTTTCATCTCTTTTATTCTTAAATACCCACTTGGTTCCAATGACATTGTGCCTTTCAGGTCTATCTACTAGCTCCCATACTTCATTCCTTGAGAATTGATTCAGCTCATCTTGCATAGCAGTAATCCAATGAGAATCTTGTAGAGCTTCACCAATCTCGAAGAGGCTCTTTTCTCCGATAGGAAGCAAGCAGGAATAGTGCACTCTCACCATGGAACCTTCTTGTTTTAACACCTTCAGCTAGATCACCCACAATCGACTTGTAGGATGACTATCTAACCATTTCCTTCTAGATGTTCCCCTTCAATAAGATCCTCAACATTTGAAATGTTAGGTTCATTTAATTCAAGAAACTCGAGGGAACAACGAAAAAGAGAAAGGAATCATCTTCCTCGGGGAAATTCCATTCGAACATTGTCGAGACATTTGTTCCCCCTTTTGGTTGATAGATTCGAGAATTTGCCTCACCGTGACCACATCTTCATTGGCATCACATACCGAGTCCGAATCGGTGTCTGCTCGGATTGGTCACCATTGGTGTGTTGGCTTTCCCGAGTCTCACCATCCCGAGTTCCATCCTCAACTTTTTTATTCTGAGTCTAAGTCACTCCAATCATAGATAGTGACCCGATTTCTTCTTTTCGTGTTCAATGGATGATTTGTCATTCCTTTTCGTGCTTAATCTGGTGATCCTCTTGGTCAGTTCATCTCATCATGTTCCCGCTTTCTTCCGAACACAAGTAGATTCATCAAAAAACAACATGAGGTGTTTCTCCACAATAAGAGTCCTACAGTTGTAAACTCTAAAGCTTTTTCGACTTCGTAATATCCTAAGAATATTCCTTCATCGCCTTTTACTATCAAATGTTTTCAACCGATCTTTACCATTATTGTGTATGAAACACTTGCAAACCAAACACACACGAAAAGAAAGAAACAAGAGGCTTTTCATTCCAAAGCTCATAGGGTGTTTTGCCTTGACTCTTGGTCAGCATGGATCTATTTTGTGAGTAGCATCCAGTGTTGACAGCTTCAGCCCAAAACCTTTTAGGAATATCAGCTTCAGCTATCATTGTCCTTGCAGCCTTCTTTCGTAGTCCCCTGTTCCTTCTTTCAAAGAACACCATTTTGTTGAGGGGTCCTTGCAAACCGATGTTTCATGTGAAATTCCATTTGCTGCACAATAATTAGATATGATATGATTTATAAATTCAGTTCCTTTGTCAGATCCGATTTTGACCACACTCGATTTTTTTCTCAATACTGAGCCTTTTCAGTAATTCTGGCAGCTTTATCTGAGTCTCTTTCTTACTGAGTAAGAATATGACCCAAGTATATCTTGAGTAGTCATCAACTACTACCAATGTGTATTTCCTGCCATTAGTGCTTACTGGTTTTATAGGACCAAAAAGATCCATATGCAAGAATCGAAGTATTTTTTCAAGAGAAACATCTACTTTGCTTTTAAATGATGCTCTAATTTGTTTTCCTTTTTTGGCACGCATCACAAATATGTTCCTTACTGAACACTTCATTAGGCAACCCTCTCACAAGAGCTAATCTTGCAAGCTTATTCAGGGTTTTGAAATTTAGGTGATTCATTCTTTTATGCCATAACCAACTGGTATCTGTGGAACTTTTAGCAACCAAACATGTATCTTTAGGAGTTGAACTCCAATCGACAAGATACACATTTCTTTTTTCTAGTACCCAATCGAATATTTTTTCGTGTTGTATCATCTTTCACATAACATAAGTTCTTGGAGAACTCAACATTAAAACCCTTATCACATAATTGGCTTATTGAAAGCAAATTATGCTTCAATCCGTATACATATGAAACACCATGGATATGAATCGAGTCGATTTCCAAAGTTCCATATCCTTCATCGTCCCTTGAGTTATCTCCAAAAGTGATCTCAGGGCTCTTTTGTTCAACATAATCACTGAGTATCTTCTTGAATCTGTCATATGTCTTGAACATCCACCGTCAAGATACCATACATCGTGGGCTTTTTTTCATCTTTGCTCATCGCTCTTATGTGATCTTTAATCATCTTTGTGCCCTTGTTTTCCTCCCCGAAAAATGCAGATCAATTCTTAGGTACCCAATTTGTATAGGGTCCTACAAGGTTAGTTGTACCTTTCGAATCCAAATCACCGACAACTCTAATCACTTTAGAGTGGCAATTTGTCTTCCATAAACATCAACATACACATTCACTACTCTGGGTGCCTTAGCGCTTTTACGTGTATGTGTGCTAGCTTTTTAAAGATGAACATGAGCCTTTGAATTCTTCTTTGGTTCGGCCTTTTTGTTCATTTGCTTAGGCTTTTGTGCATCCGGTCTAAATCTTTGTTGACTCGGGTTCGAGATAACCTTTACCCTTAGGCAAGTGGGGTTGACATTGTCTCATCTTAAAATTTGGGTCTTTCAAAGATATCGAGGACTTGGTCTCTTCAAATGAGAATGTCTCTCTTGAGTGTTTTTCTATCCGAGATTCCTCTAATGGTTCAAGCAGGGGGTCCTTTCAGTTTGCAATCTTAGCTTGAGGCTTTGAAGTACTTACTCGAAATTTTCCAACCTGGTGCTCAAGTTTTTAGCCTTCACCGAGGTTTGGGCTTTCCAACTGATCATTCAGTTTTACTAAAACCATGGGTCCTTTTCCCTTGTCTACAACCTTGGGCATTTCTTCATTTGAAGTGTAGGTGCCACTTGTTTTACAAAGATTGTCTTCTTGCTACTTGATGCAAAGATTCGGATGACCTTGTGAGGTTCCCCCGAATGTATCCCAATCCGCATTTTATAGTGGCAGATCTCTGGTAACTCTCAATTTCATCTATTACTTTAGATGCAGATTCAATAGAGTTAACTTCTTCTCGCACTATATCCTCACATTCTGTAGAGTTTCATGCTTCTCGAGAGGTCATTGAACTTAGTCCCGATCAATTTGAATTTCTTGATGATTTCTCTAGCTTTTTCGATTAGGGTCATTATCAATTTCTCTTTCTCACGAGAGTTGTACTTTTCGAACATCCAGTTCATCAAGAGCTCCCATTAATTGAGAAGTGATCTCGGTTTTTTCTAGAGTCTTTCCATTTTAGATTTTCAACCTTGTTCCTTTATTCTCGCTCTTGAGTTTCATTTAGCAGTTCTTGTAAAAACAACATAGTCCTTCATCGATTCTCAAAAGAATCCATCGAGTCAAATTGATTTGTTCACAGTTGAACTTGACAACTCTTGTGCTAGTGTAGGAGCAACAATGAGAAAGAAGAGTTTACCTCCTCAATGGCCATCGACAAATGTCATCACTTTCATTGTCTCGAGAATATTTCATCCAAGAGCTAGATCCCTCCTCGTAATGTTCTTCTTCTCGCAACCATGGCCTTTTTGCTTGAGAACTTCTTGTCTCTTTTTAGCTTGCCTTTCTCTTCTCTCCTTAGCACTCGGATCCGACAATCATAATTTGGAAGTGACCTTTCTTTGGCAATTATAGCATCTGTTGGTATCATCATCCTCGATCACTTTCTTCCCTTGGACTTGGAGTCCTTCTTTCGGATGAAGATCCTTCCGCCGTGTCCTTTCTCTTCTCAGTTGGTTTGTCCTCAGGTTTCTTCTGGTACCTATGATTCCTGTAATAGCTTTTGTATTTTCCATATCGACTATTAAGTCTTTCAAACCTCCTTGCCATCAGTGCTAGCTTATCCTCAAGCTCATCCTGATTTTTAGCAAGGAGTTCTCGAACTTCTAGTTTTTGAGTGTTTTATCTTTGGCTTTAAAAGCCACATTTTTACTAGATGATGAATCATCTTTGTTGTCAGCCTTTTTGGTTTTCTTATCAATTACAAACTCATAGGCCTTCATCTCAGAGAAAACTTGTTGATAGGGCATTGAATTAATATTCTTTGTGTTTTCAATCACCACTGCATGTATATCCCATTTCTTAGAAAGACCTCTAAGAATTTTCAATGCAATTTCTCTTTGTGGATATTTCTTTCCAAGTGCATTTAGATCATTCATGATACTAGTGAATCTGACTTCCAATTTGTCAATTGATTCACCTTCTTCCATTTCAAAACTATCAAACTTTCCTATTGCAACTGAAAGTTTGTTTTCCTTGATATGATTTGTGCCTTGGCACATTACAGCTAGTGTATCCCAAATTTCTTTGGCAGTATTGCAGTGAGAGATCATTCCCATCACACCATCATCAATTGTACTGTATAGTGTGTCTTTAGCAATATAGTCTAGATTAACTAACTTCCTCTCCTCAGGAGTCAGTTGGTCATCAGACTTAGGAAATTCTGCTCTAGGATCGTTTCTCTCATTATCTGTTCTCCTCCGGATTCACCACAAGAAATTGAATGGCCCTTCAGAGACCACTCTCCACATTCGCTTCATGTTTAGAATACGAGATGAGCCCCGCATTCTTAGTCTCCATAAATCATAGTTCTCCACCGAGAACATGGGAAGTTTCTTAGAAGACATTTTTATCCGATTCTTTTAAAAATTCAAAGAATAAAATCGATTCGAGATAGACCACAAGTATTTTTAGCAAATAAAACTTTGGTCAACAAAAGCAGTGGTCAAGTTGAACCACCGCTCGATACCACTTGTTGGTCCCGTGCAAACGAGTCTTACACGCGTGTATGGGGGAATACACGTGTTCGGTTTTTAAAACTTTTTCTTCGAGGTCACTTTTGTCGTCATCTCAAGATTTGGTCCTCGAGAAGCACAAATCACTCGAGTCAAAGTCTCTCGAGACAAAGGATCCTAAGTCGCTTTCGAAACCTCGAGATAATCCCAACCGAGTCCTCGAAGTTTTCAGAGATCCCGAGTTGCTTGGATCGATAACTAACTTAATGAACCCTCGTAAGAGTAAGTTCGGTTTGGTAACTATCTGTTCTAGCTTACTCGACGGATGTGCGAATGGTTGGCCCTTTAGTTTATACTCGCTTTTAAGCTTTTGTTGAAAACCTTCCTTTAATGGAATAGTGATTAGGTTGTGATTCAATTACATGCAACTTCCAAAGGATTGATTCCAACCGAAATATCGGTGAAAATATGCTTTCAAACTTCGGTGATGCAAATGAAAGCACATGATAAAAAAAGCAATAAACAACACAAAAATTATAGTGGTTCGTAGACTCAAGCTCCTACTTCCACTCTCTCTCGATCCTCGAGAAATTCACTAATCACTTCTGAGCTTTCTGACTACCTCGCGTAGTTTACTTACTCAACTCGGCCCTGAGCTTTCTGACTACTCCACGTAGTTTACTTACTCAACCCGACCTTGAGTTTTCGACTACCTTCGTAGTTTACTTACTCAAACACAAAACAAGCTTTCAGACTACCTCAGAGCTTACTAACTTCTCCTCTAGAGCTTTCGACTACTCCGCGTAGTTTACTAACTCTTTGCAACTCTTCTCACCAACAAACACACTCCAACTACCTTCTCAAGGGTTTGGGGTTTCTCGGTTGGTTTCCAACTAGGATGAGATATCCTTTACAATGAAGTACAATGCAAAGGCTAGGATATCTCGACTAAGCTTTGAATATATCTTATCAAACTAGGCTTAGTTTAGTAAGCTCTCTTCAATATAAAAAGCACTTGGGAAATTCTAAGTTTTTTTAGTGCTTTAACTTTTATAATAATAAGTTTGAGCTTCTTGAGTTGCTTATAAATTTCCCGTAACCTTACAATGTAGAGGGTCACCAGTATTTATAGGCATACACCAAGGTCACTCTTTGAAAAACTATCCGTTTGAAAGATAGCTTCGTGAGTTTCCTCTTATGGTGCGTGAGGAACGGCTATATTTAGGGTTTGAAACTCCCTAACACGTTTTAGGCAATAGCCTTTCATGTAGCCGGTCTTCACTTTTTTGCGGTCTGAACTTTTGTACATCTGACATCTTTTTTTCAAATGACCACATTTGTCGATGTCGATATGGTACAATGTTGTCTTCCTCCTTTTTGACTTTTGTCTCCAGTTAAAGGTAGACACCTTCAACGGCTCTTTTGGTTACAAACTCTGAGTTGATATAACCTTAACAACACTCTTACTTAGTTCCTTTTGTCTGCATTTGAATGTCTTGGCAATATCTAACTTTCTAAGGAATCGCGTTTTTCTCAGTATTGCATCCTTCAGATAGATATTTTCAGTGCCTCGGAACATTCAGGTTTATACTGATCATTCAATACATTCTTGAGTCTTGATAATTCTTGTGCTTTTCGATATTCTTGATCTTGATTCTTGATCTTACGTCTTTAGAATCTTACGAGTCTTGAGGTCTTCTCGAGTCTTACGTGTCTTACGAGTCTTGAGTCTTGATGTCTTACGAGTCTTGAAATCTTACGAGTCTTGAGTCTTCCGAGTCTTGATGTCTTCTCGAAGTCTTTTGAGTCTTCCGCAGATATCTTGGCCCGATATCTTTGAGTCTACATCTTTGAGTCTTGATTCCTCGATTTCATCTTGAGTCTTGATATCTTAGTTTCTGCTGAGTCTTGATATCTCGGTTTCATCTTGAGTCTTGAAACTTAGTTTCATCTTTGAAACTTCGATTTCTTGGCATATCTTGAGTTCTTAGAATCTTGATCTAAACCTAATCTATATCTGGCGGCCTATACATTTTGCGATATCATCCTGAATACTATAAAAGCTGAATCGACTCAACTATCAAGATTATCTGAACATGTCATACTCGGGGTTTTGGGATCTAATCAAAATCATATATCTTTTATTAAATTCATCTCCCAACAATTTCCCCTTTTTGATGATGCCAAAACCTATCTTGTTACAAACATATAACCTAAACTCGTGTTTCATTTATCCTATTACAAGATTGGTTATGTCTCCCAACAATTTCCTAAATCGAGAGATCTCCCAACAATTTCGAGAATCTCCTAACATTTAATCATTCAATCAATTTCTTCAAAGAATGAATCTTCTTAAATAGTTCATCACCAAATACTTATAAACAATTCATTCAGAGACATTCATTCAAAGATATCAAAAGTAAAAGACATGTAAATAAGATAATGAGATATTATTTTTTTTTTTTTAAAATGATAAATTTTCATTGATGATGAGTAGTCCATTACAAGTTACAATGAAATTTATCAAAACAAAAATAAAAGACAAAAAGATAGAAAAGATTACAAGTGTCTTGGTCTTCTTCGGTCTTTTTGATTTGGCTCTTTCTTACGCTCTTGGGTTTTCATCCAGCTCTTCACCAGATATCTTCTTCAATTTCATCACGGGCACTTCCAAAGTTGAACATTCCGAATACCTCTTCTTCAGAAGCATCTCTTTCCTTAATGATATCCCCGATCGTTCCTCGTTAAACCCAACTAAAGCAAAGATATTGAGCAATTTCTTGAATAATGGTTTTCATTCACCATGCCATTATCAAGTCTTGGAGGAGGGTAGGAATATGGACCGGGGCTACTATCTGTACTTTTCCTTCATCTCGCTAAGTTCATCCAACTTTGGAGATATTTTGGATAGAAGGTTAGGAGATATTCGATGAAACGCTTCATTTTGATCCGAGCTTTCCCCTCTCCACTCCCTGAGCACATCATAATAGAACCAGAAGGTTCTCTTGAACTCTTCCCACACATCGTTGAATTTGATAGGCATCCATTTGTCAACGTGTGGCCACTTCAGTGCTTTTGATGTCTCTCTCCTTTTGCTCGCAAACTTTTTGAATTCACTCCTTCGCTTTAGCTCTTCTTGATCTTCTTCTTCGATCACAGCACGCTGAGACCGAAGCAA
Organism: Stenogyne calaminthoides; assembly: GCA_037126765.1. Taxonomy (NCBI): domain Eukaryota; kingdom Viridiplantae; phylum Streptophyta; class Magnoliopsida; order Lamiales; family Lamiaceae; genus Stenogyne; species Stenogyne calaminthoides. Next base: position 17,456,806 of record JBBCBC010000031.1, on the reverse strand, counting down.
AGAGCTTTCTTAGCTTGTCCATCCTGGAATGTCTTCAGAGCATTCTTCGTGTTGAAGACTTTCTTCTTCTGCTGACCTGCAGACTCTTCCAACTCTTCCATCAACTTCCTTTGGACTGGCTTAGAAGCCTTAGCTCTCTTGCTTTCAGGTTCAACAATGCCCAATGGTTTCCTCTTCATAGGCAATTCAGTAGCAGCCTGGCTTGTTCTAACCTTAGTTCTAGCACTCAGTTTCTCTCTTGCAACATCGAGCATGGTTTCCTCAGAAACTCGAGTGTAGAAAGGCTTCTCCACCTGAACGAACTTCAGTTTGTCAGTAGCTTCGACTTCTTTCAAGGCTCTGGATAGGCTATTCATTTCAGCTTCTTTTTGCGCTTTTTTCTCCAAAGTACGTGCCAATAACTTCCTGAGGTCTTCATTTGGTTTTTTTCCCCTTCGCACCGTAATTTGGAAGAAGTCCGAGAGTGTTGTGTCCATGTGATATTGCTCTTTGCTCACACAAATAAGACCTCTCCCTTATCTCGATCTTGTTCATCTTCCAAATTCTTGAGATGGTTCTTAGCCACGAAAATTCTTCAGATAAATGGGCAAACGCCGAGAGAGCTTTTTAAACATCTCGTTATCTTGGTCATGAGCATTGAGCTCATTTTCTCAACAAAGAACTTTATCAAGACCTCATTCTTCTCTTGCCAATTTCACCTCTAGAAATTTAGTATTCTCCGGTGCTTCGTTTTGATTCAAGATCTCACCAACCTTGACTCCCTCCAAATTTTTCATTCAAACTTATCTTCCATGGAGGTCATCTGTGAGGTCAGAGTGTTTTGGATTTGCACCAGTTCTGAAGAGTGACTAAGATTCTCCATCTTCTGAGCTTGGCTGGCCAATGTCTCTTCCATCTGAGCAATCTTGTTCATCATTGGCTCAACCTTCTCAAGCTTCTCCATCAAGGGAGTGAGGTCGATCTCAGGAACCTTCTGCACCTTCTCGCGGCGATTGATCATCTGAGGTTCGAACCAACCCGAGGGTCGGTTCGCACTGAAGCATCACTTCATCCCGAGCTCCATCTCCAATCGAGCCTCAATAATCAGACATCGACAATTCAGAGTTAAAGATAGAACTTTCAGTAACTTTGGCATAATTGTTAATAGTGCCAAAAGGTACCTGAAGAGTGCTAGCTTCAGTCTGAGGTTGAATGATTTCAGGTTGATCAGCACCAGAATTTTCCTTCTCCATCTGAGACCGATCCTCAAAGATCTCCCCGTGGTCCCCATCTTGAAATTTGTCTCTGCTAGGGGCACCAACTTCAAGAGCTCTCCTCTCACTATATCTTCCTCCGAACCAGCTCATCAAAATCGGAATTTTTCATCCTCGAGCTTTTGTCTTCCGAATCCCGAGAACTCAACAGAAATGTTGTCTCCCTCATTCCACCATCTTTCCCTCTGAATGCAAAGAATGTTCAAAGATCTTCGGAAGAGTCCGATTGAGGATGAAAACCGTCGTCCTTAATCAAGAAGATATCTTGCGGATCGGGGGTATGAGATTTGAGCTCGGGGTAGCGGTCAAGATGAACCGTTCCCCTTGCTCCTCCACTCGGTTTCTTCAACCTTTCTTCTTCCATCTTGGGCTATCTCGTCTCGGTTGAAGCATCACCAATTTGAGGATCAAGAAAGTAGATCACTTTCGAGCTCATCCAAAATAAGCTTTTGCTCCCCGAGTCTCAACAACGCCTCGATTGTTGTCGTGTCAGTCCTCGGTTGCATCCGAGTGGGTTCGGGGCTGAGTGCACTTCCTCGATTGACTCTCGAGTTGGCTCTTCCGTCTGTAGGCCAAGACATCTTTGGTAGGAATCTCGAGGCCTGAGTTCCTTTAAAATTTCTGAGAAATTTTATGCGAATGAAGCGACGTCTCAAGCACCTCGGAGAAGACTTGCTCCTCGATCTGTTCTCGTGCCTTAGAGATAACTGAGCCAATACTTGAAATGGCGAATCGAGCGGTTTGGCTCTCGGGTTGAATCTCTTCGTAATCACTTCCATCATCATCGGTGAGAACCACCATTCTTCAAGGCTTTGGGGCCAAAGGTTTTTTTTCTTCATCTTCTCACCTTGCTCCATTTTGGCCTCCAACAAAACCTTCCCCGGTTTGTTGGGTCTCTTCAAAGAAGAAAGCCTTTAGGTGATTTTGCTTTCTTTTCCTTCTTCCCCGATGGCCTCGCTTTTTTCACAAAGAATGGGCTTGAAGAGCACCTTGGACTTGGGGAATGGGGGTCGAATTGGCAAAGATATCCTCCTCCTCTCTTGCACATCTCCAAAATAAATGCTATTTTGGTTGTTGCATGGTGGATCTTGCCTTTTAATCGTGATAGCCCCCGCCAACCTTCTTTTTGACTTTGGCTTGCTCACTTACCATCTCCGAATCAAAATTTCAACCAGCTTGAAGTCGGTGGTGGGTGAGGCCTCGATCGCCGCCATCAATCGGAGCTTCGGTAATAACCGCTCAAAACTCCCCGAAGGCTCATGATGCTTTTGCTCACAATATCCATCAAAACTCTATATTGTGGCTTCAAATGCCTCTTATGTAGTGTAGCCTCAAATTTTACAGATTCTCAAAGAATCCTATCTAAATACTCCTGCTCTCTACCCAACATATACACAGCAGGATCCTCTCCTCTATCACAGAGCTCAAAAACATCATTTAAATTCTTCGGAATAATATACAATTCCCTTTCAAAATCGATGTATTTGGACGAATGCTCTAAATGTGATACAAATGAGAATGCATACCATCCTCTTCATCTATCCTCAAATTACGATAAACTCGATTACCTCTTTTCGATACTTTTTGTCCCATTTTCTTGCGACAAGATGAGTGAGCTTGCTGCAACGGATCATATGGAGAGCCTCCTCTTCGGTTTGGAGTTGGTTGTGCTATCGAGCGAGACAAAACGAACTCGTACCAGGGTTTGTTGGTTTTGGCTAATTTATCAAAAATGGTAGGAGCCATTTGAGAGATTGAAGATTTAGGGTTTAGGATTTGGATTTTCTGGGCAAAGGGGATTTTTCGCAGAGGATTTTGGGAAAGAAGGGTTTGATAAAATTTTGGCTTGAATGGCTTCTTGGGGTATAAATAGTTTGGAGATCGTGGGAATTCACGTTGGTTAGGTGAAAAGCAAATTCGGTTGAGATTAATCGGTATTATCTGATACGAATGATCTCTCCAAAAGTAAGCCGCCAAAATATCCTCATTGGTCATTAATGTAACAGAGCATTAAATGACTGTTGACCTTCTTCGGATTTTCAAACGATCCCGCCCAAAAACTTTCCTTAGGTGTTTTGTATTTATTGCAAATGATTATTGAGCTTCACTTAAGCAATAAATGAGTCACATGAGTCATTACTTCTTCAGACTAATTTATCTCTATCACCTTATCGAAAGTAATCGACCTTGATAAAATGTCAAGATAATACCGAAAGTTCGAATGGGTTCAAGATAATCCCGAGTAATCGACCTTCAAGAAATGAGTTTCCCGAGACTCGCTTCGATATTTCCATTTTATCCCGAGCTTCAAGAAAATCTCGAGAAAACTTCATGCATCCGAAAACCTTTAATTTTTCAGATTTTACTCTATACACCGATCTAACATCCCTAATTCAATCGAAAGTTCCCAAATCTTGATTCAAATAAAGGTTTAGTCAAGATATCAAGATATCTCGCTTATCAAGATGAATTTTCTCCATCCTTATGTCCTTTTTTCTCGACATGATCTCTCGATGAAGTGATGTCCGATATCCACATGCTTGCATCCGGTGTGCAATAACGGGATTTTGTGAAATAGCAATGGCACTATTATTGTCACAAAATATTGGTACTTCATTGGCTACAACTTTATAATCCCTTAATTGTTGTCTGAGCCAAAGAATCGAAAGCACAACAGCCTTCCTACAAACCATGTATTTAAATTTTCAAGAGTAGATCGTTTGCTACATCGAGTCCTGCTTTTCAAAACCAAGATATCACCATTTCCTAGAAATTGACAAGTTCCTGAAGTGGACTTCCTGTCAATCCTGCAACCTCCATAATCAGCATCTGAGTAACCAGTTAATTCAAGGTTATCATCAGCTGGATACCATAATCCTCTATTCACTATGCCCTTAAGATACTTCAAGATTTTTTGGCGCCTCCATGTGACTAACCTTAGGATTAGCTTGGTATCTTGCACATATCCCAACAAAGAAATGTTATATCCGCCTACTTGTCACGTGAGATAGAGCAATGATCCAATGATTCCTCTATAATCGCAAGATGACTCACCGATTTGCCTTCGTAATCGATCCATCTTGTAGTTAGTATTCATAGGAATCCTAACTCGCATTGCAATTTCAGACACCATATTTGGCAATCGATCTCTCGTGTACTTTTGCCCGTCGTTGATGAATATTCCTTCCTTTGATTGTTTCACTTGAAGACCTAGAAAGAAATTCATCTCCCCATCATTGACATCTCAAACTTGCCTTTCATCGCTGTTGAAAACTTTTCACACAAACCGATGGTTTGGAGATCCAAAAATGATGTCATCAACATATATCCCGAACCAAGAAGATATCTTCCCCATCTTCTATCCCCGAACAGAGTTCTATCAACTGCCCCTTTGACAAAACCATGGTCAAGAAGAAACCGAGAAAGAGTATCATACCATGCTCCGGGTGCTTGCTTAAGACCATACAAAGCTTTTTCCTGAGCCCTCAGAAACTTGGTCATTCTGCTTTGAAACCGGGAGGTTGTTCCACATAAACCTCTTCTTTAAGCACACCGCTCAGAAAATGCACTTTTCACATCCATTTGATAGATCGTGAACTTCATGTGGGCAAAGATATGCAAGAAACAATCTGATGGCTTCTAGTCTTGCAACAGTGCAAAGGTTTCATCATAATCCAAGCCTTCTTCTTGGGAATAACCTTGTGCAACTAAATTTTGCCTTTGTTTCTTACAATGTTGTTGTTTTCATCTCTTTTATTCTTAAATACCCACTTGGTTCCAATGACATTGTGCCTTTTCAGTCTATCTACTAGCTCCCATACTTCATTCCTTGAGAATTGATTCAAATTTCATCTTGCATAGCAAGAATCCAATGAGAATCTTGTAGAGCTTCACCAATCTCAAGAGTTCTTTTCCCGATAGGAAGCAATAAATAGTGCACTCTCACCATGGAACCTTCTTGTTTTAACACCTTCAGCTAGATCACCCACAATCTGACTTGTAGGATGACTATCTAACCATTTCCTTCTTGATGTTCCCCTTCAACAAAGATCCTCAACATTTGAAATGTTAGGTTCATTTAATTCAAAGAAACTCAGGAACAATGTAAAAGGAGAAAGGAATCATCTTCCTCGTGGAAATTCCATTCGAACATTGTCGAGACATTTGTTCCCCTTTGGTTGATAGATTCGTAATTTGCCTCACCGTGACTACATCTTCATTGGCATCACATACCCGAAGTCCAATCGGTGTCTGCTTAAGATTGGTCACCATTGGTGTGTTGGCTTTCCCGAGTCTCACCATCCCCGAGTTCCATCCTCAACTTTTTATTCGAGTCCGAGTCACCCAATCATAGATAGTGACCGACTTCTTCTTTTTTCGTGTTCAATGGATGATTTGTCATTCCTTTTCGTGCTTAATCTGGTGATCCTCTTGGTCACCATCTCAAGATCATGTTCCCGCTTTTTCCGAACACAAGTAGATTCATCAAAAAAAACATGAGGTGTTTCCTCCACAATAAGAGTCCTACAATTGTAAACTCTAAAAAGCTTTTTATCGACTTCGAATATCCTAAGAATATTCCTTCATCGCCTTTTACTATCAAATGTTTTCAACCGATCTTTACCATTATTGTGTATGAAACACTTGCAACCAAACACACGAAAAGAAAAAAAACAAGAGGCTTTTTTCATTCCAAAGCTCATAGGGTGTTTTGCCTTGACTCTTGGTCAAGATGGATCTATTTTTGTGAGTAGCATCCAAAGGTTGATGAACCTTCAAAAAAACCTTTTAGGAATATCACAAATTATCATTGTCCTTGCAGCTTCTTTCAGAGTCCTGTTCCTTCTTTCAGCAACACCATTTTGTTGAGGGGTCCTTGCAGCTGATGTTTCATGAAATTCCATTTGCTGCACAATAATCAGATATGATATGATTTATAAATTCAGTTCCTTTGTCAGATCTGATTTTGACCACACTTTCGATTTTTCTCAATACTGAGCCTTTTCAGTAATTCTGGCAGCTTTATCTGAGTCTCTTTCTTCCTGAGTAAGAATATGACCCAAGTATATCTTGAGTAGTCATCAACTACTACCAATGTGTATTTCCTGCCATTAGTGCTTCATCGGTTTTATAGACCAAAAGATCCATATGCAAGAATCAAGTATTCTCACAAGAGAAACATCTACTTTGCTTTTAAATGATGCTCTAATTTGTTTTCCTTTTTGGCACGCATCACAAATATGTTCCTTACTGAACACTTCATTAGGCAACCCTCTCACAAGAGCTAATCTTGCAAGCTTATTCAGGGTTTTGAAATTTAGGTGATTCATTCTTTTATGCCATAACCAACCGGGTATCTCATGGAACTTTTAGCAACCAAACATGTATCTTTAGGAGTTGAACTCCAATCGCCAAAGATACACATTTCCTTTTCTAGTACCAACAAGAATATTTTCTACGTGTTGTATCATCTTTCACATAACATAAGTTCTTGGAGAACTCAACATTAAAACCCTTTATCACAATCGGCTTATTGAAAGCAAATTATGCTTCAATCCGTATACATATGAAACACCATGGATATGAATCGAGTCGATTTCCAAAGTTCCATATCCTTCATCGTCCCCTTGAGTTATCTCCAAAAGTGATCTCGAGGGCCTCTTTGTTCAACATAATCACCGAAGTATCTTCTTGAATCTCAAAACATCCACCGCCAAGATACCATACATCGTGGGCTTTTTTCATCTTTGCTCATCGTTTTATGTGATCTTTAATCATCTTTTGTGCCCTTGTTTTCCTCCCCCTAAAAACAGATCAATTCTTAGGTACCCAATTTGTATAGGGTCCTACAAGGTTAGATGTACCTTTCGAATCCAAATCACTCGACAACTCTAATCACTTTAGAGTGGCTAATTTGTCTTCCATAAACATCAACATACACATTCACTACTCGGGTGCCTTAGCGCTTTTACGTGTATGTGTATGTGTGCTAGCTTTAGCATGAACATGAGCCTTTGAATTTTTCTTTGTTCAGGCCCTTTTGTTCATTTGCTTAGGCTTTTGTGCAAAATTTGTCTAAATCTTTGTTGACTCGGGTTCAATAACCTTTACCCTTAGGCAAGTGGGGTTCAAATTTTGTCATCTAAAAATTGGGTCTTTCAAGATATCGAGGACTTGGTCTCTTCATTTGAGAATGTCTCTGGCCGAAAGTGTTTTTTCCGAAGATTCCTCTAATGGTTCATGTGGGTCCTTTCGTGTTTGCAATCTTAGCCCGAGGCTTTGAAGTACTTGCTTTTTCCAACCGAAAGTGCTCAAGTTTTTTAGCCTTCACCGAGGTTTGGGCTTTCCAACCCCATCATTCAGTTTTTACTAAAACCATGGGTCCTTTTCCTTTGTCTACAACCTTGGGCATTTCTTCGTTTGAAGTGTGGGTGCCATCGGTTTTACAAAGATTGTCTTCTTGCTACTTGATGCAAAGATTCGATGACCTTGTGAGGTTCCCCCGAATGTATCCCAATCCAGCATTTTATAAATGGCGAGATCTCGGTAACTCAAATTTCATCTATTACTTTAGATGCATTATTCAATAGAGTTAACTTCTTCTTGCCTCACAGCTGTAGAGTTTCATGCTTCTCGAGAGGGTCATTGAACTTAGTCCGATCACCGAATTTTCAAATGATTTCTAAATTTTTCGATTAGGGTCATTATCAATTTCTCTTTCTCTCGAGAGTTGTACTTTCGTAACATCCACCATCAAGAGTCCCATTAATTGAGAAGTGATCTCGCTTTTGCTAGAGTCTTTCCATTTTAGATTTTCACCTTTCGATTCCTTATTCTTATCTTGAGTTTCATTTAAATAGCTTCTTGTAAAACAAAGATAGTCCTTCATCGATTCTCAAAAGAATCCATCGTGTCAAATTGATTGCTTATTTGTCTTGTGCTAGTGTAGGAGCAACAACAGAGAAAGAAGAGTTTACCTCCTCAATGGCCATCGACAAATGTCATCACTTTCACTTTCTCGAGAATATTTCATCCAAGAGCTAGATCCCTCCTCGTATCGTTCTTCTTCTTCTCGCAACCATGGCCTTTTTTGCTTGAGAACTTCTTGTCTCTTTTAGCTTGCCTTTCTATTCTCTCCTTAGCACTCAATCCGACAATCATACCGAAGTGACCTTTCTTTTGGCAATTATAAGATCTGTTGGTATCATCATCCCGATCACTTTCTTCCTTCGACTTGGAGTCCTTCTTTTCGATGAAGATCCTTCGCCTTTCGTGTCCTTTCTCTTCTCGCTTGGTTTGTCCTCGTGTTTCTTCCGTACCTATGATTCCTGTAATAGCTTTTGTATTTTCCATATCGACTATTAAGTCTTTCAAACCTCCTTGCCATCAGTGCTAGCTTGTCCTCAAGCTCATCCTGATTTTTAGCAAGGGAGTTCTCAGACTCTCTAGTTTTACAGGTTTTATCTTTGGCTTTAAAAGCCACATTTTTACTAGATGATGAATCATCTTTGCTGTCAGCCTTTTTTGATTTCTTATCAATTACAAACTCATAGGCCTTCATCTCAGAGAAAACTTGTTGATAGGGCATTGAATTAATATTCTTTGTGTTTTCAATCACCAAATCCCATTTCTTAGAAAGACCTCTAAGAATTTTCAATGCAATTTCTCTTTGTGGATATTTCTTTCCAAGTGCATTTAGATCATTCATGATACTAGTGAATCTGACTTCCAATTTGTCAATTGATTCACCTTCTTCCATTTCAAAACTATCAAACTTTCCTATTGCAACTGAAAGTTTGTTTTCCTTGATATGATTTGTGCCTTGCACATTACATACCTAGTGTATCCCAAATTTCTTTTGCAAAGATTGCAAAGAGAGAGATCATTCCCATCACACCATCATCAATTGTACTTGTATAGTGTGTCTTTAGCAATATAGTCTAGATTAACTAACTTTCTCCTCAGAGTCGGTTGGTCATCGACTTAGGAAATTCTCGCTTCTAGATCGCTTTCTCTCATTATCTCTGCTCCTCCTGGATTCACCACAAAGAATTGAAATGGCCCTTCAGAGACCACTCTCCACATTCGCTCATGTTTAGAATACAGATGAGCCTGCATTCTTAGTCTCCATAAATCATAGTTCTCCACTGAGAACATGGGAAGTTTCTTAGAAGACATTTTTATCTGATTCTTTTAAGAATTCAGCAAATAAAATCAGTTCAGATAGACCACAAAGTATTTTTAGCAAATAAAACTTTGGTCAACAAAGCATGGTCAAGTTGAACCACCGCTCCGATACCACTTGTTGGTCCCGGTGCAAACGAAGTCTTACACGTGTATGGGGGGAATACACGTGTTGATTTTTTAAAACTTTTTTCATCGAGGTCACTTGGTCGATAATCCTCAAGATTTGGTCCCGAGAAGCACAAATCACTCGAAGTCAAAGTCTCATCGAGATGGGATCCCGAAATTTTCCGTAAACCTCGAGATAATCCCAACCGAGTCCTCGAAGTTTCAGAGATCCCGAGTTGCTTGGATCGATAACTAACTTATCAACCCTCGTAAGAGTAAGTTCAGTTTGGTAACTATCCGTTAGCTACTCGGATGTCTTGAATGGTTAGCCCTTTAGTTTATACTGCTTTTAAGCTTTTGTCCCTTCCTTTAATGGAATAGTGATTAGGCCATGATTCAATTACATGCAACTTCCAAAGGATTGATTCCAACCAAATATCGGTGAAAATATGCTTTCAAACTTCGCTGATGCAATTAAGCAAAAAAGAAAGCAATAAACAACACAAAGAATTATAGTGGTTCGAGACTTAAGCTCCTACTTTCCACTCTCTCGATCCTCGAGAAAATCACTAATCACTTCGAGCTTTCGACTACCTCGCGTGTTTACTTACTCAACTCGCCCCGAAGCTTTACGACTACTCCACGTGGTTTACTTACTCAACCCGACCTTGAGTTTTTACGACTACCTTCGTAGTTTACTTACTCAAACACAAACAAGCTTTCAGACTACCTTGTCGCTTACTAACTTCTCCTCTAGAGCTTTCACTACTCCGCGTAGTTTACTAACTCTTTAAACTCTTCTCACCAACAAACACACTCCAACTACCTTCTCAAGGGTTTGGGGTTTCTCGTTGGTTTCAACTAGGATGAGATATCCTTTACAATGAAGTACAGTGCAAAGGCTAGGATATCTCGACTAAGCTTTGAATATATCTTATCAAACTAGGCTTAGTTTAGTAAGCTCTCTTCAATATAAAAAGCACTTGGGAAATTCTAAGTTTTTTGAAAGTGTTTTAACTTTTACGATAATAAGTTTGAGCTTCTTGAGTTGCTTATAAATTTCCGTAACCTTACAATGTAGAGGGTCACCAAGATTTATAGGCATACACCAAGGTCACTCTTTGAAAAACTATCCGTTTGAAAGATAGCTTCGTGAGTTTCCTCTTATGGTGCGTGAGGAACGGCTATATTTAGGGTTTGAAACTCCCTAACACGTTTTAGGCAATAGCCTTTCATGTAGCCGGGTCTTCACTTTTTGCGTCTCGAACTTTTGTACATCCGACATCTTTTTTTCAATTACTTGTCCTTTGTCGATTATCGAGATGGTACAATGTTGTCTTCCTCCTTTTGACTTTTGTCTCCGTTAAAGGTAGACACCTTCAACTTTTTTTTTGGTTACAAACTACGAGTTGATATAACCTTAACAACATTCTTACTTAGTTCCTTTTTGTGCGCATTTGAATGTCTTGGCAATATCTTTTCTAAGGAATCGCGTTTTCTTTTACATATTTTGATGCCTCGGAACATTGGGTTTTATCTTGATCATTGATTACATTCTTGAGTCTTGATAATTCATCTTTCGATATTCTTGATCTTGATTCTTGATCTTTACGTCTTTAGAATCTTACGAGTCTTGAAGGTCTTTCTTCCTTGAGTCTTGAAAGTCTTTGTCTTGATCTTAGTCTTGAGTCTTGTCTTCTTCTTGAGTTTTCTTGAGTCTTCCACGGATATCTTGGTGATATCTTGTTTTGGTCTTGCCTCGATTTCAAATATCTTAGTTTCTGTGAATCATTTCTGAATTGAGTCTTGAAACCATTTCTTGGGTCTTGAGTTTTTCTTGAAAAACTTGATCTATATCTGCCGACTATACATTTTGCTATCATCCTCAATACTATAAAAACTGAATCCCCGACTCAACTATCAAGATTATCCCGAACATGTCATACTCAGGGGTTTTGGGATTTAATCAAAATCATATATCTTTTATTAAATTCATCTCCCAACACATACTGAAACTTTGGTTTCTTCAGAAACTTACTGAGTTCTTCAGAATTTTCAGATCCTAACCTGATCTATATCTGCTGACTATACATTTTGCAGATAACATCCTGAATACTCTAAAACTAATCCCTGACTCAACTATCAAGATTATTCTGAACATGTCATACTCAGGGGTTTTGGGATCTAATCAAAATCATATCTTTATTAAATTCATATCCCAACAGGTTGTAAACTTATAATGGCATTGTTATGATGTATAATTTAGTTAATGTGGCTGTAAGGCTTACACGTACCCCACATACACTTCTTTTGGAAAATAAGTATAGCTTCTTGAATAAGAAAGTCGGAGGCGGTTGAAACTGGAGTATAAGTTACGCCATAATTGCAAACCCTCTGTTCCTATATTCACGAAATGCCTCTTTCAACAAGAAACGAGTAAAAAAAAAGAGAAATAAATAAAGATATAATTAAGGAGAATGGTTGAACAGGATCAAGTAATAATTAATACATTTACGTGTATCTCATTTCATGAAATTTGTTAATTAGTGACGCTGGTTTAGGGTTTTTGTTGTGCTAAACTGATATACATATCCCATATGTATTATATTTTTAGTAAGCTGAATTTTAATTGATTAACTCACTTTTAATTGATACATTTTAGTGTGAATAAGATTATGTTTTGTGTTAATAGTGAAATGTATTTAAGTTATACCCATCATATGTTTGTAAACGTGTGTGTAGTGAAACAGGGTTAGAAAACGAGACTTCTGCAATTGTTTTATTATGTACATGTAGATTAATGCTTCTATTAGATTAACTCTGGTATTAGGTTTAATATAATTATAAAGAGTTGAAACTAGGGTAAGTGAATGTGATAGTCCTGTTTACAAAAGGAATTTTTAAAGACAATACTTCAAATTTCCCTGTAATTAGAGTTAATATGCAAGGGCCATTCTAAATTCATATGATATGATAATGAAGTTGTTTATTATTGGACATTAGTGGTAATTCCAATAATATTCAATAGTTATTCTTTTAGATTTTATAGGAGAAGTCGATAAGGTGATTTACGAGGTTATAATTTTCGGATTCGAGGTAAGTAGAAATTCATTGGCAACTACAATGCATAAACATAATATTATGTGATTTATTTGTGAATTAAATGTGTTTAATTGATGATACGTGAATATTACGTGGATTTTGAGATTTGACTGATATTCTGTGATTATCGTGAAAGGAGCTTGTTAGCTCAAGATTTTATGTGAATTGGGTGTGTGACTTGTGAGTGAATATGTACGGCATTGCATTGCATCATGCATGTCATGCATTAACATGAAAGTTGTTTTTATCAAATGATATGTTTGGCCATTTGATTATAATAGGGTGGAAGAGGCGACAGGAGGCATAACCGACCCCGGCGGCTGCCCGATTAACTTTTGATCACACCGAAGGGGGCGATTTGGGACAACTCTTGTCTTATATGATTATGTGGGTGCTTCCCATAGGGGACTTCTTGAAAAACAAGGGATCAAGTTTGGTGATCGATCTCGCTTGGCAAGAAGAGTTTCCATGGATTGCACCATTATGGGTCAGCTTGGGGGATGACTTCCTGGTGGATATGAGGGGCGCGATGGGGGGGACCCTCGATGGGCCATAGGAGGATGGAGCTCCACGTCGGGATCATACTTACGTGGCCACTTGATTATTGATATATATATATATAGAGAGAGAGAGAGTTATGGCGATGTATAGCAGTGAGTCTGGGGCCCTGTGAACGTTTCATAAATAAATTGGTGATTTCAAAAGAGAGTGCATGGAGAGGATTTTCAAAAGATTCACAAAGATCATCATGTGTAGGTCCTTAACTTCTTTAATGAGGGCCTATGTCTTGAATAGACTTGAATAGACTTTTGTTTTTGTTGAGGGCGATTAGCTTTGATCTTGAATCTTTGGGCGATAACCAACTTACTAATGTCGCAAGGCGATCGGTTTCGAACTATCGGTTTAATCGACAACAATTCAAGTTTTTGAAGACAAAAACCAGTTTTGATCTCGATTCCAAAGTTAATCTTTTAATCAATGTCAAGTTTGATCGGATCGAAGCTTGGTGCTAATCATCTCAACTTGGAATATGTATGCGCTTTAAAAGGTTGTGTGCGATTGTGTGTCTTAATCAAAAGCGGTAAAACACACAAGATTTATAGTGGTTCGGACAAACCGATCCTACGAATCACAAGGGGCACCTACTTAACTAACCGGACTTTGTTTTTATGTGTAAGTCCAACACAAAGACCAACTAGATGTTTAAGGAGTTCACACTCAACCAGATCTCGGATCGAACTAGAAACCCTAGTTCGAATCTTGCTAAACAACTTAACCTAACTTGGGGTTTGGGTAAGATTGTTTTTGTTCCAACTATGAAATCTTTTCTTGCGTATAAGCGACCCCAATTTACTAGATGAAAAAGATTTCTATGCTAAGAACTTATGGGATGAACACTTAATAAAAATTAATCTTATTGTTCGTTTCTTGTGCGGAAATCATATTAGCTTGAGCTTCTTGATTGTTCAAATAAGCTTTAGTTATTTCAAAAGTGTAATCCCATATATATAGACCTTGAAATCAAAGAGCCGTTGGAGAGCAATTTGAATTTCGGCTATATTTGGTAGACTTCTAAGCTTATGTGATTTGAGCTCAACGGCATGGCCAAAAGCGTGAATTTGTACTTTGTAGCCGTTGAAGGTAGCATCAAATCCAAGAATTGACTTGGGATCATCGTGTCTTGTTCTTATTGGATAGCAGACTCACTTTTTATGTTTTTTCTTCCAACTAAGCTTTCTTGTTCGGATCATCGACGTTGATTAATCTGAAACATCGATTTCACTTGAGCTGATCCGATCTACATTTTCTTTGGTTGATGATTCAACTCATCGACGATGTAGATCTTCATCGATCTTGGTTTGAGTTTGATCTTTATGACTTTAAGATATCGACATCGAAACGATCGATCTTCTTCTCTGTCTCGCGTTCTCTTCATCCTTTGTGTCTTGGACCTATACATATTGAGTTTCCCCCTCAATATGTGACCTATCTATTTCATCGGTTGTTCTATACAATCATTATCAATTTGGTCTCATATAGCGAGTAATATAAACATCGGTTATTTCCTATTACATGTGTTTTTGGAACTTTTCATCAAAACTATAAATTTCCCAACAATTTCCCCTTTTTGATGAAACCAAAACACTTTGAGAAAACCAAATACAGTTGATAAAAAATATAACGAAAGAGCATATAATCGAAGACAATGAGACTTTGTCTTAGGATCGAAAAAATAAACTTTTCTTATTAAAAATGTTGATTACATGTTACATCGAAAAAAGTTTGAAAATAAAAATGTGATCCCCGTAGTCTTCGATTCTTCACTCTTTAAGCTTGTATCCTTCTCGCATCTCTCTTTGATTTTGAGGTACGTTGAAAATCGATAAAGTTTCCATTTTACATCATCGATTGTCGTTATGTTTCAAGATGTCAAAATAGAATCTTTGAAATGCCAACACAAATGAGCCATCGCCTTCTTCGAATTCCAATGCACATACTCTTAGCGAGTTATTTTTACATTGATAAGCTTGGCCTCATTTTCCGAGATACTTGAAAAATCCGGGTTTTATTTTCCTTGAAATGAGGAATTCTTCATCGAGATTCTTCTTGTGGAACAAGATTAAGAACAAAGGCATCCGAAGCCATTCACTCCCGATCTTATTTCATTCCTCAAATTTCTTAAGATCTTGCCAGTTTTTGGGATGATCTCATCAACTCTTCTTTGGCGGCTTAGGTTACGATGGATTTTCCGGCCGCTTCCTTTCTTCGCTCTCGTCTGAATTTCTTCTTGATTTTACATCTCTGCCATTTTTTAAAAAAATCTTTCTTCTTCCTTCGTCTACTGCTCTTTGGACATCTTTTTATTGATATTTGTGATGTCCACTTCACACTGTTATGTCAAACTCATTACATCCTTCCCCCTTTTTTGGTTTGATCAAAAAAAGAGTAGTGAGTCAGAACCAAAGTTTCTTTTATACAAGATCTGCAATGAGATATCCTTGAGTTTGAGCGATTAGATTTTGAATCTTCGATATCATTTCGTCTTGGCAATTCCATAGCGATAGAGAGTGTTTTTATCGGTTTGTCAAGTTTCTCTTACATCGATCCTAAGCTTGTCGGTGAGCATCGAAAAAAAACTTGTTGTTGTTCCACCTGAGTCGAAAGGCATCAGCGGTCTTTATCGATTCGGTATTGCCGATGAACCTGATTTGGGAGAACCGATCTTTGATTGCCCCAATCTGGGAAATAGCCAATTCCTTTGATCTGTTTATTTCTTTGATGGCACCGCCTTTGATCGACTATCGCCCTCAACTTCTTCTTTCGGAGATCTTTGATACAAGATTTGATCTCCGAAGTTGATCGATAGTGACGTGTGATGTTGGAATGTTGGGTGTCACTTGATCCGATTCGGTTGTTTGTGCCTCCGAAAGTGGTTGGTCATGAATGCGACACCGGCTCCACTATCATCAGCAGCTCTTGCATCCTTCATGATAGCATCCGATTGAAGCTTTGTCGGCCATCTCGATTAAATCTGTTCAAAGAACCCTAGCTTCCGATCGAGCTTTGACTTTTAGAAATCATGTTGAAATCAAGTCAAAAACTCATCCGCACCGCCCATTTGTTCAATAATTATTATAAAAGTAAGCTTTTTAATCGAAGATCTCTCGGTGAGGATCTCCATAACTTCCTCTCTTATGGCGGGATGGGCGACGATTACGGATACAACTCATCAATTTCTCTTTTTGCATTAGCATTAATTTCAATTTTCCCGATTATGATCTTTGTTGAGTACAATCTTTTTTAGTGGAAGGTTACGGTTGTGCTTGAAATCGGAAGACAAGGGAAACCAATTTGTAGGCAATTGGGTAAACTTTACAGTTAATGTGGATCAGATTTAGTTCAAGGGCCGGTGGAAGAATAGGAGACATGCTGGACCATTAGTCTTATAGTTGAATCAACTTGAGAGAAGGAAAAAATACGGTAATGATCTGGCGACTCTCGGCCTTCACGATTTTTGTGTTTCCTTTCTTCATCGACTCATCTTCAACGTTCATGGAGGCTTGTTCGCGCTTTGATCTTCTTAAGCGGAAATTGTAAACTTTTTCCTTTCTTTGACTTTGTTGGCGCATATCATCGTCTGGTGGCCCAAAGATGGTTTGAATAGGACTTCGAAATCTGTTCCCATTCGGCATAGGCCGGTTTATCTTTGGAATAAATTATTGTTGAGATTGGCGATCTTTTTCTTGAATATACTACCTCGGTTCATTGACTCCAAATTTCTCATGTTCTTGGAGCGAGAATGGCCTTCGAGGAACCCGTGCGAATGATGTTCTTGGCCATCAATTATTGCGACCCATCTTTATCTGTTTTGCGGATGTAAGAGCATCCCAAATCTAATCTTTACCCATAATTGTTTTTGACAATATGTCAAACAACAATCGGTATTCCCTCTTGAGCATTAATTTCAAAACCCGGCGTATGATGTTTGTCGGCCTCTCAAGAACTCTTTTTCCGATCGGCTTCATCTTCGTTCTCCTGTAATGAGCGGTATTAGATCCGTCCTTTTAGTAGGAATTTGAAACGGATGGGTTATATCATCATTAAATCGATCGATTTCTTCTCCGTTGGTTGCCGAGATTCATTTCGAACGTCCAGATCACTCTTAAATTCCTTAGGAATTCTAGTGCTTCATCTTTGCATCCTTTGGATTGCGATAGTTTCTCAAGGCCGCTTTTTAAGCAGAATTTGCTCGACCTCCATGGATTCCGGATCTGAGTGATATTGAACTGTTTTAACTTATCATCCACAATCTTTGTTGCCATTAATTGCACATTATCTTTCCCTATTTCCGGTGGGTGGCCATCTACAAAGGGATGGACCCGATTAAAAATTGTGCATATATATATAAGAACATCACATATCACGAAACCAAGAAACAATAAAGCATAACACAGGATAAAAACATTTAAGATCAATGGATTTAAAAAAATACATCAAATAAACATAAATTACCAGTTACATTTTTGGAAAGATGATTTTGAAACTTAGGAAAAACACTTTGAATCAAGAGAAGAAATCTGAGTTTTTAGAGAATAAATCGCAAGTTTGTGAAATGGAAAACTTCGGTATGATTTTTGATGAACTTTATAAAGATGAGGAGGGAAAAAAAGACAAGATTTGGAAGATCAACCGTTTGAAAAGATTAAACGCCCAAAAATCAGGATTAAGCGCGGTTTTTGATCGTAGGGTCGGAAAAACGCAT
Source organism: Stenogyne calaminthoides (assembly GCA_037126765.1). Taxonomy (NCBI): domain Eukaryota; kingdom Viridiplantae; phylum Streptophyta; class Magnoliopsida; order Lamiales; family Lamiaceae; genus Stenogyne; species Stenogyne calaminthoides. Next base: position 17,438,896 of record JBBCBC010000031.1, on the reverse strand, counting down.
CTAAAAACCTTTTGGATTTAAAAGCACATTTAGTAGCAAAATACATGTTTCCCACGTCCGCATTAAATGATTTGCGGGGAATACGTCACAAGGATAATGTATAACAAATAAAGGCAAATAATATCGATAAAATCAGATAAATAAGCAAAGAACAAGAAAAAAGAAAGGCGATGTCTGGTTGGTGATATTGTGTCGGTCAATACCACTTGTCCATGTTGATTTCACTTGTTGATCTTAGTATTCAAGCCTTAAAATTTCCCAACCGATCCTTTTAACGATCTTCTTCTTCTTGCATCCGATTTGTTGAAGTTTCAAGCTCAACCGATCTTCCTTGAATCGTCGATTTCCTTCGATCCTCGTTGATGGGTTGAAGTTCCCCTTCAACCGATATTTACGCTTTTTCCCATAGACCGATGTATCCGATTTGTTGGAGTTTCAAGCTCGGTGATCTTCCTCATCCGATCGAACCTTCAGATGTAATCGATTTTAGTTGACCTAATCGATTCTTCTCGAACAATTCTTGGGATATGTGTTACTGCCAAAACTTAGTCTAGAATAGTAGCTTCTATTCCCTAAGTTGGCGCGATTTGACATCTTGTAATTATCATCCTGAATCTTTCGATATGTCAATCCGCCGTAAATTTCTCCAATTATCGGTCTTTCTACACCATTCTTTTGGTGCTGATTTCTCTAAGGTTTTGAGAACTCGAATTTGCATTTGCACCCTTGCTTGGTCTCTATAAATTGGACCAATTGTTTTACACAACATAAACCCAATCACCATACTTATCTTCTTTGTAGAATCATGTATCCCGGTGAACCCTTATTTTCGGTTAAACTTTAAGTCAAAACACTTTTACCCTTTTTCAATGATTTCACTTTCTCAAATCGTCCATGTGTGTCCCTTATCACTGCCTTCGTCACACAAAGATTTCACATACAATCGTTGCTTCTCTACCACCGAGGCGGGCGGTTTCTTCTCGCAACCGAGAAGACACTTCTCCTAACCTTATGCACCTTGTGTGTGTCTATCGAGATGACGTAACTCACGATCAACAGATCGATCGAAAATGAACATGAGTTTGATGTACGGTTCTGCATCGATAAATCTATCAACTCACCATTTAAAATGGAGAGCCCATTTTTCTTTCTTAGGGCTCCTCCTATCAACGCCGCCTTCTCGCCTCCATCGGGTTTTAAACCTTAAACGATCGGGCCAGATTATTTTAAAACCTCTCTCACCCTTGTTAAGTGGGGGAAAATGAGATTTTAAAATGAGAGCATCAGATTTAAAATCTCTCTCTCCACTTCTTCAAGGGTTAGGATGAGGGTTTAGTGTTAAGGTTTTTCTTAGTTTAGGGTTTAGGGTTTATGTCTTCCCTCCTCTTCCTCTTGTACTTGTATCTTGTAATGTAACCCCGACCTTGGTCTTTATTAATGAAAAAATTTCTGTTATTTCATTGTTGTGTAAAATTCCTCGAGATCCTTATGCGATTTTAAGCTTTAATCTTGTGAATACCACTTGTGAATCTTGTTGAATTTCAAATTTAATCGACTTTACAAAGTATAAGTGAACAGATTTAATCGGATAATCCTTTAAACGATCAATTTAATCGATAAACTTTAAATCGATCAAGACCTTCTCATATCGGTTCCTTGATGATCTTCCGATCGATTGAGATACCAAATTCAAGCGATTTCACTTGAACCGATTAGTTTCTTAACCAAATTTGAGATCATTCCATCAAACATTTTAGGTGCATTTTTCTCAAAGATCCGGTAGCTCATTGCATAATTCTCTCCTCGATCTCAAATTTAGTTAGAATATCGACTTTTCGTATATCGGTATGAATCTTTTCCATTCGATATTCTTCTTTTCAACATGATCTCTTATAAAATGGTGTCCATACATCCACATGCTTGCATCTTGTATGTAGAACAGATTCTCGAAAATAGACTATTAATGGCCACGTAAAATAGGTACATTCTTAGCTTCAATGTTATAATCCCTCATTTGGACTAAGCCGTGAGCAGCTTGGGAACAACAACTTTCCTCGACCATATATATATTCTTGCTTTTGTTGCAATCGATGTCCGCTTTTTTGAAAACCACGAGATCGGGTTTACTTCCTTTCCCGAGGTGGATTTTCTCAATAATCTTGCAACCTCCATAATCGTAATCGAAATACCCACTAAGCTCTAGATTATCATCCGATGGGTAAAATAAACCAAGGTTTTCGTCCCTTCATATACTTAAGAATCCGAGTCGCAGGTGACTTATCATTGATTTGCCCGAAATCAAAGACATACACACCATTTTGGAAGGTTATATCTCGGTCCATCCAGGGCGGTATAGTAGTAGATCCAATGAGAGCCCTATATTCTTTCTCGATTTGTTTTCCGACCATCCTCATCCGGATCCATCTTGAATCCAATCATAGGAATTTTGGCTTCCTTACAATTTTGAACTCCAAACTTAGCCAATAAATTCCTAGTGTATTTTTTTGTGAATATCCCTTAAACTTGAAGACCCAAAAGTAATTCATCTCACCCATCATGGACATCTCGAATTTCCTTTTTTTGGCAATCTTTTCACATAGACTTTTGTTGGGAGATCCAAAGATGATGTCGCCCACGTAAATCAACCATCGTCTTTTCCATCTTCTATTCTCAATAAGGTTCTGCCCATCGCCTTTTAGTGAACCCACTTTCGATCAAGAACCGAGAGAGAGTGTATCATACTTCGAGGATTGTGCCATAGAGAGCTTTTTCTTAGACGGTACACTGGCTTGCCCTTTTCAAAGCACGGAGGTTGTTCGACATAAACTTCCCTCTCTCGCTAGTACCCGCTTAAGAAAGCACTTTTTACGTCCATCCGATACCTTTGAACCCTCCGTGGGAAGCATATGCTTTTGGCTTTTTAAAGCGAAGCGACCGGTGCAAAGGTCTCATCATAATCAATTCCTTCGACAGAATACCCCTTAGCAACAAGTCTTGCCTTTTATTTTTGGTGATGACGTTTTTCTCATCTCTTTGTTCTTGAATACCCACTTCGCGCCAATAACGTCTTGATGACTTGTCCGTCCACTAGTTCCCAAACTTGATTTCTCTCGAAAAAATTCCAATTTCCTCCTGCATGGCTAGAATCCAGCCTTGTAGAGCTTCCTCTATTGTTGTTGGTTCCTTCCATAGACGATAACAAAGAATACATGACACTTTCACCAACTGATGTCTAGTTTTAACTTTATCGATTGGGTTCCATTCGATCGGTTGGATGACCGGGTTATCCGTGTCCTTCGCTCGATTTACGTCGAGGAAACAACGTCCGTTTCGATAAAATTTCATTACTAGCGATTGGGAGTGGTGCGAGTTATGATCCACTTGATAAGAACAAGTCTCACCGGTGATGTTGGACTCATCATGTGTTTATGTCCGTTAAATGGGAACTTCGATGTTCCCCCGCGAACCGGATGGTTCGGTTGATCTTATCTCAAATTATCGATTTTTAAGTACCTTAGGATCTCAATGATCCGGTGAATCGATAGATCCGGAATGTATCTTTATTCACGGTTTAGATTCTTTTTCCTTGATCATTAGTCCATTTTCTCACGCATTTGTTGATCGTACATCTTGTTACGAGGTAGATTTCTTTGTTAGTAAGATGCTTCATCAAAGACTACATGGGGTGTTTCTTCCATAAGTAGGGTTAAATGCATTGTAAACCCTGAAAGCCTTGCTAGATGAGGAATATCCTAAGAATATACCCTCATCCGACTTGGCCTCAAAGGTTTTCAACCCGACTCTTCCCATTGTTGTATGAAACACTTACACTAAAAACACATGGAAGTAGGAAACACGAGGTTTTATCGTCCTTCACAGTTCATAAGTGTTTTTGTAGTGAGCCTTAGTCGTAAGACATCTGCTCGAAAGTCTAAATTGATTATTTCGCCTAGAGAAATGGCTTGGTATTGCATATTCAAACATCGTCAGGCTTCTTTTGAGAGTTATGTTCCTCCGCTCGCTACTCCATTCTGTTGTAGGCGTTCTTGTACCGATGTTTCATGTTGTATAATTTAACTTAGAGCAAAAATCGGTAATAAAGGAGTTCAAAATTTTTATCCGATTTTTAACATTTTTGTAATCTTTTAAAATAATTTCTATCTTCGTTGTCGTTTCATTCTTCTTATGTAAGAATATAACCCAAACTTGGAATAGTCATCCACGATTACTGTATTTGGCGTCCGTTGAAATTCATCTGTAATCGGGTCCAAATAGATCCATATAGGCGATTTGCGAAATCTTTGATGCCGGTCCCGGAATTCCCTTGAATGAAGCTTTGACTTTTTCCCTTCGACATAAAGACATGTCCGATCCTTTGAGAATACTTCATTGAAGTCCTTCCACTAGAGACATCCTTGCTATCTTATTAAGAGTTTTAAAGTTCGGATGGCTCATTCTTTTGTGCGAGTCAACTAGCTCTTAACAATCGCATGCATTTCTTGGATTGTCCAATCTGGCTTTGTGTAGATCGTCCCTTTCCTTGAACCCGAAGCAAAATCTAAATCAACACCGAATCCGTTACTTGTAATAAGAGGTTGTGCTTCCGGACCTTCGACATACGAGACTCCGCCATACTTGTACATCATCATTCTCTAAAAGTCCGAACCCTTTGGTATAACCAAAAGTTATCATCAAATACACGCTGGCCTTTATTTCTATGTATGAATTCTTCAGGCATGTTGCCTTGAACATCCACTATCGATGTACCGATAGTTGCTTGCACACCTTTTGTTGGCCGACCCACGCGATCCTGCAGACCAAGGAGCTTTAGGTACCCCTTTTGATTGGGTCCTATTAGGTTTAGTCTTGGGAATCCATACAAACGTAGCACTTCTATTGTGATCGCCAGATCGGAAGGCCCGATTTGTCTCCCATACTGTCCAACATAATCATACGCCTCTTTATATCTTTCGCATTTTGTATGATTATTAGTGTGAACCTTGGATGACTTAGAAGACTTGGGATTTATCTTTTTCGCTTTGTCTTCTTTTTTATCCACAGTTAGTTCAAAAAATTTCTAGATTTAATTATATACGATCGCTACCATCAAAAGATTCATATCTTTTTTGGCATAAATGGTTTTTGATTTACTTGATGCTTTATTAGAAAAAAGACCTTGATTGGGTCTCGAAAGACTTCCCTTTTACAGTTGTCTTTTTCGTTCGATCTGTTGATCGAGTTGAGGTTTCAAAACCCTTCTGTTGATTCTACCGATGCTTTACCGAAAGGGTCCATTTCTGTTTCCGTTGTTGAAATGCACCACCTTTACAAAACCGGTCTTTTCCTTATTAGATACATGTTTGGCTTTTTGTGTATCTTTGTAAAACTCGTCGATACACCTTTTTGAGATGAATCGCCGGGGCTTTTGAGGATGTGGAAGGGTTCTCATAGCCAAGTCCTTCTTATTAATCGTTGTTAAAAATAGGTGTTCATGTCAAGCTTTTAGATGATTTTGTGAAAACCTCTATTTTCTTACGCAGATTATCCTTACTTTCATGCATTCGTAGCTCATCAAATTTTGCTTGAAGAAGTTTGAAATCATCAAATATCCAATCTTTTGATCCGCTTCTCCCCGATCGTTAAACTTTCGAATGTTACATTCCTCGCTTGCCTTCTTTAAGTTCGGAGGCTTTATTGAGATCATTCTCCTTAGTTTGTCATTTTTAATTCCACTATAGCATAAGTGTCTCATTGCATTGGAGAGATCCTCAAGCAATTGCTCACGAGTAGAGTTGCGTCAATCTCCCCAAAGATAATGATAAAGCGGTGTAAAGCGAATTTTGGAGGTTACCTCAGTTGGTCCTCCCCGCCATCGGGCGGATCTCATCATCGTCCGAAGAGAATTCGATCTTCATTATCATAGAAGTCTGAATTTTAATTGATTAACCTCACTTTTAATAAAGAATACATTTTAGTGTGAATAACCATTATGTTTTATGTTAATAGTGAAATGTATTTAAGTTATACCCATCATTTGTTTGTAATCACTTTCGTGTAGACCTGTGAAACAGGGTTCGAAAGTAGTCGAGACTTCTGCAATTGTTTTCTTATGTACATGTAGATTCCCTCCGATGCTTCTATTTCTGGAGATTTGGCTGACTCTGGTATGTTGATTTAATATAATTATAAAGTTGGAGTTGAAACTAGGGCGAGTGAATGTTTATATTCCCCAACAGTTAGATGTTTAATTGCGGAATTTTTTGAAGTTGACAATACTTCTTCAAACATGTCCTCTTTCAATCAAATAATTAGCTTTAAGGCTCAATATGGCTTCATTTTTGAAATGTCTTGGCAATCCTAGATTCTAACCTTCATGTCCCATTTCTTGGTGAGAGACCTTAAATTTTTGTAGTTGATATCTTTATTATTGGACCAAGTTCTCGAGTTGTTTATTGACATCGTAATCCTTCCATCGAGTTCGTTGATGGTTTAGTTTAAGCAAAGATTTTTTTCGAACTTTACCAGAACTTATATCCGGTCATTTCCTCGAGAGTATCCCACATTGCTTTTCGCAGATTTGAGATACTTAATCTTTTCCTTGTGACCTTATCCATTGTTTTCATGATAATGTGCCTTTGCGATAGTATCTAGAGTATCACGCTTTTTTCCTCTGCATCCATCAAGGTTTAGGGTTTTTACGTCACAAGACTTCATAAAATCTTTTCTCCTCCAACTATTATTGTCGTAGTATATGATGATGGGTCCTCTTTCGATGACTTCCATCATTCTCGCCCAAAACCTAGATGGTTGGACATATATATATACGCCCAATGATACTCATCGATTGAGAACTTCGGCAGATCATGATACATACCGAGGTGTTATCCATGCCGAGTGATTTTGGAAAATGAATGAGTTTTAAAAATGGTTTTTCAAGATTTCGATTGACCACAAAGATTCTTCCTCAAGAATCGATTACACGAGTCGAAAAAACCAACCGCTTACCACTTGTAGGTCCCGAGAACCAAGTTTAATGAGGGCGTAATTAGGGGGGTGAATAGACTTTTGTCGGTGTGAATATATGAATCACGATTTGGGCACGATAACCAACTTACTAATCGCATTCGGGTAACTATCGGTTTAATTAATGACGGAAGCTTAAGTTTTACCCGGGTGAAAAACCATTTTTGATAAATCGATTCAAAGTTAATCTTTTAATCAAATGAAGTGTCAAGTTTGATCGAATCGATAAGCTTGGTGCTAACTCGATCTCAACTTGGAATATGTATCTTTTAAAGGTTGTGTGCGATTGTAATCCGCTTAATCAAAGCGGTAAAGGCACACAAGATTTATAGTGGTTCGGACAAACCAAATTCCCTCGCCCACTCTTCCCTATCACAAGGGGCACCTACTTAACCAACTGGACTTTGTTTTATGTGTAAGTCCAACACAAAGACACCAACTAGATGTTTAAGGAGTTCACACTCAACCGATCCCGCAGATCGGAACTAGAAACCCTATTCGAATCTTAAACAAACAACTTAACCTAACTTGGGGGTTTGGGTAAGATTGTTTTTTTAGTTCCAACTATGAAATCTTTTCTTGATATAAAATAAATGCCTAACATTAGATGAAAAGATTTCTATGCTAAGAACTTATGGGATGAACACTTAATAAAAATTAATCTTCTTGTTCGTGTTCTTGTGTGAAATCGATATTAGCTTGAGCTTCGATTGTTCAAATAAGTTTAGTTATTTCACTTCTAAAAGTGTAATCCCATATATATAGACCTTGAAATCAAAGAGCCGTTGGAGAGCAATTTGAATTTCTTATTTGGAACTTACGTGGATATGAGAGCTTCCTCGAAACAGCATGGGGGGAATTTGTACTTTGGGCCGTTATAGAGAGGAGCATCAAATCCGATTGCCCCCGATCATCGTGTCTTGTTCTTATTGGATAGCATCACTTTTTCGGTGTTGTTCTTCCAACTAAGCTTGACATTCTTCTTGTTGATATCGATATATTAGGTAAACATATTTCACCCGGTGGTGACTTTGATCGAGAGAGATCTACTTATCTTGGATGATGGGTTGACTATTCAACTAGCGGACTCGTTGTAGGTCTTCACGGTATGATCTTCGGGCGTGAGTTTGATCTTTTATGACTTTAGGTAGATATCGACCGGATCGAACGATTCTTCTAAATAAATGGATATCACCGCCCTTTGAGTCTTCTAGATCGACCTATTTTGAGTTTCCCTCAATATGTGACCTATCTATTTCATCGATTGTTCTATACAATCATTATCAATCGGTCTCCTATAGCGAGTAATATAAACATCGATTAATTCTGTGTCGACCGGTCCTATTACATGTGTTTTTGGAACTTTCATCAAAACTATAAATTTCCCAACATCATGTATAATTCCTGCTTACTGATATTTGTATATCTTACCTAGTTTATGCATTGTAGGTAATTCTGATTAGATGTGACGAGCTGACCTTACTGGACAAGCTGTGGAGCTTCTGCAAGTTTTGAGTGGCTGTGTACATAGATGATGATCTGTTGGGCATATCGTAGCTTATTTTGCTTCCGTTGTTTTATATTTTATCTTTTCGAATATGAACGTCGTCGTGTACTTTGGTTTGTGTTTGTTTTATTGGTATTTATTTACATATATTAATGCGAACAGATTATTTTGGTGTGAAATCGGGTTATGTTGGTGTGTGAGATGATGTTGATGTCATAATGTTCGAAAAAAAAATTTATAGCAGGATTACAGGTTGAATTATATTTATATTCTTATTAAGCGGGTTTAAGTAAGGGTGGTCATGACAAACATCAACAAAGTTGCCCATCTTTGATGGTAGTTGTGATATATCAAGGCTAAATGAGGTGCAGTCCACTGAGTTCAGTTTGCTAATATCTTAGACCACTGAATCGACGGATTTCGATGAAAAAACTGGAACTTGGTCAGCATCCAAACTAGTTGTACAATCTGTATTAGCGGGCATCTTCGGTATTGGTGCGACATCTTTATGGATTGTGTTCATTGCAAAGTCGTCTTCTTGTCTCTGTGTCTTAGTGCATTCTCCATCCAGTTTTTCAATTAGACCTTTATCATCACTATCATCAGAAACCAGCCCGGTAGAACTTGATTTATTCCCAGTGACGACATTGTCACTATTCTCCTCAGATTCGTCACCATCTGGGACAATGTGCTCTTCACTGGACTCAATCACACACCCTTCAAGTAAATCTCTGATCTTATCCTTCTCTTCTCTTGTTGGGTTTATAATCACTCGGTTCACCTGAAAATTGGTAATATATTAGAACTAATATAAACAAGATATGATGTTTGGTGTATAGGACAACTTTTATTCAACTTACATATTTTGAACTCAAATACATAAGATCAAGACGCTTAACCCTCTTTGTCAACTTCCTCAAATCCCATCTCAAGAATCTAGTGAACAATACTTCTTCCGTGGGCTCAACCAATGTGATATGTTCACACAACCAGTACAGGAAAGAAAAACAAACAAATAAATAACTACAAGTCATATATTAATATTAAACAACAAGTCAACTAAACTAGATTATTACCGGCAACAACAATGCACACCCGCCAACCTTCAGGTTTCTCGAGCTCTTTATTTGTTTCAGAAGCACATCAGCAATATACGCGCACTAATCATACTTTGGACATTTATCTAAATCTTCAAGATAGCAGGCCAAATGCCAAGCAATTGACGAACTCTGTCCTGGGGCTAGCACAGACGCCATAAGCTAGAAATGGGTCAAACAAATGACATCTTCCAGACTGGTTTCATCATTTTTGGACAAAAGCTCAGATATGCGACTCTTGTTAAGTGAATTCAGTCGTTCGTCTACAAAATTCCTTTGTACCCACGAAACATTTCTTTGGTCCCTCCTTGTAAATGGTATCTTTCATGGCCGCCAACAATTCAAAAAACCAGTGTCACGTCTCTATTGTTCAATGGTACCTCCTTCCCGCCAACGATGAAATTTCCAAACTTCATATCATAGCACAACCATATACGATGTATATCTTCATCATGCTTATGACATCGTCTCTTCAGTTTGCCCCCTCTAGACTTTTGTTTTGCTTCAAACATATACCATGAAGGTATTCACCTCATTACATGCAAATGGGATTCACCAAAGTTCAATTCCTTTATGTGTTTGATTGTCATTTCCATGTTGCTCCAGTAATAGGTGATTCCATCCTCAATTTTGACATTTCATTCAAAACAAAAAATTAGATTCTAGGGGGGTCAGTACTATTTTATACAGTTTTGTCAAATAACAAATTAAAGTTTTTTCACACAAATTCGAATAATGTCCAGATTTACTTACCAAAATAATTTTTCGGTCGCAGCTTTTCATTCCTCAATTCTTTGTTTGATTATGAACTATAATTAGAGGTAGAAACATCTAGTATATCATTTGAAATTTTCTTTTTACCACCTTTCACGCGACCACCTGATTCAATTAATAAAATATATAATGATCTCTATTGAAATACAAATTACATGAACCAAGATTAGTAATTTCTAAAAAAATATTACCGTTAGAAGTAGACTCTAATTCCGTTTCCAATGAGACAATCACCCTCTTAAAAACTTGTTTCTTAATTATAATCTCTTCCTTTGAAGTTGAAGAAAATTGTTACCAATAATATAATTAAAAAGCTAAAACAATTATGAATAGCAAGCATTATATATAATCAGAGAAGACATTTTATAACAACACACATACCGTCAGAAAGAGGCCCCGAGCCCGGACTTGAAGGATGTATGTTCTTTTTACGCACTTGTTTCTTCTTAAACAAAACCTTTAATTTCATCTTATTCTAAATATATATATATATATATATATATAAGCACAATTAATACAAGATAAAACAAACACATCAGAATCACACAAGACTGAAGAGGTAAACACATTCTTCTTTTTTAAAAAGTTTAAACTCAACTTCAACGAAATAACAAAATATGCAATATCAACTCATCAACAAACCAACAATGCAATTTCTATTAATTAAAAGTAGGTATACAGAACGTGTTGCATGTCCAATCCCTTTCTTTGAAATAAGGAGTCTAAATGGTTAATAAACTCCTCAACAAATTTAGATAACAAATACAAATAACTAATAGAACATTCAAATATATTGACATTCACAAATCCAATAAATAAAAAATAAAAATTAATACCATAAATTAAAATAATTATAACAATTAAAACAAAATAGAAAAAAAATACATACCAAAAACAGATGTATCATCACTATAGTCTTTCTCAAGTTTTCCTAAATAATTTATAAAAGAAATCGTAAAAATTATAGTATAGCACACATGAACATGTTCATGTATAAGATGAACATATATTAATAAAACATGAAGAAGTTCATGTATAAGTGTGTCGGTTTTTACACATAACTCACCCCTGTCCACCCTCTCGAAGGTGTTTGAACGGGTTCTCTTTGACGAAGATCTTCAATGATGAAAAATTTACCAATGAAGAAAAAATCAGACCAAACTCAGCCAAGACAAAAAAAAAACAAAAACAAAAAAAATTAAAAATTAAAGCTACTACATTCTGATTGCTTTTCTTGTTTCGACCTTTTAGATTTCGAGCATCCAGTTTCTCCTTTCCCCTTTCTTTTAACCGTGGTTATTTATGCCCTGCTAACAAAAAAAAAATAGTATATAAGAACAAAATCAAAACTTAGTGCAAAGAAAGACAAAAACTCAAAACTTTCTTTGGGATTTAACAAAAATCACAATCTTTTGTCTTGTTATAATGGCAACATTATCTTGATATAACTGAGAAATCAAAGAAAGTCGGCGAAATACCTTTTTGGTGAAGAACGGAGAAATATTTTTTTTGGGGAACAACTGAGAAACGCTTTCTTGTAATTTTTTTTTAGCTGAAATGCTTTGGTGAAAAGAACTGAGAAATGAAATTGAAATTAGGGGCAATTACAATTGGGTGTCATTTATAGAGTGTTATTACTCTTAAGTATCACCCTTTTAAATTCTTACTGCTAGGTCCAAAAATAGATAGGAAAGACTTAAATGTCCTTAAGTGCTCCAACAACCAAAATGGGCCATGTATAGATTTAAAATCTGACTTTTTTGCACCTCATATTTTTAATAATTTTATATTTTAAAATTTTTAAAATTATAAATTTCAAAGTTTGAATTTTACTGAACTTTTTTAATTTGCATATTTCAGATTTAATTTTCATATATATCCTTTTATTCAATTTGCATATTTCAGAATTTAAAATTTACTAATTTTTTTACATATCTATAATTTTATTTAATTAATTTTTTAATATTAGCCAAAAAAAATATGCATACCCCAATTTTTTTTAATCATCCATCTTTTTATTTAAAAATTCTGCATATCCGTAAAAATAAAATCTGCACACCCGTAAAAAATTCTGCACACCTAATTTTTTTTAAAATCATATGTCCTTTTATTTAAAATTCTGCACACCCTACAATTCTGCACACCGGTAAAAAATTCTGCACACCCATAAAAACTTATGCGCACCCAATTTTTTTAATCATCTATCATTTTATTTAAAATTCTTCACACACTCGCAATAAAAAATGCACACCCACAATAAACAATGCACACACCAGAAATATACATTGCACACGCATTAGAAAATTGTAAATTTAGATAAAATATGAAAAAATTACATCAGAAATTTTAACAAAAAACAAGCTTATGGCAATATAAAAAAAATTAAAGAAATAATAATAATATACTATACGATATTTAACCATAAATTTTACTACTTATTAATTTAGAAGATAAATTATTTACTTTGAGGTAAAATTTGTGTGATTGTTTTTTGGTAGTGCTTACTTAAACTTTTTCGGATTAAATAATAATTGATATAAAATCTATCTTTATGTTAAAAAAATTATTTAGGTTATTATATTATTTAATTAAATTGAGTCGAGAAGATGGAGTGACAATCTTCATTTTTAATTAATACGATGAAAGATAATATGAGAATTTCTTTTTCGGAAAAATCATAGAGAGCTTAATTTCTTTTTAATAAACGAGCTGGCAAATTTTAAATTAATTATATTAATACTTTGATTATAAGATTTAGTTATGTTGTTCTATATTTAATCAAAATAATGACATCTTAAATGTGCTCAAACATTAAAATACATCTATAACAAATTACATAAAAAGTGCACTTTCCTAAATGAAATTGCATTGAGAAAATAAAAAGGAAATTGAATTGAGGGCAAAATTGGTATAAATGACACCTTAGAGTAATACCTAAAAATACATGCACCTTAGAGTAAGACTCCTTTATAAATGGTATTTTTGAGTAATTTTCCCTTAAAATTATTTGGGGGAAGTATAATTTGGAAGGTTCAAGAAAAGAGGAGAGTGGGTAGCTGGTGAAAAGGTGAAGATTGTAGAGGAAAGTGAGGATTAGACGTTAGAGGCTGGATTTGTCATCTAAGAGTGTCATGGGGAAATGTGCCTCTCTTAGTTTGCTTTGTCTGAAAATAAGGTCAAAGATGTCTTTTTATGAGTGTTTTTTGGACCTAAGAGTAATGATAAAAAGTGGATGGACCTACTAGTAAGTTTGAATTGGGCTTTGGACCTTAAAATGACCCACTCGAACAAGATTTATATGTATGGATAGTTGAACAAGATTTATGTTTGTGGATGGTGTTAAACATATTTTGGCTTATGATTAATTGGCTTATCGTTCATTTGGTTTATTGCTTGGTTTATATATATTGATTGGGTATTGAACAGATTTGTTTTGTTTTATTGAACACGTTCATTTGGTGCGTGTTGAACACAAAAACTGCATGTCCTTTATAAAAATGCTTCCAAATAACAAGTGACAAAATCACCAATTCATTATAAAAGACATTGCAGATTCTACATACATTTCACAAAATCACAAATTCATTACAAAACTAAGTAAGGGCAAAAAACTCAAACTTCTTTCCTTTGATGGGTAAAGACATAAGAGTGGCTCACCCATAGGTCCAAGACCCAATTGCCTACTACTCTTAGCTCCATGATATTTTAAATATTACTTATAGGTCCAAAATAGGATAGAAAAAGACTTAAGTACCCTTATTTATTATTTTAAAATTGAAGACTTCAATTGCAGACTCAAATCAGACTATCTTTTCTTTCTTCATTTTTCTTCTTTCATTTTAAAAAATTTAAATTTGTTGGTTTGAAAAACACAAAATTCGTGTTAAACATACTTTCAAAAAATTACACATCCACAAAAATTCAATCAAACAAATACATATTACGAAATTTTCATATAAAAATTGAAGAATTGCAGAAATTTACATATCTAAAATCAAAAAATTTACATATCTTCTAAAAAATCTCAAAATTACATATTTTCATTCTCATTTTCGACGTGCACAAGTTCATCAAATTCATGAACATGTGCATCTCCAACTCGGCGACTCGGAGCGTGACTCGGTTGACTCAGTAACTCGGAGCGCGACTTGGTTGATTCAACACTACAACTCGGACGTTCCTCCATCACGAACTCAGTGAGTCAGAAATCAAATGTGCATTGGTTCATGAATTCATCAACATGTGCATCTCCGTTTCAGATCCAGACTCTCCATCTCCAACCCAGATTCAAGAAAAAAAATCACAAACCATCATCATCAAATCCTGAAAAACCCAAACAAAATCATCAAAAAATTTCATCACAGATTCATCATCATCATAATCAAAATCCAGAAAAATCAATACTTTAATTAAAAAAATCCAACAAAAAATAGTCTCGCCCTAACACCACTGCCTTGCCATCACCGCTCTAACACCACCGCCCAACCACCACCAACACCATATACATCGCCCAGAAACACCACAAAATCACCAGATCTATAAAAAATGCAAAAAAAAAGCAAAATCACCAAATCCGACGCTTAGATCTCACTCGTGTATGAGGATGGTAGCGGCAGCGGCGGCGGTGAACCGTCACGAGGGGGCTGGGGAGAGGCGGTGAGGGTGGCTTATGAGGAGGATGGTGGCGGCGATGATCTACCAATCACCGCCGTTGTCTGTGAAATAGGTGAGAGGGAGGGCTTCTGCTCGCCGCCATCGCGAGGGGAGGGCTTTTACGCGCCCGCGGGTTTCTGGAAGATGGCGTGGGGTTTGGGAGCTTAGAGATAGAGAGAAGAAGAGGAGGAATAAATCTAATTTCTAAAATGTGTGGGTTTGTGGAAAAATATGGGTATTATTGGTATTGTACACTAGGTTTTGCACCTACTACTAATTAAAAAAAAAAGCGTGGACCTAAGAGTGATGTAAATGCTATATGTTTTGGACCTATAAGTAATTAAATCAAAACATAAATGCTACCATTATAAACATAACCATCACAATAATGCCAATTGAAAACTTTTTATTCTTCATTTTGTTCAATTCCTTTATGTATTTGTTATTCAGTTCTACCATTTCCGAACTCAAAGATATCCCTAACAAAGATATCTCCACGCCTTAGCTCTTTTCTCTACTCCGCTTCAAGCTCTTTTTTTTAATCTCGAGATCATTTATTTCATCTTCAAGCCTATGAAGTTTTTTGAGGAACCTAGGGATTATAAACACTTTGGATCTTGAACACATTTCAAGATCAAACCACCTAAAATTCCACAATTATCACATGTCTATGAACAATAAACATAAAACATTAGTCAATGGAAAATTAGAAATTCAAATAATAAAAACAAAATAGAGTTTACTTTGAAAAAAAAAACAGAGCATGTTGATTATATTATACTTTGAGCATGACCAAAATCTTTTTCCTGGATTTTGAGCAGTCCAAAAATCTTCAGCTGAAGCTCAATACCACCATTATATAATACACGTTCAAATTAAAAATTAGGGTTTGTGGACTCTGCTAAGTGGCTTGAACTTGAATGCATCTCTTGTTGAATGTTGAGCTCGAATTTTTACCCAAGATGCTTATAAACAATAAAACATATCTTTGGTTGCAGATACAAAGCTTGATTGGAGAGAAATCATTGAAAAAAAAAAGGTTTTGGAGAAAGAGGGGAAATGGGTTGTCGAATTTGGGGTCAATCTTTATAATCCTAAATGAATTCGCACTTTTTCTCATTGGCTCCGTCAGTTAAAGATGGGTCAACTGACTGCAGGACCTAATGTGAGAGAAAAAATAAATTTTGGTGACCAATCTTGAAAGTGAGTAAAAATGGATGACCAAATCTAGAAAAAAAGAAATTTAATGACCAATAATGATTTTTTTTTCCTATAAAGACTCCAAGGAATGAGCCACTATAATACAAGCCCAAAAATATTTTGAAACCCATAGCTTTTGGGTCACCAAATTCAAGCCCAGCTTACCAGATGTTGGCCCAATACAGACCTTCCTTTTCTCCCCAAATGGGAAACGTCTTAATTCTTTTTTTTTTCTACTTTTTATTAAACAAACGTTCACATCAATGCCTTGCATCGTTGAATTTTGTCAAAATCAAGCGTGACTTGGAATTGTTTTTGTAGTCTTTTGACGAGATTAGTCAAAATTTTTGTATGTTATTATACTTGATGAATGTTTTTTTAAATCAATAACATAGGGTCAATACTCCATTTAATTAGAAAGGCATTGTTATTCTTTAATTAGAATAGTTTTAAAATTAGAAATATTAAACGTATCATGATATATGATGAATTTGCTTTGAATAAATTGAAGACTTTTAATTAAGTTGATGATAAAATTTTGTGTGATTCTAAATTACGGTGAGTTATATTTTTTACACTATCATTATTTATAGAGTAAACATTTTTTAAAACAGTGACAGTGCATAAATATAACAGTAATAAAGTTCACGTGAACTTGGTGGTTCACATGAGATTTATTCTATGGACAAAAACATTGCATGAACATGAGTTTACGATGAATTATATTTCTTCAAATATCACCGTTAAGTACACACTATCACCACTATGCATATACACTATATGCAAGAAATCTACTCTTATATATTTACATTAGTTGCCCTTACAAAGAAGATTAAGCTTTTTTTTTAAGATGAAATAATAATAATAATAATAATAATAATAATAATAATAAAGAAATTAAGCTTATGGATGCTGCTTTAATATCTTACGATAATTTAAAATTAATAACATATGAAGAATACCAATATATAATATATGAACAATGAACTATGAAGTCTAATTGCATAATTTATGGATACATATAAATTGTATTTCACCATACTTTTACTCAAATATTTTTCTTATTATTACATGCATAATCTTTTTCTTGACTTTGGGAATCTGTTTTGTTCAAAAAGTAACACTCTTGTGAACCTTAATTCAATATGACTCATATCAAGGATTTGACTTGACCCAATTTTCACAGTGTTTCGCCATCTTTCTTCATGTTTTTTGTCTTTCTTAACGTTTTTTGCCGTCTTTCTTCACGTCTTTCGCTCGATCGTCTCTCTCACACCGCCCTTTGCGCGTTCAATCATCTCATCTCTCTCGCGTCGCGCGCTCACTAGTCCACGCAATGAAGATAAAGGTGCAAGGGACAATAGCACTATGAACAATTCTGATTAACAATGATAATTTTACTAGGTAACAGTGATAGTTTTTCTAAGTAAAAGTGATAGTTTTTCTAAGTAATAATGATATTTTTTATATATAGCAGTGATTGTTTATGTGTGTAATAGTGAAACTTATTCCAAAAAAACTTTCACTGTTATAATATTATTCCAAAAAAGTATCACTGTCAAACCAAAAATGTATCACTGTTATACTAAAAAACTATCACTGTAAATCCAAAAAAGTATCAATATCATTCAAAAAAAGTATCATTGTTATTCAAAATAACTTTCACTGTTATTCCAAAAAAGTATCACTATTACTCCAAAAAAGTATCACTGTTAAAACCTCCCCAAGCTTATTGATGAACAAAAAATTCATTCGCATTCGCGTGAAGAGTGGCAGAGAGTGGAACAGTTTCGCGTGAAGGGGTGGGAGAGAGGAGAGACTGAAATGAGCGCGAAAATAAATGACTGAAATGAACTTGGATTGTTTATATCTGACCCTTTTTATGTGTATGAATCAAGTTTGACTCGAGTTCATGGTATGAACCAAGTCTACTCAAGTTTTTGTCTAGTTCAAACTGCATAAGGCTAATTTTTTTCTTAATATTATATGCATAATCTTTTTCTTAACTTTGGGAATCCGTTTAGTTGAAAATGCAGAAGGCTAAATTAAATGGTACTACTACAATACGTTTGAGGTTAATAGAATATCAAATTATATATATATATATATATATATATATATATATATATATACCAAAAATTTACCAAAATGAAAAGTGTGTTGTGAAATATTGACACTAAATGTTATGTGCAATATAACATAAATAAGACAAAAATGATCAAAATTCATGGTCAATGGTGGGGCGGGTCGGATTTGATGCAAGGCCAGCGGGGGCAAAAGGTGGGCATTAGGCTTCAGGTTGGCGAGATCGAATATGTATTTATAGAAGTATATCTTTATTAAATATGTGTTGTAGCCTAGTGGTTCAGGTTCATTGTTAATGAATTTGGTCAGGTTCGATTCCTACTGAACACATAATTTTTTTTTTTTGTCAACTTTTTTGTGTGTTACTACATCTATGTATAAGTGTTACTACATTGTTATATTGAAAAAACTTCATATCTTACGTAACACGTAATAAAACATATCGTAACACATAAATATTCATAAGGTAACATGGGTCACAAGGTAACACATTATTGTTCATATGGTAACACATGAGTATTCACATAGTATTACGACGATTTATGAACAGTGTTACATATTACTAAAAAACATGTGTTCTTTTGCATGAACAAAAAGTGTTACCTGTGAAGAAAAAAACGATACTACATGAACAAAATCAAGATAAGTGCAAAAAGAAATCCCTCATCCAAAATTACAGATTTAAAGAACAACTTGACGTGTTACTACATGAACAAAATGAGTGTTACCATATGAGCAAAAGAGTGTTACCACATGAACAAAATAAGTACAAGCGCGAAAAGAAATCCCCAGTCTAAAATTACAGATTTAAAGAACAACTTGATGTGTTACTACATGAACAAAATGAGTGTTACCATATGAGCAAAAAAGTGTTACTACATGAACAAAAACTAGTAAAAACGCGAAAAAAATCATCCATGCCTAAAATTACAGATTTACGAGCAAATATGAAAAATAGTGCGTATGATCCGAATTTCAAAGACACACTTTGTGTTGAGGAGTAATTCAAACACCACACATATATTCTTCTTTCTTCTCGCAGAATCCACATCAAAACTAAATTGAACAACTCCGATTTTATTCAAAGGATCGAGTGAATTGAAGAAAATTAAATTGACAAGAAATTAGGGCACAACGAAGAAGAAGAACCCGTGAGATCCGCCAACAATCAAGAGAAAGAGGAAGAAGAAAAACCTAACAACGTCCAAAATCTTTGACGCCGAAGAAGATGAAAGAAAAACTCATTAAATTTCATCAACAATCGCCTCTAACCCGCCCTCTTGACCATGAGAAAAAAAAAAATCTCAATCAAGATATCACTAGATGCAATATTGCATACATGTTTTTATCTACCAAAATTTACTCATATTTATAATTTTTCTTACCTTTGAAGCTCAAAGTTAAGTTTTCAGTGAAATTTGTTAATAATATGAAATTTATATTATTATATTTACAAATTAATATCATCATACTTATTAATTGATATCATTATATTTATAAATTAAGATTACAATATTAAATATTATTGACATTAATTTATAAAAATGATGAAACCAATTTATAAACGTAATAATATTAATTTTGTACAATGAATAAGTTTCACAGGAGCATATATAAACATACAGTTCATAATCTTTTTATAACCGGTAGATTAATTTATGAACTACGATTTTGTTAAATACTTTATTTTGAATAAACAAATCATATCAAAAGTTCACTCTATAATTTACAGATTTTTAATTATAAATAAATAAATGATGGTATGTGGGATTGAGGAATTTTTCAATAACCGTAAATATCTCAAACAACTAAGCATGTTTTCCAGTAATTAACGACAAAAATCAGACTCATGTCCGAACAGAATTTCCCACCCCCACTCGCATACCGAGACTCTAAACACCACGCAAACAAAATGCTTCTTTCTATTGGTCCGTGTTATCACGCACATCCATAGTGCACGAGCATCTAATCCCCTTGGACAAAATTCCCAGCTGTTACTTTAATTTTTTTTACAACCACAGACTTATATTAAAAAGAAAAATAAATAAAAATATATACAATATTTTTTAATATCCAAATTCCAAACGCGCACACTTTATGACTTTACTCTTCCTTCTCCACTGTCCTTGCTATCTTTCTCTCTCTAAAACAATCTAAAGCCCTGAATCTCTCTCTTGTTCATATTTTCACTTGTCAAAGTATAGGGTTTTTAAACTAATCTACCTTGACTTAAACTCTTATTCTCTGAGAAAACTGCTCGTTGCATTTTTGGGAATTCCTTATTTGTTCTCTTTATGCCCTTTTGGATGTGGTGTATCTAGGAGAAATTAGGGCAAAACCCCTTGTAGGTTTCTTGCTGTTAATGATGGTGGGACTGACATTTTACTGAAGAAAGATAGCTTTTTTAGCTGTAATTTTTGAGAGAAATGCCTCAATTTTCACTGGGATAGGTAAGCTTGTGTAAATTGAATTCTTGAAGTTTTCCGTTCTTGCTTTCTTTCCTTTTGTTTAGCTCATTCTAGTTGAAAGTTTAATTGGAGCAGTCGGAGTGGTTATTTTCTTGTTTCTAATTTGTTAATGGGGGGGGTTTTGATTTCTCTTTTGGGTGTTTAATTATGCAATTTTACATTCTGTTGGTGGTTTTTCTCCTTTATATATTCTGATTTTTTTTTTTTAATTAAGATGGGTTTTTTGGTAGTAGATTAAGAAAAGGGGGAATAATGGAAGAGGAGCATGGGTTGATGCTGGCATGCATAATTTCAGGGACCCTTTTCTCTGTACTGTGTGCTGCTTCTTTTGCTATACTTTGGTGGGTGAATTGGCGGCCTTGGCGTATTTACAGGTGAGACTTTTTTTTTTTATCTATTTTGTATGTTCTTTTTCCTTTTGGGTCCGTGGATCATATTAATGTGAGTTGAGGTTTATATGCCTATATGTTGATGTGCATTGTTGTTTTTAATTATATTCCAATTTGAAATGAGTTTGAGTAATCTGTGTGTTGATACAGAGTAAACAAAGTTAGAAAAGCTGATAGTGTTGCCATATGTAATTTTGATAGCATTTTTAAGTCTCTAAACGTTGTATTCTTAAAGTGGGCCCAAGCGACGATTGCTTCATTAAATTAAATGGGAATGGTCTCTTGGG
Source organism: Stenogyne calaminthoides (assembly GCA_037126765.1). NCBI lineage: Eukaryota > Viridiplantae > Streptophyta > Magnoliopsida > Lamiales > Lamiaceae > Stenogyne > Stenogyne calaminthoides. Next base: position 17,417,413 of record JBBCBC010000031.1, on the reverse strand, counting down.
ATTAATCGTCACTTGAAATGTCTTAAATGTTAACATTTTCCGTAATTACGGACAAGGCTCATTCATACCTTGTATTAATTGAGCTAACGACTTAATGTTTTCTACAACTATTAATTGAACCTACTATAACTATAGAGGCTTAGAGTAGTTAAGCACATTTGAGGATGAGCTTTGTGCCCTCATTGATTTATTTGATAAGCAGGCTTAGAGTAGTTAAGCACATTTGAGGATGAGCTTTGTGCCCTCATTGATTTATTTGATAAATGAAAGTTTCAAGTGTGAATTTATTGCAGGCCATATAGTTTTATAGGCTTCCCCATCTTCTTATCTGCATATTTTCATTTGAGAATTCATATTTGTTAATAAGACATTATTTCTGTCAGTTATTCTGGAACTTACTGCAATTCATATGTATCGAGCTGAAAATCTCAACCTATATAATTGTTGAATTGTTTAGTTACGACTAGCCACTCTTATCTGTCTTAGTAGACAGTAGCCCGTTGCTGCTGGACATTGGGTACATTTGCGGTAAATTGCCTTCTGGCTGACGGGAGATAAAAAGTAGACGGATGGAAAATAGTGCAAACAATATTACTTTTTGATAGCATGCTCCAGGAAGTCATGTACGCCAACTAATAGGAACGGAAGAGACCTGCGATTCCATGGAGAGACATAAAGGTCCTTTGTGGCTTTAAGAATTTAGGAGTGGGTGGTATACCTCTTAAGTCACTATAATGATTATACAGATTGGTAATTTCTTATTTTTCGGCGTTGAGGAATGTATGTAATTAGGTTGCTTACCTCAAACTTCAGTTGGTGCATGGAAGATTTGAAGATCCATACTTGTTTAGATAGAGAACATATCTAGTTTAACATTGATCTATAGATTACAGTATTCAGTGTGTCCATGAATATTCTCAATACTTTGATTATTTAACTCAAATACTAATGAGATGGATTGATTTCTGTGACCTGTATAGGCATGTTCATTTATTCGTTTTTTCTAACTAATATGGAAAAATCAATGTAGAATAATAATATGTTTTAAATCATTATGCACACGTATTTTATCTGAACACTTGAAGAACTTAGCATTTACTTTGATTGTATTCTTCTCACAATTGCCTTTTCAGTTGGATATTTGCTAGAAAATGGCCGGAATTCCTGCAAGGACCTCAGCTAGGAGTACTGTGTGGTCTTCTTTCCCCATGTGCATGGATAATTGTTATTTCACCAGTTGTGGTGCTTATTGTATGGGGATGCTGGTTAATTGTTATATTAGGCCGAGATATTATTGGTCTAGCCGTTGTAATGGCTGGAGTTGCTCTACTTTTGGCATTCTACGCCGTAATGCTTTGGTGGAGAACACAATGGCAAAGCTCCAGTATGTATTCCTACTCATTGCTGCTTATGCAAAATACCACATTTACCCTCTAAATCATCTAATCCTTATATCAAACTTGTACAGGAGCTGTTGCAGTCCTTCTTCTTCTTGGTGTGGGTTTGCTTTGTGCATATGAACTTTGTGCTGTATATGTTACTGCTGGTGCAAAGGCATCTGAGCGGTATTCACCTTCTGGTTTTTTCTTTGGAGTGTCAGCAATTGCCCTAGCTATCAACATGCTTTTCATTTGTCGCATGGTTTTCAATGGTAAGTCATAATGTGTTTTCAAAAACCTCACGTGAGTTGAATAATATATTTATCCTCTTTTTCTTCTGTAGGCAATGGTGTAGACATTGATGAATATGTGAGAAGGGCATATAAATTTGCTTACTCTGATTGTATTGAAGTGGGTCCCGTGGCTTGCTTACCTGAACCGCCAGATCCGAATGAATTATACCCTAGACAATCTAGAAGGTGACTCTTACTTCTAATTGTTTTGTTAAATTTTCTTTAACAATGTTTTTATTGTGAATGTTGCTAATGCTCATATGCGTCCATTGATTTGGCTTTGCAGGGCTTTACATCTTGGGCTTCTCTATTCTGGTTCCCTCGTCGTTCTGCTTGTATATTCCATCTTATATGGCCTGACAGCCAAAGAATCTCACTGGCTGGGAGCCATTACATCTGCTGCAGTTATTATTCTTGGTATATTCAGAATATATACAATTACATAATGCCAAATTCTATTCTATGGCTATTGTAATGGTAATTTTGTTTTCCTACCAGATTGGAATGTAGGAACATGTCTATATGGATTCAAGCTTCTTAAGAGCCGTGTTGTTGCACTTTTTGTTGCTGGGGCTTCTCGTGTCTTCCTGATATGTTTCGGAGTTCATTACTGGTTTGTTTGACACCTCTAAAATCATATCTTGTTTATATTCAATTCAATCTGGTTAGTGACGACCAGTTTCGTTTTTACAGGTATCTAGGGCACTGTATCAGCTATGCTGTTGTGGCCTCCGTGCTTCTTGGAGCAGCTGTTTCTCGTCATTTGTGTATTACTAACCCATCCACAGCTAGAAGGGATGCCTTACAAAGTACAGTAATTCGGCTCAGAGAAGGATTTCGTAAAAAAGAACAGAACTGCTCATCAAGTTCGTCTGAAGGCTGTGGGTCAAGTGTAAAACGAAGTAGTAGTGCAGATGCTGCTAACCTTATTAATAATGTTGAAGGCATTCAGGGCATGGATAGTGGAAGGGCAAGTTTTGCATTACGAAGCAGTTCTTGTCGTTCGGTTGTTCAAGAAACCGAAGTCGGGCCTTCATATGTTGATAAAACTTTCGAACATAATGGCTCTTTGGTAGCTTGTTCTAGTAGTGGCATAGAAAGCCAGGGTTGCGATTCTAGTGCGTCTAATTCTGCAAGTCAGGCACTCGACTTGAATTTGGCGCTCGCTTTCCAGGAGAAGTTGAATGATCCAAGGATTACGTCTATCCTGAAAAGAAGATCGAGACAGGGAGAGCTTGAACTCACAAATTTACTGCAAGATAAAGGACTCGATCCTAATTTTGCTGTTATGCTGAAAGAAAATGGATTAGATCCTATGATCCTTGCTTTACTGCAAAGAAGCAGTTTGGATGCAGATAGGGATCACCGTGACAATACTAACATTAATATGGACTCAAACAGTGTTGATAATCTGCCACCTAATCAGATTACCTTTTCTGAAGAGCTTAGGCTTCATGGCTTTGAGAAATGGCTTCAACTCTGTAGACTACTCTTGCATTATATAGCAGGAACCCCTGAGCGATCATGGCTCCTCTTCAGTATCGTCTTTAGCATAGAGACAATTATCGTTGCAATCTTCCGTCCAAACACAATTAATCTAATAAACTCTACACATCAACAGGTATAATTTATTGTGAACTTTGGTTATTGTTATAATTTTCTTTACATTCTGTTATATGGCTGTTTGATTCCCACAATTTTTCTGCAGTTTGAACTTGGGATAGCTGTTCTGCTATTGTCTCCTGTTGTCTGGTCAATCATGGCTTTCCTGAGGTCACTTCAATCTGAAGAGTTGTCAATGACGTCAAAACCTAGGAAGGTAGTGATGTCATATACTTTAGATGTGGTTAATATTAATATGATTTTCTTCTTTTATATTGCATTTTCCATTTTTCAATATGCTCTAAGTACAGTAATTGGTTCTTATCTGACTCATTTAAATATATGGAATATATCTTATTTATACATCTTATTCTTAATGGCTCGGAATATTTCTTACTGTTTTCTTTTTCTTGACTTCCCAGTTTATTTACTAGTGTCCTTTTTTTTGCCTTGGATTGCAGTATGGCTTTATTGCTTGGTTAGTGAGCACTTCTGTAGGATTGTTGCTTTCATTTTTGAGGTACAATTCTCTTAATCACATTTAACATTTTTTTATTGCATCTTTCATTTACTCCCTTGTCAGTGTGGAAGTAAATGACATTAACTTTCTTCTGGTTGTGAATGTTTCTGCAGCAAATCATCGGTTCTTCTGGGGTTATCTTTAACAGTTCCTCTGATGGTAGCATGCCTATCTGTTGGCATTCCCATATGGATCCAGAATGGTTACAAGTTCTGGGTTTCGGGTGGTAGTGATGCTGGGAATCATGGTTTTATGAGGAGGAAGGAGGTATAACATTTTCCCCTCTTGGAATGATGGTTTGCTTATTGCTGGTTTCTTAGACGTAATTTATTCATTTATGCTACTAATTTATGAGATATACGTACAACCATAAGAATGCCAATGCTTTATGAAGCTGAGTATTGGGTGACTACTGACTAATATGAAAATGTAAAAACTGAAATTGGCAGAATGTTGAGATGGATGTGTGGAAGTTCTTGATTACATAGAATAGGTGGAGAGAGGGAATATTTAAAAAGGAATTGAGATGGGACTATTAAAAATTACATTTTTGTCTTTGAACATAAATGAGAATGTGTTTTGACCAAATGCGAGATATGGTCCATGTAGCCTACTGTTGGGATAAAGGCATAGATTGTTATTGTTGTTGATGCATGTGTAATGCCAAGTATCCATTCATTTTCTCTGCTTTCACAAGGACTGTTTGGTACATTCCCAACTCCCTTTACCAGAGAACTGTATAATAGTTATAATCCCATTGTGGATTATGGTGATGGATTCTCATTTAGTTTGCAACATAATAAAGGCTTAAAGATAAGGAAATCTCTTATTCGTTTGATCTTGACCTTGTAGTTGCATGTTATTCATCATCTTAGTTTGCAGGTTAATTGAAAAAAAACCCCTAATGTTTTGCTTTAAAGCTCTCCATTATCTTCTTCTCAGATCTAAAGTTTCTAATCCATATTTAAAAATCATTTGTACTTGTCTTAATTTGTTTCCAGGGCATAGTTATTGTCATATGTATGGCCTTATTTGCTGGATCTCTATTGGCTCTTGGTGGGATTATATCTGCCAAGCCTTTGGATGATTTAAGCTACAAGGGGTTGACTGGTGATCCAAAGAGTGTTTCTTCTCCATACGCATCATCTGTGTACATTGGCTGGGCAGTGGCCTCTGCAATTGCATTGATAGTTATTGGTGTACTGCCAATAGTATCGTGGTTTGCAACTTATCGATTTTCTCTCTCGTCTGCTGTATGTATTGGGTTGTTTGCTGGTAAATTTTCAATTATTATTTTGTTATTGATCTTTTTCCGAATCTACAAAATTGCCATTTCATTAGTAAGGACTGATCCCCTCCTTTTATAGCTGTCCTGGTGTCATTTTGTGGGGCATCATATATCAAGATTGTGAATTCACGCAGTGACCAGATTCCAACCAAAGCTGACTTTCTTGCTGCTTTACTTCCATTGATATGCATTCCTGCTGTTTTGTCACTCTCAACTGGTCTGCTCAAATGGTATGCAGTCTTCTTTTCACAGATTTGTAACTCTTAAGAGTGACTCACATTTTTAGTCTATGATTGCAGGAAAGATGATGACTGGAAACTTTCTCGGGGTGCTTATATATTTATAATTATTGGCTTAGTTTTGTTGCTTGGAGCAATTTCAGCGGTTACAGCTACAATTGAACCATGGACGGTGAGTAAAAATTATCATGGAGTGAATGGTTTTGTCTTTTCACTCGCTAAACAGGGTTATCTGTACTGTTACAGATAGGTGCAGCATTTCTGTTAGTTGTCCTTCTTCTGGTCCTAGCCATTGCCGCCATTCACTACTGGGCTTCAAACAATTTTTACCTGACGCGATTCCAGATGTTATTCGTTTGTTTCCTTGCATTTCTTTTGGCTTTAGCAGCATTTTTTGTCGGTTGGGTTCAAGGTAAAAATGTTTTCTTTCTTGTTGATGTTAATCAGATTCTCCTTTTATTTCTATCTAATCAAAGTTATTTTCCTTTTCCAGAAAAAGCTTTCGTTGGAGCATCTGTGGGTTACTTCTCATTTCTTTTCCTGTTGGCCGGGAGGGCACTAACTGTGAGTTTTATCTAACTTTGTGAGAAAAAAACTATTTATTATTTCTCAAATATGTTTAATTTCTTTCTTATATCTTGCTACTTGGATTTTCTAGGTGCTTCTTTCTCCTCCTATTGTGGTTTATTCTCCAAGGGTATTGCCTGTGTATGTTTATGATGCTCATGCAGATTGTGGGAAAAACGTCAGGTTTGTCAAATTCCTTTGGTGAAATAAAAATTTCTTATTTCTTTGGTACTGTGCTGAATTAATTTTGTTAACACGTATGACTTGGCTAGATATTTCTTAATTTATATTGTTTTCACCCAGTGCTGCATTTCTTATGCTCTACGGGATAGCATTGGCAATTGAAGGCTGGGGCGTCGTTGCCAGTTTGAAAATATACCCACCTTTTGCTGGTGCCTCTGTATCAGCGATTACACTTGTCGTGTCCTTTGGCTTTGCCGTGTCACGTTCATGCTTAACTCTTGAGGTTTTATATCTTGAGCTGTTATTTGAATTATATACCTTTTTTGCATTATAGTGAAGTGATCTTGTAGCATGTTTGAACTCTAAAATCTTCTTTTAACATAGATGGTGGAGGATGCTGTTCACTTCCTCAGTAAGGAAACTGTGGTACAAGCAATTTCTAGATCAGCAACCAAGGTGAGTCCATTTCATCGTTTTTCCCATCCATAGGATGTTCTTTAAATGACGTTCTTTATTTAACATCAGAGTTATCCGTGTAAAAGTGTCTCATTTAGATTTAACAATCATTTTGATTCTTCTGTAGATAGGCATGGGAATTCCTCCCATTTTCATAGTTTAACTTACTATCAGAAAACATGTTGCTTCCTCTGCCCATTCAGAAACTATTTAAGGGGCTGGGAAAAGCAAGAGTAGTTAGAGGGTCTTTCTATGCTATTATAATCATTCTGCTTTTATTTTTCGTCGATGGTCCAAATTATTACCAAGGATGTAGATGACCAAGTGTCTAATTGATATCTTGTGGTATGTGAAAATCTATCAAGTCTGCAGTATCAATGCTGTTTGCTTAGAGTTCCATTACCTGATATAATTGCTCACATGCTTTTCTTCGGTTTTTATGTCGCACTGCCCCTCTCTGGGAAAGATAAATAATGCAACTACGAAATCAAGCAGTAGAACATAACAACTTACGTGCATCATTTGGATGATGTAACTATTGGTTGTGTGTGCTTTATTAGATATAACATCCAACTCTACTAAGTGCAGACAAGAAATGCTTTATCTGGAACTTACTCGGCTCCTCAGAGGTCAGCTAGTTCAGCTGCGCTTTTGGTTGGAGATCCTACTATTGCAAGGGATAGGGCTGGCAACTTTGTACTTCCCAGAGCTGATGTCATGAAATTACGAGACCGTTTGAGAAATGAAGAACTCACTGCAGGAACATTCTTATCCAGACTGAGAAGTTGCACTATATTACGGAATGATGTCACCAATGATGTTGGTCACAGGAGAGAAATGTGTGCCCATGCCAGAATTCTGGCTCTTGAAGAAGCTATTGATACCGAATGGGTTTACATGTGGGATAAGTTTGGTGGGTATTTACTTCTTTTGCTTGGCTTGACTGCCAAGGCTGAGAGGGTGCAGGTAACTATGAATTTATTCTGCTAGCCATGAAACTTTATTTTATTTTATTTTACCTGCTTATTTCCGAGTGTTTTTGTGTTTGTTTAGGATGAGGTTCGCTTAAGACTCTTCCTGGATAGCATTGGTTTTTCAGATCTAAGTGCAAGAAAAATCAAGAAGTGGATGCCCGAGGACCGTAGACAATTTGAGCTTATACAGGAGAGGTTGGGAAACTTAGGGAACAATATCAAGTCATGTAGCATTTGAACAGCCTTTTGTATTCTGATTGTATTTTTTTTTTAAAATAATTATAGTTATATAAGAGAAAAGGAGATGGAAGAGGAAGCTTTGATGCAGAGACGTGAAGAGGAAGGAAAGGGCAAAGAAAGGAGAAAAGCTCTGTTGGAGAAGGAGGAACGCAAATGGAAGGAGATTGAAGCTTCCCTTATATCATCCATTCCTAATGCTGGCAGTAGGGAGGCGGCTGCCATGGCAGCTGCTGTTCGTGCTGTAGGAGGTGATTCAGTACTAGACGATTCATTTGCGCGTGAGAGAGTGGCAAGCATTGCTCGTAGAATACGTGCAGCGCAGTTATCCCAACGTGCAATGCAGGTGATTAATAAATTGCCAATGTTAAAATAAAATTATTTATAGACAGATTTCTGTTCTTTGAACTTTTTTTCTGTTGCAGACTGGACTTGATGGTGCTGTGTGTGTTCTTGATGATGAACCCACAACGAGTGGGAGATGCTGTGGGCTGATTGATCCTAGTTTATGCCAGAGCCAGAGAGTCAGCTTCTCTGTTGCTGTGATGATCCAACCTGATTCAGGACCAGTATGTCTCTTTGGCACTGAATTTCAACGCAGAACGTGTTGGGAAATTCTTGTGGCCGGTTCTGAACAGGGCATTGAGGCTGGACAAGTTGGCCTCCGTTTAATCACTAAAGGGGATAGACAGACTACTGTTGCAAAGGAGTGGAGTATAAGTTCGTCCAGTATTGCAGATGGAAGGTTTGTCTCGTTTCACTACTCTATCTTTTGCTCTTTTTATTCTAAAGTAATCTTGAAGTTTTTTTATTGTTTAATGCCCTTTTCTTTTATCATCTCTTGGACCTCCCTTAGTTTTCGTACCCTTGCCATTTAATGCTTTCCTGACAGATTTCAGACAGCTTTGTATATCTAAAAATATCTGCTGTCCTGTAGGTGGCATATTGTGACAATGACTATAGACGCTGAATCAGGCGAGGCAACTTGCTTCATCGATGGCGGCTATGATGGATACCAGACGGGGCTTCCACTTAATGTGGGAAATGGGATATGGGAAGAAGGAACAGACGTTTGGGTTGGTATTAGACCACCGACAGATATGGATGCATTTGGGAGGTCAGATAGTGAAAACACCGAATCGAAGATGCACATAATGGATGTTTTCGTTTGGGGAAGGTGCTTGAATGAAGATGAGATTGCTGCCCTTCCAGCTGCCATTAGTTCGGAAGAGTACAACCTGATGGACAATCCCGATGATAACTGGCAGTGGGCAGATTCTCCTCCAAGGGTCGAGGACTGGGAGAGCGATCCGGCTGAGGTCGAACTGTACGACAGGGACGAGGTAGATTGGGATGGGCAGTATTCAAGTGGGAGGAATAGAAGATCAGATAGGCAAGGAATTATATTAGACGTGGATTCATTCAGCAGGCGGTTGAGGAGACCAAGGATGGAGAGTCAGGATGAAATCAATCAACGTATGCGCTCAGTTGAATTGGCTGTTAAAGAGGCTCTCTTGGCAAGAGGAGAAATACACTTTACCGATCAAGAGTTCCCACCGAGTGATCGTTCACTATTTGTTGATCCTGGCAACCCCCCATCCAAATTACAGGTTAACTTTTACCCTCAATATTGCACTACATTTTTGGCATTGTTTTGCCATGTCAGCTTACTATGTTAATACCTAACGCCTTGAGGTTTGTCATAGGTTGTTTCGGAATGGATGCGACCAAAAGAATTAGTCAAAGAGAAGCAGCTGGACTCTAATCCGTACTTATTTACAGGGACTGCAAATCCTTCCGATGTTTGTCAGGTTCCGCCTCTTTCTTGCTTATTGAAGGACCATCATTTATATTTCCTTCTGTATTTTGTTACATTTCTTACTGCTCTTAATCTAACTTGAGCAGGGTCGGTTGGGTGATTGTTGGTTTCTGAGTGCTGTGGCTGTGCTGACTGAAGTTTCACAAATATCAGAAGTCATTATCACTCCAGATTATAATGAAGAAGGAATTTATACAGTTCGTTTTTGCATTCAGGTAGAGCTACATTTATTTAATTTATTGTCGAACCATTAAAGTGCTTCAATGTTCTGGGATTCTGTTGCTTTGGTTTTTGTGATTAAGTGGTTGATTTTTTTTTTAGGGAGAATGGGTTCCGGTTGTTGTGGATTTATTGGATCCCATGTGAATCACCTGGAAAACCTGCATTTGCAAATTCGAGCAGGAAGGGAATGAATTATGGGTGTCTATACTGGAAAAAGCGTACGCTAAGCTTCACGGATCGTACGAAGCATTGGAAGGCGGGCTGGTCCAAGATGCTCTAGTGGACCTCACAGGAGGTGCGGGTGAGGAGATTGACATGAGAAGCGCTCAATCTCAGATAGATCTTGCGAGCGGAAGACTATGGTCACAAGTATTACGTTTTAAACAAGAGGGTTTCTTGCTGGGTGCCGGTAGCCCTTCAGGTTCGGATGTCCACATATCTTCTTCCGGAATTGTTCAAGGCCATGCTTACTCTCTATTGCAGGTATTAGTTGTTTTCATTGAGCAGTATTAGTTGTTTTATTGAACAGTATTAGTTGTATATGCGTAACTTATTTGCAAAATGGTCGGCCAGGTACGTGAAGTAGATGGGCATAAACTTGTCCAGATAAGAAATCCATGGGCAAACGAGGTTGAGTGGAACGGTCCATGGTCCGATTCGTCGCCTGAATGGACAGATAGGATGAGGCACAAGCTTAAGCATACTCCACAGGCAAAAGACGGTATATTTTGGATGTCGTGGCAAGATTTTCAAATACATTTCCGATCGATATACGTGTGCCGTGTCTACCCTCCAGAAATGCGTTACTCTGTCCATAGCCAATGGCGTGGATACAGTGCTGGCGGTTGCCAAGACTATGAAACTTGGCATCAAAACCCACAATTCCGCCTCACACCCACCGGCCCTGATGCATCCCTACCTATTCACGTATTCATCACCTTAACTCAGGTACAAATTATCCATAATCTAGCTTCACTGAGTAAATTGCAAAATTGGTCCCGTAATTATTGGGTGTTTGCCATTTTAGTTCCACTCGAATCAATTTTCTCAATGAAGTCTCATTTTTTTAAAATGGTGCCATTTTAGTCCTATATTAGGATAATAATTGATTTGTGATTTTTTTATTGATATTAATACGCTGGGGTCCCATTATGCCACACAAAGTCATTAGTCCAGTTGCTACATGGAATTCTGGCTGTTCACGTTACAAGACTAAAATTGCATCGCTTTAAAAGTTACGAGTTGATTGAAATTAACTCGTACAGGACTAAAATCGCCAACACCCAATAAATATGGGATCAATTTTGCAATTTACTCAACTTAACCCGAGTTTATAAACCGCTCTCAATTCTTCCAACTAAATACTTGTATTTCTCTAGGGCGTGAGCTTCTCGAGAACGACAGCTGGTTTCAGGAATTATCAATCAAGCCACGATTCGATGATGTTTTACATCGGAATGAGGATCCTCAAGACCCGTGGGCATCGTGCCGGCTACAATATTTATCTGCACGAATCAGTTGGGGGAACGGATTACGTTAACTCTCGAGAAATATCGTGTGAAATGGTTCTAGATCCTGATCCCAGGGGGTATACTATAATCCCCACCACGATCCACCCAGGGGAAGAGGCGCCTTTCGTTCTTTCTGTCTTCACAAAATCATCGGTAACTCTTGAAGCCTTATAGCATTGACACGCCTCTGAGAAGCACTCGATTATTGCCCCATTGTGCCTGCCCATTCATATAGTCGGACTAACGGAACGTTGGTAGCTGAGTGGCATCAGGCATGGTAATTTCTCCAGCGAAACTAAAACCGATGCTTTACTATATGCTTTTATCTTAATTTTTTGTAGTAATTTAATTGATTTACAGACAATACAGGTGATTTAATCTTTCCGGTGGGAATGCGTCGATTCTTTGGGCAGAAATTGATGGGCGATGGGTTATCGGATCGTATGTATGTGTACATGGTTTGGTTTTAGACGATGTAAGAAGATAGGAATTGGTTTGTACATGAGAGAGGAAGGAATAGGATTTTAGATTTTAGGTAGAATTTTTTTTACAGATAGGAAGGTGGGTATGGCTTTGGCTTATTTCAAGCTTCAGCTGCAATTTTGAAGCTTTGGATAGATGACTCACAACTTTTAATTGTACAAATCCTTCTTATAATTTCCTCCCAATTTCTTACCATCATGTTTTATCCACTCAACAATGATTATATAACTAGGGGTAAAAAATCGGTCAACAAGTAGATTGTGTTAAAAGACAAGAAATCGATGCTGCAAGGGGATACAATTTTCTTAAAAAATTTAAGTGTGATTCAACAATGATATATCTATTCATTTATATTTTGTTATATATAATATTTATAAAATATAATTATTTTAAAAATTCGTAAATCAAATTTATGTAATTTAGCCCAAGACTTAAGCACATTTAATAATTTAAATATTATATAAGTAAATAACAAACAAACAATAATCCATTTCCTTCAGCATGACACTATGTTGGAATCTCATCGGAAAGGTGATTTCGCTTCATTTATTTTGATAGGAGCAGTATGGACTCTTTGGAAAAAAAGAAATGAATGAATGTTCGACAACAAGAAACCGGACTCAACTAACATCACCAATAAAATTATTGTAAGAATTTGGTCATGGATCACGATAAAACAGGCACATACAAGAGACATTTCCTTCGTGAGTTGGCAGAATAATCCTTATACTACTTCTGTACGAAAAGTCAGTGCAGGGAGTCAAATTTTTAGACCCTTTCTATACTTGGTTTTAAAGTCATTGGTAAGGGAGGGTGTACCCCACTTTATACAAAATGAAGCTTTTTTTGCCTATAACAAAAAATAGAAAAAAAAATCATCTGTCCAATACATAAGTTATAATAGGAAATTTAATACATAAATAACATTGTCAATTTAAATTATATTACATAATAAAATTGAATTAAAATAACACATCTAATGCTTAATAATATGACTGTGTCAAATCATGAAGTTGGATTCATCTATCGAATTCATATATTTTTTTTAATTTGCTAAGTGAGTGCTGGATTAGGAAAAATTGGACCCCTATTAAGGGGCAAACACGAATTCAAACTCTAATATGAGATTTTTCGGAGAATCCATGCATTATTTGCAAGAAAATAAACACAAAACTCCAATTGTATTACATATATTGTTTACAACACATAAAATTGAAATAAAATCTACATGTAATAAGCTTTTTGTATTTTTAATCCCGTTGATGGCAAAATTTTGTTTTTAAAGTATTGATTCAAACAAACATGTTTATGGAGTGGAAAACGTTTCATGATAGCACAAAATAAAAAAACATGAAATCAACATAAACATTTGCACTAAAAACACATTTTGATGAAGATCAATTGAAAACACATTGTATCTCCATTACTAAGGGGTGTTTTGAAACACAATACAAAACCTAGAAGCATTTATTTTTTTGAAAAGCTGTGTCTAACAGCTTTAAAAATAAGTGCTTCTAAGGGACAAAATCCAGTTTGTAGAGTTTCAAAACAGGTACTAAAAACGAGACTAAATCTGGCTAGAGCTACCATTAAGAGAAAGAAACATCAAAACAACTTCATCCATCTTTTCTCACATCATTCTGAATCAATATCCATGCCTCCCATAGCTTTCAACCCTCTGGGTTTCTGCAACAAACAACATATTGCAAAACCTAAATTAGATTCATGTAATATAATTTAGAATGGAAATATTGACAATTGATTTAAGTACCTTCTTTGATGTCTTCTTCTCTATCACTTCATATCTCTCTCTGCACACGTCCGATAACCACGCACCGGGACTCACCAACTGCACATAAAAAGCACTTATCATGGCCTCATAATTCGTAATTCACTAGTTATCAAATGATTTCATTTTGCTACATATAATCAAAACATACCAAAATGGCTCGTTGGATCAACTTGGCTCGTTTCTTGGGTCTCTGTGACGGCTTGCAACCCTTCATTTGCATGAAATCTTCCTCTTTTTCTTTATTCGATAATGAAATTAGCAACCTCGGCCATACATTTTTTTGAGTTTCCTCCTTCGGAACAACCTTGCTGCTGCTGCTTTCACCAAATCCCCGTTTGGCGTAGCACACTTCTTCCTTAGCAGGCAACGAAACCATTGGTGCTTTTCTGCTGTCATTTGAACTAATCGATGATTAGTTCACTAGAAATTCGTGGAAGCCAGATAAGTACGCACTTGTTATCATCAAATGTCGTAAAAGATCGACTTGGAACACAGTGTTTAATCCAGTTTTCGTCTGATTTACCAATGTTAGATTGATGATTGAACCCTAATGCAATCATTTAACAACTTAATTTAGGTTTCCCAACTTGTTTTACATTTTATCACAAAGTACACAAGAATTTTCAAGGTATATGCATATTCCATATTCCTCATCTCCCTTTCACTATATATACTAAACCCAAATCACAACACCACTGCAGAATCCAATTTCAAGAAAGATTATGATTCAACATTCCCAATCTTGAAACCTAATTTAGAAATTCAATTTCACCTTCCATGAAAAACCTCAAAAGGGACAACCAAACAAAACAAAAAAACCCCACAAGAGACAAACACCATTGACACACTGAAACAACCATAATTGAAGAAAATTCAATCTTATAAACAATTTAAAGGCCAGTGATCATAATCCATAGTATTAGTACCTGCTTGGAATATGAGGAGACAAAACAGGAGCAAGATCACGCCTATGCCTATTACTATTATCATCCACCACTCTTGAACTCATCTTCTTCTCCGCAACAACGGCGGCGGCGGCGGCGCCCCCTCCGCCGTTGGATTTCGCACTCAAAGGCGAGTCTTTCATCTTCAAACGCCGCGGGGCCTTCCTATTCCCCCACTGCAACTTATCCATCTCCCAATGCACTCAAAATCTACACCCACAAAAATCCACTAACCCTTTACATAATATTTCCACTACAATTGAGCGAATCAAAGAAAACAAAACCGAAATCATACCTCAAGATCTAGTGAAGATGAAACCACTTGTCAAATACCGCAGCATTCACGAATTTAATTTAATTACAATCCCACGTTAGAAACAGAGATTAAAGCAAAAGTGTAAAGTATATGGAAAATTGGAAATAGAAATACAGAATCTAAGGAACAGAGAATGCCGGGAGAATGAAAAGATTCACACTTTGTTTAGTTTGATTATGTGATTATGTATCAAGATAGCATTATTCTTTGAATGCTTCACAGTTGTTTCTCTCTCTTTTGCGAATGAATTGAAAACAGTAAATACGCCCTTTTGCTTGTTTTTTTACTGCAATTGGTGGTGGTTGAGAAGAATCTGGACCGTTGATTGTTGAATCAACGGTGAGATGGGTTTCCCTCCAATTGGACAGATCATTGAAACGTCGTCGCCTCAGTCTCACGCTTTTCCCATAGAAAAGCCCATTAGTTAAAGGCCCACGTTATTAGCACCCTAATTTTATGAAATATATACAATTGAAATGTCAAATTGTCTTTTTCTTGAAAATATTTTCGAAAATATTTTGGGAAAAAAACATTTCGAAATTAAGACGAAAAATCAGATCTAAAATTTTGCAATTCACGATTTTATTCATTTTTCGCAAACAAAACCCAGTATTTTTTTTAATTGACCATACATTAATACATAAATCACGTACTATACAAACATTAAGATCAAATGCACATTCAATAAATGTCTTAAACTAACCTTAACCTAAAATTTATTAGTAAAATTCTGAAAACTTAACAACTGATGTGCAAAAATATGGTCAAGAGATGACCTGGAATTCAACGGGGATTCATACGTTGAATGTCGAAAATCCTTCATGTTTTGACTGCAGGAATCTCGTCAATTTCCACGTAGGTACCTGAAAAACACGGCGGAGGGGGCTCCAGCACGGGCTCTCCGACGCTCAAGTCAGTTATCACTCTTAATCTCAGGTGAAATCGTATTCAATAGCTCCATTCAAAGTATTCAAGTGTAAGTAAGTAAAATCAGGTGTTTTGTGATACCTGGATGAGATATTTAAATCCCTCTAGCCGGAGGTTTCTCTTCTTCCTCCACTCAATCCACGTTCTGGTCGTGTGTTGTTATTCGCCCCCTCTCTTCTCGGGGTTAACTCACGTCTCCCACGTTCTTTTCCTCATTTTCTGGGTCATTAGCATGAGCCCTTGATCATAATCCGGAGGTTCCACTTTTCTCGCAACCTCCAATATCCTGCACCTGACTCCCCTAAATATCGAAACTAACTCCCTCAGCCCACTTCTTAGTTCACGCGGATCAAGACTTTCTGATCGTTGATATCCTCTTCTCTCAACGGTCAAGATTAGTCTCTCATTCCACAGGTCATTACTCATTAAGCCCTCTGGCATCTCTCGGACCAAGGTCCACGTTCTTGGGGCCGGCTCCCCTGGGCCAAATCTTTTTAGATTTATTAGCTTAGTTCGGCCCAGCTCCCTGAATCCTTAATCTCTAGGGCCCAGGTTATTCTCCTAGGCCCATCTTCTCAACTTGCTTCCCTTCATTGGGCCTCGTTTTTCTCAAGGCCCCTTAGTTCAGGGCCTCTCCAGTTTGCTCAAATATCAGGGTCTTGGACATCTCTTCCACTCCCAACTCATCTCTTTATTTCTTCAGCCCATGTGATCATTCTTAAATCCTTCTAATATGTGGTCAAACCTCCACGTGTCTCTTTCCCATTGGACGACACAAATATTCCCCATCAATTACTCCCCCTTACTCTCGAGAAGTAACTCTACTCTCGAGAGGAAATCACTCTCTTCAGGTTCCTCATCATGTTTACCTCCCTCGAGGGAGGTAATTTGTCCCACCTGGCAATTTTTCCCGCTCACTCCTAATTACACGGGTCTTTCGAATGCGCAACGCTTTGACTTTTGATAAACTAGGGGCCACTAAGCCACCTCTTAAACTCTCCATTAAGCGTCTCCGAATCGCCTCTTTCCATTTCTTTCTCGATATTCTTTCTTGTCATCGTCTTTCATTCTCCACCGCTTTCTTTTCCAATCATCTCCCTTTCCGGGCATTCCTCCAAGTTTTTCATATCCAGTTTTTTTTAAAAAAATTATGCATAACCTCAATTTTCTAAACACGCTTTCTCATGCGTAAACAAAGCTCGATTCCTCAAACTAAACACATTTCTCATGCATAAAATTACGAAATCAATCTCCTCAAATTAAACAAATTTTTCATGCATAAAGAAAGTATATACATGTCTTCAATCTCTTACATGCATCCAATCAAATCTCAAGTTTTCAATACGACTCAATCTTTTCTAGTTGAGCGGGTTTCTCAATCTCAATATGTAAAGAGTTTTTAAGCAAGCAATTAAAAAGGGTTCACACAAATACCTCTAAGTCCAAGAGATCTCGCATAGTTGGATATGTTGCCTCATTCTAGGAAGTTTCATGAGTGTCTTGAGGTCCTTCCTCCCCGGAGTCACTGCATCTTGGCTGATCTATTTTCAAAATTTAATGCATCTTATCATAAAAAATGATTTTTTCCAAATAAACTCCACATCTATTGAGGACTTATTATCTCAGCACCTTAATCAAAAGGTTTTCAATTCGACACCCCTGGAGGGCCTTAATTTCTCAATGCCTTATTCAAAAGGCTTCTCAATTCAACACCCTTCAAGGGCCTTAATTTCTTAGAACCTTAGTCAAAAGGTTTTTTTCTCAATTCATCACCCATTAAGGGCCTCCATTTCTCGATGTCTTAATCAAAAGACTTTTTCAATTCAACACCCTTCAAGGACCTTAATTTCTCAGAACCTTAGTCAAAAGGTTTCTTAATTCGACACCTGTTAAGGGTCTTAATTTCTCAATGCCTTAAAAAAAAAGGTCTTTCAATTCGACACCCTTCATGGGCCTTAATTTCTCAGAACCTTAGTCAAAAGGTTTCTTAATTCGACACCCGTTAAGGGTCTTAGTTTCTCAATGCCTTAATAAAAAGGTCTTTCAATTTGACACCCTTCACGGGCCTTAATTTCTCAGAACCTTAGTCAAAAGGTTCCTTAATTCGACACCCATTAAGGGTCTTACTTTCTCAATGCCTTAATAAAAAGGTCTTTCAATTCGACACCCTTCATGGGCCTTAATTTCTCAGAACCTTAATTCGACACCCGTTAAGGTCTTAGTTTCTCAATGCCTTAATAAAAAGGTCTTTTAATTCGACACCCTTCATTGGCCATAATTTCTCAATGCCTTATTCAAGAGGCTTCTCAATTCGACAACCGTTAAGGGCCTTAATTTCTCAATGTCTTATTCAAAAGGTTTCTTAATTCGACACCCGTTAAGGGTCTTAGTTTCTCAATGCCTTAATAAAAAGTTCTTTCAATTCGACACCCTTCATGGGCCTTAATTTCTCAGAACCTTAGTCAAAAGGTTTCTTAATTCGACACCCGTTAAGGTCTTAGTTTCTCAATGCCTTAATAAAAAGGTCTTTCAATTCGACACCCTTCATGGGCCTTAATTTCTCCATGCCTTATTCAAGAGGCTTCTCAATTCGACACCCGTTAAGGGCCTTAATTTCTCAATGCCTTATTCAAAAGGCTTCTCAATTCGACACCCTTTAAGGGCCTTAATTTCTCATAACCTTAGTCAAAAGGTTTGTTTTTCAATTTGACACCCTTTAAGGGCCTTAAATTCTCAAAACCTTAGTTACAAGGTTTGTTTCTCAATTCGACACCTTTTAAGGGCCTTAAATTCTCGGAACCTTAGTCAAAAGGTTCGTTTCTCAGTTCGACACCCCTTAATGGGCCTTAATTTCTCATAACCTTAATAAAAAAGGTTCATTTCTCAATTCGACACCCTTTAAGGGACTTAAATTCTCAGAACCTTAGTCAAAAGGGTTCATTTCTCAATTCGACACCCTTTAAGGGCCTTAAATTCTCAGAACCTTAGTCAAAAGATTTGTTTCTCAATTCGACACCCTTTAAGGGCCTTAAATTCTCAGAACCTTAATAAAAAATGTTCATTTCTCAATTCGACACCCTTTAAGGGCCTTAAATTCTCAGAACCTTAATAAAAAAGGTCTTGTTGGTTACCTCGACCTGCCCATTTGCTTGAGGATGAGCCACCGAAGAAAACCTTTGGGTAATCCCTATCTCCTCACACCAAGCTTGCACTATTGCTCCGTTGAATTGGGTAATGTTATCAGATACCAGTATCTTTGGCACTCCAAACCTGCAACAAATATTTCTCCACAGGAATCTAGTCACACTATTCTCATCAATCTTAGCCAAGGGGGCGGCTTCTACCCATTCATTGAAGTAGTCAATAGCTACTATCAGGAATTTCCTCTCGCCCATTGCTTTGGCGAAAAAAAAGCCCACTAGGTCAATCCCCCGAAATGGGCCCGATCCAAAGGTGTGCATGGCTCCTCTCCTCCTCTGTGCACGTGGATTAGAGGACCATGTTTCTGGCATTTCTCACAATTTTTTTAGGTGGATTAGAGGACCATGTTTCTGGCATTTCTCACAATTTTTTTACGAACTCCTTTGTATCTCTGACCATGGTTGGCCAGAAGTATCCTGCTCTCAATGATTTTTTAGTTATCAATCGAAAGGCTGCATGATCTTCACAACATCCTTCATGTATTTCCCTCCGTATGTACTCCCCCTCATTCATGGACAAGCATCTAAAGTATGGTTGCGTGAATGAGCATTTTGTACAAATATCCTCCAATTATGCAGAACCGTGCTCTCCAACTCTGCCCTTTTCTCCGTCCCTGAGGAGGATCCTCCCCAGCTAAGGCCTTCCTAATCTCAGTTCTCTAATCATTTTCCTCCTCAATGGCCGCAACCAAAGGTAAGATTCCCTCTCTTTCAGCTCAAGATCGTTATGGTGGTTCCTCCTTCCATGGCCACCGAACTAGCCAGCTTTGACAAGTTATCCGCCCTCATATTCTCCTCTCGAGGAATCTGTCTTATCTTGAAAGTCTGAAATTTCTTTCTCACCTCGGCTACTCTTTCCAGATATAGCATCATCCTCTCATCTTTTGCTAAGTATTCTCCTTCACTTGTTGGGCCACCAACTGAGAATTTGTATAAATGATTACCCGTTGGCCTCTCATCTCTGCAACCATTTCTGCTCCTTGGATCAGGGCTTCATACTCAGCTCTGGTATTTGAGGCATGAAACTCGAACCAGACTGCAAATTGCAACTCTCCTCTGCAGGGATTTATGATTAGTATACCTGGACCATAACCAGTTATTATAACTAAACCATCTACAAACACCTGCAACTCCTTCTCAGGTTCAGGGCGGGTAGTCTCCTGTATAAAATCAGACAAGGCTTGCGCCTTAATCGCTCTTCGGGGTTAGTCCACCTCGTATTCTCCAAGTTCTACAGCCCATTTGACCATCATTTCTGAAAAATTAGCTCGACCTAACACCTGTTTAAGGAGATAGTTAGTTCGAATAATTATCTCATGCGAAAGAAAAAAAAGGCCTTAGCCTCCTTGCCGTGACCATGATGTCCAACGCTGCTTTCTCTGTTTCAGAATATCTGACTTCAGCTCCCTGGATCACCTTGCTCACATAATAGATTGGCTTCTGTGCCACTCCTTCTTCCTTGATCAATACTTAACTGGGAGAATTCTCTCCCACTGAAAAATAGAGATATAGTACATCTCCAATCATCGGCTTAGTCAACTGAGATAGTTGAGTTAAGTGCTCCTTCAAAGCTTTCTGGCATTCATCATCCCCAGGAAACCTCGTTCCCTCTCTCAGCACCTTGAAAATGTGAAGACTCTTCTCTGTGGATTTGGAAATAAATCTTCTCAAAGCCGCAATTCTCCCATTTAGCCTCTGCAGCTCCCTGATATTAGCAGGAGGCTGCATATCCAGCACTGCATGCACTTTCACGGGGTTAACTTCAATGCCCCTCTGCGTCACCATGTATCCCAGGAACTTCCCCAATCTCACGCTAAAGGAACACTTCGCTGGGTTGAGTTTCATTCCATTGGCTCGGATCACACCAAAGGTTTCTTCCAAGTCTCATTACTAAAAGGTTTCAGAGTAAGTTTGACGTCCCTCTAGGGACTTATTAACTCAGGACCTTAATCAAAAAGTTTTAGACTCGACACCCCTCAAAGAGCGTTATTTCTCAAAATCATAATCAAAAGTGGGGTTAATTTAAACCCGAAGCATTCCGTAGGACTCAATTTTTCTACCAAAGAACGTCAATCTCATGCATAATAGTATAAACTCTAAATTCACAAACTAAGCACATACTGCATGCATGAAGCTATGAACCAGGTTTCTCCAGCCACACACATATCTCATGTATAAAGTTATGAACTCAATTTCTCAAGCTAAACACATATCTCATGTATAAAGTTGTAAAACTCAATATCCTCAAACATGTATAAATAGAATTCAAATTCCCTACACATGCCTGAACTAATTATCTTCATATGCGCAAATACCAATATAAAGAAAGTGCGTAATTACCTCTGAGCCCAAGGGGCTCTGTAATCAGCTCAAATCAGTCTCCATTCACCTCTCCAAAGGTTTTATATATTCCATTGGACAACTCCCTGAGACATCCTCTTGTGAAGTCCCCTGTCTAGCCCTTCTCAATCTCCAAATCTCCTTTGTCTGGCCCTGCTCTCTGGGTCTTCTCCTCTTCACCTCTCTAAAGGTTTTGTATATTCCGGCTTTCCGCCTTCTCCAATCAATCACAATCTCCATCTCGAGTAATCTCCAAATCTCCATCTCGATTTCTCAATCGAGTAATCTCCAAACCTCAATCTTGATTTCTCAATAGAGTAATCTCCAAATCTCGATCTCGACTTCTCAATCGAGTAATCTTCAAACCTCTTGATTTCTCAATCGAGTAATCTCCAAGTCTCTTCTTTCCCATCGAGCTCGTTCTCTTGATCCTCTCCCACCTCCACCTTTCTGAATATTCCATCCCAATCTCCTCCAATCAATCCCAATCTCCACGTCTGTTCGTATGAGCTCGCTCTCAGGGCCTTCTCCTCTTCATGATTTGTCTCATTAATTTATTATCCTCAAACATCAAGGTGAAATAATTATCAACATTCAGAGGGACACCGTATCCCGGGATATCAGAATAAACACAAAAAGTAAAAAGAAGTGTACCGCACACACCCTACTTAGGTTGTGTTATTTTCAACCTTTTTACATTTCTAGCATTGTGGACCGAAAACCTACATGGTTTACACAGCGTCCTCCACGTATCTCCCTCAATATAATCTGCGTAGCATCCTTCACGTATCTATCTCTACTCATACTCCCCCTCATTCACGGATGAGCATCTCAAGTGTAGTGCCGTGAATGAATATTTATACAAGTATCTTCCGGTCAGGTGAAACCGTGACCTCCAATTCTCTAGTTTCTCCTACGAGGAGAATCCTCATTTGTTGAAGCTTTTCAAATCTCAATTCTCTAATCATTTTCTCCTTCCATGGCGCCCTAAGGGCTTTCTCAAGATTCACTCTCATACTTTCACCAGGCACATCACCAATGTGCACTTCCATACACTGACCCAATGGGTTACACAGGATTTTATCAACCATCTGTTGATAGGTATCTCCTCAGGCTTCTTTTCAGGAAACAACTGTATTTGGTGATATCTTTGGTCATCACCCCTCATGCTCAGGAATTCAATTCTTTGAATCCTCCGACTGGCTGATTTGGGGTCTAGGACCTAATTTGTTCAAGTCTCTGAAAGCAATATACCATCTCCGTATTCTGGCTCCTTTCAAGACCAGAAACAAGTAACTCAATCAGTTCAATATATCCAGTGTTAGTGTCCTAGAGACAATCTATTGTAAGTACATAATACTCGATGATATTCAGTTTGATTTAATATTATAGTTCACTTAATATTAATGTATGGCAATACGCTTGTTTGAATATTATGTTTGATTGTTTGCATTTATTCATACAAATTTATGTTCCCAAGTGAGTCATTGTTATCATTGAGGTTGTGAGAACTTCGATGATAAGCATGATTCTCAAATAGCCCGATCAAGGATCATCAAGAATGAGATATTGGCGATGCATGAAGATTGGTGTGTGATTTGCATCATACTTTTAGAGAGTGTAGTAAGATCTCACTTACTATGGGATCAGATAATAGTATCTCATGATGGATGCACAAATACTTTAGAGGGTATTGGTATACCCATCCGAGAAACCGTTTGATGTAGTTCCACTATATGTTCTATTAAGTGTCTCATTAGTGGGAGCCGGTGCGATACTCTTTTGACTTGAGGTCAATACGCTACCTTAAACACATGTATGGGATGATGAACTTTGACCATTTGACAATATGCTTAATCACAAACCCTTTTATGGGTAGATATGGCTTGGATTGGGTTCATTACGGCGAAACCTCGATATTAATATGCGTGGTAGTTGAGCCAAGAATATGATTCATTCCTCAAAGTGGATTTAGAGAGAATACTCATCTTCTCGTATAATTGGATCTAAGTCATTTGCCGATGCATGTCAACTTAGACTTTGTGGCTAAGTGTGACATACATGATCAATTAGTGATTAGAGATAAATTGATTAAGTTATTTGAATAGACACTTCATCATGTTCAAGACTTAATCGAGTATTCACGAATGAAAGGAGGAAATCGTAATATCCCATGTTTTGATTACGGTGTAGTTGCACTTTTTTCGAACGTATCTCATATATTGAGAATGTCCGATTTATTGTTTCAGATTCAATTAAGACCGCTTAGTTTGACTAATCGCTTTAAGATATATGAGGGCCTTATAAATGGGTCACACAACAAGTAGTTCCTTTACGGATTATAGTTGGTTGATTAAATGTTAAATTGAATTTAATATTTAATTTATGGAGAAGTAATTAATAACAAATTAATTTAGAATTAATTATTATTAATATTTAATTAAATTTGATTTAATTAAATAAGAATTCTCAATAATTATATTTGGAATATAATTGTAGGATTTAATGTATATGGAAATAAATCGTAGAGATTTTCATATAAGACATTTAAACCGTAGAGATTTATATTTATCAATTAAATTAAAAGAAATTAATTTAATTTGAGATTAGGATTTCTATTTCCTAATTGGGCTTTGAAATAAATAAGCTAAATAGCTCCCTATATATACTAAACTTTAATTCACAAAAAAACGTTAATTCATTATTCTCCATAAGATCTAGAGTTAAAATTTTCCTAGCAAATTCATCTCGGGATTCAACACTTACAAATCCGTGAAAGTCCGTGATTGAGAATTACGTGGATCTGTAGTAGAAAAACAATCTCAATTATCAGAATTTTGTTTACGTTTCTTTCGTATTTAATTATGCAATTAATTGTTCGTTGTTGGTGAACTGTTTAATTCCCCTACGCATGTATTACGTGTTTACGTTCCTCTAAAATTCAACAGTGGTATCAGAGCTCAGACTCTTGTTTAATTGAATTAGGATTTATTTTAAAAGGTTTTAATATAAATCTGGGTGTAACCTTGAAAAGCTACACCGATTGGCAAAATAGTTAAGTGCGTGTGCACTCTATATGTGTGGTTTTTGGGGGTGATAATTATGCACGATTTGTTTTATTTATTGGGTTGAGACCCATATGTTGAATAAGTGTGGCATTATTGTTTTAATTTACTTCTCACCTATTCATTTGCCCCCTTCTATGGGTTTGCTTCCGTATCACCAAAATTAGGGCTTTTGGAAATCCCATTCGCCGATGATTTGACACAGCCCACCAGCGACGGAGACCAGCGGCACCACGCTTGAAGCGGCGGCTTAACGCCGCGCTTCGCGACGGCCGTTCGGACCCGCTGCGCTGCGTGCGATGGTGGCGTGCTCCACCTTCACGCGATTGATTTGACTTCGCATAGCAATGGTTCGTTGCGTCTTGGCTCCAGCGACGACGATTCACGCTAGACGATGACTCGGTGGTGGCACTGCGCCGCTATCTGGGTCTAGCGGCGGTGATTTGCGCATGGATGACTCGGCGAGAACGATTCACCATTGTTTGGCCCCTTTTGGCAATGGATTTCAAGTCTTGCTGTGGCGAATCGAGCCACTGGGAGGCGATTCGCAGAGCTTGCGACTAGCGATGGCGAATCGAACCGCTGGGCGGTGATTCGCAACGCTCGAGTCTCGTGGCGGCGATTCGACCCGTTTGTTCGTTTTTCGGCGGTTTTCGGAAATTGTGATTGCTAATTGGGTGTTTTTCGATTCATTGTTGGTATGGATAGGGCGTGGCGCTTGGCGTCGCTCGTTTTGTCCGACTAGCGGTGGTCTCGTGCACTGATGCTTCTTTCACGATTTTGTTTAACTGCTGTTCTTGGAATCGCCAAACCTTGTTTGTCGAATTTTTGTTAAAATTTTGATGCACACATGATGTTAAATGATGTTAATGTTTGATGGTTCGGTGTTTGGATTTTGGAACTGGTTGCCCCGAATTCCTGATTGGATCTGTGGAATGTGGGCGGTGATGCGGGGAGGTCTGCTTTGCAAATTTGATTTGGACGTGTCCTCCGTCCAAATTTTGGAAATTGCACTTGAACCTCTGAAAATAAAACAATTAAAATTTGATTTTTAGAATTAATAAATTTAATTTTTAAAAATAACATTAAAGGTTGAACTTTTACTTAAAATTAATTAAATTAATTCATTCACGTTTTAATAATAAGTTAATGATTATTGAATTTATTTTAAAATTGGATTTTAAAATTTAGTTCGATAATTTTAATAAATTATTAAATCTCACTTTGTTAACTTATTTAATTAATTTATTAACGCATTTTATAGTCCGCATTATAAATGTTTGGGGTAGACGGAGCTCAATAATTGTCGGACCGTATAAATTGTTTGGGTAGACGGCACCAATATAAATGTTAGTCCGTGTAAATCATGTTTGGGTAGGTGACACCCAATAATTGCTCAAATGTGATGTAGATTAACATGTTGGATCTCGATTAAGCAATTAATACCCCACCTTTAAAACGTTCCTCACTAAAATATGATTTTCATTAAGTTGAACGATGCCTTCCATCAAAATTAAAAATAAACCCAGAGATTTAGCTTCAAGTGAGTATTTAAGGCCCAAGTCTTTTGCTTTCCTGGATCTACATTTAACGAAATTTTATAGGGACAATCGAAGTGTCGCTAATTGATGGTTAGTTGTAAATCAACCACTTTGTTTCAAAAAAACGAAAACGAAAGTCAAGGGGCATCCGATTGAACTAGGTTCAATCAACTAGGAGTTGCAATTTTACAATTGGTTTAGAGACCTACAAGTTATTCTATTGTGATATCCAAATCCTCTTAATTGATTATAATAAGAGTAATGTGGATCCTAAATCCATTATGATTTATATTAGATTTAAATTGCATTTTTTAGATGAGGTTGTTAAGTATGTGAAAATAATGGAGACAAAATAAACACAAAAGAAAGGCCATGTTTATTTTGATTGCTGAGTATTGATCATAGGAATTATGTGTTTAATTCTCATTTTATTTTATTTCTCTTGGTTAGTTGACTGGACTGGCACCGAAACATGTGTTTGGTGCTAAGGCAAGAAAAGATTGAGTAAGTGTTGGACACGTCTATCCCGACTTACCCCTTTAAAGTAGTGGTACTTCGAGGCACCACGTTTAAGCGAAGACCTCGGAAGAAGCATCGAAGGATGCTTCCCAGACTCGATATGTGATGTTGCTCGGCATGACTCCCGATGTACATAGGCAACATGAGAAAAATGAGTCACTTCTTAGTGCTCAAGCATCTGAAGGATCTCTTTGATTCTGAATCTCGTTTTGAGTTTTATGAAGAGATGAGAGATCTGTTCAAGATGTCGGTTAGCTGAAGAAGTGAAGATTTCACCTCATATGCTAATGATGATAGACCTAATTGAGAAACTTGGTAATTTAGACATTGAGCTAAAGACCAATGTTTTCATTTATGCTATCCTCCAGTCGCTCCCAAATTCACATTTTAGCTTCATTGTGAACTACAATATGAATAAGACGGATGCGACCATGCCTGAACTTCACAACGTGCTCAAGACTTTTGAGTTCACTATCACTAAGATGGTGTTCAAAAGAAGGAGCCAAAAAACAAGGATGTGTCTCTCATCGTAAGTAGAAGAGGGCATCAGAAGAAGGACTGTAAGATTTTGGTTGCTGAAAATAAGACATTAGGTGCTTCTAGCACTAGAACATGCATGTTTGTTATTAAGATAAACATGTCCACTAATAGCGATAACTGCTTGGTATTGGATACCGGATGTGGCTCTCACATTTGCACTAATGTGAAAGGGCTCATGTGTCATAGGGCAGTTTGGGCGGGTCAAGTCGTCTTACACGTGGAAATGAAGCAAGAGTAGCTAACTGAACGTGTGGGGACTTATGTGTTAGACTTACCCTTGGGTTTTAGATTAGAACTTAATGATTGTCATTTAGTTCTTTCTATTATTTACAACATATATTTGTTGCATTGTGGATATGATGTTCTTAATATACAAAGTAAAAGACTCAAACTTAGTAATCATGAAAACCCGACTTACTTATGGCATTGTAGAACTTGATCATGTAAACGAGAAAATAATTGCAAGGTTAAGAAAGTTAGATTACTTAACCCCATTCGACTGTGAGTCTTATGGAGATTGTGAATCTTATCTCATGGGCAAGATGATCAATAGACCCTTTTCTGGGAAAGGGGTGCATGCCAAAGAAGTTCTAGAGTTGATCCACAATGACGTATGTGGACCATTGCCCACTCTAGCTAGGGGTCACTTCGGCTACTTCATCACTTTTACTGATGATTTCTCTGTTGGTAAAATAGGGGTGCCCGAATCTATTCGAGATGATTTTAAATACATATTTAAATTAACCAATTAATCACTAACATGAATTAATCATAAATCAATTCAACATAATAATTAATAAGCGAATAAACAACATGCATACACGTAATCCACATAAATCATAAGCATGCAGAATCTAGGAGTTACGAGATTACTAACCTCTTGTAGAGACAACCGTTCAGACGATGGATCAACCCAAAGAGCCTTCCCAAATATATCCCAAGTCCACGAATGCAATCCGGTGGGAGGATTCTCACGAACGATTTTAATAAGAGAGAAAACCAAAAATATTTTGCCACCACCTTTCTGGATTTCTAATATTTCAAATACATGGAATTGCACACTCACAATTGAAGTTTTTCGAGAAAACACAATCTGTCGACGTTTCAAAATATTTGATATTTTATCGACGCTGATATTTTTCCGAAAAAAGTCAATTTATGTTTTATCTTGGAGATGAAAAATTCATCTCCTATTTATAATAAGGGGGGGACGAAAATTTAGGTCAATTGGGGCTATTGGCAAATTTCCTTGCTTCTTCTCCAAAAAACAATCTTGAATATATCCAATATATTCTATTTCCCAAAATATCTCCCAACAAAATCTTCTCCTCCTTATTGTTATGGAATTTTCGAAAATCTCTTAATAAATAACCAAGTGGGAGATTTCTTGAATTTAATGAGATAATCTTGTATTCCAATAATACTTATCTTCATTCCATAACAAAATTCAAAGAAAATCTTTCTCCCTCTTTTATATATATTTTTCGAAAAAATATGAAAAATTAGGCAAAAATATTTTCCTCTCTCTTTCATTAATTGGACTTTATTTTGGGCTATTTGAGGGACCTTTATGAGAATTAAGATTGAACCTCCAATGGACTATGAAACTATAATATTGGGCCAAATATTATTCAAGTCCATTAGTATTAATTTACTCCACTATAAAATTAATATTGAACTATCCATCTTAACCCATATTACGACCTTACTATAATATGGCTCCCGGTCATTATTTCCCGTGTTTAAGATTATCTTAGTCTATTAATTAATTAAGCCACTGAACAAGCTTTATATCAATTAATATCTTTATCCTTGGAGTAAAGACAACTCAACATTATTATCCATACCGGAAATAAATTTCCACTTGCAAGATTTGGTATGACAAAGATTTTGAGCCCACCAAGGGGACAAATCAAGCAAGACGTACTTGCACACGATTCTCCACATTAAATGTCAGCAATCGTCATGTAATTAATAATATTGCCCAAGATATAAAGTATCGAATCACAATGACTCTCTTCCTATCATAAGTCAAAACAATAGTTATTAATTTCACACGATCCTATTTAAGGGACGAGAGATTAAGATATAACACACCACTGAGGTCTAATTCTTGTATATTCAGTACCGAAGAATTTATCCTCCTATAGGTCCTATTCAGTGCATCCAAATGCACTAGTATAATCTCTTGGTCAAGACAAGCCAATTTGAGTCTTATACATCAACCTTTCATGATGATTTGTTCATTTCCATCTAGGTTGTGAATTTGTACTTAATTACGAGGAGTTGTTAATTTGATCTTCTGTGATCTGGTATCACCAAATTAACCAAAACGTAATACGTACTAACTTATTGAACGGGTTTGCAATAAATATATATAACATTCATTCATATTTAAATACAACAGTGATTAATAATTTATTTCAGTAAATAAATAAGAAAATCGAGTTTGGTTATACAAAGTAAAAGCATACTTTTCAGTATAACCCCAACAATCTCCCACTTATAGTCAAAGTCTGCTTTTAAGTATACTACAGCATGTCTCGTGTTCTATGTGACATCTAATGTCACCCTACACGAACCTAATAATTTCTCTCACTTATACTCGAAGCAGATTGACAACGTTCTTGACACCCATTCCTACCACATGTCTCTCGAATGTACTCTGAGGCAGACCCTTTGTGAATGGATATGCTAGGTTGTCTTCCGATGCAATCTTTGCCACCTTAATGTCTCCTCTCTTAACGATTTCTCGTATAAGATGGTATTTTCTTTCAATGTGTTTGCTGGCCTTGTGTGCTCTCGGTTCCCTCGAATTTGCAACTGCTCCGACATTATCACAATAGACCGTGATTGTGCTGGGTAAATTCGGGACAATGTCCAAGTCCACTAGGAAGTTCTTGAGCCAAACCGCTTCATTCGCTGCTTCACAAGCAGCTACATATTCGGCTTCCATGGTAGAATCGGCGATTCATTTCTACTTTACACTTCTCCATGTCATGGCTCCTCCCCCCATGCAAAGCACACTACCCGAGGTAGACTTTCTGTGGTCCACGTCTGATTGGAAATCCGAGTCCGTTTAACCTATGGGGATTAGACTTTCTGCTGGTAAACTAACATTCTGTCCCGTGTCCTCTTCAGATACTTCAGAATGTTCTTTACCGCAGTCCAATGCTCTTTCACAGGGTTGCTTTGATATCTAGCTATCATGCCTACGACAAAGCAGATATCCGGTCTCGTGCATAGCATTGCGTACATGAGGCTTCCCACAGCCGAAACATAAGGGATGCCTTTCATGTCATCTATCTCATTCTGTGTTTTGGGACACATTTCTTTGGATAGATGGATTCCATGTCTGTAGGGCACAAAGCCTTTCTTGGAATCTTGCATGCTGAAGCGTTTCAAAACAGTATCTATGTATGAGGCTTGCGAAATCTCGATCATTCTTTTCCTGCGATCTTGAGTGATCTTGATCTCTAGGATGTGATCGGCTTCCCCTAAATCTTTCATATCAAACTGTTTTGATAGCTATGCCCTTACGTCCGACAACACCTTTACATCATTTCCGATGAGCAGTATATCATCTACGTGTAGTACCAAAAATACCAATGCAGTTCCGTCACACTTTTTGTAAACACAACTTTCAAAGTTGTTTTGATCAAATCCGTAGGATTTTATAACTTGATCAAAACACTGATTCCAAGCACGGGACGCTTGCTTCAGCCCATAAATGGACTTCCTAAGCTTGCAAACCAGATGCTCTTGACCTTTTTCAATGAAGCCTTCGGGTTGTTGCATATAGGTTTCTTCGTCAAGACTTCCATTGAGGAAAGTTGTCATGACATCCATTTGCCAGATCTCAAAGTCTAAATGCACAACAATCGACAAGAGAATGGGGATGGACTTGAGCATGGCTAAGTGCGAAAAGGTTTCCTCATAGTCGATCCCTTCTTTCTGAGTGTACCCTTTCGCCACTAGTCTTGCTTTAAAGGTTTCAACCTTTTCGTCCGGTCCCCTCTTTCTCTTGTATACCCACTTGCATCCAATGGGTTTTACCCCATTAAGTGGTTTGACTAGCTCCCACATTTATTGTGATCCATTGAACCCATTTCGGCTTCCATTGTTGTTTGCCAAGAGGTTGCATCTTTGTCTTGGATCGCCTTATTGTAGGACAAGGGATCTGATTCTTTGCTTGAGATCAAGTCCGAATACTCTCCAATCCCTAAGAATCATTCGGGTTGTCGAAAAACCCTCCCACTACGACGAGGTTCTGGTTGTGAAGGTGTGACGTTTGATATATCATTTTGTACAGTTGGAAATGGAGTTGGCCCCTTAAGTTCTTCCAAGGTAATTTCACTTCTAGGCTTTTTATCGTTCATATAGTCTTCTTCCAAAAATTTAAAGTGCGTACTGATTACGACCTTTTGATCTCCAGGACCATAGAACATGCATCCTTTCGTTCCTTCGAGATACCCAATGAACAACCTTAATTCTGAATGTGCATCCAACTTACCAGCTTCCTTGTCCAACACGTATGCCGGACACCCCCAGATCCTGATGTGTCCATAGCTGGGCTTGATCCCAATTCTCTCGGGGTTTTAGGAACTGATTTGGATGGCACTAAGTTTAGAATATAAGCCGTTGTTTCCAAAGCGTAACCCCAGAACGATTTTGGTAAATCTGCATAACTCATCATTGATCTTACCATTTCTAGAAGCATTCTATTTCTTCGTTTTGTAACCCCATTTTGTTGAGGGGTACCGGGTGCAGTCAACTGGGATGCAATCCCCTCTTCCGACATATAGTTCAAAAATTCATCGCTGAGGTATTCGCCTCCACTATCAGATCGTAGAAACTTGATAGTCTTTTCCTTATGATTCTCTACTTGAGCCTTAAATTCTTTGAATTTATCAAAGGTCTTAGGAAAATGTATCTGTAGCGTGAGTAATCATCGATAAACATAACGAAATACTCGTAACCACCTCTAGCTTTGATTTGCATTGGACCACACACGTCGGTGTGAATGATTTCTAACACTTCCTTAGCTCTAAGCCCCTTGGCTCCAAATGCCCTCTTGGTCATTTTACCCTCCAAGCACGATTCGCAAGTTGGAAATGGTTCAATCTGGAGAGACCCCAATGAACCATCTTGAACCAACCTTTGAATCCCTTTTGAGTTAATATGACCTAATCTTAGGTGTTAAAGAAGTGTTTCGTTCACGTTAGCAGAACACTTTCTTTTACATGAAATAGTAGATGTGTTATACGATGCATTATGTGAGTGATGTGCACAGTTAATAATATAGAGATTATTTCGTAAAGTTCCACGACAGATAATCACATCGTTATGCAAAATAGTAACATGCTTATTAAAACGAATTGAATATCCATCGACAAATAGTTTAGAAATAGAAATAAGGTTTTTCTGAAAAACATGAACATAAAGAACATCTCTTAAAATTAAACTCTAGTCTTCAAAAGACAGGTGCACGTCTCCCACTGCTTCAGCTGCCACTCTCATAACATTGCCTAGCGTGATGGGGATCTCACTTTCACTAAGTTGTTGGGTCAGCTTGAACCCGTTAAGTAAACATGATCAGTGGATCCCGTATCAACTACCCACGAATGAGAAGTATACGCCGCTAAACAAGTTTCAATAACTAGTGTATGAGAATTACCTTTCTTTCCACTCTGCTTGGGATTGGAACAGGCCAACCTCCATTGTCCTTACCGCAGTTGAAGCACTTCCCCTTTGGATTTCCTTGACACCACCAGCATCCCTCATCTTACCATTGCCCTTGGCAACAGTTGAGTTTGATTGCTTATGGCTTTTGGTCCTCTTCTTCTTCTTGCTTTCCCTTGGCCTAGAAGATGAAGATGGACTACTTGCCGTCAAAGCTTGAGTTTTGTGCCCCATCAACGTCTCTGTCGCGACCAAAGCTTGCAACAAATCAACTAGAGAGGCCAAAGTGCTAAAAAATATTTGGGCAGAGAGTGGAGTAGCAAATCGACCTGGGTTTCTAGATCATAATCTGTACCCAGATCCTCAAGTTTGTTCAGATGGGCCATCAATTTTGAGGACGTAATCCCATACGGGGTTGCCCTCCACCATTTTCAGCGACAACATCTCTCGCATGGTGATCTGACGAGCCTCATATTTTTGACTCGTCAGTTGACTCATCTGATTTTTTTTTGTGTGTCAAGAATCCACTTGTGCTTTTGTGCAGTTAGGACAATTTTAATTTTTTTTTTTTCCAATCAACATAGTTTTCCAGACAATTCTATTGACTTTAAGTATAATAACAGTGGATTAAAAGGTTACGACATACTGAACTGAAATAAACATACATCTTGTGTCAATATCCGGATCGACACAAAGAAAATCACATAATTAGATTACATGATTCATATTAAAATCTCAAAAAAAATATGAACATGCATCAGCCAACATCTCAAAACAGATTTAAATGAACCTCTTGGGAGGGTCATCATTTAAATCACATTCAAGCAGGTTACAAACAAGAACAATTACAAACTTTTAATAATAAAAAAAATTAATAGTTGGCTCCCACTTGACCAATATAAAATTGACAGGGACTTCGGTGAAGTATATGCATATCAATTTTATACCTAAGTAATAACCATGATTAAATACATAATTACTACTTCGTTTTGATCGAGCCTCGTAGGAGGGTCATCGTCGCCACTAATAATAATTCACAATCATCCTTTTGAGAATTTATTCATGTGAAAGCTATCTTTTGACCGTCCCGTAGGGGAATTTATCCAAAAGATTTCACAAATAAATAAATCATGGAGGTCAAAATTAATTTGATTCAAAACCAAATTAATTATTAAAACACACTTAGTAATTTTTTAAATTTGAGATTTTTCGTTGAGCAATTCTCATGCAAACACATTTAAACAGATTAAATAAAACATAAGAAAATACAACAATAAATCAAGCAAAGCAGAAAATAAACACATTGGACACAAATTATCCAACTGTCATGGTTTGATTTTCCTTGCCTTGATCTTGAAGAAACACCGTCTTGAATTTCTCCCACTCGTTCGTCTCGAAAAAAATTAATCTTGGAACGCCACGCCAAGCAGCTCGCAGCTGGGATGCACGCCTAATCCAGCCACCGCTTGCTTTCGGCGAACCCCGTCGCCAAGGTAGGTGCCAGCGTGTCACCCCTTGGGTTGTTGTCGCGATCCTCGAAAACTTCCCGGCGTAACGGCGCCATCTTGTATCGCCGAAGGCGCCATCGCCTCCGCCCCTATTCGCGCCGCTTCACGCTATGGACAAAAGCGATGGTCGCGTTCGGGCAGACGTCGCTCATCGCGTCTACACGCGTCGCCGCGACCGATTCCGCCTCGCCCGTCGCCAAGCCCGCTTCGACTACGACGTCCGCGATTAAGGGCGTGCCTCCCAACACACGTTTCGTGGACGACGTCGCCCACGTCATTTGCCCGGATCCGTCTTAACTCCTCGTCTCCATCTTCATCTTCGATCAGGTTACAATTTATTTAACGAAAAACAAATACACCTTAAATCTAGACTAGTCTATTACATTGATCAAATCAAATAGCCTAATTTACTCGTGGATTTTCTCACGAGAAAAATAAATCCGAACGAGTCGAATTAAAAACCATTCATTCATATGCATGAAAATTAAACACATTAAATATCATGACAATTGGATACCTGTAAAACAGATCTAGCAATTCTACAATCCAATTTTCAATTTAATGTCCAACATAATTTAAATAACAATTTAAAAAGTCGAGCTCAAAACCGAGACTCGATACCTTGTTGTTGGGAAAAATAGGGTGCTTTCGGATCTATTCGAGATAATTTTAAATACATATTTAAATTAATCAACTAATCACTAACATGAATTAATCCTAAATCAATTCAACATAATAATTAATAAGCGAATAAACAACATGCGTACACGTAATTCACGTAAATCCTAAGCATGCGGAATCTAGGAGTTACGAGATTACTAACCTCTTGTAGAGACAACCGTTGAGACAATGGATCAACCCAAAGAGCCTTCCCAAATATGTCACAAGTCCACGAACGCAATCAGGTGGGAGGATTCTCACGAACGATTTTAGTAAGAGAGAAAACCAAAAATATTTTGCCACCACCTTTGTGGATTTCTAATATTTCCAACACATGGAATTGCACATCACAATTGAAGTTTTTCGAGAAAACACAATCTGTCGACGTTTCAAAATATTTGATATTTTATCGATGTTGATATTTTTCCGGAAAAATCAATTTCTGTGTTGTCTTGGAGATGAAAAATTCATCTCATATTTATAATAAGGGGGGACGAAAATTTAGGTCAATTGGGGCTATTAGGAAATTTCCTTGCTTCTTCTCCAAAAAATAATCTTGAATATATCCAATATATTCTATTTCCCAAAATATCTCCTAACAAAATCTTCTCCTCCTTATTGTTATGAAATTTCGAAAATCTCTTAATAAATAACCAAGTGGGAGATTTCTTGAATTTAATGAGATAATCTTGTATTCCAAGAATACTTATCTTCATTCCATAACAAAATTCAAAGAAAATGTTTCTCCCTCTTTTATTTATATTTTTCGAAAAAATTGGAAAAATTAGGCAAAAATATTTTCTTCTCTCTTTCATTAATTGGACTTTATTTTGGGCTATTTGAAGGGCCTTTAGGAGAATTAAGATTGGACCTCCAATGGACTATGAAGCTATAATATTAGGCCAAATATTATTCAAGTCCATTAATATTAATTTACCCCACTATAAAATTAATATTGAACTATCCATCTTAACCCATATTACGACCTTACTATAATATGGCTCCCGGTCATTATTTTCAGTGTTTAAGATTATCTTAGTCCATTAATTAATTAAGCCACTGAACAAGCTTTATATTAATTAATATCTTTATCCTTGGAGTAAAGACAACTCAACATTATTATCCATACCGGAAATAAATTTTCACTTGCAAGATTTTGTATGATAAAGATTCTGAGCCCACTAAGGGGACAAATCAAGCAAGACGTACTTGCACACGATTCTCCATATTAAATGTCAGCAATCGTCATGTAATTAATAATATTGCCCAAGATATAAGGTATCGAATCATAATGACTCTCTCCCTATCATAAGTCAAAGCAATAGTTATTAATTTCACACGATCCTATTTAAGGGACGGAGATTAAGAAATAACACATCACTGATGTCTAATTCTTGTATATTCAGTATCGAAGAATTTATCCTCCTGTAGGTCCTATTCAGTGCATCCAAATGCACTAGTATAATCTATTGGTCAAGACAAGCCAATCTAAGTCTTATACATCAACCTTTCATGATGGTTTGTTCATTTCCATCTAGGTTGTGAATTTGTACTTAATTACGAGGAGCTGTTAATTTGATCTTCTGTGATCTGGTGTTAAGGATATTTTAGTTTTGATGAATTATGCCAAAACATTATCAACTTGTGTTATTTAAGTTAATCTACAGATAACAAGTTGAGGGGAACAAGATGATCAAATCTTGATTTAGTTTCTTGAACTTGCATCTTAATCTAGATGCGCTTTTTTTTATTGATTAGGCGGATCTTGGATTTGTTCTTTGCAAAGATCTTGATCTTGATTTCTTGATGTAGTGTAGAAATCAGAAGAAGAGACCAGAAATCTGCAGACCAAATTTCTGCCGGACAAATTTGAAGAACTGAGATCAAAACAAACCGAAATCGAAGACCAGATTTGCATACCGACAATCAAGATACAAGAAATCAAAAATCAATGAGACCCAGATTAAGACCTGATTTCTGCGGACCGTAAATCAATGACTGTAAATCAGTGGACGGATTTCAAGAGACTCGTAAATCAAAGGAAATGATCAGATCCGTTAGACACACAAAAAGCTGTCCAATGAGAAGATGACAACACATTTATTGATGTGACATAAAGCTGCAAGCTACAGTTCAAAAGAACAAAGAAAAGCTGGAAGTTTATTAGTATGAATTTGAATATTACTCTCCAACGGTAATATTTAAATCTACACTATAAATACATTGCACTATCTTCAAAAGAAAATGGAGGATGCTGCAAAGTGAAGATTAAAACCAAATATTCAAGCATCTCCATTCAAGAACACAGAGCATTAAATATCCAAATTTACCCCCCCCAAGAGTGTTCTTCATTATTTCTAATCATAAATGTAATATCCTAAGCTTAGAGAGATTTTCCCAACCTTAGCTTAAAGGCTAAAACAATGTAAGGGAAAATCTCACCTAGTTGGAAATAACACCAAACCCATACCCTTTCTTGAGAGAGAAAATTAGTGGTTAAGTGAGGTAGTTAAGAAGCAATCCCGTAAGGGAGGGTAGGCAATCCCGTGAGGGAGATAAGTCACGAGAGAGTGAGAACTCATTAAACATCGAGGAGGTGAATACCTTAGCCATGAATTCATTGATTACTTGAAGTTACATGGAATCCAGTCACAATGGACTCCTCTTTGAACACCTCACATGAACTGTGTGTCCGAGAGGAGAAACCGCACCCTGTTAGACATGGTGAGATGCATCTAAATCAGTTGAGCATACACCATATGAACAATGGTGTGGCAAGAAGCCAACTTTTACATATATCTAACATGGGGTTGCCCCGTGATTGTGAAAAGGATGCTTACCGACAAGTTGAAATCTAAAGGTGAAAAGGGTTACTTTGTGGGATATCCTAAAGAAACTAAAGGATATTACTTCTATCTACCTGAGAAATAATCAGTGATTGTTTATAGGCAGACCAAGTTCCTCGAAGAAGACTATGTCTTTAAGGAACAAGGTCGTAAGCTGATAGAACTTGAAGAAATTCAAGAACCACAAATTAACAAAGAGATTGATATATTGTCAAAGCAACTTGACAAGGAATCGATTTAGGAGCATTCAAAGAATTTTTCACAAATGGGAGTCTTTCACTAGGTGATCGCTCTTTCATTTGGGAGCGTAATTGGAGTAGGTTTGCCAGTGCAAGAACCTCCAAGTGGGCTGAATGACACAAACATAGTTCAAACTCCCGCCCAAGAGGCATCTGATAGTGTAGCTCTTGAGGACTCTTCTGACATTGATGAAATCGATGCACCACAAAATTTTTCACGATCGTAATGTATGTTCTCAAAAACAAATTCAGAGTCTCCGTAAGTATATTAGGTGTTGGGAAATTTATAGTTTTGATGAAAGTTCCAAAAACACATGTAATAGGACCATTCGGACTGTTAGGATTGATGTTTATATTACCCGCTATAGGAGACCAAAAATAATTATCTTTGAAGAACCGATGTAATAGATAGGTCACATATTTAAGGGGAACTCAATATGTATAGGTCGATCAAGACTCAAAGAATAAATTTATCCGACATCCAAAATGCTAGAGAAGAACGTAAGATCGATCGATCCGTTTCTAGTCGATATCTCAAATGTTTAGTCAATGAAGCTCAAACTCGTAATACTTTTAAGATCGGGGTGTAAGACCTACATCGATTGGTCTACTTAGTTGAAGTAAGTCAACCTATATGTGAAGTTTTTGGGGTGATAATTATGCACGATTTGTTTTATTTATCGGGTTGAGACCCACCAGTGAAATAATGTTTCATCTAATCATACGCCTATGATCCCTATTCAGAAGAATGTCAATGGGTTAGTTGGAAGAACTTCACCAAAAGTGAGTAGGGCTATCCAATAAGAACAAGACACGATGATTTGATCAGCCACCAGCGAAAGGATTCGATCTTGCCTTCTCTCTAACGCTATAAAATACAAGTTCACGCCGCCATGCCGCCGCCCCGCTGCACGCCACATCAATCCGGCAAGTCTACCAAATATAGCCGCGAAATTCAAATTCGCTTCCAACGTTGCTTCTTTGATTTCAAGGTCTATAAATATGGGATCACACTTTAGAGTGAAAACACGCGCCGCGAGGAAACGGAACAATCAAGAAGCTAAAGTAATTTCCGCATGGAGAACACGATCAAGAAGATTATTTTTATTAAGTGTTCATCCCATAAGTTCTTAGCATAGAAATCTTTTCATCTAATCGAGTCACTTATACGAAAAAAGAAAAGATTTCATAGTTGAACAAAACAATCTTACCCAAACCCCAAGTTAGGTTAAGTTGTTTAGCAAGATTTTAGACTAGGTTTCTAGTTCTCGTTTTCGGGATTTGAGTGTGAACTCTTTAAACATCTAGTTCATTGTTGGTATTGGTTGGACTAACACATAAAACTAAGTCCAGATTTGTTAAGTAGGTGCCTTTGGATAGGGAAGAGTGGGCTTGGTTTGTCGAACCACTATTTTGTTGCCTCTCTTGCTTTGATTAAACTTGGAATCGTCCTTGTTTGTCGAATTTTTTTCCCAGAATTTTGAGATCACACATGATGTTAAATGATGTTCATGTTTGATGGTCGGTGATTAAAAGACTAACTTTGGAATCGATTTATCAAAAGCGGTTTTTCACAAAAACTTAAAGCTTCATACAGCGTTAAACGATAGTTACGATGCCCGGGAAATCGATAAGTTGGACGTGTCCTTCACTCCAAATTTGGAAGAAATCGCCTCCTTTGAAAATAAAACAAAGTTTTTTTTATCTATTCACCCCTCCCCAACACTTAAAGGCTTGAACTTTCTTAAAACCCGTTAAAACCTACAAGTTTTAATAATCGAGTTGTTGGTTCTATTTTACCCATTGATTTTAAAATTTATCATCGATTCTTGAGGAAGAATCTTTGTGGTCAATCGAATCGATCTTGAAAAACCATTTTTAAAACTCATTCATTTTCCAAAATCACTCAAATGGATAACACCTCGTATGTATCATGATCCGCCAAAGTTCTCAATCGATGAGTATCGCAGTTGGGCCATATATATGTCCAACCATCTAGGTTCGATAAATGCGGAGAATGATGGAAGTCATCGAAAAGGACCCATCATCATTTATTACGACAAACCCCGCAGTTGGAGGAGATCCAGACTTTTGCACTGAAGAGTCTTGTGCGAAAAAGCCCGGCCTTTTGATGGATGCGTAAGAAAGAAATATGATACTCTAGATACTATCGCGAGGCATATTATCATGAAAACCATGGATAAGGTCACCAAGGAAAAGATTAAGTATCTCAAAATCTATCAATGTGGGATACTCTAGGCCGAGATATCGAGGAAATGAATGATGGATAAAAAACAGCATTTCTACAAGCAACTAACCGGTAAAGTTCAAAAAATCAAGATCTTTGTTTGAAACCATCAACGAACTCGATGGAAGGATTACAATGTCTATAAACAAGCAGAACTTGGTAGAGAGATGTCGATAAAGATATCAACTACAAAATCCTAAGGTCTCTCACCAAGAAATGGGACATGAAGGTCACGGTAATCAAGGATTGCCAAGTCATTTAAAAAAATGAAGCCAAGTAACTTGTTCTTGAGCCTTAAAGCTCACGAGTTCGATTTGATTGAAAGAGGACAAGTTCGATGAAGATGAGGTGTTCTTTTTAACTTCAAAATCGATTTATTTTAAGGCAACCAAAAGAACGAAGGCCAACGAACCTGTTGGGAATATAGTAAGTCAAAAAATTCGACGCTTCGCTTACGGAAGCTTTGAGAAGTCAAACGTCCAACTTGGTAAGTATCGAAGATTTTATAAGGACTATCAACATAGCCAAGGAAGAGATAGGAGATCAAAATGATCTCTCTTCCGATGATCGGGAGGATCACAGAGATGAAAGGAAAAGAGATAGTCGACCGGGAAGGAAGAGATAACCAATCGCATGTAAGAAACTCGCACTACTATCGAAAATCAAAGTCACCCGATAGGGTCATACGATTCATTGATTCACCCGAAGGAAAGGTTTGATTTCATGAAGAGATGAGAAGCCAGTGTCACTATAATGTCGGCCTGACTGACGCCAAGAGAAAGGGAAGAAAAGAGGAAATGAAGAGAGCAAACGAATAGGGACTTGAGCCATGGTTGCCGACACGTCAGAATTGACGATTCCTTTCATTTCCGAGGACTCAAAATAATCCTCTCAGAGAAGATTTTAGCTTCATTTAGAAATGACTTCTATGAAAAAGAAGATCCGATATTCTCTTGACGATGATGAGATCTTCCTGACGGCCAGGAGGACCAATTTGAGGTAACCTCCAAACCGCTTGCTTGGCTTCTACACCGCTATCATTAGACACCCTGGGAGATTGACCGTTCTTTTGAATTGCTTGAGGATCTCTCAATGCAAGAAACACTTATGCTATAGTGGAAGTTATTAAATGATAAGTGAGAATTAGAAATAATCACTATTTTAAAGAGAATGATCTCAAAAAGTCTCCAACTTCAATTACTAAATATATATCAATCGAGGAATGTAACATTCGAAAGTTAAGGCTTCGATCAGAGAAGCAGATCAAAGATCACCGGTGGCAATTAAACAAAGAAGTCGATGACTTCAAAATTCTTCAAGCAAAATTATGAGCCGCTCCAAAAGCATGAAAGTCCGAAATCTTCCGAGGATAATCATGAAGAAAATAGAGGTTTTCACAAAATCATCTAAAACTGTTCAAGACATGAACACCTATTTTCAACAACGACAAAAAAGAAGGACTCTTGGCTATGAGAATCCTTCCACATCCTCAAAAGCCCCTACCGATTCATCTCAAAAAGGTGTAATCGACGAAGTTTCACAAAGATACACCAAAAGCCAAACATGTATCTAATAAGGAAAAAAAGACCATTGAAAGGGTAAGGTAGGTGCCTAACCGTATGGGGAACAAAAATGGACCCCAAATCAAAGCATCACCGGAATCAATGAACCCGGTTCTTCCGAGACCTCAACCTCGATCAACAAATCGCATCGAAAAAGACAACCCAGTAAAAGGAAAGTCCAATCGAGACCTAATCAAGGTCACCGTTGATAATAAGCATGCTTCGTAAATCGCAAAAACCACCTATGCCAAAAAAGATATGAATCTTTTGACGGTAGCAAATCGTACTACCCCTATAATCGAAATCTAGGGTCTGCTGTTTTTAACCACAATCGGATAAAAAAAAGACAAATGTAAAAGATAGATCCCAAGTCTTCTAAGTCATCCAAGGTTCACACTAATAATCATACAAAACAAAAGCATATAAAGAGACGATGATTATGTTGATTAATTATGGGAGACAAATCAAGGCCTTCCATCTAACCGATCACAATAGAAGTGCTCGTTTGTATGGATTCCCAAAATTAAACCTAACCCTCAGGACCCAATCCAAAAGGGGTACCTAAAGCCCGATCCGATTGCAGGATCGCGTGGGTCCAAACAAAGGAGGTGTGCAAGCAACTATCACAACATCGATAGTGGATGCTCAAGGCACATGACCGAAGCAAACATCTCCTCGCTCATACATAGAACAGAAAAGGCCCGCGTGTACTCTTGGTGATGATAACTTTGGTTATACCAAAGGGTTCTTACCTTAGAGAATGATGATGTACAAGTAACTCGAGTCTCATAATGTCGGAAGGTCCGCTACAACCTATTATTTATATTTCCAATTTCAAACAACGGATTCAAAAATTAAGTTCTCGATTGATCAATGCACTATCAAGAATCGAGCCACTCAATGATTTTTGCTAACTGGTTCAAGGAAAGGGACGATCTACAAATTGATTGGAATTTTGCCCAAGAAATGCATGCTCGATTGTCAAGAGTTCCAAAAGTAGCGATTGGCTCTTGCAAAAGAATGAGCCATCCGAACTTTAAAACTCTTAATAAGATTGCAAGGATGTCTCTAACAAAAGGACTTCAAAGAATGAAGTATTTTCAAAGGATCGTTTATGTCTTTGCATGTCGTAAGGAAAAAATTTAAAGCTTCATTCAAAAAATTCGGGACCGACATCCAATGATCTACTGACCGCTTCATATGGATCTATTCGGACCCGAATATACCAATTGAACCTCAACGGACGCAAATATACTCGTAATCGTGGATGACTATTCCAAGTTTACTCCGGGTTATATTCTTACATAAGAAGAATGAGACGACAAATTAGAGATACTCCAAAAAAGCGAAAACGACAAAAAATGAGAAGGGGTGTCGGTAGAGTAAAAATCGATAAGATAAAGGTCTGAGAATTTACGAACTCTTTTATTACCGATTTTTTAATAAGTTTGGTATCTGAAAGATGAAACATCACCGCAAGAACGCCCACAACAAAATGGAGTAAATCTAATTTGGAACATAACTCTCAAAGAAGTTCGTCAATACGTCATGTTAGTTGAACATGCAATACCAAGCCGTTTCAAGACATAATCAACACCGCATGCCATACTGTAATTAGATGTCTTTTGACTAAAAGTCTCACTACAAAAACGCCTATGAACCGTGGAAGGACGAGAAAACCTCGTGTTCTTTACTTCCATGTTTTTTAGGTGTAAGTGTTTCATACAAATAACAATGGAAGAGTCGGGTTGAAAACCTTTGAAGCCAAGTCGATGAGGGTATATTCTTAGGATATTCCTCATCTAGCAAGGCTTTCGAGGTTTCACAAATGCACATTAACCCTACTTGTGGAAGAAACACCCCATGTAGTCTTTGATGAAGCATCTTCCCTTTCAAGAGAAATCTCATTTTAAAAGATGTACCGATCAACAAGTACATGCTCGTTTGAAATGGATCACCGACGATCAAGGAAAAGAATCGTAAATCAGAATAATATACATTCCAGATCTAAATGATTCACCATCATTCAGATCCTAAGGTACAAAAAAATCGTCGATGAAGAAGTTCGATATTAAGATCAATCGAACCATCCGGTTATTCAAAGGGAACATCTGAAGTTCCTATAAACGTACATCTCCCATGATGAGTCCAACATCACCGAGACTTGTTCTTATCAAGTGGATCATAACTTCGACCACTCCCAATCGCTAGTAATGAAATTTTATCGAAACGGACGATGTTCTCCAAACCGACGCAAATCGTACGAAGGACTGGATAACCACCATCCAACCGATTCGATAATGAGACCCATCGATAAAGTTAAAACTAGACATCGATTGGTGAAAGTGCCATGTATTCTTTATCCGTAATGTGAAGGAACCAACAACAATAGAGGAAGCTCTACAAGACGCAAGTCGGATTCTAGCCATCAGAAGAGCCGGAACGCTTCGAGAGAAATCAAGTTTGAAACCGGTAGATGCACTCAAGTCATCAAGACGTTATTGGCACGGGCGGGGTATTCAAGAACAAGAGATAGAAAAACGCCATCACCATAAGGCAAGACTTGTTGCTAAGGGGTATTCACAATCGTAAGGAATTGATTATGATGAGACCTTTGCACCGATTTAAAGCCATTCGTCAAAACTTTAAGCATATGCTTCCCACAGAGGGTTCACTTCAGGTATCGATGGACGTAAAGAGTGCTTTTCTTAAACGGGGTACTAGCAGAGGAAGTT
This sequence comes from Stenogyne calaminthoides, assembly GCA_037126765.1. Lineage (NCBI taxonomy): Eukaryota > Viridiplantae > Streptophyta > Magnoliopsida > Lamiales > Lamiaceae > Stenogyne > Stenogyne calaminthoides. The sequence continues at coordinate 17,372,976 of JBBCBC010000031.1, read as the reverse complement.
TATGTCGAACAACCTCCGTGCTTTGAAAAGGGCAACCAAGTGTACCGCTTAAGAAAAGCTCTTTATGGCTCAAACAAAGCTCCTCGAGCTTGGTATGATACACTCTCTCATTCTTGATCGACAAAGGGTTCACTAAAGGAACAAAGGACGTAACCTTATTCGTAATAGAAGATGGAGAAGATATTCGATGGTTCGGATCTCACGGACGACATCATCTTGGATCCCCTAACAAGAGTCTATGTGAAAGATTCAAAAACCGATGCAAGGGAAGTTCGAGATGTCCATGATGGGTCGATGAATTACTTTAAGATCCCCTTCAAGTAAAGCAAAGTACGTAAGGGATATTCATCTTGCATCTTTGGAAAAGTACACTAGAATTTATTGGCTAAGTTTGGAGTTCAAAATTGTAAGGAAGCCAAAATTCCTATGATGATTGGATTCAAGATGGATCCAGATGAGGATGGTCGAAAAACAAATCGGAAGGAATATAGGGCTCTCATTGGATCTCTACTATACCGACCGCCAAAAACCGAGATATAACCTTCGCAGAGGGTGTATGTGCAATTTCGAAAGCAAATCCAATGATAAGCCACCTTTGGATTCCGAAGGGACGGTAAATCTTGGTTTATTTTACCCATCGATGATAATCTAGAGCTTAGTGGGTGTTCGATTACGATTATGGAGGTTGCAAGATTGAATCGGAAAAATCCACCTCGTGAACTTGTCAGTTCTTAGGAAGTAAACCGATCTCGTGGTTTTCAAAAAAGGTTCATTCGATTCAAACATCTACTACCAAGGTAATATATGGTCACTTGAGGAAAAAGTTATTGTTCCTAACTACATTAGTCTTCGGTTTTGAGGGATTATAACATTGAAGCTAACAATGTACCTATTTTACGGACCATGCATATAATAGTCTTTATTGCAATCACTTTCGAGAATCCCGTTCTACATACAAGATGCAAGCATGTGGATGTCGGACACCATTTTATAAGAGATCATGTTGAAAAGAAGAATATCGAATGGAAAAGATTCATACCGATATACGAAAAGTCGATATTCTAACCAAGCCACTAATTGAGATCGATTTAAGAATTATGCAATGAGCTAGGGCTTCGGATCTTGGAGAAAATGCACCTAAAATGTTTGATGGAATGATCTCTCGAACCACCGGTTAAGAGACTAACCAGTTGAAAGGAATCGATTGAGTTTGGTATCTCAACCGATCGTAAGATCGATCGGAACCGATGTGAGAAATCGATCGATTTACAAGATTATCGAAGTTAAAGGAACCCGATCGATGTTAAGGTTTATCAGATTAAAGGAAACACTCACTTTTAAAAGGAATATCTGATTAAATCAGTTGGATTATTTTACATCCTTGTAAGTCGATTAAGCTGATATTCAACAAGCAAGATTCACAAGTGGTATTCACAAGATTAAAGCTTAAAATCGCATAAGGATACAGGAATTTTACACAACAATGGAATAATAGAACTTTTCATTGATAAAGACCCGAAGGTCAGGTTAAATTACAAGATACAAGTACAAAGGACCCGGAGGTCAATACATAAGTGATAACCTATAACCCTAAACCCTCATCCTAACCCAAGTGGAGCAGGGAGAGAGAGAGATTTTAAATCTGATGCTCTCATTTTCCCCCACTTAACAAGGGTGAGAGAGGCTTTAAAAAAAAAAAAAAATCCAAGGCGCTCGCAGAAGCTGAAGATCAAGAAAAATGGAGCGAGAGCGGCCTTGATAGATTTTTTAAAACTTGAGCCCTAAGAAAGAGTCGAATGGGCTCTCCAAATTGTTAAATGGTGAGTTGATATAGGAAGATCACCGTTGTCCGATCAAGACCGTATATCAAACTCACGCTCATTTTCGAACTAAGTCCTTGTTGATGGTAGTTACGTCATAACGATAGACACACAAGGTGCATACTTAGGAGAAGTGTCTTCTTCGCCGTTGCAAAAGGTAAAGAAAGTTCGCCGCCATGGTGGTAGAGAAGCTTTGCAACAATCGTATGTGAAATCTTTGGACGATGACGAAAACAAAGAATAAGGGACGCAAAGGGTTGATTTGAGAAGTTTAAATCATTGAAAAAGGGTTAAAGGTGTTTTTTTAAGTTTCACCGGAAATAGAGGTTCACCAGGATACATGATTCTACAAAGAAGATAAGTATGGTGAATGGGTTATGTTGTGTAAAACAATTGGTCCAATTTATAGAGGCCAAGCAAGGGTGCAAATGCAAATATCGAAGTTCTCAAAACCTTTTTAGAAATCAAGACCAAAAGGACAAAACAGGAATCACGCGACCGATAATTGATAAATTCTACGGCGGATTGACATATCGAAAGATTCGCATTTATAATTACGCATGTCAAATCGCTACCAACTTAGGAATAAATAAGTTACTATCCTGAACTAAGTTTTTACGGTAACACTTATCCCAAGAATTGGCTTGATCCGAGAAGAATCAGATTAGGTCAACTAAAATCTGATTACATACGAAGCTGATCAGATAAGGAAGATCAGTTGAGCTTGAAACTCCAACAAATCAGATACATCAGTCTATGGGAAAAAAAGAAATATCAGTTGAAGGGGGAACTTCAACCCATCAAGGAGGATCGAAGAAAAATCGGACATATTCAAGGAAAGATCGGTGAGAGCTTGAAACTTCAACAGATCGATCTGAAGTGAAGAAGATCGACTAAAAGGATCGGTTGGGAAATTTTAAGGCTTAAAAAAAATACTAAGATCAACAAGTGAAATCAACATGGACAAGTGGTATTGATGATTACAATATCACCAACCGATACACTTTTTCTTTTCTCTTGTTCTTTGCTTATTTATCGGATCTTATCGATATTATTTGCCTTTTACCCACCCATTATCCTTGTGGACGATTCTCTGCAAATCATTTAATCACGGACGTGGGAACATGTATTAAGTGTTACTAAATGTGCTTTTAAATCCAAAAAGGTTTTCGTCGTCTTTTTCAAACCTACGATCAAAACCGCTTAACTGGAGCGTTTAATCTTTTCAAACAATTTGATCTTCAAAATCGTGTCTTCTTCTTCCCTCCTCGTTTTTTATAAAGTTCATCAAAAACATACCGAGTTTTTCCATTTCACAAACTTGCGATTCAAATTTTTTTTTTTTTCCTAAGTTTCAAAATCAACTTTCCAAAAAAAGCAACTGGTAATTTATGTTTATTTGATGTATTCTTTGATCTTAAATGCTTTTATTCTGTGTTATGCTTTGTTGTTTCTTGGTTTTCGCATATATGATGTTCTTTTGTATTAATGCACAATTTTAACCAATCTATCTTATCTCAGATGATGATCACTACGGATGGGAAAAATAATGTGCAACTATACGAATCGCAACAAAGATTGTGGATGATAAGTTCGCATCCCTCAATATCACTCGATCCTAAATCCATGGAGGTCGAGCAAATTCTTTCAAAAGGCCTTGAGAAATTTTTTTTATCAACTAACGCAATCCAAAGTGATGCAAAGATGAAGCACTAAATTCCTAAGGAATTTAAGAGTGGATACGGATGCTCCAGAGATTAACTACTTTTCAATAATAATTCGAAGAAATCGACCGACGAATGAAGATATAACTCGTCTGCTCAAATTTTACCAAAAGGACGGATCTACCGCTCATTACTGGGAGAAAGAAGATGAAATTGATCGTAAAAAGTTTCTTTTTCAGAGAGGCCGACAAACATCATACTTCAGTTTTGTCGCCAATGCTCAAGAGGAAATACCGATTGTTGTTTGACATATTGTCAAAAACAATTATGGGTATTTTCATTCAACCAGATGCTATTACATCCGTCAAACTCATGCAAATGGCTTAATAATTGATGGAGCCAAGAACATCAACTGCATGGGTTTCGAAGGCCATTCTACTCCAAGAACATGAGAAATTTGGAGTTGATGAGTGGAGGCAGATATCTCAAGAAGAAGATCAAACAGCCATCTCAACAAGGTTGCCAGTTATCCTTCAAGATAAAATGCCAAAGGCCAATTGGGAACAGAAATGGATCAAGTCCTATAAGGCTTTTCTCACGACCCACTTCAGTCATTGGGGGCCACCAGACGATGATATGCGGCCAACCCCCCAAAGTCAAAGAAGGAAAAGGCAAGAAGAAAGCGATCCCTTCTCAAGACCAGATGCGCCCGATTCCGGGTGAAGGACCCCCAGATGGCTCACCAGATGCCCCAAGAAGAAGAAAAAAGAAAACGTCGAAGGCCCAGACAAGAGGTCAAGAAGGCAATCCGCAAGCCTATGACTCCTTCTTGAAGATGAGTCGATGAAGAAAGAGCACCAGTTCTCACCACAAAAATCTTAACCGACAGCTTAGTTCATCTTCATCGCCAGGTCATTTATTTAACGAAAAACAAATAACGACCTTAAATCCAGACAACTCATTCGCCACTGATCACTAATGGTCCTGAATTTAACTCTCCTTTCTTTTTCCCGCCAAAAAATAAATCCGAAACATTCAATTAAAAAACCATTCATTAATATGCATGAAAATTAAACACATTAAATATCATCCCTGGATAATCGAACCGAAAGCCAACTTCATTTCTTCTTCCCTTCAATTTCATCAAACTAATTCGACCGACAATTCCGAGTCCAATCAACAAAGATCATAACCAGAAATTGATCGAATGCCAATCGAAAAGAGAGAGATTGATGAGTTGTACCCAGAATCATTGCCCAACCCGCCATAAGAAATAAGTCATGGAGATCCTCACCTAAGAGATCTTCGATTAAAAATCTTCTCAATTCAAAATAATTATTGAACAGATGGGCGGTGCATGAGTTTGCAATTCGATTTCGGCATGAGGAAATCTTTTTAAGTAGATCACCACCGAGCTTATAACCTAAATCATAAAGCTCGATCCACAGGAAGCTAGGGTTGCTTCACAGAAGAATTTCCCAAATCGCCGACAAGGCTCCACGAAGCAGATGCCATCATGAAGGATGCAGAGCGCCGATGATAAGGAACTGTGCCAAAAGCTCATGACCAACCACCGGAGGCACAAACAACTGGAATTTCAAGTGACACTCAACATTCCAACATCACACGCCACTATTTTATCAACTTCAGAGATCAAATCTTGTCTCAAAGATCTCCCGAAAGAAGAAGTTGAGGGACCGATAGTCGATCAAAGGCAGATTGCCATCAAGGAAATAAAAAAATGAAAGGAAAATGGCTATTTCCCAGATTAGGGCAATCAAAGATCGGGTCAATTCCCAGATTATGTCCATCGAAAATTGATAAAGACCGCTGATACCAAATAACTTTGTGGACAAACAACAAGTTTTTTTAAAATGCTCACCGACAAGCTAAATCCGTAAGAGAGACTTGACAAAATCGATTAAAACACTTCCAATATGGAATCTGCCAAGATTATTTATCAAAGATTCAAAATCTAATCGCTAAATCAAGGCATCTCTGTTCATTCTCAACAAGGCGATCGAGTCAATTTGGTTCTCTCGACCTCCCACCTTTACTTTTTTTGATCAAACCAAAAAAATATTTTGGATGAGTGAGAAAACCAATTTTGAAATTTTGAAGGGCTTAACAAAAAGGGACATCACAAACTTAGGCTAATTTCAAAAATGTCCAAAGAATTATATATTGGAAGCTCGAAAATGTCAAGAAGAAAGAAGGGCGTAAAAATGTCGAGGGAGAATATAAAATCCGAACAAAAAATTCAGATCGAGAGTAAAAGAAAGGAATATTTGGAAAATCCGTACTATAATAACCTAAGTCCGCCAAAGAAGAGTTGATGAGATCATCCCAAAACCTAAGCACAAGATGCTAAGAAATTTGAGGAATGGAATAAGATCAGAGGAATGGCTTCGATGCCTTTTGTTCTTAATCTTGTCCCACAAGAAGAATCTCCCGATGAAGAATTCCTCAACCGTTAGAAAAAACAAATACCCGGATTTTCTAAGTATCTCGGAAAATGAGGCCAATGTAATTAATCAATGTAAAAATAACTCGCCAAGAGTATGATCTCCGAGTACTCAAGAAGGCAGATGGCTCATTTGACAGATCGGCATTTCAAAGATTCTATTTTGACATCCTCGCATAACGCAAATAATCGATCCTCGCCAGATCGATGATGTCAAATGGAAACTTTATCGATTTTCAACGCAATCTCAAGATCAAAGAGAGATGCCGTATGATACAAGCCCAAAGAGTGAAGAATCGTAAAACTACTTATAATCACCAAGTTATTATTTTCAAACTTTTCCGATGTAACATGTAATCAACATTCATTAATGAGAAAAGTTTATTTTTTTTCGATCCTAAGACAAAGTCTCATTGTTTTCCGATTATATGCTCTTAATCGTTTCTATTTTTTTATCAATCAGATTTGGTTTCTCAAAGTGTTTTGGTTTCATCAAAAAAAAATTGTTGGGAAATTTATAGTTTTGATGAAAGTTCCAAAAACACATAATAGGACCTTGACCAATTTACTGTTAGGTTTCTTTGATGTTTATATTACCCGCTATAGGAGACCACTGATAATTATTGTATAGAAACAACCGATGTAATAGATAGGTCACATATTGAGGGGGAACTCAATATGTATAGGTCGATTCAAGACTCAAAGAACAAATAAGATATCCGACAGCCAAAATGCTAGAGAAGAACATAAGATCGATCGACCGTTTTAGTCGATATCTCAAATCAAAGCTCAAACTCGACACTAAGATCGCATGAAGATGACCTACATCGATTTTGTCTACTAGTTGAAGTAAGTAAACTAAGACTTATCGAAAAGATCGATTTATTAGATGAATTTGAATATCACCAATGAAATAATGTTTAATCTAATCAAATACGCCTATGATCTTCAACAAGAAGAATGTCAAGCTTAGTTGGAAGAACTTCAACCAAAAAAGTGAGTCCGCTATCCAATAAGAACAAGACATTAAATATCGGAGCCGATTTAAGTTTTTGATCTTTTGCCTTCTCTCTAACGCATAAAATACAAGTTCACGCTTTTTCCCAACCTTTCTTAAGACGCCACATCAATCCTATCTAAAATATAGCCTAAATTCAAATTGCTCTCCAACGGCTCTTTGATTTCAAGGTCTATAAATATGGGATCACACTTTAGAGTGAAAACACTAAAAAACGAAGCGAAACGTAATAACAATCAAGAAGCTAAAAGCTAATTTCCGCATCGAAGAACACGATCAAGAAGATTATTTTTTATTAAGTGTTCATCCCATAAGTTCTTAGCATAGAAATCTTTTCATCTAAATTTGTCAGAAGGAGAATACGCAAGAAAAGATTTCATAGTTGATGAACAAAACAATCTTACCCAAACCCCAAGTTAGGTTAAGTTGTTTAGAAGATTCGCATAGGGTTTCTAGTTCCGATTTGAGGATCGGTTGAGTGTGAACTCTTTAAACATCTAGTTTGTATGTGTTGACTAACACATAAAACTAAGTCCAAAAAGTAGGTGCCCTTTTGATAGGGAAGAGTGGACGTAGGACCGGTTTGTCCTAACCACTATAAATCTTGTGTGCCTTCTCTTGCTTTGATTAATCGCTTTACAATCGCACAAACCTTTAAAAAAAGTATAAATTTCCAAGTTGAGATCAAGCACCAAGCTTAACAAAGAGATCATATATTGTCAACACTTCAAATAATGATTAAAAGACTAACTTTGGAATCGATTTATCAAAAACCGGGAGTTTTCACACGGGTAAAACTTAAGTTTTGCACACATCCCGCTTAAACCGATAGTTTGCTGCAACCGAACCTCTTCAGAGATCAAGAAGTTGGTTCAAACCTAAACAAGATTCACTCGAATTTGTAGCAAAGAGGAATCTTTTGACACTGATGCAAAAAAATTTTCACGTCTATTCACCCTCCCTCTGACTTACGCCTCACTAAACCCGTTCGGGACCTACATTAGGAATTGTAATCCGCCCATTAGATACGGTTACCTCTTGGAGGAACTAGTTAATGTGGACATACCGTATAAGAACGATCCTAATACTTATTCTGAAACAATATCAGATATTGATTTAGGGAAGTGGCATGAAGCCATGAAATTTGAGATGGACTCGATGTACACCAATCAAGTCTAGGACTTGGTTGAGTTGCCTAAAGGGGTTAGACCCATATGTTGCGATTGGGTCTTCATGCAAAAGACCAATGCAAATGGCAAAGTACAAACCTACAAAGCTAGGTTGGTGGCGAAGGGTAAGTCAACGCGAAGGCATTGACTGTGATGAGACCTTCTCACTAGTTACAAAGATCAAGTCCATTCGAATTTTACTTGCGATAGCAGTACACTGTGATTATGAGATTTGACAGATGGACGCCAAAATAGCTTTCCTCAATGGAGACATTGATAAGGAAGTGTTTATGACTCAACCGGAAGGTTTCACATCTAAGTCAAATTCTAATCTAGAATGCAAGCTAAATATATCCATTTATGGATTGAAGCAAGCTTCTAGGAGTTGGAATATCCGATTTGATGAAGCTATCAAGTCTTTTGACTTCATCAGAAATTCGGAAGATCCTTGTGTTTATTGTAAACACAACGGGAAGAATGTTGTTTTCATAATCGTGTATGTCAATGACACATTGATTTTGAGAAATAATATCACGTTAATGCAGTCCGTTGAAGATTAGTTATCAAAGACCTTCATGGTGAAGGATATTTCTGAAGCCTGCTACATCTTAGGGATCAAGATCTAAAGGGATAGATCTAAGAGAACGTTGAGGCTGTCACAGTCCACCTATGTAGACAAGGTGTTAAAGCGTTTTGCTATAGAGAACTCTAAGAGAGGGTCTCTACCGGTAAATCATGGGATAAAGCTGTCAAAGAAGGATTGTCCTTCTGTTGAAGTTGATATCAAGCACATGAAATATGTCCCATATGCATATGCAATTGGGTCAATCATGTATGCCATGACTTGCACTAGGCCAAACGTGGTCTACGCTATCAACATCACTGATGGATACCAACAGAATCTGGGTGAGTCTCACTGGATTGTTGTCAAGACCATTCTGAAGTATCTTAGACAAACTAAAGAATGTTTCCTTGTCTATAGTGGACAGTCAGAACCAGTAGTGACTGGTTATGCTGACGCAAGTTTCCAATCTGACTATGATGATTACAAATCACAGTCAGGTTACTTTTCACTCTCAATAATGAGGCAGTCAGTTGGAATAGTTCCAAGCAAAAGGACCGCAGATTCAACAATCGAAGTTGAGTACATTGCTGTATCAGAAGCCTCAAGGAGGCTGTCTGGATTTTATAGTTCTTAAGAGAACACGGGGTAGTTCCTAGTGTCAGTTGTCTAATAATTTTTTTATTGAGACAACGCTGGTGCGAATGCGCAAGCAAAGGAACTGAGATCAGCAAACAGAAACAAGCATGCACCTAGACTTATAATTTGATCTGAGAGATCATAAGGATATGAGAAATGGAATTAAAATGTATTCCCACATATTTAATTTGAAAGATCATTTCACCAAAACACTGAGTGTTCATGTACACACTAGACATTTGATGGTCTAGGGGTTAAACATGTAGGTGATTGACTCTAGTCCAGGTGGGAGATTGTTAGTGTTAGTGTCCTAGAGACAATCTATTTTAAGGACATAATACTCGATGATATTCAGTTTGATTTAATATTATAGTTCACTTAATATTAATGTATGGCAATGCGCTTGTTTGAATATTATATTTGATTGTTTGCATTTATTTATACAAGTGTTCCCATGAGTCATTGCTGTCATTGAGGTTGTGAGAACTCAGATGACTTAAGCATGATTCTCAAATAGCCCCGATCAAGGATCATCAAGAATGGGATATTGATGATGCAATGGAGATCGGTGTGCAATCTGCATCACACTCTTAGAGAGTGTAGTAAAATCTCACTTACTACGAGATAATAGGTATCTCATGATGGATGCACAAATACCTTAGAGGGTATTGGTATACACATCCGAGAAATCGTTTGATGTAGTTCCACTATATGTGTCTACGGGTGTCTCGGTTAGTGGGAGCGATGCGATACTCCTTTGACTTGAGGTCAATACGCACGACATGTTTGGGATGATAAACTTTGACCATGACCGAAGCTTGCACCCATCTATGGGTAGATATGACTTGAATTGGGTTCATTACGAAGTGCATGTGCGTGGTAGTTGAGCCAAGAATATGATTCATTCCTCAAAGTGGATTTAGAGAGAATACTCATCTTCTCGTCATAATTGGATCTAAGTCATCGGCCGATGCACGTCAACTTAGACTTTGTGGCTAAGTGTGACATACATGATCAATTAGTGATTAGAGATAAATTGATTAAGTTATTTGAATAGACACTTCATCATGTTCAAGACTTAATCGAGTATTCGCTAATGAAAGGAGAAAATCATAATAGCCCATGTTTCAGTTACAGGTAGTTGCACGTTTCTCGCAACGTACCTCATATATTGAGAATGTCTGATTTATTGTCTATGGTTCAATTAAGACCGTTAGTTTGACTAATCGCTCGGTATATGAGGGCCTATGGGTCACACAACAAGTAGTTTCCTTTTACGGATTATAGTTGGTTGATTAAATGTTAAATTAGATTTAATATTTAATTTATGGAGAAGTAATTAATAATAAATTAATTTGGAATGAATTATTATTAATATTTAATTAAATTAGATTTAATTAAATAAAAATTCCCAATAATTATATTTGGAATATAATTGTAGGATTTAATGTATATGGAAATAAATCGTAGAGATTTTCATATAAGACATTTAAATCCGTAGAGATTTATATTTAGGGAATTAAATTAAAAGGAATTAATTTAATTTGAGATTAGGGATTTTATTTCCTAATTGGGCTTAGCTTGGGAAATAAGCTAAGTCTCCCTATATATACAAGCTCTTGGGAATTCACAAAAAAAACGTTAATTCATTATTCTCCATAAGATCTAGAGTTAGAATTTTCCTAGCAAATTCATCTCGGGATTCAACGCTGGCAAATCCGTGCAAGTCCGTGATTGGGGATTACGTGGATACCATAGTAGAGAAAATTGTATACGAATTACTCTAAGAATTCTGTTTACATTTACTCGTATTTAATTATGTAATTAATTATTCGTTGTTGGTGAACTGTTTAATTACGCTGCGCATGTATTACGTGTTTACGTGCCTCTAAAATCCAACATCCAGCTCTTAGCAGCTTCCTGATCTCCTTCTTGATAATTCCATCTTTTCTCGTGCATGAAAGTTCTCAACTTTTGCTTCTTTGTTTCACTGGTCTTGCCCCTGGCTTTACATTGAGATAATGCAAAGCCACATCTTGGGGAATCCCTGTCATGTCCTCGGGTGAGAAGGCAAAAATATATGCATTCCTCCTCAAGATCTCGATCATCCATCTTTTCCTCTTGCTCCCTCGAGAGCTCTGTCTCTGTAAACAAACACCTTCAAGTGACCCACCTGGACCAACCTTTCAATCTCATCCTTCAAATGGAAATATTGGTTAGTATCATGGCCATAATCGTTATAAAAACGATAAACCTTGTCAGATTTCATCTTCGATGGTCCTCTCGCTCTGGACCATGGATATTTCATTTCTGGGAGATCTCCTGCCACCTCCAGAAACTCTGTTGGGCTTTGGATCCCAAGAAAGGGGTGTATTTCTCAAACCCATCGAGGTCCATTGTAGGAATGTCTTTGGTTCTCGCCTCCGCCTCCGAACTCAATCTTACTTTCATTTTTGCTCCTCTTGGAATCTGATTCCCTCCTTTTATCACTGTATGTTGACTTAGTCTTAACCTTCTTAAATTTCCCCGATCTCCTCGCCAGGTGACGCGTGCTTCTATTCTATTCATGGGTCGTCAAGGACGTCACATGTTTCTTGGCGAGGGATGAAAATAAGTCCCCCTCTAGCAATCCATTAGTCAGGGCATTGATCTTCACCTCTGGAGTGGTTGTAGGAACCTCCAGAGCAGCCTGATTGAAATGCTACAGAAATTCTCTCAAACTTTCATTCTCCCCCTACCTCATGTTGAAAAGAGCCAGGGTTGCCCTCGATTGCCTCCTGGCACTGGCGAATTTATGCAGGAACATCTGGTTGAAACCCGATTCATCTGCCACCTCATGGTTTCCATCTGTTGCAGACCTCGTGGTCTTAATAATTAATTGGATCATCAAGAGAGTTTTCTTGCTACCCTCGAATTGTACCTCCAGGTTACGCTGCCCACCTCAATGGATGGATGGACCTCTAGTCTGCACTGCTCACCTCGCTGGGCGGACGTACCTCCAGTCTGCACTGAGTGACCCCCTTGTCTCATCTCGAGATGAGTAAAAAGTATATCCTCCCTGCCAGCTTGTTGCCACAATTCCAAAAAATATGGGAACCACTTTATTCTTTACTTAGTCTTCCCCCTAAAGTTGGGGGTCTTTAACTGATCATATTCCCTTTAAATCAGGAACCACTCTCTAGTTCTCTGTTTATATCCCTAAAAAATAGAAAACTGTATCTTGTTTGTTGACTCAGTCCCCACTAAAAGTGGGGGCTATGAACTGCTTTCTCCAGGGAAACCTCGTGGCCCCCTATTTTTCGGACACTCAAAATCCAACAATACATCCAGATTTAATTAAACCCAGAATCTATTGAGAATATTCAAAGATTTCACAAAATTATCCAAAGATTTCATGCAATCATCTCAACTCTTATCACTACTCCATGATTTTTCACACCACATTTAAAAATAAACATCCCTTTTCTCACATATACACATAGCAGATATATCCAGCAACTTCTTTGAACATATTCCAGGAAATTCATAAGTCCAGAAATAACAGCTCTCTAGAGCATAGAATCAGAAGGTTCCTCCAGAGACGAAACTAATTCTATTAAATGCGTCTCCAAGAGACGACATCATCCATATATCAAAATTCATAAAAATCATTCACATAATCAAAACGAGATGAAAATGATTATTCAAAATTCAATTATATTCATGATCTCACTCCAAGCTCTTAACTTAGCATTTATAAGCTAGATTAATTCGAAGAAGAATTCAGTAAAATTTCAAGAGCAACTCATGTCTTGCTCAGATATTTCCACAGACGGAGCCAATTTGATGTGCAAAAAAGTGATCAAGAGATGAACTGGAATTCAACGGGGATTCGTACGTTGAATGTCGAAAATCCTTCACGTTTTGACTGCAGGAACCTCGCCAATTTCCTCGGAACTAACTCCCTCAGCCCACTTCTTAGTTCACGCGGATCAAGATACTTTCTGACCGTTGATATTCTCTTCTCTCAACGGTCAAGATTAGTCTCTCATTCCACAGGTCCTTACTCATTAAGCCCTCTAAGGCATCTCTCGGACTAAGGTCCACGTTCTTGGGGCCGGCTCCCCTGGGCCCAATCTTCTTAGATTTATCGGCCCTAGTTAAATGACTCAAAATCCTTAATCTCTAGGGCCCAGGTTATTCTCCTGGGCCCATCTTCTCAGCTTGCTACCCTTCATTGGGCCTCGTTTTTCTCAAGGCCCCTTAGTTCAGGGCATCTCTAGTCTGCTCAAATATCAGGGTCTTGGACATCTCTTCCACACCCAACTCATCTCTTTATTTCTTCAGCCCATGCGATCATTCTTAAATCCTTCTAATATGTGGTCAAACTTCCACGTGTCTCTTTCCCATTGGACGACACAAATATTCCCCATCAACAACTAAACTTAAAAACATTAAAAAAAAAATCTCTAGCTATGACATGAGCAGTGGCAATGGGTGGTGGTAGACGAGCTATCACTTAAAAAAAATAGAAGGTTGCCTACATAATTTTCCAAAAAATAGAGGATTGCCTAGGGAATATTTCAATTTGGCTAGACATTTTTATTCATAGGTAAATTTGTCCTACGGAATGTAATTCGTAGGTAAATTTATTTGTAAGTCATTTCTAAACCATAAATATAATTGCCTACAAAAATGTAAGTTGCCTAAGGAATTATCTTTTGTAGTTAATTAGTTTGCCTACGGAAATTAGGAATGTGTAGGTAGTTTCATGGTAGGTAATTTGTTTGTCTAGAAAATTATTTTGTGTAGGTAACTTTTCATAGATTTTTCTAAAAATTGGTAGGCAAATCCTAGGTAATAGTCACTTTTAAGGATCAAATTATTTTTGTAGAAAAATTTCATAGGCATTTGAAAATTTTGGTAGATAATTTTTCATTTTTTTATAATGCGTCAGTGAAGGATGATTTCAAAACTTGGGATATTATAGGTGTACTATTTGATTTGAATGGAGGAAACAATTAGGAGGGAGAATAGTAATTTAAGAAGTTATCGGGGGTGTACTAATTATGTGAGGGAACTTATCTTGGAGTGTATTTCCTAAAAATGGGATGAGAATAAACCTGGGCCTTGTATTATTGACAGAAAACTGATTAGTTACTGTTGAAGGCCCAATAGGTACGGCAGTAAGCCCAATAAGACCCAGCCACAGGGAGCTCAACTGAAAGAGCTCGGGAGTAATAAATTTCTACTTTCTTTGGCATTCATTTTAATGGTAAGTCTTGTATGCGTTTAGGTGTACCGTACACTTATAATATATTTTAGAATCATGTAATTTGTTATATTAAAAAATACAACTTATTTATATTGAGCCGTATAATTATTAATATGAATGTCCAGAGTAAACAAGTTGCATCTTTCAGTATAATAAGTTGCATGATTTTAAAATACACGATGTACCTGGATGTATATGAGACTCACTCTATTTTAATTATTCAAAACTGGGCAACTAGCTTTATAATGTTAGATATCATTTTTTTTTTTTTTAAATATAATCAATTACACTATGAGCTACACTCGATGAAGAATTATTGAGTATATAACATTCACTATTTTTATACTTTCTTTTATACAATTATGTGCACACTCGATGTATCCAACAATTTTAATGTTTAACTTATCAAATTTAAGATGACTCTAACAACCGGTTTGTTATTATTGGAGGTATACAATTAGACTAAGTCTTGTACACATTTAGGTGCAATGTACACTTATACAATTTATTATATTAAAAAATATAATTTATTTATATTGAATCGTGCAACTATTAATATGAAAAAAATAATTGACAATTTAAAATAGAAACAAATTGCGTATTTTAATATAACAAGTTAGACGTTTTAAAAATTTTTATAAGTCAAGACTTATAACTTTGGATCTTTAAAAAAATCGATAAAAAAACATATTTCCTAATTAGAGAGATTATATTTATTGACATTAACATGTTTATTTCAGATTACATGATTACGATCTTATTAGTTTTATAAAAATAAAATATGAAAAAGTTAACCCCAATTTTAAAATTTTAAATGGTTATACTTTGGAAAACTTTTTGCTAATTTATTTTGCCCAAAAGTAGGTAACTTGTGATCAATGGTCAAGCTTATACACGATCGATTTCTGACCTACCAAAACCAAATCATCATAATTTTGAAATAAAAAGGTTATTCAGTTTCGTTGGTAATTAAGAAAAAGAATTCCAATCTGAAAATCGCAATGGTGGGTTGGAAATTGGAATTAGTGGTGGTGGCCCACACTGCTTTTGACAAGTGTTTTCTACATTGGACAACCTGTCACGTCCGGGCAATTCGGGCAGCACCCTCTCCACCCCCAATTATTACCAATTGGGCATTTCCATGTGCCATACCGGTTGTTGTTCGAGTAGAGTCGAGCCGAACCGAGTATTTGATTCGATATGGTTATATTGAATTCGAACTGACTCAATTATATTAAGAAATTGAAAATAAAATTTGGTTTGATTGGCAAACGAGCCTAGTGTATAGGAATAATAATATTGGACATAATACCATAGCACGACACGAAAATAATGTGAGAATTGTGGATTGATGTTTAGATTTATTGTGTTCGTGTCATTACTGTGTTGACACGATAATGACATGAAGTTCTCTTGTTGTGTTCGTGTCAACCGGATAAACTTGAAAAAATATTTGGATTGTATATATGATTTGATATTGTGTAATTTTATTACAGATATTATATTTTTTTATCGTGTAACGTGTATACGTGTCATATTATATCATGTCAAATATTATTATATACATTCTATTATAAAATTTATTTATTTTTCTTATCGTGTCATATCATGTCGTGTTGACACCAAATTTTTCGTGTTCGTGGCGTATCAACACAAATTCTTACCGTGTCGAGTTCGTGTTTAACCTTATCGTGTCGTGTCGACAAGAAACACAACACGATAGCTCGAATTGCCAACCCTACTAGTGGAATTACAAGAAATTTATTGGTTATCAAGACTAACGAGTTAAGCTTAAGTAGGTTCGTTAGTAAATCAAGTGTTTTACGAGATGGAGAACACTTATCAATATAAACGAATCAAGTTCGAACTTTAACTAGTCGAGCTCAAGTAAACTCATTAATAAATAATGTGTTTTCCGAATTTGAGCTCGATTCTTTATCAATATAAACGAACCGAGTTCGACCCTTAACGAGTCGAGCCAGCTCTCGAGCTGCTCATTTCGTTTAACAGTTCTACCCCCAATCTCCATGTTTTTACACTCCCATCCCGGGCAGCTCCCCCCACCCCCCAACCCCTTGTTGATAGCTGGACAAAGCAAAAAAAAAAAACTTTAGGTGTATATAAACCCCCCACTCTGCCCCTTCTTTTTACAATTCATTCATTCCCCTCATTTCTCTACAAAAACACAAGTTTTAAATATATATACATCAATGGAGGCCAAGAACATGAAGATGGCATTCATGATGGTCATGCTCATGGCACTCTCCGCCGTCAACGGCGTCGCCGCTGCAGACGGTCCGGCGCCGGCCCCCACTTCCGACGCCTCCGTTTTCATCCCCACTTTCTTTGCCTCCTTTGTTGCCATGGCTTTTGCTCTTCCCTTCTAAATTACCTTTTTAATTTTATTTTAATTCCTAGTTTTTTGACATTATATTTTCGTATTTAACATATTGTTTGCAGTATTGATGATGTTGGATTTGGTTCATATCTTGGTTGGTTGTGAATTTCCCTCTTGACTCTGTGTAATTTAAACATTAGAAAGGGTGTACCTTCATTCTTATGTAACATATTGTTCCTTATTAATAAGATATTTAATTTTTCTTCTCTCCCACTCTCATCATTTCCATATATATACAATGTGGATGGATTTTTCTCGTACCAAAAAATATTCAAATTCAATAAGAATCAATCAACGAGTGGGTGTCATGTACATCCAGATGCACCATATATTTATAGTGTATTTTAAAATCATGCAATTTGTTTACATTGAACTATGTAATTTTTTTTTATATTAATAATTACACGATTCCGTGTAAAAAGTTTCATTTTTTAATATAACAAGTTGCATTTTTCTAAAATGCACTGCACGATGCA
Organism: Stenogyne calaminthoides; assembly: GCA_037126765.1. Lineage (NCBI taxonomy): Eukaryota > Viridiplantae > Streptophyta > Magnoliopsida > Lamiales > Lamiaceae > Stenogyne > Stenogyne calaminthoides. The sequence continues at coordinate 17,355,512 of JBBCBC010000031.1, read as the reverse complement.
CCTGAATGCATATAAAATTTAGTCTCAATCAACATATATAAAAGGAAAAGGAAAAGTAAACAAATATTATAAGTTTCTTGATGTGAAACATGATACCAATTGAATTCATGATGCGCAAGATTTTCAACACAAAGGATAATTCACGTATGTAGAGTATGATTTAAGTATATTTTTTAAGTATGCAAATTATTTATATTAAAATATGTGATTAAAAAGTTTTTATTTAATAACATAAGTTGCATGTTTTAATGTAAATAACTTATATATTTAAAAATAAACTTGAATTTCATGATGAATTAATGATTACTTGGAAGAATGGCCGTTGATGATAGATATACTTCATCAAACTCACCTACCTTGTGAATAAAGACCCTTCAACATCATGAACTCACCCTAAGTAGTCAAGTAAATGATTTCTATTGTCCACCTAATAGCACTTGTTTTTAGGGGAAATTTTGGTAAAATTGAAGGTACAGAGGGGTGGTAACTGGAGTGGTAATTAGAAGTAGTATTAATTTTTTAAAAGTTATTGAGGCTCAAATTTTATATTTAATTTATTTGACAATCAATTTTTTTTTATCGGACAAAGTTAGTTGTTAGATGTTAGTAGTTAGTACACCAAGCACCCAAACACTTCACAAATTCACCAAACTACCTTATAACTCTCATACTTCAATTCGTTCCCAAGGGGAATCGAACCTGAGTCTCCCACTCAATTGAAGAGCCCAGTGGCCAGGTGGGCTAAGTCACCTATTTATTTGACAATCAATTGATTCAAGCTCGAGCGAATTTTATTCCAGTCGAACACAATATCAACTCGATTAGTTTGATACATATATTATCAAATTTTTCTGGAATATTAATATTTTTGTCATGTAACTTTTGAACAATGCATTTTAATCATGATCTTACAGAACCAATATCAGAACACGCAAATTAGTAGAATCATGACAAAAAAAGGCAATTTTTCCAAATTTTTCACTTATGGAGCTCGAACGAATTGTTAGATTATAAAAGTTCTATTAATTAATAAGTCAATACTTCAGGTAAATGAGCTTTTATAAATAAAGTCTGTTTTTCAGTCGGAAAGTAACCCCACTAACATGGTTTTGCAATGTATCTTTTCTTCTTTGCTAAAATATCTAGACACCAGCCAAAAGCCAACCACCCCATGTGTCCCCAAATTATTTAGCCTCTCGTTTTTCCTTAATTAAATAATTCTTTTGTAATTTTGTCTTTCGTCTCTTTGTTCTTGGACACGAAGGATAACACGACATTTGCAACAACTATACATGCATTAAGATCGTTGATTTCCTTGTTCCAAAACAATTTTTTCAAGAAAAATGATAGTGTCTTGATTATTAAAACGAAACCAAATCTTATATAATAAAAGGAGAATGTTTTTTTCGGGATCAACTTATATATAAAAATAAAATGAATTGCATATACAGTCAAAGTTGCACATAAAAGTACAAATATATATATATATATACAACAATTTTATACATATTAATAAGTTGCAATCCTTAAATATACCTATCAATAAATCTGCCGTTTTGCAACTGGTTACGATAAAGTGATACATTCTATTACTACCATGTGTCATGATTTTTTTTGAACAAGTTTACCCCTTTATATAATTTACTGTCCGCCAAGAATCACCCCATTATATATAATTACAACAATTAATTTAATCGACTTAATTATGCATATAATGGTAGAGAGTGAATTAATTGTACAACTTAATCTTTTACGATATTAATTAATATGAATATTATTAATAAACTTTTCAGTTTCAAGTTACAACTTTTCAGGTTTCTACTTAACATACATGAATTTACTTAATTTATCTAATTGAATTTATCAACTCATTAACTAAATAGTCCGTGTGCAGTTTCGCCGTGTTTATTAAATTATTTAGTCCATTTTGGTTCTCAAATGAATTCTCAAAACAACCAGGGGCTGTTGAAGTAGGTGGAATAAACAGGTAGTGATCATGCACGGGAAGAAGTGAAGAAAATATTGATTTTCTTAGTGCATCGTCCTCTTCAAACTCAAATTCTTCCTTTGATTTTCTGAAGCAGGTATTTTTCAAAATTATATACGCTCTATGATTTATAATATATTTTTCGTTTTTATCTATCATATTCAAGAAACTAATTAATGTTATGATTATATGATAGGTGATGGACTGATGGTTGTGTCTCTATTATGAGAGGATCATAGAAGGTTCGAATTACTGGTATTACAATTGTGGACCTGGATTATATATGAGATCAGGTTATATATTAATTAATTCGAATTTATTAGATTATTTATATAACATTGGAAGTCTTAAAAACACTTTGCAAACATACTCCAAATTGTGTATAGACTTAATTTAATCTATACGAGCCTCGTAGCTAAAAACTTCACTATAACGAGTAGTGACACAAACAAGAACCTTTTACAAGACCTTAAAAAGGTATAGTGTAAAAACACACTTCCCTAAACAATCTTTCCACAAGTATGGTAATAATCCTATTTGAGCTAACATAAAAGATGAAAAGATACAGTGTTGACTGGAATATTGGAATACATTCGACCAACATAAATGGATAATAACGACCCTCACACTCCTAGATGCACTACGTACTCGATAGGTTGTGTCTTGAATGTTATCTTCGAATGGAGAAGACAAATTGTATATCTCTCTCAAGTTTCGATATTCAATGCAGTATGTATATATAGACCACGAAATCCAACTGCCCTTCTTATCCACTAGTCGGTTTGGACAGTCTAGAAACCTTCCCACACTTCACTCCATGATCTTTGTAACCATTCATGTTCTCCTCAACTCTCACTCTTACAAACTGTAACCACTTGACTAGATAACCACCAAGTCGTCAACCTACAGTGTAAGAAACATAGAGAAGAATATTTAATTCAGACATTGTTCAAAAAGTTGTTCCAACATGGGTCACAACATCAGCAAAGTGATTATTAATTTTGTTTTAAAATTGATTTTTATTTTACTTTTAAATTCAATGTTGGAAGCTTAGGATCTGAAAATTCAAAAGTTGAGGTCTCAAATGTTGTGGTTAACAGAGCAAACCTTTCTGGTACTTCTAATGGAGTCCAAATCAAGACGTGGGAGGTGGCTTATAGTTGGTGTTAATTTATGCCTGTATATTATACTCTATATGTCCCAACGAGAGTTTTACATTTGTGAAATGACACAAGTTTTAAGGAATATAATATTAAATTTATTGTTTATTGGTGGAACGTGTGTGTATTTTACTATTAGTTGAGTGACAATATTGTTGACTGACGTGATAAGAAAAGTCAAAAGGTGGGGAAAAAAAAGAGAAAAGTGTGTGTATTTTAATATTAACTGAATAAAAATAATTGGTGTAATTTTAAGTAAAAGTATGGATAATTGTTATTTAAAATGTGACCACAAATTGCCAAAAAAAGAAATGTAAAATTTTGGTTGGGACAGAAGTACATGCATATATGTGTATGTATTTCTTTTTGAAAAGAAAACAACTGCTCTAAATAAAACTAGTTCTTCCGAGCAATAGTTGTGATCTACTGCGGAATATCAGCCCCAACCTAAGCATTGAGTGGGAAGATTTAAAGTCAAATTTCGCCAGATGATGGGCTGTCCAGTTCTTCTTCCTGGGCATATACTAGACACCTTTCATGGAGGTGTCGTGCTTAGCGAGTAGAATTTCACTGATGAGAGAATCCCCAGACCCATAATATTCATAGATATTTCTGATAGCAAGGATGTCGTCCGTCGAGTCAGAGCAAATATGATAAGCTTCCAGGCTACGGGTGTTCCAAAAGGTGAAACCGTCAAGGATTGCACAGAGCTCCGCGGCAAGGATAGAAACAGGGGGATTTATTTGTGGCAGCCAGCCACAAGGAAAATGCCCTGCCTATCAAACAGCGTAAAGCCGACTCCAAATTTAATTTTATCCTCATTGAATGTCGCATCTGTTGGGGTTATACGTGAAAGTATGCTTTTACTTTGTATAACCTAGGTATTAAACACTTATTTACTGAAATAAATTATTTATCACTGTTGCTTTAAATATGATTGAATGTTATATATATTTATTGCAAATTGTTCAAATAATAACACATGTTACATTGTAGTTAACGTGGTGATACTAGATCACAGAAGATCACGTTAATGAAGAGTTAGACCCTTTTGTAAATCTAGTGCGTGTTTCACAACTTAGATAGACCCGAAATTAATACAGAGAATCGTGGTGAACTTGCAAAAGTCTTTGTGGTAGAAGTTGATGTGTAAGGCTCCCCCAAGATGACATTGACTTGTCTTGACCAAGATTACACTAGTGCATTTGATCTTGTTGAAAAGACGGACCTGCTTGAGAGAGAGATAAACTCATTCGAATTTACTTAAGGGATGAAGAGTTAGACCTCGATGGTTGTTGATTTCTTAATCTATGTCACTTAGTAAGGACCAAAAAGTATCAAAGATTCATTAGTAGTTATTACTTTTCAAAGAGACTTATAAATGGGAAGAGAATCATTGCGGAAAAATCTCACCATAGTTGGATAACCCAAAAACCAAACCCAGTTATCTTGGGCAATAATATTAATTGTCCCATCAGACGGTTCTAAATTAATACAGAGAATCGTGTGCTTGCAAAGTCTTGCGTGATTGGTCCCCTCAAAAATGGGCTCGAAACCTTTATCATACCAAATCTTGCAAGTGGAATTAATTTTTCATAATAAAGCCGAAAATCCCTTACTCCAAGGATAAAGATATTAATTAATATAAAGCTTTTCGGTTTCAAACTTAATTAATTAGTGGACTAAATAATCTTAAACACGAGAAATAATAACCGGGAGCCATATTACCGTAATATGGGTTAAGTTTGGATAGTCAATATTAATTATATAGTGACATTAATTAATATTAATGGGCTGAATTATATTGTGGCTCAATATTGGAATTCAGAAGCCCATTGGAAGGTCCATCTTAATTCTTCTAAAGGCCCCTCAAGTAGCCCAATTATAGTCCAATAAATAAAAGGTGCTTAAAATAAAATAAATGATTGTTGCCTAATATTTCTTGTTTTTTTCGAAAATTTTAAAGAAAATGAGGGAGAAGAAATTTTCTTGAAAAGATTTTATGGAAAGGATATAAGTATTCTTGGAATACAATATTATCTCATAAATTCAAGAAATCTCCCACTTGGTTTCTTTAATGAGGATTTTCGAAAATTATGTATAAGAAAGGGAAGAAAGATTTTCTTGATTTTCTTGGAAAGATTTTTATGGAGAAAGATAAGTATTCTTGAAATACAAGAATTTCTCATAAATTCAAGAAAGATCCAATCTTGCAAATCTTCTTATTTTTTTCGAAAATTAAGGGTAAATAAGGGTGTGAGATTTTTGTGAAAAAATACACATGAAAAGAAGAATATATGAGATATATTCAAGATTTCTTGGAGATCAAGAAAGATCATTTCTAACCCTAATTAACCCTAAAAATTCGACCAACACCCCTCTTATAAATGTGTTGTAACAAAGGTGGTGCAACAATTTTATTTTCCTTTATTTTATAAATCGATCATCGGAGAACCTCCCACCGGGTTATTGAGCAAGGACTTGGGAATACTTGAGAAGGACTTTTGGTTGGTAGTCAGTTACTTGATCCTGTCTGTCTCAGACCATCTCTCCAACGGGTACTTTTACGTAAACTCCTAGAAATTCCTCATTCTAGGATCTTTTATGTGAATTGTTGGTCCCGGTGCAAACGAGTCTTACACGTGTATGGGGGGGGAATACACGTGTTCAGTGTTTTTAAAACTTTTTCTTACTGAGGTCAGCTTGGGTCAGATAATCCTCAAGATTAGGTTCGAGAAGACAGATCGCTTCGAGTCAAAGTCTCATCGAGACAAAGGATCCCGAAGCTTTTCAGATACCTCGAGATAATCCCAACCGAGTCCTCGAGTGTGTCGAGATCCCGAAAGTTGCTTGGATCGATAACTAACTTCATCAATCCTCAAATGAGAGTTCAGTTTGGTAACTATCTGTTCTAGCTACTCAGTCGTGCGGAATGGTTGGCCCTTAGTTTATACTCGTTTTAAGCTTTGCTGAAAACCTTCCCTTTATGAAATAGTGATTAAGCTGTGATTCACTTATGCAACTTCAAAGGATTGATTCCAACCTAATATCGCGAAAAGTATGCTTTCAAAATCAAGTCAATGCAACAGTTAAGCACAAATAAGGAAAGCAATAAAGAACATAGCAATTATAGTGGTTCAGAGACTCAAGCTCCTACATCCACTCTCTCTGATCCTCAGAGAAATTCACTATCAACTTCTGAGCTTTCTGACTACCTCGCGTAGTTTACTTTACCAACTCGACCTCGAAGTTTACTTACTCAACTTACGAACCCGAGTTTTCTCGACTACTCCACGTAGTTTACTTACTCAAACCAAACATTTGAGTTTTTCTCGACTTACCTCCTTCTCCTAGTTTACTTACTCAAACACAAACAAGCTTTCTCACCAACAAACACACTCCAACTACCTTCTCAAGGGTTTGGGGTTTCTCGGTTGGTTTCCAACTAGGATGAGATATCCTTTACAATGAAGCACAATGCAAGGGTTAGGATATCTCGACTAAGCTTTGGATAATTCTTATCAAGCTAGGCTTAATATAGTGAGCTCTCTTCAATGTAGAAGCACTTGGGAAATTCTAAGTTTTTCGAGTGCTTTAACTTTTGCAAGAATAAGTTTGAGCTCTTGAGTTGCGTATAAATTTCCCGTAACCTTACAATGTAGAGGGTCACCAGTATTTATAGGCATACACCAAGGTCACTCTTGAAAACTATCCGTTGGAGAGACAGCTTCGTGAGTTCCCTCTTATGGTGTGTGAGAAACGGCTATATTTAGGGTTTGAAACTCCCTAACACGTTTTAGGCAATAGCCTTTCATGTAGCCGGTCTTCACTTTTTGCAGTCTGGAACTTTTGTACATCTGACATCTTTTTCAGCTACTTGTCACTTTGTCGATGTCGGTATGGTGGTACAATGTCGTCTTCCTCTTTTTTTGACTTTTTGTCTCCGGTTAAAGGTAGACACCTTCAACGTCTCTTTTTGGTTACAAACTCTGAGTTTGATATAACCTTAACAACACTTCTGACTTAGTTCCTTTTGTCTACATTTGAATATCTTGGCAATATCTAACTTTCTAAGGAATCGCATTTTTCTCAGTATTGCATCCTTCAGATAGATATATTCAGTACCTCGGAACATTCTGTGTTCATATCGAGCATTCAAGACACTACTTGAGTCATCGCGAATTCTTGTGCCATCAAGATTCTTGATCTTCAATCTTCGCCTTGATCTTGCGTCTTGAGTCTTCGAGTCTTCGTGGTCTTCGAGTCTTGAGTCTTCGAGTCTCTTGGACCGATACAATCAATCTTCGAAATGAAGTCTTGATTCTCAAGATCTCTTGATCTTGATATCTCTCGATTTCACCCACAATCGAGTCTTGAAACTATCTGAACTATATCTGCTAACTATACATTCTGCAGATAACATCCTGAATATTCTAAAACTGAATCCTGACTCAACTATCAAGATCATTTTGAACATGTCATACTCAGGGGTTTTTGGGATCTAATCAAAATCATATATCTTTATTAAATTCATCTCCCAACAATTTCCCCCTTTTTGATGATGCCAAAACCTATCTTGTTACAAAACATATAACCTATACTCGTGTTTTGGTTATGTTATTACAAGATTGGTTGTCTCCCAACAATTTCTTAAATCAGAGAAACTCTTAACAATTTAAGTCATTCAGCAATTTCTTCAGTAATGAATCTCTTTAAGTAGTTCATTACTAAATATTTAAACAATTTCCCCCATATTCAGACAATTTCTCCCTTATCAACATACAATCAGTTCAGAGACATTCATTCAGGCATATCAAAATAAAAAACATGTAAATAAGATAATGAGATATTATCTTTTGAGCATAATGATAAATCTTCATTGATGATTGGTATCCCATTACAGATTACAATGAGTTTATCAACAAAATCAAAAAGACAAAAAATTAAAAATTACAGAATCTTCTGAGTCTTCAGTCTCCAGTCTTCAGATTTGGCTCTTCAGTCTTCTGCTTTTCAGTTTGCTTCATTCTCAACTTCATCAGCGGGCACCTCCAGGTCGAACATTCCGAAAAATCTCTTCTTCAGCTCATTTCTTTCCTTGATGATGTCCGGACTGTTTCCTGTTAGACCCAACTGACCAGCATACTGAGTAATCTCTTGAGTAATGGCCTTCTCATTCACCAAGCCATTACCAAGTCTTGGAGGAGGATAGGAATATGGACCAGGGGCTACTATCTCACCTTCTCCCTTCATCCGCAAGGTTAATCCAGCTCTGTAGATACTTTGGATAGAAGGTAAGGAGATATTCAATGAATGCTTCATTCTGATCTGAGCTTTCCCCTCTCCATTCCCTGAGAACATCATAATTGAACCAGAAGGTTCTCTTGACTTCTTCCCACATATCGTTGAGTTTGATAGGCATCCATTTATCAACGTGGGGCCACTTTAGTGCTTTTGATGTTCCTTTCCTCTTGCTCGCAAACTTCCTAAATTCACTCCTTCGCTTCTGCTCTTCATCTATCTTCTTTCTGATCACAGACGCTCCTGAGACCGGCGGCTTTCTTAGCTTGTTCTATTTGGAGTGTCTTCGTGAGCATCTCTCGTGTTGAAGACTTTCTTCTGAGGTTGAGACTCAGATTCTTCCGTTTCTTCATCATCCGTAATCGGTTTTTCTCGGATTGGCTTAGAAGCATTCGCACGCTTGCTTACAGGTTGAACAACACCCAAGGCTTTCCTCTTCATAGGCAATTCAGCAGCAGCCTGGCTTGTTCCAACCTTTGCTCTAGCACTCAGTTTCTCTCTTGCAACATCAAGCATGGTTTGCTCAGAAACTCGAGTGTAGATAGGCTTTTCTACCTGAGCGAACTTCAACTCCTCAGTAGCTTTGACTTTTCTTAAGGCTTTGGCTAGATTATACATTTCAGCATCTTTCTGAGCCTTCTTCTCCAAAGTACGTGCCATGAACTTTCTGAGGTCTTCACCTTCCTTTTCCCCCTTCTTGGCACCGTAATTTGGAAGAAGTTTGGAGAGTGCCGTGTCCATGTGATATTGTTCTTTGATCACACAGCGAACTTCTCCTGCTATCTGATCTTGTTTGTCTTCCAGCCTCCTTAGATGGTTCTTGGCCACAGAAAATTCTTCAGATAAGTGGGCAAACTGGCCAAAGAGTGTTTCTTTGAACATCTCTGTCATCTTGGTCATGAGCATTGAGCTCATTTCCTCAACAGCAGATTTTATCATTACATCATTCCTCTCTGCCAATCTCACCTCTAGAAATGCAGTTGACTCCTGGTGCTTCTGATTCATTTCAAAGATCGAAGCTCAACTTTTGACTCCTCCAAATTTTTCATTCAAACTTATCTTCCATGGAGGTCATCTGAGAGGTCAGAGTGTTTTGTATTAGCACCAGCTCTGAAGAGTGACTAAGACTTTCCATCTGTTGAGCTTGATTGTCCAATGTTTCTTAGATCTGAGCAATCTTGATCATCATTGACTCAACCTTCTCAAGTTTCTCCATCAAGGGAGTGAGATCAATCTCAGGAACCTTCGGACCTTCTCGTCTATCTAATCATCCTGAAGCTTGACCGTCCCGAGCTCTAGTCTCCAATCGAGCCTCGATCCTCATTTTTATCGGACAATTGAATTAGATAGTACTTTCAAAGAACTTTGGCATAATTGTTAATAGTGCAAAAGGTACCAAGAGTGCTAACCGATCGAGGTTGACCAATTTCAAAGTTGATCGACAACGAAGTCTCCTTTTCCATCTGAGATCGATCCTCAACATCTCCCCTGTTGGTCCCCATCTCCATCTTGAGATTTGTCTCCATTTGCTTGGGGCACCAACTTCATAGCTTTTTTCTTTTCAAATTAACTTCCTCTCAACCAAATCATCAAAATCGGAGTTTTTCATCTTGAGCTTTGTCCTTCCGAACCCCGAGAAGTAGGTCGAAAAGGCTATTTCCTCATTCCACCAGTCCTCCCTCCTCCGAAGCGGAATATCAAGCATCTCGGGAAGAGTCCGATTGAGGATGAACACAGTTGTCCTTAATCAAGAAAACATCTTGCAAATCGAGGTATGATTTGAGCTCAGTAGCGGTCAAGAATGAACCGTTCCCCCCTTTCTCCTCCACTCGCCTTCTTGACCTCGCCCTTCTTCCATCTCGGGCTCTCTGGTTGGGTTGAAGCTTCCTGGCGAGGATCAAGAAGTAGATCACTCGAGTTCATCAAGAATATTACGCTCCAAGTCTCGGCACCCTCTGAAGGTTGTCTTGATCGGGTCCTCGGTTTGCATCTGAGTGGGTTACGAGTCCCGAAATGACATTTCCTCGGATTTAGTTCGAGTTGGCTCTTCTGGCTGCCGAGAGACACTTTTTCGATAGGAATCTCGAGGCTGAGTTCCTTTGAAAATTTCCCGAGAAATTTTATGCGAACTTAGAGATGTCTCAAGCACCTCGAGAGAAGACACGCTCTCGATCTGTTCTTGTGCCTTTGAAATAACCTGAGCCAAAACTTGCAATGGCGAACTCTGAGCGGTTTGGCCCTCAGGTTGAATCTCCTCAGAATCACTGCCATCTTCATCAGTGAGAACCACCAATCTTCTGCGCTTTGGGGCAAAGTTCTTCTGCTTCATCATTTTTGCACCTTGCTCCATCTTTGCCTCCAACAAAACCTTCCCCCTGGTTTGTTGAGTTTCTTTTTCAGCCACAACTGGTGATTCTACCTTCTTTTCTCTCTTCCCCCTGATGGCCTGCTTCTTTGCAGCAATGGGTTTAAAGAGAATTTTGGACTTAGGGAATGAGGTAGAATTGGTGAAGATATCCTCCTCCTCTCTGCACATCTCCAAAATATAAGCAATTTTGGTGGCATGGTGGATCTTGCCTTTTATTGAGATCGCCCCGTCAACCTTCTTCAAAACTTTGGTCTGCTCACTCACCGTCTGAATAAAAAATTTTAGCCAGTTGAAGTCAGTGGTGGGTGAGGCCTCGATTGCCGCAATCAATCTAAGCTTCGGGGTACTGATCTGCTCAAAACTCCCCGCAAGACTCATGATGCACTTGCTCACAATATCCATCAACACACGATATTGTGGCTTTAAGTGCTTCTTATGCAATGTCGCCTCAAATTTAACAGATTCTCAAAGAATCCTATCTAAGTACTCCTGCTCTCTACCCGACATATACATCGTAGGATCCTCTCCTCTATCACAGAGCTCAAAAACATCATTCAGATTTTTCGGAACTATATACAGATCCCTCTCAAAATTGATGTATTTGGACGACTGCTCTAAATGTGATGCAGTTAACTTAGAATGCATACAACCTTCTTCATCTATCTTCAAGTTATAGATGAATTAGATTACCTCTTACAAAAACTCCTGGTCTGGTCGGCTTGCGACTAGTTGGGTGAGTTTAGCCAGTCGAATCATATGCAGAGCCTCCTCTTCTGGCTTTGAGTTGGTTGTGCTTTTGAGACAATGAACTTCATTACACGGCTTGTTGGTTTCGGCTAATCTCTCGAACAAGGTTGGGGCCATTTTAGAGATTGATTGAAGAAATGAAGCTTTTTAGGGTTTGGAGATTTCTAGGCAAAGGGAATTTATTTGCAGAGGATTTGGGAACAAAGGGTTTGATAAAATTTTGGCTTAAATGGTTTATTGGGGTTTATATAGCTTCGAGATTGTGGGGAATTGCGTTGGTTAGGTGAAAAACAACGGTTGAGATTAATCTCCGATTAATCGGGTATATCTGAACCCATTTATCTCCAAAAAGTAAGCCGCCAAAAACATCCTCATTGGTCATTAATGTAGCGAGCATTAAATGATCGCTGACCTTCTTCGAATTTAAAACGATCCCGCCCAAAAACATTCCTCGTGTGTTTTGTATTTATTAAGTAATGATTCTTGAATTTTACTTAAGCAATAAATGAGTCGCATGAGTCATTACTTCTTCGACTAATTTCCTCTATCGGTCTTCTATCGAATCGACCTTGATAAAATGTCAAGATAATAATCGAAATCTTGAATTGGTTCAAGATAATTATGAGTCTTGACCTTCAAGAACTGAAGTTTCCGAGACTCGCCAAGATTTCCATTTTATCCCGAGCTTCTCAAGAGAATTCGAGAAAACTTCATGCATCCGAAAACCTTCAATTTTTCGATTTTACTCTATACACCGGTTCTAACATCCCTAATTCAACCGAAAGTTCCCAAATCTTGATTCCGCCAAAGGTTTAGTCAAGATATCGCCTCTTTTATATCAAGATGAATTTTCTCCATCCTTATGTCCTTCTTCTCGACATGATCTCTCGATGAAGTGATGTCTCGATATCCACATGCTTGCATCCGTGTGTAATACCGATTTTGTGAAATAGCAATGGCACTATTATTGTCACAAAATATTGGTACTTCATTGGCTACAACTTTATAATCCCTTAATTGTTGTCCGAGCCAAAGAATCGAAAGCACAACAAACTTCCCCGCAGCCCATGTATTCAAACTTCAAAGAGTACTTGTTGCTCTTCGAGGTCCGCTTTTCTTCGAAAACCAAGATATCGCCTTTTTCCTAGAAATTGACAAGTTCCCGAAGTGGACTTCATGTCAATCTCGCAACCTCCATAATCGAGATCCGAGTAACCCGGTTAATTCAAGGTTATCATCACCGATACCATAATCCTCTATTCATTGTGCCTTTAAGATACTTCAAGATCTTCTTGGCGACCTCCATGTGACTAAATTTAGGATTAGCTTGGTATCTTGCACATATCCCAACAACAAAATGTTATATCCGCCTACTTGTCGTGAGATAGAGCAATGATCCAATGATTCCTCTATAATCGGATGACTCAACGATTTGCCTTCATAATCGATCCATCATGTAGTTAGTATTCATGGGAATCCTAATCTGCGTTGCAATTCTCAGACACCATATTTAGCAATCGATCTCCGGTGTACTTTGCTCGGTTAATGAATATTCCTTCCTTTGATTGTTTCACTTGAAGACCTAGAAAGAAATTCATCTCTCCCATCATTGACATCTCAAATTTGCTCATCATCGTTTGAAAACTTTTCACACAAAATGATGGTTTGAGATCCAAAAATGATGTCATCAACATATATCTCAACTAGTAAGATATCTTCCCCATCCTCTATCCCCGAACAGAGTTCTATCAACAAATCCCTTTGACAAAACCATGGTCAAGAAGAAACCGAGAAAGAGTATCATACCATGCTCGGGTGCTTGCTTGAGACCATACAAAGCTTTTTCCGAGCCTCAGAAACTTGGTCATTCTGCTTTGAAACCGTGGAGGTTGTTCCACATAAACCTCTTCTTTAAGCACACCGCTCAGAAATGCACTTTTCACATCCATTTGATAGATCGTGAACTTCATGTGGGCAAAGATATGCAAGAAACGATCCGATGGCTTCTAGTCTTGCAACAGTGCAAAGGTTTCATCATAATCCAAGCCTTCTTCTTGGGAATAACCTTGTGCAACTAAATTTTTGCCTTGTTTCTTACAATGTTGTTGTTTTCATCTCTTTTATTCTTGAAAACCCACTTGATTCCAATGACATTGTGCCTTTTCGGGTTTTATCTACTAACTCCCATACTTCATTCCTTGAGAATTTATTCAAATCATCTTGCATAGCAAAGAATCCAATGAGAATCTTGTAGAGCTTCACCAATCTCAATAGGTTCTTTCTCTTATAGGAAGCAACAAAATAGTGCACTGTCACCATGGAACCTTCTTGTTTTAACACCTTCAGTTAGATCACCCACAATCGACTTGTAGGATGACTATCTAACCATTTCCTTCTTGATGTTCCCCTTCAAGAATATCCTCAACATTTGAAATGTTAGGTTCGATTAAATCAAGAAACTCGTGGAACAATGTAAAGGAGAAAGGGAATCATCTTCCTCGTGGGAAATTCTATTCGTAACATTGTTAGAGACATTTGTTCCCCTTTGGTTGATAGATTCAGAATTTGCCTCACCGTGACCACATCTTCATTGGCATCACATACCCGAAGTCCGAACCGTGTCTGCTCGCATTGGTCACCTTTGGAGTGTTGGCTTTCCTGAGTCTCACCATCCTGATTTCCATCCTGAACTTCTTTATCTTAGTCCGAGTCACTCCAATCATAGATAGTGACCGACTTCTTCTTTTCGTGTTCAAAGGGATGATTTATCTTTCGCTTTTGTGCTTAATCTGGTGATCCTCTTAGTCGGTTCATCCAAGCATCATGTTCCTATTTCTTCCGAACACAAGTAGATTCATCAAATACAACATGAGGTGTTTCTTCCACAATAAGAGTCCTACAGTTGTAAACTCTGAAAGCTTTACTGACTTCAGAATATCCTAAGAATATTCCTTCATTAGCTTTACTATCAAATGTTTTCAACTTATCTTTACCATTATTGTGTATGAAACACTTGCAACCAAACACACGAAAGAAAGAAACAAGAGGCTTCCTTTCATTCCAAAGCTCATAGGGTGTTTTGCCTTGACTCTTGGTCAAGATGGATCTGTTTCCGAGAGTAGCATGCGGTGTTGATGATTTTTCAAATTTCAAAACCTTTTAGGAATGTCACCTTCAAAGAATCATTGTCCTTGCGAACTTTCTTTTCGAGTCCTGTTCCTTCTTTCAAAGAACACCATTTTGTTGAGGGGTCCTTGCAAATTGATGTTTCATGTGAAATTCCATTCTCTCGCACAATAATCGATATGATATGATTTATAAACTCGGTTCTTTGTCGATCCGATTTTGACCACACTCGATTTTTCTCAATATCGAGCCTTTTCAAGAACTCTGGCGAAATTTTATCTCGAGTCTCTTTCTTACTGAGTAAGAATATGACCCAAGTATATCTTGAGTAGTCATCAACTACTACCAATGTGTATTTCCTGCCATTAGTGCTCACTGGTGTTATAGGACCAAAAAGATCCATATGCAAGAATCGAAGTATTCTCAAAGAAAACTTCTACTTTGCTTTTAAATGATGCTTTTATTTGTTTTCCTTTCTGGCACGCATCACAAATATGTTCCTTACTGAACACTCCATTAGGCAACCCTCTCACAAGAGCTAGTCTTCCAAGCTTGTTCAGGGTTTTGAAATTTAGGTGATTCATTCTTTTATGCCATAACCAACTGGTATCTGTGGAACTTTTAGCAACTAAACATGTATCTTTAGGAGTTGAACTCCAAATGAAGAAGATACACATTCCCTTTTCTTGTACCAACAAGAATACTTTACGTGATGTATCATCTTTCACAAAACATAAGTTCTTAGAGAACTCAACATTGAAACCCTTATCACAGAATTGGCTAATTGAAAGCAAGTTATGCTTCAATCCAGATACATATGAAACACCATGGATATGAACTGAGTCGACTTCCAAAGTTCCATATCCTTCAGTCTATCCCTTGGAGTTATCTCCAAAAGTGATCTGTGGGCCTCTTTGTTCAACATAGTCAATGAGTATCTTCTTGTATCCTGTCATATGTCTTGAACATCCACTGTCAAGATACCATATATCGAGCTTTTTTCATCTCTCGCTCATCGATGCCATGTGATCTTTAGTCGATTCGGTGCCTTGTTTTCCTCCTCGAAAAACAGATCAATTCTTAGGTACCCAATTTGTGTAGGGTCCTACAAGGTTAGATGTACCTTTTCGAATCCAAATCACCGACAACTCTAATCACTTTAGAGTGGCTAATTTGTCTTCCATAAACATCAACATATACATCCACTACTCGGGCGCCTTTAGCGCTTTTCAGATATATATGTGTGCTAGCTTTAGCATGAACATGTGCCTTTGAATTCTTCTTTGGTTCAGGTCTTCTCTTCATTTGCTTTGGCTTCTGTGCTGCCGATCTAAATCTTTGTTGACTCGGGTTTAGATAACCTTTACCCTTAGGCAAGTGGGCTTCAGGTTGTCTGTACTGAAATCTGGGTCTTTCAGCATACTGAGGACTTGGTCTCTTCAGGGTTGAGAATGTCTCTCACGAAAGTGTTTCTCATCCGAGGATTTCTCCGATGGTTCAATGTGGAGCCTTTCGTTTGCATTCTTAGCCCGAGGCTTTGAAGTACTTGCTTCGAAACTTTCAATCGATCGCTCGTGTTTTCTAGCCTTCACCTGAGGTTTGGGCTTTCTAACCTGATCATTCAGTTTTACTGAGACCATAGGTCCTTTTCCTTTGTCTACAACCTTGGGCATTACTTCAGTTTGAAGTGTAGGTGCCACTGGTTTTACAAAGATAGTCTCCTTGCTACTCAATGCAGCATTTAGATGACCTTGTGAGGTTCCCCCTGGAATAAATCCCAATCCAGTTTTTATAGTCACAAATCTCTAGTAACTATGAATTTCATCTATTACATTAGATGCATTATTTAATAGAGTTAACTTCTTTTGTGCACTATCCTCACAGTTCTGTAGAGTTTTATGCTTCTCAGAGAGGTCATTGAACTCAGTTCTGATTAGCTAAATTTCTTCAAATGATTTCTCTAGCTTTTCGCTAGGGACATTATCAACTTCTCTTTCTCTCGAGAGTTGTACTTTCGTAACATCCAGTTCATCAAGAGCTCCCATTAATTGAGAAAGTGATTTTAATATTGCTAGAGTCTTTCCATTTTAGATTTTCAACTTTTCGGTTCCTTATTCTCAAGACTTGAGTTCTATTTAGCGATCCCTTGCAAAAACAAAGATAGTCCTTCATCGATTCTCAAAAGAATCCATCAGTCAAAATGATCTGCTTTTCGGGAACTAGAAAACTCTTGTGCTAGTGTAGGAGCAACAACAGAGAAAGAAGAGTTTACCTCCTCAATGGCCATCGATGATGTCATCACTTTCACCGTCCGAGAATATCTCATCCAAGAGCTAGATCCCTCCTCGAGTGTTCTTCTTCTTCGCAACCATGACCTTTTTTGCTTGAGAACTTCGTCTCTTTTAGCTTGCCTTTCTCTTCTCTCCTAGCACTCAAATCCGACAATCATACCGAAGTGACCTTTCTTCCGCAATTATAGCATCTGTTGTATCATCATCTTGATCATTTTCTTCCTTGACTTGGAGTCCTTCTTCCGATAAAGATCCTTGAGCTTTCGTCCTTCTTCTTCTCAATTTGATCCGTCCTCGTGTTTCTTCCGGTACACTGTGGTTCCCGTAATAGCTTTTTGTATTTTCCAAATCTACTATTAAGTATATCAAACCTCCTTGCCATCAAGTCTTAGCTTTTCCTCAAGCTCATCCCGATGTTTGGCATGGGGTTCTCGAACTCTCTAGTTTTATTGTGTTTTATCTTTGGCTTTTAAAGCCACATTTTTACTCGATGAAGAATCATCTTTCTTTGTCACGACCTTTTTTGATTTTTTTATCAATTACAAATTCATAGGCCTTCAAATTTCGAGAAGACTTGTTGGTAAGACATTGAATTAATATTCTTGGTGTTTTCAATCACCACCGCATGAATATCCCATTTCTTAGAAAGACCTCTAAGAATTTTCAATGCAACTTCTCTCTCTCGGGATATTTCTTTCCAAGTGAATTTAGATCATTCATGATGCTAGTGAATCGACTTCCAATTTGTCTATTAATTCACCATCATCCATTTCAAAACTATCAAACTTTCCAATTGCCAATTTGAAAGTTTGTTTTTTTTTATATGATCTCGTGCCTTGGCACATAACAAATAGTGTATCGCAAATCTCTTTAGCAAGATTACAAAGAGAGATCATTCCCATCACACCATCATCAATTGTATCAGTATAGTGTGTCTTTTGCAATGTAGTCTAGATTGACTAACTTTCTCTCCTCGAAGTCAGTTGGTCATCGACTTAGGAAATTCTCGCTCTAGATCAATTCTCTCATCTTCTGCTTCTCCGGATTCACCACAAGAAATTGGAATGGTCCTTGAGAGACCACTCTCCACATACGCCATGTTTGGAATACGAGATGAGCCTGCATTCTCGATCTCCATAGATCATAGTTCTCCAATCGAGAACATGGGAAGTTTTTTAGAAGACATTTTTCCGATCTTTTGAAAAGTAAAAAGTTTCAAAGAATAAGATCACCGGATAGACCACAAGTATTTTTGAAAATAAAACTTTGGTCAACACAAAGAGGGGTCAAGTTGAACCACCGCTCGATACCACTTGTTGGTCCCTGCAAAAAGTCTTACACGTATGGGGGGAAATACACGTGTTCAAGTTTTTAAAACTTTTTCTTCGAGGTCACTTTTGGTTAGATAATCCTCAAGATTAGGTTCTCGAGATGCAAAGATCGCTCCGAGTCAAAGTTCATCGAGATGGTGATCCCGAAGCCGCTTTCGATACCTCTCGATAATCCCAACCGAAGTCCTCGAGTGTCAGAGATCCTCGAGTTGCTTGGATCGATAACTAACTTATCAATCCTCAAATGAGAGTTCAGTTTGGTAACTATCTGTTCTAGCTACTCGACCGTATGAATGATTGCCCTTAGTTTATACTGCTTTTTAAGCTTTTGTTTAAAACCTTCCCTTTATGAAATAGTGATTAAGCCGTGATTCACTTATGCAACTTCAAAGGATTGATTCCAACCTAATATCGCGAAAAAGTATGCTTTCAAAATCAAGTCAATGCAAAATTAAGCACGATATAAAAAGCAATAAAGAACACAACAATTATAGTGGTTCGAGAAACTCAAGCTCCTACATCCACTCTCTCGATCCTCGGAGAAATTCAATATCAACTTCTGAGCTTTCTGACTACCTCGCGTAGTTTACTTACTCAACTCGGCCCTCGAAGTTTTTCGACTACTCCACGCAGTTTACTTACTCAACCCGACCTTGAGTTTTTCGACTACCTCCGTAGTTTACTTACTCAAACACAAACAAGCTTTCAGACCGCCTCAGAGCTTACTAACTTCTCCTCTAGAGTTTTCGACTACTCCGCGTAGTTTACTAACTCTTTACAACTCTTCTCACCAACAAACACACTCCAACTACCTTCTCAAGGGTTTGGGGTTTCTCGGTTGGTTTCAACTAGGATGAGATATCCTTTACAATGAAGTACAATGCAAGGGTTAGGATATCTCGACTAAGCTTTGATAATTCTTATCAAGCTAGGCTTAGTATAGTGAGCTCTCTTCAATGTAGAAGCACTTGGGAAATTCTAAGTTTTTCGAGTGCTTTAACTTTTTGCAAGAATAAGTTTGAGCTCTTGAGTTATGCGATAAATTTCCGTAACCTTACAATGTAGAGGGTCACCAAGATTTATAGGCATACACCAAGGTCACTCTTGAAAACTATCCGCTGGAGAGACAACTTCATGAGTTCCTCTTATGGTGTGTGAGAAACGGCTATATTTAGGGTTTGAAACTCCCTAACACGTTTTTAGCAATAACCTTTCATGTAGCCGGTCTTCACTTTTTGCGCCGAACTTTTGTACACCGACATCTTTTTTCACTACTTGTCACCGCCGCTGTCAAGATGGTACATTGTCGTCTTCCTTTTTTGACTTTTTGTCTCCGCTTAAAGGTAGACACCTTCAACGGCTCTTTTTGGTTACAAACTCTGAGTTTGATATAACCTTAACAACACTTCTGACTTAGTTCCTTTTGTCTGCATTTGAATGTCTTGGCAATAGCTAACTTTCTAAGGAATCACGTTTTTCTCACTATTGCATCCTTCAGATAAATATATTCAGTGCCTCGGAACATTCAGGTTCATACTGAGCATTCAGTACACTACTGAGTCATCAGTATTCTTGATCTTCAATCTTCAGTTCTTCAGTCTTGCCTCTTGAGTCTTCGTGGTCTTCGTGAGTCTTCGAGTCTTCTCGAGTCTCATCGACCGATACAATGGATCTTCGTCTTTGAGTCTTGGTTCCTCAAGATCCTATTGAGTCTTTAGTATCTCAGTTTCACACTGAGTCTTCAGAACCTATCCTGAACTATATCTGCTGACTATACATTCTGCAGATAACATCCTGAATATTCTAAAACTGAATCTTGACTCAACTATCAAGTTCATTTTGAACATGTCATACTCAGGGGTTTTTGGGATCCAATCAAAATCATATATCAGGAATTTAAACCATGACAGTTGGATATATGTGCCCAACTTGATTTATTTTATCTTGATGCTTGTTTTAAATTCGTGCTATTTTATTTGTTAAATGTGTTTGCATAATTTAAAATTGTCTAAAGAAAATCTCACTTTTGAAAATTACTAAGTATGTTTTAATTGACAAATTTTATTTCGGATAATAAAATTACGTCAATATTGACCTCCATGATTTATTTATTTGTGAATTCTTTTGGAGAAATTTCCCAAACGGAATGACCAAAAGATGGTTTTCACATGAATAAATTCCCAAAAGGATGATTGTGAATTATTATTAGTGGCGACGATGACCCTCCCAACGAGGCTCATTCAAAGCGAAGTAATAATTATGTATTTAATCATGGTTATTACTTAGGTATAAAATTGATATGCATATACTTCTCCGAATTCCATGTTAATTTAATATTGGTCAAGTGGGAGCCGACTATTAATTTTGAATTAAAGGTTTGTAACTGTTCTTGTTTGTAACCTGCTTGGATGTGTTTAAATAGACAGATCACCCAACGTGACCTATTTAAACTGTTTTGAGATGTCGGCTGATGCATATTCATATTGTTTTGAGATTTTGATATGAATAATGTGATCGAGTTGTGTGATAAATTTGTACTTATACAAATTATTATTTATTTCAGTTCAGCATGTCGCAACCTTTTAATCCACTGTTTGCTATACTTAAAGATCATAATTTATCTGGTGAGAATTATGTTGATTGGAAACGTAAACTGATGATTGTCCTAACCGCACAAAAGCACAAGTGGGTCCTTGATACTCCAAAACCTGCTGAGCCAACTGGCGAGTCAAGTAAGGCGGAAAAGAAAAAATATGATGACTGGGAGCATTGTAATGACATGGCAAAGTGTACTATTCTGGCATCTATGTCAGATGTGTTGCAACACCAACACCAAGAATTTACATATGTTGCGGAAATCATGGAAAATCTTAAGAAGATGTTCCAACATCAGAACCGCACAGCTCAACAAATCATCTTGCGAGAGATGCTCTCGTTGAAAATGGTGGAGGGCACACCCGTAAGGGATCATGTCCTCAAGATGATGGCTCACCTGAACAAACTTGAGGTTCTGGGTGCAGATTACGATTTGGAGACTCAGATAGACTTGGTGCTTCACTCTCTACCTAAAAGTTTTGAACACTTTCAGCTGAACTATCAGATGAATAATCAGAAGTTCTCCCTTGCTGACCTGTTACAAGCTTTGGTCTCGTCAGAGACGTTGATGGGACACCAGACTCAAGCTTTAGTGGAAAATGGATCATCTTCATCTTCTAGGCCAAGGGAGGGCAAGAAGAAGAAGAAGGTCAAAGGCCAAAAGCAGTCGAACTCAACTGTTGCCAAGGGCAAGAGCAAGATGAGGGATGTTGGGGGTATCAAGAAGGAGCCAAAGGGGAAGTGCTTCAACTGCGGTGAGAAAGGACATTGGAGGTCTGCCTGTCCCAAACCTAAGAGGAATGGGAAGAAAGGTAATTCTCATGCACTAGTTGTTGAAACTTGCTTAGCGGCGTATGCTACCCACTCGTGGGTAGTGGATACGGGATCCACTGATCATGTTTGTTTCACATTACAGGGGTTCAAATTGACCCGACAACTTAGTGGAAGTGAGATCCTCATCACACTGGGCGATGCTACGAGAGTAGCAGCTGAAGCAGTGGGAGACGTGTGTTAGGATAACACAGGGAATAGAATAAGAAAGATGAAATAACACTCAGGAATAACTTGCCCACGCCAATTGTTGGCTGAAAATGCAGAATATTTCAGTGTATCGTAGAGAAAATCTCAATTACAATATTTAAATGATGCTTTAGGCTAGTGGTCAACTAATATAATAAATAAAGTATTAATTAATTCCAAATAATCATGTCAGAAGATTGAAGGGCTGAGGACTCTTCTGCATTAATTAATCCCAAAGAATCATGCCAGAAGATTGAAAGGCTAATGACCTTTCTGCTTCCTTCTCCCATAAACAATATCAGTAACAATTCCCTCCCCCTCAAAATTCGCCTTGTCCGCAAGGCGAAAAGAAGGAAATTGAGACCGGAAGACATCCTCATCAACCCATGTGGTATCATCCTCGGACAGTCCCTTCCAAAGCACAAGCACTTGAGACACCCTCTCATCCTCACGCCAAACCTCTCGGAAACGTATCACACGAAGAGGCTCAAAATTGACATCCGTATCAAAACAACCTGGTGGGAGCTGGGCAGCAGGCATATGGTCTCCAATGGATGCCTTAAGCTGTGAAACATGGAAGACCGGATGGATACGAGTACCCTCGGGCAAAAGTAGACGATAAGCAGCTTTCCCCACCTTCTTCACAACCACAAACG
This sequence comes from Stenogyne calaminthoides, assembly GCA_037126765.1. Taxonomy (NCBI): domain Eukaryota; kingdom Viridiplantae; phylum Streptophyta; class Magnoliopsida; order Lamiales; family Lamiaceae; genus Stenogyne; species Stenogyne calaminthoides. Next base: position 17,332,930 of record JBBCBC010000031.1, on the reverse strand, counting down.
GTCCAAAATATCTTGGAGCCAGTTTCACGTTCAAACGCTTGAACAACGAGAGCTGCCTATACGGACTGAATTTTACAAACACCCGATAACCCTCCTCAAATGAAACATCACAACGATGCTTATTCGCCTCCTTAACCATCCGTTGTTGGGCCCTTTCCAAGTGATACTTCAAATTTTGATAATGTCATCACGAGCCAACAAGTCATCCGCAACTACCTTCACACGGATTTCACCCGGTAAGAACTGAGAAATGGTAGGAGGCTTCCGTCCATACACCACCTCAAATGGTGTACACCCCGCCGCGGAATGGAAGCTTGTATTAAAACAAAACTCCGCCCACAAAAGCCAATTCGCCCAACGTTTTTGGTGATCCCCCACAAAGTATCTCAGATATGTCTCCAAACAACGATTCATCACTTTCGATTGACCATCCGTTTCGGGATGATAAGCAGAACTCATGTGAAGCAATGTACCGGTGGCTTTGAATAACTCGCTCCAAAATTCACTGAGAAACACGGGATCTCGATCGGAGACGATGGACCGAGGTATTCCATGGAGTCGAACCACCTCCCAAGCAAAGATAGTGGCCACACCACAGGCTGTATAAGGGTGTGTTAGTCCCATGAAATGGACTGCCTTGGACAACCGATCAACCACGACCAAGATAACATCCCAAGATTGCGACCGAGGGTGTCCCGTAATGAAGTCCATGCTGACATCCTCCCATACGCGGTCTGGAATGGGCAAGGGTTGAAGTAAACCTGCGGGCGCCCGTGTATCCGCCTTATTCTTCTGACAAACTAAACACTCTGCCACAAAACAAGTGACCGATTTCATCATTCCCGGCCAATATATGTTGGACGCTAAACGATGATAACTCCTAAATGCCCCGGCATGGCCACCAGAAGGAGTTGCATGGAATTCAGAAAGAAACTGAGGAATCCACTTTGATTGAGACGGAATGGCCACCTGGTCTTTGAAGTACAACACACCGTTGGCAAGTATAAAGGGCCGAGAGATAGGTTGCCCATTTTCTAAATCTCGGATAATGGGCCCATAGACAGGATCAACCCGTACCTCCTGTCGTAATAATTCCCAATCAACCCAACAGGGCACCGAAATAGCAGCACACTTAGAATCCATGTCACGACGAGAGAGAGTATCCGCTGCCACATTTGTAATACCCGACTTGTACTCGATCACAAAATCAAACCCAATCAATTTGGATACCCAATATTGTTGTGCCGGAGACACAATAGACTGCTGTAAAAGGTGCTTCAAACTGTAACGGTGCGAATAGTAAACTTTCGCCCGATCAAATAAGTGCGCCAATGGAGAGCAACAAGCACCAATGCCATCAACTCCTTCTCATAAGTGGATTTTAAGATATTGCGATCGGACAAGACTTTGCTGAAATAAGCTACTGGTTGATGATTTTGCATCAAGACCGCCCCCAAACCACGACCCAAGGCATCACACTCAATGCAAAACGGTGCTGAAAAATCTGGAACTGCCAACACCGGGGCTGATGTGATGGCTCATTTAAGGTTTTCGAAGGCTGCCTGTACCTCGAATGTCCATGAAAAACTGTCCACCTCCTTACGAAGCATAGAAGTAAGGGGAAAGCCAATTTTCCCGTAATCACGAATAAAACGTCTATAATATCCCGTAAGCCCAAGGAATCCGCAGACAACTTTCAATGAACGAGGAGTTGGCCATTGAAGAACAACACTAACCTTAGATGGATCAATACGGACCCCATCAGCCGAGATGACGTGACCTAAATAATCAATAGAAGGTTGTGCCCAAGAACACTTCTTAGGATTCACCACAAGGGAATTAGCTGCCAAAATAACCAACACCTCCCGTAGATGTAGGATGTGAGAATTCCGATCGGGGCTATAAATAGGGATATCGTCGAAGAAAACCAGAACGAAACGACGTAGAAGGGGACGAAAGAGATCATTCATGATAGCCTGAAATGTGGATGGTGCATTTCGGAGGCCAAAAGGCATCACTAGGAACTCGTAATGCCCAGAATGTGTCCGAAATCCAGTTTTTGGAATGTCCGACGGTGCCACCCGTATCTGGTGATACCCAGCTCGTAGATCCAGTCTGGTGAACCATGAGGCTCCATGTAGCTCGTCCAAAAGTTCCTGGATAATAGGAATAGGATACTTTTCTGGAACCGTGATCTTATTCAACTCCTGGTAGTCGACACAAAATCTCCAACTACAGACTTTTTTGTGAACCAACAGGACTGGGCTCGAGTAGGGACCTGTACTTGGTTGGATCAGCCTTGTAGCAAGCATATCCGCCACTAGTCGCTCAATTTCAGTGTTTTGCGCATCACTATACCGATATGGTCTAACTGACACAGGGGGAGCTCCGGACAGCAAGGGAATGCGGTGATCGCAAGCTCGAGACGGGGGCAGCCCCGACAAAGGTGACATAACCATAGGAAATGCATCTATCAGGTGATGAATTTCCGGAGAAAGAGACGGACCAGAGTCCACTTCGGTGGAATGTAGCTCGCTAGGCAAAAGTAGCCAACATGAGTTAATTTCCATCATCTTCAAAGTTGTTGATGCCGAAATCTGCTTACAAGCCAAATCCGGGACACTCTTCAAACAAACTTGTTGTCCTCCCCATGTAAATGACATTGTCATAGCAACCCAATTGGCCCGAACCTCACCCAATGTTGCCAACCAAGAAACCCCCAAAATAATATCGACCCCACTCACGGGAAAGAGGAAAGCTGTAACATGAAAGCTGGCGGATCCAAAGTTGACCGGGATGGATGTGACAACCCCAGATGTAGTCGAATCCTTGCCATCCCCCAAACGAATTGGCATTTTAGCAGACGGATCGACAGGAAGGTACAACGATGCCGCCGTTTTAGGCGAGAGAAAACAATGTGTAGCTCCGCTATCAATCATTACCACCACTTGGGTCCCATTTATGGACCCTAATAACTTCATTGTGTGTGGTCCATCGAAACCACAAGATGTAGCCGATGAGAGGTGCAAGGATTGGGGCAAAGCGTCGTCCATCTCATGGGAAGACTGCATATCAGGCAAGTCCCCCAAATCTGGGATGTCCTCATCATCCATGACAACCATAACCCGCAAGGAACGATTAGCACATACGTGCAAAGGAGTGTAGGGCTCCTTACAACGAAAACATAGTCCCTTGGAACGAAAATCTCGATACTCAGATTGCGACAATTGACGAGATGGGCGAAAAAAATGGCTTACCAATGAAGCAACATATTCGGTTGATGGTGGTGGCTGATGAAGGGTCCACGAACTACGCAATGAATTAGATGCGTTGTTTGTGCTAGAGGGTGCTGCCTTTGGTGCGAACACACCCAAAGAGCGAAAGTAGCCATGTGAAGTGGCTGGTCGAGCATTAGAAAATGGTCGGGATGGCTGGTAGGGTGCGCGAGAGGCTGGACAGGTTGGGTGATAGCCATCTCACGTTCAATTGCACGTGCTGTGTGCATAGCGACAGAGATATCCTCCGCATCCCGGGGGCGGATACGGACCTGAATATCCTCTTGAAGACCGTGGAGAAAGAGCCCCAGGGCATCAGCCTTCGTGAGCGACGGAACAGCCAACAACCGAGAGATAAATTGATCAGTGTATGTGTCTACAGAACCTGTCTGGCGAGTGAGGGCCAAAGATTCACATGGATTATCATGGGGATCATCCCCGTAACGACGGAGCAACTTCAACGTAAATTTCTTCCAACTGAGATTAGCAGATTCATTCATTAGCCATTATAACCAGTGCAGGGCTGGGCCCTCCATGGCTATCAATGCGTATTCCAATTTCATGTCGTCTAGAGTATTGTCCACCCGGAAAAATTGATCCGCACGGGCGATCCACGCTGAGGGGTTGTCGCCCCCGAAACCTGGCAATTTCAGTTTAGCAACTGAAGATGGCGGAGAAGAGTGGGGGCCATCGGTCGACGAGGAGTCCTCAACGTTGATGCCTCTATCGTGCACAATTTTACGCACCAATGTTTCTAAGCTTTCGAACCCCTTGGTCAGCGCAGAGACGGAGGTAGTGACGCCATCCAGTTGCGTCTCAGAGCTTCTACTCCCTTTCCTAATGCAGAAATCGTGGTTTCCAAGGGTTCCACCCAAGCCTCGCTTCGAGTCATGGTGGATGGCAGGGTCGGACCAATTGTTAGGATAACACAGGGAATAGAATAAAAAAGATGAAATAACACTCAGGAATAACCTGCCCACACCAATTGTTTGCTGAAAATCCAGGATATTTCAGTGTATCGTAGAGAAAATCCCAATTATAATATTTAAATGATACTTTAGGCTAGTGGTCAACTAATATAATAAATAAAACATTAATTAATTCCAAATAATCATGTCAGAAGATTGAAGGGCTGAGGACTCTTCTGCATTAATTAATCCCAAAGAATCATGCCAGAAGATTGAAAGGCTAATGACCTTTCTGCTTCCTTCTCCCATAAACAATATCAGTAACAACGTGCACCTGTCTTTTGAAGACAAGACTTTAGTTTTAAGAGATGTTCTTTACGTTCCTATTTTTCGTAAAAACCTTATTTCAGTTTCAAAACTATTTGTTGACGGATATTCTATTCATTTTTCTAAACAAGTTACTATTTGTCGTAACGATGTGTTTATCTGTCATGGAAATTTAAAGAACAATCTATATACTATTAACTGTGCACACCACTCACAAAATGCATCTTTTAACACATCGATTATTTCAAGCAATAAGAGAACACGTTTAGAAAAGGTGAACGAGATACTTCTTTGGCATCTAAGATTGGGTCATATTAATCTAAATAAGATCCAAAGGTTGGTGAAAGATGGTTCATTGTCAGACCTACAGATGGAACCATTTCCAACCTGCGAATCATGTTTGGAGGGTAAAATGACCAAGAGGACATTTGGAGCCAAGGGGAATAGAGCCACAGAAGTGTTGCAAATCGTTCACACTGACGTGTGTGGTCCAATGTCAACCAAAGCTAGAGGTGGCTATGAGTATTTTGTGATGTTCACTGATGATTACTCAAGGTTCGGGTACATTTTCCTGATGAAACACAAATCGGAAACCTTTGATAAATTCAAAGAGTTCAAAGCCAAAGTGGAGAATCATATGGAAAAGAGTATCAAGTTTCTACGATCTGATCGTGGAGGCGAATACCTCAGCGATGAGTTTTTAAACTACCTGTCAGAAGAGGGGATTATTTCCCAGTTGACTGCACCCGGAACCCCTCAACAAAACGGGGTTGCAGAACGAAGAAACAGAACACTCTTAGAAATGGTCAGATCCATGATGAGTTATTCAGATCTTCCCAAGTCGTTTTGGGGTTATGCCTTGGTAACAACGGCTTATGTTCTAAATTTGGTGCCATCCAAATCGGTTCCCAAAACCCCTAAAGAGTTGTGGACTGGGCGCAAGCCCAGTTTGAGACATCTCAAAATTTGGGGGTGTCCGGCATACATGCTAGATAAGGAAGCAGGTAAGTTGGATGAACATTCGGAACTAAGGCTATTTATAGGATATCCCATGAGAACGAAAGGGTGTATGTTATATGGTTCCGAAGATCAAAAGGTGGTAATAAGTACGCACTTTAGATTTTTGGAAGAAGACTTTATGAACAATAGAAAGCCCAAAAGTGAGATTACCTTAGACGAAATAAGAGGGCAAACCCCTATACCAACTGTACAAGTTGATATACCAAGCGTCACACTGACATAACCGGAACCTCGTCGTAGTGGGAGGGTTGTTCGACAACCTGAGAGATTCATGGGGATAGGAGAATCTTCAGATTTGGTCCTCGGGGATAATGAATCAGACCCCTGGTCCTACAAGGAGGCGGTCCAAGATAACGATTCTGAATCCTGGCAAACTGCGATGGAAGCCGAGATGGGCTCAATGGATCATAATCAAGTGTGGGAGCTAGTGGAACCACCTAGTGAGGTAAAATCCATTGGATGCAAGTGGGTCTACAAGAGAAAAAGTGGACTGGACGGGAAGGTTGAGACCTTTAAAGCTAGGCTTGTGGCAAAGGGATACACTCAAAAGGAGGGTATCGATTATGAAGAAACCTTTTCGCCCGTAGCCATGCTTAAGTCCATCTGTATTCTCTTGGCAATAACTGCGCATCTAGATTTTGAGATCTGGCAAATGGATGTCAAGACAACTTTTCTTAACGGGAGTCTTGACGAGAAAATCTATATGCAACAACCCGAAGGTTTCATCACGAAAGGCCAAGAACACCTTGTTTGCAAGCTAAGGAAGTCCATTTATGGACTAAAGCAAGTATCTCGAGCTTGGAACCAATGTTTTGATCATGTAATCAAGTCTTATGGGTTTGATCAAAACGAGTTTGAAAGTTGTGTGTATAAGAAGTGTGATGGAACTACCTTGGTATTCTTAGTACTATACGTAGACGATATTCTGCTCATCGGAAACGATGTAAAGGTTTTGTCAGACGTAAGGGTATGGCTGTCAAAACAGTTTGACATGAAGGACTTAGGGGAAACCGGTCATATTCTTGGGATCAAGATCACTCGAGATCGAAAGAAAAGAATGATTGGCTTATCGCAAGCTTCATACATAGACACTATTTTGAAGCGATTCAACATGTAAGATTCCAAGAAAGGTTTTGTACCCTTCAGGCATGGAATCCATCTATCGAAAGACATGTGTCCCAAGACACAAGGGGAGATAGATGACATGAAAGACATTCCTTATGCATCGGCAGTAAGGGGCCTTATGTATGCAATGCTGTGCACGAGACTGGATATTTGCTACGCCGTTGGCATGGTAGCAAGATATCAAAGTAATCCCAGAAATCAACACTGGACTACCGTAAAGAACATTCTAAAGTATCTAAAAAGAACTCGGGATAAAATGTTGGCTTATCAGTCGGACAATTTATTTCCAGTGGAATACACATACTCGGATTTCCAATCGGACATAGATTCCATAAAATCTACCTCGGGTAGTGTGTTTTGTCTGGGGGGAGGAGCTGTAACATGGAGAAGCGTTAAGCAGAAATGCATCGTCGATTCTACCATGGAAGCCAAATATGTAGCTGCTTGTGAAGCAGCGAAAGAAGCGGTGTGACTCAAGAACTTCCTAGTGGACTTGGACATTGTTTTGAATTTGCCCAGCACCATCACGATTTTCTGTGATAATGCCGGAGCAGTTGCAAATTCAAGGGAACCGAGAGCCCATAAGGCCAGCAAACACATTCAAAGAAAATATCATCTTATACGAGAAATTGTTAAGAGAGGAGATATAGAGGTGGCAAAGATCGCGTTGGAGGACAACCTAGCTGATCCATTCACAAAGGGTCTGCCTCTGTTAACATTCGAGAGACATGTGGAAAGAATTGATGTCAAGAGCGTTGCTAATCTACTTTGAGTATAAGTGGGAGATACATTATTAGGTTGATGTAGGTGACGTTAGATGTCACTGTATAATACATTAGACGTGTTGTGGTATACTTAAAAGCAGAATTTGAGTATAAGTGGGATATTGTTGGGGTTATACATGAAAGTATGCTTTTACTTTGTATAACCTATGTATTAAACACTTATTTACTGAAATAAATTATTTATCACTGTTGCTTTAAATATGATTGAATGTTATATATATATTTATTGCAAACTGTTCATATAATAACACATGTTACATTGTAGTTAACGTGGTGATACCGTATCACGTAAGATCACGCTAATGGTCCCTTTGTAAACTAGTGTGTGTTTCACAACTTAGATAGACCTGAACAGTCTATTGGTAGAAGTTGATGTGTAAGGCTCAGATTGGCTTGTCTTGACCAAGAGATTACATTAGTGCATTCAATGCGCTGAAGCGGACCTGCAGAGAGGATAAACTCATTCGCACTGATTTAAGGGATGAAGAGTTAGACCTCAGTGATTATTGATTTCTTAATCTTTGTCACTTAATAAGGACCGTGTGCGATTAGTAGTTATTGCTTTGACTTATAAATGGGACGAGAATCATTGCGACTTCGATACCCTATATCTTGGGCAATAATATTAATTGTACGACAGTTGCTAAATCAATACAGAGAATCGGGTGCTTGCAAAGTCTTGCGTGATTGGTCCCCTTGGTGGGCTCGGAACCTTTATCATACCAAATCTTGCAAGTGGAATTAATTTTCCGGTATGGATAATAAAACTGAGCTGTCCTTACTCTAAGGATAAAGATATTAATTAATATAAAGCTTTTCAGTGGCTTAATTAATTAGTGGACTAAATAATCTTAAACATGAGAAATAATAACCGGGAGCCATATTACCGTAATATGGGTTAAGTTGGATAGTGCAATATTAATTATATAGTGGCATTAATTAATATTAATGGGCTGAATTATATTGTGGCTCAATATTGCAATCCAGAAGCCCATTGGAAGGTCCATCTTAATTCTCCTAAAGGCCCCTCAAGTAGCCCAATTATAGTCCAATAAATAAAAGGTGATTAAAATAAAATAAATGATTGTTGCCTAATATTTCTTGTTTTTTTCTAAAATTTTAAAGAAAAAGAGGGAGAAGAAATTTTCTTGAAAAGATTTTATGGAAAGGATATAAGTATTCTTGGAATACAAGATTATCTCATAAATTCAAGAAATCTCCCATTTGGTTTCTTTAATGAGGATTTTCGAAAATTATGTATAAGAAAGGGAAGAAAGATTTTCTTGATTTTCTTGGAAACAATTTTATGGAGAAAGATATGTATTCTTGGAATACAAGAATGTCTCATAAATTCAAGAAAGATCCAATCTTGCAAGTCTTCTTGTTTTTTTCGAAAATTAAGGGTAAATAAGGGTGTGAGATTTTTGTGGAAAAATACACATGGAAAGAAGAATATATGGGATGTATTCAAGATTTCTTGGAGATCAAGAAAAGATCTTTCCTAACCCTAATTAACCCTAAAAATTCGACCAACACCCCTCTTATAAATAGGGGATGAATTTTTCATCCCCAGTGCAATTCCATGTGCTGGAAATATTAGAAATCCACAAAGGTGGTGCAACAATTTATTTTCCTTTGTTTTATAAATCGTTCATCGGAGAACCTCCCACCGAGTTATTGAGCGAGTACTTGGGAATACTTGAGAACGACTTTTGGTTGGTAGTCAGTTAGTTGATCCTGTCTGTCTTAGACCGTCTCTCCAACGGGTACGTTTACGTAAACTCCTAGAAATTCTGCATGCTAGGATCTTTTACGTGAATTTTATTTGCATGTCGTTGTTGATGTAATTATTATTTGAATTCACTTAGGTAAATTCATGCTAGTAATAATTGTTAATTTAAATTTGTGTTTATGAGGTCATCGCGATAGATCCTGGCATATGTAATCCCAACAGCATCCACATGAACTGCCGGGAAATTCTCGACATTGGGAAATAAGAAAAGAGTTATAGTGATGGGGGAGAGGCCACAAGATGGCAGGCGCATGCTGATTGAAAGTTAGACAGGAAAGTCGTAGACCATTCTGCACAAATTTTGGGGAAATGAGTAAGGTCGTTGGTATTCTCATCTTTTTGTGAGTGAGGTTGCAACGTTCTTTCCATATGCCCCATAGATGAGTGCAAAAAAATTCAAATTCATGCTACCTAGAGGCTTGTTTGATGGAAAGCAGTAGATCCAGTCCGGGATGTCTTTGGCTTTTTTAAGAAGGGGCCACCAACATGTCATTTTCCATGCTTGTTGGGACACCTGACAAAAGAAAAGAGCACGATTAGTGTCATTCCAATGAAACCCATAAAGCACACACCTGGGGATACAGGGAACATGGTGGCGGTTGAGGTTGGCTTTGCATGCCAGGATTTGGGAGGAAGCGTAGTTTCCATAAAGAGTTCCACCAAGTAAAATTGTGGTCTGATGAAGAAGCAACTCTGTATCTCTCGTGATTTGGCACATTTCGGATGCCTTGCCAGTAGCCTATTTAACTGAGTAAGTCCATTTCTTCCCGAATTTCCAGTAGCGGGAGTCCTTGATAGGGCCTCTTGCGATAGGAGTGTTGGGAAATAGTGTGTCCGGATCTATTCGAGGTGTAATTTAAATTTAAATTTAAATCAACAATTATTACTAGCATGAATTAATCCCATTAGTTCAAATAATAATCACAACAACAAAGTACAAGTAAATTCACGTAAAGTCATACACATGCGTAATTAGGAGTCTACATGAATCTTACCCTCGTAGAGATAACCGTTGAGACAATGGATCAACCCAAACACCTTCTCAAGTATTCCCTGAGTCCTTGTTCGATTATCCGGTGGGAGATGTGTTGGGAGATGAATTTAATAAAGATTTTGATTAGATCCCAAAACCCCTGAGTATGACATGTTTCAGGACAATCTTGATAATATAGGATCAGGTTTCAAATTGTTGTTAAGATTCAGGATTATCTACACCATGTATAATCAACAGATATAGTTCAGGATAGTTTAGGTTTCAGAATTGGTCTGAAGATCTCAGGAGATTCTTAAAGACCAAAACATACTGAAGACCGAAATCATACTGAAAGATCAGTAGAGCCTGAAGACTGGAAGATCCTGAAGACCAGAAGATCCTGAAGATCAGAAGACCCTGAAGATTCTTGTGTACTGAACCAAAAGACCCTGAACATAACACTTCGAGTTAAATAGTGTTTGTTCAATCTTAGTACATGCAAACATTTCTACACTCTGCCCTTACTCAAAACACTCCAGAAATTTCATACACCCCAGAAATTTCAAAGCCTTCATTTCTTCTAAACACTAACAATGGAGTTTCCTAGCTATGGAATGATAAAGAATCTTGCAGAAACAGAGAAATTGTATTTTGAGCATGTCGTTGCCATGGTGGAAAACAAAACGACACTGATTGAAGAAGAAGCCCTCAACATGCTTCGAATGGCCCGGTTAGACAAGCTGATTAGTAACACACCAGAATTGGAGCTGCCAAAAGAAGTTTTACAATTTGTTGTAAACCTAAGAGAAGGAGACAACGACTCCCTAGTTTCACAACTCTGTTTTGGCACCCATGCCAAATCCAAAGCCGAAATAGTCGTCACCAGAGAGGTACAACTATCGCTTCAAAATATTAATGTTGTTTTTGAGCTAAGTAATAGAGGTGATGATCCTGCTACTTATATGATTGGGTGAGAGCAAGAAATTCTTGATAGATTTGCAACATCCAGATTAGAGTTGAAAGGAACATTAAACAAAAAGTGTCTAAAACCTGTCTATAAGGTATTGATTGATGTTGTAGCCAAGTGCTTAATGAGCACCTCTGGAAGTCTAGAACATGTGAGCCAGAACAAGTTGAGGCTCATGGCTGCAATAGAGGACTCACCGTCCAGGGATTTCAATTGGCTAAAGTTTTTAGTTGATTGTATCCTGAGTCAGAGTCCAAAGTTGATATATGATCAAGGGACGTTTAAGAAATCTGGGAGGATATTGTTTGGGACGAATATAAGCTTTTTTGATAGAAACATTGTCAAAGAAGAAAATGTTTATATTATCAGGGAATGAGTTTTCCAGGAACAGAATCATGTTCAGAAAACCAAAGTCACAAAAAAAGCCTTGACAACCTCGTGAAAGCAGAGTTCAATTTGCCGATGAGCCCGAGCACGCATGCAACAAGTTGAGATAGAAAGTTTTGAGTCTGAACAGGACAGACTTACTATTTCTGATATCACCAGAACCAAGGGCAAGAAGGTGGTGGAAAAGGCTGTAGAGGAGCCTGAGAAGAGGAAGAAGGCTCTGGAACATCTCAGAGTCAAGAGGGAGGTTGGTGAAAAGAAGAAAGCTCAGGAAGAGTAGAAGAGTAAGAAGCGCCTGAGAAAAGCCAGTGAAATGGCTTCAGGAGAGAAATCTCCTTTGGATACACTTGTGAAGGCCGTTTCACAAGCCGGAAGACAAATATCCTCAAGAAGATGTATTCACTGAAATCCTCACCACCAGCTTTGGGGATGACATAATTACCAGAGAAATCTTCACAGGTTCTCAAAAACCTGTTGAAGAAAGCCAAATACAGATCCCAACCACTCACCCCTCAGAGCCAAAAATCCCCATACCTTCAGAGGCAATCTCTAGCTCTGAAGAGGAGTCACCTGTTCCTGAACTCAGGAAAGGTGAAGCTGAAGAAAAAGAGTGGAGATTGAAGGCATGGAGATTTGTGTTGGACAAATTTCCTGAACTTGCCAACTATCCTGACCTTCTGGATATGTTTGTAAGACTGAAAACGACAATGCTAATAGTGAACCAATCTTGCCATGATATCGAGGATAGGAAATTTCAGAGGTGAAGAATTCTGGGCAGAAGAGGTTGCTGAACTTGATGCATTTTCAGGCTTAGGCAAGAAAAGACTGAGGATTAAGGCCAATGAGTTTGAAGAATTGGTGAAAAAGAAACTTGCTGAGAGGATGGAGAAGGATCAACCTGAGGAGACTTCTGAGACTCAGGATAAAGATAGAATCGATCTGGACCCTGCTGAGGGTAGTCAAAAGTCTGCTGAGGCTGGAGCATCAGCTCAGGGGAAAAAAGCTCAGGTCGTTCCTGAACTTCAGTCACAATGGATGAGCCCCATCAAGAGCTAGTAGAGAAACCTACTGAGTCTGTTGAAGTAGGTCTTCAGACTGAAGCTGAAGGAGAGATGCCTATTCCACCTCAACCAGCTGTTGATTTCACACCCATCCTGGAGAAACTGACCAAGTTCGAGCCAATAATTGATCAAGTGGCATTGATCGAACCACTGGTGGATGAAGTGTCCAAAATTGCTGATGCACAAGTTTCTCAGGATGAAGCTATAAAAGCACTGAGCTCATCCATGGTAACATCTGATCAAGTAACTTTACTATCTTCTTCTTTTTATAGTAAACTTACTGCATTCAGTACAAAACTTGAGGATGTTGCTAAGGAGATGAACGATGAGTTGGAGAGACAGTTTGACTTGAGATCTAAAGCTCTTGAGGATGTCCTGAAATCCAAGACTGAAGAAATGATCAAGTCTGCTGTTGATGAGATGAGCACCTCTTTGATGGAAAAGATGCAGGCAACATATGGTGGTCTTGCTGAAGACACTAGCATCGGCCTGAATGTACTAAAGAGGATTCAGGATGAGCACTTCCACGTGGCTGCTGAAGTACGGTCAATTGTTAGAGAACAACTTCATATGGACAGAACCCTTTCTGAGCTGATTGCCAATTATGATGCCGAAAAGGGGGAAAGTTATGACAAGCTTGCTCCACTGCCACCTCTGGAAAAGCAATTAGAGCAATTTTCTGCTGAGATCCACAGAGGGAAGAGGAAAGAGGCTGAAATTCTGATTCATCCTGAGGCTGCCATGGAAGTTATAGAACAAAGGGCAAAGAGGCAGAGGACTCAGGAATCAAGTAAGCAAGCAGAAGCTCATGCCATACTGAACCCTCAGAAGAAACCTACTGTTGCATTTGTTGAGAAGCCACTGAAGACCAAACAGTTGGCTAAGTCTGCAAGTAGGAAGCCCACTCAGAGGAAGTTGGTTGCTGATTTTGTAAAAGATGTGGAAGAAGTTGCTCAGGAGATTGCGGAAAAGGATTCAGAATCAAAGATGGATGATCTGTTTAAAGAAGGATTTGGTGAATATGATATATCCACCAAAAGATTAAACTGGGATTGGCATAATGCTGTGAAGGCTATTGAGGCTGAGAAGAAGAGAAAAGCTGCCACCTCAGTTTCAGGATCAGAAATGACTAGAAAGGTGAGGGAAGAAGCTAAGAGAAAGCTTGGAGGCTTTTAGAGAATGGTCAAGAGGAGAAGAGGTACAAAACCAAGGAAGAGGCAGTGGCCACACATAGACAAATGGATGCCTATTGAGATGAACGACAGATGGGAGACAACAAAGAGAGAGTTTGTGTTCAACAATGATGTACTGATGAACTGGTCTGAACCCAATGCTGATAGAGATGAAGCATTCATTGCCTACCTGCTGCAAAACTACATTGACATCTGCCATAAATGGTTTGATATATTTGACACCTTGGGATACCAGCCAAAAGCTCCAGGACAGATCAAGTACCCTCCTCCAAGATACAAGAACGGAATGATTAGTTATGATTTCATTCATGTTGACTTTTTGGATCAGGCTGAATATCTGGGACTGACAGGAGATGATGTTGAGACTCTACAGAAGAGAGAAGAATTGAAGATCAGATACTATGACCTTTTCAACCTGAAGCCACCAGCTGATGAAATTGATTCTGATGAAGACTGATGTATCTTGTTCTGTGTTTGTTTTGCTTCAGTAGATAAAATCTGAGAAAACCTCTGTAATCTTGTACTGATGGTTTTTGGACATTAATGAAAAATCTACTGATTTGCTGTTGATCAAAAGATAATCTCTCATTATCTTACTGATTACTTGATGGTTGCCTTACTTGTTTTTATTTGCTTTATGAATTGAAACCTGAATAGATGTTAGGTTTATCTCTGTTTGCAAGCTTGTAACAAGATGGTTTTGGCATCATCAAAAAGGGGGAAATTGTTGGGAGATGAATTTAATAAAAATTTTGATTAGATCCCAAAACCCCTGAGTATGACATGTTTCAGGACAATCTTGATAGTATAGGATCAGGTTTCAAATTGTTGTTAAGACTCAGGATTATCTGCACCATGTATAATCAGCATATATAGTTCAGGATAGTTTAGGTTTCAGAATTGGTCTGAAGATCTCAGAAGATTCTTGAAGACCAAAACATACTGAAGACCGAAATCATACTGAAAGATCAGTAGAGCCTGAAGACTGGAAGATCCTGAAGACCAGAAGATCCTGAAGATTAGAAGACCCTGAAGATTCTTGTGTACTGAACCGAAAGACCCTGAACATAACACTTCAAGTTAAATAATGTTTGTTCATTCTTAGTACATGCAAAGAGAATGTTATACGTTTGTGGACACTAAGGAAGATATCAACTCAGTGTTGGTTGACAAAAAGAGCCATTTTTGTTGTCTCTATTCAAAGGAAGATGTCGACCAATGAGGAGGCGACAACAGCATACTTTACTGACACTGAAAGCGACATTTCCCTGATACATGTCAGCATAGATATTTGTCTTGTTCACAAAAATTGGTGATTGGCTGCATGTCTGGTTATTTCCTAAAACATGCAAGGGCTCGTTCAAACCCTAACAAAGTCGTTCATCAATTACTCAAAGTAGAAACCCGAGATGCTATCTCTCCAATGGATAGTTTTTCAAAGGAAGACTTCTTGAGAGTTGCCTATAAATACCAGAGGCCTTGAACACTTCAAGGTTACGGGAAATCAAAGCAACTCACAGAGCTATTTCGTATTCAAGCATTCTTGTGAAGCACTCGAAACCCTTAGAATTTCCCAAGTGTTTTGTCATTGAAGAGAGCTCATTTACTAAGCCTAGATTCAAAATTTTATCCGAAGCTTAGTTCGAGATATCCTAACCTTTTACTTGTGTCTTAATTGTAAAAGGATATCTCACCTTAGTTGGAAACCAACCAAAATCCAAACCCTTTGATTAGGTAAGTTTGTGTGTGTAGTAGTTGGAAGTGAGAGTTGTAAAGAGTAAGTAAGCTGCTGTGTTCAGTTTGAAAACTCTAGAGAAGAAGTTAGTAAGTTGATTGTTCAGTCTGAACGCTTGTGTGTGTATTGAGTTAGTAAGATGCAGTAGTTCAGCCTAAAAACTCGTAGTAGAAAGTTAGTAAGCTGCTGAGTTCAGTCTGAAAGCTTGAGGTAGTCGAAGTAGTGTGTTAAGGAATTTCTCTGAAGATCAGGGAGAGTGGACGTAGGAGCTTGAGCCTCTGAACCACTATAACTTGCTGTGTTATTTGCTTTCTGCTTTGCATTAGTACTTGTTACATATTTCACTGAAAGCATTTCTGATATTCAGTTGGAATCAATCCACTGAACTTACATTAAATTGATCACAGCCTTAACCACTGTTTCATTAAAGAAAGATTTTCAGCAAAGTAAAACGAGTATAAACTTAGGGCCTACACTTTCCGCACTCTAGATAAGCAAGTATAGATAGTTGTCAAACCGATAAACTCTCCTGAGTAGTCAGTAAGATTATTATCTACTCCAAGCTTATTTGGACTCTGTTGTAGAAACTCAGGGTCAGTTAAGCTAATATGAAGTCACTGAAAGCCGCTCAGTGTTATTGTCTCAGTAGACTTTGACTCAGGGCAATTTGTGCTTCTCAGGACTAAAACTCAGGATAACCTGACTCACTGATTTCAGTAAAGTTTTAAAAGTTGAAAAATTACTACACTTGTATTCCCCCCCATACACGTGTGAGACTCGTTTATACCGGGACCAACAAGATGTTCACGAACAATTTTAATAAAGGAATAAAGAAAAAATATGTTGCACCACCTTTGTGGATTTCTAATTTTTCCAAGACTGGAATTGTGCTGGGGATGAAAAATTCATCCCCTATTTATAAGACCAAGGGGGGCGAAAATTTTGCTTAGGAAAAGATATGGGTATTGGGATACTATATGCCAGGATCTATCGGGATGACCTCATAAACACAAATTTAAATTAACGATTATTACTAGCATGAATTTACCTACGTGAATTCAAATAATAATCAATCCAACAACAACATGTAAACAATAATTCACGTAAAAGATCCTAGCATGCGGAATTTCTAGGAGTTTACGTAAACGTACCAGTTGGAGAGACGGTTTGAGACAGACAGGATCATGTATCTGGCAACCAACCAAAAGTCCTTCTCAAGTATTCCCAAGTCCTTGCTCAACAACCTTGGTAGAAGGTTCTCCAATGAACAATTATAAAACAAAGGAAAATCAAATAATTTGTTGCACCACCTTTGTGGATTTTTAATATTTTCAGCACATGGAATTGTGTTGGGGATGAAAAATTCATCCCCTATTTATAACAATGGGGCTGGTTCGAAATTTTAGGCTTATTAGGGTTAGGAATGATCTTTTCTTGATATCCAAGAAATCTTGAATATATCCCATATATTCTTATTTCCATGTGTATTTTTCCACAAAAATCTCACGCCCCAATTTTCCTAAATTTTCGAAAATTAAGTAGGTAATTTTCAAGATTGGATCTTTCTTGAATTAATGAGATATTCTTATATTCCAAAGAATACATATCTTTTTCCATAAAATCTTTCCAAGAAAATCTTTTCTTCTTTCTGTTGGGGAATAAGTTGCACAGATCTATTCGGGGTGAATATTTAAATACAAATTTAATTCTTTAATTATTACTAGCATGAATTAATCCTATATTAATTAAAATAATAATCCAACAACATATCATGCATATAACAATTCATGTAAAACCTACGCATGCGGAATTCTACGAGTTTACGTGAACATACCTCTTGGGATGGCAACGGTGTGGCTGAATAGACTAACCGTAAGGACTTCCCAAGTATTCTCTTAGCCCTCGTTCGACTATCCGGTGGAAGGATTCTTGTGAACGATTTAACAAAAGGAAAATAAAATATATTGCACCACCTTTGTGGATTTACTAATTTTTCCAGCACATGAAATTGTACACAACTCACAATTGTCGTTTTTCAAAAAAATACAATCTGTCGACGTTACAAAATATTTGATATTTTATCGACGCTGATATTTTTCCGAAAAACCAATTTTTGTGTGTTACTGGGAATGAAACATTCATCCCCTATTTATAGAGGCCAAGGTGGACGAAAATTTGTGATAAAACAATGTGGGAAAATCTTTTCTCGATCTTCAAGAAATCTTGAATATATCTCTTATATTCTTTTTCCCATAATTATAATATTCCACAAAAATCCCACCTACTCTATTTTATGGATATTTTCGAAAATACAAGGGTTCAAGAATCCAAGATTTGGATCTTCTTGAATTTATGAGATATTCTTGTATTTCAAGAAATACATATCTTCCATAATATCTTTTCAAGAAAATCAAGAAATTTTTTCTTGCCCACTATATTTTCAAATTTTCGAAAATCTTGATATAGATGACCAAGTGAGAGATTTCTTGAATTTAATGAGATAATCTTGTATTCCAAGAATACATATCTTCATTCCATAACAAAATTCAAAGAAAATCTTTCTCTCAACTTATCTATATATTTCAAAATTTTCATGGAAAAATAAGCAACAATATTTATTTTATTTTAATCACCTTTTCAGTTCTTGGACTATATGTTGGGCTACTCAGGGGGCCTTCAGGAGAATTAAGATTGGACCTTCTAATGGACCTTGAATATCTAATATTGAGCCACAATATAATTCAAGCCCATAAATATTAATTAATCCCACTACATAATTAATATTGCACTATCCATCTTAACCCATATTACAGTCAATATGGCTCCCAGTCATTATTTCCCGTGTTTAAGATTATCTAGCCCATTAATTAATTCAAGCCACTGAAATAGCTTTCCATTAATTAATATCTTTTATCCTTTGTCAAGGAACGGTTCAACATTATTATCCATACCGGAAACAAATTCCACTTGCAAGATTTGGTATTATAAAGCTTATGAACCTCCCAAGGGGGCAAATCAAACAAGCGTACTTGCACACGATTCTTCGTATTAAATCTTAGCAATCACATGTGACTAATAATATTGTCCAAGATAAAAAGTATTGAATCTCATTGATTCGCTACCCATGATAAGTCAAAGCAATAGTTACCAATCCCACGTGATCCTATTTGTTGGGAGATGAATTTAATAAAGATATATGATTTTGATTTGATCCCAAAACCCTTGAGTATGACATGTTCAGAATGATCTTGATAGTTGAGTCAGGATTCAGTTTTAGAATATTCAGGATGTTATCTGCAGAATGTATAGTCAGCAGATATAGTTCAGGATAGATACTGAAAACTTAGTGTAAAACTGAGATACTAAAGATTCAGTAGGATACTGAGTAACTGAAGACTCAGCACGAAGACTCAAGACATCACCAAGATAAAACTACAAAGATTCGAAGACCACAAGACTCGTAAGACTCGAACACAAGATCAAGACCGAGAATCAAGATCAAGAATATCAAGGCAAAGTAATTATCAAGACTCAAGAATGTCTTCAATGCTCAAGATGAACTCAATGTTCCGAGGCACTGAATATATCTATCTAAAGGATGCAATACTGAGAAGATCGCGATTCCTTAGATAAAAGATATTTGCCAAAGACATTCAAATGCAGACAAAAGGAACTAAGTCAGAAGTGTTGTTAAGGTTATATCAAACTCAGAGTTTGTAACCAAAAGAGCCGTTGAAGGTGTCTACCTTTAACTGGAGACAAAAGTCAAAAAGAGGAAGACGACATCAACATGCATACCGACAATCGACAAAGGATAGGTCGTTTAAAAAGATGTCGATGTACAATAGTTCCGATCGCAAAAAGTGAAGACCGGCTACATGAAAGGCTATTGCCTAAAAGGTTTTAGGAGTTTCAAACCCTAAATATAGCCAAGCCACACACCATAAAGAGGGAACTCACAAAGCTATCTCTCCAATGGATAGTTTTCAAAAGTGACCTTGGTGTATGCCTATAAATACTGGTGACCCTCTACATTGTAAGGTTACGAGAAATTTATACGCAACTCAAGAGCTCAAACTTATTCTTGCAAAAGTTAAAGCACTCGAAAAACTTAGAATTTCCCAAGTGCTTCTACATTGAAGAGAGCTCACTATACTAAGCCTAGCTTGATAAGAATTATCCAAAGCTTAGTCGAGAGATATCCTAACCCTTTGCATTGTTCTTTATTGTAAAGGATATCTCATCCTAGTTGAAACCAACCGAGAAACCCCAAACCCTTGAGAAGGTAGTTGGAGTGTGTTTGTTGGTGAGAAAGAGTTGTAAAGAGTTAGTAAACTACGCGGAGTAGTCAGAAAACTCTAGAGGAGAAGTTAGTAAGCTACAGGGGTAGTCTGAAAGCTTGTTTGTGTTTGAGTAAGTAAACTACGGAGGTAGTCAGAAAGCTCAAGGTCGGGTTGAGTAAGTAAACTACGGGAGTAGTCGAAAACTCGTACGAAGTTGAGTAAGTAAAAACTACGCGAGGTAGTCGAAAGCTCAAAAGTTGATAGTGAATTTCTCTCGAGGATCGAGAGAGAGGGATGTAGGAGCTTGAGTCTCTCGAACCACTTTAATTTGCTTTCTTTATTCTTTCCTTATCCGTGCTTAATTATTGCATTGACTTGATTTTTGAAAGTATACTTTTCAATCGATATTCGGTTGGAATCAATCCAATCGAAGTTCCATAAGTGAATCACGACCTAATCACTATTTCATAAAGGGAAGGTTTTCAAAGAAAGCTTAAAAACGAGTATAAACTAAGGGCCAACCATTCCAAGACGATCGAGTAGCTAGAACAGATAGTTACCGAACCGAACTCTCTTCGAGGATTCATAAAGTTAGTTATCCGATCCAAGCAACTCAGGATCTCTGCCACTCGGACTCGGTTGGGATTATCCGAGGTATCTCGAAAGCAACAGGATCACTGCCTCGATGAGACTTTGACTCAGAGCGATTTGTGCTTCTCAGAGCCTAATCTTCAGGATTATCTGACCCAAGCTGACCTCGGTAAGAAAAAGTTTAAAAACACTGAACATGTGTATTCCCCCATACACGCGTGTAAGACTCGTTTTACCGGGACCAACAAGTGGTATCAGAGCAGTGGTTCAACTTGACCACCTGCTGTGTTGACCAAAGTTTTATTTTAAAAAATACTTGTGGTCTATCTGAACTGATCTTATTTGGTGAAACTATTTTATTTTTCAAAAGATCAGAAAAATGTCTTCTAAAAAACTTCCCATGTTCTCAGTGGAGAACTATGATCTATGGAGACTGAGAATGCAGCTCATCTCAGATTCCAAACATGAGCGTATGTGGAGAGTGGTCTCTCAAGGACCATTCCAATTTACGGTAGTGAATCCCAGAGGAACAGAAGATGAGAGAATTGATCCTAGAACAGAATTTCCTAAGTCTGATGACCAACTGACTCCTGAGGAGAGAAAGTTAGTCAATCTAGACTACATTGCAAAAGACACACTATACAGTACAATTGATGATGGTGTGATGGGAATGATCTCTCACCGTAATATCGCTAAAGAGATTTGGGATACACTAGTTTTATTATGTGCCAAGGCACATATCATATAAAAAGAAAACAAACTTTCAAAGGCAATTGGAAAGTTTGATAGTTTTTGAAATGGATGATGGTGAATCAATAGACAAACCGAAGTCGATTCACTAAAGATCATGAATGATCTAAATGCACTTGGAAAGAAATACCCCCGAGAGAAGTCGCATTGAAAATTCTTAGAGGTTTGTCTAAGAAATGGGATATTCATGCAAAGGGTGATTGAAAACACCAAGAATATTAATTCAATGCCTTACCAACAAGTCTTCTCTCCGAAATGAAAAGCCTATGAATTTGTAATTGATAAGAAATCCAAAAAGGCCGACAAAGAAAGATGATTCTTCATCGAAAAGAATGTGGCTTTAAAAGCCAAAGATAAAACCTCAGAAAAACTAGAGAGTCTCGAGAACCCCCATGCCAAACATCGATGAGCTTGAGGAAAAGCTAAGACCGATGGCAAGAAGGTTTGATAGACTTAATAGTAGATTTGGAAAATACAAAAACTATTACAGAAACCACAGTACCGGAAGAAACCCGAGGACATATCAACCGAGAAGAAGAAAGACCGAAAGTCAAGGATCTTCATCCAAGAGAAAAGACTCCAAGTCCAAAGAAGAAAATGATCAGGATGATGATGCCAACATATGCTATAATTGCCAGAAGAAAGGTCACTTCTAGTATGATTGTCCGTTGAGTGCTAAGGAGAGAAGAGAAAGGCAAGCTAAAAGAGACCGTAAGTTCTCTAGCAAAAAGGGCCATGGTTGCGTAAGAAGAACACTCGAGGAGGGATCTAGCTCTTCGGATGAAATATTCTCGAGATAAAGGAAAGTGATGACATCCGTCCCGATGGCCATTGAGGAGGTAAACTCTTCTTTCTCTCTGTTGTTGCTCCTACACTAGCACAAGAGTTTTCAAGTTCCACCGAAAAAAATATTTTGACCGATGGATTCTTTTGAGAACCCGATGAAGGACTATCTTTGTTTTGCAAGGATCGCTAAATCGAACTCAAGAGCGTAATAAGGAACCGAAAGTCAAAAATCTTAAATGGAAAGACTCTAGCAATATTGAAATCACTTCTCAATTAATGGGAGCTACTTGATGAACCGGATGTTCTAAAAGTACAACTCTCGAGAGAAAGAGAAGTTGATAATGTCCCTAACTCGAAAAGCTAGAGAAATCCACCAAGAGATTCAAATAATCGAATCGAAGTTCAATGACCTCTCTCGAGAAGCATAAAACTCTACAGAATCGTGAGGATAGTGCATGTAAGAAGTTAACTCTATTGAACAATGCATCTAATGTAATAGATCAAATTCGAGTTACCAGAGATCTGTGACTATAAAATCTGGATTGGGATACATTCCGGGGGAACCTCACAAGGTCATCTAAATGTCAAGCGTCAAGTAGCAAAAAAGACTATCTTTGTAAAAAACAAAGGGCACCTACACTTCAAACCAAGTAATGCCCAAGGTTGTAGACAAGGAAAAAGGACCTATGGTCTCAAAAAAAACCGAATGATCAAAGTTAGAAAGCCCAAACCTCAAAGTGAAGGCAAGAAAACCGAAAGGCCGGTTGAAAAGTTTCAGCAAGTACTTCAAAGCCTCGGGCTAAGAATGCAAACCCGAAAGGCTCCACATCGAACCATCGAGGAATCCTCAAATGAGAAACACTCAAAGAGAGACATTCTCAACCAAGAGACCAAGTCCTCAAGATCTTTGAAAGACCAGATTTCAAGATGCATAACCTTAACCCCATTTGCCTAAGGGTAAAGGTTATCTCAACCCGAAGTCAACAAAGATTTAGACCAAATTTGACAAAAGCCTAAGCATCCGAATGTATGGCTCAAACAAAGAAGAATTCAAAAGCCCATGTTCATGCTAAAAAAAGCTAGCACACATATACGTAAAACCGCTAAGGCACCCAGAGAGTAGTGGATGTATATGTTGATGTTTATGGAAGACAAATTAGTCACTCTAAAGTGATTAGAGTTGTCGGCGCATTTGGATTCCGAAGGTACAAATAACCTCGTGGGGACCCTACACAAATTGGGTACCTAAGAATTGATCTGCTTTTTCGGAGGAAAACAAGGGCACTAAGTCGATGAAAGATCACATGGCAATCGATGAGCAGAGACGAAAAAAGCTCCCGATGTATGGTATCTTGACAAAGGATGCTCAAGACATATGACAGATTCAAGAAGATGCTCAAAGGACTATGTTGAACAAAGAGGCCCACAGATCACTTTTTGGAGATAACTCGAAGGATGAATCAAGGATATGGAACTTTGGAAATCGACTCGATTCATATCCATGGTGTTTCATATGTATCCGATTGAAGCATAACTTGTCATCAATTAGCCAATTTCGTGATAAGGGTTTCAATGTTGAGTTCTCCAAGAACTTATGTTTTGTGAAAGATGATACATCACAGAAAGTACTACTGACTGGTACAAGAAAAGGGAATGTGTATCTTGCTGATTGGAGTTCAACTCCTAAAGATACATGTTTAGTTGCTAAAAGTTCCACAGATACCAGTTGGCTATGGCATAAAAGAATGAATCACCTAAACTTCAAAACCCTGAACAAGCTTGCAAGATTAACTCTTGTGAGAGGGTTGCCTAATGAAGTGTTCAGTAAGGAACACATTTGTGATACGTGCCAGAAAGGAAAACAAGTTAAAGCATCCTTTAAAAGCAAAGTTGAAGTTTCTACTGAAAGAATACTTCAGTTATTGCATATGGATCTCTTTGGTCCTATAACACCTGTGAGCACTAATGGAAGGAAATACACACTGGTAGTAGTTGATGACTAATCAAGATATACTTGGGTCATATTCTTACTCAGTAAGAAAGAGACTCAGATAAAGCTGCCAGAGTTACTAAAAAGGCTCAAGATTGAGAAAAAAATCGAGTGTGGTCAAAATCGATCCGACAAAGGAACCGAAGTTTATAAATCATATCATATCCGATTGTGCAGAGAATGGAATTTCACATGAAAACATCACCGCAAGGACCCCTCAACAAAACGGTGTTCTTTGAAAAGAAGAACATAACTCGAAAAGAAGTTCGCAAGGACAATGATAAAAGTTGATATTCCTAAAAGATTTTGGGTGAAGTTAACACCGCATGCTACTCTCGAATATATCCATGTCGACCAAGAGTCAAGGCAAAACACCCTATGAGCTTTGGAATGAAAGAATGTTTCTTTCTTTTTTCGTGTGTTTGGTTGTTTTCATACAAATAATGGTAAAGATCATTGAAAACATTTGATAGTAAAGCCGATGAAGGAATATTCTTAGGATATTCTCGTCAAAAAACTTTCGAGTTTACAACCGTAGGACTTTATTGTGGAAGAAACACCTCATGTTGTTTTTGATGAATCTACTTGTGTTCGGAAGAAACAGAACATGATGCCGATGAACCGACTAAGAGGATCACCAGATTAAGCCTCAAAATGTAAAGATAAATCATCCATCAACAATGATTGGAGTATATCGATAAAGAAGTACAGATGGAAATCGGATGGTGAGACTCAGAAAACCAACACCAAAATGACCAATCAATGACACCGCCTTCGCACTCGTATGTGATGCCAATGAAGATGTGGTCACAAATGGTAGGCAAATTCTCGAATCTATCAACCAAAGGGGAACAAATGTCTCGATAATGTTCTCAATAGAATTTCCACGAGGAAGATGATTCACTTTCTCATGTTCTCCGTTGTTCCCTCGAAGTTTATCGATTTAATCAACCTAACATTTCAAATGTTGAGGATACCATTGAAGGGGGAACATCAAGAAGGAAATGGTTGGATAGTCATCCTACAAGTCGATTGTGGGTGATCTAACCCAAGGTGTTAAAACAAGAAGGTTCCATGGTGAGAGTGCACTATTCGATGTTTCCTATCGAGAAAGAACCTCATTTCTTAGTGAAGCTCTACAAGATTCTCAGTGCCATGCAAGATGATAATAAATTCTCAAGGAATGAAGTATGGGAGCTAGTAGAAAGACCGTAGGCACAATGTCATTGGAACCAAGTGGGTTTTCAAGAACAAAAGAGATGAAAACAACAACGCTGTAAGAAACAGGCAAGGCTAAGTTTGCACAAGGTTATTCCCAAGAAGAAGGCTTGGATTATGATGAAACCTTTGCACCGTTGCAAGACTAGAAGCCATCGATTGTTTCTTGCATATGCCGCCCACATGAAGTTCATACCATCGATGGATGTGAAAAGTGCATTTCAATGGTGTGCTTAAAGAAGAGGTTTATGTGGAACAACCTCCTAGTTTCAAAACAGAATGACCAAGTTTACAGGGTATGGTCTTAAGCAAGCACCCGAGAGCATGGTATGATACTCTTTCTCGCCGACCATGGTTTTGTCAAAGGAACCAATAGAACTCGTTCGGGATAGAGGATGGGGAAGATATCTTACTAGTTCAGATATATGTTGATGACATCATTTTTGATCTCCAAACCATCACCGTGTGAGAAGTTTTCAACACCGATGAAAGGCAAGTTTGAGATGTCAATGATGGGAGATATGAATTTCTTTCTAGGTCTTCAAGTGAAACAATCAAAGGAAGGAATATTCATCAACCGTGCAAAGTACACCGAGATCCGATTGCTAAATATGGTGTCAGACGATTGCAATACGCTTAGATTCCCATGAATACTAACTACAAGATGGATCCCGATTACGAAGGCAAAATCGGTGAGTCATAATTTCATATAGAGGAATCATTGGATCATTGCTCTATCTCACGGATGAGGCGCCTGATATAACATTTCTTTGTTGGGATATCGCAAGATACCAAGCTAATCTTATGACTAAATACATGGAGGTCGCCAAAAAGATAATCAAATATCTTAAAGGCACATGAAGAGGATTATGGTATCCAAATGATGATAACCTTGAGTTAAGTGGTTACTCGATGTCGATTATGGAGGTTGCAAGATTTCCACTTCAGAACTTGTCAATTTCTTGGAAGCAAGTCGATATCTTGGTTTTCAAAAAAATGGAACCAAAGAACGAAGTACTCTCGAAAATACATGGTTGCGCGAAGTCGTCAGTTTTTTCGCTCGGACAACAATTAAGGGATTATAAAGTTGTAGCCAATGAAGTACCAATATTTTGTGACAATAATAGTGCCATTGCTATTTCACAAAAATCCGTATTGCACACCGATGCAAGCATGTGGATATCGAATCATTCAAGATCATGTCGAGAAGAAGGACATAAGGATGGAGAAAATTCATAATGATAAGGGAGAGTCGATATCTTGACTAAACCTTTGACCAATCAAGATTTCGAACTTTCAAATTGAATTAGGGATGTTGGAACCAGTGTATAGAGTAAAAATCAAAAATTGAAGGTTTTCGGATGCATGAAGTTTTTCTCGGTTCTACCGGAAGCTTAGGATAAAATGGAAATCTTGAATTGAGTCTCGAGAAACTTCCGATTTCTCAAGGTCAAGATTTCAGTTTTTCAAGATACGATATTATCGACATTTTATCAAGGTCAAGATCGAGAAGAGTGATAGAGGGAAATTGGTCTGAAGAAGTAATGACTCATGCGATTCATTTATTGCTTAAGTAAAAATTCAGTAATCATTCGCAAATAAATACAAAACACCGAGGAATGTTTTTTGGGCGGATCGCTTTTAAAATTCCTGAAGAAGGTCAATAAATCATTTAATGCTCGCTACATTAATGACCAATGAGGATGTTTTGGCGGGCTTACTTTTGGAGATCGCTTGGTTCAGATAATTCGATTAATCGGAGATTAATCTCAACCGTTGTTTTTCACCTAACCAACGCGATTCCCCACGATCTCGAAGCTATATAAACCCCAATCAGCTATTCAAGCCAAAATTTTATCAAACCCTTCGTTCCCAAAACCTCTACAAATAAATCCCCTTTGCCTAGAAATTCTCCAAAATTCTAAAGCTTCACTTCTTCAATCAATCTCAAAAATGGCTCCAATCCTGTTCGAGAGATTAGACGAAACTAACAAGCCATGTACGAGTTCGTTGTCTCACTTGAAAGCACAACCAACTCAAAGCCAGAAGAGGAGGCTCGTGATATGATTCGATCAAGAAAACTCACCCAACTAGTCGCAAATCGACCAGACCAGGAGTTTGCAAAAGAGGTAATCGAATTCATATATAACTTAAAGTTAGATGAAGAAGACTGTATGCATTCTAAGATAATTGTATCACACTTAGAGCAGTCGTCCAAATACATCGATTTTGAGAGGGATCTGTATATAGTTCCGAAAAATCTGAATGATGTTTTTGAGCTCTGTGATAGAGGAGAGGATCCTACGATGTATATGTCGGGTAGAGAGCAGGAGTACTTAGATAGGATTGCTGAGAATCCTGTTAAGTTTGAGGCGACATTGCATAAGAGGCACTTAAAGCCACAATATCGTGTGTTGATGGATATTGTGAGCAAGTTCATCATGAGTCTTGCGGGGAGTTTTGAGCAGATCAAGACTCAAGCTCGGGATCGATGGCGGCGATAGAGGCCTCACCCACCACTGACTTCAACTGGCTGAAATTTCTGATTCAGACGGTGAGTGAGCAGACCAAAGTTTTGAAAAAGGTTGACGGGGCGATCTCAATAAAAGGCAAGATCCACCATGCCACAAAAATTGCTTACATTTTGGAGATGTGCAGAGAGGAGGAGGATATCTTCGTCAATTCGACCCCATTCCCTAAGTCCAAAATTCTCTTTAAACCCATTGTTTGCAAAGAAGAAGTCATCGGGAAGAGAGAAAAGAAGGTTGAATCACCAGTTGCGGCTGAAAAAGAGACTCAACAAACCAGGGGGAAGGTTTTGTTGGAGGCAAAGATGGAGCAAGGAGCAAAAATGATGAAGCAAAAGAACCTTGCCCCAAAGCGCAGAAGATTGGTGGTTCTCACCAATGAAGATGGAAGTGATTCTGAAGAGATTCAACCGGAGGGCCAAACTACTCAAAATTCACCATTGCAAGTGTTGGCTCAGGTTATCTCCAAGGCACAAGACCAAACTGAGGAACAGGTCTTCTCTGAGGTGCTTGAGACATCTCTAAGTTCAGACAAAATTTCTCAGGAAATTTTCAAAGGAACTCGCACCGTGAGATTCCTTATCGAAAAAGTGCCTACCGCATAGCAGAAGAGCCAACTCATAACCAAATCGGGAAGTGTCACCAGCCCCGTAACCCACTCGGGATGCAAATCGAGGACCCGATCACACAACCTTCAGAGGTCAGCGAGACTCAGAGCGTAATATTCTTGATGAACTCCCCGAAAGTGATCTACTTCTTGATCCCTTAGCAGAAGCTTCAACTAAACCAGAGAGCCCGAGATGGAAGAAGGGCGAGGCTGAAGAAGGCGAGTGGAGGAGCAAGGGGGAACGGTTCATTCTTGACCGCTACCCTGAGCTCAGATCATACCCTGATCTGCAAGATATTTTCTTCGGATTAAGGACAACTGTTCATCCTAAATCGACTCTTCCCGAGATGCTTGATATTGCCGCTTTCAGAGGGGGAAGACCGTGGAATGAGGAGACAACCTTTCGACCGACTTCTCGTGGTTCGTATGACAAAGCTCGTGATGAAAAACTCCGATTGATGAGCCGGGTTCGAGGAAGTTAAAAAAAGAAAGGCAACCGGGTTGTTGCCCCAAGCAAATGAGACAAATCTCAAGATGGAGATGGGGACCAACAGGAAATGTTGAGAAGCGGTCTCGATGGAAAAGGAGACTTCTGTTGCTGATCAACCGGAAATTTGAAAACCTCAGACTGGAGCAAGAACTCTTCAGGTACCTTTTGGCACTATTAACAATTATGCCAAAGTTACTGAAAGTCCTATCTTTAACTCTGAATTGTCTGATAAAATGACCGAGGCTCGCTGGAGACCTGAGCTCAAAGAAGTCAAGCTCAGTGCAGCCGCCGACCTCTCGATTGTACCGAACCTCAAGATGATCATACAAAGACAGAGGTGCGAAGATTCCTCGAGATTGATCTCACTCCTTGATGGAGAAACTTGAGAAGGTTGAGCCAATGATGATTAAAATTGCTCAGATAGAAGAGACGTTGGCCAATCAAGCTCAAAAGATGGAAAGTCTTAGTCACTCTTCAGAGCTGGTGCTAATCCAAAACACTCTGACCTCCCAGATGACCTCCATGGAAGAAAAGCCAATGAGAAGCTGGAGGGAGTCAAGGTTGAGTTAAGTGATGAACCAAACGTAAACACCGTGAGAGTTCTCGATTTCCTAGAGGTGAAACCGAAGAAAAGAATGAGGTGCTAATCAAGTCTCGCCTGTTGAGGAAATGAGCTCAATGCTCATGACCAAGATGACAGAGATGTTCAAGGAAGCACTTCTTCGCCGGTTTGCCCACTTATCTCAAGAATTTTCTTGGGCCAAGAACCATCTAAGGAGGCGGAAGACGAACAAGATCGATAGCAGGAGAAGTTCATTTGTGAGCAAAGAGCAATATCACATGGACACAAAGACTTCCTCATTTTCTTCCAAATTACGGTGCAAGAAGGGGGAAAAGGAAGTCAAGATCTCGTAAAGTTCATGGCACGTACTTTGGAGAAGAAGGCCTTAAAGATGTTTGAAATGTATAATCTAGCCAAAGCCTTTAAAGAAGTCGGCTAATGAGAAGTTGAAGTTCGCCGTAGAAAAAACCTATCTACACTCGAAGTTTCTAAGCAAACCATGCTTGATGTTGCAAGAGAGAAACCGAAAAGCTAGAGCAAATGTTGGAACAAGCCAGTCAATTGAATTGCTATGAAAAGGAAAGCTTTGGGCGTTGTTCAACCCGAAAGCAAGCGTCTTGGCTTTTAAGCCAATCCAGAGAAAGTCGATTCGATGATGAAGAAACGGAAGAATCTGAGTCTCAACCTCGTAAGAAAGTCTTCAACACGAGAAATGCTCAAGACACTCCAAATAAGAACAAGCTAAGAAAGTCAGCCGCTTTGTCTCGTGAGCGCCTGTGATCGAAAAGAAGATAGACGAAGAGCGCGAAGCGAAGGAGTGAATTCGTGAAGTTTATGAGCAAGAGGAAAGGAACATCAAAAGCACTAAAAGTGGCCCCACGTTGATAAATGGATGCCTATCAAACTCAACGATATGTGGAAGAAGTCAAGAGAACCTTCCGTTCAATTATGATGTTCTCGGGGAATGGAGAGGGAAAGCTCATATCGTAATGAAGCTTTCATTGAATATCTTCTTATCTTCTATCCAAAGTATCTACAGAGTGGATTAACTTTTACGGATGAAGGAGAGGTACGATGGTAGCCCCCGTCCATATTCCTATCCTCCTCCAAGACTTGATAATGGCTTGGTGAATGAGAAGGCCATTACTCAAGAGATTGCTCAAGATATCTTTCGTCATTGGGTCTAACAGAAAAAAATCCGGACATCATCAAGGAAAGAAATGAGTCAAGAAGAGATTTTTCTAATGTTCGACACGAGGTGCCCAACCGATGAAGTTGAGAATGAAGCAAACCAAGAGCGTAAGACAAGAGCCAAATCGGAAGATCAAGACTCGAAGATTCTCGTAATCTTTAAATTTTTGTCTTTTGATTTTGTTGATAAACTCATTGTAATCAGAATGGTATACTCATCATCAATGAAGATTTATTATTATGCTCAAAAGATAATATCTCATTATCTTATTTACATGTCTTTTATTTTGATATGCCTGAATTAATGTCTCTGAACTGATTGTATGTTCATATAAGGAGGAAATTATCCGAATATGGGAGAAATTGTTTAAGTATTTGGTAATGAACTATTTAAAGAGATTCATTATTGAAGAAATTGTTGAATGATTAAACCGTTGAGAAAAACTCAAATTGTTGGGAGATTCTCTCGATTTAAGAAATTGTTGGGAGACAACCAATCTTGTAATAGGATAAACCAAACCCGAGTATAGGTTATATGTTTTGTAACAAGATAGGTTTTGCATCATCAAAAAGGGGAAATTGTTGGGAGATGAATTTAATAAAGATATATGATTTTGATTTGATCCCAAAACCCCCCGAAAGTATGACATGTTCGTAATGATCTTGATAGTTGAGTCGATTCAGCTTTAGAATATTCAGATGTTATCTGCAAATGTATAGTCAGCAGATATAGTTCAGGATAGATATTGAAAACTTAGTGTAAAACTGAGATTCTAAAGACTCAAGAGGATACCGAGTAAAATCAAGACTCAAAGACGAAGACTCAAGACACCGGTCAAGATAAAACTACAAAGATTCGAAGACCAAGACTCTCGAAAGACTCAAGACTCAAGACACAAGATCAAGATCGAGAATCAAGATCAAGAATATCGAAGACACAAAAGAATTATCAAGACTCAAGAATGTCTTCAATGCTCAAGATGAACTCAATGTTCTCGAGGCAATCAATATATCTATCTGAAGGATGCAATACTGAGAAGATCGTGATTCCTTAGATAAAAGATATTTGCCAAAGACATTCAAATGCAGACAAAAGGAACTAAGTCAGAAGGGTTGTTAAGGTTATATCAAACTCAGAGTTTGTAACCAAAAGAGCCGTTGAAGGTGTCTACCTTTAACTGGAGACAAAAGTCAAAAAGAGGAAGACGACATCGCACTATACCGACACCCGACAAAAGGATGTGTCATTTGGAAAAGATGTTAGATGTACAATAGTTTCAGACTGCAAAAAGTGAAGACCGGCTACATGAAAGGCTATTGCTTAAAACGTGTTAGGGAGTTTCAAACCCTAAATATAGCCGTTTCTCACACACCATAAGAGGGAACTCACGAAGCTATCTCTCCAACGGATAGTTTTCAAAAGTGACCTTGGTGTATGCCTATAAATACTGGTGACCCTCTACATTGTAAGGTTACGGGAAATTTATACGCAACTCAAGAGCTCAAACTTATTCTTGCAAAAGTTAAAGCACTCAAAAAACTTAGAATTTCCCAAGTGCTTCTACATTGAAGAGAGCTCACTATACTAAGCCTAGCTTGATAAGAATTATCCAAAGCTTAGTCGAGATATCCTAACCCTTTGCATTGTGCTTTATTGTAAAGGATATCTCATCCTAGTTGGAAACCAACCGAGAAACCCCAAACCCTTGAGAAGGTAGTTGGAGTGTGTTTGTTGGTGAGAAAGAGTTGTAAAGAGTTAGTAAACTACGCGGGTAGTCAGAAAACTCTAGAGGAGAAGTTAGTAAGCTACAGGGGTAGTCTGAAAGCTTGTTTGTGTTTGAGTAAGTAAACTACGGAGGTAGTCAGAAAGCTCAAGGTCGGGTTGAGTAAGTAAACTACGGGAGTAGTCGAAAAACTCGGGGTACGAAGTTGAGTAAGTAAACTACGCGAGATAGTCAGAAAGCTCAGAAGTTAATAGTGAATTTCTCTGAGGATCAGAGAGAGTGGATGTAGGAGCTTGAGTCTCTGAACCACTATAATTGTTGTGTTCTTTATTGCTTTCCTTATCTGTGCTTAACTATTGCATTGACTTGATTTTTGAAAGCATACTTTTCACTGATATTCAGTTGGAATCAATCCACTGAAGTTGCATAAGTGAATCACAGCCTAATCACTATTTCATAAAGGGAAGGTTTTCAGCAAAGCTTAAAACGAGTATAAACTAAGGGCCAACCATTCCGCACGACTGAGTAGCTAGAACAGATAGTTACCGAACTGAACTCTCTTCTGAGGATTCAGTAAGTTAGTTATCTGATCCAAGCAACTCAGGATCTCTGTCACTCAGGACTCAGTTGGGATTATCTGAGGTATCTGAAAGCAGCTCAGGATCACTGTCTCAGTTGACTTTGACTCAGAGCGATTTGTGCTTCTCAGAACCTAATCTTCAGGATTATCTGACCCAAGCTGACCTCAGTAAGAAAAAGTTTAAAAATACTGAACACGTGTATTCCCCCCCATACACGTGTAAGACTCGTTTGCACCGGGACCAACACTATTTAAGGGACGAAGGTTAAGAAATAACGAACCACTGAGGTCTAATTCTCCCTTGTTCAGTTCTGAAGAATTTATCCTCCTGTAGGTCATATTCAGTGCATCAGTCATGCACTAGTGTAATCTCTTGGTCAAGACAAGCCAATCTGAGCCTTACACTTCAACCTTTCACGATGGGTTGTTCATTTCCATCTAGGTCGTGAATGGTGTACTTTTAGTTACAAGGGACTGTTAATTTAATCTTTTCTGTGATCTGGTATCACTAAATTAAATACAATGTAACACGTACGACTTATTGAACAATTATGTATTAAATATATGTAACATTCGATAATATTTAAAGCATCAGTGATAAACAATTTATTTCAGTAAATAAGTCTGAAAATTCAGTTTCGATTATACAAAGTAAAAGCATACTTTCCAGTATAATCCCAACAATCTCCCACTTATACTCAAAGTCTACTTTTAAGTATACTACAACATGTTTCGTGTAGTTCGTGACATCTAATGTCACCTAAACGAACCTAATAATTTCTCCCACTTAAACTCAAAGCAGATTGGCAACGGTCTTGACACCCATTCCTTCCACATGTCTCTCGAATGTATTCAAAGGCAGATTCTTTATGAATGGATCTGCTAGGTTATCCTTAGACGATATCTTTGCCACATCTATATCTCCTCTCTTAACGATTTCTCGTATAAGATGTCTTTCCTTTAGTGTGCTTGTTTGACTCGTGGACTCTTGGTTCCTTTGAATTTGCAATCCCTTTAGCAAAAATTGGTAGACAAATTCGAACTCTATCCAAGTCCACTAAGAAGGTCTAGAGCCAAATCGTTTTTCAATCGCTTCATAAGCTTTTACCCGACTTCCATGGTTGAGTCAAGGATGCATTTTACGTTGGGATTATAATTGAAAAGTATGCTTTTACTTTGTATAATCGAAACCTAATTTTCGAACTATTTACATCAAATAAATTGTTTATCTCGATGCTTTAAATATGATTGAATGTTACATATATTTACTTTGCATAATTGTTCAATAATTGTTACATAAGATTAAATTAGTGATACCGATCACATAAGATTAAATTAACTAAAAAAAAAAGCGCCATTCACGACCTAGATGGAAATGAACAACCCATCGCGAAAGGTTGAGGTGTAAGGCTCTCGGATTGGTTTGTCTTGACCAAGAGATTACACTAGTGCATGACCGATGCAATCTTTGAATAGACCCTACAGAAGATAAATTCTTCGAACTGAACAAGGAAGAATTAGACCTCAGTGGTTCGTTGTTTCTTAACCTTCATCCCTTAAATAGGATCACGTGGGATTGACAACTATTGCTTTGACTTATCATGGGTAGCGAATCAAAGAGATTTAATACATTTTTTCTTGGGCGATATTATTAGTCACATGTGATTTCTAAGATTTAATACGAAGAATCGTGTGCAAGTACGCTTGTTCGATTTGCCCCCATGGGAGGTTCATAAGCTTTATCATACCAAATCTTGCAAGTGGAATTAGTTTCCGGTATGGATAATAATGTTGAACCGTTCCTCGACCAAGGATAAAAGATGTTAATTAACGGAAAGCTATTTCAGTGGCTTGAATTAATTAATGGGCTAGATAATTTTAAACACGGAAAATAATGACCGGGAGCCATATTGACTATAATATGGGTTAAGATGGATAGTGCAATATTAATTATGTAGTGAGATTAATTAATATTTATGGGCTTGAATGATATTGTGGCTCAATATTAGATATTCAAGGTCCATTAGAAGGTCCAATCTTAATTCTCCTAAAGGTCCCCCTGGGTAGCCCAACAAATAGTCCATTAACTGAAAAAATGATTAAAATAAAATAAATATTGTTGCTTATTTTTCCCATGTAAATTTCGAAATTATAGATATAGTAGGGAGAAAGATTTTCTTTGAATTTTGTTATGGAATGAAGATATGTATTCTTGGAATACAAGATTATCTCATTAAATTCAAGAAATCTCCCACTTGGTTATCTATATAGAATTTTCGAAAATTTTGAATATAATGGGCAAGAAAGATTTTCTTGATTTTCTTGAAAAGATATTATGGAAGATATGTATTTCTTGAAATACAAGAATTTCTCATAAATTCAAGAAGATCCAAATCTTGGATTCTTGCACACATTATTTTCGAAAATCCATATGGTTGAGGAGGTGGGATTTTTGTGGAATATTTTAATTATGGGAAAAAGAATATAGGAGATATATTCAAGATTTCTTGGTGATCAAGAAAAATCTTTTCCCACATTATTTTTCTACTGAAAAAATCGACCACCTCTCACCTATAAATAGGGGATGATTCTTTCATTCTAAACACAATTCCATGTGCTGGAAAAATTAGCAAATCCACGAAAGTGGTGCAACAAAGTTTATTTTTTCCTTTTGTTAATTGTTCGCGAGTATCCTTCCACTGGATTGTCAAGCAAGGGCTAAGGGAATACTTGGGAAGTCCTTTTGGTTAGTCCGTCTAACCGAATTCACTACCATCCCGAGAGGTACGTTCACGTAAACCCGTAGATTCCGCATGCGTAGGTTTTACGTGGCTTATTATATGCATGATATGTTGTTGCAATTATTATTTGAATTAATATAGGATTAATTCATGCTAGTAATAATTAAAGAATTAAATTTGTATTTAAATATTCATCCCGAATAGATCTGTGCACCCTATTCCCCAACAATTTCTGCTTCACACTCGTCCATTTGATGGCTACACTTCCCAAATGGAAACACACTAACTGAGGCAGATAATTTCTGGAATCTAAGTCTGATTGGAAATCCGAGTCCATGTAAAATGGGGATTGGAGTATCGATCGATAAATCAACATTCTATCCCGAGTTCTTTTCGATACTTCGAATGTTTTTTAATCGTAGCCCAATGCCCTTTCCTGGGGTTACTTTGATATCTTGCTACCATGCCTACGACAAAGCGATATCCGGGTCTCGCTCACAAAGATTGCATACATAAGGTTTCCGATAAATTGTACCAGCATAAAGAATGCCTTTCATGTCATCTATCTCCTTTTGCGTCTTAGGGGACATTTTATTGGATAGATGGATTCCATGCCTGAAAGGTACGAATCCTTTCTTGGAATCTTGCATGCTGAAGCGTTTCAAGACAGTGTCTATGTATGAAACTTGCGATAACCCGATCATCCTTTTCCTGCGATCTCGAGTTATCTTGATCCCAAGGATGTGTCCGACTTTCCCTAAGTCTTTCATATCAAACTGTTTTGAAAGCCATGCCCTTACGCTCGATAACACCTTCACATCGCTTCCCGATGATCGTCGAATGTCATCTACGATAGTACTAAGAATACCAATGCGCTTCGAAACACACTTTTTTGTACTCACAACTTTCAAACTCGTTTTGATCAAACCCATAAGACTTTATAACATGATCAAAACATTGGTTCCAAGCTCTGGATGCCTCTTTGAGTCCGTAAATGGACCTCTTGAGCTTACAAACTAGGTGTTCTTGGCCTGTTTCAATGAAACCTTGGGTTTGTTGCATATAGATCTCTTCATCAAGACTTCCGTTAAGGAAAGTTGTCTTGACATCCATTTGCCAGATTTCAAAGTCAAAATGCGCAGCAATCGATAAGAGAATACGGATGGACTTAAGCATGGCTACGGGCAAAAAAGTTTCCTCATAATCGATCCCTTCTTTCTGAGTATAACCTTTCGCCACTAGTCTTGCTTTAAAAGTTTCAACCTTCTCGTCCGGTCCTCTTTTCCTCTTATATACCCACTTGCATCCAATGGGTTTGACCCCATTAAGTGGTTCGACTAGCTCCCACACTCTTATTATGAAACATAGAACCTATTTCGGCTTTCATTGCTGTTTGCCAAGAAACTGCATCCTTATCTTGGAATGCCTCGTCATATGTCCATGGGTCTGATTCGTCTTGTCCGGGAATCAAGTCCGAGGACTCTCATATTCCCATGAATCTCTCGGGCTGTCTAACAACCCTCCCACTATGACGAGGCTCCGGTTGTGAAAACGTATCGTTTGGTATATCATCTAGTACAGTTGGCACTGAGGTTTGCCCTCTAAGCTCATTTAAGGTAATCTCACTTCTGGGTTTTCTTTGGTTCATATAGTCTTCTTCCAAAAATCTAAAATGGGTGCTGATGACCACCTTTTGATCTTCGGGACTATAGAACATACACCCTTTTTGTTCCCTCGGGGTATCCTACAAACAACCTTAATTCTGATCGAGGATCCAATTTACCGGCTTCCTTGTCCAACACGTAGGCCGGACACCCCCAAATTCTCATGTGTCTCATACTAGGCTTGCGCCCGGTCCACAGTTCTTTGGGAGTTTTGGGAACTGATTTGGATGGCACCAAGTTCAAAATGTAAGTCACTGTTTCCAAGGCATGACCTCAGAACGACTCGGGAAGATCCGCGTAACTCATCATTGATCTAACCATTTCCAAAAGAATTATGTTTCTTCGCTCTGCAACCCGTTTTGTTGAGGGGTTCCGGGTGCAGTGAGCTGGGATACAATCCCTTCATCAGATAAGTAGTTCAAAAACTCATCGCTGAGGTATTCGCCTCCACGATCAGATCGTAGAGACTTGATACATTTTTCCCTATGATTCTCTGTTTGAGCCTTAAATCCTTTGAATTTCTCAAAGGTCTCAGATTTATGCTTCATAAGGAAAATGTAACCGTACCTTGAGTAATCATCAATAAAATTACTCATAACCTCCTCTTGCTTTGGTTGACATTGGACCACATACATCTGTGTGAACGATCTCTAACACTTCTTTGGCCCTATTCCCCTTGGCTCCAAATGCCCTCTTGGTCATATTACCCTCCAAACATGATTCGCAGGTTGGAATTGGTTCAACTTGGAGACACTCCAGTGAACCATCTTTTACCAACCTTTAAATCCTCGTTGGATTTATATGACCCAATCTTAGATGCCAAAGAAGTGTTTCGTTCACGTTTTCTTTTGTCGGAAATAGTTGATGTGTTATAGGATGCATTTCGCGAGTGGTGTGCACAGTTAATTGTATAGAGATTTTCCATCAATGTACCGTAACAGATACACTCATCATTTCAAGAAATGATGTCATTCTTATTAGAAGAAACTTAGTGTTCTTTAATCGAATTTTAGAAACTGAAAGTGAATTCTTTCTAAAACTGGGAACATAAAGATAATCTCAAAAAAAACTTTATCTTCTAAAGATAGGTGCACTTCTCCCACTGCTTTAGCTGCCACTCTCGTAGCATCGCCCAGTGTGATGAGGATCTCACTCCTACTAAGTTGTCGGGTCCGTTTGAACCCAACATGATTAGTGGATCTCGTATCAACCACCCACGAATGAGAAGTATACGCCGCTAAATAAGTTTCAAGAACTAGTGCGTGAGAATTACCTTTATGTTCGTCCCTTTTGGGGTTCGAACAGGAAAAACCTCCATTGTCCTCTCTCACCGCAGCTTAAGCACTTCCTCTTTGGATTTTCCTTGACACAACAAGCATTCCTCATCTTACCATTGCCCTTGGCAACAGTTGAGTTTTTTGCTTATGGCCTTTGGTCCTCTTCTTTTTCTTGCCTCCCTTGACCTAGAAGATGAAGACGAACCACTTGCCGTCAAAACTTGAGTTTGATGCCTTATCAACATTTCTGCCGAGACCAAAAGCTTGCAACAAATTAGCTAGCGAGGCCAAAAATGCTCAAAAACTTTTTGGGCAGAGAGTGAAGTACCAAATTTATCTGAGTCTCCAGATCATAATCTGCACTCAGAATCTCAAGCTTGTTCAGATGGGCCATCTATTTTGAGGACGTAATCCCTTACGGGTTTGCCCTCCACCATTCTTAGCGACGACATCTCTCGCAAGGTGATCTGACGAGTCCCACATGTTTTGACTCGTCAGTTGGCTCATCTGATTTCGGTGTGTCAAAAATCCACTTGCTTTTGTGCAGTTAGGACAAAAATAATTTTCCAATTAATATAGTTTCCATATTGTATTGACTTTAAGTATAATAACAGTGGATTAAAAGGTAACGACATCTTTGATCAAATAAATAACTATATGCATAAGCACAAGTATATCACAAGATTCGATCACATGCATCATATTTAAAATCTCAAAAAAAAATATGAACATGTATCAGCCAACATCTTAAAATAGTTTAAATAAGCCACGTGGGGTGGGTCATTATTTAAACACATTCAAGCAGGTTACAAACAAGAACAGTTACAAACCTTTAATATCCAGATTAATAGTTGGCTCCCACTTGACCAATATAAAATTGACAGGGACTTCGGGGAAGTATATGCATATCAATTTTATACCTAAGTAATAACCATGATTAAATACAGGATTATTATTTCGCTTTGAACGAGCCTCGTGGGGAGGGTCATCGTCGCCACTAGTAATAACCCACAATCATCCACTTGAAATTCATTCATGTGAAAGCTATCTTTTTGACCGTCCTCCGGGGGAATTTCTCCAAAAGAATTCACAAATAAATAAATCATGGAGGTCAAAATTATTCAATTTTATTATCCGGAATAAAATTGTCAATTAATTATTTAAATATACTTAGTAATTTTGAAGGTGAGATTTTTCATTTGGGCAATTCTCATGCAAACACATTTAAACAAATTAAATAAAGCATAAGATAGCACAAAATAAATCAAGCAAAACAGAAAAATAAACATATTGAACACAAATTATCCAATTGTCATGGTTTGATTTTTCTTGGCATGATCTTGAAGAAATACCGTCTTGAATTTCTCCCACTTGATCGTCTCGAAAAGAACTCCGTCTCGAAACGCCACCCCAAGTAGCTCGCATCCGGGATGCACGCCCGCATCCGCCCCCCCTGCCGAAAACAACGTCCATGCACCTTCCGCACATCGCGCGACGCCCACCCGAAGCGCCAAGTCGCCTCCCGAGCAGCAGTGTCGCCCGTCCGAAAGTGGCGATGTCGCCGCTGAAGCGCCCGTGTTGTCCCGTGTCGCAGACGCCACGCCGCCCGCGTCGCTTAAGCGGCATCGCCCGCCCGTCTTTTGCCCGACGCCCTGCGTCGCTTTGTCGTCGTCGTCGGCGCGCGCCTAAGCGATTCACTTTACTGCCGCGTCCGCCCGCCCGATCCGCTCCACGCCGCAATGCAGCGTGTTTACAAGCGCCACTTGCGCCCGACCATCCTCAAGGCGCTCGACCCTCGGCCTCGCCTGCGCCCGTGTCGTGCGTGCCTCTCCTTGGCACGTTTTAACAACGCACGCTTACACGCCTTTTCTCGATTTTCGTTCTTTAATTCTTCGTCTCCGTCCTCGTTTTTCCCTATAATTTATTTACAAAAATAAATAAACCTAGATCTAGACTAGTCTATTACATTGATCAAATCAAACAAATTCTAATCTACTCGTGGATTTTCTCACGAGGCAAAACAAATCCGAACGAATCGAATTAAAACCACAATTTATATGCATGCATAAATAAATAAACACATTAAAATCCATGACAATTGGATACCTGCAAAACAGATCTATCAGTTCTACTATCCAATTTCAATTTTAATGTCCACGAATTAAATTACAATTTAAAAAATTCAGAGCCCGAAACCGTGGCTCTGATACCAGATGTTGGGGAATATGTTGCACGGATCTATTCGGGGTGAATATTTAAATACAAATTTAATTCTTTAATTATTACTAGCATGAATTAATCCTATATTAATTCAAATAACAATCCAACAACATATCATGCATATAACAATCCACGTAAAACCTACGCATGCGGAATTCTACGAATTTACGTGAACATACCTCTTGGGATGACAATGGTGTGGCTGAATAGACTAACTGTAAGGACTTCCCAAGTATTCCCTTAGCCCTCGTCCGACTATCCGGTGGAAGGATTCTTGTGAACGATTTAACAAAAGGAAACTAAAATATGTTGCACCACCTTTGTGGATTTACTAATTTTTCCAGCACATGGAATTGTACACAACTCACAATTGTCGTTTTTCAAAAAAATACAATCTGTCGACGTTACAAAATATTTGATATTTTATCGACGCTGATATTTTTCCGAAAAACCAATTTTCGTGTGTTACTGGGAATGAAACATTCATCCCCTATTTATAGAGGCCAAGGTGGACGAAAATTTGTGATAAAACAATGTGGGAAAATCTTTTCTTGATCTTCAAGAAATCTTGAATATATCTCTTATATTCTTTTTCCCATAATTATAATATTCCACAAAAATCCCACCTACTCTATTTTATGGATATTTTCGAAAATACAAGGGTTCAAGAATCCAAGATTTGGATCTTCTTGAATTTATGAGATATTCTTGTATTTCAAGAAATACTTATCTTCCATAATATATTTTCAAGAAAATCAAGAAAATCTTTCTTGCCCACTATATTTTCAAATTTTCGAAAATCTTGATATAGATGACCAAGTGGGAGATTTCTTGAATTTAATGAGATAATCTTGTATTCCAAGAATACATATATTCAATCCATAACAAAATTCAAAGAAAATCTTTCTCCCAACTTATCTATATATTTCGAAATTTTCATGGAAAAATAAGCAACAATATTTATTTTATTTTAATCACATTTTCAGTTATTGGACTATATGTTAGGCTACTCAGGGGGCCTTTAGGAGAATTAAGATTGGACCTTCTAATGGACCTTGAATATCTAATATTGAGCCACAATATAATTCAAGCCCATAAATATTAATTAATCCCACTACATAATTAATATTGCACTATCCATCTTAACCCATATTACAGTCAATATGACTCCCGGTCAT
Source organism: Stenogyne calaminthoides (assembly GCA_037126765.1). Taxonomy (NCBI): domain Eukaryota; kingdom Viridiplantae; phylum Streptophyta; class Magnoliopsida; order Lamiales; family Lamiaceae; genus Stenogyne; species Stenogyne calaminthoides. Next base: position 17,291,002 of record JBBCBC010000031.1, on the reverse strand, counting down.
TATTTCCCGTGTTTAAGATTATCTAGCCCATTAATTAATTCAAGCCACTGAAATAGCTTTCCATTAATTAATATCTTTTATCCTTGGTCAAGGAACGGTTCAACATTATTATCCATACCGGAAACAAATTCCACTTGCAAGATTTGGTATGATAAAGCTTATGAACCTCCCAAAGGGCAAATCAAACAAGCGTATTTTGCACACGATTCTTCAGATTAAATCTTAGCAATCACATATGACTAATAATATTGCCCAAGATAAAAAGTATTGAATCTCATTGATTCGCTACCCATGATAAGTCAAAGCAATAGTTACAAATCCCACGTGATCCTATTTAAGGGACGAAGGTTAAGAAATAACGAACCACTGAGGTCTAATTCTCCCTTGTTCGATTCAAGAATTTATCCTCCTCAGGGGTCCTATTCAAAGGTCATCACCATGCACTAGTGTAATCTCTTGGTCAAGACAAGCCAATCTGAGCCTTACACTTCAACCTTTCACGATGGGTTGTTCATTTCCATCTAGGTCGTGAATGGTGTACTTTTAGTTACAAGAGACTGTTAATTTAATCTTCTGTGATCTGGTATCACTAAATTAACTACAATGTAACACGTACGACTTATTGAACAATTATCACAAAGAAATATATGTAACATTCGATAATATTTAAAGCATCAGTGATAAACAATTTATTTCAGTAAATAAGTCTAAAATTCAGTTTCGATTATACAAAGTAAAAGCATACTTTCCAGTATAATCCCAACACTTTCTTAATCCCCAAATTTTCGAAAAAGTCAATTAAAGAGGTCAAGTGGGAGATTTCTTGAATTTATGGGATAATCTTGTATTCCAAGAATACTTATCTCCTTTCCATAAAATCTTTTCAAGAAAATTCTTCTCCCTCTTTTCTTTAATAATTTCGAAAATAATAAGAAAAAATATGCAACAAAAAATTTAATTTATTTTAAGCACCTTTTATTTAATGGACTTTAATTGGGCTACTTGAGGGGTCTTTAGGAGAATTGAGATGGACCTTCCAATGGGCTTCTGAATTTCAATTGAGCCACAATATTATTCAGCTAATTAATATTAATTAATTTCACTATATAGTTAATATTGCACTATCCATCTCAACCCATATTACGGTAATATGGCTCCCGGTTATTATTTTTCGTGTTTAAGATTATTTTGTCCATTAATTAATTAAGCCACTAAAAAACTTTACATTAATTAATATCTTTATCCTTGGAGTAAGGACAACTCAACATTATTATTCATACTAGAAAATTAATTCCACTTGCAAGGTTTGGTATGATAAAGGTTCTGAGCACACCAAGGGGACTAATCATGCAAAACTCTCCAAGCACACGATTCTCTGTATTAATTTAGCAACTGTCATGTAATTAATATTATTGCCCAAGATATAGGGTATCGAAGTCGCAGTTATTCTCTACCCATTTATAAGTCAAAGCAATAATTACTAATCGCATACGCCTTATTAAGTGACGTAAATTAAGAAATCAACAACCACCGGGTCTAACTCTTCATCCCATAAGTCGGTCTAATGAGTTTATCCTCTTTGTAGGTCCGCTTCAACAAGATCAAATGCACTAACAGTAAACTCTTGGTCAAGACAAATCAATCTGAGCCTTTACAAATCAACTTCTACCAATAGATTGTTCGGATCTATCTAAGTTGAGAAACACGCACTTGTTTACAAGGGTCCATTAACGTGATCTTCAAAGATCTCTGTATCACCACGTTAACTACAAAAATAACGCTTTATTCTATGAATCGGTTTGCAATATATATATATATATATATATATATATATATATATATATATATATATATATATATATATAAACATTCAATCATAAATAATTTAATTTATTTCTAGAAATAAGTGTTTAATACATAAGTTATACAAAGGAAAATCATACTTTCACGTATAACCCCAACAATGGGAGGATCTTTAATTCTTGTGCAAGAAGTAATTTTGAATATATTCAATATTATTTCTTTCCCATAAATAAAATTTCCACAAAAATCCTCTTCCTTATAAATTCATTATTTTAAAATTATGAGAAATAAAAGTCAAAGTCAAAGATTCTTGAATTTATGAGATAATCTTGTATTCCAAGAATACTTATCTTACATAAAATATTTCCAAAAAAATTTTTTACATTCTTTTCTTCATATTTTTCGAAAATTAAGGATAAATTAGGCAACAAATTATTTCTTTTATTTTAATGGAAAAATTACTACCAACTACATCTTTTTCCCCCTTATATCTAATAACTACAACAATATATTAGTATTACTATAAACTACAAAAGTACTATAAATTAGACGATTTTACCCCTAATTCAATTTTAATACACACTCCACCCATATGCTTCCTCTCTCTTACAATACAATTTCAATACACCTTCACATCATTTCTCTCTCATATGCTCCGCAAATCTGCTCCTTCTCTCTCTAGAAGAAATACACCATTCATATCTCTCATTTCATTTATCCCTTGATCTCACCACAAATCGTGTGGTCCAAATAGACCACCACCATGTGGTGTTTTCCAGTGACCAGATGGTGACATTGAAGGCGGCGGAGACAGACGGAGGGGGGCGGCGAATCTATATGATTTGGGGTTTTGGTGGCGGTGGGTCTACGCCGCCGTAGTCGGATGGCGGTAGACCTGTGACGCTGCTCTTCTTCTTTTTTGGTGATGATGGGTGCTAATGGCGCTAGATCTTTTGGATAACGGTATATCTGTGACGAGCAACAGTGGAGCGAAGTCGGAGGAGTCGTCGCGCTCTACGTCTGGACCGGCCTAGGATTTTGTCCAATTTTGAATTTTTGGTTGATTTTTCAGGCATTTGATAGGATTTGTGATTTTTTGTGGGATGACGGTGGTGTGTTTGATGGAGACGATGAGCTTCTTTGTTTTCTAAAGTTTTTAGATTATAGCCCTAAAATTTTTAATTCAGTTCAGGGTTCAGAGGGCGGTGGATATGTAACGACAATGACTATCCATAAATTTTTTAGATTTGTAAATTTTAATCGATTTATTTTGTTTTGGTTTAATTTGCTGAGATCTATAAATTTGCGAGCTGGTGGAGTTTGAGATCTGTAAATTTGTTGAAGACACCGACGTTATGGATTTGAGATCTGTAAATTTGTTGAAGATGTTCACTTGTTCAATTTTTTAGTGTTCAGTTGCTTTCCAAATCTGTATAACATGTTCAGTCGTTCAGTTTTTTTCTAAACAAGTTCAGCATTTTAATAGAGTTGTTCAATTATTTTCTAAACATTTTTTTCTGAACAAATTCATAAACTGATAAGCTCTGGTATATTTTTCGCACTTTGTGTAGAAAAATACTGCATAATTTAATAAATTTCTTAACATGTTCAGTATTTGAGAAGTGTTGTTCACTTTTTTTTCTGCACATGTTCAGTATTTATCTGCACACATTTAATATTTGTTTGGCTCGACAATAGAAAATAACAAAAAAAATATCTTTATTGAACCTGAAAATAAAAAAGTAGTAATTAATTGAGTCTAAAAAATAATAAGAATGAAGTAATAGAGAGAAATAGGGAGAAAGGTGTGATGTGATGTCTTCTCTTTCATGTAGCTTTTTCAATTGGTAAGTGGGGGTAAAAAAGATAGTTTGTAGTTATTAGTAAAGTGAATAAAGTGTTTTGTAATTATTAAATATAGTAGTAAGGAAATTGTAGTGAGTAGTAATTGACCCGTTTAATGGTAACCTAGTTAATTAGGCAGCCCTTGATCACCTCTATATTGATGGATTTTATTGTCTTCGTCACCATTGTACCCTTAGTTTTGTTTTTAATGCACTTTTTTTTTCTAGGTTTGTGCAGTTTTTCTGCACATTTTTGCAAAAAAATATGTATTTGTTCAGTTTTTACTGAACATGTTAAGTACAAAATTGCACATGTTCAGTTCAAAATTGAACATGTTCAGTTTATTATTAAAAATATTACGTATAATACTTAACACGTTCAGTTCTGTTCTGAAAATGTTCAGGTTAAAATCGAGCATGCTCAATTTTTATGTTCGCTCTTGTTCAACTTATTTATTTTTGCTTCTCAATCTGTTATCACATGTTTTTTTTTTTTTTACTTTCAATAGCCTTTTACAACCCATGTGCAATAAAAAGCTAAAAAACTACAAAAATATTTGATAGAGAGGGTTATTGACCATAAAATATACATAATAATATCAACCATAAAAATATTAGTCTGCGGGCTATATTGTGTCGACATCCAAAAAAAATGATTACATTAACAACACATACTACTATATAGTAAAAAAATTCAGAACAATTCAACATTGTTCTGGCTTCAGAAACAACAAAATACCCATCCAACAAACTTATTCATTCATTCACAAAAACCATACATAAACCTATGTGTAACAATATCTACAATTGTATCTCAAAATAAAGGGGATCCATGAACCACGATACCATCTTTGATCTATAATTACGGGCCGACGTCTTAAAATACACTCCACTTGCAGGTGTGTGCTGTCGAATCACGTTCTCAATTTGGTTGTGTGCCAAAATACCGACAGTCTAATGAACCAGTTGCTTGTGGATGATAATAGTCAAACCGTTCCAAACTAAAGATCTGCAGAATCATTCCACATCAAACATAATATCAATATAAATATATTATCAAGATTTTGCACCAACCAAAGTGTAAAAATATAAGTACGAAAAGAAGTTATTACCAGAATAATCTAAAAATATAAGCATGAACAAGTAATACTTTTCATTATACTTATCTGAACAAAAACTTTCTGAACAACAGTTCATAGGACAACAACCCCATATAAAATCTGAACATGTTCAAATCGAAACTGAACAACAGTTAATTTACAATTTTTCTGAATAAAAATATTGCACACATAAAACATTGAAAATGACACATTTCCTAAAAAAAACACACATAAATTTCTGAACAAAATATTTCTGAACAACAATTCACAGGACAACAAAACCCAAATAAAATCTGAACATGTTCAAATCGGAACTGAACAACAGTTAATTACAATTTTCTGAACAAAAACATTGCACACATAAATTAATCACACTTTTATGAACAAACTGTGTATGAACAATAGTTCAAAGTCCAAAATACACACAAACAAATTGTCCCCCCAAACAAACTAGACATTTTTTCAGACAAAAAAAATTCTAAACACATCCATATATTGAACATCAAAAGTTCAAAGTCATACCTTCACAAATTCGCACCCTTGTGGACCGAATACGAGAACCTTAAAAATACACACATAGACTAATTAATCCCAAAAGAAGTCAGATTTTCAATAAAAATATTTAGATTTATGAACAAACACAAGACGAAATCGTACCTTTGTCTTTCTGTTTTCTTGTTGAACCAACAAGAGATCCTTCAAAACAAACACATACAAAAAAAAATCAGTTTAACATATACAAAGAACAAAAAAATCAAGTTACTTTGAGTATTAATCCTCAAAAATAAAAAAAATCCCAACCTCCAACAACTTCATGCATCCTTTTACGTTTGGAATTCTTCTTTTTTCCCTTTTTCTATCACTTTTGAACCTTCCATTGGGGTTTTTGAGAGTTCCTAACAAAAAACAAGAAGAAACAACATTTTGAGATCATTCAAGCATTTTAACAAACACTTGGTGTGCACAATTTAGAAGGTACCAAAAATTTTATCTCAACAAAAAAAGTAGGAACATGAATCGATTTTTTATGAACAATGCTAATGTTAACCAGTTTAAGGACAAGAACAAGACCAAGACCAAGAACAAGAACAAACTACATATATATCTCTGCATGCACAAAAACAATCGAAAAATTGAAAAAATTGAAAAAATAAATGAAAAATATAGCAAGAATAGGTGAGTGAAAAACCGATCACCTTTTATGCACAAGTGTGTAAAAATCTAGCAAGAACACTCCAACAAATTACCTTTTCAGAACTCAAGATTTGTGAAGACAAATTTGATTTTTCACTTTTTTTCAAATGGGAGGGAGAGGAAATTTCTTGCTGCAGAGAAAAAGTGAAATGAGATGATGGAAAAATGGAAAAGTAGGATGGGACGGTGGGATAGATGGTTGCACGTTTAGGGGGGAAGTGGGGAGGGGGGTTGTAGAAAGGGTAAGAATGGTAATTTGTAGGTTTTAGTAAAATGGGGAATATGATTTGTAGTTTTTAGAAATAACACTAGGGAAAATGTATGTATTAGTAATCCCCCCTATTTTAATCACCTTTTCATTAATGGACTCATGTTGGGCTACTTGAGGGGCCTTTAGGAGAATTAAGATTTGACCTCCCAATGGGCTATGAATTTCAATATTGAGCCACAATATTATTCAGCTCATTAATATTAATTTATTTCACTATAAAATTAATATTGCACTATCCATCTTAATCCATATTACGATAATATGGCCCCCGGTTATTGTTTTCCGTGTTTCAGATTATTTTGTCCATTAATTAATTAAGTCACTGAACTCTTTAAATTAATTAATATATTTTTCCTTGGAGTAATGACAACTCAACATTATTATCCACAACGGAAATGAATTCCACCTGCAAGATTTAGTATGATAAAACTTCTGAGCCCACCAAGGGGACAAATCAAATGAGACTTTCCTCGCACACGTTTCTCTGTATTAAATCTTAGTAATTATCATGTAATTAATAATATTGCCTAAAATATAAAATATAGAATCGCTATCTGATTCTAAACCCAACATAGATCAAAACAATAAATATTAATTACACACAATCCTATTTAAGGGACAGAGATTAAGAAATCAACAACCACTGAGGTCTAATTCTTCATCCCGTAAGTTAGTACGGAAGAATTTATCCTCTCTGTAGGTCCGCTTCAGTGCATCATAATGCACTAGTGTAATATCTTGGTCAAGACAAACTAATATGAGATTTACACATCAACCTATACCAACGGAGTGTTCAATTCCATCTAGGTTGTGAAGATGTACTTATTTACAAGGAATTGTTAATGTGATCTTCTGTGATCTGGTATCACCACTTCAACTACAATGTAATAGTACTAATATTGAACGTTTTGTAATAAATAATTAAAATTAATTCATATTTAAAGCAACAACGATAAAAGATTTATTTCCAGTAAATAAGAGTAAATGTGTCTGTTATACAAAGTAAAAGTATACTTTCACGTATAACCCTAATGAGTAGTCTTTCGGATCACCTCTACTTCAAAGGACAGAAGTACCTTGTTGAGCTTCGGGATATCCTAGGCTTTCGATAGAAGGAGTAGTTTATCAACACGAACATTGCTATCATAGGAGACATTGGAGGAAATTCTTCGGCTCTCCAAGCCAGGTATCCAAGCGTTTTTATGGGCATTGATGCTCTCTCCATTGCCAATCTTCCACATGAGGATTGTAGAAAGGATATTTTCGCTTCAACAGATTGATCTCCATATGTAAGAGGGGTTGGACCCTACTTTCGCTTCCATAATATCCGTGTGCTTAAAATATCTAGCTTTAAAGATTCCTGCAACGAGAGAGTCTGGTTTGATGATCATTCGCCAAGCTTGTTTTGCTAGAAGGGCTTTGTTGAAACTGACCAGGTCTCTGAAGCCCATACCACCCTCATGCTTGGATTTAGTAGGGAGTTTCCAATCCTTCCAATGTATCTTTTTGTTGTCTACTATGGCACCCCATTAGAATTTGGCGCACATGATTTCCACTTCGTTGCAGATAGAGGTGGGTATTCGGAAGCATGACATAGCATAGGTAGGGATAACTTGATAACTGCTTTAATAAGTACCTCAGACCCCCATCCGAGAATAATTTATTCTTCCACCCATCAATTTTCTTTGCGACACGGTCTCTAATGTAGCCAAATTGGAGACGCTTGCTCATCGTGGTGAAAATGGGGAGACCCAGGTAGATGTCGTGACCCTGGCAAACTCTGATGTGAAGAATGTCTTTAGTGAGCTGGATATTATCCCTAGGGGTTTTTTCGCTAAAGGTGATGGCAGATTTTTCATAGTTGATTAGCTAGACATAGTCTTTTTCATAATCCCGATGGCACTTCTTTACGTTTTCGCAATTATCTTTCGTGGTCTTGAAAAAAACAAGGTTCTCATCAACGAAAATTAGATGAGTAAAATCGGGCTTCCTCTAGCAACTTGCACTCCATTTATTTTGTTATCATTAGCATAGGAATAGATAATAGAGGAGAGTCCTTGGGAGCAAAGAACAAAAAAGGTATGGGGAGAGAAGGTCGTGTTGTCTCCCTTGAAGGAGTGACTTTTCCAACCACATTACCTTTCTTGAAAGAGTAGGAAACGGAAAGTGACGCATCTCATAATCAATTTAGTCCATCGATTATCAAAATCGAGCTTCGCCATTAGGGTTTCCAAATAACTCCACTCCACCCAATCGTAGACTTTACTCATATCAAGTTTAAGGGCAGCATAACCAGTTTTTTTTTTTTAATAATGAAACCAATGCATGCACTTGAAGCCAATTATTTCATTATCGATAATCAGGTGATTCGAGATGAAGGCGCTTTGATTAGGATCAATGATATCCCCGAGAACGAATCAAAATCTATTACTGATCGCACGAGCCACAATTTTGTAGAGGATATTACAAAGTCTAATTGGTGTAAAATATTTTGTTGTGGTCGGGTATTTGGATTTGGGAATGGTGGTTAAAATAGTAGAGTTCCAATCTTTCAGGTGGTCTCCATTATTAAAAAATTTAAGGTACAAATTGGAGATATCATTCCCGACAGTGTTCCAAACATTTTGGAAAAAGAGGGCAGAGAAACCGTCCGACCCCGGCTTTATGGAGGGACTCATGTGAAAGTAAGCTTTACCGACATCCTCCTTATCGAAGGGGGCACAAAGGATTTTGTTCATGCTTGGAGACACCATGGGCAGAACGTGATCAACAACCAGGTTAATGTCATCTCTTGAAGGAGCAGTAGAAGTAAAGAGGTCAGTGTAAAACTCCATAATAATTCTTTCGAGATCAGTAGGTGTCGAGCGAAGATGGCCATTCTTATCCATGAGCTTGTCGATTTTATTCTTGGCTCTTCTCTCGGAGGCAAAATTATGAAAGAAAGTAGTGTTTCTACCATCATGAGCTAACCAGTTGTTTCTCGACCTCTGGTGCCAATGAATTTCTTCCTGGATAAGTAACTTCTCAAGGGAAACTTCCAATTGGTTGGTTTTCTAGAAATCACAGGTGTAATCTTCGACATTAAGGTGATGATTGAACTCTTTATGGATCTCGTAAATTCTTCTTTTTAAGGCCCCCATCATTGGATTTTGCCCATGAGTGAAGAAATTGGTTGGTGTTCCTCCATGACCCATTTATTTTCGAAGAAGAAGCTAGAGGCTCATTTTGTAGAGGGCAAATTAGAAACGAGAGAGGAAAGGATCACGGACCGATGATCGGAGCCGTAGTAGTCTAGATGATGACACGTATAGTTCGGAAAGGTGTTGTTCCATTGATGGTTGGCCATGAATCTGTCAAGTCTAACGAGAATTCGATCTTTGCCTTTTTTTTTATTTGTCTATGTGAATTTTGGCCCATTAGCCCCGGTATCACTGAGGTTCAAATCTTCCATCACCTTCCGAAAGTCGTTCATGAGAGTAATGGATCGAGGGGCCCCACCACATTTTTCACATTTGTAGAATATCTCGTTGAAATATTCCCCCACAAGCCAACCAAGAGAAGAGTTAGTATAGGACTCAGATATACGCTTGATAAGTTGCCACGAGAGTGGTCTTAGACTTTGGCAGGAATTTCCATAGAAGCCAGTAAAGTACCATTGGTTGGAACTACGAGTGACAATGCAATCTATATGGCCTGGTGAGTAAAACAACAAAGAAACATTGATATTATCATTCCAAAATAACAAGAGACCTCCACTTCGATCCACAGACATCAACACCAAAATAACCAGAAAAATTAAGACTCGAACGCCAATTGTATGCAATTAAACAAGGAACTTTAGACTTCGAGATAAACAACAAATCAAGGGATTTGTCAGCTTGAGACGCTGTATATTCCGGAATGCACGGCGCCCCCAGAACCCTCGTGCATTCCAAGTTAAGCAAATCATGGAGCTCGATGGGGTTGGGCCTCGCCAACCGCCTCCGTTACATTTTCAAAGAAGGATTCGAACTTTTGTTGTGTTAATATACATAAACACTCAGTGTGGATTCCGAAATGCAAGCAATAACAAATCCAGAATATAGATGCAATATGTGGAAAATCCAATAATCATAGACTATAATTGTGAACAAGAAAAACCTTGCAAAGCCAAAGGCAAAGAAAATTACAGGAAATTTAAAAAATTAAATTTACTATCTTCTAATATTTGCAATTTAATTGATAAAGTTATTGTATTCATATATATATATATCAGTATTCAGTTCAATTAAAATATATTGTATCAAAACAAAAATAGTACGAGTGATACGAATGTAGCTATTTTGTTTGATTGCAACAAGAGTCATCCATGACCGGGGATCGTGATGCAGAGTCATTTTATGACACAATTGTGCGTTCAACTCATTTATTTCAAGAATTGTATTTATTTTGATTATTAAATTTATTTCGATTTTCAATCATTGTAGGCAAATTATCGAATTTTGTCATGCCTCCCAAGAATTAAACCTCTTTTATAGAAGTACTTTTCTTTTTTTGGTTGTTTTGATTTGTTATATTTTCATTTTTTTTTAATGTATATTAAAAAAGCAGAAATATTAGCTGAAACATATGTAAACAACAGAGATTTAATTCCATTAGTATTTATCACTTCGATATGTCACAATTATAAATGCTGAGTGTCCAATTATAAATGAAATGAGTCACAATTGCATGGGACGGTCTCTAGGTGAGACAGGATATAAATTGAACATTGACACTTTAACATTTTTGAAGGGATGGACTTGGATGTGATTTTTGCTAAGTTGTACCCCGTCTCATACATGATACCGTCTCATATGAGTTTTTGTCAAATGATATGCTCCCCCCTTCCTAATTTGATTGGTCACTTTTCGTAAACAACCGTCTTTATTTTGTTTAGCCATTTCTTAAAAATGAATAGAACAACTTTCAATACTTTTTATATTATTATTTTCTCCATCAAACCCATTTTACACTATTTAATATTATTATTTTCTCAACCAAATTCACTTTATCTACTTTAGATCATTTAATACTATTATTTTTTATTTTTTCTTAATTTTAATGTTTACAGTATTTGACCAATCAAAATTAGGACGGAATGAGCATATTATATGTGAGCCATTTTTGAGAACTCTAAATATGCCTTATGTAAATTATTAGACCCGTATACCTTAATTGTTATTTTGTTATTTTAAAAGCGAGAAACGTCACTCAACATGAGCAACATATATATATAATAGACCTTCCATAAATTTGGAGGTTCAACCTGAGGGTTCTCATGGAAACGACAAGCCCTAGCCAACATATTAGCCACAATATTTGCATTGCGATTAACATGATTTAATAAAAAACGAGGATAATTACTCAAAAGCTTCCCAAATGAAGAGTCATCCTCTGAACGACCATGCACAAAGTCCGAAATATTTTTTTATATTTTTTGTTGAAAGGAAGTCCGAAATATTTTTGAAATATTTATTAATTCGAGATTTAAAAAAAAATGAAAATCAATGTAAATCCGAATAATAACACTCCACACTCCACATACTTTTTTATGGTAGGTGATCAAACACTCCTCATTCCTCAATTTTGTTTTCCATATCTGAGACTGAGATACTAAAAACTTCTAATTTGCGTTCAACTTTTCTTTCCATGAGATCGTGTTTTAATATATTTAAATATATGTGTCCATTCATTTATGCTTTAACAAACAACAACAAAAAATTATAATAGACGCATCCATCGCACTGACAGATAAATTGTATTTTTTAAAGAGTGAGTCTCATATGCATCAGGTGCACCGTGTATTTTAAAAATATGCAACTTTTTATATTGAAATATACAATTTATTTACACAGAACCGTGCAACTATTAATATGCAACTTGTCATATTAAAAGATACAACTCATTTACACTGAACTGTGCAACTATTAATATGAATTAATAATTGCACGGTTCAGTATAAACAAGTTGCATCTTTCAATATAACAAATTGAATATTTCTAAATGCACTATAATCGTACAATGCACTTGAATATATATAATAAATTGCATGTTTCTAAAATGCACTATTAACCATTTTTAAAATATCGCACCAACATTGCAAGTGTAAAATCGGTGGAAGTTCGTTCAATAAGATCAAAAGATTCTTGAAATATAAACCATGTGGTGAGCAAGTGCACGCCATATAACGTTGAGGCTGTATTTGTGCGCATCATCATTCATCTATTCATCTTCATATGTAAATACGGACGGTGCATGTCTACATTAAGGAGACAATATTAATGTGGTTGGTTGGTCGCTTTGTCCCTAAGTTACTATGCTGCACGGGTATGGGTGCGGGTGCGGGTGCGGGTGCGGGTGCGGATGTAATATGATTCGGATGCAGAAATTCGGAAATTTTTAAAATTTTAAGATTCGATGCGACGAAAATACGTCAATTTATTTTTATTCTATTATATAATAACACCTGTAATAATATTATAAAAATTACAATTATAACATCTGTAATAATAACAAGAGTAGTTAAAATACATGTACATAATATCAAGAGTAGTTGTTTGATTAGTTCATTAAATTAACCCCACGGGTTGACATGGTGGTGTAGATTTGAGACTTAGGAGTGTGCTCCTCTCTAGGTCTCAGGTCGAACCCCCGCAGGTTTGATCATCTCTTGAGATGAGTCAGTCCATACAAAGCTTAGCTTTAGCTTGAAGTGGGGCCCCACTAGTGAACGGTGGCATCTGGTCCCCCAAATTAGTCGGCCCTTGGGCCGGACACCGAGTTATTAAAAATAAAATTAGTTCATTTAATTGATTTATGATTATTAATTTATTAGTTATTTACTTGTTTAATATTTTATTTATTAAGAATTATTTATAAATTATACTCCATCTGTCCCGAATTCGATGTCACATTTGACTTTTATACGCGTTTTTGCGAGCGAATTTTTTATTAGTGGTTGAAATGATAAAGTGACTTTTAAGGAGGGGTATGATCAGGGACGGATCCAGGATTTAACAGTAGGGTGAGCTGAAAAATATTGAAGTTTCGCACATTAAAATTTTATATTTGCATATAGTATTATTTTAAAAAAAAATCGTTTAGGTCGTAAAACTTATCAGTAATTAAATATAAATTTAATCTATATTTCTAAAAAAAAATATTCTAAAAGATTGATATTCATTTGTAAAATACATTTCTCTATTAATAAATATAGTTACAACTCATACTTAAGTTGTGGATAAGAATAAGGAAAAAAAAAGAGAAAAAAAAAAAGAACACGATAGAATCATGGAAATAATATTATATTAAGCTCAAACCACCATATTGTATCTTAATTTAATAACTGAATGGAGAGTGTGGGGATGAAATTTTATTTTGAGTTGTGGTTTGCAAATTAAATACAAAGTAGGAATTAATATTGGACTGAGCTTAAGTTTATATATTAAATTTTATTCACAAATTACATATAAATATATAGTAGGTTAGTTGGGGCTTGCACTGGGCTGGAGCCCGGTGCATCCCCAACATAGATCCATCCCTGGGTATGATAGATGAAACTCGCTCATTAAATTATGTGTAAATAGTAAATGTGTTTTCAATTGGCGTAAGTTTGGGCCTATGGTACTAAAATATAATTAATTATATATGTAATCAAAATGAATTCATAAATTACAAATTAATTGCAAAACTATATGTTGGGAGATGAATTTAATAAATAAGTTTTGATTAGATCCCAAAAACCCTGAGTATGACATGTTCATGATAATCTTGATAGACTGAGTCAGGTTCCAGTATAGATTGCTCAGGAAGTTATCTGCACCATGTATAGTCAGCAGATATAGATCAGGTTAGATTTTGAAGACAATCAAGACTCGATAAATGGCAAGACATCAAGACTTCGGATGTCATCAAGACTCAATGAAGTTCAAGACATCAAGACTTCGATGAAGTTGTCAAGACAATGAAGACTCAAGAAGTTCTTCAAGACATCAAGACTCAAGATGTCATCAAGACATCAAGACTCAAGATGTCATCAAGACATTGAAGACTCAAGATGTCATCAAGACATCAAGACTCAAGAAGTAATCAAGACATCAAGACTCGGAAGATATCAAGACCCAAGAGTTATCAAGACTCAAAGAAGATACCGAATACTCAAGATAACTCAATGTTCGTAGGCACTGAATAATATCTATCCGAAGACTACAAAACTGAAAAAAAACGCACATGTTCAGAAAAGTAGATATTGCCCAAAACATTCTAGTGCGGAACAAAAGGAATTAAGTCTAAGTGTTGTTTAAGGTTATCTCATTCAGAGAAATTGACCAAAAAGAGCCGTTTTGTTTGTCTACATTCACTGAAGACAAGAACCAATCAGAGGAAGACAACACCATGCTTCAACGACATTTGAAAGCAACAGACCTGAATTATGTCAATAGTACTAAGTTCCAGACTGCAAAAATTGGTGATTGGCTACATGACTGCATATTTCCTAAAACATGCAAGGGAGTGTTCAAACCCTAAAAATAGCCGTTCATCAAACACCATAAGAGGAAACTCATAAAGCTATCTCTTCCAACGGATAATTTTCAAAGAGTGACCTTGGTGAAGTTGCTTTATAAATACCAAAGACCCTTTTACATTGAGAGGTACGGGAAATTTCAAAGCAACTCAAGAGCTCATTCGTATTATTGCAAATTGAAGCACTCGAAAAACCCTAGAATTTCCCAAGTGTTTCACATTGGAGAGAGCTCACTATTCTAAGCCTAGAGTGATAGATATATCCAAAGCTTAGAAGAGATATCCTAGCCTTTGCATTAGTTCTTATTGTAAAGGATATCTCACCCTAGTTGGAAACCAACCCAAAACCCAAACCCTTTGTTAAGGTAGTTTGTGTGTGTTTTGTTGGTGAGTTAGAGTTGTAAAGAGTTAGTAAGCTACGATGAGTTAGCCGAAAAACTCTAGAGAAGAAGTTAGTAAGCTACTTGTGGTAGTCCGAACACTTGTGTGTGTTTGAGTTAGTAAGTCGCGGTGAGTCGGCCCGAAAAAACTCAAGGTAGAAAAGTGAGTAAGCTACTGATGAGTTAGCCGAAAAGCTTTAGGAAGTGGTTAAGAATTTATCGAAGATCGAGAGAGAGTGGGCGTAGGAGCTTGAGTCTCAACCACTATAATTCTTTGTGTTGTTTTGCTTTTGTCTTTGCATTATTATATGTTGCATCTTTTTCACTGAAAGCATAGTTCACTGATATTCAGTTGGAACCAATCCACTGAACTTGCATCAAATTGATCACAACCTTAATCACTGTTTTATTGAAGGGAAGATTTTCAGCAAAGCTAAAACGAGTATAAACTTAGGGCCAACCATTCCGCACACTTGAGTAGCTAGAACAGATAGTTACCAAACTGAACTAACTCTACTGAGGGTTCAGTAAGATAATTATCTTATCCAAGCGCCTCAGGATCTCTGATAAACTCAGGCTCAGTTGGGCTAATTTGAAGCTTCTGAAAGCAGCTCAGGATCATTGTCTCAGTAGACTTTGACTCAGGGCAATCCGTGCTTCTCGAGGCAAAAATCATCGGATATAACGACCCATCGACCTCGATGAAAGAAAAGTTTTAAAAATCACTGAACACGTGTATTCCCCCTCATACACGTGTGAGACTCGTTAGCACCGGGACCAACACTATATATATGATTTAAATGACTATAAAATACAAAAGAATATTTTTTGTAAACTAAATAATAACTTATGTAAAATTATTGAAATTAATATATAT
This sequence comes from Stenogyne calaminthoides, assembly GCA_037126765.1. NCBI lineage: Eukaryota > Viridiplantae > Streptophyta > Magnoliopsida > Lamiales > Lamiaceae > Stenogyne > Stenogyne calaminthoides. The sequence continues at coordinate 17,274,989 of JBBCBC010000031.1, read as the reverse complement.
ATATATACCAACTCATCCGTGTGGCCGGGTGCGGGCAATGCAGGTGGAGCACCTACGGAGCGTCAACTATAAAAATGTGGGATTTTAGGAAGGGGATGCAACGGGGGATTCGCACTGGTAGCAACGCATACGATTTCGTGCCTAGTAAACAGAGCGGGTTGGCAAGTTCTAAGGCCTTGAGGCCATTGGGCATACGCTATATCCGCTGAGTGCCGGATGGGCGAGCGAGTTATGGGCGCCCCGTGCCAAATCCCCCGGTGCATTCTGCCTGCGCAATACTTGCGGGTTTCATGCCGAATAGTCTCGACCGGGTGACCAGCTCATCCGTGTGTCCGGATGCGGAGATGCGGGCGGAGCGCCGACGGAGCGCCAATGGAGCACCGGTGGAGCGCTAGTGGAGCACCGACTATAAAAATGGGGAATTTTTGAAAGGGGATGCAACGGGGGATTCACACTGGTTGCAACACATGCGGTTTCGTGCCTAGTAAGCCGAGCGGGTTGGCTAGTTCGAAGGTCTTGAGGCCATCGGACATAGGCTATATCCGTTGAGTGTCGGATGGACGAACAAGTCATGCGGCGCCCCGTGCTAAATCCCCTGGTGCATTCCGCCTGCGCAATGCTTGCGGGTTTCGTGCCGAGTAGCCTTATTAGTAAATTTTAAAATATTACAAGAAAAAACTCCAAAATTTAATAAATTTTACAATAATACCCCAATATGTATCTAATACACGTATCCTCGAAGGGGGGTACGCCTATCCAAATTAAAAAAAAAAAAGGGATACGCCACATGGCGTATTGGGTGTGAATCCGAGACGAATCCCACCCGCACCCCCGGTGTATCCGATACGGCATACTGCTCAATTTTAAAGAATTCGTGCATTAGAGCTAAGTTATCAATTAGAACATGTGTGGACCACTCCGGATGTGTTTATATTACAAGACATTTTATTTTACATTTTGACAAAAATATTACATTTCACGTGTATATCGGTAATGTATATATTAATAGTGTGAAAACAGAAAATTAAACATCCAACATCAAATTCGATTCATCTGTTCCACTTTTTGTACTCCACTTGTGTTTAAAATTGGGTTTTTAAAGGTATTCGTTTTGGGCAAATAGGCAATATAATAAAAGGAAAAGAAAAAGAGGAGGCCCAAAAGTGACCCATACAAGAGAAAGAGAAAAGTCAATGGCCCTAAAGTGACCATGAAATCATTAAAGGAAATAACAAAGGCTAAGTACAATGTTCAGCCCAAGATTCTAATAAATGCATTTTGCGCAGGGGTTCATCGTCAATGTCAAAGGCAGCTTGGGAATGAGCTTTAGCTATGGCCACCGCCTCGAAGACCGATGAAATCGATGTTGTAGCCGCTCTGCCCGATTATTGTAGGGGGGACAAGGGCGATGGGTTTTTGTTTCGTACCTCCACGTGGTCTACCCACCTTCTTTGTCGTCTTCACTGCTGGTGATTTCTCTGGTGGGCCCAATGGGTCATTTGGATAATCTTCAACTTCTGCTTCCGAGTCCGATGCTGTGTTTTCATCCCACACCGATGGGACAATGAAAGAATTAGAGGTAGCAGGTGGGGGTGATACATGCGCACGTGTAGGTGAGGTTGCCTTCTTTTTAACCTTCTCCCAGTCTTCTGCTTACCGGTCTCGTTCCTGCCCCTTCTCCTCGACTTCAACCGCAGTGGGAACCACTATAGTCTCTCTATCACTATGTTCAACCAAAATTTGCTCAATCTCTACGCCCAATACCCCAGTTCCAACATCATGATCATCTTGTCCAACTTCCAGCATCTCAATATCAGTCATTTTACCCTCCAACGTATCACGTGGCCCTGTATCTCGATTTTCTCTGGGTTGATCCGGAGCACTAGGTCCCTTTTCTGTAGACTCCTTTTGGACCCATGCCTTTTGTTTATCTCCTTTGCCCAGACTCGGAGGTTTGGATTTGTCGTTTGGTTTCCCTCTGGTTGATACTTCCATGAGTTTGATAATTTTCTAACGAGTGACCAATTATCTGACAACGAGAATAGAATTCTGGGTGTTGTTCATAACCAACAGAAGCAATCAAACAGTGTCCTGATCTCTCGTACATAATATTATACTCCTTGCCCTTCCGGAGATCTAGTTCAATTAAGACACGCGCATAATGACACATGGTTCTGTTTCGTGTATGTTCATCAATGCTTACCACAGGACCAAGGGTGGATGCAAATTTTTCAATAATGGGCACATAAAAATATTCCATTGGCAATTCGAAGATACAGACCCACACATTAAAGATCGGATCACCTTATAAGGATTGAATTCTGGCACCCATTTTTGAAGCCTGATTGTACCAATTTCTAAAGGCCATGAGCGCTTCAAGAAAATCATGTCACGTTCCTTCAAATTGTCAAAATGAATGTTGAAGTATCATCTACCCAAAGTGACGAGTTTCCAACTTCCCGTAATATTCCAGATTTTGTCCAGTAAAGTCTTGAGCTCCGTAGTCGGGATTGGTCTAGCACCTGACCTCAGTAAAATACGTCCAATGACAGAGTTTTGCAAGTCCCGGACCCCTTGCCTATGAATCGAATTATCAATATTAACTGATAGATACTCACCCTTTCGGACTGGAGCAGCCATCGAAGGATTAAGAACATGTACAAAAGTTATTGTGTGCTGGATCCTATGACTGCAGGTGCAAACCATCCGTTTCCCTATCATTGTGAATCACAATTACATAGCTAACATCATTAGCAGCCGGCTGCATACCCACAACAATACCAAATTTCAAAATTTCAGCCCCCGGACTCAAACCAGCAGCATAAGTTGGCATACCACTGTGATTTATCCCAACACCAAGCCCCAAATTCGCAACATAACCAGACAAAGTATCATCAAAAGTATTCGTTTTGGGATTATAAGGAAATAATTAAAACTAGGTTATAACCCACTTAGTGTTCAAAAAATCCGGATTGAAGTCCTAAAATTTCAAAGTCATGATAAATAGTTAAAACGAGGTTTTAACCCCGTGTATTATGCATACGCGTTAAAAATATATTATTTTTAATAATACATACTCCCTCAGTTTCTCTCTTATCTGAACGTTTACTGTTAGCACGGATTTTAAGAAAGAAATTGTTTATTGATATTAAAGGGAATAAAATCAATTTTTTATTGGGGTTAAATGGTAAAATAATGACATTTATGTAAATCAAAGAAGATAAAGGAGACTTTAGTGTGAGAAAAATAATGACATTGTGTAATATTGAGATTTTTTAGAGGTATAGATAAAAAAAAGTTATTTTATTGTCATTTATAAAAATGTTCAATTAAGTTTGGGACGGACCTTTTTTATAAATGTTCAAATAAAGAGGGATGGAGGGAATATTATTTATAGTTTAACAATAAAAATATGATTATAAGTAAATTAAATTAATAAATATTTGAAATATTTAAACTAAAATAAGATTAATCATGTACTAATGTATCAATTTTTTCAAAAATATAAATTTTGGTTCGCATCTTGTTGGTCCCGGTGTAAACGAGTGTCACACGTGTATGGGGGGAAGAATACATGTGTGAGGTGATTTTTCAACTGTTAAAACTTAACTGAGATCAGTGAGTCAGGTTGTCCTGAGATTCAGTCCTGAGAAGCACAAATTGCCCTAAGTCAAGAGTCTACTGAGACAAATAACCCTGAGCGGCTTTCAAAAACTTCAAATTAACTCATCTGATCTTTGAGAATCTACAGAGTCTAAATAAGCTTGGAGTAGATAATAATCTTACTGATTACTCAGAAGAGTTTATCAGTTTGACTATTATCTAGACTAGCTAATCTAGAGTGCGGAATGTGAAGGCCCTAAGTTTATACTCGTTTTAGTATGCTGAAAATATTTCCTTAAGAAATCAGTGGTTAAGGCTGTGATTCAAATTAATGCAAGTTCAGTGGATTTATTCCAACTGAATATCAGAAATGCTTTCAGTAAAATATGCAAAGGATAACAATGCAAAGCAGAAAGCAAAAACAACACAGCAAGTTATAGTGGTTCAGAGACTCAAGCTCCTACGTCCACTCTCTCTGATCTTCAGAGAAATTCCTTAACTCACTCCTTCTACAACCTCAAGCTTTCAGACTGACTCCTAGCAGCTTACTAACTTATCACCTACGAGCTTTCAGACTGAACTCCTACAGCCTACTAACTCAAAACACACACAAGCTTTCAGCCTGAACAATCAACTTACTAACTTCTTCTATAGAGTCTTGACTGAACACAACAGCTTACTAACTCTTTACAACTCTTCTCTCTTCCAACTACTACACACACAAACTACCTAATCAAAGGGTTTGGGGTTTGGTTGGTTTCCAACTAGGGTGAGATATCCTTTTACAATGAGAACACAAGTAAAAGGCTAGGATATCTCGAACTAAGCTTTGGATAAGATCTTAAATCTAGGCTTGGTAAATGAGCTCTCTTCTATGATGAAACACTTGGGAAATTCAAGGGGTTTCGAGTGCTTCACAATAATGCTTGAATACGTATGAGCTCTTGAGTTGCTTTGATTTCTCGTGCCTTGAAGTGTTCAAGATCACTGGTATTTATAGGCAACTCTTTGAAGAAGTCCTTTGAAAACTATCCGTTGGAGAGATATCATCTAGGGTTTCTTCTTTGAGTATATGATGAACGGCTCCATTAGGGTTTGAACGTACCCTTGCATGTATTAGGAAATATCCAGACACGCAGCCAATCACCATTTTCTGTGAACAAGACAAATATCTCTGCTGACATTCTTCAGACAAATGTAACTTTCAGTGTTAGGAAAGTACGTTGTTGTCGCCTCCTCATTGGTCGATTTCTTCCTTTGAACAGAGACAACAAAAACGGCTCTTTTAGTCAACCAACACTGAGTTGATATTATCCTTAGTGTCCACGAACGTATAACTTTCTCTTTGCATGTACTCAGAATGAACAAACATTATTTTATCTCTAAGTGTTATGTTCAGGATCTGTTACTTCAGTACAAAAGAGTCTTCAGGTTCTTCTGATCTTCAGGTCTTCAAGTCTTCAGGTTTATACTGATCTTCAGGTTTATTTTAGTTCTTCAGTATAGCTTGGTCTTCAGGATACTTCTGATCTTCAGACAAACAGATGAAACCTATTCTAACCTGTACTAAGTCTGCTGACTATACATGGTGCAGACCATCCTGATAAATTGAAATCTGACCCTATACTATCAAGATTATCCTTAAACATGTCATACTCAGGGGTTTTGGGATCTAATCAAAATATTTATTTAAATTCATCTCCCAACAATTTCCCCCTTTTTGATGATGTCAAAATCATCTTGTTACAAGCTTGCATACAAACATAAACCTAACATCTATTCAGGTTTCAAATTTATAAAGCAAGTAAAACAAGTAAGGCAAACATCAACCAATCAGTATGATAATGAGATATTATCTTTTTGATCAACAACAATCAGTAGATTTTCATTAAAGTACAAGAACCAAAGGTACATATTACAAAAGGTTCTCTCATAATTCTACTAATAACAAAAAGAAACAAACAAGATTCACTTTAATCTTCTCCAGACTCTATTTCATCAGCAGGAGGCTTCAGGTTGAACTGATCAAAGTATCTGATCCTCAGTTCTTCCCTCTTCTTCAATGTCTCAGCATCATTCCCAGTCAGGCCCAAATATTCTGCCTGGATGAAATCATAGTTAACTAAACCATTTATGAATCTTGGTGGAGGATACTTTATCTTCCCAGGAGCTTTTGGTTGGTATCCCAAGGTATCAAATATGTTGAACCATTTCTGGCAATCATCAGCATAGTTTTGAAGCAGGTAAGCAATGAATGCTTCATCTCTATCAGCATTGGGCTCAGACCAATTCAGGAGAACATCATTGTTGAACACAAGTTCCCTCTTGGCCATTTCTCATTTATCATTCATTTCAATTGGCATCCACTTGTCGATGTGGGGCCACTGCCTCTTCCTTGACTTGGTACCTCTTCTCCTTAAGATCATCCTCTGGAATCCTCCCAGTTTCCTCTTGGCTTATTCTCTTCCTTTTCTTGTCATTTCTGACCCAGAAACTGAAACTGCAGCCTTCCTTTTCTTCTCAGCCTCTAAGGCCCTGATAGAATTGTGTCAGTCCCAGTTTAGTCTTTTTATGGAGACATCATACTCTCCAAAACCTTCTTTGAATAAGTCATCCACATCAGACTCTACATCTTTTCCAGCCAGTTCCTGTGCAACCTCCTCAATATCTTCCTCAAACTCAGTAACCAATTTTCTCTGAGTAGGCTTACTTGGCTTGGCCATCTGTTTAGACTTGAGAGCTTTTCAACATATGCAGCAGGCTTCTTCTGAGGTATCAGGATCCCATAAGCTTCTCCCTGCTTGCTAGACTCCTGTGCCCTCTGCCTCTTTGCCCTTTGTGCAATAACCTCCATGACAGCCTCAGGATGAATTAGAATTTCAGCTTCTTTACTCTTTCCTCTGTTGATCTCAGCAGGAAATTGTTCAGATTTTTTTTCCAGAGGTGGCAGGGCAGCAAGCTTGTCATAGCTTTCCCTCTTTTTGGCATCATAGTTGGCAATCAGCTCAGATAAGATTCTGTCCATGTGGAGTTGTTCTCTGCCAATAAACCTCACTTCTGCAGCCACTTGGAAGTGTTCATCCTGAATCCTTTGAAGCATGTTTAGCCCAGTGCTGGTGTCTTCAGCAAGACCACCATAGGTTGCCTTCATCCTCTCCATCAAGGAGTTGCTCATCTCCTCAACAGCTGACCTGATCATCTCCTCAGCCTTGGATTTCAACAAATCCTCAAGGACCTTAGCCTTCAGGTCAAACTGCTTCTCCATTTCCTCCTTCATCCCTTTGGCCACATCATCCATCTTTGTACTGAATTCAGTAAAATTATTATCAAAAGTGATAGATTAAGAGTTTACCTGATCAACTGTGACCATGGATGTGCTGATGGATTTGATGAGATCACCCTGAGAAGCTTGTTCAGCAGATATCTTTGTTACTTCATCAACTAGAGAATTCTGATAATACTGAGAAAATTGGGAATCATCAGTGTTAAAAAATGATTCAAATTTTTGATAATTTTGAGAATTTGAATGGTTTTGGGAGTAATGAGAATAATTGGGATGATTTGGATCCAGGTAGAAAATGATAAAAATTAGGAGATTTGACACAAGTTAAGAAGAGAAAATGGAGTGTTTGAGATTGTGATCTAAAATATATCAATATTAGTCTCTATTTATAAAAAAATTATTTTATAAATTTTGATTTTTTTTAAGTGGATAAATCGAAATCTGTAATTATCTAAACAAAATATACTCGGTCAATCGTATGATGTCATGTGTCATATAATTGATTGAATGAGATAAAAAAAATTATGGGCAATTCTTCATGCCATGGTTGTCGAAAGACCTGATCATCAAATTTAATTTAATTCTCATATATTTATTTATTTTGTCCTATATGGATGAGCTGGTCATGAAAGTGTCGATAAACATGGTGTAACATCTATACTTATCTAATAACAAAATATTTTATAAATATACTATTATTAATTTTATCATGAAATTTTAAATTCATTGCTTAAATAGTAGAATGAATATTTTTTTTCATGCAAGAGGCATGAGGTTCAATCCCTCACAATTACAAGAGGGAGTGTTGTTAGGATGGACAGTTTCCCTCCGGTGGCCGGTTAGTGAGCTGCTACGTGTGAGCGACAGATTGTCCCATTACATATGTGGGACCAATGCTACACAAAGAATGTTGATTCCGAGAATGGTGTTTACTAAATCAGAGACTAGACTCATTTTCAAGTTTAAAATAAGACAATTTCCGTTTGTGGTCTTTTATATTATGATCATTAACAAAAGTTATGGATAATCATTAAAGAATGCCGAACTTCTCTTGAGGATACCAATTTTTAGTCATGGACATTGTACGTTGAGATGTCCATAGTAAGCAAGCAAGAAGATTTTGAAATTTCGATATACAATGATAGTAGAAAATTGACAACCAACATGAATTATAAGGAGGTATTTCAAAAAATTTAACATTTTTAATCAAAACTTTAACAAAATAACAATATGAACATTCTCCATATTTTAGGTACAAAACATTTTACATGCCTGATTAAAAAAAAATCACAAATTAGGTTGAAAAAAAAAAGATCGCGAGTATAAGAAAAATATGAATAAATACACATAAAACTATTTTGACTTCATTGACAATAAAAACTAAAATATGTTTATTCTCAATGCATGAGGATATTTATACTAGAATTTAACTACATAACTGTTTAGAACTCACAAGCCGTGCAATGCAAGTATGATAACATAAAATAAATAAATAAAAGATTGGTGTAAATGTTTATGAATGAATAGATATATCTATTAGATTTTGATGGTCAATAACCAATCAATGCATAAGGGGATAATAATAAGTCACCTTTATTAATTTGAACGATTTTCAAAACTAAAAAAAAATCTTTATTAATTTGAACAAATGAGGGTTTATAGTTTTTGTGATTGGACAGAGTCTTTGAACCGAACTTAATAGAAATTTGAAAAATTTAAACAGAAAATCGAACCTAACTAGAAAGGAACAAAAAATAAACGAATCGAACAAGAAATTTGGTTTATTTGATTTTAATCAGAAAAAAAATCTGAAATTCACAATTTAATGATTTTCCAAACAGTTTTTTCGGCCTTTGTAAACAAATACAACTAGTAATAAGTTCCCATTAAAATCAAATGCAACCAAGTCAATGAAGTCATCACAATTCACAATCACAAGTTCATAACCAAGTCAAAGTGCATCACAATTTGTTCACAATAAAAAACCACACAAATCTCAAATTAAAATTTCTTTACAAATCAAGGTATGTTATTAAATATATATTCAATATTTTATTTTTAATTATATATATATATATATATATATTCAATCGGTTCGGTTAATTCAGTTTTTACAAAATCTTAACAGAACAAAAATCGAAAAGTCAAAATTTTATAAAATTTAAACCGATCAAAACCATTTAATTGAAAAAATCCAACTGAATTTGACCGAAAATCATCGGTTCAATTCGATAATTCAGTTTTTCAGTCCCACCCCAAGTAGAGCCCAACTTTGGAAAATATTGCACTTCTATTTATTATGTACTCTTTCATTTTATTTGATATTATAATAATTTGCAAAGCATATATAATAAGTACAATAATTGGCTCCAACAAATATTTGTGTGAACCTGAATTCACAATCAGCTACTCTATTTTTTTCAAATATCATTATTATATATACACACTATCCCTGTTATGTTATTTCACAATCACTGTTATGTTTATGCACTTGCTTTATTTTTCAAACAGTAATAGTGTATAAATATATAATAGGGAAACTTACTAATACCTACATAACACTACTACATATATCTAATAACTACAAAAATTTTATAGATTTTTCTTTCTACCTCAAATTGACTATACTACCCTTTCAGCAACCGAGACCGAGGCTTGTTCGCTTTGTTTATATCCCATTTATAGAGGAAAAAGATGATTTGGTATTAATCTTGCAGCAGAAAAACCGTCACACTTCACTCCCCACCCCCCTTCCCCCCAATTTTTCAGAAAAGATAATCATCTTCACCACCCACCCACTCCAAATTCAAAATTCAATTTCAACCTACCTAGGGAGAAGGGCTGAAGATGATTTCTTGACTATATCTATGATATTTTTGCAGTAGTTGTGGTTATACGTCAAGTTCTTCTTGTGCTACAAATTCGTGATTTCTTTGGCCGATTTGTTCAGTTTCTTTTCTTTGTCCTTAGATTTTTCTTGAAACATCCGAACATAGTAATGGTGGGAAGCAAGAGTACTCGTGGTTGTAATGTTAAAAAAAGTGGTAAAGGTGGAAAACAGGAAAGAGCTAATGAAGACGAAGAAGGTTAGATCGTTTAACCCACTGATATTTTGAGTTCGATTTGTTCAGAACTTTTATACATTTGTTCAGAACTTTTATACTATTGTTCAGAAATTTGTTGGATTGCTCAAACCCCAACTAGATAAGTTGTGAATGAACAATAATCGATGTTTTCTTATTTCTTGATTTGATTGTGATCTTGATTAACCGTTGGAGATTTGGGCCCAAAGTGATTCTAAACTATATTAGTTAGGAATCGTGTTTAGAAATATTGTTTGATTTGATATTGAGTTTGTCTGATAATTGTTCTGAACCGTGTTCAGAAATTTTCTCATATTGTTCAGAACTTTTCTTCATATGTGTAGAAATTATTTGATTGCTGATTGTTGTCAGTAAGTTGTTGATTTGCTAGACTATGGTTTGGTGGTGTGCCACCAAATTGAGAATGTGATTTGGGGGGGGGCACCTGCAATCGAAGTGTTCTCTGAGACAATAGTTGGTTCTTATCGAACAAAAATGATATCGTGATTCATGGATCTGATTTTTTTAGGATAAAAGACTAGAAGGTGTTTTGTGATGGGTTTGATAACGATTTTGTTGTTTTTTAGAATCATGAATAAGTTCGTATGAAGTATTTTTGTAGTTGATGGTACTTTGGTAGGTGTTTATCATGAACTTTAGAGGGAAATTGAACGTAAATGTTCCAGAGTTATGGAAAAGTTTGTAGTTGATAGTAAATAGGGATGATAGTATTTTGTTGTTTCTGATGACTAAATAGTTTACAGGCAGACTACTCTTTGGTTTACTTTTTTTTTTAAAGGTAGTCAATTACAATAGTTCCTTCTACCACCGGGCACATAACACATCTTTTCGTCTCGCTATAGATCAAAATCGCAACCACCACAAGAGGGGGACCACCCGAAACCGCAATCCTAAACCGCAACCACACCGCAATTGGAACCACAACCACTATAAGAGGGGGACCACCACCCCACCACAATAGGGAATAAATTTTCTCTTTTCATGTCTCGAACCCAAGACCTCAGGGCCTTAGGTAGTGGAGCTCAAACCACTTGAGTTATCCACACTGGACAGATAAATAATATAAATATATATAAAACACCTTTTTTAAGAGATACATATCTTATGTATTGTATTTTATGAAAAGTACGAACTAACATATTTATGTATTAAAAATTTATACATATATAATAATACAAGTAGGAGAGTGAGTTGTAAATATCTATTTGAGAGAGTGAAGTCACACTTAACTTGTGGGGAAGTGGCGAGTCTCACATGCTAACTAGCAATGAGAGTGGTTTAATTGCCTCTCAAAACAAGCCAACATAATTTATTTACTTTTCTATTATGTAAAAAAAAATTCACTTTTCACCAACAAATTTAAAATTATTTTACATCTAATTTTACTTTTTTAGCACACAACATACCAAAATAAATGTCTTTTTGTGATCTTTAATTTGACATTTATATTATTTATATAAAAATAATCCTTAGATTTAAAGTATCAATTTTATTATTTTTAGAATGTATTTTTGTTGAGTTGATAGATTAGGTCAATTATTTTTTTATTGTATAAGTATTTTTTGTTAATATCATTTTTTAAAATTTAATAATCTCACTAAATAATTTATGCTAAGTTCAGTGGATAATTTATAATTATATAATGGCAAAGTATAGTGTGAACAAGTTTTACGGTGAAACTGGTTAAGGAGTGTGACTTATATTACTAAAGTGTGTGGCTTTTTACTGTAAAATGTATGACTTTTTACTATAAAGAGTATTACTCATAAAAGTGAAGGGTGTGACTTATATTATAGCAAAGAGTGTCGTAGTGTTAACTGAAGTGTATGACTTATATTACTAAAGGGTGTGACTTATATTACTAAAGTATATGTCTGTAAAAAAAAAATCAATTTCACGGTGAACAAGTTTCACAGCATACCAACTCTTATATAATTAATTAAATAATTTTTAGACACTTATATTACATATGTATGATCTCAAAAATTTCATTAGTATGCTAATAAAAAATAAATATTAAAAAAGAAGATAACAAAAGTCAATTGATTGGTAAACAAAATAGAGTAGGTCTAGTGTGAAAATTTTCATGTATGAAAATCTATAAAATTGTCTTAAAATCAACCATCTACACCTTAAACATTAAATAATGAACCCTAAAGTATGATCTATTCGAGCCGGGTGAACCATGAACCACTTGGGCCGAGTGAACCATGAACCTTTCAATTTTGTCTTAATTTCACGCCAATTACAGAATTTAGTTGTAAATTAAAGTTTTTTCATGTATAAAAATTTTCATACTAGACTTTATCAACAAAATAAATTGAAACTTTCATCACACCACAATCTATTTTATACTATATAATCTTGCATTAAAAATATTTAACGTCCAAACCCTGCGATGAATTACTAGTGTTTTTAAATGCAGGAGCCAAAAAATGTCCGAGCGAAAGTGCGTGTGGCGACCTTTCAGAAAATGAAAAAAAGGGTGTGGCAAAAGGTTTAGCAAATGAAACTAGCAGAAGACAATAAAATTGAAAGTATAAAGGCTATCATAACTAGAAATAAATGAGTGGAACTCCAGTGCAACATTTTTATAGTGTATTTTTAAAATGGAGATACACTTAATTAGAGCTGTTAAAATGGGTTAGATCCGTTGTGTCTGCCTGTATATGAGGCAAATTGAGTTGATTATTTATGAGCCCGCAGGAGAATGAGCCCATTTATGTTAGCCCGTATGGGCCGCGGGTTGGAGTGGGTTGGGTTGGGTTGGCCCGCGGATATTTTTTTATAATATCATTCAATTTAATTAAAATATAAAAATATAAATACAAAAAATAATTTATTTCTTAATTATGCACGTAACATATAAAAAACGTTTTATTTATTACGACTATTTTATGGATATTGTTGCTTAATCTTTTAACTTATTGTAAGCTTTGTTTGTTTTTATTATTCATCAAGGCATTGTTCATATGCTGCTTAATTTACACAAACTCTCATGTGAAACATGTTTATACTATGAAATTAATATCATTACACTTATAAACCAGGTGGCTTAGCCCACCTGACCACTGAGCTCCTCATTTGAGTGGGAGACTCGAGTTCGATCCCCTCTGGGAACGAATTGGAGTTATAAGAGTTATAAGGTGGATTGACGATTTCGTGGAGTATTTAGGTGCTTGGTGTACTAACTACTAACAACTAACTTTGCCCGTTCAAAAAAATAAAATATCACTACACTTATAAAATGATACTATTACTCTTATAACTAATGCCTCTAAAATTTAATGTTATAATCTCAGTTTACAAGTATTATGATATTAATTTATAAGTGTAGTGGTAAAAATTTAATGATATTAACAAGTTTCGCTGAAGACCTACTCTAAAATTTATTATAAATAATACATGTAAAAAAATAATATTTTATTAAAAAAAGCCCGCCCCGCTATGGGTTGGGTTGGGTTGAGTAGTTCTCGGCCCAAGCCCTTAGTGGGTTGGCCCGCCAAAACTCGCAAAAATGTGGGTTGAAGTGGGTTGAGGGCCGTCTCGACCCGCAGACCCATTTTGACAGCTTTACACCTAATACATACAAGATCTAGTCGAAATAAAATACACGAAAAAGGATAAATTTATGCATTTAGTATTAAGAACTAATCTCCAAATCTGCAGTTATAGCTAAAAAATAGAAACATAAATAAAAAAACACAAATTTGTTAATCAAATTCTTAAAAAATGACTATGCCTAGGGGCACTATCAAATCAGAAGATCTATTAATTTTCTATGATACGATGATACAATAAATACAATGAGTTAAAGGATTATTTATACTAAAAAATTGAAACAACTAATAAGTCAATAATTTAGTGATTTAGGCAACGAGAGCGTATAATAAATATAATAAATACGAAGAACATAAGAACATGTAGGTCCCGAACGGGTTTTGTGAGGGTGGAAGTCTAGAGGGGGGGTGAATAGACTTCCAAAACTTTTTTGTGCGGATCAGGTGTGAACTGCAGATTACCCGATCAGAGTGCTAGTGTATCAGTTTAGACTGATGTTGAATCTTACTGAGTGCCTAAGGGCAGATCAGCTTGATATCTGTCAGTTTAACTGAATGGTGCGGAAGCTTGTTTTACCCGTGTGAAAAACCAGTTTTATCAATTCAGATTCTTAAGTCAGTTTTCAACCAGCTGACTAAAGTGTCAACCTGATCAGATCAGTTGCTTGGTGCAGACTGAGCTTAACTTAGAATATGTATGCACTTTTAAACTCAGTTGTGTGAATAGTGTAAAGCAATAAGAAAGCAAGTAAATGCACACAAGACTTTTTATAGTGGTTCAGACGAAACCCGTCCTACGTCCACTCTTCCCTTAACACAGGGGACCTTAACCGACTTTAACCTGCTGGACTTATACCCCTCACGGGATGGCCGAGATGTTTACCGAGTTTTCACTCTACAAATTTAACCTGCGGGACTTATATCCTTCAAAAGGATGGCCGAGATGTTTATCGAGTTCTCACTCTACAAACGTAACCTGCGGGACTTATATCCTTCAAAAAGATGGCCGAGATGTTTATCGAGTTCTCACTCTACAAACGTAACCTGTGGGACTTATATCCTTCAAAAGGATGGCCGAGATATTTATCGAGTTCTCACTCTACAAACTTAACCTAACTTGCGTTTGGGTGAAGAATGTTTGAGGGTTCCAACTGGAAATCTATCCTGGTGTTTTAGGTAGCCAAAATGCTAGTGGATAGAATTTATTGCTAAGAACTATGGGATGAACACTCTAAGAATAATCTTCAAATATGGTGTCCTTCGAGCGGAAATTCTTCTTGATTTTTCTTGCGTGAATGTTGTTGTTCCGCTTGCTCAATAGTTCATGTATATGGTAGTTGATCTCTTTTCCTTCCTTCGAGCAATCCCATTTTATCGAAATCAAAGAGTCGTTGGAGAACAATTTGAATTTCGGGCTATATTAGGTAGGTTGTAGGATATGATTGTGACGTGCTCCGATTATCGGTGTGGCCGTAGGCATGATTAGTACCATTTTTATCCGCAGCGTCGTATCCCGCGTTGTCAGCTCTTTTTGTGCACGTGTCGCTTTCTCCTTGGCTTCGCGAGGAGGCACTTCAGAAATTTGTCCGTTAGACGATTGATATTCCTTTTGTAGAAGATTCATCTTGTCTGGTGTATCTTTTTGATTGTCACCAGGTGTGAGCTGACTTGACCAGGTAACTGATCAATCTACCTTGTTGAGTCTTCAGATGCACATTGTCTTAGCTCAATATGCAGACTCCGCTGATATAGGTCTTCAGGTCTTTTGATCTTCAGGTGTCTCTGAGCCTCAGTGTCTTCAGTCATACTGAGTCTTCAGGTTTGTTACTGAGTCTTCAGGTTTATCTGAGTCTTAAGGTTCATCTGAGTCTTCAGGCTTATCTAAGTCTTCAGGTTCATCTGAGTCTTCAGGCTTATCTGAGTCTTCAGGTTCATCTGAGTCTTCAGTGTCTTCTGTCTTCACCTGATCTTCTGACTTCTTGTCTTCTGATTTGTTCTTAGTCTTCTGATCATCTGACCTTATCTGGGTCATCTGATACTTCGACCTGACCTATACATATTGAGTTCCCCCTCAAAATGTGACCTATCTTTTACATCAGCTATCTATACATTTCAGCTGGTCATCTTAATCTGATTCTAAGTCATCAGCCAGCTAACAGGTCTGACTGGTCCTATTACAACCTGTTTTGGAACTTCCATCAAAACTAAAATACAAATTTCCCAACAATTTCCCCCTTTTTGATGGAACCAAAACACTTAAACACACTTAATCAGAAAAACAGATATCATGATTGGAAATGTAGATAATGTAAACAGTACATACCTCAGAAGACAATGAGATGTTGTCTTAGAATCAGTGAGATGGAAAGTTTCATTTAGATAGGTGTGTGCATTGTAGAATACATGAAAAGCGTACCTATCATCTGATTCCAAGTTGTCTTCTTCAGGTGTACTTGAACATTTGCAGCTCTTTGGGGATGCCAAACATCCTGCACATCCTTTGCATTAGCTTGTCCAGCTCTTCTTTTCTATGGATCCCTCATTTTTCAGCAAGTCCATAGTAGATATTCTTGAATTTAACAGGATCTAGCTTGTTGTCGGACGCAAAGGTGGAAGGAGTACTTCAAAGGGTGGAGCTTCTGGTATTAGTGACATGATCTTGCCTTCTTTCATCACTGTCTGGTAGAAGTCTGGATACTTTGTTTCTAACCAGTTCTGGAATTCATCATCATTTTCAGTCTGATCTTGATGAATTGGAATCTTCTCCAGGATGTAGACATCACATAACCATTCTCCTCTGATTTGATCCCATTCTGAAGCAAATCTTGTCGTGCACAGAGGATGCCTTTAACAGGTGCCGGAAGGGCATTCTTCTCCCAAGTAATCTCCTCTGCTGCAGCTTCGTTCTTCCTTTTCCTTCGGATGTAAGCGATGTTCAGTCCCTTTGCCTCTGCTAACTTCTGCTTCTTGATTGCGGCCTCTCTTATTCTCTGTCTTGTCAGCTCTTGAACTTGTTCAGGAGTCATCTGGCTTTTTGTGGAGAATAGATGGCCTTGTCTCTGATCTTCCGCAGTTGCTTTCATCATCTTGCCTTTGCCTTTCTTCCTCCTCAGAGTCTGCTCAGGTTCATCTTGTTCGTCTTCTTCAGCTAATTTCTTAGCAAGTTCAAGGCTCTTGGCCTGATCATCAGTTTCCATTCTTTTCTGAACGAACGAAGAAAAGTCTTCAATCTTGTCGACTCTGGCAGTAACCTCTGAAAGAGCACTTTTCTGCTCAGCGATCTCTTTACTGTGTTGCTCCACAGTTTCTTTTATTTCAGCAACGAGATCGGTAGATGGAGTGGCTGGCAAGTCAGATACAGTGGTTTTTGGTAGAGATGAAAATGTTACCAACTGTGTCTGAGTCTGTTTTTCTTCCTTCTCTTTGTTCTCTTTTCCTTGAGTCAGTTTTTCTTTATTCTCTTTTCCTTCCCCCTTTTTGGTTTCATCAAAGAGGTTGGACATCTTGCGGTTCAGAGTATTTAATTATCGTGAGATCTCTTCTCTGAGTTCCTCGACAATAAGAGGAGTGATCTGAACGGTGGCAGAAGGTGCAGGTGTGTAGAAGCGTCTAAGAGCAGTTTCGATTTCCTGTCTTGCTCGTTCTGTAGAAGCTAGAAAATATTTCCAACCCATATCCAAGTGGTTGTTGGTTTTGTCCAAGGATGCCCAGACACTTTCCAAAAGTACCTATGTCTGATTGAGCATCTCTGTCTGAACTGAGAGTTTGTTAGACTGGAGTTTGAGCTTCTCAGCAAGAGGATATACTAGTTGCATTACTTCAGCAAGGATGACATTGTGCATCCCAACTGTGTGACTTCGTTCCTTGTCAACTAGTTTTGCTTGCTCATCTTCAAATCGCTTCATCAGATCTGTTGTGAGCGCTGCGAATTTGATTTCAAATGCAGTCTTGATCCCATCCTGAATCTTCTGAGTATGATGATCTAGGGTATCAGAGCTCATCGTAGCAGTCTGTTCAGATGTTGAAGCCTTGCCAAGTCGGGTCTCATCTGCAGCACCCATTCTTGGTTCATCGGCAGCTCCCTCATGATCTGTAGGAGGTTGAACGGTTTCCTCCCTGTTATCAGCAATTCCGAACCTTTCGTGAATCAACCATCTGATATCATCGTCAGATGCCAATTCAACAACACTTTCAATCCCAACATTGTTTAGACATTTCAACTCCAAGTCTACAAAGAAATCTGATCCCAGAGTTGTCATTAGAATCAGAAATTCTCCAATGCTCTTCAGTCTGATATCCCTCCAGAACACTATCTCTTCTATCTGTTGCTGGATGCCAGGATGTTGATCCAATTCAGGGCATAGATCCAGCAGATACTCTTTGATCTGTTGTTTCATTATCTTAATGATGAGGCTCTCTGGAGCAGGTGAAGCAAGCACTGTTCTGGTGTTGAAGGGATTATGAGAGATGGACATACGCTCGTCGGATCTCTCAGGTTCTTGAGACTTGATTGGGGATTGGGATGTTTGTAGTTCAGGTTTGTTTTCAGCTTGTTGAGGGTGTTCAGCTTCCTGAACGGGTTCATTGATTGGTGGTGTGGGAGATGTTGTTCTGATAGGTGAGGGTGAGGGAGAGAAGGTTTTGTGGGGAGAGGATGATGATTTTTGAGGAGAGGGTGATGGTGATTTGGAAGTGAGCTTTGGCGATCTTGCTCTCTGGAAGATCTTGGTGAGAGGCAGAGAATCAGATGATGATTCTTCCTCAGATTGCTCCACTTCTGTCCTTCTGATAGATTTCTCTCCTTCTGCTGCGATCATCTGCTCTTCCCTTACTTCTCTGATAGTTGGCTCAGAGCGGACTGCTATCTCTTTGTCTGATCTCACTTGCATCAGATCCTTCGTTCTGCTGACTTTCTGTGCAGAACTTGGAGTAGTTTTCAGAGGAGATGAGACTCTCTTCTGACGTTTCCGCTAAGCATCTGGTTTCTTGGCCAAATCCTTCCTCTTCATCCTCTTCTCTGGAACGACCTTTTCCTGCACTTCAGACGATGCAGTTGCCTTATCTTTTCCTTTCTTTTCTCCCTTGGGTTTGGGCACATAAGGAGTTGGATCCTCATCAGATTGTCCAGGTAGGGACTCATCTTTGCCCAATATGGCCTTGTGCTTTGCTTGGTATATCTTCGCTCCATTCTCGTTCCATTTATAATTCTGTGGCAGCTTATCTGACAGAATGATAGAGATTTTGTGTATGAATGAGCACTTGGAAGATAAGCACACTTCATTGCTCTGGGTCAGTTCGAACTTCCCGGAGTCTTTTCTCAGTCTTGCTTTGACCATACCCAACCAATCGATATCTGAAGTCTTCTTGATTAGTGCAGCCATGACACTTATCTTGTACGAAGTGACTGCATCAAGATTGTAGGTTGAGCACATGATCACCTTCTGAACAATTTCAAGAAGAATGCAATATTTTCTCTTTAGATAGGAGGCTTTGACATTCGTCGTGTTCTCCTTATTTGCTGGTCTCAACAGCTCGGTTTCAAGAAATTCTTTTTCTCCTACAACAGTCGTGTAGGTCTTTGGATTGATGCTTCCTCGAGTTAAGCCGAATATCCTTTGGAGATCGTCATTCGACACTCGAACTTCCAGTTTGCCAACGGAAGAAATCAGGTCAGCATCATTGTCTTCATCCCTCTGCAGATTGTAGAGAAACTCCAGGGCTTCATGGGCGTGGACAATGTTCTGATGTGTAGAGCAATATCGTTCAAGTCCACACGCTCGTAAGCACTCCAGAATTTCCAGCGATTCCAAATCTGAGGTGATGGTGAAGACTACATACTTTTCATCAATGATGTCTTTCTTCATCGATGAAAAATTGCAGAACTTTTTCCATTTGCCCGGTCGTGGAACAAGATGTGCCATTTCTGTACGATATGCAAATTGATGTTTAGTTTGAGTAAGATATTTCAATAAATTCAGTCAAACTAGTAATTTAGCATCAATTTAGCAAATAAGCGTTTAGATCTAATAAAAAAATATTACAGAATCGTAACTTGTAAACCTAGGTACCAGAGAGAAATAGAGATCATGCAATTAATTAAAACAAGAAATTACCAGAAATTGATTCGAAAGATTTAGAAATCGGAAGAGTAGAATCAAATGATTTCGAAGGTAATTCTCTGAAGATTTTGAAAAAAAAAAATTTTAAGAACTTTGAGAAGACGAAGTAGTGGAAAGCGGTTTTCTGAGAAAGATTTGGATTTTATTGAATACGAGGGAAAACCTTTTTGCACAACTTTCCAAAGTACTCAAGTATCCGTGTTTTGAAAATAGTGGCTGAGATTAGTCGGCCAAAAAGTATTTTGATCGCACGGTTGAGAAAAGTAGTCTTCTCGTTTTTCGGACTTGAAAAATCGCAATAAAATGTTTTGAAAACATTTTCCCAAGTCCGCATTAAAAGCTTTGCAGAGCATGCGTCATGAACAGTGTAAAATAAATCATTTATTTAAATAACGCATATAAGGTATTCGAAAGAGATAAATAAGAGAGCGATCGGATGATTGATATTGTAATCAATCAGTTACCACAGTGATCTGATCTGGTACTTTGTTGACTTATCTGATGGTTGCCTCATGCATTTCCCAACAATATCTCACTTATCTGATCAGATTCTTGCTTAAAACACTTCGCTACTTATTTGATCCACTTATCTGATACACTTCATCCTTCAGTCTTCTTCTAATCGGCCGTATTCTTCAAGTCAACTCCCGCCAAAACTTTTACTTCGGGGAGTCCAAAAGTCGCCTCGATTCCCAAATCGGCGCGATTTGACATTCCGTAATAATGGCATAGATACGTTGTGATTTAACCACACCGTTAACTCATCCAACCATTAGCCGCGTGTTCCTGACGCGTTGTCGATGCAAATTTCTCTTAAGATCTTCTGAGAAGATAAAATTTGCATTTATACCCCTAATTCCTTCTATAAATTAGCCTGGGGTGTTAGGAAAACAACACAACATAAACCATTTCATCTTCTTTAGCATATCCTTCACGCTTTTTCGATGAGTTCCTTATTTCCGGTGAAACTTCAGGTGGGAACCTTTAACCCTTTTTCAATGAATTCAGCTTCTCAAATCAACCCTGTGTGTTTCTTCACATTGCTTTCATCGTCATCTAAGATTTCACATACGATCAATGCTAAGCTTCTTTACCACCAGGGAGGCGGATCTGCTAAGGCAAATGAGAAGGCACTTCTCCTAATCGTATGCACCTTGTGCGCCTATCGAGATGACGGAATTAGCCTCAACAGACTCAGTCTGAAACAAAACATGAGTTTGGTATATGGTCTGCATCGATCCAACAAATGATCTCCATATATCAAGCTCAATTTTTTTGATCGACACTAGTGTCCATTTGATCCTTGTGACCAAAACACAATGGCAATCGCGGCCCCATTTAATGGTAGAGAGCCCATTGATTTTATGTTTGAGGGCTTATGGTTTATGACCTCCGGGTCTTCTTGTACTTGTAATACCACTTGAAGATAGCTTGTAGCACTTTGTAGCTTATGATATCACTTGTAACTTGTAAATCTGATCTCCGGGTCTTTATCAATGAAAAACTCTGTTATTCCATTGCTGTGTTGTTTCTTCTGACTTATGCGATCTGTAGCTTTAATCTTGACTTGCTTGTTGATTGCGAACTTTAATCGACTTATAAAGTAATCTTCCAATCGATCGGTTCCCCTTAATCGATATGTCTTGAATCGATCTACTCTTTTGTCCGAACTTCGGATCGGCTACTTATCGACTTTTCGATCGCTCCCTTATCCGAACTTCGGACCGGCTCGTCGTCGTCGTCGTCGATCGATTGAGATTCCTAACTCAACCGATTCCACTTAACTTGGTTAGTCTTTTAACCAACCGGTTCGGAGATCGGTCCTTCAACCATATCTCGTGCATTTTCTCCAAGATCCGAAGCCTAGCTTCGTTGCATAACTCTCTCGAATCGATCTCGGCTTAAGCGGCTTAGTTAAGATATCGACTTTACGCTTGTCAAGATGGATCTTTTCCATCCGATATTCTTCTTTTCAACGTGATCTCGATAAAATGGTGTCCGACATCCACATGCTTGCATCTTGTATGTAGAACGAGGATTACGAGTGATTGCAATAAAGACTATTATCATCCTACGAATATAGAGTACGTTCTTAGCTACGATGTTGTAATCCCTCACCGCCGACTTAGCCGTGAGCGGTTGGGAACAATGACTTCTGCAGCCATATATATTACGCCCGGTAGTAGATGTCGCAACTGATGTCTGCTTCTTCGAAAACCAAGAGATCAGTTTATTTCCCGAAATCGACATGAACACGAGGTTGACTTTTACATCGATTCTGCAACCTCCGTGTCTCAATCGAAATACCCACCAAGCTCTAGATTATCATCTGATGGGTAAAATAAACCAAGGTTTACATTCCCCTTCAGATACTTGAGAATCCGCTTAGCTGCTTCTAGGTGGCTTTGCATTGGATTTGCTTGAAATCTGGCGCATACACCTAATGCAAAAGTAATGTCCGTCTCTGGCGGTCGGTATAGTAGTGATCCAATCGAGCTCTATATTCTTTTTCGATTAACTTTCGACCATCTTCATCCGGATCCATCTTGAACCCGGTCATCATGGGAATTCGACTTCCTTGCAATGTTGAACTCCAAATTTTGCCAAGGATTGTGTATTTTCCGACGATGAATATCCCTTCTGGTACTCTGCTTGACTTGTAAACCCGGAAAGTAATTCATCTGACCCATCATGGACATCTCGAACTTCCCTTGCATCAATTTGCTGAACTTCTCACATAGCTTCTTGTTGGGAGATCCGAAGATGATGTCGTCCACGTAAATCTGAACCATCAGAATATCTTCTCCATCTTCTATTCTGAATAAGGTTCTGTCCACTATTCCTTTAGTGAAACCGTTGTCTATCAAGAACTGAGAGAGTGTATCATACCAAGCTCGAGGAGCTTGTTTCAGGCCGTAAAGAGCTTTCCTTAAACGACACTCTTGGTTGCCTTTTTCAAAGCCTGGAGGTTGTTCGACATAAACTTCCTCTGCTAGTACCCCGTTTAAGAATGCACTCTTTACATCCATCTGATACACGTGAACCCTCTCGTGGGCAAAGATATGCCGTAAACAAATCGAATGGCTTCTAGGCGAAGGCCGGGTGCAAAGGTCTCATCATAATCAATTCCTTCTGATTGTGAATACCCCTTAGCAACAAGTCTTGCCTTATTCCTGGTTATGACATTTTTCTCATCTCTCTTGTTCTTGAATACCCATTTCGTGCCAATTACGTCTTGATGAGTTGGTATGTCCACCAATTTCCAAACTTGATTCCTCTCAAACTGTTCCAGCTCCTCCTGCATGGCTAGAATCCAGCTTGCGTCTTGTAGAGCTTCCTCTACTGTAGTTGGTTCCTTCAAAGAAAGATAGCAACAGTACATGGCACTTTCACCAATCTGATATCTAGTTTTGACTCTATCAGATGGGTCTTCGATAATCAGATCAGTTGGATGACTGGTAATCCAGGTCCTTCTGTTCTGATGTGCGTCTGTTTGGAGAACATCATCCATATCTGATAGTAGTTCATTACTAGTGATTGGGAGTGGTGCGGAATTATGATCCACTTGATAAGAACATGTCTCAGCTGATGTTGGACTCATCATGTGTTGATGTCTGCGTTAAGTAGGAACTTCGAGTTCCCCCGAACCCGATGGTTCGATTGATCTTTATCTCACCGTATAACGAACTTCTTCAATCGACAGGTTGTGCGTACCTTTCGATCCGATTGACTGTTGAATCAGCAAGATCAAGTTCGATGTACACTTTTTACATGTTCAAACTTCTTTCTCCTTGATGCTTACCGATCCATTTTCTAATGCGTGTCGGTAGCAGTTTATCTGGTACGGCTTGTTCTGAGGCAGCTTTCTCTTGTTCAGAAGATGTCTCATCAAAGACCACATGGGGTGTTTCTTCCACAACTAGGGTTCATTTGTTGTAAACTCTGAAAGCCTTGCTGGATGAGGAATATCCTAAGAATATGCCCTCATCTGACTTGGCCTCAAAAGTCTTCAACTGACTTTTCCCATTGTTGTGTATGAAACACTTGCACCCAAAAACATGGAAGTATGAAATCTGAGGTTTTACGCCCTTCCATAGTTCATAAGGTGTTTTGAAGTGAGTCTTAGTCGAGAACATCTGCTCGAGTATGGCATGCAAAGGTTGATTATTCGCTTGAAACGGTTTGGTGTGGCATGTTCAGCTAACATAGTGCGAGCAACTTCCTTGAGAGTTCCGTTTCTCCATTCTGCTACTCCATTTTGTTGTGGCGTTCTTGCAGCTGACGTTTCATGTTGTATACCAAACTCAGTGCAAAAATCAGTAATAAAGGAATTCGGGAACTCTGTACCTTTATCTGATCTGATTTTTACTATGCTGACACCCTTCTCATTTTGTAGCTTCTTGAGCAACTCGGGTATCTTTGTCGTTGTCTCGTTCTTCTTGTATAAGAATACAACCCAAGTAAACTTGGAATAATCATGCACGATTACTAGAGTATATTTGCGTCCACTGAGACTAACTGGTGTAACTGGTCCGAATAGATCCATATGGAGCAGTTGCAGTACTCTACTGGATGCTGGTCCAGGTATTCCCTTGAATGAGGCTTTAACTTGTTTTCCCTTCTGACATGCGACACATGTCTGATCTTTGGAGAATATCTCATTCGGAAGTCCCTCAACCAAAGACATCCTAGCTATCTTGTTAAGAGTCTTGAAGTTCAGATGACTCAATCTTTTGTGCCAGAGTCAGCTGCTACTTTTGGAGCTCTTAACAATTAAGCATGTATTCTTTGGGCAACTGTTCCAATCTGCTGTGTAGATTGTGCCTTTCCTTGAACCAGTTAGCAAGGTTTGTTGAGTGGCTCGATTCCTTATCGTACACTTGTCGCTCGAGAACTCAACACTGAATCCGTTGTCACAGAATTGTGATACTGATAGTAGATTGTGTTTTAATCCTTCGACATACCAGACTCCAGTTACTTGTACATCATCATTCTCTAAGGTTCCGAATCCTTTGGTAAAACCAAAGTTATCATCACCGAAGAGTACACGTGGGCCTTCTTGTTCTTTGTAAGAGCTAAGGAGATGTTTGCTTCCAAATATGTGCCTTGAGCATCCACTATCGATGTACCGAATAGTTGCTTGTGCACCTCCTTTTGTTGGCCGATCCCACACCGAACTCGCAATCAAATCGGGCTTTAGGTACCCCTTTGGAATTGGGTCCTGGGGGGTTAGTGGTGGATTTAGGGATCCACACAAATAGAAACACTTCTATGAAAATCGATAGATTAGAAGGTCCGATTTGTCTCCCATACATATCAACATAATCATACGTCTCTTTATATGCTTTCTGATTAGTATGATTATTCCTGTGAGCCTTGGGTGACTTAGAAGACTTGGGATTTTTCTTTATATTTTATCTTCTTTTAATCTAGTGTGGCTCGGGTCAAGAGGCCTAGATCTCTGGTTATAAGGGTAGGTACGATTGCTACCATCAAAAGATTCATATCTTTTTTGGCATAGGTGGTCTTCTGCAGTTTACCTATATAGCTTGCTTATTAGGCGGTGACCTTGATTGGGTCTCGAGATTAGATTTCCTTCTTACTGGTTGTCTCTTACGATACCTAATATCTTTGTCGAGTTGAGGTTTCTTCGGAAGAATTGGGTTCTTCTCATTGATTCCTCGGTGATGTAATCGATTAGGGTCCATTTCGCTCCTTTCGATTAGGCACTTGCCTTACTTGCTCGTGAGTCTTTTTCCTTATCGAGATACAAGTTTAGCTTTTAGTGTATCTTTGTCGAGAGACTCGTTTGATTACACCCTTCGAAGTGAATCAAGCGGGGCTTTTGAGGATGTAGAAGGGTTCTCATACCCAATTCCCTTCTTGTTAGTCGGCGTTCAAAATATGTGTTCATATCTTGAACGGTTTTTTGATGACTTCGTGAAAACCTCTATTTTCTTTGCATAAAACTATCCTCGATGAGATTTTAGACTCTCATGTAGTCGGAATAACTCATCAAATTTAGCTTGAAGGATTTTGAAATCATCGAACTGTCATTTGTTGATTGCTAGTCGATCTTTGATCTGCTTCTCCCGATCGAAGATTTAACTTTCGTAATGTTAAGTTCCTCGGTTACCTTCCGAAAGTTTTCAACGGATTCGATTCAAAGCTTTTATTGACGGCGTTCTCTTTAACAAAAGTGATTATTTACGATCCTTAGCTTGTCATTTTCAGTTTCCACTATTGTATAAGTGTATACTGCATCAGAGAGATCATCAAGCAATTGCTCAGAGTAGAGCTGCAAGTCAATCTCTCCAGCAGGTGTGGAAAATGAAAAAGCAGAAGGTTTGGAGGTTACCTCAGATTGGTCCTCCTTGGCCATCTAGGCAGACTTCATCGTCATCGGAAGAGAATATCAGATCTTCATGCTCGTGGAAGTCAACAACATTGCTTATCGACAGAAGTCTTCTCTGGATGAGTAGCCAGAGTCCTCGGAAAAGCGGATAGAATCATCAATTCGGATGTGTCGTGACCGGGGCTTTCCTATCTCTGAGGCGTTGCTCTCTCTTGTTCCGTTTCTCTTCTCTTTCTCTGGGAGTCAGGCCAGGGTAGTCGGTGCTGTAGTGACCTGGTTTCTCGCAGTTGAAGCATGATCCTCGATCTACGGAACTTCCTCCGCCAGGTGAGTCACTTCGTCTGTAGGATCTGTCAGGTGACTTTCCTTTCTGATGGTAATCTGAACTTCTTCTGTCAGATCTGTTATCTCTTCTCTCATCTGACAGATCATCTCTTTTCTTTTCTTCTCTGTGATCTCTTCGATCATCAGATCTGGTTCTTTCTCGTGATCTGTCAGTTGGCCTCCTATTTCTTTGATAGTCACTGTAGAATCTCCGATACTTACCAAGCTGAGTATTTGTTCTTTCAAGTTTCCTGGTAAGCAGAGCGATCTGTTCTGCTTGACTCATTATGTTTCCAACAGGTTCAGTGGCCTTCGATCTGCTGCTGGTTGCTTTAAATGCAACTGATTTAGACGTTGAGGGTTCAGCAGGCATCTCGTCTTCATCTGCTTGTCCTATTTCGATTAAATCGAACTCGTGAGCTTTAAGGCTTAGGAACAAGCTACTCGGCTTCATTTTTGAAATGTCTTGGCAATCCTTGATTACCGTGACTTTCATGTCCCATTTCTTGGTGAGAGATCTTAGGATCTTGTAGTTGATATCTTTGTCTGACATCTCTCTTCCAAGTTCTCGTATCTTATTTACTGACATGGTGATCCTCCCATCGAGCTCGTTGATGGTCTCGTTGGGCAACATCTTTAGCTTTTCAAACTTCACCAGTTCAGCTTGTAGTCGGTTGTCTTTGATCTGATCATTTCCTTCGCATATCTCAGCAAGAGTATCCCACGTTGCTTTCACGGTTTTGAGATACTTTATCTTCTCCTTTGTGACTTTATCCATCGTCTTCATGATTATATGCCTGGCGATTGTATCTAGAGTATACAGCTTTCTTCCCTCTGCATCCATCAAGGCTGGGCTTTTTCGTACAAGACTTCCCGTGGCAAAATCTGGATCTCCTCCAACTGCTGGGTTGTCTTGATATATGATGATGAGTCCTCGTTCAATGACTTCCATCATTCTGCCGCTTATCGATCCTAGATGGTTGCACATATATATGGCCCAATCTGCATACTCATCAATTGAAAACTTAGGCAAATCATGGTACATGCCAGAGGTATTATCCATGCTGAGTGATTTTTTGAAAAGGAATGAGTTTTGAAAACGGTTTTTCAAGATCTGTTCAAATGACCACAAAGATTCTTCCTCAAGAATCGATGATACTCAAAGCCAGTGGTCTGTAGAACCACTGCTATGATACCACTTGTAGGTCCCGAACGAGTTTTGTGAGGGTGGAAGTCTAGAGGGGAGGGGAGAATAGACTTCCAAAACTTTTTTGTGCGGATCAGGTGTGAACTGCAGATTACCCGATCAGAGTGCTAGTTTATCAGTTTAGACTGATGTTCAATCTTACTGAGTGCCTAAGGGTAGATCAGCTTGATATCTGTCAGTTTAACTGAATGGTGCGGAAGCTTGTTTTACCCGTGTGAAAAACCAGTTTTATCAATTCAGATTCTTAAGTCAGTTTTCAACCAGCTGACTAAAGTGTCAACCTGATCAGATCTGTTGCATGGTGCAGACTGAGCTTAACTTAGAATATGTAGGCACTATTAAACTCAGTTGTGTGAATAGTGTAAAGCAATATGAAAGCAAGTAAATGCACACAAGACTTTTTATAGTGGTTCAGACGAAACCCGTCCTAACTTGCGTTTGGGTGAAGAATGTTTGAGGGTTCCAACTGGAAATCTATCCTGGTGTTTTATGTAGCCAAAATTCTAGTGGATAGGATTTCTTGCTAAGAACTATGGGATGAACACTCTAAGAATAATCTTCAAATATGGTGTTCTTCGAGCGAAATTCTTCTTGAATTTTCTTGCGTGAATGTTGTTGTTCCGCTTGCTCAATAGTTCATGTATATGGTAGTTGGTCTCTTTTCCTTCCTTCGAGCAATCCCATTTTAGACCTCGAAATCAAAGAGCCGTTGGAGAGCAATTTGAATTTTGGGCTATATTAGGTAGGTTGTAGGATATGATTGTGACGTGCTCTGATTATCGGCGTGGCCGTAGGCATGATTAGTGTCATTTTTATCCGCAGCGTTGTATCCCGCGTTGTCAGCTCTTTTTGTGCACGTGTCGCTTTCTCCTTGGCTTCGCTAGGAGGCACTTCAGAAATTTGTCCGTTAGACGATTGATATTACTTTTGTAGAAGATTCGTCTTGTCTGGTGTATCTTTTTGATTGTCACGGTGTGGTGACTTGATCGAAACCCGATCGATCTACCTTTGTTGAGTCTTCGGATGCACATTGTCTTAGCTCAATATCACGGACTCGTGATATAGGTCTTGGTCTTTTGATCTTGGTGTCTCTGAGCCTCGGTGTCTTGATCATCTTGAGTCTTGAGTTTATTCTTGAGTCTTGAGTTTATCTGAGTCTTGAGTTCATCCGAGTCTTCGTGCTTATCCGAAGTCTTGAGTTCATCCGAGTCTTGAGCTTATCTGAGTCTTGAGTTCATCCGAGTCTTCGATGTCTTCTGTTTCACCGATCTTGACTTCTTGTCTTGATTTGTTCTTAGTCTTGATCATCGACCTTATCTGGGGTCATCCGATACTTCGACGACCTATACATATTGAGTTCCCCCAATATGTGACCTATCTTTACATCGACTA
Source organism: Stenogyne calaminthoides (assembly GCA_037126765.1). Taxonomy (NCBI): domain Eukaryota; kingdom Viridiplantae; phylum Streptophyta; class Magnoliopsida; order Lamiales; family Lamiaceae; genus Stenogyne; species Stenogyne calaminthoides. The sequence goes on along the minus strand of JBBCBC010000031.1, from coordinate 17,246,042 downwards.
TCTATACATTTCAATTTGGTCATCTTAATCGATTCTAAGTCATCGGTCGGTAATGTGTCCGACCGGTCCTATTACAACCTGTTTTGGAACTTCCATCAAAACTAAAATACAGATTTCCCAACAGAACACACTAATTACGTTGATTCCAAAAATACCCGGAAAAGTGGTAAACTCAAATTACGTTGATTCTCACAAGAATACCGTAAAAGAGATACTGAGATAAAACTCTCATTTTTTTCATTAATCAATTCAACTGCCTTTTACAATAATATGAAGACCTATTTATAATAGGAAGTAACTTAGTGAACAAGAAATGTAAATAAATCCTAAATATAAGGAAATCAAATCAAATCTATTCATAACATAAATATCTAAATCTAATTAATTTAATATAACATAAAAATCTAATATAATTTTCATCCATATCTTCATCATTCTCATCTTCTTGGAGAGGATTCGCCCTCAAATCTTGTTGTTCCTCATCGTGCGAAGGTAAGCTGGAACATCCTTAAATTCTTGTAGCCAAAGAGAAATAAGAGTTTTAACTTCATTCTAGAAAATATCATCTCCATCATTATCAATAGTGTTGGGAGATGAATTTTAATAAAGATTTATGATTTTGATTAGATCCCAAAACCCCTGAGTATGACATGTTCAGAATGATCTTGATAAGTTGAGTCAGGATTCAATTTTTAGAATATTCAGGATGTTATCTGCAGAATGTATAGTCAGCAGATATAGTTCAGGATAATTACTAAAAACTCGAGAGGATCTTGAGTAAATCAAGACTTCAACAAGAAGACTCGGCACATCGATCAAGATAAACTACAAAGATTCAAGAAGACCACAAGACTCGAAAGACTCAAGACACAAAAGATCAAGACCGAGAAACTAAAGATCAAGAATCTTTGAAGGCACGCGAATAATTCTTGAAGAATCGGTGGTAATCTTGAATGCTCAAGATGAACTGAATGTTCTCGAGGCAATTTGAATATATCTATCTCAAGGATGCAATCTTGAGAAGATTGCGATTCCTTAGAAAGTTAGATATCCGCCAAGACATTCAAATGCAGACAAAAGGAACTAAGTCGAAGTGTTGTTAAGGTTATATAAAACTTCGAGTTTGTAACCAAAAAGAGCCGTTGAAGGTGTCTACCTTTAACGGAGACAAAAAGTCAAAAAGAGAAAGACAACATCACACCATATCTTGACAATCGACAAAGGATGTGTCTCTCAAAAAGATGTCGGATGTACAAAAGTTCCAGATCGCAAAAAGTGAAGACCGGCTACATGGAAGGCTATTGCCTAGAAAGTGTTAGGGAGTTTCACACCCTAAATATAGCCGTTTCACACACCACAAGAGGGAACTCACGAAGCTGTCTCTCCAACGGATAGTTTTCAAGAGTGACCTTGGTGTATGCCTATAAATACTAGTGACCCTCTACATTGTAAGGTTACGGGAAATTTATACGCAACTTAAGAGCTCAAGCTTATTCTTGTAAAAGTTAAAAGCACTCGAAAAACTTAGAATTTCCCAAGTGCTTCAATATTGAAGAGAGCTCACTATACTAAGCCTAGGTTGATAAGAATTATCCAAAGCTTAGTCGAGATATCCTAACCCTTTGCATTGTGCTTCATCGTAAAGAATATCTCATCCTAGTTGGAAACCAACCAAGAAACCCCAAACCCTTGTGAAGGTAGTTGGAGTGTGTTTGTTGGTGAGAAGTGTTGTAAAGAGTTAGTAAACTACGCGGAGTAGTCAGAAAACTCAAGAGGAGAAGTTAGTAAGCTACATGGGTAGTCTGAAAGCTTGTGTGTGATTGAGTAAGTAAACTACGGAGGTAGTCAGAAAGCTCAAGGTCGGGTTGAGTAAGTAAACTACGTGGAGTAGTCGAAAAACTCGGGGTAGAAGTTGAGTAAGTAAACTACGAGGTAGTCGAAAGCTCATAAGTTGATAGTGAATTTCTCTCAAAGAGTCGGAGAGAGGGACGTAGGAGCTTGAGTCTCTCGAACCACTATAATTGTTGTGTTCTTTATTGCTTTCCTTATCTCGTGCTTATCTATTGCATTGACTTGATTTTGAAAGCATACTTTTCAATCGATATTCATTTGGAATCAATCCAATTTGAAGTTACATAAGTGAATCACCCTAATCACTATTTCATAAAGGGAAGGTTTTTACGCAAAGCTTAAAACGAGTATAAACTAAGGGCCAAACCATTCCGCTGGTAATAGCTTAGAATAGATAGTTACCAAACCGAACGTACTCTTACGAGGGTTCGATGAAGTTAGTTATCGATCCAAGCAACTCGGGATCTCTGACACTCATGACTCGGTTGGAATTATCCGAGGTTTTACGAAAGCATTTCGGGATCACCGTCTCGATGAGACTTTGACTCGAGAGCGATCTGTGCTTCTCAGAACCTAATATTCAAGATTATCTGACCCAAAGTGACCTCGAAGAAAAAAGTTTTAAAAACACTTTGAACACGTGTATTCCCCCATACACGTGTAAGACTCGTTCTTGGGGACCAACAAGTGGTATCGAGGCGTTGGTTCAACTTGACCACTTTCTTTGTGTTGACCAAAGTTTTATTTTTCAAAAATACTTGTGGTCTATCCGAATCGATCTTATTTGTTTGAAACCTTTTATTTTTCAAGAGATCAGAAAAATGTCTTCTAAAAAACTTCCCATGTTCTCAGTGGAGAACTATGACCTATGGAGACTGAGAATGCAAGCTCATCTGTATTCCAAACATGAGCGTATGTGGAGAGTGGTCTCTCAAGGACCATTCCAGTTTATTGTAGTGAATCCCAGAGGAACAGAAGATGAGAGAATTGATCCTAGAGCATAATTTCCTAAGTCTGATGATCAACTGACTCCTGAGGAGAGAAAGTTAGTCAATCTAGACTACATTGCAAAAGACACACTATACAACACAATTGATGATGGTGTGATGGGAATGATCTCTCACCGTAATCTTTGCTAAAAGAGATTTGGGATACACTAGGCATTATGTGCCAAGGCACGATCATCATATAAAGAAAACAAACTTTCAGTGGTAATTGGAAAGTTTGACAGTTTTGAAATGGATGATGGTGAATCAATAGACAAACTGGAAGTCAGATTCACTAGCATCATGAATGATCTAAATGCACTTGGAAAGAAATACCCACAGAGAGAAGTTGCATTGAAAATTCTTAGAGGTCTATCTAAGAAATGGGATATTCATGCAGTGGTGATTGAAAACACCAAGAATATTAACTCAATGCCTTACCAACAAGTCTTCTCTGAGCTAAAAGCCTATGAATTTGTAATTGATAAGAAATCCAAAAAGGCTGACAGCAAAGATGATTCTTCATCGAGTAAGAATGTGGCCTTAAAAGCTAAAGATAAAACACAGAAAACTAGAGAGTCCGAGAACCCCCATGCCAAAAAATCGGGATGAGCTTGAGAAAAGCTAGCAGCGATGGCAAGAAGGTTTGATAGACTCAATAATAGATTTGGAAAATACAAAAAACTATTACAGAACCCACAGTACCGAAGAAAACCCGAGGACGGATCAACCGAGAAGAAGAAAAAAACACGAAAGTCAAGGATCTTCATCCAAAAGAAAGGACTCCAAGTCCAAAGAAGAAAATGATCGGGATGATGATGCCAACAGATGCTATAACCGCGGAAGAAAGGTCACTTCCAAAGATGATTGTCCAGTTTTGAGTGCAAAGGAGAGAAGAGAAAGGCAAGCTATAAGAGACCGAAGTTCTCAAGCAAAAAGGCCATGATTGCGGAAGAAGAACACTCGAGGAGGATCTAGCTCTTCGATGAGATATTCTCGACACGGTGAAAATGATGACATCCGTCGATGGCCATTGAGGAGGTAAACTCTTCTTTCTCTCTCTGTTGCTCCTACACTAGCACAAGAGTTTTCAAGTTCCACTTTGAATAGTCATTTTGACTGATGGATTCTTTTTTCGAGAATCGATGAAGGACTATCTTTGTTTTTGCAAGGACTGCTAAATCAAACTCAAGAGCAGAATAAGGAACTGAAAGCTGAAAATCTAAAATGGAAAGACTCTAGCAATATCGAAGGCACTTCTCAATTAATGGGAGCTACTGATGAACTGGATGTTCTGAAAGTACAACTCTCGGAGAAAGAGAAGTTGATAGTATCCCTAACTGAAAAGCTAGAGAAATCCACTGAAGAGATTCAAATAATCGAATCGAAGTTCAATGACCTCTCCGAGAAGCATAAAACTCTCTGAAATGAGGATGAGGATAGTGCCGCGAAAAGAAGTTAACTCTATTGAATAATGCATCTAATGTAATAGATGAAATTCAGAGTTACCAGAGATCTTTGAATATAAAATCTGGATTGGGATATATTCCAGGGGGAAACTCACAAGGTCATCTAAATGCTGCGTCATGTAGCAAGAAGACTATCTTTGTAAAACCAGTGGCACCTACACTTCAAACTGAAGAAATGCCCAAGGTTGTAGACAAGGGAAAATGACCTATGGTCTCAGTAAAACTAAATGATCAGGTTAGAAAGCCCAAACCTCAGGTGAAGGCAAGAAAACCCGAAAGCGATCGATTGGAAAGTTTCGAGCAAGTACTTCAAAGCCTCGGGCTAAGAATGCAAACCCGAAAGGCTCCACAATCGAACCATCGAGGAATCCTCGGATGAGAAACACTCAAAGAGACATTCTCAACCAAGAGACCAAGTCCTCGGTATCTTTGAAATACCCAGATTTCAAGATCATAACCCTGAACCTCACTTGCCTAAGGGTAAAGGTTATCCAACCCGTGTCATCAAAGATTTAGACCCGCCGCACAAAAAAGCCTAAGCATCCGAATGTAAGGCTGAACCAAAGAAGAACTCTAAGGCACATGTTCATGCTAAAGCTAGCACATATATCTGAAAACCGCTAAGGCACCCAGAGTAGTGGATGTATATGTTGATGTTTATGGAAGACAAATTAGCCACTCTAAAGTGATTAGAGTTGTCGAGCATTTTGGATTCCGAAGGTAATCTTGCTAACCTCGTAGGACCCTACATAAAATGGGTACCTAAAATTGATCTGTTTTTTCATGAGGAAAACCGGGGCACTAAGGCGATGAAAGATCACATGGCACCGGCGAGCAGAGATGAAAAAAGCTCTGATGTATGGTATCTTGACAAATGGATGCTCAAGACATATGACAGATTCAAGAAGATGCTCGATGACTATGTTGAACAAAGAGACCCACATATCACTTTTGGAGATAACTCCAAGGACGGATCAAGGATATGGAACTTTGGAAGTCGACTCGATTCATATCCATGGTGTTTCATATGTATCCGGATTGAAGCATAACTTGCTGTCAATTAGCCAATTCTGTGATAAGGGTTTCAATGTTGAGTTCTCCAAGAACTTATGCTTTGTGAAAGATGATACATCATAGAAAGTGTTACTGACTGGTACAAGAAAAGGGAATGTGTATCTTGCTGATTGGAGTTCAACTCCTAAAGATACATGTTTAATTGCTAAAAGTTCCACAGATACCAGTTGGTTATGGCATAAAAGAATGAATCACCTAAACTTCAAAACCCTGAACAAGCTTGCAAGATTAGCTCTTGTGAGAGGGTTGCCTAATGAAGTGTTCAGTAAGGAACACATTTGTGATGTGTGCCAGAAAGGAAAACAAGTCAAAGCATCATTTAAAAGCAAAGTAGAAGTTTCTACTGAGAGAATACTTCAGCTTTTGCATATGGATCTGTTTGGTCCTATAACACCTGTGAGCACTAATGGCAGGAAATACACATTGGTAGTAGTTGATGACTACTCAAGATATACTTGGGTCATATTCTTACTCGATAAGAAAGAGACCCGATATAAAGTCTGCCCGAAATTCATGAAAAGGCTCGATAATGAGAAAAAATCTGAGTGTGGTCAAAATCGGATCGACAAAGGAACCGAGTTTATAAATCATATCATTTTACGATTATTGTGCAAACAAATGGAATTCTACATGAAACATCACCGCAAGGACCCTCAACAAAATGGTGTTCTTTGAAAGAAGGAAACGAAACTCGAAAGAAGTTTATGGACAATGATAGTCAAGTGATATTCCTAAAAGATTTTGGGCTGAAGCTGTCAACACTGCATGCTACTCTCAGAATAGATCCATGCTGACAAAAAGTTAAGACAAAACGCCTTATGAGCTTTGGAATGAAAGGAAGCCTCTTGTTTCTTTCTTTCGTGTGTTTGGTTGCAAGTGTTTCATACACAATAATGGTAAAGATCATTTGAAAACATTTGATAGTAAAGCTGATGAAGGAATATTCTTAGGATATTCTGAAGTCAGTAAAGCTTTCAGAGTTTACAACTGTAGGACACTTATTGTGGAGGAAACACCCCATGTTGTTTTTGATGAATCTGTTTGTGTTCAGAATAAATAGGAACATGATGCAAATGAACTGACAAAGAGGATCACCAGATTAAGCCTAAAACAGAAAGATAAATCATCCAATTTGAATCAAAAGAAGAAGTCACCCATTATCTATGATTGGGTGACTCGGACTCGGATAAAGAAGTTCGGGATGGAAATCGGGATGGTGAGACCCGGAAAACCAACACTCCAAAGGTGACCAATCTGAGCACACACGCCTCGGACTTCAGTGCGTGATGCCAATGAAGATGTGGTCACAGCTGAGGCAATTTCTGAATCTATCAACCAAAGGGGAACAAATGTCTCTGACAATGTTCTGAGTAGAATTTCCCCTGAGGAAGATGATTCCCTTTCTCCTGTTGTGTTGTTCCCTGAGTTTGCTGATTTAACTGAACCTAACATTTCAAATGTTGAGGATACCATTGAAGGGGGAACATCAAGAAGGAAATTGTTAGATAGCCATCCTACAAGCCAGATTGTGGGTGATCTAACTGAAGGTGTTATGACTAGAAGGTTCCATGGAGAGAGTGCACTATTCTGCTGCTTCCTATCAGAGAAAGAACCTACTGAGATTGGTGAAGCTCTACAAGATTCTCATTTGGATTCTTGCCATGCAAGATGAAATTTGAATCAATTCTCGAGGAATGAAGTATGGGAGCTAGTAGATAGACCAGAAAGGCACAATGTCATTGGAACCAAGTAGGTTTTCAAGAACAAAAGAGATGAAAATAACAACATTGTGAGAAACAAGGCAAGGCTAGTTGCACAAGGTTATTCCCAAGAAGAAGGCTTGGATTATGATGAAACCTTTGCACCTGTTGCAAGACTAGAAGCCATCAGATTGTTTCTTGCATATCTTTGCCCACATGAAGTTCACAGTCTATCAGATGGATGTGAAAAGTGCATTTCTGAACGGCGTGCTTAAAGAAGAGGTTTATGTGGAACAACCTCCTGGTTTCAAAAAGAATGACCAAGTTTACAGGCTAAGAAAAGCTTTGTATGATCTTAAACAAGCACCTAGAGCATGGTATGATACTCTTTCTCAGTTTCTTACTGACCATGGTTTTGTCAAAGGAACTGTTGATAGAACTCTGTTCAGGATAGAGGATGGGGAAGATATCTTACTAGTTCAGATATATGTTGATGACATCATTTTTGGATCTCCAAACCATCAGCTGTGTGAAAAGTTTTCAACACTGATGATAGGCAAGTTTGAGATGTCAATGATGGGAGAGATGAATTTCTTTCTAGGACTTCAAGTGAAACAATCAAAGGAAGGAATATTCATCAACCAGGCAAAGTACACTAGAGATCTGATTGCCAAATATGGTGTATGACTGCAATGCAATGCTTAGAATTCCCATGAATACTAACTACAAGATGGATCCCGATTACGAAGGCAAATCGAGAAGTCATCTTGATTATAGAGGAATCATTGGATCATTGCTCTATCTCACGTTAAGTAGGCGGATATAACATTTCTTTGTTGGGATATGTGCAAGATACCAAAGCTAATCCTAAGGCTAGTCACATGGATCTTTGCCAAAAAGATCTTGAAATATCTTAAGGGCACAATGAATAAAGGATTATGGTATCCAAATTGATGATAACCTAGAGTTAAGTGGTTACTCGGATCTTTGATTATGGAGGTTCTTGAAATTGATGAAGTCCACTTCAGAACTTGTCAATTTCTAGGAAGCAAAAGTGATTTCTTGGTTTTCGAAGAAAGCAGACCTCGATAGCAACAAGTACTCTTGAAGAAATTTGAATATATGGTCTGCGAGGAAGGCTGCGTACAATTCTTTGACTCGCACAACAATTGAGGGATTATAAAGTTGTAGCCAATGAAGTACCAATATTTTGTGACAATAATAGTGCCATTGCTATTTCACAAAACCCGGTATTGCACACCAGATGCAAGCATGTGGATATCGGACATCACTTCATCGGAGATCATCATGTCGAGAAGAAGGACATAAGGATGGAGAAAATTCATCTTGATAAGCGAGAGTCGATATCTTGACTAAACCTTTAGCGGAATCAAGATTTCAAGAACTTTCGGTTGAATTAGGAATCTTTAGAACCGGTGTATAGAATAAAATCCCGAAAAAAATTGAAGGTTTTCGGATGCATGAAGTTTTTCTCGAAATTCTTCCGAGAAGCTCGGATAAAATGGAAATCTTGAACTAAGTCTCGAAAAACTTCGAAAGATATCTTGAACCAATTCAGTACTCAATATTATACTGACATTTTATCAAGATCGATTACTCGAAAGAAGACTGATAGAGGGAAATTGGTCTGAAGAAGTAATGACTCATGCGATCCATTTATTGCTCAAGTAAATTCAGTAATCATTCGCAATAAATATAAAAACACCTGAGGAATATTTTTTTTTGGGGCGGGATCGTTTTAAATTCCGAAGAAGGTCAACAGTCATTTAATGCTCTGCTACATTAATGACCAATGAGGATGTTTTGGCGGCTTACTTTTCGGAGATCGTTTGTTCAGATACCCGATTAATCGGAGATTAATCTCAACCGTTGTTACTCACCTAACCAACACGATTCCCCACGATCTCAAGGCTATATAAACCCCAATCAGCCATTCAAGCCAAAAATTTTATCAAACCCTTCATTTTCAAATCCTCTGCAATTAAAAATCCCCTTTGCCCAGAAATTCTCCAAACCCTAAAGCTTTCCTTCTTCAATCAAACTCTAAAATGGCTCCAACCCCGCTTGAGAGATTAGCGAAAAACCAACAAGCCGTGGTACGAGTTTGTTGTCTCACTCAAAGCACAACCAACTCAAAGCCGTAAGAGGAGGCTCTGATATGATTCGATCGCTAAACTCACTTCCAACTAGTCGCAAAACCGATCGGACCCGAAGTTTGCGAAAGGGTAATCGAATTCATCTCAGAATTTGAAGATAGATGAAGAGGGTCAGATGTATTCTAAGTTAATCAGATCACACTTAGAGCGATCATCCAAATACGCCGATTTTGAGAGGGATCGTATATTGTTCCGAAAAATCAATGATGTTTTTGAGCTCGTGATAGAGGAGAGGATCCTACGACGTATATGTCGGGAAGAGAAGCGCAGAGTACTTAGATAGGATTCTTTGAGAATCTGTTAAGTTTGAGGGCGACAATTTGCATAAAAGGCACTGAAGCCACAATATCGTGTGTTGATGGATATTGTGAGCAAGTGCATCATGAGTCTTCTTGGGGAGTTTTGAGCGGATAAGTACCCTCAAACTTCAGTTGATGGCGGCGATAGAAGCTTCACCCACCACGATTTCAACCGGGTGAAATTCTGATCTAGACGGTGAGTGAAAGCGGACCAAAGTTTTGAGGAAGATTGACGGGCGATCTCAATCAAAGGCAAGATCCACCATGCCACCAAAATTACTTACATTTTGGAGATGTGCGAGAGGGAGGAGGATATCTTTGCGGTTCGACCCCATTTCCTAAATCCAAAATTCTCCTTAAACCCATTCTTTGCAAGGAAGCGGTCATCGGGGAAGAGAGAAAAGAAGGTAGAATCACCTTCTGCAATTCTTTGAAAAAGAGACCCAACAAACTAGGGGGAAGATGTTGTTGGAGACAAAGATGGAGCAGGAGCAAAAATGATGAAACAGTAAGAATCTTGCTCCAAAACGCAGAAGATTGGTGGTTCTCACCGATGAAGATGGAAGTGATTCTCAAGAGATTCAACCCGAGGGCCAAACCGCCGAGTTCACCATTACAAGTGTTGGCTCAGTTATCTCCAGACACAGATCGATCGGCGAGCGGTGTCTTTTTTCGAGGTGCTCGATACATCGCCAAGATGATAAAATTTCTCAGAAATTTTCAAAGGAGCTCAGACTCGTAGATTCCTACCTCGTGTGCAGTGCTCGCATGAAGAGCCACCGAGTAGATCCAAGATGTGCAAGCTCAGATCGACGAGCCAACTCGACTAAACCGAGGATATACCAGCCAGCCCGTAACCCACACAGATACAAACCGAGGACTGACCAAGACAAACTTCGATGATGTCCGAGACTCAGAGCGTAATAGTCTTGATGAGCTCTGAAAGGATCTACTTCTTGATCCCTTAGCGTAAACTTCAAATGAACCAGAGAGCCCGAGATGGAAGAAGGGCGAGGTCAAGAAGGAGTGGAGGAGCAAGGGGAACGGTTCATACTTGACCGATACCTCGAGCTCACCATCATACCTCGATCTGCGCAAGATATTTTCTTGATTAAGGACAACTCAGATTTATCCTCAATCGACTCTTCCCAAGATGCTTGATATTCTTTGCTTTTAGGGGAAGACCGGTGGAATGAGGAGACAACCTTTTGACCGACTTCTCGGGGTTCGAAGGACAAAGCTCGGGATGAAAAACTCCGATTTTGATGAGCCGTTCGTGGAAGAAGTTGGCCGAGAGGAGAGCAACCGGGTTGGTGCCCCAAGCGGCGGAGACAAATATCAAGATGGAGATGGGGACCAACAGGAGATGTTGAGAAGCGCCCCTCAGATTGAAAAAGAGACTTCATTGGCGATCAACTCGGATCTAGTCAACATCGGAATGTTGATAGTACTCTTCGATCGAGGCACGGTGGGCCGAGACCGAGCTCGAGAATGAAGCCGGAGCTCAAGATGATCGACAACACAGGAGGTACAGAAGATTCCTGAGATTGATCTCACTCCTCTGATAGAGAAACTTGAGAAGGTTGAGCCAATGATGATCAAGATTGCTCAGATGGAAGAAACGTTGGCCAATCAAGCTCAAAAGATGGACGGTCTTAGTCACTCTTCAGAACTGGTGCAAATTCAAAACACTCTAACCACCCAGATGACCTCCATGGAAGGAAAGCTAAATGAGAAGTTCGGAGGGAGTCGTACGAAATTAAGTGATGAACTGAAGCAGAAACACCAGGAAAGTTCTGATTTCCTAGAGGTGAAACTGGCAGAAAAGAATGAGGTGCTAATCAAGTCTGCTGTTGAGGAAATGAGCTCAATGCTCATGACCAAGATGACAGAGATGTTCAAAGAAGCACTCTCTGGCCAGTTTGCCCACTTATCTGAAGAATTTTCTGTGGCCAAGAACCATCTAAGGAGGCTGGAAGACGAACAAGATCAGATAGCAGGAGAAGTTCGTTGTGTAAGCAAAGAGCAATATCACATGGACACAGCACTCTCCAGGCTTCTTCCAAATTACGGTGCCAAGAAGGGGGAAAAGGAAGCTGAAGATCTCAGAAAGTTCATGGCACGTACTTTGGAGAAGAAGGCTCAGAAAGATGCTGAAATGTATAATCTAGCAAAAGCCTTTAAAGAAGTTGGAGCTACTGAGAAGTTGAAGTTCGCTCAGGTAGAAAAGCCTATCTACACTCGAGTTTCTAAGCAAGCTATGCTTGATGTTGCAAGAGAGAAACTTAAAAGCAGAGCAAAGGTTGGAACAAGCCAGTTTGCTGAATCGCTTATGAAGAGGAAAGCCTTGGACGTTGTTCAACCCGAAAAGCAAACGTAAATGCTTCTAAGCCAATCCAGAGAAAACCGATTACGGATGATGAAGAAACAGAACAACCAAAGGAATCTCGAGTCTCAACCTCGGAAGAAAGTCTTCAACACGAAAATGCTCAAGACACTCCAAGAAGAACAAGCTAAGAAAGCTGCTGCTTCGGTCTCAGGAACGTCTGTGATCAGAAGGAAGATAGACGAAGAGCAGAAGCGAATGAGTGATTTCAGGAAGTTTGCGAGCAAGAGGAAAGGAACATCAAAAGCACTAAAGTGGCCCCACTTTTATAAATGGATGCCTATCAAACTCAACGATATGTGGGAAGAAGTCAAGAGGACCTTCGGTTCAATTATGATGTTCTCGGGGAATGGAGAGGGAAAGCTCGGATCGAATGAAGCTTTCATTGAATACCTTCTTATCTTCTATCCAAAGTATCTCAGAGTTGGATTAACTGCGGATGAAGGAGAGGTACGATAGTAGCCCCCGGTCCATATTCCTACCCACCTCCAAAACTTGATAATGGCTTGGTGAATGAGAAGGTCATTACTCAAGAGATTGCTCGATATCTTTGGTCGGTTGGGTTTAACAGAAAAACCGGACATCATCAAGGAAAGAAATGAGTTTGAAGAAGAGATTTTTTGAATGTTTGACCCGGAGGTGACCGTGATGAAGTTGAGAATGAAGCAAATCAAGAAGCGGAAGATCAAGAGCAAAAATCGTAAGATCAAGACTCGAAGATTTTGTAATCTTTATATTTTGTCTTTTTGATTTTGTTGATAAACTCATTGTAATATGTAACGGGATACCAATCATCAATGAAGATTTATCATTATGCTCAAAAGATAATATCTCATTATCTTATTTACATGTATTTTATTTTGATATGCCTGAATGAATGTCTCTGAACTAATTGTATGATTGATAAGGGAGAAATTGTTTAAGTATTTGGTAATGAACTAGTTAAAGAGATTCATTACTGAAGAAATTGCTGAATAATTAAACTGTTGAGAAACTCTGAAATTGTTGAGAGATTCTCTGATTTAAGAAATTGTTGGGAGACAACCAATCTTGAAATAGGATAAACTGAAACCTGAGTATAGGTTATTTGTTTGTAACAAGATAGGTTTTGGCATCATCAAAAAGGGGGAAATTGTTGGGAGATGAATTTTAATAAAGATTTATGATTTTGATTAGATCCCAAAACCCCTGAGTATGACATGTTCAGAATGATCTTGATAAGTTGAGTCGATTTCGATTTTTAGAATATTCGGGATGTTATCTCGCAAAATGTATAGTCGGCAGATATAGTTCGGATAATTCATCAAGACTTCGATGGGATCTTGAAATAATCAAGACTCGGAGAAGACTTCGAAGACATCGGTCGAGATAAACTACAAAGATTCGAAAGACCTCAAGACTCAAGACTCAAGACACAAAGATCAAGATCGAGAAACTAAAGATCAAGAATCTTGAAGGCACGGTAATTCTTGAAGAATCGTTGAGGTCTTGAATGCTCGATATGAACTCAATGTTACGAGGCAATTGAATATATCTATCTGAAGGATGCAATACTGAGAAGATTGCGATTCCTTAGAAAGTTAGATATCTGCCAAGACATTCAAATGCAGATAAAAGGAACTAAGTCGAAGTGTTGTTAAGGTTATATCAAACTCGAGTTTGTAACCAAAAAGCCGTTGAAGGTGTCTACCTTTAACCGGAGACAAAAGTCAAAAAGAGAAAGACAACATCGTACCCATCTTGACAATCGACAAAGGATGTGTCTCTCTGAAAAAGATGTCAGATGTACAAAAGTTCCAGACTGTAAAAAGTGAAGACAGGCTACATGGAAGACTATTGCCTAGAAAGTGTTAGGGAGTTTCAAACCCTAAATATAGCCGTTTCACACACCACAAGAGGGAACTCACGGTCGTCTCTCTCAACGGATAGTTTTCAAGAGTGACCTTGGTGTATGCCTATAAATCTTGGTGACCCTCTACATTGTAAGGTTCACGGAAATTTATACGCAACTTAAGAGCTCAAGCTTATTCTTGTAAAAGTTAAAAGCACTCGAAAAACTTAGAATTTCCCAAGTGCTTCAATATTGAAGAGAGCTCACTATACTAAGCCTAGCTTGATAAGAATTATCCAAAGCTTAGTCGAGATATCCTAACCCTTTGCATTGTGCTTCATCGTAAAGAATATCTCATCCTAGTTGGAAACCAACCAAGAAACCCCAAACCCTTGTGAAGGTAGTTGGAGTGTGTTTGTTGGTGAGAAGTGTTGTAAAGAGTTAGTAAACTACGCGGAGTAGTCGAAAAAACTCTAGAGGAGGAAGTTAGTAAGCTACGGGGGGTAGTCCAAAGCTTGTGTGTGATTGAGTAAGTAAACTACGGAGGTAGTCGAAAGCTCAAGGTCGGGTTGAGTAAGTAAACTCGTGGAGTAGTCGTAAAAACTTCGAGGCGAAGTTGAGTAAGTAAACTACGAGGTAGTCAGAAAGCTCATAAGTTGATAGTGAATTTCTCTGAAGAGTCGGAGAGAGTGGACGTAGGAGCTTGAGTCTCTGAACCACTATAATTGTTGTGTTCTTTATTGCTTTCCTTATCTGTGCTTATCTATTGCATTGACTTGATTTTGAAAGCATACTTTTCACTGATATTCAGTTGGAATCAATCCACTGAAGTTGCATAAGTGAATCACGACCTAATCACTATTTCATAAAGGGAAGGTTTTACGCAAAAGCTTAAAACGCAGTATAAACTAAGGGCGAAACCATTCCGCTGACAACCGAGCTAGCTAGAACAGATAGTTACCTAACGAACGCATTTCTTACGAGGGTTCGATAAGTTAGTTATCCGATCCAAGCAACTTCGGGATCTCTGACACTCGAGGACTTAGTTGGGATTATCTCGAGGTTTTAAAGCGGCTCGGGATCAACTTTGTCTCGATGAGACTTTGACTCGAGCGATCTGTGGCTTCTCGAACCTAATCTTCGAGATTATCGACCCCAAGTGACCTCGATGAAAAAAAAATTTTAAAAAACACTGAACACGTGTATTCCCCCCCCATACACGTGTAAGACTCGTTTGCACCGGGACCAACAAATAGTGAAAAACACCAAAAAATTATCATCAATAACTAAATTCATCGAGTTAAAGAGATCAAAATTAGTGTCCACAATCTTTGTTTCTCTAGAGATCAAACAAACATTTTGACCGATGTCACCCATAAAAACAACTTCACCACCTTCATAAAAAATTGGTGGCCATCATAGCCGTCATCACCAACAAAATTAACCAAGACGTCAACATACTCATTGAAAATTGATGGAACATTAGAACCACCATCTTCATCAAGATAAACATCAAAAACTGGTGGTCCATCATATTCACCATGGAATATAGGACCATAACCCAATAAATAGACATTTTGGCGGATCTGCGTACTATCATCTCCATATATTCACTCTTCATCACGAATAGAATCGTAAACCCAGGGCCGGACCTGGGGTGTGCGGCCTGTGCCGTTGCATAGGGCCCCTCGCCGCCCAGGGCCCCACAATTTTTCATATTTTTTTGCTATAGTTTTCTCTAATTTAATTTTATAATGTCGCTCCATTTTTCAAAATATATATTTTCCTTTTTTTTCTGTTTTAAACCGATGCCTTCCTTTTTAGTATTTTATTTTTGCTATAGTTTTCTACTTAAATTTTATAATGTGGCTCTATTTTTCAAAATATATTTTTTCCTTTTTTTCTGTTTTAATTTCTATCCTAATCTAATTTAGCTATTATTTTCCTTTTTTAATTTTAAAATTTTCTTGTAACACTAATCTATTTAACATTCGCTTATTTCTTCTTATGTTTGATATTTCCTTATATTTTTTTCTTTTCCATTTACATTTTTTTTCCTTTCTCTTTTATTATTTTCTATTTCTTAAAAATGTTTTATGCATCTTAGATATATATGTTAAAAATTCATCTTTTTCATGATGTATTTTTAGTCTAGTTTATAAATTTTACTTAATAACTATTTAGTGCCCATATATTTTTATATACAACTTAGTATTTTTATATATAACTTAGTCTATTTATTTTATTATCGATTTTCTTTTTATATTTTATATAGAAGGGCCAAAATATTTTGTTGCACAGAGCCCTTTATATTGTTGGACAAGCCCTATGTAAACCGGTAGAAGTCTCTTCGTCATCGAGAATCGTAATTGGTCTATGATTACCAATTGATGTAGGTAGCGAGAGCGTATAATAAATATAATATACGAATAACACAAGAACACAATAATTCATTTAATTCCAAGATTACCCGAAAAAGTGGGAAACCCAAATTACGATAATTCACATGATTCCAAGAATACTCGAAAAAGTGACAAACTCAAATTACGTTAATTCACACAAGAATACCGTAAAAGAGATACTGAGATAAAACTCTCATTTTTTCATTAATCAATTCAACTCTCTTTTACAATAATATGAAAACCTATTTATAATGTAAAAAAAATTTAGTGAACAAGAAATATAAATAAATTCTAAATATAAAGAAATCAAATCAAATCTAATTATAACATAAATATTTAAATTTAATTAATTTAATATAACATAAAAATCTAAAATAATTTTCCACCATATCTTCATTACCTAGTCTCTAAGTAAAAGTAATTAGAAGGTAATAACTTGATCGTCAAACAAATATATCTAGGAGGCAATAACTTGGCCTCTAGATAAGAATCTCTAAAAAGTAATAACTTGGTTCTCAAGCAAATATTTCTACAAGATAATGTTTCATAGAACAAATTTCACAAGACCATATTTTTCTTGATACCATATTTTGAACCTTGCGCATAGCCAAATACCCACCCTATTTATCCAAAATTAAAACTACCTTTATTATAATTTCACTCAAAATTCACACCTCGGTAAGTATAAATAAGACGCAAAAACTCAATAGTAGTAAAAACGTTCTTGTCGCGAAATCGCTAACCGGACAAAAAAATGCGACTCCTCACTAAACGTCTCTCAGCCGCTCTCCGCTCCTACGCCGCCGCTTCTCCGGCCACTCTCCGTCGAAATTTCACGACTCTCAACCGGACAAAACCTAATCCCTCTGTTCACGGAGGACTCCTTGCCTCCCTATGGTCCACCACCCAGCTCCGCCACGCCAGATTCTCCGGCAGTGATGTATGTCTTTTTATCTCTGCTTACTTACTTTGATCGATTTCTTATTTTAGCCTCATAGATTCATTGTTCGGTGATTATTGAAACAATTTTCTATGATAAGCTTTTCAATTGTATGTTAAACTTACAAACTGCTTGATTGTGTATTTGAAAATGGTTTACCGGTTCCCGCTGAATATTCCTAAATTTTGGGGGTCTCTGTGAATTCAATTTTGTAATACCTGTATTATTTTAATTTCGTTACTTATTCAATTTGAAAACATTTCTTTTCTCCGTAGAGTACTCTACTTGTTCTAGATTGTTGTGATTCAGTTTGTAGATGAGCAAACCTAGTTCAGAATAACACCTATTAACTTGGAATATGTGTTTGTGAGATGCTTATAATGGCTTCAATCATGAATTTAAGGAACAATTTTACATAATGAATTTTGATTTTGCCATAATGATAGATGATAGATGTAGATACATGCACATAAGCTAGCGGTTAAGGTAGGATTGTTGGCTAGCTGGGAATTCAGACAAATGGTAATGAATTTTCGCAATGTTCTTAACTCAAGAAAATAGTAAGATTAATGTGAGACATTTGACCATCATTGTATTTTGTGATCTGGGATCCACATACTTCCCTTAGATATCCTTTAAAGGAAGCGTTTTCTTTGTATGATTTATCATATCAAAGTTATGCCTAGTCAAAATTTTAATATGATAGCATGTAATATATGTGCCTGGGGCATTGAGTTCCTTGCAACTTGAAGTATGATATTTCATGCTTATTTTTATTTTGTGCAGGTTAGACCAGGGAACATCATTGAAAAAAAAGGTTAGATTTATCTATATTCATAGAACAGTTACTTAACCACACAAGTTGAGGGATTATTTTTGACATGATTTTTGGATTGGCGTTGACGCAATGCAGGAAAGCTTTTTGAGGTAGTTATCAGCAGTATGGTTTTTCATTTTCATGTCTAATCAACTAAGAAGTCGTGATTATGTCTCAAAATAACTTGTAAATGTTACTTAGGTAATAAGCGCACAGCATACTACACAAGGAAGAGGAGGAGCTATAATACAGGTTCTATATTAATACTGAAACCATGGTGTAACTAGGTCTTTCATTTGTTTCATTCACCAATGGATACTTGTGCCTGTTAGTTGATAGAATTGAACTTTCTTCATTATTCCTTTGGTTAGTTAAGACTTAAGACAGCAATCAGGTAAGATATTAAACAAATTTCTTATTTCCATTTATTGGTTTTGAAAGAGCTTAAATTTACATGCCTAGAAGACATCTTGAATATAAAAGCTTAGTGAATTTTAATCCTTATCCAATGAAAGGAACCTAGAATGAAACTCGTCAAATGTTTCTGGTCAAATGCTAACAGGTGGAGCTCCGTGATATTGATGGTGGAAGCAAAGTGAAAGAAAGGTTGCGAACTGATGAGCCAGTTGAAAGTATGCATCTTCTCATCATTGCACTCATCGTTGTGGGATATTGATGCCTAATGTTCTAGTCATTTCTTGTGTCAGTTACTTGCTAGCTTCCAAACACTGATCACTCCGTGCTATAAGTATTAAGGGTGAAATGAACTGGGAAGGATGATGTGATATTCCTTTACATTTGTTCATATGTTTTGAGGTGTCTGTCTTTTCCCACTATTACGTACTATTTACTATGAAAGTGAATGAATACTATCAAGACAGAGCAAATTAGAGTTGAATTTTTTTAACTGCCAAATATATAATTTCTGATATTCTGCTCTTATTCCGTCTCCAAATCTTCTTCATTCTCATATGCAAAGCCTCAAGTTCATCTTGTGCTGGCAGGATCTTTAAACGACAGGGTTTTGGAAGAACATGAATGAACAATTTTTTTTTTTGTGCTGAGCATGCCCACACGAAATACTTTAAAATTTTGGCAATTCATTATGAAGTATATGATTCTGTTAGTGTCCACAATTTTTGCCAATGCCACACATTGCAGGAGAAGAAATTTTCTAGGGACCTATAATTGAAAGGTTTTTTTTGGAAGGATATATCACTCATGCTGCCATGCAGATTAACATTTATTTATCAGTATATTTCTCTTTGTTTAACTAAAGAATTTGGTTCATCTTCTTGGAATGCACTTGTCTATTTGGGTACTTATTGTGCACTCTATTAGCCTCTGGGTGGGAAAAGATAATACAAGATATATCTGATATCATCTTCGCAACCAACGTGAATATTAAATAAAATTATCCTTGAAGTTTTCTGAATCTTGGCAGTACTTTGCAGAGATATTTGTTCAAGAGAAGAAGTTCTCATACGCTTACACCGATGATGAAACCGGAAATATTGTGTTATTGGAGTGAGTATTGCCTATTGTTTTAATTTTTAAATTTTTTAATGTTATTAGGGGTGACATTCATGAAAGGAAGTTGGCTTATGTGTTCCAATCTGTTCTCTCTCGCAGTAAATCATACGAACAGCTAGAAGTGCCAAGTCACTTATTTGGTGAATCCCTTGTCTACCTTCAAGGTAATGTTATTTGCCTCTAAACTCTGATTTTCTTGTTATACTTTTTTATTAGGTACCTCCCCCTTTTACCATAAAATGTTTCTTCTTTGACCTCATACAGATGAGATGGAAGTCACTGTCCAGCTTTATGATGAGAGACCATTGTCCGCATCAATTCCAGATCGAGTAACATGCACAGTTGCCGACGCAGCTGAAGCACTCAAGGGAAGGGGACCCACACCGTAAGTACATTTGTCCAGTAAAATTGTGAACTGTGTGGTTAATACCAGAATGAATAAGCAATGTGAAACTACAACATACATGGTTGTAAATATTTTTGAATACATTTTATGCTTGCAATTATATCATTTTGGGTCTGTTCTGTACAACTCTTGTATCGTGTTGCTGATTATATAATGTACTTCTTTCTTCTTCACTTCCACAGTTATAAGAGGGCTGTGCTGGATAATGGCCTCGCTGTCAAGGTAAATTAATACACTCGACCAGGAATACTTACTTATTCCTACAAGTATCCATGATTCCAAACTCAAATCTTTTTCTTTATTTTTGCTTACTCTCCCATAATATGCTTCAATTCTCTTATTTTGACCTTCTTCGCCACGTCTTATGACAGATTCCTGTTCATATTGTGCCCGGAGAAAAGGTCATTATTAGTACAAAGGACAACACTTACCATGGCAGGTCATTCAATTACATTTTTTTACAGTATTTTTTGGGATATCGTCCCCTCGTATTCTGGTACTAATTGTTATTGATGTCTGGTTTCTCAGGGCTTGAACAATGTACGTCTTCATTAATTTATGCGTGGCCGAGTGATCCTTTTCGAAGAAAAACTTTCCAGTTTTAGTTTCATAAAGTACATCTATAGTTGGTTTTCATTAGTAGGATCCATAATTATTACTCCATTATTAATATTACTGGGGGACATCATCTGATGGATTTCATGGGGATGCTTAGCCCTCGTTGCTTCCTTTCCGCCAAATGATTAATTAAACTTCCATTTTATTTTGTTTATAAAAATAAATATAGCCCACAATTAATTATATGCAGAATGCACTACTTGCAATTGGTTTGATATGGATTTCTGCTGCTCATAAATTATACGTCTCTTAAGCATCTTCAAAACACTTTTCTTTATCAGATTTTTTTTTTCTTTTTTATCAGACAAATTTTTTAAAATCTAGAACGTACAACCATTGATGACCACCAACAACTGTATCAACAAGGTACAAGTAGTTTATGCTTCATTCAAAAGCGCACATACCAAGCTGAACCTTTCCACAACGTTGACAATCCTTTATTTCTAACAATTCGAGAGAGGGTTTGAAACAAGTTGTGTTAGCCGATTGATCGATCAACATCAACCCCAAGCTTCTTGCTACAGAGTTAGTGGCATTCCATTGTTAGAGTTAATTCTAAGGACCCACTTGGTATGACTTGAGATAGTAATGATAATGAGTATCATTGAGGGGTCAATGAATAAAAGATTATTGATTGCATTTATTGTTTGGTTAGAACATCAACAAATGGTATTATGTGAGGTGGTTTGAGTGACTGGGATAATTAATTACTTATTTCTATTTCCATTACTTGTGTATCAAAACTTCCAAATAACATCAATATAAGTGATTTTTTTTACCCACTTCTATTACCCTCAATCAAAGCCCCTAAATTTTTTCTTTAAGAACCTATGCCAAGCAAGAAAGAGAGTGTTGAAATACCCAAAACAAATAAACACCAACTCCTTCTCACCCCCTACGGGTATGTTTGTTTCTCGATTATCCCGACCAGACTTTGAACTTTAGACTATTTACACTCATAACTCCTCTCAACCCAATCTAAAACAAAATTTTAATTTCTCTCTCTTCCACGTATACAACTTACAACTCAACTCAACCAAACATTATTTTTTTTATACTCACATCCACAACCAACACAACCCAACACAATCTATAATAATAATAATAATTATTATTATTTCATTATTTATTATTACATATAATCTATAATCAATATTTATTATATTTAAAATGTATAAAAAATATATAAAAGAAGTTAATATTCTAAACGTATATTTATATTAAGGAAAATAATTTAACATACATTTAAAATAAGATACAATAACAAAATTACAATAACAAGTTGAAATAAAAAATTAAAAAGAAAATAGAGGATATCATATTTTGTTTTAAAATATGTCAATATTGGTGTCTATTTATAAAGAATTGAGAAATGCAAATTTTAATATATTTTTTTATTTTTTAAAAATACATATTATTCACAATATTTACAATATACATTTTATTCATATAACATCTAATTAACCAACCAAATAATGACAAATGACACTACATAATTCATGGACTTGGCCATGGTTGACTGCCAAGCCACAAATGCAACCGGTTGACATACAATATTTCATTTCCATTTTTTTTAAAATTTTGTCTTGTAGCTATCAATCGGTTGGAAAATTATATCGATGGTGACAGTCTTGCAATCTCAAACCCCCATTTGTTTTGAGATTTAAAGTAAGTATTTTGAAAGTCTATTAATTCTATACTATTTGATCATCTACAACTACTCTACTTTTTACTTTTTCAATACACGTACTAACATCATCTATTTTTCTATTCTCCTAATACACTCAAAATAATATAATAATATAACAATAATACATTTTAACTATTCATCAAGATTTCGAAATTCAAAGACTTCAAAATTTAGAATTTCCCAGGCCCACTATAATCCTAAAACAAACCTACCCTAAGTTACAATATCCCCTTTAATTGATTGACCTCATGCCAATGAATTGAATCACATTGTTATCAAACAAAAACAATGTGATTCAACATTTTATTTACTGATTGCTCACTAAAGGAAATTTTAATTAATTAATTAATTATTCAAAATATAAACTAAAGGTTTTTTTAGCATAATTTTGCTTAGAGGGGTAATTTCTGTAAAAAGAAATAGAAAAGGCAGAAAATTGTATTTTGTTACGAATAGATTTCCTGTGGACTTGAGTTCACATTGAACTCTATTACTGTTATGTTTATGTAATGTTGAGATATTTTAGTTTTGATGAATTATGACAAAACATTATCAACTTGTGTTATTTAAGTTAATCTACAGATAACAAGTTGAGGGGGAACAAGAAGAAGTAGTGTTGATTTGTCTTGATCGAAAGAAATGATCTGGTGACGATCTGATGACTGGTCTTTGCTGGCAGACCAGGTCTTGACGTCTTTGAACCAGTGGTCTTGACTTTTCTTCTTGACTGATCTGGTGACTGATGTTCTTGACTGGTGCGGTGACACAGTCTTCTTGACTGATCTGGTGACTGATCTTCTTGACTTGATGAGTGACTGGTCTTCTTGACCGATGTTGTCTTGACTGATGTTGTCTTTCTCGATCTGCTTGTCTTGATCGGATCGAACAACCAATTTCAAAGCCAGACCAAAAATCAGATACCGTAAATCAAAGGAAATAAATCAGATCCGTTAAACGAACAAAAAACTGTCCAATGAGAAGATGACAACACATATATTAATGTGACATAAAGCTGCAAACAAAAGTGCAAAATGACAAAGGAAAGCTGGAAGACTATTAGTATGGATTTGAATTTACTCTCCAACGGTAATATTCAAATCCACATTATAAATACATTGCACTATCTTAAAAAGAAGACAATGGAGGATGCTGCAAAGTGAAGATTAAAGCCAAATATTCAAGCATCTCCTCAAATTTACCCAAGAGTGTTCTTCATTATTTCTAAGCATAAATGTAATATACTAAGCTTAGAGAGATTTTCCTAACCTTAGCTTAAAGTCTAAAACAATGTAAGGGAAAATCTCACTTAGTTGGAAATAACACCAAACCCATACCCTTTCTTGAGAGAGAAAATTAGTAGTTAAGTGAGGTAGTTAAGAAGCAATCCCGTAAGGGAGGGTAGGCAATCCCGTGTGGGAGATAAGTCCCGAGAGAGTGAGAACTCATTAAACATCTATAGGCGATCCCGTGAGGGAGATAAGTCCCGTTGAGTGAGAGCTCCATAAATATCTGTTGGTTAAGTTGGTTCCCCATGAAGGGAAGTGTGGATGTAGGGCAAGTTCGTCCGAACCACTATAAAAATATGTGTGTTCTTATTTCCTTTCATATTAACTGTCATATATACTTTAGCAAATCTGCATAACACACATTCGAAAATTTTTTAAAGTCACCTCCCATTGAGATTTTAAGAGCTTTAAATCGGGTTTTTCGGGACCAACAATTGGTATCAGAGCAGGGATTCAAAAGTTCACTAGATTTTAATGTGAACACCTGAACTGATCTTTTTTTTTTAAATAACCCATTTATTTTAAAATGCACATTTTCTTTATAAAATTCATGGAGGTTGACAATCATCTTCTCATCATTTTTTAATGCATCAAATGTTCTTCATTATTTCACTTGTTTAACTAACACTGTTTTTCTCGTATTTTTTTGTTGTTAGTTAGGTTTGACGTCATTATCAAAAAAGGGGGAAATTGTTGGGATATTTTAGTTTTGATGAATTATGACAAAACATTATCAACTTGTGTTATTTAAGTTAATCTACAAATAAAAAGTTGAGGGGGAACAAGAAGAAGTAGTCTTGATTTGTCTTTGATGCAACAATGATCGAAATTGATCTTGATCTTGATCTGGCCGAATGATCTTGATCTTGATCTGGTGACGATCTTCTTGACTGATCAAATTTAACTGATGAGACGATCTGATGACTGATCTTTATCTTTCGGCTCGATCTTTGTCTTGATCGATCGATGTCTTAATCGGATCGAGACAAAGCATATTCAAATAGACCAGTTTCAAAGAGACCCAATCTGCATACCGAAATCAAAGGAAATGAATTCAGATCCGTTAAACACACAAAAAGCTGTCCAATGAGAAGGTGACAACACATATATTGGTGTGACATAAAGCTGCAAACAAAAATGCAAAAGGACAAAGGAAAGCTGGAAGACTATTAGTATGAATTTGAATTTACTCTCCAACGGTAATATTCAAATCCACATTATAAATACATTGCACTATCTTAAAAAGAAGACAATGGAGGATGCTGCAAAGTGAAGATTAAAGCCAAATATTCAAGCATCTCTATTCAAGAACCCAGAGCATTAAATATACAAATTTACCCAAGAGTGTTCTTCGTTATTTCTAAGCATAAATGTAATATTCTAAGCTTAGAGAGATTTTTCCAACCTTAGCTTAAATACTAAAATAATGTAAGGAAAAATCTCACCTAGTTGGAAATAACACCAAATTCATACCCTTTCTTGAGAGAGAAAATTAGTGGGTAAGTGAGGTAGTTAAGAAGCAATCCCGTAAGGGAGGGCAGACAATCCCGTGAGGGAGATAAGTCCCGTAGGCAATCCCGTGAGGGAGATAAGTCCCAAGAGAGTGAGAACTCATTAAACATCTATAGGCGATCTCGTGAGGGAGATAAGTCCCGTTGAGTGAGAGCTCCATAAATATCTATTGGTTAAGTTGGTGCCCCATGAAGGGAAGAGTGAATGTAGGACAAGTTCGTCCGAACCACTATAAAAATACGTGTTTTTATTTGCTTTCATATTAACTGTCATACATACTTTAGCAAATCTGCATAACACACATTCGGAAAAATTTTAAAGTCACCTTCCATTGAGATTTTACGAGTTTTAAATCGGATTTTTCAAGACCAACATGTACTATTACCATTTAAAAAATTATATAATAATAATATTTGAAGAAATAAAATTTACTGTGAACTTAAAATCATACATATTATGCCTTTTGTTAAAAATGGTTTGGAACAAGGGCAGTTAATGTTGCAATAGTAAAAGGGTTTGACAAGGGTAGATAATGTTGCAACCAAAATATGAATTTCCAGCATACACAATAGAGATAGAAATGGAAATACTAATGAGGTGGGAATACTGACACAAAGATTCCAAGTCAAAGAGTCGCGTGTATAAATCCAAGTTTAATTAGTTGCACAAATAATAGAGCTAATTAAATCAAGAATACTAGATTGAAATGGTTAATAATTTCAAAGTAAGAAACAAGTTAATTAAAATTTCAGAGCTAGACAATTAGGAAAAAGGATAATAATATTACAATCATATATTCATCTCTTCTCTCTATGATGAATTGAAGAGTGAATCTGCGTGAAATATTCATATAAGTAAGGGTCAAATAAGCCTTTTAAACTTATTTCCAAGATCAAGTAAGCTCTTGAACTATTTTTTTGTTCATCTCTTTTTCTTTGACTAAAGGGTAAGCCCCTAAACTTATCCACATGATCGAATAAGCCCTTGATCTATTTTTTCCATCTAAACCCTTGTTCTCTTTAACTTGGATGAAATAAACCCTATTTCTTTTGCTACATTTAAATAGCTTTGAATTTGAACCATATATTTTATAGGGTTTTGTAGTACGATTTATTTGTAATCAATAGAGAGTTTTTATAGAATAATACCAACTCCATCCTTTTTTAAGGTTTTGTTGTAAATATATTAATTGTGGACATTATTTTTGTGGGCTTTAGCACTTCAAGGCTTTTAGGGCTACAATCATATTATAATAAGTATAAATAGGTTTATGTATTGTATCGTCGTGGGATAGCTCAAGTGATTAGAGCACCACTACCTAAGTTGAGAGGTCCTGGGTTCGAGACATTATAAGACCATTCCAAATTAAATTTGGAAATTATTTTAGTCAAAGTGGAATAACTCAAGTGGTTCGAGACATTATAAGATCATTCCAAATTAAATTTGGAAATTATTTTAGTCAAAGTTGGATAGCTCAAGTGGTTGGAGCATCACTATCTAGGCCGAGAGGTCCTGGGTTCGAGACATTATAAGACAATTCCAAATTAAATTTGGAAATTATTTTAGTTAAAGTGGGATAACTCAAGTGGTTGGAGCACCGCTACCTATGCCGAGAGGTCCTGGATTCGAGACATAAGATCCTTTCAAATTTATTTTTTAAAACCCTTTATTAGAAGTGAGAATTTAATGAATGAGTGATTCAAAATCCTTTATTAGAAGTGAGAATTTAATGTATTGCGACCGAGAGGTCCTGGGTTTAAAACTAAGCTCTCGCGTGCCCCATGATATATCTTTATTAGAAGTGAGAATTTAATGAGTGAGCGTTTCAAAACACTTTATTAAAAGTGAGAATATAATGAATTGTATCGCCATCTAGACGAGAGTTAAGAGAATGTAACCCGTGGCTTGTATATATAGGAAAGAATAGCAAAAATAATTTGTACTTCTAGAAACAAAATATTTACCCACGAACCAGATTATTATTATTTTACTTGCTTATAGCATCAACTGTCTAACCAATACGTAGGATCAACAACACATTCTTAAAAAAAAAAAAAAAAAACACTATGTTTAACATAATTTAAGCACATCTCTATACTCTAAAATAAATATTTTAAATTATCAAATTAATTGCAAAAAATCTAACATCCAAATAAAGAGCACAATATTGCATCAATTCGAATTCAAGAAAATTTTTTAAGGGTTAACATCAACACTCATCAAATTTAAAGCCACATAAATGAGGGAATTATTTAGGGTAATAACAAGCCATTTTTAGTTCTGCTAACACCTTAAATTACATTTTTTTCCTAAAGTATGTAGTGCTTTAATGCAAATGATTCCTGTCAATAGTGGATAGCTTAAATGGTTAGACCTCCACCACCTGAGACCCCGAGGTCTCGGGTTCGAGACACGGAGAGGAAATATTTATTTTTTCTTGTGGTGGTCCCTCTCTTGTGGGGTGGTGGTCTCCTCTTGTGGGATTGCGATTCCGGTTGCGGTGCGATTGCGGTTCCGAGTTGCAGTTTCAGGTGGCCCCCTCTTGTGGTGGTTGCGGTTCCGGTCTACAGCGAGATAAAATGATGTTGCCATGACCCGATGGTAGGAGGAATTATTGTATTTGATTATCTTAGAGAACTATTGTAATTGATTGTCTTTCAAAAAAAAAAGTAAATGATTCCTAAAAAGAGTGTAATGTTTTATTGCAAAGGGAGAGAACAAGCTAAAAGCTTTGAATGAATCATAACCCTTATGTGTGGTATATTATTTGCAGAATATACTTTAATGAACTCACCTATATGAGTGTGGAGTGAGGCCGCTCCTATGAGACATTTGTTGGGTTATAGAGGCACGTAAACACGTAATACATGCGCAGCGGAATAAATAGTTCACCAACAACGAACAGTTAATGCATTAAAAAGTGCGATTGATCATAACAAGAAATCTTACAGCAATTGGACGGTAAATTTCTCAACTATGGTATCCACGTAATTCCCGTGGACAGACTTGCACAGATCTGCCAGTGTTGAATCTGAGACGGAATTTGCTAGGAAGATTGGCGTGCGATCTGCATCATACTCTTAGAGTGTGTAGTAAGATCTCACTTACTACGAGATACTAGGTATCTTATGATGGATGCAAAAATACCTTAGAGGGTATTGATATACCCATCCGAGAAACCATTTGATATAGTGTCTCGGTTAGTGGGAGCGATGCGATACTCTTTTGACTTGAGGTCAATACGCACGACATGTGTGGAGTGATGAACTTTGACCATGACCGACGCTTGCACCCGTCTATGGGTAGATATGGCTTGGATTTGGTTCATCACGAAGTGCATGTGCGTGGTAGTTGAGCCAAGAAAAGGATTCATTCCTCAAAGTGGATTTAGAGAGAATACTCATCTTCTCATCATAATTGGATCTAAGTCATTGGTCAATGCACGTCAACTTAGACTTTGTGACTAACTGTGACACTAATGTCAATTAGTGATTTGAGATAAATTGATTAAGTTATTTTAATAGACACTTCATCATGTTCAAGACTAATCGAGTATTCGTGAATGAAATGAGGAAATCGCAACTGCCCACGTTTCAGTTACAGGTAGTTGCATGTTTACCTCATATATTGAGAATGTCTAATTTATTGACTAGGGTTCAATTAAGACCGTTAGTTTGACTAATCGCTCGGTATATGAGGGCCTATGAGTCACACAACAAGTAGTTTCCTTTTACGGATTATAGTTGGTTGATTAAATGTTAAATTGGATTTAATATTTAATTTATGGAGAAGTAATTAATAATAGATTAATTTAAAATTAATTATTATTAATATCTAATTAAATTGGATTTAATTAAATAAGAATTCCCAATAATTATATTTGAAATATAATTGTAGGATTTAATGTACAAGGAAATAAATCGTAGAGATTTTCATATAAGACATTTAAATCCGTAGAGATTTATATTTAGGAAATTAAATTAAAAGGAATTAATTTAATTCAAGATTAGAGATTTTATTTCCCTAATTTGGCAAGCTTGGGAAATAAGCTAAGCCTCCCTATATATACAAGCTACTGAGATTCACAAACAGTATCACTTCATATTTTCTCCATAAAATCTTGAGTTTGGATTTTCCTAGCAAATCTGTCTCGGGATTCAACGCTGGCAAATCCGTGTAAATCCGTAATTGGGGATTACGTGGATACCGTAGTAGAGAAATCTGCTCTCGAGTTACTGTAAGATTTCTCGTTATGATTATTGTAATATGTATGCAATTAATTGTTCGTTGTTGGTGAACTTTAATTTTCGCTGCGCATGTGATTACGTGTTTTACGTGCCTCAATATTCCAACAATCCAAGCCATATCTACCCATAGACGGGTGCAAGCATCGGTCATGGTCAAAGTTCATCACTCCATACATGTCTTGCGTATCGACATCAAGTCAAAGGAGTATCGCATCGCTCCCACTAATCGAGACACCCGTAGACACATATAGTGAAACTACATCAAACAGTTGCTCAGATGGGTATACCAATACCCTTCAAGGTATTTGTGCATCCTTCATGAGATACTTAGTATCTCGTAGTAAGTGAGATCTTACTACACTCTCTAAGAGTATGATGCAGATCGCAAACTAATCTCCATTGCATCATCAATATCCCATTCTTGATGATCCTTGATCGGGGCTATTTGAGAATCATGCTTAAGTCATCTGATTTCTCACTCACTCAATGACAACAGTGATTCAAGGGAACACAAATAAGAACAAATGCAAACAATCAAACATAATATTCTAATGAGTGCAATGCCATACATTTAATATTAAACATACAGTAATATTAAACCAACACTGAATATTATCTTAGTATTATGTCCAACAAAGGATTGTCTCTAGGACACTAACACTAACAATCTCCCACTTGAACTAGAGCCAATCACCTACATGCCTAACCCCTAGACCATTGAAATGTCTAGTGTGTACATGAATGCTCAAAGCTTTGGTGAAAGGATCAGCCAAATTATCTTCTGTGGGAACACGTTATAACTCTATTTCTACTCTAGCAATTATCTCTCTTATCAAGTGATAACGCCTTGGCACATGCTTGTTTCTGTTATTGGATCTCGGTTCCTTTGCTTGCGCAACCGCACCAGTGTTGTCACAATACAACTTTATTGGACTTCTGGCACTTGGAACTACCCCTAGTTCTTTCAAGAACTGTTTTATCTAGATAGCCTCTTTGGCAGCTTCCGCCGCAGCAATGTACTCAGCTTCGTGTTGGGGTTATACTGAAAAGTATGCTTTTACTTTGAATAACCAAACTGAAGTTTCTTATTTATTTACTGAAATAAATTATATAATCACTGTTGCATTAAATATGAATGAATGTTATATATGTTTATTGCAAACCCGTTCAATAAGACAGTATGTATTACGTTGTAGTTAATTTGGTGATACCCGATCACTGAAGATCAAATTAGCAGCCCTCGTAATTAAGTACAAATTCACAACCCAGATGGAAATGAACAAACCATCATGAACGGTTGAAGTGTGAGACCCAGATTGGTCTGTCTTGACCAAGGGATCACACTAGCGCATTTAGGTGCGCTGAATGAGGACCTACAGGAGGACAAATTCTTCAGTACTGAATATACAAGAATTAGACCTCAGTGGTGCGTTGTTTCTTAATCTCCGTCCCTTAAATAGGATCGTGTGAAATTAATAAATATTGCTTTGACTTATGATGGGAAGAGAGTCAATGTGATTCGATACCTTATATCTTGGGTAATATTATTAATTACATGACGATTGCTGACATTTAATACGGAGAATCGCATGCAAGTACGTCTTGCTTGATTTGTCCCCTTGGTGGGCTCATATCCTTTATCATGCCAAATCTTGCAAGTGGAAATTTATTTTCGGCATGGATAATAATGTTGAGTTGTCTTTACTCCAAGGACAAAGATATTAATTAATATAAAGCTTGTTCAGTGGCTTAGTTAATTAATGGACTAAGATAATCTTAAACGCGGGAAATAATGACCGGGAGCCATGTTATATGTGAAATCATAATATGGGTTAAGATGGATAGTTCAATATTAATTTTATTGTGGAGTAAATTAATATTAATGGACTTGAATAATATTTGGCCCAAAATATTATAGCTTCATAGTCCATTGGAGGTCCAATCTTAATTCTCCTAAAGGCCCCCCAAATAGCCCAAAATAAAGTCCAATTAATGGGAGAGAGAAGAAAATATTCTTGTTATATTTTCAAGTGTAATTTTCGAAAATCTTGTCTATTAAAGGAAGAAAAGATTGTCTTGATTTTCTTGTAGATATTTTATGGAAAGAGATAATTATTGTAGGAATACATGATTATCCCATAAATTCAAGAAGTCAAATCTTGACTCCTTCTATAGTGTAGATTTCGAAAATATTGGGTAGAAGAGGGGAAAGAGATTTTTATAGAAAATTTAATTAAGGAGAAAAGAATATAGGAGATATATTCAAGATTTCTTGGAGATCAAGAAAATATTTTCTTCCTTATTTTCCTAGCCCTAATTTTCGCCCCCCTCCTCCCTATTTATAGGGGATGAGCTCTTCATTCCCAAGTGCAATTCCATGTGTTGGAAATATTAGAAATCCACAAAGGTGGTAGCAAAATATTTAAATTCTCTCCCATTAAAATCATTCGTTGAAATCTTCCCACCGGATAGCGTTCGTGGACTTTTGGGATATATTTGGGAAGGCTCTTGGGTTGATTCATCAGTTTGATTCTTCAAGAGGTTAGTAATTCCGTAACTCCTAGTTCCGCATATTTAGGATTTATGTGAATTATGTATACGCATGTTGTTTATTATTATGTTGAATTGATTTAGGATTAATTCATGTTAGTAATTAACTGTTTAATTTAAATATGTATTTAATTAATCACCTCGAATAGATTCGGGCACCCCGTTTTTCCCAACACTTCGGTTGTTGAGTCCGCGGTAGTCTCTTGTTTGGAACTATTCCAACTAACTGCCCCACCATTGAGAGTGAACACATAGCCCAACTGAGATTTGTAATCATCACAGTTAGATTGAAAACTTACGTCCGCATAGCTAGTAGCAACTAGTTTTGACTGACCTCCATAGACCAA
Source organism: Stenogyne calaminthoides (assembly GCA_037126765.1). Taxonomy (NCBI): domain Eukaryota; kingdom Viridiplantae; phylum Streptophyta; class Magnoliopsida; order Lamiales; family Lamiaceae; genus Stenogyne; species Stenogyne calaminthoides. The sequence continues at coordinate 17,213,921 of JBBCBC010000031.1, read as the reverse complement.
GAAGCAATCTTTAGTACGTCTGAGGTACTTGAGAATGTTCTTGACAACAATCCAGTGAGGTTCACCCGAATTCTGTTGGTATCTACCAGTGGTGCTGACAGCGAAGGCCACATCTGGCATTGTGCAAGTCATGATGTACATGATGGACCCTATTGCAGATGCATATGGTATGTCCTTTATGCGCCGGATTTCAGCTTCTGTAGAAGGACAATCCTTCTTATATAGCTTTATACCATGACATGACGGTAAAGAGCCTCTCTTAGAGCTCTCCATCGCGAGTCGCTTCAACACTTTATCTATGTAGGTGGACTGTGACAGCCCCAACATCTTCTTGGATCTATCCCTATGGATCTTGATCCCCAAGATATAGCAGGCTTCACCAAGGTCCTTCATCATGAAGGTCTTTGACAACAATTCTTTCACAGACTGCATGAGTGGGATATTGTTTCCCATAATTCTATGAAAATAATATTCTTCCCAATGCATTTCCGATAGACGCACGGATCTTCCAAATTTCTGACAAAGTCAAATGATTTGACAGTCTCATCAAATCGGATATTCCAACTCCTAGAAGCTTGCTTCAATCCATAAAGGGATCGTTTAAGCTTGCACATAACATTGGATTTTGACTTTGATACGAAACCTTCCGGTCGAGTCATAAACACTTCCTTATCAATGTTTCCATTGAAGAAAGCTGTTTTGACATCCATCTGCCAAATCTCGTAATCGAGGTGTGCTGCTACCGAAAGTAAAATTCGAATGGACTTGATTTTAGCAACTGGTGAGAAAGTCTCGTCATAGTCAATGCCTTCGCGTTGGCTATAACCTTTCGCCACCAACCTAGCCTTGTAGGTTTGTACCTTGCCATTTGCATCGGTCTTACGCTTGTAGACCTATTTGCAACCTATGAGTTTGACCCCTTTTGGCAACTCAACCAAGTCCCAGACTTGATTGGTGTATATCGAGTCCAACTCGAATTTCATGGCTTCATGCTACTTCTTCGAGTCAACATCTAATGTTGCTTCAGTGTAAGTTCTAGGTTCGTCTTTATCCGGGATCTCCACGTCATCATGTTCCTCCACAAGGAAACTATAATATCTGGTGATCGGATTACGAACTCTAGTGGACTTACGGAGTTGTGGTTGTTCAGGCTGCACATTCTGATCGTGAAAATTTTGTGGTACAGTGATTTCATCGTTGACCGGGGAGGCCTCAAGATTGACACTTTCGGATGCTCCTTGAGCACTTCCGGATGCCACTCGAGCAGGAGTTTGAACTATGTTGTTCTCATTCAGCCTACTTGGAGTTCGTTGTTCGGGCAATGCAACTTCAAGATTGACACTTCCGGATGCTCCTTGAGAACTTTCGGATGCCCCTCGAGCAGGAGTTTGAACTATGTTATTCTCATTCAGCCTATTTGGATTTCGTTGTTTGGGCAATGCAACTCCAATTATGCTCCCACTGGCTGAAAGAGGATCACTTAGTGATAAACTTCCACCATGTGAGCTGCTAAATGCTCCCACTGATTATTTGTCATGTTGCTTTGACAAGACATCAGTCTCATTGTTATTTTGTGGTTCTTGAATTTCTTCAAGTTCTATCATCTTACGACCATGTTCCTTGAAGACGTAGTCTTCCTCGAGGAATCTGACCTGTCTAGAAACAATCACTGACTGTTTCTCTGGTAGATAGAAGTAATATACTTTAGTTTCCTTAGGATATCCCACAAAATATCCCTTTTCACCTTTGGATTCCAATTTGTCGGTGAGCATCTTTTTCACAATCACGGGGCAACCCCATGTCTTGATATGTGAGAAAGTTGGCTTCTTGCCACACCACAACTCGTATGGTGTATGCTCAACTGACTTGGATGGAATCCTATTCAGAATGTAGATTGAGATTTGTAGCGCGTATCCCCATAAGAATGTTGGAAGAGAGGAAAAGCTCATCATGGACCTCACCATGTCTAACAGGGTTCGGTTTCTCCTTTCGGACACTCCATTCATCTGAGGTATTCCGGGAGGAGTCCATTGTGACTGGATTCCATGTAACTTCAAATAATCAGTGAATTCATGGCTAAGGTATTCACCTCCTCGATCTGATCGAAGAATCTTGATACTCTTACCAAGTTGTTTTTCTACTTCAGCCTTAAACTCTTTGAATTTCTCAAATGATTCGGATTTGTGTATCATAAGATACACGTATCTGTATCTTGAGAATTCATCAGTAAAAGTGATAAAGTATCCAAACTGACCCCTAGCTAGAGTGGGCAATGGTCCACAGACATTTGTGTGGATCAACTCTAGAACTTCTTTGGCACGAACTCATTTCCCAGAAAAGGGTTTATTGGTCATTTTGCCCTTGATACAAGATTCACAACTTCCATAAGACTCAAAGTCGAATGGGGTTAAGTAGTATAACCTCCTTAACTGTGCAATTCTTTTCTCGTTTGCATGACCAAGTCTACAATGCCACAAGTAAGTCGGGTTTTCATGATTACTAAGTTTGAGTCTTTTATTTTGTACATTAAGAATGTTATATCCACAATGCAACAAATACAAACCATTAGATAAAGGAGCATTTCCATACACACGGCCATTAAGCGAAAAATAACAATTATTGTTTGCAAAATTGAAGGAAAAACTTCAATATCCAACATCGGAATAGAAATAATGTTGCGAGTAATAGAGAGAACAAAATAACAATTATTCAGTTCAAGTCTAAAATCAGAGGGTAAATCTAAAATATAAGTGCCAACACATTCAGCATAAACTCTTGCTCCATTCCCAACGTGCAGCGAGACTTCACCCGTCCTAACTGCCCTGCTATCCTTGAGACCTTGCACATTTGTAAAAATGTGTGAGCCATAACCGGTATCTAATACCCAGCTGTTAGTATCATTTGTGGACATGTTTATCTCAATAACAAACATACCTGTTCCAGAGACTGAGACACCTTGTGTCTTCTTTTCAGCTGCTAGAACCTTATAGTCCTTCTTCCAATGCCCATTCTGCTTGCAGTGGAGGCATACATCCTTGTCCACCCTCTCCTTCTTTTGAATTCCACCTTTGGGCTTGAGGAAATTTGGCTTAGAGCCTTTCTTTGCCTTGCCCCTTCGCTTCTTCTTTCCTCTCGGAGCAGAAGAAGTAGAGGCACTCACCATGAGCATGGGCTTTTCCTTAGCAGTGGATGACTCAAAAGTTTTAAGCATGTTATGCAGCTCGGGCATAGTCGATTCCATCTTATTCATATTAAAGTTTACTACGAAACTAGAATATGAATCGGGAAGCGACTGAAGAATGACATAAACAACAACGTTGGTCTTGAGCTCAATGCCCAATTGACCAAGTTTCTCGATCAGCCCAATCATCTTCAATACATGAGGAGAAACCTTCCCTCCCTCAGACAATCGGCATCTGAACAGATCTCTCATCACTTCATGTATCTCGGAACAAGATTCAGAATCAAAGAGATCCTTCAGATGCTTAATCATCTCGAAGGGAAGCATCTTCTAGTGCTGCCTTTGCAATTCGGGAGTCATCCCGAGTAGCATAACACACTGAGCCTGGGAAGCACCTTCTTGAAGCTTCTTTTGAGCCTCGGCGTCAAACGCCTCATAATCTTCAGTACCAGCCTCTGGGGTAACAGGGATTGGCGTGTCCAACACGTACTCAATCTTTTCTTGCCTGAGCACCAAACGAATGTTTCGGTGCGAGTCGAGAAAGTTTGGCCCAACTAATTTGTTCGTTTCCAAAACGCTTCTCAATGACAAGTTATTCATTTCAACAATCCTAGAGAAATAAAATAAAATGGGAATTAAACACATAATTCCTATGATCAATATTCAGCAATCAAAATAAACGTGACCTTTTAAGTTTATTTAGTCTCCATTATTTTCACATATTCAACGACCTCATTGGAAGAATACGAATTTATATCCAATATAAATTGTTGGTCCCGGTGCAAACGAGTCTTACACGTGTATGGGGGGGGAATACACGTGTTCAGTGATTTTAAAACTTTTTCTTCACTGAGGTCAGATGGGTCAGGTTGTCCTGATGATTTGGTCCTGAGAAGCACAAATCATACGAGTCAAAAGTCTACGAGATGTGATCCCGAGAATTGCTTTTAGAAACCTCAGATAATCCCAACTGAGCCTGAGTACTTTCAGAGATACTGAGTTGCTTGAATAGCTACTCAGATGTGCGGAATGGTTGGCCCTAAGTTTATACTCGTTTTATGCTTTGCTGAAAACCTTCCTTTTAATGGAATAGTGATTAAGATGTGATTTAGTTAGATGCAACTTCAGTGGATTGAGTCCAACTGAATATCAGTGAAAATATGCTTTCAGTTAAAGATATGCAACAGATAATCAATGCAGAACAGAAAGCAAATAACACAACAAGTTATAGTGGTTCAGAGACTCAAGCTCCTACGTCCACTCTCTCTGACTCTTCGGAGAAATTCCTTAACCACTTCCTAAGGTTTTCTGACTACCTCTGTAGTTTACTAACCTTTCTACTTCCTAAGGTTTTCTGACTACCTCTGTAGTTTACTAACCTTTCTATTTTGAGCTTTTTGACTACCTCTGTAGTTTACTTACTCAAAACACACACAAGCTTTCTGACTGTCGCGAGTCACTTTTTATTGAGAGTATCATGTGGTTAATTTGATAACAACTCGCAAACAAAACATGCACGTGTACGATAAGCTGTAAATAAGATGAATTTGTTGACCCAGTTCGCCAGGAAATGACTACTCTGGAGGCATACCAAGCCAGGATGTGGTATTGCGAGCTTTACACATACAATATTTGATACACCTTATGAAGATGAATCATTACAGATGAAGATAATTTGGAGAGTTAGCCTCTGGGTGCTAGGGTTTCTAGTATGAATAAATGATCACTCGAATTTTTTTTTTGTTCCTCACCTCTCAAGCGTGGGTATCACTCTTTCTGGGAGATTTTTTCGAACCCCTTTCTTTTTCTTTTTTCTTCCTTTTATAGCACTCCGACAAGCATGAGCTGGATTGGCAAGCATGAGCTGGAGACTTTGGGTCATGCATGAATTCGGATGATATTGCCACGTTCCCAACTTCATCTTCTAGATTAATCTTGGAGCTTACTTGTCTGTAAGGCACTCTTTTGGTGGTCCAAATTAATCTTTTTCTCGGTGGGATGTTTTGTTCGCCCCTTTAACCATGTCAGTTTTATGCTGGACTATTGTCCTCCTCGAGCACACTGAGCCCTCAGGATGTTCGGGTCTTCGGGATATCTGAGTGTCGAGCACTCGACCCTTGAGATGCTGAGTCTTGAATGTTGTCTTTGCGAACATTACGACTCTCGAGATATCGAGGGTTTCGGGATCTCTGAGGCTGCGAGCATTCTCGACTCTCGGGATATCTCGAGGGTTTCGGGATCTCCGGGTCACGAAACATCTTGACCCTCGGGATATCCTCGGGATATCGAGCCTTCCCTCGGGATATCTGAACATCTTGAACCTCTATCGACCCTCGGGATATCTCGAAGCTGCGCGAACATCTTGACCCTCAGGATATCTGAGCTTTTCAGGATATCTGAGTCTTTTCGACTTGGCTCTTTTAACTCCTCTTTCCTGATCTGAGTAGCGAATACTTGTCCACTGAGCATGATTATTTTAATAGATATTATACATGTCGCTCTTACGTGTTTGATTAATCCTGAGTTATTATATCGAACATAACAATACCCCCCAGCCGGGTCACTTTGTATTCAACAGGGGACCCGGTTGTTAAGTTCTTATTGGGCCATAGTTGGTGTCGTTTCGTATTCTGTGCTGGATTTTCGAAATTGAATCCAATATTTATATATACCTTGTTTCTCCGCCTTAAATCCTTTTCTCCTTCCTTCTTCTTTTTACCTCTGTCTTTCAATCTTTTCTGTGTCTGAAAATTCCCGGCGAGGGCTTCATCAATTCGGCGAAGAATTTTACTCAGGTAACCACTGCATTCTTTCTCTAATTGTGATTATGGCCTCTCGTTCAAACTCTTCTGTTCCCCTAGAATCAGACCACCATAGTTCCTCTTCTTCCCCCTCTATCAATAGAATCCCCGTGGCGGCCTTGAATCGCCGGGAGATTTAATATCTCGGGTTCGAGAATTCGTTGGCAAATTCAAAGAACCGTTTTGCCGTTCTTTCCTCCGACTCCGATGAAGCCCTAAATGGATTGGATAGGGACTTGGTCCGCAATGATTCTTCGGACGATTCAAGTGATAATTTTTTGCCCCAAATTCAAATTGGGTCTAGGGCTGTTGATAATGTCAATGTAGATATGAATGACGATGTTGCGAGGGGGAAAATTTTGATGGCTGTAAATATAACCGAATCGAACATAGGGGTAGTTGGTGAGCAAAATTCTGAGCTTGATATACCTGTTGGTGTCCCTCATAGTCCAACATATAACGAGTATAATGCTCGTTATAGTTTTGATTAACTTTGAGCAACCTCATAGAACTAGGGTTGAGAATGAATACCCAGCGAGCAAGATAGCGAGCGTAATTGATGCAGATATGCTCACTCGGCTGCATAGGAATTATGAAACCCCCAAGGATGTCTTTTTCTGGGCACCAGGTTCTGATGAGCGGGCCGACCAACCCCCTGAGGGTTGTGTTGCTGTAAATTTAGACACAATGGAAGCTGGCCTTCGATTTCCCCTCCATCCGGCCATCACCCGCTTACTCGTGGAATGGAACATTACCATCATGCAGCTGAAGCCGAATGGGTGGCACATGATTATGAGCTTCCTGACTTTGTTCGGCAAGATGAGTCCAAGATACTATCCCTCAGCAGCTGAACTTGCTCGATTAGTGCACTTGACCCGTCCGAGGGGTGAACATGGGTGGTTGTTCATGCAAGCTAATGCCAAGTGTAAAATCATTGAGGATGTGCCGAACAAAATCAGTGATTGGAAGGAAAAGTTTTGGTTCGTTGGGGGCGATTGGAAGAGCCCGGCCTCTGGAAGCGAACTAAATATTCGTTTAGACATCCCCACTGACTTCGGGGTGTACCGGTTGTGTCTTTCGTTCTTCGATTTGAACTGATTTTAACTCAATTTCCATTTTAGGGATTCCAGCTGCGACGAATAAGGAGACCAACGACGGCTATTTCAGCAGCGTTTGGCAAATTGATCTGGAGTCTCGCTCGGAACGGTCTGTGAGAACTCTGAACACCGCCGATCAGAGGAAGAAAGGAGGTTTGTTCGTGCCTCCTCATCATCTCGTTGTTGTTAATCCTGCTGGTAAGGATTGCCTCTTATATTTGTATAAGTTTTGTGCCATTTTGCTCGCTGTTATCCGTTTGTACATAATGGATTGTTTTGTTTACAGCTTTCCCTGCTGTGACCATTGCTGTGAGTACATCTGAACATACTGAGATGGCTCTGAGAAAAAAGCCACAGGAGCTTGCTCGGATTCAGGCTGAGCGGGAGGCTCAGTGAACAGGCAGAGGGGAGGCGAGCAAGGGAAGCCGATCCGCATCCAGCCCTGGGGAATCGAGCCGAGCGCGAAGGAGTACTCGTTCGGCCGAGCAAGGGGATGGCGAACAAGCTCCGTCACCGAAGAGGCCAAGGATGGAAATCGCCGAGCAGGGGCCGAGCGAACAAACTCGGACGAGCATACCGAGTGAACGAGCTCAGACGAGCACTGAGGCCGTCAGGATGACTCGGACCCCTACTACCGAGGCGATCAGAGCGGCCGCCTCCGTGGTCGGTCCAGTTTCGCAAATTGTGGAAATGGAGGTTGGCACATCTTCTCCACCTCCTGCTGGACCCCGATCATGGACTCCATTGAATCCTGAGCTTCGGTCCCCTGAGGATATATCGTTCTTGTGATGGGATCCGACTCGTGTGAATAGGTACCTTTTTGTTCGATCTGCTTTTGCTTTGGTTACTTCTGTTCGCTTTTCTCATATTGTTTGTTAGGGTGTATGTGTAGGTTGAGAAGGTTGTTGCCCTTGATGCCTAATCTGAAGAACTACTTCTGCTCACCGAGTGTTCGCAAGGTTCCGGGCATTCCTGAGCATGTTCAGAAGGCGTGCCAGACTCCCGTTCGAGCATGGACCACCGAGCTGGAAGAGTCCACTACGGGTCCTACTCCCCTGGAAAATATGCGTCTGGGTTTGGTGCTTCAGGGACAATCTATGGTCGTTCTTGAGAAAGCCTATGCTCAGTCCTCCAACCTTCATGCCAACTACTTGGCTTTGATCAGGAACTTCGAAGAAAAGGTGAGCGAGCTGAACAGGACTCAGGATGAACTGAGGTTGGCTCTGTTGGGGAATGATTCGCACAGATCTATTCGGGATGAATATTTAAATACAAATTTAATTCATTAATTATTACTAGCATGAATTAATCCTATATTAATTCAAATAATAATTGCAACAACAAATCATGCATATAAAAAGCCACGTAAAACCTACGCATGCGGAATCTACGGGTTTACGTGAATGTACCTCTCGGGATGGCAGTGACTTCGGTCGGACGGACTAACCAAAAGGACTTCCCAAGTATTCCCTTAGCCTTGCTGCTCGACAATCCGGTGGAAGGATACTTTCAAACAATTAACAAAAGGAAAAAATAAACTTTGTTGCACCACTTTTGTGGATTTGCTAATATTTCCAGCACATGGAATTGTTCTTGGGAATGAACCAAATCATCCCCTATTTATAGGAGAGGGTGAACGAAATTTTTAGTGAATTTTCAATGTGGGATAAGACTTTTCTTGGTCACCAAGAAATCTTGAATATATCCCATATATTCTCTTTCCCATAATTAAAATATTCCACAAAAAAATCCCACCTCCTCATATATGGACATAATTTTTAAAATTACTTAAGCAAGAATCCAAGATTTGGATCTTCTTGAATTTATGAGATATTCTTGTATTTCAAGAAATACATATTTTCCATAATATCTTTTCAAGAAAATCAAGAAAATCTTTCTTGCCCATAATATTCAAAAATTTCGAAAATCTCACCATGAATAACCAAGTGGGAGATTTCTTGAATTTAATGAGATAATCTTGTATTCCAAGAATACATATCTTCATTCCATAACAAAATTCAAAGAAAATCTTTCTCCTCTTTTATTCATAATTTTTCGAAAATAATGAGGAAATATAAGCAACAATATTTATTTTATTTTAATCACCTTTTTCGGTTATTGGACTATATGTTGGGCTACTCAGGGGGCCTTTAGGAGAATTAAGATTGGACCTTCTAATGGATCTTGAATATCTAATATTGAGCCACAATATAATTCAAGCCCATAAATATTAATTAATCCCACTACATAATTAATATTGCACTATCCATCTTAACCCATATTACGATCAATATGGCTCCGGTCATTATTTCCCGTGTTTAAGATTATCTAGCCCATTAATTAATTCAAGCCACCAAATAGCTTTTCATTAATTAATATCTTTTGTCCTTGGTCGATGAAATCGGTTCAACATTATTATCCATCTTGGGAAACAAATTCCACTTGCAAGATTTGGTATGATAAAACTTATGAACCTCCCAAGGGGGCAAATCAAGCAAGCGTTTCTGCACACGATTCTTAAGTATTAAATCTTAGCAATCACATGTGACCAATAATATTGCCCAAGATAAAGTACGTATTGAATCTCTCTCTCGATTAAGCTACCCATGATAAGTCAAAGCAATAGTTACCGATCCCACGTGATCCTATTTAAGGGACGAAGGTTAAGAAACAACGATCCACCGAGGTCTAATTCTTCCTTGTTCGGGTTAAAAGAATTTATCCTCTCAGAGGTCCTATTCAACAAGATCACCATGCACTAGTGTAATCTCTTGGTCAAGACAAACCAATCCGAGCCTTACACCTCAACCTTTCGCGATGGTTGTTCATTTCCATCTAGGTCGTGAATGGCGTACTTATAGTTACAAGGGACCGTTAATTTAATCTTACGTGATCGGGTATCACTAAATTAACTACTGATGTAACACGTCATTTAATTATTGAACAGGTTATGCGATAAATATATATAACATTCAATCATATTTAAAGCATCGATGATAAACAATTTATTTCAAATAAAAGTCCGAAATTCGGTTTTGATTATACAAAGTAAAAAGCATACTTTTAAAGATAATCCCCAACAATCTCCCACTTATACTCAAAGTCCGCTTAAGTATACTACAACACGTCTCGAGTAGTCCGTGACATCTAATGTCACCTACACGAACCTAATAATTTCTCCCACTTATACTCAAAGCAGATTGGCAATCTGTCTTGACACCCATTCCACTCACATGTCTCTCGAATGTATTCAGAGGCGGACACTTTGTGAATGGATCTGCTTTAAGGTCAGCCCTCGAGACGCCTCTTTTGCCACATCTATATCTCCTCTCTTAACGATTTCTCGTATAAGATGTCTTTCCTTTAATGTGTTTGTTTTGACTCGTGGACTCTTGGTTCTCTTGAATTTGTAATTGCCCCAGCGTATATTGCTAGACAAATTGAACACCATCCAAGTCCACTAAGAAGATCTAGAGCCCAATCGGTTCTTTCAACGCTTCACAAGCGCCTACTTACCCGAGTCCCATGGTTGAGTCGATGATGCATTTACGCTTCACACTCGTCCATTTGATGGCTACATTTCCCAAATGGAAACACACTAACCGAGGCGGATAATTTACGAATCTAAATCGATTGGAAATCCGAGTCCATGTAGCCGATGGGGATTGGAGTATCGGATGATAAATCAACATTCTATCCCGAGTTCTTTTGAAACTTGGAATGTTTTTAATCGTCGTCCAATTAAACTTTCCTGAAGTTACTCGATATCTTGCTACCATGCCTACGGCAAAGCATATATCGATCTCGTACCAAAGAATGCATACATAAGGTTTCCGGCACCGTAGAAGCACAAGGAATACCTTTCATGTCATCTATCTCCTTTTCGTCTTAGGGAACATTTTCTTGGATAGATGGATTCCAAGTCCGAAAGGTACTGAATCCTTTCTTGGAATCTTGCATGCTGAATTGTTTCAAAACCAGTGTCTATGTATGAAACTTGCGATAACCCGACCATCCTTTTCTTGTGATCTTGATCCCAAGGATGTGTCCGATTTTCCCTAAGTCTTTCATATCAAACTGTTTTGAAAACCATGCCCTTACGTCTGATCACACCTTCACATCGTTCCCGATGATCACAATGTGATCTCGTGATCTAAGAATACCAATGCGTTCCGACACGCTTTTATACACACAACTTTCAAACTCGTTTTGATCAAAACCCATAAGACTTTATAACATGATCAAAACATTGGTTCCAAGCTCGGATGCTGTTTGAGTCCGTAAATGGACCTCTTGAGCTTACAAACTGGGTGTTCTTGGCCTGTTTCAATGAAAACTAGGGGTTGTTGCATATGGATCTCTTTAACAAGACTTCCGTTAAGGAAAGCTGTCTTGATATCCATTTGCTAGATTCAAAGTCAAAAATGCGAAGCAATCGATAAGAGAATACGGATGGACTTAAGCATGGCTATGGGCAAAAAAAAAAGTTTCCACATAATCGATCCCATTCTTTTTCGAGTATAACCTTTTCGCCATTAGTCTTGCTTCAAAAGGTTTCAACCTTCCCGTCCCGATCCTCTTTTCCTCTTATATACCCACTTGCATCTAATGGGTTTGACCCCATTAAGTGGTTCGACTTGCTCCCACACTCTATTATGAAACATAGAACCCACTTCGACTTTCATTCTTTGTTTGCCAAGCGCATCCTTATCTTGGAGTGCCTCGTCATATGTCCATGGGTCTCGATTAGGAATCAAGTCCGAGGACTCTCCTATTCCCATGAATCTCTCGGGTGTCTAACAACCCTCCCACTATAACGAGGCTCGGTTGTGAAAACGTATCATTTGGTATATCATCTAATCTGATCGACAATTTGAGGTTTGCCCTCTAAGCTCATTTAAGGTAATCTCACTTCTGGGTTTTCTTTGGTTCTATAGTTTTCTTCCAAAATCTAAAGTGGGTGCGGATGTCCACCTTTTGATCTTCGGAACTATAGAACATTCACCCTTTTGTTCCCTCGGGGTATCCTACAAAAACAGCCTTAATTCTGATCGAGGATCCAACTTACCGGTTTCCTTGTCCAACACGTAGGCCGGACACCCCAAAGTTCTCATGTGTCTCATACTAGACTTGCGCCCGGTCCACAATTCTTTGGGGTTCTAGGAACTGATTTGGATAGCACCAAGTTCAGAATGTAAGTCGCTGTTTTCCAAGGCATGACCCCAGAACGACTCGGGAAGATCCGTATAACTCATCATTGATCTAACCATTTCCAAAAGAATTATGTTGCTTCGCTCTGCAAACCCCGTTTTGTTGAGGGGTTCCGGGTGCAGTGAGCTGGGATACAATCCCTTCATCAGATAAGTGGTTCAAAAACTCATCGCTGAGGTATTCGCCTCCACGATCAGATCGTAGAGACTTGATACGTTTTTCCACATGATTCTCTGCTTGAGCCTTAAATTCTTAGAATTTCTCAAAGGACTCAGATTCATGCTTCATAAGGAAAATGTATCTTGAGTAATCATCAATAAAATTACTCATAACCTCCTCTTGCTTTGGTTGACATTGAACTACGTACATCTATGTGAACGATCTCTAACACTTCTTTAGCCCCATTCCCCTTAGCTCCAAATGCCATCTTGGTCATATTACCCTCCAAACATGATTCGCAGGTTGGAATTGATTCAACTTGGAGACGCTCCAGTGAACCACCTTTCACCAACCTTTGGATCCTCTTTGGATTTATATGACCTAATCTTAGATGCCAAAGAAGTGTCTCATTCACGTCTGATGAACGTTTTCTTTTCTCGGAAACAGTTGATGTGTTATAGGATACATTTAAAATGAGTGGTGTGCCTGATTAATTATATAGAGATTTTCCATCAATGTCCTGTATCGTATATACACTCATCATTTCAAAAATGATGTCATTCTTATTAGAAGAAACTTAGTGTCCTTTAATCAAATTTTAGAAACTGAAAGTGAATTCTTTCTAAAACTGGGAACATAAAGATAATCTCAAAAAACTTTATCTTCAAAAGATAGGTGCACTTCTCCCACTGCTTTAACTGCTACTTATGTAGCATTGCAATGTCTGCTACTTGCGTAGTATTGCAATAATCGTTACTACCATAGCATTGCAATATCGCGCCACTTACGTAGCATTACAATGTCTTCTACTTTAAATAACGTTACCCGATGTGATGAGGATCTCACTCCCACTACGTTGCCGGATCATTTAGAACCCGTGAAGCCAACATGATTAGTGGATCTCGTATCAACCACCCACGAATGAGAAGTATACGCCGCTAAACAAGTTTCAACAACTAGTGTGTGAGAATTACCTTTCTTTTCGTCCCTTTTGGGGTTGGAACAGGCAAAACCTCCATTGTCCTCTCTCACCGCAGCTTAAGCACTTCCTCTTTGGATTTTCCTTGACTCAACAAGCATTCCTCATCTTACCATTGCCCTTTGCAAACAGATTTGAGTTTTATTGCTTATGGCCTTTGGTCCTCTTCTTTATCTTGCCTACCCTTGGCCTAGAAGATGAAGACGGACCACTTGCCAAATCAAAGCTTGAGTTTGGTGCCTTATCATCATTTCTGCCGAGTCCAAAAGTTTGCAACAAATTAGCTAATGAGGCCAAAATGCTCAAAAAAAAACTTTTACTTTTAGAGAATGAAGTACCAAATTCATCCGAGTCTCGGATCATAATCTGCGCTCGAGAATCTCAAGTTTGTTCAGATGGGCCATCTATTTTGAGGACGTAATCCCTTACGGGTTTTTCCTCCACCATTTTTTCAAATACGACATCTCTCATGAAGGTGATCCGACGAGTCACGCATGTTTTGACTCGTCAGTTGGCTCATCTGATTTTTGTGTGTCAAAATCCACTTGTGCTTTTGTGCAGTTAGGACAATTATAATTTTCCAATAAATATAGTTTCCATACAAATTGTATTGACATTAAGTATAATAACAAAGGATTAAAAGGTAATGACATCTTTGAATCGAATAAACAACTATATGCAAAAGCACAAGTATATCACAAGATTCGATCACATGCATCATATTTAAAATCTCAAAAAAAATATGAACAATGCATCAACCAACATCTCAAAACAGTTTAAATAAGCCACGTTGGGTGGGTCATTATTTAAACACATTCAAGCGGGTTACAAACAAGAACAGTTACAAACCCTTAATATCCAGATTAATAGTTGGCTCCCACTTGACCAATATAAAATTGACGAGGGACTCGGAGAAGTATATGCATATCAATTTTATACCTAAGTAATAACCATGATTAAATACGAGATTACTATTTCGCTTTGATCGAGCCTCGTTGGGAGGGTCATAAATACCACTAGTAATAACCCACAATCATCCGTTTGGAATTCATTCATGTGAAACCTATCTTTTGACCGTCCGGTTGGGGAATTTCTCCAAAAGAATTCACAAATAAATAAATCATGGAGGTCAAAATTAATTCAATTTTATTATCCTAATAAAATTGTCAATTAATTATTTAAAACATACTTAGTAATTTTGAAGTTGAGATTTTTCCATTTGGCAACCCTCATGCAAACACATTTAAACAAATTAAATAAAGCATAAGATAAGCGCAAATAAATCAAGCAAAAGCAGAAAAAATAAACATATTGGGCACAAATTATCCAATTGTCATGGTTTGATTTTTCTTGGCTTGATCTTGAAGAAACACGATCTCGAAATTTCTCCCACTCGTTAGATCTCAAAAATACTTAGATCTCGAACCGCCCATGCGGCTCGCGTGGGATGCGCCATCCGTGGGCCCGTAAGCCTGGGACGCAGCCTCGGCACCGCCTGGCAGGACGCCCGCCAGCGCCTCGGCTCGCCTCGGCAGCAGTCGGCGGGAGTCGGCAGTCCTCGGCAGGCGACGCGCGTCCGCGCGCATCCGCCTTGCCCTTGGCTTCGCCCATACTCCATGCCGCCCATGACATCGGCCTCGCCCGGCGTCTCCTTGTAGCGCCCGTCTTGTAGCGCCAGCCCAGCGTCCGCCCGACACAGGCACGCGCACAGCCCGTCGCGGCCCGGCACGCATCCTCAGCAGCGCTTCGGCCGCTGGCCTGCTTAAGCCCGTGCGACACCCGGCCTTGTGCGCCACTCGCGCAGCAGTTACGTTTCGTCATTTTAATTCTTCATCTCTTCGTTCGATCCAGGTTACAATTTATTTACAAAAATAAATAAACCTAGATCTAGACTAGTCTATTACATTGATCAAATCAAACAAATCCTAGTCTACTTTCGTGGATTTTCTCACGGGCAAAAACAAATCGAACGAATCGAATTAAAAACCACGGTTTATATGCATGCAAAATAAAACATTAAAATCCATGACAATTGGATACCGCAAAACAAATCTCTAACATTCTACTATCCAATTTCAAATTTAATGTCCGTGAATTAAATTACAATTTAAAAATTGAGAGTCAAAACAATTGGCTCGATACGATTTGTTGGGGAATGATTCGCACAGATCTATTCGGGATGAATATTTAAATACAAATTTAATTCATTAATTATTACTAGCATGAATTAATCCTATATTAATTCAAATAATAATTGCAACAACAAATCATGCATATAAAAAGCCACGTAAAACCTACGCATGCGGAATCTACGGGTTTACGTGAACGTATTCTCTGGGATGGCGGTGACTTCGGTCGGACGGACTAACCAAAAGGACTTCCCAAGTATTCCCTTAGCCCTTGCTCGACAATCCGGTGGAAGGATACTCGCGAACAATTAACAAAAGGAAAAAATAAACTTTGTTGCACCACTTTTGTGGATTTGCTAATATTTCCAGCACATGGAATTGTACTTGGGAATGAACTAATCATCCCCTATTTATAGGAGAGGGGTGAACTAAATTTTTAGTGAATTTTCAATGTGGGATAAGACTTTTCTTGATCACCAAGAAATCTTGAATATATCCCATATATTCTCTTTCCCATAATTAAAATATTCCACAAAAATCCCACCTCCTCATATATGGACATAATTTTCGAAAATTACTTAAGCAAGAATCCAAGATTTGGATCTTCTTGAATTTATGAGATATTCTTGTATTTCAAGAAATACATATTTTCCATAATATCTTTTCAAGAAAATCAAGAAAATCTTTCTTGCCCATAATATTCAAAAATTTCGAAAATCTCACCATGAATAACCAAGTGGGAGATTTCTTGAATTTAATGAGATAATCTTGTATTCCAAGAATACATATCTTCATTCCATAACAAAATTCAAAGAAAATCTTTCTCCCTCTTTTATTCATAATTTTCTAAAATAATGAGGAAATATAAGCAACAATATTTATTTTATTTTAATCACCTTTTCAGTTATTGGACTATATGTTGGGCTACTCAGGGGGCCTTTAGGAGAATTAAGATTGGACCTTCTAATGGATCTTGAATATCTAATATTGAGCCACAATATAATTCAAGCCCATAAATATTAATTAATCCCACTACATAATTAATATTGCACTATCCATCTTAACCCATATTACGATCAATATGGCTCCGGTCATTATTTCCCGTGTTTAAGATTATCTAGCCCATTAATTAATTCAAGCCACCAAATAGCTTTTCATTAATTAATATCTTTTGTCCTTGGTCGAGAAACGGTTCAACATTATTATCCATACCTAAACAAATTCCACTTGCAAGATTTGGTATGATAAAACTTATGAACCTCCCAAGAGGGGCAAATCAAGCAAGCGTGCTTGCACCACGATTCTTCGTATTAAATCTTAGCAATCACATGTGACCAATAATATTGCCCAAGATAAAGTACGTATTGAATCTCTCTCTGATTCGCTACCCATGATAAGTCAAAGCAATAGTTACCGATCCCACGTGATCCTATTTAAGGGACGAAGGTTAAGAAACAACGATCCACTGAGGTCTAATTCTTCCTTGTTCAGTTCTGAAGAATTTATCCTCATGTAGGTCCTTCATTCAAATCGATCATGCACTAGTGTAATCTCTTGGTCAAGACAAACCAATCTGAGCCTTACACCTCAACCTTTCGCGATGGTTGTTCATTTCCATCTAGGTCGTGAATGGGCGTACTTATAGTTACAAGGGATCAAATTTAATCTTACGTGATCGGGTATCACTAAATTAACTACTGATGTAACACGCATTTAATTATTGAACAGTTATCAAGAAAATATATATAACATTCAATCATATTTAAAGCATCAGTGATAAACAATTTATTTCAGTAAATAAGTTTGGAAATTCAGTTTTGATTATACAAAGTAAAAAGCATACTTTTCAGTATAATCCCCAACAGGCTCAGGGACAATCTTCTTCGGCACAAGCTGATGCTCGCCAGGCTCAGGAGGATGCCCGGAAAGCTCAGGAAAATGCTCGCCGATTTCAGGAAGATGCACGCCTGGCTCAGGAAGATGCTCGCCAGACAAAGGAGGAACTGGTTCACTCTCAGGAGGAGGTGGCCAGTATACAAAGAGCTTAGGAGGATATGAATGTTGAGCTTCGTAGACTCCGAGCTGGCGTCGAGGCTATGGAAAATGAGAGGGATTCGTTTGGCGAGCAGCTCATCATTGCTGAGGAGACCAACACTCGTTTGGGTCTTGAAAATTCAAAGCTGCACGATGATGAGTATGTTGATTCCATGTCCAACTTCTCCTACATTTGTGCCTTTGCCGATGCTATCCGGTCTGTTCGCCATGCATCCAACAGCGAACAAATTACCCCTCTTATATCCAGTTTTCAGCAGTACCTGATCGACAACCCACCAGATCGCAACCTTCCAATGTCAGATTTGAATGATCTGTGTGATTTCTCCGTTCTTCCTGAAGGGATTAAAGTTGATGATCCGATCCTGGATGAGGAAGATGGTTCAGATATGAATACCGCTGGTGTTGCTGGCCAAAATCTTGGACCGAGTCCAGGACCGATCAAAAGTCGGTGAGCAAAGGGACCTCCTGTGACCCGAAAGGAATGTACCTTCCGGCGAGCATTTGGTACCTGTCCATACTGAAGGAGTTGTTGCTGGGGCTGAGCACAATTTGTTCGACATCTCTCTCCCGTCTACCCCCAATTATGAATTTGCTCCTTGATGTTATTTTTGTTTTGTCGAACATACATTGTGTAATTTTTTGTCTTCTTCACTTTCTGTTCGAACAATGTCTTTAATACTTGTAGTTTTTGCTGACTTCTTGTCTTTTGTTCGAATATATTTACAACTGAATGGATGGATTACATACTGAACTGTTTCCTCTAACCTGATTGTATGATAATTGTTGAGGATGGAAATTGATACTTGTGTTGCTTGATGTTTGCTTTGTTGCTTCGTGTTCGCTTTGTTGCTTTCCAGTCTTTGCCCCTTTTCTTCTGAATGAATTTGAACATTGGGTTTTTTATGCCCGCTCGACTTTTTTTTCGGTTTTGATTGTCTTATTAGACGTTGCAATCGGTTGATCATCTTATTTAGGTGCGACCCGGATGGGTTACTTTATGAACCCCCCCTTTCTTGGTCTTGCGCGATCGTCTTATTTAGGTCGCGATCACTTCATCTTAGGGCCGTCTTATTTAGTCTGCGACCCGTACTCATCACCCTCTTGTCTTCTGGTATCTGTAAATCTGAGTCATCTTTTTATTGCGTACCCATTACTCATTTTTTTTTTCATGGAATCGAGTCTGAACTTCGTTAAATCAGTGAACATAGACTTGGGCTCGTTCGTCTTTGTTCGGGTCGTCCGGCTTAGGTGCGACCTCAAATAGGCTTGAACTAGAAAATCTTAGCGAACAAAAGTACATATATCTTTCTTTTTCTTTTTGCAACACTTTGTATTCTATTACAACCTTCATATTTGAAGAAGACTAATCTATTACACAACTATAGATATCAGACTAGGGTTTTGAATTTAAACCTTGTCTTGAGTAGACCTGAATCCGGGCCTCACCTTGTCCGCAGAAATTGATGTTGACAAGGATGTGGCACATCATCCTCGTCTACCCTTCTTCAAGAACATGCTCGAAAGCAAAGAAGAAGATCGTTTTGTCCCTCCTGGATAAGCTGTGATTATGTGGGAGGTTGCGGACATGAGCATGTGGCGAGCATGCCTGCTCGCCTATATCAGGTGCGAGCAAAACGTTCAGCTCTCACCATTCTGTCCCCTTTAATAGATGCCTGAGCATCAGCGTCCGCATATTGCTTCGAGCGGACACTATGACATCCCTCCCCTTCGGAGGAGATTTTGGGGATGCATAGGGGACTAATGACTTACTCTTTGCATAAAGCGGTGAGTAGCGTGGAGTGGCAACCATAACTCTGCCGAGCATCTTGAGTCCGCAACGAGCTTCAACTTTGCTCGTGATGTATATGGGGTAAAAGGCTCGTGTCGAGAAGGATGCTCGATTCAATTTGAATGTTTCTTTGAATCGGTAGATTCGGATTCTTCTACGTCTGGGGCATACTAAACCAATCTCCTCCTGAGAATTGTAATGTTTTCCCTTTTTTCTTCTTCATATGTTTTTTCTCTGCTTTTTTCAGCTATCAATATGCCCCTATTTATAGAACTATCCCAAGCTAGTCTTTGCATAACTAGTTTAGTCTTTGGCTTTTTTTTTGCTCCCCTTTGACATCTCTTATTCGAATTTTTTGACAGCTCTTGCTCAAAGATTGACTCATCCCTGCTTGGTTGCCACCACTTGTCAACTCGTTCCGATACGTATCTTCTGTTGACAACTCGTTCTGACACGTATCTTCTGTCTTTTGATAGTGCTGGCCAGCATTTCTTTTCCTGAAAATATGTGTCGAACATAAAGTGTTCTTCTTTCAGGATTGTCCTACTCATTTGAACTGAATGGCTGATTATGTTCGGCCCTTTGTGTTCGTTTCAGCTACATCGGCCATTATGTTCGGCCAACTATGATTACTTCAGCTGTATGGACGATTTTGTTCGGCCAACACTATGCTCGCTAAAGCTATGTGGACGATTTTGTTCGGCCAACACTATGCTCGCTAAAGCTGTGTGGACGATTTTGTTCGGCCAACACTATGCTCTCTATTATTGATAGTATTTTTTCAAATTTGATGCATTCCACGAGTAGGACAATGGGACTCCATTCAGGTCTTCCAAGTCATAGGCCCCGTTTAGCAGACGTTCTGTAACTCTGAACGGACCTTCCCATGCTCGGCCGAACACACCACTTGATACCCCCATTGCTCGCTTTAAAACCAGCTCGCCCACATTGAACCTGCGTGTTCGGACTTTGGAATTGTAAAACTTCTCTGATCTCTTTTTATACATAGCATTCTTGAAATTATCCTCCGTCCTTCTTTCTTTTAACAGGTCTGTACTCAGGGCGAGCGCCTGGTTATTGACGTGCTCTCCGAAAGTCATTGTTCGATGACTTGGAATCTTGATTTCTGCGGGTATAACAACTTCCGCACCAAATGCCAAGGCAAACTGGGTCTCCGCAGTTGATGTTCTGAAAGTTGTTCGATAGGCCCATAATAGTTCAGGCAACTCTTCAGCCCATCCACCCCCATTGGAATTATCAAGTCTGGCCTTGAGGGTATGCTTGATGATTTTATTAACGGCTTCAACTTGTCCGTTTGACTGGGGATAATACGGAGTTGAATAATGTTTTTTTATGCCCCAGCGAGCACAATTCTGTCTGAATTCACTTCCATCGAACTGTTTGCCGTTATCAGTTACTAATGATTGGGGAAGTCCAAAACAACAAATGATATTTTTCCAAACAAAATTCCACATCTTTTGTTCGGTAATTTTGACAATGGCTTCGGCTTCCGCCCATTTAGTATAATAATCAACGGCAACCACATCATAACTTACTCCCGACGTGCCAGTAGGAAATGGGCCGATTAAATCGATTCCCCATTTAGCAAATGGCCATGGGCTATAAACTGACATTAATTCTTCAGGTGGGCTATGAATAAGTGGAGCATGTACCTGGCATCTGTGGCACGCGCGAGCATACGCGAGCAAATCCTTTTTGAGGGTTGGCCAATAATAACCTTGTCTGATTATTTTATGCGCCAGAACGAGCCCACCTGTATGATTTCCGCATACTCCTTCATGGATTTGTTCCAGAAGTACGCGACCTCTTCAGGAGTAATACATTTCAACAGTGGAAGTGAGAAGCTTCTTTTATACAAATGCTTGTCTATGATAGTATAACGAGCAGATTGTAATCTGAGGCGAGTAGCTTGTGCCTTATTTTCAGGGAGAAGTCCCTTTTGTAAGTAACTCAGGATTGGAGTCATCCAAGTCTCTTGTTCGCCTGTTACTTGGGCGATCATAATTCTGGGAACTGATGGCGAACAAGTTGTGACGACCACAATATCTGTTGTGTTCGTCACTCCCTCTGCTGTTGCCAGGCGTGCCAAAGCATCAACGAACGA
Organism: Stenogyne calaminthoides; assembly: GCA_037126765.1. Lineage (NCBI taxonomy): Eukaryota > Viridiplantae > Streptophyta > Magnoliopsida > Lamiales > Lamiaceae > Stenogyne > Stenogyne calaminthoides. Next base: position 17,192,395 of record JBBCBC010000031.1, on the reverse strand, counting down.
ATTACCCAATTGTGGTAATTGCTCTATGAAAACTTGTTCGAAATGCTCGAGCAACTCTTTTGCTAGTTGTTGATATTGTGCCATTTGTTCGCCTCGGGCCTCATACTCGCCTGTCACTTGGTAAACGATTATCTGAGAATCGCTATAAATCATCAACCTCTGAATTTCCATTGTCATTGCCATCTGTAGTCCGGCGATCAAAGCTTCATATTCGGCTTCATTATTTGTAGCTGGGAAATCAAAACGGATGGCTGTTGTAAATGTTTGCCTGGTTGGGCTGATGAGAACTACGCTTGCTCCGGCTCTTAGACTTGTTGATGAGCCATCAACGTACATATTCCGTGGTTGGTCGATAGTTTTTTCGAGCATTCGGGGATATGTCAACTCAACCATGAAATCGGCCATAGCCTGGCCCTTCATTGCTGTTCGCGGAGCGAACGTAATGTCGAATAGTCCTAACTCCACCGCCCACTTTAGTAATCTGCCGGCAGTATCTGGTCGGTGGAGGACTTGGCGCAATGGGAAAGTGGTCAGTACTTCGACTGAGTGATCGAAAAAGTATGGTCGCAATTTTCGAACACTCATCACGAGAGCATATGCTAATTTTTCTAAAGGAAGGTACCGGAGCTCGGCTTCCTTAAGCACTTGGCTTACATAGTAAATGGGCAAGTGTATGGTCCCTTCTGCTCGTACAAGCACATCACTGATTGCATGTTCGGATGCAACAAGATACAGATAGAGTTGTTCGCCTGGGACAGGCTTAGACAGTGTCTGAGTATCTGCAAGGTACTGCTTCAATGATTCGAATGCATCTTGACAATGATCGGTCCACTAGAATTTCCCTTTCTTTAATGTATCGAAGAAAGGTTTGCATTTGTCTCCAGTTCGTGATATAAACCGGCTTACGGAAGCTAAATGTCCGGTTAACTTTTGGACCTCTTTCACATTTTTGGGGGCCTGCATATCGAGCATGGCTTGAATCTTTGTTGGGTTCGCTTCGATCCCTCGTTGACTGACCATATGTCCGAGGAATTTTCCTGAGTGAACCCCAAAGCTACATTTTTTCGGATTTAGCTTCATATTGTACTTCCTCAGTATATCGAACGTTTGTGCGAGGTGGGTGATGTGGTCTTCCTTATGTTCGCTCTTAACCATAATATCATCAATATATACCTCAATCGTTCGGCCGATGTGTTCGTCGAACATTTTGTTCACCAAACGTTGATATGTTGCTCCGGCATTCTTTAATCCGAACGGCATGCGTTGCCAACAGTACATATTCTTTTCACTGCAAAATGCCGTATTCTTTTGATCGTCCAGGTGCATAGGTATTTGGTGATAACCGGCAAATGCATCCATAAAAGTCATGAGTTCGTGGCCTGCTGTATTATCGACTAAATAATCGATATGCGGCATCGGGAAGTTATCTTTCGGACATGCCTTGTTTAAATCCGTGAAATCAATAAATAGCCTCCAAGATCCATTAGACATGCGGACGAGCACAGGGTTCGCAAGCCATCTTGGGCATTTCACCTCTCGAATCAGTTTGTTGTCGAGCAACTTTTTGATTTCACTATTCATTGCCGCATATTTTTTCGGACTAAACTTTATGCGCTTCTGGATAACTGGAGTTTGTATTGGATCAAGGTTGAGGGAGTGGCATGCATGTTTTGGATCAATGCCAACCATGTCCTCGTGCGACCATGCGAACACATCCAAGTTTGCTTGAAGATAAGCAATAATTTCTGTTCGAATTGGTTCAGGTAATTCTGAACCAATGAACACTTCTAACTCGGGTCTGTTCGGGTTGATTTTGATGGACTCCAGTTGTTCGACAGGTGTTGCTCGCTTTCTTTTTTGCTTCCACCGAGGATCTTGGATGGACCCCCGGTGTTCGTCATCAACCTCCATGGGTTCAAAGCCTATGCGAGGTTCTAGGTCCATCTGCTCATTGGGCGGATCAATATTCATTTGATCTAGGAGATCTGGGGCATGAACTGCTACCCTGGATTTTGTGTTCGCGCATTCTGTGTTCGCGCGAGGAGCTGTGCTCGTCACAGTTATGTTCGTCGGAAGATATTGAGGCGAGGCATTTGCTCGCTGGCCTGACTCACCAATCTCCCGTGTTTGCTCCATCATGTTGACAATATTTTGTTTTTCTGGTGCACATGATAGCAAACAATCTCGAGCTTTCTTCTGATCTCCTTTTACGCTACCTGTTCCATCTTGTGTTGGAAATTTAACACAGTAGTAATACGTAGAACAGGCCACTTTAAATTCCTGAATAAACGGGCGACCTAGAAACCCGTTATAGGTTGATGGAGCATCGAAGATTACAAAATCTAGCATTCTAGTTCGTCGGATGTCCAGATTCAGAGTTGATTCTAACTCGACTCCTAACCTAATCATGCCATAGGGTCGGGTTACAGATTCCCCGAAACCCACTATGGTATGATCACATGGTTCAATATAACTGCTCAAGTCCCCAACTTGCTTTTCCATCTGGTGAAGGGTGTTGACGAACAAAATGTTCGCATAAGCTCCGGTGTCAACCAGGAGACGGTGCACCTTCAACCCGAGGAGTCGAGCACTGATGGTTAAGGAGTCATTGTGGGGAGTTATGATTCCGTCGAGATCGTCTTCTGAAAACATAATCTGGTGGGAGGGTGGCGTGCTAGCTGATGTGCTCGCCACCTTCACTTGATGGATGCTTTGCATGGCACGCATCTCCATCTTTTTTTGTCTGTTCGATAATGTTGGTGCCTGGTAACATCCACTCACTGGACCATATTCAGGACGTATCATGTGAATCTCTTGACTTTCTCGACCTCTTCCCACAGTAGGAGGCCCTCTTTTAGATAACTCAAACCTCTTACGTGATTCTTCGAGATCACTGTCAGATGTTTGTTCGGCTTTTCGCTTACCCCTTCGATCTTCTATTTTTTCTGTTCGAGAGTCTCTGCTCACTGGCTTTTTTAAGAATTGGGTAAGACGATTATCTTCGTATAGCTTCCAAAGTTGGCGGAGTAAATCACGGTAATTTTCTGTATTGTGCCCAATGTACTCATGGTAGTTACAATATTTGGAAGCGTTAAGCCGATGTTTATCCATTATGATTCTTCTTGGCCTTTCCAACATGTCCCGATCTCTGATTTGGTTAAAGATTGTTTCCGCTGAAATGCCCAAAAGACTTCGTAGGGCATTTGGTTCTGATCTTTCTTCGAATGGTTTGAATGAGCCTGGGGGTTTGTACCCCCCTTCATTCATCACCTTCTTCCCGAAAACTTTCCTAGTTGTAGGTTCCTGACCCAATCGTGATTGGGCGAGCAAATCTTGCATGGCTATAATTTTGGCCCCTCGCTCTCGGAATTCTGAATATGTGTTCGGTCAGTCTTGGTGCATGGCCTTCCACATATCAGTATTCAGGGTCAGGCCCCCGACCACCGCGAGGATCTTGGCATCCTCTTCGACGGTGGCTCCATCATACAAACATTTATCAAATCTTTCTATGTATGCTCGATCAGACTCACCTTTTAGTTGGGAGAAATGCGCCAACCTTTGTTTTGGCACTGGGCGAGGACACATGGATGAAAAGTGGGACAGAAATTGCTGTCCCAATTGGGCGAAAGATGTGATAGACGCAACTGGCAAAGTAGAAAACCATCTATGTGCTCGATCACCCAAAGTCATGGGAAATGATCGGCACTGTGTTGCGTCTGTGGCCCCCATCGCGATCATAAAGTTTGAATACTTGCTGAGATGGACATGAGGGTCAGACTTAGCATAGAATATGGGAATTGGCGGTCGGGACTTCGCCACTTTCTCTTGTATTTCAGCCGCCATGATAGCTGGTGACAATGGCGAACAGGGTATTGTGCTCGCTCGAGGGTGGCTTTTGGTCGCGGCCAGGTCGGCCTGTAAACCCTCGATGGCTTTTTGCATTTTCACAATTTTTGTGGAACTGACAGACTTAGATCGGGGCTGTTTCCCATCATGAGGACCCAGTGGGTCATGCTCATGATGGGGCAGTCCCCCTTTCCAAGTCCGTGCTTGACTACCCAATCGATGATGGATAGACAATTTTGTTCCAGCCGATTTTATGATCATGAAGATTTGAAGGCGCGGGCATTTTTATTGGTTGTTCCTTTCCTGGATCCTGTCACCTATTATTGCCGATTCGGTCTTTGGCGGAGAGCCTCAAACGTCCAAACGCTGATGGTCTAGATCCTTGAGGCTGTTCGTCATCAGACGTGTCATCAGCTTTTTATTGCCCGCTTCGCGAAATTTTTTTTAACTTGCTCGCTATCAGGTGTACGTGAGCGTCGCTCTTCATGATCTTGAGTTTCTAATTTGGCCAACTCTTTTTCAGCCCTCTCTTTCTGCGCTCGCAGCAAGAAAGTGATGGCCCTTGTTGTGGCCGCCGGATCATTCGCAATATCCTCGAGATTAGTAATCTCCACTCCCTGATCTTTATGAGGCTGGCGCTGAGCCTCTTTCCGGTCATGAGGTCGACTTTGTCCTGACCTCTCCGTTTGTGTATTGCTAGATTGAGGCATTTTATTTCTTTTTTCTGCGTCGGCTCACTAAGGGTTCGTGTATGGATTGGTTTTTGGTAAAGTACCCTCCTTCTAGCGCCAGTTGTCGCGAGTCGTTTTTTATCAAGAGTATTATGTGGCTAATTTGATAACAACTCGCAAACAAAACATGCACGTGTACGATAAGCTGTGAATAAGATGAATTTGTTGACCCAGTTCGCCAGGAAATGACTACTCTGGGGGCATACCAAGCCAGGATGTGGTATTACGAGCTTTACACGTACAATATTTGATACACCTTATGAAGATGAATCATTACAGATGAAGATAATTTGGAGAGTTAGCCTCTGGGTGCTAGGGTTTCTAGTATGAATAAATGATCACTCAAATTTTTTTTTGTTCCTCACCTCTCAAGCGTGGGTATCACTATTTCTGGGAGATTTTTTAGAACCCCTTTCTTTTTCTTTTTTCTTCCTTTATAGCACTCCGACAAGCATGAGCTGGAGACTTTGGGTCATGCATGAATCCAGATGATATTGCCACGTTCCCAACTTCGTCTTCTAGATTGATCTTGGAGCTTACTTGTCTGTAAGGCACTCCTTTGGTCGTCCAAATTAATCTTTTGCTCGGTGGGATGTTTTGTTCGCCCCTTTAACCATGTCAGTTTTATGCTGGACTATTGTCCTCCTCGAGCACACTGAGCCCTCAGTATGTTCGGGTCTTGGATATCGAGTGTCGAGCACTCGACCGCCCGAGATGCACGAGTCTTGAGAATGTTGTCTTTGCGAGCATTCTGACTCTCAGGATATCTGAGGGTTTCAGGATCTCTGGGCTGCGAGCATTCTGACTCTCAGGATATCTGAGGGTTTCAGGATCTCTGGGCTGCGAACATACTGACCCTTAGGATATCTCGGTGTGAACATCTTGACCCTCGGGATATCGAGCCTTCGGGATATCCGAAATAACATCTTGACCCTCGGGATATCACGAGCCTTCGGGATATCCCGAGTTTTTTCGGGATATCATTTGCCGAACATCTTGACCATCAGGATATCTGAGCTTTCCAGGATATCTGAGCTTTTTCAAGATATCTGAGCTGCGAACATACTGACCCTCAGGATATCTGAGCTTTTCAGGATATCTGAGCTTTTTCAGGATATCTGAGCTGCAGGATATCTGAGTCTTTTCGACTTGGCTCTTTTAACTCCTCTTTCCTGATCTGAGTAGCGAATACTTGTCCACTGAGCATGATTATTTTAATAGATATTATACGTGTCGTCTTACGTGTTCGATTAATCCTGAGTTATTATATCGAACATAACACTGACTATCCAAGATAGTTTACTCACTTCTTCTCTAGAGCTTTCTGACTACCTCAATGTAGTTTACTAACTCTTTACAACTCCAACTCACCAACAATCACACTCAAACTACCTTACAAAGGGTTTGAGGTTTCTTGGTTGGTTTCCAACTAGGATGAGATATCCTTTACAATTAAGTACAATGCAAAGGCTAGGATATCTCTACTAAGCTTTGGATATATCTTATCAAAACTAGGCTTAGTGAATGAGCTCTCTTCAATGTAAAGCACTTGGGAAATTCTTGGGTTTTCGAGTGCTTCAACTTGCAATAATGAGTTTGAGCTTTTGAGTTGCTTACAAATTTCCCGTAACCTTCAATGTAGAGGGTCACAAGTATTTATAGGCATACACCAAGGTCACTCTTGAAAAACTATCCGTTGGAAGAGATAGCTCCATGAGTTTCCTCTTATGGTGTGTGATGAACGACTATATTTAGGGTTTGACACTCCCTAGCATGTTTTAGGCAAAGTGCTTTTCATGCAACCCGATCCACCACTTTTTGCGATGCGGAACATAGTACTCTTGACATGCTTGATGACTGTCACTTTCGATGTCGATAAAATGCATGTTGTCTTCCTCTACGATTGGTCATTTGTCTTCGATTAAATGTAGACAAACATAACGGCTCTTTTTGGTCAATATCTCTGAGTGATATAACATTAACAACACTTAGTTTTAGTTTCTTTTGTCTGCATCTGAATGTCTTGGGCAATATCTATTTTTCTAAGTAATCGTGTTCTTCTCAGTATTGTATCCTTCAGATAGATATTTTCAGTGCCTCGGAACATTCAGGTTATACTGAACATTCAGTATATTACTGAGTCTTCAGTAATTACTGTGCCTTCACTATCCTTTGTCTTCAGTCTTCAGTCTTTTGTCTTCTATCTTATGTGTCTTGAGTCTTGATGTCTTACGAGTCTTCGATATCTTCACAGATATCTTCCGAGATATCTTTTCTGATATCTTGAGTCTTGATTTCTCGATTTCTGCTTGAGTCTTGATTTCTCGATTTCTGCTTTGAGTCTTGATTTCTCGATTTCATCTTGAAACTTGAAACTTCGATTTCATCTTGAAACTTCGGTTTCTTGAAACTTCTTGAGTCTTCAGAATCTTCAGAATCTATCCTGATCTATATCTGCTGACTATACATTGTGCAGATAACATCCCGAACACTCTAAAACTGAATCCTGACTCAACTATCAAGTTTATCCTGAACATGTCATACTTAGGGGTTTTGGGATCTAATCAAAATCTTCTTTATTAAATTCATCTCCCAACATAAATTATAATGGACTAGGATCCATAATCCTACTATCATAATATCTGCTTTGGCTGATTACTATAATAGTAGAACTGGTAGGTCTCTAAACCAATTGCAATACTGCAATTCCTAGTTGATTGGACCTAGTTCAACCGGATGTCCCTTAACTTTTGTTTCCCTGCTTTGGCTGGTGAAACAAAGTTAAGTTGGTTTACAACCATCAAGTGACGACACTATGTGTCCCTATAAAAGTCCCGTTGAATGTAGATCTGAGTAAATGACTTTGGTCTTAAATACCCAACTAAATCCCCGGTTTACTTTTAATTTTGATGGAAAACATCATTTCAGTTTAATGAAAACCATATTTTGGTGAGGAACATTTTAAAGGCGGGGTATTAATTGCTTAATCGAAATCCATCATGATGTCTAAGTCATATTTGAGCAATTATTGGGCGCCGCCTACCCAAACATGACATAAGCGGACTGAAAAGTATTTTCGGCTCCGTCTAACCAAGCATTTAATACGGTCCGATAGATATATTTGGGCGCCGCTTACCCAAGCAATAATAATGCGGACAAAAATTGCTAACGAATTTAATAAGCAAGTTAACGAGTGGGATTTAATAACCCTTTTAAATTCTGAATTTTAAAATCCAATTTTAAAATTCTATATACTGTTATTAAAATTAATTAATCAAATTAATTAAAAAATAAAATTCAATTTTATTTCAGGACTTAAAATTAATCTTTATTAATCTTAAATCAAATTTTAATTGTTTTATTTGTTAATGGCTCATGTGCAAGTTTCGAAAATTGCACGGAAGGGCCTGTCCTAAATTTAATTTCGGCACAGTCCTTCCCCTCTTCATCGCTCGGTTTCCAAAATCGTTTTCCGATTGGGTCATCCAAATCAAACATCCAACAATTCATCAGTTTGTCAGAATTATTCAAAATTCTCAAAATTGTTCCAATTATCAGGGTTTAATCAGATTTCAGTTTAACCAGTTTCAAACCAATCCAAATATCCCAATCAGCAACACACCAGAATTCAAAATTCATCAGAAGAACAACTCAGGTCAAGAACACACATGCATCGAAAAACAAGGGACAAATCGAACATTGAATCAAGTCAACGCACGGACGCGAGTAGTCGTCGCCGCCTTTGCGTGTGGGTTACTCGCTGCAGCGAACAAAATAACTAGGTGGGGCCGCGCGTGAAGCCGCAACCCCTTTCGTTCGAACCGGTTCGAAACTAGAGACAACATAATCGAATCGGCGGCGTTCCGCCACTGATTCGTCTCGATTCCGGTGGCGCGCCGCCTAGAATCGAATCAAAAATGGATAGGAGGGTCAAGTTTTGAAGAGATTCAAGCAGCGGGTCTCAAATCGAGGCAAATCGGTGGCGCACCACCGCGATTTGAAGCGATTTGAGGGCGTACCGCCGGAAATGAGGCGAAACCAGAGGAATCGCATCTCAATCGCGACGAGGACGACGAAAGCGTAATCGGTAAGGCTGGTCCCCGTGCGATCGACGCGAGTTGTGGCCCAAGGCCACCAGCTCAAGCGCCGTCGCCGTGGCCCACGCAAACTAGAAAAGTACAGCGGCGGAGGCGGGAGGGTTTCTCCAAGAAACCCTAGTTTTTGGGTGTGTTGAAGACGAAAGGGGGCCGAAAACAAATAGGGGTGAATCTCATCTATTGAGCGCGCCCCTTTGCACAAATAAATTCATATGGTGCGGTCAACTCCCGAGACCGCACCGCACAGTTTATAAAAAAAAATTAATTTTTATAAAACATAATTTATGCAATTAATTAAAAAGCCTGAAGCTTTGATACCACTGTTGGGTTATAGAGGCACGTAAACACGTAATATATGCGCAACAGAATAAATAGTTCACCAACAACGAACAGTTAATTGCATAAACAAGTGCGATTAATCATAACAAGAAATCTTAAAGCAATTGGACGACAGATTTCTCAACTATGGTATCCACGTAATTCTCGTGGACAAACTTGCACAGATCTGCCAGTGTTGAATCTGAGACAAAATTTGCTAGGAAAATTCATATTCTAGATTTTATGGAGAAACTGGGTTTTTTCTTAAAACAACGTTAATTTATGAATCCTAGGATGTCATATATATAGAGAGAGATTGACTTAAATCTTATGCAATCTTTATTAGGAAGATAATCCATAATCTTGCAAAACAAATCTCAAAGATATGTTTTTCTCTACGAATATTTTCCTACAATAATATTCCATAAAATTATTTTGGGATTCCTATTTAATTAAATCTAATTTAATTAAATAGTAATAATAATTAATTCTAAATTAATATATTATTAATTCTCCATAAATTAAATATTAAATCTAATTTAATACTTAATCAACCAACCATAATTCGTACACGGGAGTTACTTGTTGTGTGACCCATAGACCCTCATATATCGAGCGATTAGTCAAACTAACGGTCATAATTGAACACTAGACAATAAATCAGGCATTCTCAATATATGAGGTACGTTGCGAGAAACGTGCAACTACCTGTAACTGTAACATGGGCTATTACGATTTTCTCCTTTCATTCACGAATACTCGACTAGTCTTGAACATGTTGAAGTGTCTATTCAAATAACTTAATCGATTTATCTCCAATCACTAATTGATCACTTATGTCTCACTTGGCCACAAAGTCCAACTTGACGTGCATTGACCAATGACTTTGATCCAATTATGATGAGAAGATGAGTATTCTCTCTAAATCCACTTTGAGGAATGAATCCTTTTCTTGACTCAACTACCACGCACATGCACTTCGTGATGAACCCAATCCAAGCCATATCTACCCATGACGGGTGCAAGCATCGGTCATGGTCAAAGTTCACCACTCCATACATATAGTGCATATTGACTTCAAGTCAAAGGAGTATCTCATCGCTCCACTAACCGAGACACCCGTAGACACATATAGTGGAACTACATCAAACGGTTGCTCGGATGGGTATACCAATACCCTCTAAGGTATTTGTGCATCCATCATGAGATACTTAGCATCTCGTAGTAAGTGAGATCTTACTACACTCTCTAAGAATATGATGCAGATCGCACACCAATCTCCATTGCATCATCAATATCCCATTCTTGATGATCCTTGATCGGGGCTATTTGAGAATCATGCTTAAGTCATCTAAGTTCTCACTCATTCAATGACAACAGTGATTCAAGGGAACACAGATAAGAACAAATGCAAACAATCAAACATAATATTCTAATGAGTGCAATGCCATACATTTAATATTAAACAAACAATAATATTAAACCAACACTGAATATTATCTTAGTATTATTTCCATACAAAGAATTGTCTTTAGGACACTAACACTAACAACATTGACTAAGTCTCTAGAGCACTCATGAAAAATTAGGCACTCGCATGACCTATTTGCGCACAATCGCTTTGTGCAACAAAATAAACAAATGTAATGTAATGAATAATCAATTTAATTTACAACAATGAGTCTTTGGTTCATAGAAACTATTTGCTTCACCAATAGCAATTTATACCTTATCTTTCTAGGTATGGTTCATAGTCCAAAAAACACCAAATTCGATACATTACATAGCCCTGTGATACCCAGATGTTATCTTATTTTATTTTGGTATTTTATAAATCTTTCTTTGATGCTTTATAAATGATTTTGAAATAGGTGGGTATTGTTGTAAATTATTTATGTATTTCAAAATTATTTTAAGCAGATAATTTATTTTAACTTAATATTTAACTAAATGAAAGTTTATTAAAATGTTATCTTTTACAAAGTAAAATATTTTCATTATTTTTCAAGTCTGTTTTAACCGCATATCTGATTTGTTTACAAAATAATATCAAATTAATTATCTCCTTAACCGACTATACTATTATTTTGGTGTCCACCAAATTCTACTCTTAAAAATAGTTTTACGCGTTTAATTTTGGAGTCAATATTACTTGGAGAATATATCTCCTATATAGTATAAGCTTGTCACAACCGTTTCATTTGGCTCTTTTATGTGGCTCTTTGCTGGGTTTATACTATTTTATTGCTTATGATCCTAAATTTATTTCAGAAGATTTGTTGAATTCTGAAGGATTGCTAAGTGTAAACTCTTAAGTACAGCGCCCAATTAGTTTGGGAAATTTCCCAGCCTCCCTCAGAATTTCTTTGCGATAATTGATTTGGGTCGAATTGATGAATAATTCTAAGGTACGAATTTTGAAACTGTGATTTGAACTGTTATAACATAGAATTGATGTTGCTGAATGCTTGACAGGTTTGTAGATTTTCGATCTTGTTGTGATTTATTTAGAGCTGTCAACACGGGCTGACGGGGCGGGGCGGGCCAAAATCCGCCTTTTGGCGGGGCGAGGCGGGGCTGGCTAAAATTTTGGCGGGCTGCAAAATCTCAACCCAACCCATTAATTGGCGGGTTGCGGGTTCAGGCGGGCCAGTCCACTATTATATTTTTAATATTATTTTATATTTTAAAAAATTATAAATATGTAATTTAAAAGCTCTAAATACATTAAATTCATCAAAGTCAAATGAAATCCAACAATTTATGTTGGTTATTATCACTACAAAAACATTAAAATAAAATATTTCTCATTAATAAAATTAATCATTCATTTTTCACAAATATAACTTCATATAAATTGAAATTTATCACTAATCAATCATAATAATTTATAAACATAATCTTCTACATATTAAATTTTTCATCTACAAACATAAACTTTCAAAATATTCCAAAAAATAACATTATAATTGCTAAAATATATAATAAAATAAAAAAATTAAAAATTATTTTAGGAGGTAGGCCGGCCCGCCTAGGCCCGCACCCAACCCTCCAAAACCCGCTGCCCATTAATAATATCAACGACTTTATTCAACTCATGCAGATACTGAAATATAAGAGTAATCTAGATTTGGAATAGTTTAATACCCGAATTCGAAGTTTATTTTTATGATATTAATCATAGTGAAATAAAAAAATAAAAATTCTCAACTATTGGTGACATATTTAACTTTTGAGTATGTGTGATTTGGGGTCGATTGAGATGATTAATCTTTATGAAAGTTTATATCCAACAGATTAATGTCATGTATATAAGAATGTTTTTACCCTTTGTTTCTCTCATGTCCCTTCAGTTATCACGACTAATACTCTTTTATAATATAAATCACACCATTCATGAGTCACACCCTTTAGTGTTATGCGTAATACATTTTATAGTTAAAAATCAGACCTTTAAATATCACAATTAATATCCTTTAATAATATAAGTCACACTATTTAGCCAATTTCACAGATTTTTGTGTGAAACTTGTTCACTCCATACTTTTATGTTTATTGAAGGATCTTGAAGATAATAGGTTCTGAATTTTTGGCTTTAATTTGAATATCTCTTGAATACGGCCTTGCCTAGTATCAAATTACATGCCATGTTACACATGATAACCTGATTATGTAATTTAGCCTATGGACATATATAGTACGAGACATCCATCCTTATATATATGCTCATTGCTATAAAAATTAAATGTTAGTCACTAAAAAAAAAAGCGGACTTTAACGACGGCTACAAAAATCGTCACTAGTAGCGCGATGGATTAAGTCAGACGGTTAAAGTCACCGTAATTAGCGACGGTTTTGGTAACCGCCGCTAATAGCGACGAAATAGCGGCGGTTTAGCGACGGAATATTCAAACCGGGTTAAATCGGGTCGTTTCGCGACGGTTATATCCGTCGCTAAAGTCGGACCCGGAGCACGAAGCATCTCGGCACTTGGACCACCGCCCATACCGAGTTTAGCGACGGTTTTTTGAACATAGCGACGGTTTCTGACTTGAAATTAAGTATCCATCGCTAATCCGTCGCTAAATTCCAATTATATAACCTGCGTGTTCAGATAGAAAAGTATTACTTGTTTAAATAGAAAAGTATTACTTGTTTAAGTAGAAAAATATTACTTGTTTAAATATAAAAGTATTACTTGTTTAAATAGAAAAATATAACTTGTTTAAATAGAAAAGTATTACTTGTTTAAATAGAAAAGTATAGCTTGATTAGATGAAAAGTATTACTTTTTAAATAGAAAAGTATTACTTATTTAAATAGAGAAGTATTACTTGTTTAGAAGGAAAAATATTACTTGTTTAAATAGAAAAATATATATATTTTTTTAAAAAAACAAGAGAAAATTATATATTTAATATAATATAATTTAATTTTAATTTATATAAAAAAATTATTATATAAAAATGTGTTTGAATTAATAAATAAGATAATTGAAATAGAGAATTTTAAAAAAAATTGTTAAAAAAATATTTTTTAGGACATATAGAAATAAATTTTATTAAGTAAACACAAAAAAATAAATGCCCGAGCGGAATTGATCCCCGCTCAGGCGCCTAAGGTCCCGTGTTTGGTCCCCCATGGGAGCGAATAATTGCCTCAATTAATTGGGATGCTTGAAGGCTTATATATGAGATGCTTGGTGGTTGGGTTCGACATGGTCCGTAGTTCGGGTGGTTCGGTGCCCACCAGGGCGCCCCCGGGCTCGGGTTCGAACCACCGTGAGCCATTTTTTTTCCAAAAATTCACGATATAGCGACGGATATAGCGACGAACACTAATGGTCGCTAATAGCGATGGAAGTCAGTCGTCGCTAAACTGTCGCTATATTTTCGACGGTATAGCGACGGTTATTCTGACCCGGGTCCGAAACCATATGTCCGTCGCCAAATCCGTCGCTATTTGGCGGCGGTAAAAACTGTCGCTAATTAGCGATGGTTAATTAACCGTCGCTAAATCTTAGCAACCCTCGGTTTCCCGATGGTTACAAAATCGTCGCCAAAGCCACTGCTACTCTGTGTAGAACCGTCGCTAAAATCGTCGTTAAATCCCGTCTTTTTTGTAGGAGTGACACTCCTGAGAATCAGGTTCATAGTGTGACCTTTAAATCAATATAATTTATATCAATTAATTACGACAGCGTCGACGTCATCATCGCCACGTCTTCATCCAGGAGGTCTTCGTCTTCGTTGAAGATTGCGGCGGCGTCGATGGGGTCGCCGGCGGAGGCCATCGAATTAATATGTAGGATTAATATGTCTACAAATCACAGTATAATATTCTTGCTATATAAAACTCTCACTTGTGCTATGTAAAACTCTCACTGTTATTAAGTAAAACTCTCACTGTTGCTAAGTAAAACTCTCACTTTTGTTCACAAAAACTCTCACTGTTGCTATGTAAAACTCTCACTGTTACTAAGTAAAACTCTCATTTTTGTTCACAAAAACTCTCACTGTTGCTATGAAAAACTCTCACTTTTGTTCACAAACTCTCATTGTTACTAAGTAAAACTCTCACTGTTATTAAATAAAACTCTCACTGTTACTAAGTAGAACTCTCACTTTTGTTCACAAAAACTCTCACTGTTGCTATGTGAAACTCTCACTGTTATTAAGTAAAATTCTCACTTTTATTCACAAAAACTCTCACTATTGCTATGTAAAACTCTCATTGTTATTTAGTAAAACTCTCACTGTTGCTAAGTAAAACTCTCACTGTTGCAATGTAAAACTCTCATTGTTATTAATTAAAACTCTCACTGTTATTAAGTAAAACTCTCACTTTTGTTCACAAAAACTCTCACTGTTTCAAAAAGAAAAATGACAAATACGAACAGTTGTTGGTCCCGGTGCAAACGAGTCTTACACGTGTATGGGGGGGGGAATACACGTGTTCAGTGTTTTTAAAACTTTTTCTTACTGAGGTCAGCTTGGGTCAGATAATCCTGAAGATTAGGTTCTGAGAAGCACAAATCGCTCTGAGTCAAAGTCTCATCGAGACAGTGATCCCGAAATCTTTTCGAGATACCTCGGATAATCCCAACCGAGTCCTCGAAGTGTCGAGATCCCGAAGTTGCTTGGATCGATAACTAACATACCAATCCTCGGAAGAGAGTTCGGGTTTGGTAACTATCTGTTCTAGCTACTTTCGATCGTCTTGAAATGGTTGGCCCTTAGTTTAAACTCGTTTTTATGCTTTCTTTGAAAATCTTCCCTTTATGAAATAGTGATTAGGCGTGATTCGATTATGCAACTTCATTGGATTGATTCCAACCAATATCGATGAAAAGTACGCTTTCAAAATCAAGTCAATGCAATTTAAAGCCGCGATAAGGAAAGCAATAAACACAACAATTATAGTGGTTCGAGACTCAAGCTCCTACATCCACTCTCTCGATCCTCGAGAGAAATTCACTAATCACTTGAGCTTTTACGACTACCTCGCGTGTTTACTTACTCAACTTCGGCCTCGAGTTTTTACGACTACTCCACGTAGTTTACTTACTCAACCCGACCTTGAGCTTTTACGACTACCTCCGTAGTTTACTTACTCAAACATAAACAAGCTTTCAGACTACCCCTGTAGCTTACTAACTTCTCCTCTAGAGTTTTCAGACTACTCCGCGTAGTTTACTAAATCTTTACAACTCTTCTCACCAACAAACACACTCCAACTACCTTCTCAAGGGTTTGGGGTTTCTCGGTTGGTTTCCAACTAGGATGAGATATCCTTTACAATTAAGCACAATGCAAAGGGTTAGGATATCTCGACTAAGCTTTGGATAATTCTTATCGAGCTAGGCTTAGTATATTGAGCTCTCTTCAATATAGAAGCACTTGGGAAATTCTAGGTTTTTCGAGTGCTTTAACTTTTGGAAAAATAAGTTTGAGCTCTTGAGTTGCGTATAAATTTCCCGTAAACTTACAATGTAGAGGGTCACCAGTATTTATAGGCATACACCAAGGTCACTTTTGAAAACTATCCGTTGGAGAGATAGCTTCGTGAGTTTCCTCTTATGGTGTGTGAGAAACGGCCATATTTAGGGTTTGAAACTCCCTAACACGTTTTTAAATAGACTTTCATGTAGCCGGTCTTCACTTTTTTGCGATCTGAACTTTTGTACATCGACATCTTTTTTTTATGACACATCAACGCCGATTATCGGTATGGTGCATGATGTCGTCTTCCTCTTTTTGACTTTTGTCTCCGGTTAAAGGTAGATACCTTCAATCCGGCTCTTTTTGGTTACAAACTCGAGTTTGATATAACCTTAACAACACTTGACTTAGTTCCTTTTTGCGCATTTGAATGTCTTGGCAAATATCTATTTTCTAAGGAATCGCGATCTTCTCGATGTTGCATCCTTCCGAGATAGATATATTGATTGCCTCGGAACATTCGGGTTCATCTTGATCATTCAATACCTTCTTGAGTCTTCGATAATTCTTGTGCCTTCAGTATTCTTGATCTTCAATCTTGATCTTGATCTTGCGTCTTGAGGTCTTCGAGTCTTGAGTCTTAAGACATCTTGGTTGGCTCTTGAATCTTCATCTTGAGTCTTGATTTCCTCGATATCTCATGAGTCTTGATATCTCGATTTTCACACTCGGTCTTGAGAACTTTTCGGTTTCATCTTCAAACTTGATTTCTTGAAACATCTTGAGTTCTTCGAGTCTTGAGAACCTATCCCGAACTATATCTCTGCGACTATACATTTTGCAGATAACATCCTGAATACTCTAAAACTGAATCCTGACTCAACTATCTAGATCATTCTGAACATGTCATACTCAGGGGTTTTGGGATCAAATCAAAATCATATATCTTTATTAAATTCATCACCCAACAATTTACCCCTTTTTGATGATGTCAAAACCTATCTTGTTACAAACATATAACCTATACTCAGGTTTCAGTTTATCCTATTACAAGATTGGTTGTCTCCCAACAATTTCTCAAATCAGAGAAACTCCTAACAATTTCAGAGAGTCTCCCAACAATTTAAATCATTCAACAATTTCTTCAGTAGTGAATCTCTTTAAGTAGTTCATTACCAAATACTTAAACAATTTCCCCCATATTCAGACAATTTCCCTTTATCAACATACAATCAGTTCAGAGACATTCATTCAGCATATCAAAATAAAAGACATGTAAATAAGATAATGAGATATTATCTTGTGAGCATAAATGATAAATCTTCATTGATGATGAGTATACCATTACAGCTTACAATGAAACTTATCAACAAAATCAAAAAGACAAAAAATTTAAAGATTACAGAATCTTCTGAGTCTTCAGTCTTTAGTCTTCAGATTTGGCTCTTCAGTTTGCTTCTTTCTCAACTTCATCAGCGGGCACCTCCAGGTCGAACATTCCGAAAAATCTCTTCTTCAGCTCATTTCTCTCCTTAATAATATCCGGACTGTTTCCTGTTAAACCCAACTGACCAGCATACTGAGCAATTTCTTGAGTAATGGCCTTCTCATTTACCAAGCCATTACCAAGTCTCGGAGGAGGATAGGAATATGGACCAGGGGCTACTATCTGTACCTCTCCTTCATCCACAAGGTTAATCCAGATCTGTAGATACTTTGGATAGAAGGTTAGGAGATATTCAATGAATGCTTCATTCTGATCTGAGCTTTCCCCTCTCCATTCCCTGAGAACATCATAATTGAACCAGAAGGTTCTCTTGACTTCTTCCCACATATCGTTGAGTTTGATAGGCATCCATTTATCAACGTGGGGCCACTTTAGTGCTTTTGATGTCCCTTTCCTCTTGCTCGCAAAACTTCACGAATTCACTCATTCGGCTTCGCTCTTCTATCTATCTTCTTTTTCGATCGATCCTGAGACGCTCCAGAGACCGGGCGGCGGACTTTCTTAGCTTGTTCTATTTGGAGTGTCTTCAGAGCATCTCTCGTGTTGAAGACTTTCTTCTGAGGTTGAGACCAGATTCTTCCGTTTCTTCATCATCCAGAATCAGCTTTCTCTGGATTGGCTTAGAAGCCTTTGCATGCTTGCTTTCAGGTTGAACAACGCCCAAGGCTTTCCTCTTTATAGGCAAATCAGCAGCAACTTGGCTTGTTCCAACCTTTGCTCTAGCACTTTCGGTTTCTATCTTGCAACATCAAGCATGGTTTGCTCAGAAACTCGAGTGTAGATAGGCTTCTCCACCTGAGCGAATTTCAACTTCTCAATAGCTTCGACTTCTCTTAAGGCTTTGGCTAGGTTATACATTTTAGCATCTTTAAAGCCTTCTTCTCCAAAGTCGTGCCATGAACTTTCCGAGGTCTTCACCTTCCTTTTCCCCCTTCTTGTAATCAATTTGGAAGAAGTCCGGAGAGTGTCTTTGTGTCCATGTGATATTGCTCTTTGCTCACACAAATAACCTCTCCTTATATCTCGATCTTGTTCGTCTTCCAAAATCCTTAGATGGTTCTTGGCCACGTAAAAATTCTTGAGATAAATGGGCAACCGGCCGAGAGTGCTTCTTTGAACATCTCTGTCATCTTGGTCATGAACATTGAGCTCATTTCCTCAACAAAGCAGATTTTATCATCACTTCATTCCTCTCTCGCCAATTTCACCTCTAGAAATGCAATGACTCTGGTGTATACGTTTCATTTCAAAGATCGAGCTCGACCTTGACTCCCCAAACTTTTCATTAAGCTTATCTTCCATGGAGGTCATCTGTGAGGTCGAGTATTTTGGATTAGCACCACTCAAAGAGTGACTAAGACCTTCCATCTTCCGAGCTTGATTGGCAATGTTTCTTCCATCCCGAGCAATCTTGATCATCATTGGCTCAACCTTCTCAAGTTTCTCCATCAAGGGAGTGAGATCAATCTCAGGAACCTTCTGCACCTTCTGTGTTGTTTGATCATCCTGAAGCTTGACCATCCCGAGCTCCGATCTCCAATGAGCCTCGATCATTTTATCGAACAATTGAAATTAAAGATAGAACTTTCAAAGAACTTTGGCATAATTGTTAATAGTGCCAAAAGGTACCTGAAGAGTGTTAGCTTCAGTCTGAGGTTGACCAATTTCAGGTTGATCAGCAACAGAAGTCTCATTTTCCATCTGAGACTGATCCTCATCGTCTCCCTGTTGGTCCCGATCTCCATCTTGAGATTTGTCTCCGCTGCTAGGGGCACCAACTTCAAATAGCTTTTCCTCATTAACTTCCTCTCGAACCGCTCATCAAAATCGGAGTTTTTCATCCTGAGCTTTGTCCTTCTGAACCCTGAGAAGTCGGTCAGAAAGGCTGTTTCCTCATTCCACCAGTCTTCACCTCTGAAAGCAGCAATATCAAGCATCTCGGGAAGAGTCTGATTGAGGATGAACACAGTTGTCCTTAATCTAAAGAAAACATCTTGCAGATCAGGGTATGAGCTGAGCTCAGGGTAGCGGTCAAGAATGAACCGTTCCCCCTTACTCCTCCACTCGCCCTTTTTCACCTCGCCCTTCTTCCATCTCGGGCTCTCTCGTTCGTTCGAAGCTTCACCTGGCGAGGATCAAGAAGTAGATCACTTTCGAGAGCTCATCAAGAATATTACGCTCCTAAGTCTCGGCCTGACCTCTGAAGGTTGTGCAATCAGTCCTCGGTTTGCATCCGAGTGGGTTCCCGAGGCTGGTGGCATTTCCTCGATTGACTCTGAGTTGGCTCGTCTATTTGTCTGGTAAGACTTCTTCTTTGGTAGGAATCTCGAGGGCTGAGTTCCTTTGAAAATTTCCCCGAGAAATTTTTTTTGAACTTAGAGATGTCTCAAGCACCTCAGAGAAGACCTGCTCCTCAGTCTGTTCTTGTGCCTTTGAGATAACCTGAGCCAAAACTTGCAATGGCGAACTCTGAGCGGTTTGGCCCTCAGGTTGAATCTCCTCAGAATCACTGACATCTTCATCGGTGAGAACCACCAATCTTCTCAAGCTTTGGGGGCAAGGTTCTTTTTATTCATTATTTTTGCACCTGCTCCATCTTTGCTTCCAACAAAACCTTCCCCGGGTTTGTTGAGTCTCTTTTTCACCATTAACCTCTATTCTACCTTCTTTTCTCTCTTCCCCCTGATGACCTGCTTCTTTGCAACAATGGGCTTAAAGAGAATTTTGGACTTAGGGAATGGGGTCGAATTGGCGAAGATATCCTCCTCCTCTCTGCACATCTCCAAAATATAAGCAATTTTGGTGGCATGGTGGATCTTGCCTTTTATTGAGATCACCCCGTCAACCTTCTTCAAAACTTTGGTCTGCTTTCACTCACCCGTCAATCAAAAATTTCAGCCGGTTTAAGTCGGTGGTGGGTGAGGCCTCGATTAACGCCATCAATCCGAGCTTGGTAATCGATCCGCTCAAAACTCCCCAAAAGACTCATGATGCTCTTGCTCACAATATCCATCAAAACTTCGATATTGTGGCTTCAAGTGTCTCTTATGCAATGTCGCCTCAAATTTAACAGATACTCAAAGAATCCTATCTAAGTACTCCTCGCTTCTTCCCCGACATATACATAGCAGATCCTCTCCTTTATCACGTGAGCTCAAAAACATCATTGATTTTTTTTAACTATATACAAATCCCTCTCAAAATCGATGTATTTGGACGACTGCTCTAAATGTGATATAGTAATCTTAGAATGCATACAGTCCTCTTCATCTATCTTCAAGTTATAGATGAATTCGATTACCTCTTTCGCAAACTCCCCGTCCGGTGCAGTTTACTGCGACTAGATGGGTGAGTTTAGCCAGTCGAATCATGTGTAGAGCCTCCTCTTCTGGCTTTGAGTTGGTTGTGCTTTCGAGTTAGACAACGAACTCGTACCATGGCTTGTTGGTTTCGGCTAATCTCTCGAACAAGGTTGTGGCCATTTTAGAGATTGATTGAAGAAATGAAGCTTTAGGGTTTGGGAATTTCTGGGCAAAGGGATTTTTAATTTCAGAGGATTTGGGAATGAAGGGTTTGATAAAATTTTTGCTTGAATGGCTTATTGGGGTATATATAGCTTCGAGATCGTGGGGAATCGCGTTGGTTAGGTGAAAAGCAACGGTTGAGATTAATCATGGATTAATCGTATATATCTGAACAGACGATCTCCGAAAAGTAAGCCGCCAAAACATCCTCATTGGTCATTAATGTAACAGAGCATTAAATGACTGTTGACCTTCTTCGGAATTTAAAATGATCCCGCCCAAAAACATTCCTCAGGTGTTTTGTATTTATTGCGAATGATTACTGAGTTTTACTTGAGCAATAAATGAGTCGCATGAGTCATTACTTCTTCAGACTAATTTCTCTCTATCAGTCTTACTGAGTACTGACCTTGATAAAATGTCAAGATAATATCGAAAATCTTGAATGGGTTCGATTAATTAGCTCTTGAAATCTTGACCTTGAAGAATCTGAAGTTTCTGAGACTCCGATTCAAGATTTCCATTTTATCCTCGAGCTTCTCAATAGAATTCTGAGAAAACTTTCATGCATCTGAAAATCTTCAATTTTTCAGATTTTACTCTATACACCTGGTTCTAACATCCCTAACTCAACTGAAAGTTCCTGAAATCTTGATTCAGCCAAAGGTTTAGTCAAGATATCGGCTCTCTCTAATCAAGATGAATTTTCTCCATCCTTATGTCCTTCTTCTCCGACATGATCTCGATGAAGTGATGTCGATATCCACATGCTTGCATCGGTGTGCAATACCAGATTTTGTGAAATAGTAATGGCACTATTATTGTCACAAAATATTGGTACTTCATTGGCTACAATTTTATAATCCCTTAATTGTTGTCTGAGGCAAAGAATCGAACACAAAGAACTTCCTCGCGCAACCATGTATTCACTTTCAAGATACTTGATGCTATCGAGGTCCGCTTTTCTTCAAAACCAAGATATCGGCCTATTTCCTAGGAATTGACAAGTTCTGTAGTGGACTTCCGTCAATCCCGCAAACCTCCATAATCGAGATCCGAGTAACCCGTTAATCCAAGGTTATCATCACCGGATACCATAATCCTCTATTCATCGTGCCTTTAAAGATACTTCAAGATCTTTTTGGCGACCTCCATGTGACTAGCCTTAGGATTAGCTTGGTATCTTGCACATATCCCAACAACAAATGTTATATCCGGCCTACTTGCTGTAAGATAGGCAATGATCCAATGATTCCTCTATAATCAGTATGGCTTACTGACATGCCTTCAGAATCAGGATCCATCTTGTAGATAGTATTCATGGGAATCATAACTGCATTGTAATTCTGTACACCATATTTATCAATCAGATCTCTGGTGTTTTTTGCACGGTTGATGAATATTCCTTCCTTTGATTGTTTCACTTGAAGACCTAGAAAGAAATTCATCTCTCCCATCATTGACATCTCAAACTTTTTCCTTTCATCGTGTTGAAAACTTTTCACACAAACCGATGGTTTGGAGATCCAAAAATGAAGTCATCAACATATATCTGAACTAGTAAGATATCTTCCCCATCCTCTATCCTGAACAGAGTTCTATCAACAGTCCCTTTGACAAAACCATGGTCAGTAAGAAACTGAGAAAGAGTATCATACCATGCTCTGGGTACTTGCTTGAGACCATACAAAGCTTTTTCCGAGCACAGAACTTGGTCATTCTGTTTGAAACCAGGAGGTTGTTCCACATAAACCTCTTCTTTAAGCACACCGTTCAGAAATGCACTTTTCACATCCATTTGATAGACTGTGAACTTCATGTGGGCAGCATATGAAAGAAACAATCTGATGGCTTCTAGTCTTGCAACCGGTGCAAATGTTTCATCATAATCCAAGCCTTCTTCTTGGGAATAACCTTGTGCAACTAGCCTTGCCTTGTTTCTCACGATGTTGTTGTTTTCATCTCTTTTATTCTTGAAAACCCACTTGGTTCCAATGACATTGTGCCTTTCAGGTCTATCTACTAGCTCCCATACTTCATTCCTTGAGAATTGATTCAGCTCATCTTGCATAGAAGTAATCTAATGAGAATCTTGTAGAGCTTCACCAATCTCAGTAGGTTCTTTCTCTGATAGGAAGCAGCAGAATAGTGCACTCTCACCATGGAACCTTCTTGTTTTAACCCCTTCAGTTAGATCACCCACAATCTGACTTGTAGGATGACTATCTAACCATTTCCTTCTTGATGTTCCCCCTACAGCAGTATCCTCAACATTTGAAATGTTAGGTTCAGTTAGTTCAGGAAATTCAGGAACAACGAAAAAGAGAAAGGGAATCATCTTCCTCGGGAAATTCTATTCGTAACATTGTCGAGAGACATTTATTCCCCTTTGGTTGATAAATTCAGAAATTTGCCTCACCGGTGACCACATCTTCATTGGCATCACATACACGTATGCGAATCGGTGTCTGTTCAGATTGGTCACCTTTGGAGTGTTGGTTTTCCTGAGTCTCACCATCCTGAGTTCCATCCTGAACTTCTTTATCTCGAGTCTCGAGTCACTCCAAATCATAGGATGTGACTGACTTCTTCTTTTCGTGTTCAAATGATGATTTATCTTTCTGCGCTTCAGGCTTAATCTGGTGATCCTCATAGTCAATTCATTTTGCATCATGTTCCTGTTTCTTCCGAACACAAAACAGATTCATCAAAAACAACATGAGGTGTTTCCTCCACAATAAAGTCCTACAGGTTGTAAACTCGAAGCTTTTATCGACTTGAGAATATCCTAAGAATATTCCTTCATCGCCTTTACTATCAAATGTTTTCAATCGATCTTTACCATTATTGTGTATGAAACACTTGCAACCAAACACACGAAAGAAAGAAACAAGAGGCCTCCTTTCATTCCAAAGCTCATAGGGTGTTTTGCCTTGACTCTTGGTCATCATGGATCTGTTCTGAGAGTAGCATGCGAAGTTGATGACTTGATTTCAAAAATCTTTTAGGAATATCGACTTCATATCATTGTCCTTGCAGAACTTTCTTTCGAGTCCTGTTCCTTCTTTCAAAGAACACCATTTTGTTGAGGGGTCCTTGCAAATGATGTTTCATGTGAAATTCCATTTCTTTGCACAATAATCGATATGATATGATTTATAAACTCGGTTCCTTTGTCAACTCGATTTTGACCACACTCGATTTTTTCTCAATCTTGAGCCTTTTCAATGAATTCTGCGACTTTATCTAAGTCTCTTTCTTATTGAGTAAGAATATGACCCAAGTATATCTTGAGTAATCATCAACTACTACCAATGTGTATTTCACGCCATTAGTGCTTCTCGGTGTTATAGGACCAAAAAGATCCATATGCAATAACTGAAGTATTCTTTTCAAGAGAAACCTCAACTTTGCTTTTAAATGATGCTCTTATTTGTTTTCCTTTCTGGCACGCATCACAAATATGTTCCTTACTGAACACTTCATTAAAGCAACCCTCTCACAAGAGTTAATCTTGCAAGCTTGTTCGGGGTTTTGAAATTTAGGTGATTCATTCTTTTATGCCATAACCAACCGGGTATCTGTGGAACTTTTAGCAACTAAACATGTATCTTTAGGAGTTGAACTCCAATCAGCAAAGATACACATCTCTTTTCTTGTACCAGTCAGTAATACTTTCTGTGATGTATCATCTTTCACAAAACATAAGTTCTTAGAGAACTCAACATTAAAACCCTTATCACGAAATTGGCTAATTGAAAGCAAGTTATGCTTCAATCCAGATACATATGAAACACCATGGATATGAACTGAGTCGATTTCCAAAGTTCCATATCCTTCAGTCTGTCCCTTGGAGTTATCTCCAAAAGTGATCTGTTGGCCTCTTTGTTCAACATAGTCACTGAGTATCTTCTTGAATCCTGTCATATGTCTTGAACATCCACTGTCAAGATACCATATATCAGGAGCTTTTTCATCTCTGCTCATCAGTGCCATGTGATCTTTAGTCGATTCGATGCCCCCTGTTTTCCTCCCGAAAACAGATCAATTCTTAGGTACCCGGTTTGTGTAGGGTCATCTTTCGAATCTGGTCTTTCAAAGGTATCTTGAGGACTTGGTCTCTCCAGTTGAGAATGTCTCTGCTGAGTGTTTCTCATTTGAGGATTCCTCTGATGGTTCAGTGTGGAGCCTTTCAGGTTTGCATTCTTAGCCTGAGGCTTTGAAGTACTTGCCTGAAACTTTCCAACTGACTGCTCAGGTTTTCTAGCCTTCACCTGAGGTTTGGGCTTTCTAACCTGATCATTCAGTTTTACTGAGACCATAGGTCCTTTACCCTTGTCTAACACCTTGGGCATTTCTTCAGTTTGAAGTGTAGGTGCCACTGGTTTTACAAAGATTGTCTTCTTGCTACTTGATGCAGCATTCAGATGATCTTGTGAGGTTCCCCCTAGAATGTATCCCAATCCAGATTTTATAGTGACAAATCTCTGGTAACTCTGAATTTCATCTATTACATTAGATGCATTATTCAATAGAGTTAACTTCTTCTGTGCACTATCCTCATAGTTCTGTAGAGTTTTATGCTTCTCAGAGAGGTCATTGAACTTAGTCCTGATTAGCTGAATCTCTTCAGTGGATTTCTCTAGCTTTTCAGTTAGGGTCATTATCAGCTTCTCTTTCTCTGAGAGTTGTACTTTCAGAACATCCAGTTCATTAGTAGCTCCCATTAATTGAGAAGTGATTTCAATATTGCTAGAGTCTTTCCATTTTAGATTTTCAGCTTTCAGTTCCTTATTCTGCTCTTGAGTTCTATTTAGCAGTCCTTGCAAAAACAAAGAAAGTCCTTCATCGATTCTCAAAAGAATCCATCGTCAAAAATATTTGTTTTAGTGGAACTTGAAAACTCTTGTGCTAGTGTAGGAGCAACAACAGAGAAAGAAGAGTTTACCTCCTCAATGGCCATCAGACAAATGTCATCACTTTCACTGTCTGAGAATATCTCATCTGGAGAGCTAGATCCCTCCTCAGAGTGTTCTTCTTCTGCAACCATGGCCTTTTTGCTAGAGAACTTCTTGTCTCTTTTTTAACTTGCCTTTCTCTTCTCTCCTTAGCACACAACTGACAATCATAATTTGAAGTGACCTTTCTTCCGTAATTATAGCATCTGTTGGTATTATCATCCCGATCACTTTCTTCCTTGGACTTGGAGTCCTTCTTTTTCGATGAAGATCCTTCACTTTTCGTGTCCTTCTTCTTCTCGCTTGATCCGTCCTCGGGTTTCTTCCCGGTACACTGTGGTTCCCTGTAATAGCTTTTGTATTTTCCAAATCTACTATTAAGTCTGGCAAACCTTCTTGCCATCGATGCTAGCTTTTCCTCAAGCTCATCCCGATTTTTTGGCATGAGGGTTCTCGAACTCTCTAGTTCTACGTTTTTTATCTTTTCGCTTTTAAAGCCACATTCTTACTAGATGATGAATCATCTTTCTTTGTCGACCTTTTTTGGATTTCTTATCAATTACAAATTCATAGGCCTTCAAATTTCGAGAAGAAGACTTGTTGGTATGGCATTGAATTAATGTTCTTGGTGTTTTCAATCACCAATTTTGCATGAATATCCCATTTCTTAGAAAGACCTCTAAGAATTTTCAATGCCACTTCTCTTTGTGGATATTTCTTTCCAAGTGCATTTAGATCATTCATGATGCTAGTGAATCGACTTCCAATTTGTCTATTGATTCACCATCATCCATTTCAAAACTATCAAACTTTCCAATTGCCAACGAAAAGTTTGTTTTCTTTTATATGATCTGTGCTCTTGGCACATTACAAATAGTGTATCCCAAATCTCTTTAGCAAGATATTAAAGAGAGATCATTCCCATCACACCATCATCAATTGTATCAGAAGTGTGTCTTTTTGCAATGTAGTCTAGATTGACTAACTTTCTCTCCTCGAGAGTCACTGTCATCGACTTAGGAAATTTCTGCTCTAGGATCAATTCTCTCATCTTCGCTTCCTCCTGGATTCACCACAAGAAATTGAAATGGTCCTTGAGAGACCACTTCCCACATACGCTCATGTTTGGAATACGATGAGCCTGCATTCTCAATCTCCATAGATCATAGTTCTCCACCGAGAAAAATGAGAAGTTTTTAGAAGACATTTTATCCGATTTTTTTTAAAAGAAAAAATTCAAAGAAATAAGATCGATTCAGATAGACCACGAGTATTTTTGAAAATAAAACTTTGGTCAACACAAAGCAGGGTCAAGTTGAACCACTTTGCTCGATACCACTTGTTGATCCTGCAGCAAACGAAGTCTTACACGTGTATGGGGGAATACACGTGTTCAATGTTTTAAAACTTTTTCTTCGAGGTCACCTTGGGTCGATAATCCTCGAGATTAGGTTCTCGAGAAGCACAGATCGCTTCCGAGTCAAAGTCTATCGAGACGTGATCCCGAAATTTTCTTTCGAGATACCTCAAATAATCCCAACCCGAGTCCTCGAGTGTCGAGAGATCCCGAGTTGCTTGGATCGATAACTAACTTATCAATCCTCGTAAGAGAGTTCGGTTTGGTAACTATCTCGTTCTAAATTTACTCACCGTCTTGAATGGTTGACCCTTAGTTTATACTGCTTTTAAGCTTTGCCGAAAACCTTCCCTTTATGAAATAGTGATTAGGCTGTGATTCGCTTATGCAACTTCAAATGATTGATTCCAACCAATATATCGAAGAAAGAGTATGCTTTCAAAATCAAGCCAATGCAACATGCTTAAGCACATATAAGGAAAGCAATAAACAACACAACAATTATAGTGGTTCGTAGACTCAAGCTCCTACATCCACTCTCTCGATCCTCGAGAGAAATTCCCTAATCACTTCGAGCTTTACGACTACCTCGAAGGTTTACTAACTCAACTCGCCCCGAGTTTTCTCGACTACTCCACGTAGTTTACTTTACTCAACCCGACCTTGAGCTTTTACGACTACCTCCGTAGTTTACTTTACTCAAACACAAACAAGCTTTTCAGACTACCCTCAGAGCTTACTAACTTCTCCTCTAGAGTTTACGACTACTCCGCCAGTAGTTTACTAACTCTTTACAACTCTTCTCACCAACAAACACACTCCAACTACCTTCTCAAGGGTTTGGGGTTTCTCGGTTGGTTTCAACTAGGATGAGATATCCTTTACAATGAA
The DNA here is from genome assembly GCA_037126765.1 of Stenogyne calaminthoides. Lineage (NCBI taxonomy): Eukaryota > Viridiplantae > Streptophyta > Magnoliopsida > Lamiales > Lamiaceae > Stenogyne > Stenogyne calaminthoides. The sequence continues at coordinate 17,164,225 of JBBCBC010000031.1, read as the reverse complement.
GCACAATGCAAAGGGTTAGGATATCTCGACTAAGCTTTGGATAATTCTTATCAAGCTAGGCTTAGTATAGTGAGCTATCTTCAATATAGAAGCACTTGGGAAATTCTAGGTTTTTCGAGTGCTTTAACTTTTGCAAGAATAAGTTTGAGCTCTTGAGTTATGTATAAATTTCCCGTAACCTTACAATGTAGAGGGTCACCAAAGATTTATAGGTATAAACCAAGGTCACTTTTGAAAACTATCCGTTGGAGAGATAGCTTCGTGAGTTTCCTCTTATGGTGTGAGAAACGGCTATATTTAGGGTTTGAAACTCCTAACACGTTTTAGGCAATAGCCTTTCATGTAGCCGGTCTTCACTTTTTGCGATCTGAACTTTTGTACATCCGACATCTTTTTTCAAATGAATCCAACACCGGTGTTAGTATGGCATGTGTCGCCTTCCTCTTTTTGACTTTTGTCTCCGATTAAAGGTAGATACCTTCAACGGCTCTTTTGGTTACAAACTCGAGTTTGATATAACCTTAACAACACTTCGACTTAGTTCCTTTTATGCGCATTTGAATGTCTTGGCAAATATCTATTTTCTAAGAATCGCGATCTTCTCAATTGCATCCTTCGATAGATATATTCAAAGCCTCGGAACATTCAGTTCATATCGATCATTCAAGACTTTAATGAGTCTTCAATAATTATTGTGCCTTCAAAGATTCTTGATCTTCAATCTTCGCCTTGATCTTGCGTCTTGGTCTTCGAGACATACCGACCGATACAATCAATCTTCATGCCGAAGTCTTCGCCTCAAGATCCTCTCGAGTCTTCATATCTCGATTTCTCGAAGTCTTCGAACCTTCATTTCATCTTGAAACTTGATTTCTTCAAAACATACCGAGTTCTTCGAGTCTTCCTAACCTATCCCTAACTATATCTCTTGTTATACATTTTGCGAGATAACATCCTCGAATACTCTAAAACTGAATCCTGACTCAACTATCAAGATCATTCTGAACATGTCATACTCAGGGGTTTTGGGATCAAATCAAAATCATATATCTTTATTAAATTCATCTCCCAACAACAGTCATCGCGGAGGCGTTGTCTTCGTCGCAGAGGAATCACCGTCTCTATCGCCGTCGTGTGAGGAGTCTTCGTTGTCATCCGTCTCCATCGCCATCGCGTGAGGACTCGCCGTCTCCATCACCGTCACGTGAGGAGTTTCGGAGGCATCGTCGTCGTCGTCGTGTCACAGAGATCCGCTGTTGCCGTCGCCATCGCGGAGAGTGGAGAGGTTCCGCGGGAAGAGTCGCAGAGAGTGTAGTGCAGCGGTTTCGCGTGTGTAGGTGGGAGAGATGGGAGACAAAAATCAGCGCAAAAAGAAATTGGAGAAATGGGCTGGAATTGTTTATATCTGACCCGTTTTTATAAATGGGTCAAATTTGACTCGGGTTCATGGTATGAACCAAGTCTACCCAAGTTTTTGTCTATTTGTAGTGAGTGCTTAGAGTAACCGAGTGTGTAAAAGTCAGCTTGCATAAAGTTAAAAAAAAAAAAAAAAAAAAGGAAAAAAAATCTATGGCTAACAAAGCAATTCAAAATTTCTGTCTTATCCATGTGAGATATACTTTATATGTCTAAGTTTATTAATATATTTTCCGGTTCCATGATAAAGAAATATATTCTTTAAAAAAATTTCCATTCTTAAGTCATAAGATGTTGGAAAATTTCATCTGTCTGTGGATTTCTAAATGATGAAATTGAAAAATCGTTGCATGCCTTATGTTATGTTTTAAATTTGAGTGGTTAAATTATGGAAATTTATATCAAATTTTCCTTTTGATTAATTAATTATAGTGAAAATATTATTGATATTACTCAAAAAATATTTACCGAACTCGTCTTGATGGTAATAACAATTTGAGTTTTCGGTGTTGAGGTTCATCTTGCTTTATTTCATGATATGAATAGAACAATTGTGCAAAGTTCTCAATCCAACCTAAATGACAAAGATACTAATTAATTTTTCTCCAACAGTACCACCTTCAATTCAAAACAATCATTTATTGGTGTGCCTAACATATCTGTAACCATATTACCCCATATATATATATATATATACAAGTTACAACACTAGGACTTTGCCGGTGGAAAATTGTTGCATTCTTATATTAGGGGGAAACCATGGATGAGAAATCTTTGAGTAGTAGAAATGTGTGTTTGGATTTGGTGTGTGTTTAGTTGTTAATAATGTAATGATTGTGAAAAGGTAGGTGATAGTATTATTAGATTGTGATTTTTTTTATTAAAAGGGCCATTGTGATATTTAGATAATCAAGCGTACGTATGAGACAAGAAATAGGTATTATATTATTACTAGTAATTCTCCCGTGATCGCACGGATTGAATATTTAAAAATGCATTAATAATTAATATGAAATTTTAAGTATAAGATTAATTGTAATAAAAAATTTAATTAAATTTTATAACACCAAAAAGCTTTTTTTTTAAATATTGATCGTTTTTAATTACTTAATTAATATTTTTCATTAAGATGTGATTATATTGTATGTATGTGAGAGTCTCACAATTATTTAATTAGTTATATAGTTTAATATACTAAAATAAGTCACCACAAATACAAAACTTTGTAAAATAAAACTCCATCCGTCTCATTCTTTTAAACATTTGTCGAAAATGTTCATTCCAAATTTATTTGAATATTTATGTAAATAGCAAAAAATTAATTTTTTTTCTTTTTATTCATACCCCTCAAACATTTTAATATTACACCACATGTCATTATTTTTCTCACACTAAAATCAAATTCATATCCTTTAAAATACACATATTAATTATTTTATCATGAAATCCCATCAAAAAAAATTATCCCTTTTAATACTAATAAATAATTTCTACAAAAAATTAATTCAAATAGTAAATGTACAATTAAAAGAAAGTGTTAAAACTAAAAAAAAACTTACACTATAATTCAAATAAAAAACTTTAAAACAAAAATTTTATTTTATGTGTGTATATATATTAAATTAGAGATCTTTAAAAGACGACTAATTTGATAGATATAGATAATGTTAATGGATTCAAGACAATTGCAATATAAATATATGTAGTAATTAAATTAAAAATTAAAAATTGTATCACAAAATAAAATATGAGTAGTAATTATATTAATTTCATGAAAAGAAAGTAACATAATGAATAGTTTGACCTAGAGATATAAGAACAGTGGCTAGTGGGGTGGCCCCAAAATTGAATTAACATTGTAATGGATATTTTTTTCTAATTAACATTCTAATCTTCCCATAAAATGCAGTGATATGTTTTTATTAAATGAAAGAACCATTATTGTACAGGTTTTAGCTCTTATATTGCAGACACACGGCGCACATGCAGCAGAACACGCAAAGGGTTAAAAAAAAAAATTATCTTCGAAGTTACTTTTTCCCATCATTTCTAACACTCTTCTTCCTCCTCCCACCTCATCTTACGCTGTTGTTTATCCCCTCAAATTGAGATATTCAATATTTGCTCATCCTCTGTTTGGCATTCCCTATTTTGCTTGACAGAATAATTCCAACTTCTATTTGGTAAGGCAGGCAGTGACTCATAATGGTACTTTCTCAAGTATAAAATAATCTTGACAATGAAAAACGAAAAAGTACTCATGAATTCTTCTTTTTTTTTTTTAGGAAGATAACGATCAAAGACCATACATTTATTTAAACGTGCAGAGTTGGGAATCTTACCATTGAGTAGAAAGCAGAAAAAAAGTGCTTCATCACCACAGTTGAATATTGTTCAAACTTCAAAACACACTCCATGGTCTAAAACTTATTTCTTTTCATATGCAGGTAGTTGACAGATTTGCTGATCTGCAAATAATAGAGGAAGTGCTTAATAATATCTATACAAGGAATAGAAATTTGAAAAACTATTGAAATCTCTACTAAATCGTTAGGTGCTCAAACTTCCTTAAAATTAATGATCTGCCATCTGAAAAAATGGTGAGATTTGACAGGAAGGTGTAGGATTTTTATACTATTCACAGAGAGAGTGATCTGAAATTCAAATTTAAAATTTGAATTGTTACTCGTATCTAGGTATCTGGTTCTGGGGAGTTTAATTTGACAGGTGTTTTGATATTTTCAAACTTCTTTTCGTTTTGATATTTTCAAACTTCTTTTAACTGCTGCCTCCGACACGCCTTTAGATTAAAAATATAAGAAATGTAGAAACTTAAAATTTAAATCAAATATATTATTGTTTCAGTGTACACGCACGTTATTAGCGTTTGTTAGCCACGTTCACACACTTGAGCGAGTGACTCTTCATTCGCCAGCAAGACTGTCTGTTATTTTTAATGATATTGTTGTTTTTATATATTTATAGATAGATAGGTTAAGATTGGGGTGCATTTTGAAATTCGCTCCTAAAATCCTTTAAACCCAAATAGGATGTGGATTTCGGAAGTAAAATTATTCCGTCAAAAGTTAGAAACAAACATACCAAGAATGTTAAGAGGATAAAAAAATTTATTTTTTCTAAAAAAAAATTCATGTTGAGTAATCAAATTAAGAGGGGCGAAGGGTTGTTTTGAAACACCATTTAAATAATTAAAAATATATATATATTTTTTAAAGCTGACAAGACTCAACTTTAAAAAAAAAAAAAAAAACTTCTTAAGTGCAAAATGGATTTCAAAACACCCTCTTATTCTGATTTCAGTCGTATTATTTCTGCAACTGAAGTTTGGATCCTCTATGGTAGCAGGCACTGAAACCACTACTTCTCTATGGAGCTATTCACATAACTACATCACTTGGAACGTTGGAGTGGGTATCCTTTATTTTTTTATAATTATAATCAATATACACATGCTTAATCTGTGCATATATAAATTAAATCTATGTCATGCATGTAGAAATAGTTTTTTGCATTATCAATTGTTGCCGATACAGTTTATCACAAATGGTCCCATAACTTGAATTTTAAATAAATTTAATTTTATAAATTTTTTTATCATCGATTTAGGCCTAATAGTTTTGACAATGTCCAATTTTAATTTCAAATCGATCGGAACGACGTCGTTTTGCCGTTTCAATTTGAAGATTTTCCGGCGTATGATGTATCTGGACTTCCACGTGTATTTTTAAATGTGTTGACTAATTTTTATCGTCAATTTTATATGCCTGAAATTCCAGCTATTTAAAAAAATAAAAAAATAAACGTGGTAGCCCAGTCACAGCATCCGCGGAAAAGGCCCAAATTGAAATGGCAAAGCTAAAAAAAAAACCTATAAGACTGAATTTAATTGAGGCAAAAGTCATGAGACCATTTGTGATTCAAACTCGTGATTGTTTCATCATGTTGACCTGCTTGATTGTGCTACCATATGCCCTACTTATCTTGTTGTATATAGGTAACAAAATAATTAATAAATATGTTTTGGTTGGTGTAGTATTTTGAGGAATAAGGTTGGGAAATCACACAATGGGATGCCACTCACTCTGTGCCAAGAAGCTTGCTGTGGAGTGGCAGCTGCTTCAACTGGAACCTTCTTTTGGCGGCCATTTTCAAGAGTTTATAAATCACCATTGATCATCAGCAGCCTCTCTCAAATTGTTAAAAAGGAAGGGGTATTCGCATTGTGGAAAAGCTCCGTCTGGGCAATTTGCGAACACACCGCCTGGACTGCGGGGGTGCTCGCCTCGTATCATCCCACTCGGAATTGCCTCATACAGCGTCAGAATTCCGACCTGCGCTCGCAAATAAGTAAATCTTGTCGTTTTTCCAGTTCCGTCAAAATATATATAAGGGTAAACTGATATTTTTGTCCCGTAACTTTGACTCATTTTGATCTTGGTATACTAGCTTACGATTTTTTATCTTGGTCCTGTAACTTTACAAAATTTGACTTTTTCATCCTGTTACCGGCAATAATAGCAGGTGACAGGACTAAAAAGTCAAAATTTTCAAAGTTACAGGACTAAAATCAAAATCCATAAATTATGATTTTGGTCCTGTAACTTTACGAAATTCGACTTTTCAGTCCTATAACATGCTATTGCAGGTAACTAGCCGGTGACATGACCAAAAAGTTGAATTTTTTAAAGTTATATGACCAAGATAAAAAACCGTAAATTAGCAGGACCAAGATCAAAATGAGTCAAAATTAGAGAACAAAAGAATCAATATTCCCTATATGTAATGATGCATTTATAAGATTAATCTATAATGCAGCGGCTGGTGTCATATCTGCGTTCGCTGGCTCTGCTTCTCTTCATCTGATTCTGTATCTTAAAGCAATCACACGTGGTGCAAGTATTTATTCAATTCTCACTCCGTACAGTGGTTACAAATTCTACAGCGGCTTCAGAGTTCGTGGAATAGTATTTTTTGTGGTAATTCATTGGCCACCCTAAACTTGATTTTTAATTGAAATGTACTAGTTAAGTTGATGGATATGATTACTACCTTTTCCTCTATTTCTTCTTCTTCAGGTGCAGTGGACCTTATTTGAAAAAATCCGCAAACTAATTGGAGGAATGTATATATCGCCAAAAACTGTCTACGACAATGAAGAAACGACAACAGGTATTCATTAAACCCGTTGTCGTAGGTCTACACCTCGTTGTCGTAGCTAAACCCCGTTGTCGTATCCAGTAGAAATGCAGGGATTTGCACCCAAAGACAACGGGTTTTATTACCACTTAATGTGAACTTTCAAGATTAAGAGAGGGACCAAATGAATTCATGTTCTAAAGCTTTAGCACACGATTTAGCTAAGAAATAATTTTTGGGATTCTATAAGGTATGTTTTATTTGTAGCTTGGTGGAGACTAATGTAACTGCGCAACATTATCCTTGAGAGTGGGATTCATCAAAAAACTTGTTTATATTTTTTATTTTTAAATGAGGATATTTTATGTGTGTTCCCTACAAGAAAATGAAGAACTGCCTACAAAAATTTTCAAATAGCTACGAAATTTTTCTACAAAAATAATTTGGTTCTTAAAAAGGGAGTATTGTCTGGACTTGTCTATCAATTTTTAGAATAATCTATGAAAAAATTACCTACACATATAATTTTCTAGGAAAACAAATTACCTACGAAGAAACTGGCTACACATTTGTTATTTCTGTAGGCAAACAAATTAACTACAAACGATAGGCAACTTACATTTCCGTAGAGAATTTTATTTGTAAATTAGAAATGACTTACAAATAAATTTACCTATGAATTACATTTCGTAGGTAAATTTACCTATGAATGAAAATGTCTATATGATTAGAAAATTTTGTAGGCAAGTCGTTGGTAATCTTTATTATTTAGGGAAGAAACTATTTTCGTTGAAAATTCTGTAGGCATACTTTAATATTCCGTGGACAATACTCTATTTTCTTGTAGTGGTTCCGATATAAGTGTTTTCAACTTTGAAAAAAAAAATGTATTTGTTTCGCATCAAGGGTGCACTGCATACCGATGAAAATCTTGAATAATAGTTAAATTTTACAAGTAACCCCGCTAATTTTGCGGGTTAATAAAACAAAATTTATAATATTCTTTTAGATTGAGCAATTTTCGATGAAACTAATTAATTATGAAATTTATATTATTATTTTTTTGATAGGAAAAAATTATATTATTAGACTTATAAATTAATGTTAGTGGATTTATCAATTTATATCATTACACTTACAAACTAAGATCATATTAAATAATATTGATATTAGTTTAAAAAAGTAGTGGTATCAATTTGTAAATGTAATGATATCAATTTCATATTATAAACAAGTTTCACAATAGAGTTTGTGTTTTAAATTAAATACTTTAAATTTTTAGTTAATATGATTTTTTTTATCCGGATTTAATCGTATGAGTAAAGTGGCTTTTATGAGAATTTGTGGTTCAACAAACCATAAATATAAATGTGAAATATAATAACTCAAGAACAAAACTGGGTTTGTATATATGTCTTTTGGTGCTATTAAAAAACTCGACATTTTCATTGTGAGTTAAACCCATATTTATACACTTTACAAGATCTCTTTTACCATCATTAATGAGGCATCATTTACGCTTTTAAAATTAGTTTACATTAAATGAGCGAGGTCGTCGCGTTCCTGTTTAGCCAACGATTTTGCCTTGATTTTTTGCTTCCTGATTTGTCTCTTATTCCTATTATATTAACGTGATGCGAGCGCCTTCCATTACCATAAAATATTTCCTTTTTCACGTCGCCTCGTTGTTCCCTTATTGTTCAGCTCCGCCCGGCCTCCAGATGGCGACTTGGTCTTCTCCTCAACTCGCTTGCTTCATTTCCTGACGTCCCCTTGTTGTAATGAAGTCGCCTTATAATTATGAGGTCACACTATAGTTATAAGGTCGCCCTATGAATTATATTTGGTCATAGCCACGTGTCACCTCTTATGTACATGGGGTACAACAATCGTCCTATGTCGCTGTTCGGATTGTGTTTTCGAATAGCGAGTTATTCCACATCAGTTTTGGATAAGATGGGTCTTAGTCGCGTGTGTGTTGTTGTCTGATACGATGCTTCGCATCCCATATTTGGCGCCTCGAAAAACACATGGATGACGTTTGGGCAATTGGTAATGATGGCGAGTGCAGCATAACCGCTATTCCTGAAGCGTTGCGACTGGGCCAATGTACCTGCGTGTGGTCCATTCTCTGACAAACTTCCAAATAATTTGAATTTGATCCCTGGTTTTGATTTTCAAAATTTTCAAGATTGTCACTGATTTTATTCTATGAAACCCAGGTCCTTTTTCGCCTGTCCCTTTCCTCACCGCGTTTAAACTTCTCTATTCAAGTTTTGAAATACTCTCTTTAGTGAATCTCCCGTTTCGAATTCTCCAGCGGTAATTAGGTAATTTTTGTACTCTAAGTTCTTGTAATCTTCATTTACCTAATCCTACTATGAATTACGGGACAAGAGAATTTAATTAAGTCAAAACAATAGTTAGACTTTTTATTCGTAAGACGAGATTGCCCCATACAATACATATGCATCTACGGACTACCACAATCGCCCCCAAGAAAAAGGAAACTTTCAATTTCAGATTGTAGCACACTAAATATGAAACTATCGAACTAAACAATATTTAGAACACTTGTTTAGACACGGAAACAAAGGGGTATGAACAAGATTCTTTGAAGTTTATTGGATTATCAAATTAACCAATTTATTGATTGTGGAATAAGGGGTTGTATTTATAGAGTTTAAGGTGTCAATTCGAAAATATGTGCATCATTTGGAATGAACCATTTACACTTGTCTTTCCATCTAAAGAGTCGATCCAACGGTTTGTATAGACGTTCACAACCTTTGATTCACACTTTTCCACATATATCTATGTCTAATACACCCAATTTCAAGGTAACTCTTGAATCCACCCTAAAAAAAATCAAGGAATGGATTCACTGTGAAATTTTGATTATTAAGTTATCCCAAAATTCATGATTTGATTTCGAAAGAGTATTAATTGCATGCCATCTCTAAAATAATTTGAATTCGTTAAAGTTTCAATTTTATTTGTCTCCCACGACATTACAACAAGTTATATATATAATTATAAGGGGGCTGGTAGTACAAAAATAACTTACTACAAACACAATAAACCTTACTATCCACTACAAAAATGTTGGTGAAAAAAAATCAAAGTTATCCTTACCGCGCAGCTCATGTGACTTCTGACAGGGAAAGAAAAAATTTAAGTTGATTTGACAACTAGAGAATTAATTACACACATATCGATGCTCTCTGTAGTAAAAATGAAATTTTCTTACTCCCCAAAAATAATTAATTCATGTCTCACTTTGTTCACGGCTTTGGGCAAAAAATCGCATCCTACTCTTGTCGGAAAAAGTCGTGGTCAAGACTCGTCGGACTAATCGCAGCCGTCGTTCCATGACGATTAAGCCGACCCATGGAAAATTCTCTTTCAATTATTCAATTGCGGCCTCTATAGATTGTGATCCATGTAATATTTGTGTGTCCTTTATTCGAAAAAAATGAACGTGACAAAAAAAAACTGCACAGGAGTGAAAGTTTAAGCATTGAGGTTTCTTTATTTTTATTTTAGAATAAATATTGCATTGAATTCAATCATATTGCATTGATATTGATGTGTTTGTATTTTATAACATAATATTGCATTCGAATTTCAGATGTGGACTGAGTTTATTATAGATGTATTTTATACTCCCTCCGTCCCGAGTTGAATGTCACCTTTACTGTTTGCACGCGTTTTTGTGAGCGAATTTTCTATTAGTAATTGAATAATAAAGTGATATCCTCCTTAAAAGTCATTTTATCATTTCAATTACTAATACAAAACTTGCTCGCAAAAACGTGTAAAAAAGTAGAGAGGACTTTCAATTTCGAACGGAGGTAGTAATTTAATTTCAAAATTTAAATTATTTCTAATTATAATATTGGACTTTCACGATGTGCACTGTGCCAATTTCAAAATTTTAATTTTTTAATTATAATAATAAAAAATTAGATATTTTCAAATAATTAAATTTAAATTATTTCTAATTATGTATGCATAATATTTTAAATTTAAATAATATTATAAAATTAATAAAAAAATATTTATTTCTTTAGTTTGATAATATTGTTATTTAAACATATAATAATAATAATAATAATAATAATTTAAATTATATAATTTTATTAAAATAAATTTGTTGACAGTGCCAAATATGATGTTTCAGGCAAGAAAAAATGCATACAAACGACAAAAAATTGCATCATCCACATAAAATGCACAATATATTTAGTATATATTGCATAATTGCTGGCAATTGCATAACATAAGTAAAAATGCATGATATAATACGACTTTGAATTATAAACATAGTACCTATTAATATTGTTTGAAGCAGACAAAACATTTTGTCATTACAAAAACAGGGCACCAAAATCAGGGGGACACCAAAAACAGAAAAGGCAAAACCATATTTGGATCTACTGCTTCTAAAAACTAAACTAATAAAGCAAATAGATCGACCCCCAATACCATAATACCATAAATTATGTATATTTTAAACATCAAAATGACCAAAATATTATATATACAACTCGAACAGCAGGGGCGGAGCCAGGAATGAGGGGAAGGGGGGGTCAATTCATACATTTAAACGTTGTATATATTTCATAATAAAATTTAAATATTTGCACAAGATATATTAATATTTATTATTAAATATTACAAAATACATAAATATTTTCTTATATTAAAACTTTTTACGTCTCTCATGCAAATCATGAAAATCAACAATTGTGTCTATGCATAATTTTTTATAATTTACTTCTGAATATATGCTAATAAACTGTCGATAAAAAAGAAAGGTCATTTTGAAGAGTGTTTTTCAATTAACGAATCTAATTAATATATTAACCTTATGATATTTTTTAATTATAAATATAAAATTGTTTATGTCTTATTCATCTACAAAAATTATATGAGGCACACTTGCGTGAGACTGTTGGGAAATTAGGAGTTTTGATGGAAGTTCCAAAACAGTTGTAATAGGACCAGTCGAACCTGTTAGTCGACTGATGAATAGATAGGAAACCAGCTGAACATGTTAGACAATTGATGATTTAGATTAGGTCACATATTGAGGGGGAACTCAATATATGAAGATCAGAAGTGAAGTTCAGGATCAAGATCAGAAGAGAAGATCAGAAGGAAGACCTGAATCACATCAGAAGACCTACTCTATGAAGACATCATCAGAGTAGATAAGTTGCAGCTTAGACAACCTTAACATATGACTCAAGACTACTGATCTGATGGACAACAGATCAGTAGAGGCCAAGAAAGAACCACGATAAGTATTTCTTCTTATCCTTAAAGCATACGATGTTTCTCAGACTTGAAGTATACTTAAGTCAAAGCTTTTCAAAGACACCGAATAAGTGTACTTGTTTAGCCACTTAGAAAGAGATACGAATGTACGGTTCTGAAGATTACAGGATATGGCGTATCAAGCCAAACATCTAGAAAGGATAATATTGCACGAAGACGACATGGCCTTTCTGCGCACATCAAGTCAAGCCTGCAAGCCTACCTAAAATAGACCGATGTTCGAATTGCTCTCCAACGGCTAATTCGAACTCGGGCCTATAAATATGGGATCAAGCCTTCAGAGTAAGGCTACGAAAATTATTCACAAGCAAAAGCTCTCAAGATTTCCGCACGAAGAACACAATCACAAGCGTTATTCTTAAGTGTTCATCCCTTAAGTTCTTAGCAGAATACTTATCCTCTAGCTCTTGGCTACTTAGAAGATAGGATAGTATTCCAGTTGGAACAAAACAATTCTTACCCAAACACTGTTAGGTTAAGTTTGTTATAGCAAGATTTCTATCTAGGGTTTCTAGAGTAGATTTCTGGGATTGGTTGAGTGTGAACTCGTTAAAATCTGTTGGTTGTATTGTATTGGACTAACACATTAAACTAAGTCCAGTTGGTTAAGTTGGTGCTCCTGCTGATAGGGAAGAGTGGACGTAGGACAAGTTGTCTGAACCACTATAAATCTGTGTGTTTCTATCTTGTTTTACACATCTGCACACAACTTGTTATTTGCATGCATATTCTGTACCTAAATCAAATTAGCATCAAGCTACTGATCTGATCAGTTTTACATTTTAGTCACCTGATCCGAACTGTTGGTCAGAATCTCATTTGAGTAAAACTGGTTTTCTACACGGGTTAACTTATCTTCCGCACCATCAGTTAAGTTGATAGACGCCGAACTGATCTGTCTACGAGATCAATAAGTTGGATATCAGTCCAAACTGATTCACATCGCACTGTGATCAGACATACGTGCAAACACATCCGATCCACGAAAAAGTTTTTGAAGTCTATTCACCCCTCCCCTCTAGACTTCAACCCTCACTGAAACCCGTTTGGGACCTACAAGTGGTATCAGAGCAGTGGTTCTTCTGACCACTGGCTTTGAATATCATTGGTTCTTGAGGAAGAACCTTTGTGGTCACTTGAACTGATCTTTGAAAACCGTTTTCAAAACTCATTCTTTCAAAATCACCACAAGCATGGATAATACTTCAGGTATGCATCATAATCTACCCATGTTTTCTGTTGATGAGTATGCAAATTGGTCCATAGACATGAGAGACCATCTGGGAGTGATTAGCAACAGAATGGATAAGATTCTTGAGATAGGACCGATTATCATCTATCATTACAACCCAGCTGAAGCAGGACGAGATCCCACACAACCAGTTGGAGCAAGAATCAGAAAGAGTCCCTCTCTGATGGATGCAGATGAGAGGAAACTGTATAACCTGGATACTGTTGCCAGAGATCTCATCATGAAAACCATGGATGCTACTACAAGAGAGAAAGTGAAGTACCTGAATACAACTAAGGGAGTCTGTGATACTCTTGCTGAAATCTGTAGAGGAAATGAACAGAACAAGGAAAGCAGACTGCAAGCTGAGCTAGTTGTATTTGAGAAACTCAAGATGTTGTCAAATGAAACAGTTGATCAATTTGATGGAAGGATCATACGAGGAGTCAACCGACTTCGTGATCTCGGACGAGTTATGTCAAACAAGGATATCAATTACAAGATTCTCAGATCGCTGACTAAGAAATGGGATACGAAGGTGACTGTGATTAAGGACTGTCAAGATATTGCTACAATGAAACCAAATGATCTAATCTTCAGTTTGAAAGCTCATGAGTTCGACCTGATCGAGAGAGGACAAGGATCTGATGATGTCCCAGCTGAAACTACTCCCAATCCCAAATCTCTTGCATTTCAGGCAGCAAGTAGTAGTTCACGAATTTTGGAACCAGTTGGAAACATCATCAGTCAAGCTGAACAAATTGCCTTACTGGCAAGAAAGCTGGAAAGAACAAATGTTCAAATGGCCAAATACAGGAATTTTTATGATGACTATCGAAGGAATAGAGGAAGAGATCGTCGTTCATCTAACAGATCGCAAGAGAGGTATCATTCATCTGACAATTGAGATAACAGAAGAGAAGAAAGACAGGATGATCATTCTGACGAAAGGAAGGATGATCGAAGAGATGACCGGAAAGAAAGCAGACATGATGATCGATCAGATAGGAAAGGATCTGACTATCGACAGAATGAGAAATCTCCTGACAGATACTACAGAAGAAATGATTCTCCAGGCAGAAGAAGCTCCGGAGATTCTAGGGTATGCTATAATCGTTAAAACCAGTCATTACAAAGGTGATCATTCCCGACCGACCCCAAAGAAAGAGAGGAGAAAAAAGAAATGTAAGAGAATAGAGATACAGACAGGACAGAAAGCTATGGTTGCGCATCGCCCCGACATTGATGATTCCTACCTGCCCTCAGATGATTCTGGTTACTCATCTGTCGAAGATTTCTGTTTGATAACAACAATTGATGATGTCGATGATCTGAGCTTCTTATCTGATGACGACATCTGTCTCATGGCCAGAGAATCAGATCAAACAGAGGTACTTTCTAACTCTTTTGTGCCTCTTTCTTCCACACCACATGTGTCGAGCACATATCCGCAGAGAGGTCAACTTGCGGGTCTACAATGACCAATTGCTTGATGATCTTTCCAATGCAATAGATACTTATACACGAGTGGAAGTTGAGAAAGATAACCTGAGAGATGAGAACATCAGGCTTGTTAAAGAAATTGAGGCAAGTAGAGCAAAATGAACTAAAATCACCAAATCGTTCAAAGATGACCACAGAATCGAGTTTCAAGGTCATTTTCTTTCCATCGGAAGTCGGTTAAGGAACAAATGGCTCTCAACCTACAACAAGCCAATGAACTCAAATCTCTTCAGGCTAAGTTTGATGAACTCTTCCGAATGCATGAGAATCTGAAAGTTCTTGAGACGGTCTCACGAAGAAAATAGAGGTTTTCACGAAATCTTCTAAAACTGCTCAAGACTTGAACAACTATTTTCAGACGCCGAATCGACAAAGAAGGAATCGGTATGAAATCCCTTCTAAATCCTCAAAAGTCCCATCCGTTTCACATCGTAAAAGTGTAACCAAACGAAGTTTCAACCAAGATACACCTAAATACCAAATCAGATTCCGTAAGGGAAAAGGACCACCGATCAAAAAGGCAAGTGTCAGATCAAAAAGGGAACATAAACGAACCCCAACTGATCAGACATCAGCCTAGGTATCATCAGATGAACCCAGTTCTTCTGAGGAGACCACAACCCAATCAATGAGAGTAGGTATCAGTCGACCATCTCGAAAGGGACAAATCCCCAAATTGATGCAGACTCAAATTAAGCCGCCTAACAAGCAAGCTAAGGGTAAACTGCTAAAACCAATTATGCCAGAAAGATATGAATCTTTTAATGGTAGAAGTCGTACCTACCCTTACAATCAGAAACCTAGGGCTGCTGCACCTGAGCCCCACTGGATTAAAAGAAGACAAGTTTCAATGAAAAATCCTAAGTCTTCGATTCGGGTCTAAGGTTCACACTAATAATCATACCGACGATTGCATATGAAGAAACGTATGATTATGTAGATGTTTACGGAGATGATCAAGCCTTTTTTTCAACAGAGGTGCCAGATATGTTTGGATCCCGAAAGGTACTTCTAACCACCCAGGACCCGATTCTACTGGGTACCTAAAGTTTGAATTGTTTGCAGAAATGCTTGGGACTGGTAAATAAGGGTGGAGAACAGGCAGCTATCTGGTACATAGATAGTGGATACTCAAGACACATGACTGGAAGCCAGTTTCTCCTTAGCAACTATGTTGAAAGACCAGGCCCAAGAGTTCTCTTTGGTGATGATAACTTTGGTCATACCAGAGGAGTCGGAACCTTAGTGAACGATGATGTACAAATCACAGAAGTTTCATACACAATTCTGCGATAATGGTTTTAGTGTTGAGTTCTCGACAGAAAAATGCACAGTCAAAAATCGAGCTACTCAACAGATCTTGATGATTGGTTCAAGAAAAGGAACGATATACACTGTTGATTGGAACAGTTGTCCAAGAAATGCATGCCTGGTTGTTAAGAGTTCTAAGAGCTCCAGCTGGCTCTGGCACAAGAGAATGAACCATCTGAACTTTAAGACTCTTAACAAGATAGCAAGGATGTCTTTGGTAGAAGGGCTCCCGAATGAAGTTTTCTCTAAAGATCAGACATGTTCAGGATGTCAGAAGGGAAAGCAAGTCAAGGCTTCATTTAAAGGGATACATTCTCCTCCATCCAGCAGAGTACTGCAACTGCTCCATATGGATTTGTTTGGACCAGTTACACCTCTAAGTTTCAGTGGACGCAAATACACTCTGGTGGTCGTGGATGATTATTCCAAGTTCACCTAGGTTATATTCTTGTACAAGAAAAGTGAAACTACAACCAAACTACCCGAGCTGCTCAAGAAAATTCAGAATGAGAAGGGTCTCAGCATAGTGAAAATCAGATCAGACAAAGGTACTGAATTCCTTAACCAGTTTATATCTGATTTTTGCTCTGAGTTTGGTATACAGCATGAGACATCAGCTGCAAGAACACCACAGCAGAATGGCGTAGCAGAAAGAAGGAACATAACACTCAAAGAAGCTGCACGCACTATGTTAGCTGAACTATCAATATAGCTTGTCACACGCAGAACAGATGTTCTCTGACTAAGATCCACTTTAAAACACCTTATGAACTGTGGAAGGGCAGAAAACCTCGTGTTTCTTACTTCCATGTTTTTGGGTGCAAGTGTTTCATACACAATAATGGGAAGAGTCAGTTGAAAACTTTTGATGCCAAAGCAGATGAGGGTATATTCTTAGGATATTCCTCAACCAGCAAGACATTTAGGGTCTTCAACAGACGAATCCTAATTGTGGAAGAAACACCACATGTGGTCTTTGATGAGACATCTTCTGATCAGGAGAAGTCTGCCTCAGAACAGACGGCAGCAGATGCAACTGTTGTTCCAGATACATAGAAAATGGATCAGCTAAGGCTCAAAGGAAAGGAACCAAAATATGTCACAGTATATGTTCCTAACTTTGACCTTGATGATTCACCAGGTCAGAAAGACCCTAAGGTACGCACAACTGTCAGTGAAGAAGCTGGTACAGCTGAGATAGTAACAACTGAACCATCTGGTTCAGGGGGAACACCTGATGTTCCGGCAGACAGACTTTAGCACATGATGAGTCCAACATCAGCTGAGACATGTCCATGCCAAGTGGATCCTACTCAAGTACCTCTCCCAGTCTCTAGTGATGAATCTTTATCAGAAGAGGATGATGTTCTCCAAACAGATGACAATCAGGACAGAAGGACCTGGATAACCAGTCATCCAACTAATCTGATCATCGGAGACCCATCTGAAAGAGTTAGAACTAGACATCAGATTGGTGAAAGTGCAATGTATTGTTGTTATCTGTCTTTGAAGGAACCACTCACAGTTGAAGAAGCTCTTCAAGATGCAAGTTGGATTCTAGCCATGCAAGAAGAACTAGAACAGTTTGAAAGAAATCAAATTTGGGAACTTGTAGACAGACCAACTCATCAAGATGTGATTGGTACTAAGTGGGTATTCAAGAACAAAAAGGATGAGCACAATGTAATAACCAGAAATAAGGCAAGACTTGTTGCTAAGGGATATTCACAATCAGAAGGGATTGATTATGATGAAACTTTTGCACCAGTCGCCCGCCTGGAAGCCATTCGGCTGTTTCTGGCTTATGCAGCTCATAGGGGATTTACTGTGTATCAGATGGATGTAAAGAGTGCTTTCTTAAACGGGGTGTTAGCTGAGGAAGTTTATGTTGAACAACCTCCTGGCTTTGAAATAAGCAACCAAGTGTACCGTTTAAGAAAATCTCTTTATGGACTGAAACAGGCTCCTAGAGCTTGGTATGATACATTGTCCCAGTTCTTGATAGAGAATGGATTTACCAAGGGCTTGATTGATCGGACCTTGTTCAGAATAGAAGATGGAGAAGACATTCTCTTGGTTCAGATCTATGTGGATGACATTATATTTGGCTCTCCCAATCAGAAGCTATGTGAGAAATTCAGTAAGCTGATGCAAGGGAAATTTGAGATGTCCATGATGGGTCAGATGAGTTATTTTCTGGGTCTACAGGTCAAGCAAGCTCACACTGGGATCTTCATCTATCAGGCTAAATACACAAGGAATTTATTGGCTAAGTATGGAGTTCAGAACTGCAAGGAAGTCAGAATTCCAATGTTGACTGCATTCAAGATGGATCCAGATGAAGGTGGTAAGAAGACTAATCAGAAAGAGTATAGGGATTTGATTGGATCTTTACTATACCTGACTGCAAGCAGACCAGATATAACATTTGCAGTAGGTGTATGTGCCAGATTTCAGGCAAATCCCAAACAAAGCCACCTTGAAGCAGAGGATTCTTAAGTATCTGAAGGGTACTGTAAACTTAGGTTTATGGTATCCAACAGATGATAATCTAGAGCTTAGTGGGTACTCTGATTCTAATTATGGTGGATGTAGGATTGATAGGAAATCCACATCAGGTACATGTCAGTTTCTGGGAAACAAACTAGTCTCGTGGTTCTCTAAGAAGCAAACGTCTGTTGCCACATCTACTACTGAAGCAGAATATATGGCTGCAGGTAGCTGTTGCTCCCAACTGCTCTGGCTTTGTCAGCAGCTGAGGGATTACAACATAACTGCTACCAATGTACCTATCTTCTGTGACAGTAATAGTGCAATTGCTATCACGCAGAACCCCGTTCTGCATACAAGATGCAAGCACGTGGACATCAGACATCACTTCATAAGAGACCATTCATAAAAAGGGAACATCAGAATGGAAAAGATCCATACTGATATGCAAAGAGCTGACATCTTAACCAAGCCTCTAGCTGAAGTCAGATTTAGAGAATTATGCAACGAGCTAAGTCTACTGGACTTAGGAGATGCAACCCCAGAGTATTTTGGTGGTCTGATCTCAAACACCAGTTGGTTAAGAGACTGGCCAGATAGAATCAGTTGAGTAAGGAACCTCAACTGATCAGAAAAATCAGTTAGGCACTAATCAGATAAAGGATATTAGATTAAGAGGGAACTAAGCAAGAATCGAATAATGAAATCAAATCAACACAACAATGTAATTAAGAGAGAATTTCATTGATAAAGACCCGGAGGTTGAAACTTTTCATTACAAAAGACCCAGAGGTCGAAACTTTTCATTACAATAGACCCGGAGGTCGAAAGAAAAATCCTAAACCCTAAACCCTAAAACCGATGAGCCTTCTCACTCTAAGTGAACACAAGTGTCATACATGTGGTGCAAAACATATAAGGGATTGAAAAAGGGCGACTTGGCTTGATCAAGTTCGCATATACAATACTAAATCCATATTACATGTCAGAAATTTCTCATCGATATTAACCACGTCGTCTCGATCGGAACACAAGGCATAGATGGCCACCTCCATGATAAAGGCGACAAATCCGCAATCAGGGTAGCAGTGAAGCTTAGCAATGGCCGTTTGGTCATCTTCCGATGAAGACGAGATCAGAAACAAGGGAAGCATAGGGATGGACTGAGATCCGGAGGTCATTTGAGTAGAAAAGAAGAAGCCGATTGGCGGAGGACTTGTCGGAATCAAGGACTCACCGAAATTTCTCATGTGCAAACTTGAGAACTAAAATTGATGAATGTTTGTCCAAACTCAGTTCTATTTGTAGTGGATAAGCGGGGGTGGAAATGCAATTTTTTTTTAAAAAAAATTGAGACCCCTCCCTGAAGAAATTGACGTCACAAAGTGACAGACCATCATTGCGGGTATATCACATCACGACAATTCAGAAAATTGAGTCGACCGTTCGACTCCCCGAGAATTAGGTTTTGGCGGGAGCACACTCCAAGACCCGGATAGGATCAGATTGGCTCAACAGAAATCTGATCAACAGATTAGATCAGATTGGTTCAACAGAAATCTGATCAGCTAAGTTGGACATTGTTGGGAAAATACTAAGGTTTAGAGGATATATTAGGTTCAACATATTGGAAATCAGAAAAGAGGGACAAGAATCTACATTTGTGGTAATTGGCTGATTACAATATCAGTCAATCAGATACACTTTTCTGATCCCTTTACTGTTTATGTTTTCCTTATTTGTTTATTCTTATCTCCTTAATGCGTATGACGTCACTCTGTCTTTCATTAAATGCGGACGCGAGGATTTTGTATTAAATGCATTTATCACGATTTTTTAAATCCAAAAGCTGCGGCCTACAATTTTTCTAAGTCGCACGATGTCTACTTTAACAAACCGCCTAATCTCAACCGTAGATTATGATTGGACGTCTTTTGGGTTCTCGGTTTTTAAAATGATTGGGTTTCCCTCTCGTTTATAATTTCAAAAACCCTCCCACTTCACCATTTTCACAAAACTCACAAACCTCAAATTTTCTCTCTGCAACAATTATCTTCTCGCTCTAAAACTTCTCTGCAAATTCCAAAACGTTTACTTGTTCATCTTTTTCCAGATCTAACTGGTAATTTAAATTTGGTCTTAGATATGCTCTTATTTGCTATTGATATGGTTTTGTATATGTATTTGTGTTTTATGCGAATATTCGATATAAATTGAGAATTTTGTGTTTATTTGCAGAAATGGCACCCAAAGTTAGACATGTTGCAGAGACTGCACATTCCTCTTCGCAAAATTCTCCGGAACCTGAAGATCCAATATTAAGAAATTTTGCCGAAGACATTGTTGAGGATAGGTGTGTTGATTTCAAGACAACAACGGATCCAGAATCCCTAGAAATTTTAAAGCTACTACGGAACAATAGCCTCAAAACCTATTGTTCAGCGAGTGCCGATTCAATTATTCTGGATGGGTCTCTTGAATTTCTTTACAATTTAAGAGACCACGATGGTGTGTTGTACTCAGAGGTCCAAGGTGAACGGCTAGAAGTCACTGATGCAGACTTGTTTCGAATCTTTTGTTTGCCATCACCGGAGGATGGGATTATGCCGGATGTCTACAGGGCGGCTGAAGGAAATGATGTAATCAGAAACCTGGTACGACCTGCCGATTCACGTCACACCAAGGGTTTCAAGAAACCTATGTTGAGGAGGAAATATCGATTGCTGTTCGATATTGTCCAGAAAGTGATAGCTGGAATTTCTTACAGCCTGGATGCCATAACCCTAGAGAAGGCCAGAATAATGAATGCCATAATTGACAAGGCAAAGATTGATTGGCTAGGGTTTCTGAAAATAAGGTTGCTGGAGGAGTCGGCAAAGTTTGTATCCAAAGGTGGAAAGATTATTCTGGCTGCCAAAATCACAATGTTACTTAAGGTAACATTGATTCTGATTGATATGATGAAGGATAGGGAATGGAGTGAGGACGAGATGATTCCCTACGTGCTGACCCACAAAAGAATGCTTATATCAGACAAGACAATTCCTGGCCTTGCTGATGATGATGAAGAGGCAGTTGTGAAACCAAATTGGAGGTCGAAGAAAGGAGCAAAGGGACGAAGAAGAAAAACACGCCAGAAACCGTAAAAGGGATCTCTATCGTGGAACCAAAGAATAAGATAGCAAAACCACCGAGTGTGTTCCAGCTTGTTGAAAAGGGAAGTCCAAGGGATTTCAGGTATTGGAAGAATCATCTAAGCAGACTCAACAAGAAGAGAACAGGTCAAGGATCGAGGTCTACTGCTGCACCAACGTTTTCTCACTCTAAGACACAACAGCAGACCACATCACCAAGATCGACGCCAAATCTCATCTCCTCAAATTCCGATTGATGATCCAGGACCACTGACTATGATCACTTTCTCCGCACTAGCCTTCTCCCCGGCCGGTTGAAGCGCACTAAAGACTGCACTAAAGATCTCGCACATGCTCCGATCTCTTTTACAGAGAAGATTATTCGCAGGAGGCTGGAGAAACTGCTTTCAGAGAAATATCCAGAATTGGAGGTGAAGCCAGAGGTCTGATCGCCGTCTTGATGTTCTCGCTCAAGGGACATCCGCTTGAAAAAGTTTGAAGACTTTGGAACTGTGCTTGAGCAGAAGGGTGGCATTTGTCCATTCCTGGAATACGAACTTGAGATGAGAAGGATAGCTGAGGTGGAGATTGCCACGGATCTGATCTCTGATGATGCAGTGGCTGGGCTGATAACCAGGAAGTTGGGAATGCCGGACACTCCATTGCACAGGGAGATCGCTCACAAAATGGTTAAGTACAGCAGAACAATGCTGCAAATGAGATGGTTTGAAGAAGAGGTTGAGGCTGGAAGGCCGATTGAGGTGGAAGAAGTTTTTGAACAAATGGCTGACACGGAGCAAACTGCTAAAGAGATGGTAATCATTGAAGAACAAGAAAAAGTTGAGGCATTCGCCAATGAAGCAGATATGGGAGACGCGACAGAGTCCCCATCAGCTGAGGCACAAGCAGCCGAGGAGTTAGTCGATCCGATCACGAAGAAAGTCCAAATAATAAGTCGATATTGAGGGACCTTCTTCTTCAGCAGGTCAACTGGTACAGATTCTCCAAACCTCTCCACATTTTGAGGAGAATCTAATGAAGCACATCAAGACATCCTTCAGAGCTAATATGGCCAACATGTTCAGAGACGATGTCAGCTTCTTTGTACCAGCTCATATCGAGAAAGCCATCAGATCAGAGAGAGAGAGCGCATCTTAGAGCACTGCGCCAGAATTCCAGAAGATGTCAGGGACACAACAGCTGACAAATTGCTTGAGATGACACAAAAGATGGCGGAGATCGAGCAGAACAGATCCCAGCAGTTTACGCTGATGATGAACGAACAGATGGTCAAAATGACCAAGCAGTATGAGGATCTGGCTGCTGCACAGCACAAGGCAAATTCTACAGCAGATAAGCTTGATAGCTTTTTTGACAGAGGTAGCAATGTGGTAAACAAAGCAGAAGAATCGATGCTAACTGTTGTTGCCCAAGTTCAACTCGGGTCATTGAAAGTTTAATCCCCAAACCCTTAAAAAATCTTCAACAAGACTTATCTTCGAAGATTACTAATCTAAGTGCTGAACTCAAGGGCCTTTTTGAAGGAACCAAAAAGGGGGAAGAAGCTAAGGATGCTGATATTCAGGAAGGTCGAACCAAAGTTGAGAACTATGTGGCGGGCATCCAGATTACATTGGACAAAAAGAGACTAAGGAAAGATGCCCAAGTTGCTGCTGAGTTGGAGAAAGCTGAGCTGATCGAATCTTCAACTGAATCAGATGAACCAGCAAGAAAGAAAGGCAAGAAAGTCATGGTTGCCAAAAAGAAAGCTCCAGCTGCTCTGCAAGATAAAAGAAAAGAAGAAGAGCTGAAGAAAGCTGAGGCTGAGAGGCAAAGAAGAAGGGAAGAAGCAGCACAACTTGACAAAGCCTATCGGTTGAAGAAGAAGAAAGGCTTTGTGGCAGGAGAAGGAGAACGATCGCACTATGTTGAGCCAATCCTAGATGCTGATGTTGATCTAATAGTGCGAGCTCGTCCAGACCTGCAAGGAACTTGGAAGATAATCAAAGCAGAATGGTACATTTCAGCTTACATCAACCAGGTCATCCCAACTGAAACTGACAAGAATGACATGTTCAGAGACTGGTTGAGTAACAAACATCCAGAATTCTTTGCCGAGCTGATGAGGGAGGCGAAAATGCTGAGCAGAACACAGGTCGCACCAGACATTGAGGTGATGGACTACAAGAAGACTCTGGACGGCAAATTGGACAAGATTGCTTTTAAGGACACTCTTAACAGATGCCTTGAACAAGATGACATCACTGATGAAGACAAGGTTGCTCAGATAAAGACAAGATTGTTCAACTTCTGTGAAGTTCCTTTGGAGGAGAGATACTGAATCAGAAGACTTATATTGTAAGATCAGGGTAGGTATATTTCACTTTGTACTTGTAATATTCACACGCTATCAATGAAATATCCTATTTTTCTGATCTTAAGACAAACTCTCATTGTCTTCTGATGAACTGTCTCTTTTATTTATACTGTTTTATTTATGTTCAGCATCCTTTCTGATTAAGTTTTGGTTCCATCAAAAAGGGGAAAATTGTTGGGAAATTTAGAGTTTTGATGGAAGTTCCAAAACAGTTGTAATAGGACCAGTCAAACATGTTAGTCGACTGATGAATAGATAGAAAACCAGCTGAACATGTTAGACAACTGATGATTTAGATTAGATCACATATTGAGGGGGAACTCAATATATGAAGATCATAAGTGAAGTTCAGGATCAAGATCAGAAGAGAAGATCAGAAGGTAGACCTGAATCACATCAGAAGACCTACTCTATGAAGACATCAGCAGAGTCGATAAGTTGCAGCTTAGACAACCTTATCAGATGACTCAAGACTGCTGATCTGATGGACAACAGATCAGTAGAGGCCAAGAAAGAACCACGATAAGTATTTCTCCTTATCCTTAAAGCATACGATGTTTCTCAGACTCGAAGTATACTTAAGTCAAAACTTTTCAAAGACGCCGAATAAGTGTACTTGTTTAGCCACTTAGAAAGAGACACGTATGTACGGTTCTGAAGATTGCAGGATATGGCGTATCAAGCCAAACGACTAGAAGGGACAATATTGCACGAAGACGGCATGGCCTTTCTGCGCACATCAAGTCAAGCCTACCTAAAATAGACCGATGTTCGAATTGCTCACCAACGGCTAATTCGAACTCGGGCCTATAAATATGGGATCAAGCCTTCAGAGTAAGGCTACGGAAATTATTCACAAGCAAAAAGCTCTCAAGATTTCCGCACGAAGAACACAATCACAAAAGTTATTCTTAATTGTTCATCCCTTAAGTTCTTAGCAGAATACTTATCCTCTAGCTCTTGGCTACTTAGAATATAGGATAGTATTCAAGTTGGAACAAAACAATTCTTACCCAAACATTGTTAGGTTAAGTTTGTTATAGCAAGATTTCTATCTAGGGTTTCTAGATTAGATTTCTGGGATTGGTTGAGTGTGAACTCGTTAAATATCTGTTGGTTGTATTGTGTTGGACTAACACATTAAACTAAGTCCAGTTGGTTAAGTTGGTGCCCCTGCTGATGGGGAAGAGTGGATATAGGACAAATTGTCTGAACCACTATAAATCTGTGTGTTTCTATCTTGCTTTACACATCTGCATACAACTTGTTATTTGCATGCATATTATGTACCTAAATCAAATTAGCATCAAGCTACTGATCTGATCAGTTTGACATTTTAGTCACCTGATCCAAACTGTTGGTCAGAATCTCATTTGAGTAAAACTGATTTTCTACACGTGTTAACTTATCTTCGGCACCATCAGTTAAGTTGATAGACGCCGAACTGATCTGTCTACCAGATCAGTAAGTCGGATATCAGTCCAAACTGATTCACATCGCACTCTGATCAGGCATACGTGCAAACACATCTGATCCACGAAAAAGTTTTTGAAGTCTATTCACCCCTCCCCTCTAGACTTCAACCCTCACTGAAACCCGTTCGAGACCTACAGAGACCGTCTCACGGTGAGATAAAGTGTAATTTAAATATTGACGCTTTAACACTTCGAGAGAGGTGGGTGTTGATTGTGCTAAAGTTGCACTCTGTCCCATGCATGAGACTGTCTCATATGAATTTTTATCAAATTATTTATAATTTAAAAAAATGAAGCAAAAATTATAAAAGTGAAATAATTATGCTTCATTATAACATTTGGGCTATCTAATTATGCGGCATTATTTATAACATTTGGGCTATCTTTAATATTATAAAATTGGTAAACAAATTTTGGGCTTAACAATTGTCCCAATTTCAACTCTCAATATTATATCCCAACCGTGGGGGGGGGGGGGGGGCATGCCCCCCAAAGCTTCAATGTGGCTCCGCCACTGTCGAACAGATCTGTCAAAAATAACACCAAACATGACTAACTAACTCGACACCAAACGTAAGAAGAAACTCAAATGACGCCAGACGACTTCCAACGCTGGGGGAACCAATAAGAGCCACCGAAAAAACCTCGACTTTTAACACCGCCACCGTCTTTCTCCGCGACCTCACCTCACCATAGAACATTGTTGTCTTCTCTTCTCTCTCGCCTTCTTTCATTGCCTTCTTCATTGGTCGTATTATTGAATCAAAAATTGATTTTAGGAGAGAGAAGAGAGAAAAAGTTGTGATATAATTAATTGGGGAGAGAGAAACTTTTTTTTTTAAAGGACTGAGGAGATAGAAACTTAAATTAATGATGAGTGGGCGGTGGGGTGTGGGAGAGTGAATCTGATGAGTGGGGGGTATTTGTGACTCTTTGTCACAAATTTTTTTGTATCTATCAGTAAGAAAAAATGGGATTATAGTGAATAGAAAGTGGGTATATTGTTCCTAGTTATTAGCAATAACCCCTAATTATTATAAATTCATTTCATGAAAACAGTAAATCACATTTACAATTTTAAAATAATTTATCAAAATGGCAAAGTATAGCGAAGGTTTGAATCTTTCTTTGCTATTAGACCTATCATAAAATTTTGCATTCATCAAGATGGGATTGGTACTAAGTGGGTATTCAAGAACAAAAAGGATGAGCACAATGTAATAACCAGAAATAAGGCAAGACTTGTTGGTAAGGGATATTCACAATCAGAAGGGATTGATTATTATGAAACTTTTTGCACCATCGCCACTGAAGCCATTCGGTTTTTTTAAACTATGCAAATTCATAGGATTTATCGTATCGATGGATGTAAAGAGTGCTTTCTTAAACGGGGTGTTAGCTGAGGAAGTTTATGTTGAACAACCTCCTGGCTTTGAAATAAGCAACCAAGTGTACCGTTTAAGAAAATCTCTTTATGGACTGAAACAGGCTCCTAGAGCTTGGTATGATACATTGTCCCAGTGATAGAGAATGGATTTACCAAGGGCTTGATTGATCGGACCTTGTTCAGAATAGAAGATGGAGAAGACATTCTCTTGGTTCAGATCTATGTGGACGACATTATATTTGGCTCTCCCAATCATAAGCTATGTGAGAACTTCAGTAAGCTGATGCAAGGGAAATTTGAGATGTCCATGATGGGTCAGATGAGTTATTTTCTGGGTCTACAGATCAAGCAAGCTCACACTGGGATCTTCATCTATCAGGCTAAATACACAAGGAATTTGTTGGCTAAGTATGGAGTTCAGAACTGCAAGGAAGTCAGAATTCCAATGTTGACTGCATTCAAGATGGATCCAGATGAAGGTGGTAAGAAGACTAATCAGAAAGAGTATAGGGATTTGATTGGATCTTTACTATACCTGACTGCAAGCAGACCAGATATAACATTTGCAGTAGGTGTATGTGCCAGATTTCAGGCAAATCCCAAACAAAGCCACCTTGAAGCAGCAGATTCTTAAGTATCTGAAGGGTACTGTAAACTTAGGTTTATGGTATCCAACAGATGATAATCTAGAGCTTAGTGGGTACTCTGATTCTAATTATGGTGGATGTAGGATTGATAGGAAATCCACATCAGGTACATGTCAGTTTCTGGGAAACAAACTAGTCTCGTGGTTCTCTAAGAAGCAAACGTCTGTTGCCACATCTACTACTGAAGCAGAATATATGGTTGCAGGTAGCTGTTGCTCCCAACTGCTCTGGCTTTGTCAGCAGCTGAGGGATTACAACATAACTGCTACCAATGTACCTATCTTCTGTGACAGTAATAGTGCAATTGCTATCACGCAGAACCCCGTTCTGCATACAAGATGCAAGCACGTGGACATCAGACATCACTTCATAAGAGACCATTCATAAAAAGGGAACATCAGAATGGAAAAGATCCATACTGATAAGCAAAGAGCTGACATCTTAACCAAGCCTCTAGCTGAAGTCAGATTTAGAGAATTATGCAACGAGCTAAGTCTACTGGACTTAGGAGATGCAACCCCAGAGTATTTTGGTGGTCTGATCTCAAACACCAGTTGGTTAAGAGACTGACCAGATAGAATCAGTTGAGTAAGGAACCTCAACTGATCAGAAAAATCAGTTAGGCACTGATCAGATAAAGGATATTAGATTAAGGGGGAACTAAGCAAGAATCGAATAATGAAATCAAATCAACACAACAATGTAATTAAGAGAGAATTTCATTGATAAAGACCCGGAGGTTGAAACTTTTCATTACAAAAGACCCAGAGGTCGAAACTTTTCATTACAATAGACCCGGAGGTCGAAAGAAAAATCCTAAACCCTAAACCCTAAAACCGATGAGCCTTCTCACTCTAAGTGAACACAAGTGTCATACATGTGGTGCAAAACATATAAGGGATTGAAAAAGGGCGACTTGGCTTGATCAAGTTCGCATATACAATACTAAATCCATATTACATGTCAGAAATTTCTCATCGATATTAACCACGTCGTCTCGATCGGAACACAAGGCATAGATGGCCACCTCCATGATAAAGGCAACAAATCCGCAATCAGGGTAGCAGTGAAGCTTAGCAATGGCCGTTTGGTCATCTTCCGATGAAGACGAGATCAGAAACAAGGGAAGCATAGGGATGGACTGAGATCCGAAGGTCATTTGAGTAGAAAAGAAGAAGCCGATTGGCGGAGGACTTGTCGGAATCAAGGACTCACCGAAATTTCTCATGTGCAAACTTGAGAACTAAAATTGATGAATGTTTGTCCAAACTCAGTTCTATTTGTAGTGGATAAGCGGGGGTGGAAATGCAATTTTTTTAAAAAAAAAATTGAGACCCCTCCCTGAAGAAATTGACGTCACAAAGTGACAGACCATCATTGCGGGTATATCACATCACGACAATTCAGAAAATTGAGTCGACCGTTTGACTCCCCTAGAATTAGGTTTTGGCGGGAGCACACTCCAAGACCCGGATAGGATCAGATTGGCTCAACAGAAATCTGATCAACAGATTAGATCAGATTGGTTCAACAGAAATCTGATCAGCTAAGTTGGACATTGTTGGGAAAATACTAAGGTTTAGAGGATATATTAGGTTCAACATATTGGAAATCAGAAAAGAGGGACAAGAATCTACATTTGTGGTAATTGGGTCGACATAATATCACCAATCGATACACTTTTTCTCGATCCCTTTATCGCTTATGTTTTCCTTATTTGTTTATTCTTATCTCCTTAACGCGTATGACGCCACTGCCTTTTTAATTAAATGCGAAGCGAGGATTTTGTATTAAATGCATTTATCACGATTTTTAAATCCAAAAGTCATTCCTACAATTTTTTCTAAGCCGCACGATGTTTACTTTAACAAACAAATTAATCTCAACCGTAGATTATGATTGACTTTTGGGTTCTCGGTTTTTAAAATGATTGGGTTTCCTCTCGCTTATAATTTCAAAAACCCTCCCACTTCACCATTTTCACAAAACTCACAAACCTCAAATTTTCTCTCTCAAATTATTATCTTCTCGCCTAAAACTTCTCTGCAAATTCCAAAACGCTTTACTTGTTCATCTTTTTCCGCATCTAACCGGTAATTTAAATTTGGTCTTAGATATGCTCTTATTTGCTATTGATATGGTTTTGTATATGTATTTGTGTTTTTTCACGAATATTCGATATAAATTGAGAATTTTGTGTTTATTTGCGTAAATGGCACCCAAAGTTAGACATGTTGCGAGATCAAGACATTCCTCTTCGCAAAATTCTCCTAACCTCAAGATCCAATATTCGTAAATTTTGTCAAGACATTGTTGAGGATAGGTGTGTCGATTTCAAGACGACAACGGATCCGTAATCCCTAGAAATTTTAAAGTTACTACGAACAATAGCCTTCAAACCTATTGTTCAAATGAAAGTGCCGATTCGATTATTCTGGATGGGTCTCTTGAATTTCTTTACAATTTAAGAGACCACAATGGTGTGTTGTACTCAGAGGTCCAAGATGAACGTCTAGAAGTCACTGATGCAGACTTGTTTCGAATCTTTCGTTTGCCATCAACGGAGGATGGGATTATGCCGATGTCCACAGTATGGTCAAGGAAATGATGTAATCAGAAACCTGGTACGACCTGCCGATTCACATCACACCAAGGGTTTCAAGAAACCTATGTTGAGGAGGAAATATCGATTGTTGTTCGATATTGTCCAGAAAGTGATAAATGAATTTCTTACGTACTGATGCCATAACCCTAGAGAAGGCCAGAATAATGAATGCCATAATTGACAAGGCAAAGATTGATTGGCTAGGGTTTCTGAAAATAAGGTTGCTGGAGGAGTCAACAAAGTTTGTATCCAAAGGTGGAAAGATTATTCTGGCTGCCAAAATCACAATGTTACTTAAGGTAACATTGATTCTGATTGATATGATGAAGGATAGGGAATGGAGGAGGACGAGATGATTCCCACGTACGTCAACCCACAAAAGAATGCTTATATCGATAAGGCAATTCCCCGCCTTTGCCGATGATGATGAAGAGGCAAATAGAAACCACCGGGAGGTCGAAGAAAGGAGCAAGAGGGACGTAAGAAGAAAATTGCCGCCAGAAACCGTAAAAGGATCTCTATCGTGGAACCAAAGAAATAAGATAGAAAAAACCAAATTTGAGTGTTCCAGTTGTTGGAAAAGGGAAGTCCAAGGGATTTCAGGTATTGGACGAATCATCTCAGCAGACTCCCCAAGAAGAGGACAGGTCAAGGATCGAGGTCTACTGCTGCACCAACGTTTTCTCACTCTAAGACACAACAAAGCAGACTACATCAACGATCGACGCAGCCAATCTCATCTCCTCAAATTCATTGATGATCCAGATCACGATTATGATCACTTTCTTCACGATCCCCTCAAGCCGGTTGAAGCTCATCTCCTCAAATTCGAAGATGACATGATCCAGAGGTCGAGAAACCGCCAGAGAAATATTCGACTAGGATCACTTTCTTGATGTTCTCTGATCCGCTTTTCCTCCTTGAAGACTTTGAACTGGTTGAGCGTATGGGTGGCATTCGGCCCATTCCCGAATACAAACTTGAGATGAGAAGGATAGCCAGGTGGAGATTGCCACGATCTCGATTTACGATGAGAAGATTATTCCGACAACCGAGAAGTTGGGAATGCCTTGACACCCATTGAGAAATTAAAGTAACAATGGAGATTGTTTGAAGAAGAGGTCGAGGCCGAAGGCCGATTTGAGGGAAAGAAGTTTTGAACAAAATGGTCGACATCCGAGCAAAAAGTTTGAAGAGATGGTAATCATTGAAGAACCAGAA
This sequence comes from Stenogyne calaminthoides, assembly GCA_037126765.1. Classification (NCBI taxonomy): domain Eukaryota; kingdom Viridiplantae; phylum Streptophyta; class Magnoliopsida; order Lamiales; family Lamiaceae; genus Stenogyne; species Stenogyne calaminthoides. The sequence continues at coordinate 17,132,928 of JBBCBC010000031.1, read as the reverse complement.
AAGTTGAGGCATTCATATGAAGCAGATATGGAGAGCGACCCCATCACCGAGGCACAAGCCGGTACGTGAGGAGTTAGTCGATCCGATCACCGAAGAAAGTCCAAAGCCGGTCGATATTGAGGGACCTTCTTCTTCAGCAGGTCAACTGCTACAGATTCTCCAAACCTCTCCACATTTTGAGGAGAATCTAATGAAGCACATCAAGACATCCTTCAGAGCTAATATGGCCAACATGTTCAGAGACGATGTCACTTTTTTCACCAAATTTCATATCGAGAAAGCCATCAGATCAGAGAGAGAGAGCGCATCTTAGAGCACTGCGCCAGAATTCCAGAAGATGTCAGGGACACAACAGCTGACAAATTGCTTGAGATGACACAAAAGATGGCGGAGATCGAAAGGTAATGATCCCTGCCAGCTTACCGATGATGAATCTAACAGATGGTCAAAATGACCAAGCAAAGATGAGGATCCGGGTTCACGCGACAAAGACAAGGCAAATTCTACAGCAGATAAGTTTGATAGCCTTTTTGATAGAGGTAGCAATGTGGTAAACAAAGCAGAAGAATCGATGATAACTGTTGTTGCCCAAGTTCAACTGCGTCATTAAGTTTAATCCCTCAAATTTTAAAAAATCTTCAACAAGACTTATCTTCAAGATTACTAATCTAAGTGCCTCTCCAAGGGCCTTTTTTTGAAGGAACCAAAAAGGGGGAAGAAGCTAAGGATGCCGATATTCAAAAGGTCAACCAAAGCAGAACTATGTGGCGGCATCCAGACACATCGACAAAAAGAGACTAAGGAAAGATGCCCAAGTTGTTGAAGTTGGAGAAAGTTTGGCCGACGATCGAATCTTCAACCAATCGATGAACCAAAGAAGAAAGAAAGGCAAGAAAGTCATGGTTGCCAAAAAAGAAAGCTCCAACGCTTCTCAAAAGATAAAAGAAAAGAAGAAGAGCCAAGAAAGCCGAGGCCGAGAGGCAAAGAAGAAGGGAAGAAGCAAAGACAACTCTTGACAAAGCCTATCGGTTGAAGAAGAAGAAAGGCTTTGTGGCGGTGAGAAGGTAAGGATCGCACTATGTTGAGCCAATCCTAGATGCCGATGTTGATCTAATAAGGCGAAGCTCGTCTGCACTGGCAGGAACTTCGAAGATAATCAAAGGCGAATCGGTACATTTCACCATACATCAACCAAAGTCATCCCAATCAAACCGACAAGAATGACATGTTCAGAGATCGGTTGAGTAACAAACATCCGCGGAAATATTGAGGGAGGCGAAAATGCTTTGGTACACAGTGTCGCACCACATTGAGGTGATGGACTACAAGAAGACTCCGGACGGCAAATCGACAAGATTGCTTTTAAGACACTCTGAACGATGCCTTGAACAAGATGACATCACCGATGAAGACAAAAAAGACAAGATTGTTCAACTTCGTGGAAGTTCCTTTCGAAGAGATACCGAATCGGATTATATCAGAAGATCGTAGGTATATTTCACTTTGTACTTGTAATATTCACACAAGGCAAATATCCTATTTTTTCTCTCGATCAGACAAAAGTTTGATGAACCTTTTTCGATTAAGTTTTGGTTCCATCAAAAGGTAAAATTGTTGGGAAATTTAGAGTTTTGACAAAGTTCCAAAATCGATGATAATCAAACATGTTAGTTCAAGTTCAATAGATAGAAAAACCAAATTTAACATGTTGCATAACCGATGATTTAGATTAGATCAAATATTCAACAAGACTTATCTTACGAAATTACTAATCTAAGTGTTGATTAATTATGAAACATTATCAAGGCCTTTTTGAAGGAACCAAAAAAGGGGAAGAAGGTTAAGGATGCTAAGATATTCGGGAAGGTCAACCACCAAAGTTGAGAACTACAAGCTAATCAGCATCCGACATTTGGACAAAAAGAGACTAAGGAAAGATGCCCAAGTTGACATCAGAAGTTGAGAAAGTCGAAATGATCGAATCTTCAAATCAATCGATGAACCAAAGCAAGAAAGAAAGGCAAGAAAGTCATGGTTGCCAAAAAGAAAGCTCCAAAATGCTGAACAAGAATCCGTATCCGCAAGATAAAAGAAAAGAAGAAGAGCCGAAGAAAGCCGAGGCCGAGAGGCAAAGAAGAAGGGAAGAAGAAAAGACAACTCGACAAAGCCTATCGGTTGAAGAAGAAGAAGAAAAGCTTTGTCAATAAGAAGATAACAAATATATGAAGGATCGCACTAACAACAAAGGCAAAAAAGACTAAGAAAAAGATTATTGTTGATCTAATATTACTCCAACTCGTCTGCACTTATAAAACATCGAAGATAATCAAAGATAATGGAGGATCGGTACAATTAAAAGCCAAATATTCAACCAACTCATCCAAGAAACACGGAGCATTAATGACATGTTCCCAAGAGGTTTTCAGTAACAAAAATCCCATATTCTTTTTGCCGAGATTTTCCAATGAGGGGAGGCTAAAAAAATGTAAGGGAAAATCACACCCTTAGTTGGAAACCAAACAACCTTATACCCAAACCAGTTACATTGAGGTGATGGACTACAAGAAGACTCCGGAATCCCAAATCGACAAGATTGCTTTTAAGGACACTCTTAACAGATGCCTTGAACAAGATGACATCACCGATGAAGACAAGGTTGCTTTAATGCCCCGATAAAGACAAGATTGTTCAACTTCGTTGTGTGTTCCTTTCGAGGAGAGATAATTTAATCGAAGACTTATATTGTAAGATCGCAAAAAAATATATTTCACTTTTTACTTGTAATATTCACACGCTATCAATGAAATATCCTATTTTTTCGATCTTAAGACAAAATTGGTATCGTACAGAGTTCAAACGCTCTCACAACTTTTCAAAGGACTTGATGAAAATCAAAACCCGCCTCTTTTATTTATATATTTTAATGCTTATTTATGTTCAAGATCCTTTTTTGATTAATTTTTGGTTCCAACTCAAAAGGAAAATTGTTGGGAAATTTAGAAGTTTTGATGGAAGTTCCAAAAACAAGATTGAATAGACCACCCAAACATGTTAGTCGACCGATGAATAGATAGAAAAACCAAATTTAACATGTTAGATAACCGATGATTTAGATTAGATCACATATTGAGGGGAACTCAATATATGAAGATCATAAGTGAAGTTCGTGATCAAGATCAAGAGAAGAAGATCGTCAGATGAATAGATCGATGAATCACATTTCAAGACACCGAAATCTACTTATGAAGACATCGATCCGTAGTCGATAAGTAACAAATATATATGGTCAGACAACCTTATCGATGACTCCAAAATCCACACTATAAATACATCGCGACTTTGATGGAATTAGGATCCGCAAGAAATTAGGCCAAGAAAGAACACAACCATTACATATCCATAAGTATTTCTTCTTATCCTTAAAAATGCATATCCTAAGCTTAGATGTTTTCCCAACTCAAGGCTATACTTAAGTCAAAACTTTTCAAAGACCACGTTTGAATAAGTGAACTTGTTTAACATCTTCCCGAAAAGAGACAATCCCGAGGTGATGTGCTTGCTCAAGATTAGCAGATATGGCGTGATAAGTCCCGCTGTTAAGTCGTTTAGTTGATCGGATATGGCGGGACAATATTAGACGATCAATAAAATTCGCATGGCCTTTTCATTCTTAGCACATCAAGTCATAAGACAACACACATTGTTCTTAAAATCGAATCACTCGTTTTTATATGAAATTGCTCACCAACGACGCGTAAATTTTTCAACTCAAGGCCTATAAATAAGGGATCAAGCCTTCGTCGAAGACCTACTTCTAAAGATTCACAAGCAAAAGCTCTCAAGATTTCCAAGACGAAGAACACAATCACAAAAGTTATTCTTAATTGTTCATCCCTTAAGTTCTTAGCGACTGGTATACTTATCCTCTAAAGAGCTCTTGGCTACTTAGAATATAGGATAGTATTCAAGTTGGAACAAAACAATTCTTACCCAAACATTGTTAAAGTTAAGTTTGTTATAGCAAAGATTTCTATCTGCGGTTTCTAGATTAGATTTAAAGGGATTGGTTGAGTGTGAACTTATTTAAATATCTCAAGGTTGTATTGTGTTGGATTAACACATTAAACTTTCCCTTATCTAGTTGGTTAAGTTGGTGCCCCCTGGCGATGGGGAAAGATTGGATGTAGGACAAATTGTCCGAACCACTATAAATCAGATCTATGTTTCTATCTTGCTTTACATCTCCGCATACAACTTGTTATTTGCATGCATATTATGTACCTAAATCAAATTAGCATCAAGATCTTGATCGATCATTTGACATTTTAGTCACCGATCCAACTGCTGGTCGAATCTCATTTGAGTAAAACCGATTTTCTACACGGGTTAACTTATCTTGGCTATCTTTCGACCATCGTTAAGTTGATAGACGCCGAATCGATCCGTCTACCGATCAAGAAGTTTGATATCGACCAAAACCGATTCACATCAGCACTGATCGCATACGCAAACACATCTGATCCACGAAAAAGTTTTTGAAGTCTATTCACCCCTCCCATCTAGACTTCAACCCTCACTGAAACCCGTTCGAGACCTACAGAGACCGTCTCACGGTGAGATAAAGTGTAATTTAAATATTGACGCTTTAACACTTCGAGAGAGGTGGGTGTTGATTGTCTTAAAGTTGCACTCTGTCCCACGACGACGATGTGGTTCCATATAATTTTTTTATCAAATTATTTATAATTTAAAAAAATGAAGCAAAAATTATAAAAGTGAAATAATTATGCTGCATTATAACATTTGGGCTATCTAATTATGCTGCATTATTTATAACATTTGGGCTATCTTTAATATTATAAAATTGGTAAACAAATTTTGGGCTTAACAATTGTCCCAATTTCAACTCTCAATATTATATCCCAACTGGGGTGGGGGGTGGGGGGGGGTGGGGGGCATGCCCCCCAAAGCTTCAATGTGGCTCCCCACTGTCGAACAGATCTGTCAAAAATAACACCAAACATGACTAACTAACTGACACCAAACAGAAGAAGAAACTCAGCGACGCCGTACGACTTCCAACGCGGTGGGAACCAATAAGAGCCACCGGGAAAACCTCGACTTTAACACCGCCACCGTCTTCTCCGCGACCTCACCTCACCATAGAACATTGTTGTCTTCTCTTCTCTCTCGTCTTCTTCGCTGTCTTCTTCATTGGTCAGGGCCATTGAATCTGAAAATTGATTTTAGGAGAGAGAAGAGAGAAAAAGTTGTGATATAATTAATTGGGGAGAGAGAAACTTTTTTTTTTTAAAGGACTGAGGAGATAGAAACTTAAATTAATGATGAGTGGGCGGTGGGGTGTGGGAGAGTGAATCTGATGAGTGGGGGGTATTTGTGACTCTTTGTCACAAATTTTTTGTATCTATCAGTAAGAAAAAATGGGATTGTAGTGAATAGAAAGTGGGTATATTGTTCCTAGTTATTAGCAATAACCCCTAATTATTATAAATTCATTTCATGAAAACAGTAAATCACATTTACAATTTTAAAATAATTTATCAAAATGGCAAAGTATAGCGAAGGTTTGAATCTCTCTTTGCTATTAGACCTATCATAAAATTTTGCATTCATTTGATAAGTTATCTAATTTCATCTCTTTCTCACCTTAGTACAACCCTGCGTTACATCCCAAGCAGGTGCTATGTTTAGATCTGGTGTGCTAAGGTCCTGCATGGGCTACATTTTCATATATCCACCACCTTATCTGAAAACAAATACTATTATCAATGAAAATTGTAATGCATCCCATAACTCATAAGGTTTCGAACGACTGCTAGAAATACGTACCATACAAAACGCAGCATTAGCATGGAAGGTTTTGAGGAACCTAATGTAGAATTCGGAGCTACCAAGAACGCGAGAAACATAATGGGGAATATATTTGTAAGCATTCTTGTCACCACCATCATATTGCTTCTGCACACCAGCTTTGATTTGTAAAAGATAGTCGCATGGATGAACACAAACAGCAGCAAAAAATCCAGAGATGAAACTGGCACCTGAATCATAAAAAAAAATTGAACCATTCCAACATAAGTGGTTAGAGTCTAGAAATAAGTGAGATAACTAAGGGTGTGTTATCAAGCTCTCCAAAATCTTCTAGAATAACTTTCTTTTGACAAGAGATATTTTGCTTCACTTTTTAGAGTTTGCAAACATCGCCTAAGAGGTATGTTTACAACAGGTTAATGATAGAGATTTACTCATTTGTGCTGACTGATATGAGAGACCTCTCGACTCTATAAGATAATCTAGACTCGGTTTATATGATGCTACGGCGGCTTGTGTGCCCACATACCAACCAGAACCTCTCCACAATGTGAAAACCCCTTCATTTCTAACAATGTGAGAAATGGCGCTGAACCAATTCCTGTAAGTCCAGTTCTGTATACCAACTCGGCTTTGTGCCATCAAGAATGGTTGCCAAACAAAGGCTGCAGCTGCACCAGAGGTGAGTCCACAACAAGCTTCTTGGTACAGAGTTAGTGGCATCCCATTGTTCGCCTTTCTAAGTTTCGTTGTCAAGATCCTATTGGAACAACATACATCAATACATCATGCTTGTTGCACAGTAATAGTGAGACACAAATATACGGTAGCATCAAGCAGGAAGGCAGTCTAAAAGAGTAGGACAAAGGTAAATTAACAGGTTAAAATCTAGCCTTCAGCCTTCCTATTAGCTAAGCTTTGATTTCTTACGCTAGGATCTTATTTGACAAATATGGGATTCGGGACTCACATCTAGCTTCCTAGTTCTTGCAGGCTCAAACTCGAAACTCCTACAGCTATAATTCTGATTATAATGACAAAGAGACATATACCAATCCTTGAAACTATCCAATATGCATATGTTGCCAGATTAATACAAGAATAGAGAGTTGTAACGTGCATATGATTCATACCTTAGCAAGGGTTTTTTATTTTGGGGTCAAAAAACATATATGAGCAGATATTAATTAAAGAAGAACAAGCACCACAACATATGAATATTAACTATCAACAATCCAAATTCAGCAATTCCAATATGAAAAGGGGAAGGATAGCTGAATTAGAAGACTACTCACTCAAATAATCCAAGTGCTACAGTCGTGTGAGTAGCTCCAGTGAGGAGATCCCTCTTCAACCTCTGGTTACATTACAGGGGAATTCAATTTTAGGCCCAATTAAAGGCAGATATCAAACTAAATCACAAATCCATTCCAATTTCAAGTCAAAAACCTAAAAACATGAAGAATTCATAATCATATACACACCAATTAGAGAGAAAGGGATAAATTAAGGAGAAGAACCGTTATATTCGGAATGTCGTTAATAGATTTTGGGAGCTTCTTTGGATCTGATTGAGAAATAGGAAGAGTGATGGAACGAACGCCGTAGAGCAGCAAGGCGTGAATCTCTCCGGTGAGGAATCCCTTGAGTAATGGCTTCACGATGTGGTGACGATGAACGGCGTCGTATAGTGTTGCGCTACTGTTATTGCTGCCCTTGTCATTCTCACTCTTGAGAAACTCCGTTTCTGTGTGATGCCACACTTGTGGTGCCTCCTGCATTTCCCAGCCATACCCTTCCTCTCTCTTCATCTCTCTCTCTCGCATAAAAACTCTCGGTTGGTTTCTAGTAATAAATCTGTGTTTTGAAAAGATCAATACACTCTATGCTACTTCCCTTAAACCCATGGTTAACACTCTTATTTCTTAATACTCCCATGGTTAACCCTCTTATTTCTTAACACTTAATTAAATGATAGGCTACTTCTCTTTTATTAAATTTTATTAGATGATAAAAACTCGTATGAAACGGTCTCATACATGAGACGGGTCTCTATTTGACCCATGTAAACCCATTTAACCGGATATCAAATTTAACCTGCTTTAACTGAAAGTGGAATACCTAATATATCATTTTCATATTAGACGGTCATCATTCCCATTCATTTCCCAAATTTCTTCCCAAATTCATTTGTTCGCTCGCCGCCGCCACACCAAGGGCTTTTGTGACTCCGCCGCCGCCGCCGTCAATCGTTGTTTCGCTGAGCTTTTTGATTTCGTCTGTCGTTGCAGCGTCGTTGCAGCGCCTTCTCAATTGCTTTGAGTTGCGCACAAATATTTGACATAATTCAAACAACCACCTCACGAAGGAGTAGGTTGCTTCCCTTGATAAGATAATGTATTCTAGGATGTAGTAAAGATGAGTTGTTTTTCCCCTGTTTGGAGCATTAATTCATATTTTATTTTGAAATAAAGTGAGAAATTGAATAAGATTGTTATAGGGTTATAGATAATAACAAAAGAGAAAAAAGACGACGAAAACGAAGGCAAAATATGCGGGGCGGATATTTTATTGCAATTTTGAGCTTCCTCTGGTAAAACAAAGGAAATATTTGAAACACCTAAGTAAAACTTGATGATGAAACTGTACACTATCCTGTTTCAAAGTCTGTTTACTACATATAAGGAAAAGTTCATCTTTCTAACTTATTAGATTGTGATGATAAGTTGACTACCTCTATAATTGAAGAAATCTCACGACCTGAACGTCTCCCTCAGTATTGTTGATCTGAAAATTAATGCCTTGTGTGAAGTGGATAATGTTTCATCTTGCCTATGAATTGCAGATTATGTACTTTTTCCTCTCATGATTTGTTGTGTATCTCATGATTATGTAATGCTAATTGATATGGATGCAAAGTGTTGGTGTTTGTTTGGTTTATCATTGTTGCTTGACACAGATGAAAAGTGTTGGTGTGTTTGGTTGTTTGATATGAATGAATCAGTCAATGGGGTTTTGAGAAGCTTGTATTAAGTAAAAATTGATTAAATATAGATCACAAGAGTATGAAATATATGTGATGCTTAGAATTATGACACATGCTCTTTGTTCCTTATGTTGCTTGCAGAAATAAGAACTCCAAATTTGATATCTTAAATGTGAAGTTGTTATGGTTTTAGTTGTTGTGGTTTTAGATGTTTTCAAGGTGTCTGATTGTTATCTCATTTTTCTCTTAGTATGTGATGACTCGTTTCAAAGCAGTTCCTATTAAGAGTCACAAATACCGTACTCCTGAGCAGCTCAAGGTACGGGACAAATTAATAAAACAAAACAAAGACACTAGGAGGAGGTATAACGAAGAAAAAGCTGCAAAAGAAAAACTTGCAACGTAATTGCATCTAAGTTTTAGTTCCTTATTCTCCATGCCAGTTTCTGCATTATGTATATTTATATCGTAAGAAGTAATACATGTATACCTGAACATGATACTCCTCAATTTTTTAGTGAGAAAGACAACAAACAAAAACTTGAGAAAAGGAAAATGAAGAATGCCTTTACCAAAGTAGATGTTAAAAGGTAAATGTTTTATAATTTTTTTGGATACTCTAGACAATAAGTTTGATATTGTTGCTATATAATTTGATACTCTTGCTGTATAATTAATTTTTTGTTGATCTAACTATACAATAAAGAGCATGAAAGAAAACAGAAGCCCAATGATGTAGAAGGCGAAGATATTTCGTTATGTAAGATTATTTGTTTTCCCTATTTGTAATTGTATTGAACTTAATGATTGCTTTTAGTTGATGTAGCAATTTTTTATTCGATTATGATGCCAAAAGTAATTCCGGTACTTCTCACCTGATATTTTTTATACTCTTAATTTTTGTAGTGAGGAAGAAATTAAAGACAAACTTGCTAAAAAAAGAAGCAAAAACCACCTGTTAAAAGGTAAGAAAGAGGTTTCATAATTTTCTTGTGATACTCTAGACAGTATATTTGATACTCTAGCTGTAATATACGATACTTCATCAAACAATATGTAACTGTATTGAACTTAATGCTTACTTTTAGTTGATGTAGCAATTTTTTAGTTCGATTATTATGCCAAAAGTAATTTTGATACATCTCACCTTATATTTTTGATACTCCTAATTTTTTAAGTGAGGAAGAAATTAAAGAAACCTTGGTTAATGGAGGTGGAAGCGGAGCTCAAGAGGAACAAGAAGAAGAAGAAGAAATCATTATTTTGCAATGATGTGTAAAGTACTTTTAGAGTTACTAGCTGCAATTAATTAGTCAATTGTCATAGATCAGATTGTAATCTCAGCATTCAATAAGAAAACATGTGAATTTTTTAGAGGTGATTTATTTTGGTGTATTGGATTATTAGAGTACTGAATTATTGGTGAATGCCCATATATTGGTGTTTTTTTCCATCAAAAGTGATTTCATTGAGGTATTGTTGATTATAGACTATACTATATTAAATGATACTTCCAATATGATATATAATACTTCTAATTGGATTATTGATACTCTAAAACTCGGTACCATAATAAGTGACTTAAATTAGAATATTTAGTACTGATTTTTTTGTAGGAACTATGATAATTGCAAACATAAAATGTATATTTTTCGTCGAAAGATACTTTGATAAACATATATGTTTTGATACTCCTGGTGTAATATTTTATACTCCAAGTTGTATTTTTGATACTCTTATACATTGTACAATAATAAGAAATTCTTGACCAGATATTCAAAATAGGTATCATTGTACAATTTAATACTATGTGACTCACTAGCCTGAATTATATCATTCCTTTTGATAAACATATAAGTGTTTGATACTCTTGACCATATATGTGGTACCACAGATGAGATTTTTGATACTCTAATATTCTGTACAATAATTAGAGATTCATGTTTCGTTAAATATGCAATACGATACTCTTGACCATATATATTCACTAGCCTGAATTAATACTATGTGACTCACTAGCCTGAATTATATTCATGTTTCGTTAAATATTATGTGATACTCTTGACCATATATATTTAATATTTTTGATACTCTAATATTCTAACATTAAGCATTTTAAATATGCAATGCGATTTACTGGCCTGAGTTGTATCCTTTTGATAAACATATAAGTCCCCTGACTAAATATTTGATACTCCAGATGAAAGTCTTGATACTCTAACAAATAGCAGAATCTTTTCAAGTACGATAATTAGGAAAAAAAACAAATACACTAGAATAATCAACATTGGGAGTCTTGTTACCAATCTCATTTGATGCACCTGGTGTTATTTTCTTCGAGTTCTTCTGAAAGTGTCCTTTCATCCTCTTTTTTCCGCCCTTTGTGGTCGAACATGCAGGATCTAGAATGATAAAAATTCATGATAAAAATTCAAATGGAATTCAAGGAAAAACTAATAAAAGTTAACTTATTATAACCTAAAAGTAGCAAAGTTACATATAAGTTTTGATACTCCTGACTTAATATTTGATACTCCAGGTGATATTTTTTATACTCTTATTTAGATATTCAATACTGTGGTTTTAGTATGCAATATGAATCACTGGCCTGAAATTTATATTTTTTATAAACATAAAAGTTATCAATACTCTTGACCATATAATCACTAGCAAAATACGATTCGTTTCCCCTGTTTTGCAAATCTGGGAAAGAAAAATGAATTTGTTCTTTTCGATCATCTCTATTTCATAATCAGAATCATGTTATTTTGAATTAGCTTAACGCAATCAATTTTACATAACATTATACATTTGCTACTCTCAATTCATGCCCTAAAAGCTAGATTTTCGCTTCAACAATCAATTAAAAAAACCCCCCCAAAGTTCGACGAATTAATTGGCTACGACAAGCTTCCAACGTGATGTAAATCGAAATTCAATTCAAAACAAAATTCATAGTAACGAAAAACTGATTCAAACACATAAATAGCATACAAGTCAAATCGATTCAAACAATTAACTTAAGAACGAAATAGAATCACCTTAGTGCTACCATCTCGCTGCAATTTGTCCCTTCCGTGTCAATTTTTGCTACAATTTCTGTGTTTTCCGCAGCAATTTCTCTTCTGCGTGCATCGTCTTTCGCGTGCGCCGCCTTGGTCTTCATTCAACCCATTAAGGGCATAAGAGAGTTTTCATCCTATTAGTATAGTGCAGGCAGATTTTTTCGAAAATGGGTCAAGTGTGAAACCCGTCTCATCTATGATACCGTCTCACACAAGAGTGTCTCTTATTAGATATATTTATTTTTATTATATTTATATTAAAATAGTAATATATAAATTTAACCATGTGGATCAATTATTATTTTTTATTCTTTACAATTATAATAGGCTTAATTGTAAATAAAATCACTACCTTTTCATAAATTGCAATTTAAGCTAAACTTTTGAATTTTGACAAATAAATCATCACTTTTACACCTTTTTGCAATTTTAACTTCAGGAAGTTTGCCCTCTTGCCGGAAAGATGATGTATACAAATATATACACAATCATCATCCTAGGGAGTATCCACATCAATAAATAATTATAAACATAATAAATTATAGATTGAAAATAAATTAAGTATTATAAATACTATAAATAAATTTTAAATATAATAAGATATTAAAATCAACAGAAATAAAAATAAAAATCTATTTTTTTCCTAATAAAATCAAAACTAGAAACCAACACAAAAAAATAATACTCAAAATCACAATTATAATTAAAACTCTCATTATTAAAAATTAATACAAATAATATTTCTTAGGGAATATTATTTGCTCCCGAGTAACACAATATCAAATAAGAAAAAATAAAAAATAGACACATGAAATTAAACCTAATGAACATTTGCCCCCACCCCATGTTTCTAGGGAGACTACGGGATGGTGGGGTGGGGCAGCGGTGGAGGCAACATGAGGTTGAAGATGAAATGATTTTGGTGTAATTGAATTTTGTAAATTTTTTACAGAACCAATTTTTTTTCTCGAGATGAATATTTAATTTTAATTATTTTATTTGTATATTTTTATTTTATTCTTTTAATTTTAATTTTATTTTAATTCATTTTTAAAAATTTTATTCTAAAATTTTTATTATTGTATATATATATTTTAAGTTTTTTAATTTTTAATACTTTAAAAAATATAACTTATACTTTTATATTTAAAAGTATTTTAAATTTATTTATAGTATATATAATATTAATTTATTTCATAATTTTTATTTATTATGTTAATAAGTATTTATTGACGTGGTCCACGTGGATGCTTACTGGGCTGATGATGGTGCATTTTTTGTACACATCAACTTTGGGGCAAGGGGGCAAACTGCCCGAAGTTAAAACTGCAAAAAAAAAAAGTGATGATTTGTTTGCCAAAATTCAAAAGTTTAGATTAAATTGCAATTTGTGAAAAGGTGGTGATTTTATTCGCAAATAAGTCTTATAAATATTATTAATTTCACTTTTAAAAATTGAACAAATCTTTTTTAATAATATTTTTTACTAAACCTAATAATTTAATTTTATTGACCTCTTATCCTTAATTTTATTGCCTCCCTATCTCTATCCAAGTAATTTGTGTGTTTGAGTTTCTTATGTTATGAATAAAATCGTCTTCCACAACATTGCAACATGTCATATAAAATCGAGGTCTGAACGTCTAGTTGAAAATGGCGAAGAGGGACATAACGACGAAGACCATCAAGCAGTAAGGCTTGAAGCTCTCCGATGAGGAATCTATGCTTGTAGCCAGGGTCTTGTGGTAGGTTTCATACGTAATATAATGGTTTGGAACAAAGTACGATGAATTACGGGACAAGAGAATTCAATTAAGCCGAAATAATAGTTGGACTTTTTATTTGTAAGACAAAATTGCCCCATACTATATGTGCATCTATAGACTACCACAATCGTCCTCAAGAAATAAAAAAAATTTAATTTCAAATCATAGCACACTAAATATAAAAAAACCGAACTAGATAATATTTATAACACTTTTTTAGACACGGAAACAAAAGGTATGAACAAGATTCTTAGAAGTTTATTAAGGAAAAAACTTGTATGCAATATTGCATACAAGTGATATATGCAATTATAGATCAATTGAGTATTTTCTTATTTTTTCGTGGGTTAGGCTGTCAGGTCGGGTTAGGGCAGATTGATGGCGGGGTCTAATGGGCTTGACGCGCAACGACTTCCGCCGTGATTTTTTCTTTTTCCTCTTCTCTTCAGATTGTTGGCGGATCTCACAGGATTTCTTCTTCCTCGTTCGTGCCCTAATTTCTTGTCCAATTTAATTTTCTTTGATTCGCTCCAATCATTGGATAAAATCAGGTTGTTCAATTTGGATTTCGGTGTGGATTTTGTGAGAACAAAAGAGAATATGTGTGTGGTGTTGGATTACCCCTCAACACAAAGTGTGTGTTGATATTCAGATCCTTCTGCACTCTTTTCACGCTGTTCTGTAAATCTGAAATTTTGGTCTGAGGATTTTTTTTTTCGCGCTTGTACTGGTTTTTGTTCATGTAGTAACACTCTTTTGCTCGTAGGGTAACACTATTTTGTTCATGTAGTAACACACCAAGTTCTTAAATCTGTAATTTTGGACTGAAGATTTTTTTCGCGCTTGTACTGATTTTGTTCATGTGGCAACACGTTTCTCTTCATAGGGTAACACTTTTTATTCATGTAGTAACACATGTTTTTTAATAATATGTAACACTGTACATATGTCGTCATGATAATAAGTGAATACTCATGTGTTACCATATAAACAATACTGTGTTACCATATGATAATGTAATTTTTATTTCACGTAGTAACACATATCGTTTCTACAAGTATCACATTTTTTTCATATAGTAACACATAGATGTAGTAACACACTAAAAAAAAATTAAAATAATGTGCTCAATAAGAGTTGAACTTGCAACTAAATACATTAATAACAAACCTGAACCACTAGACTACAAAATATTTTTAGTAAAGATATCCTTCTATTAATATATATGCGTCCGCCCAAGCCCACAACCCACGCCTACCCCGCGCCCGCCCTGCCCGCGTATCCTGACCCGCGAGTTTTTTAATCATTTGCCTTAATTATAGTGTATTGCACATATTAATATGGTGTAATATTTCACATAAGACCTTCTTATTTATTAATGGGACTATCAAATTAACCTATTTGTTTAATGTGGAATGAAGAATTGTATTTATGGAGTTTAAAGTGTCAATTCATAAATAAGCGCATCATTTGGAACAAACTATAGACTCGTGTCTTTCCATCTAAAGAGCTGTAATGCCCCAAAATTTACACAATAATAAATCTTTTGAAAACATATAAATAAATACTTGCAATGGAAGACTGTATGATAAATGACTCATTTAAAATATGAATTCATACACAAACGCACTTGTCAATCAGATGACTTAAACATGCAAATAATCTAGCTCTAGAAGTCTCTAAATTTAAGTATCAAAATAGAATGACATCCATCACCACTTCTCGCCAACCAACTCCTCAATCTGAAATGGTAAAAGCTAGGAGTGAGCACGCAAGCACGATCAGTGGGGCCAAATTATTATAAATTAAATACTCCAAATAAATATTCAAGATATCAATGCTAATAAACGACATTCATAATATCATCTTGCCACACATTGATACCTTGTCATTGATATTTTTCCATGAATATCTGCAAAATATTGTCATAACTACTTTGCTATATATATATATATATTGTCAATAGAAACTTTGCCACATATACTTTGTCAATAGAACTTTGTCACATATATTTTACCAAAGGAGAATGAGGAAAGCCTGACCACTCTACTACAACCACTTATGTTATAAAAATTGAGGTTTTCTATTAACCAAATAGTGTTTTTCATTATAATTAAGAATGTATATTTAATTAAAAAAATAAAAAAGACAATCACATCACTGGTTGAACCCAAGTTTTTAAGGTAAGAAAGGAAGATACCTTACCACTATATTAAAATCCATTAAATATTTTAAGATTGAGACTTTTTAAATAATAAATTATGTTTAATTATTTTAACTAGGTATATATATATATATTATTTAATTATTTATAGATTACCTTCACAATTAATTGATTAATGAAAAATAGAGTTAACTCAAGTTATCTAGTTGATTCAAGTATATAAGGAAATATTTTTTATTATTACTCCTGTTTACAAATTATGCATATAATACATTTAAATTGTGTTTTTTTTATTATAATATTGTTATGTTTGCATGTAACACTGTTCTATTTTGATTAGACAATCTTCACAATTTATCTTTATTTTTCTTACGTTTAGATTGTAATAACGTTATGATTATTTTTGTAGTACTATTGTTATGTTTTTTTGTAATATATATTGTTATGTTTTGCATAAAATACAGCTTCAGTTTCTTATTTGAAATCAAAGTAAAAGACTTGTCATCTTAATAATGCTTCAGTTTTGCATGTAATTACATTTTTTGTTATGTTTCAGTTTCATATTAAGTTCTCCCTCAATATGTGACCTATCTGTTACATCAGCTGTCTATACATTTCAGTTGGTCATCTTATCTGCTATCTAGATCATCAGTCAGCTGACAGGTCTGACTGGTCCTATTACATTATCTGTTTTAGAACTTCCATCGAAACTACAAATTTTCCAACAATTTCCCCCTTTTTGATGGAACCAAAACAGTTAATCAGAAAAATAGATAACCAAAAGTAAATAAACAGATAACAACACACAGTTCAGAAGACAATGAGAGGTTGTCTTAGGATCAGAAAAAGATATGATATTTTATTATCATGGATATGTGCTTACAGATTACAACAAAATACCTATCATCTGATTCTAAGAGTCTTCTGATCTTCATCATTTGTGCTTGAATTTGTGGAGCTCTTTCGGGATGCCAAACAATCTGTACATCCACTGCATCAGTTGCTCCAATTTGTCTCTCCCAATGATCCCTCCTTTCTTTGCGAACTCATAGTAAGCTTTCTTAAAACGAATAGGATCAAGGGTTTTGTCTGGACGCAGAGGTGGTAGGAGTTGTTCGAAGGGAGGTGCTTCTGGTATGAAGGACATGATCTTACCTTCCTTCATAACAACCTGGTAGATGAATCAGAATCCTCTCCAGGATGTATATGTCGCATAGCCAATCACCTCTTATTTGGTCCCACTCAGGAAGCAGATCTTCCCGAGCATAGAGAATGTCTTTGACTGCAGTAGGAAAAGCTCTCTCTTCCCAGACAATGTCCTCTGCAGCAGCTTCCTTCAGTCTCGTCTTCCTGATGTATGCAGTGTTAAGACCTTTTGCTGCTGCCATCTTCTGCTTCTTGATAGCTTCATCCACTCTTTGTCTAGTCTTTTGCTCTTCAATCTGCTCGGGGGTCATCTGGATTCTGGATCTGGTCGTGATCTGCTGACTTGGCTTCTGAGTTTCAGCAGTTGACTTCTCCAGCTTGCCCTTGCCTTTCCTCCTCTTCAAGGCTTGTTCAGATTCCGCTTTTTCCTCTTCTGCAATCATCTTCTCGGCAAGCTGAAGACTCTTAGCCTGATCTTCTGCTTCATGTCTTTTCTGAACGGAAGAAGAGAAGTCTTCTATCTTGTCTACCCTTTGAACCACTTCAGATAGAACTGACTTCTGTTCAGAAAAAACTTTCTCTTGAGCTATAATGGCTTCTCCATGCTGTTCAACTGTTTGAAATAATTCCACAGTTCGGTGTCAGGAATATTCACAGTTGGTGTGACAGATTTTGGCATGTCAGATGGTGCAGGTGCAGACGGAGTAGGTACAGATGACGTTCCGGCTGATGGCATGATTGTTATCATCTGCATCTGTTTTTCCTTCTCCTCTTCCCCCTTTTTGGTTGCATCAAAGAGGTTTGTCAATCTGACATTCAGGGCATTGAATTGTTGCCTCAATTCATCTTTAACCTCTTCGACTGCAAGCGGAGTGATCTGCACCGTGGAAGAAGTGAGTTCTGGTCCTAGCAGTCTGTTCAAGCCATCTTCAATAAATTTTTTGGCCCGCTTAATGGACGCCTCGAATCTCTTCCACCCTAAATCCAGGCAAGTATCTATCCTTTCAAGAGAGGACCAAACACTTTCCAAGATCAGCCATCAAATTGATATGAGAGGTCATCTTCCCAGCGACTGGATCGACACGCTTCATCACAGATTCGGTGATGGTGTCATGAAGATGTAGTATTTTGTCCACGGTCGTCTGCCTCTCTGCATTCACAAGAGCCTTATGCTCTTCCATGAACTTATCCAACAGATCAGTTGCCAAGCTGGTAAACTGTGCTTCAACTGATGACTTCAAGCCATCTTGAATAGTTGTAGTGATCTGCTCAAGGGTTTTGTCATCAATGACAACTGTCTTTCAAGATGTTGTAGCCTCTCCAGGTTGGGTCACATCTGCAGCACCCACACCTGGTTCATCGGCAGATTCCCATTCGCCTCCATTTTCCATCCAATCTCCTTCCCTTCCTTCCTCAATCACCTGTTGAATTCTAAAATGCTCATAGATGAGCCTCCTGATATCATCATCGGTGGCCAGCTCAGCAACACTTTCCACACCAGCCATTTCCAAGCATCTGGTCTCTAGGTCGACGAAGTAGTCTGCACTTAGGACTTCCATCAAGATCAGAAATTCTTCAATTCCTTTTGATCGCACATCCCTCCAGAATACTGTTTCTTCGATTTTGGGCTGGAGACCAGGATGATTGATCAAGTCTGGATAGATCTCATCCAGATAGGACTTGACTTGTTGTTTTAGTACGTACAGCGTGGAATCCTCCTCTTCTTCTGGTGTATCAAGTTTCAGCTTAGGGTTGAAGGGGTTGTGAGACATCGAAACATAGAGATCATCTATGGGCGCAGTCTCAACAAGTTCCTCAACAATTTCAGTTTCAGGTGCAGAAGAGGGAGTTGGCTCAGGTGGTTGTATTTGTGGTTCAATGGCTGTTTCTGGTTGAGGTTGGGGTTGGGAAGGTGTAGGAATATCTGTTTGTTGTTCTGTGGGTTGAGGTGCGGATGGGATTTCTGTAGGCTGGAGAACAAGGGGAATTTCCAGTTGAGATGGGGGTTGATCTGGTTGAGTTGTCTCAACTGGAGGTGAAGATGTTATCTGGGTCGGGATTGAAGTTTGGATAGGGGATCTGTGTGGACTGGGTGAGGGCGATTTAGAGATTGGTGTTGGTGAACGTTCTCTCCTAAACACCATGCTGATTGGTACAAAATCAGATGGTTCTCTCCCCTCAGATGGTTCTCTCCCTTCTCCTTCTCCTTCATCTCCTCCTTCCACCAACATGTCCTCCTGTACTGCCTCTCCGCTTATGCTAGCAGTTCTCTCTGGCTCTCCTGTACTGCCTCTCCAGATAAATCAGTTCCATTTCCTTCTCAACCGGCTCAGGCTCGCCTCCTTCTGATATTGGCATAGATGGGTCCACAACTGCCTTCTACGGAATAGAAGTTATCTTCTTTTGCCTCTTCTCCGCTGCCTCTGGTTTCTTGGCCAGAGCCTTTCTTTTCAACTTCTTGGGGGCAGTCTGCGTCTCTGACTGCACAGACAATGTGGCAGCTTTGGCACCCTTGCCTTCACCTCTGGGCTTGGGAGCATATGGGTTCGGATCCTCATCAGACTGTCCAGGAAGAAGCTCATCCTTCAGGAGTATGGTTTTCTGTTTAGCCAAATACACTTTCTTGCCCTTTCCTTACATTCAAAGTTGTCTGGCAGCTTGTCTGAAATGATGATGGAGATCTTGTGAATGTAAGAGCACTTAGAGGTCAGAATGACCTTGTTGCTATCATCCAGAGCAAACCTCATGGCCTCCTTGAGAATCCTCTTTTTGATCATCCCCAGCCAGTCCAGATTCTCGGCCTTCCTGATAATCGCCGTCATCACATTCTGCTTCACCGCAGTAAGAGCATCTAGGCTGTGTGTAATGCAAAGTATCACCTTTGATACGATTTCAAACAGAAGATGATATTTTCATCTGAGATGGGGTACTTTGACATTAAACACCTGATCATTGTTGGCAGGTTTCAACAAAACATCCTTCAGATATGTCTTCTCATCCAACTCTGTTGTAAAACTGGTTGGATCAATGCTCCCAGAACGAAGTCCGAAGATTCTGAACAAACCTTCATCCGAAACTGTAAGGTCAAAACCCCCTACAGATGACTTCAATCTTCCTTCGTCGTCTTCCTCGAGATTGTAAAGGAATTCTAGAGCCTCATATGTATGAACAATCTCTTGGTGGTGAAAACAGAATTGATCGAGTCCTACGGCCCGGAGACATTCCAAAATCTCCTTTGATTCAACATCATTTGTGGTATTGAAAATTACATACTTCTCATCGACAATATCCTTCTTCATCGATAGAAAGTTGCACATTTTCTTTCCTTATCCTGGTTTTGCTACTAGATGTGCCATTTCTGCATCAACCGAACAGATTTGGGGATGAGTTTGAATAATATATATACATATATATATATATTACAAAAATTATTTTGCTCAATCATCTGATTAATATGTTTAACAGTAATTTGTAAAACCTCATTTTCAATGATTCTGGAGAATGGGAGAGGGAAATTCTACTTCATAATCCAAAGGAGATATAAAAGAATGACTAGACATTGATCTAGTATGAGAATTCGAATGTCTTCTTTGATTATTTTGAAAACCAATATTAATAATACCATCATTACTTTGAGTAATATGTTTAAAATCACTATTTATAATAGGATTTTTAGGAACAGATTGTTCTATTATCCAATTTTCAGGAAAAATAATTTCTTCCCATTTAATGGATCTTCTGGTAGTAATATTAGATTTTCCAAAATTACTTTCTATAAGAATAGTCTCATTATTATCTTTCTCAATTCTCTTACACATAGGATTGAGTGTAAATAAAGGCTTATAATAAATAATAAACAGATACACATAACCTCTCGTACATTGTATGTAATTATAACCATGAGTTTTAACATTTAATGTTAAAGCTTCTAAAATATTACTATCAGATAAAGATAGAGATAAATTAGAATATGCGTCAATACCATATTTTTATAAGGATCGTGCATAGATCTATATCAATAGTATCCTGTGGATCTTTTACAAACACAAATAGGAGTTTACTGAGAAATTCCATAGTCCATGAGTTAACCCGAAAAAAGCTTTTTACGCCAAAAACGCTGCTTCATATGCTATTCATTGGCATTACGGCAACAAGGGCTAGCCCACATAGTTAACTCATGAATATCAATTTAGAAAGCTCAAACCCATCGTTAAACCAACTCTACCTTTGATATATCAAATTACAGATCATTATAGGAATATAATTCCAAATGCACATGATAGTAGAGTATAATTAAGTCAGTCATGATTCAATACAAATATTCTAGCCATTCCATAGAGGCGATCATCGAAAATAAAATTAAAATTACGAATTTAAATAACAATATACCTTTAATAAGCCACTAGCATAAACAAGATAATGTACGAAAATATTAAAAGTTTACAAGCTTGCATGTACACAAGAGAGGATTTAGAGAGAGAAAGAAGGGGCGAGTCTAAACTCAAGCGTGCCTTCAAAAGGAAAATACAAGCCTATTTATAGATGAAAGAGCCGGACATCAAACCCCGGATTTCAAAATAAAAAAAGAAATAGTGCATAAAAAAAAAAAACCACAAAAGGACAAAAAAAGTTTGAATAGTAATTACTATTCATGAAATTTTTTTGTTTGTCATTGATGTAAGATAATTCATTTGATTTAAAATTTGATTTTGTCTCGACATCATTTTTAAAGCCACATTTTGCCGAATGTGCTAAGTCCAAAATCTTCATTAAATCGCCAATAATGAAGCTTGCCTTTTTAAGAGTTTAAGAGACTCTCTGAAATTAGCCAATTCTTGACGATGGGTTGGATAGACATTTCTTCCTTGATTTCTTCTTAGTGAAGCTTCAAGCCATGGAATCCATACTTCCAAAACTTTAATCCTTTTCTTAAGAATTTTGATATAATTCTTATCATTAATAACATTATTCTCATTATCATCAATAAGAATTTGAGAAGGTATTCTCCAAATGTTATAATGTAAGCCTCCTTAAAATCTGTCGAAGATAGCATAATCTTTCCGCAATTATTCCATGTCAATATCCCATCCTTCTTTGCAAAGGATGTAAAGAAACTATCGATAAGATCCTTCCATATAAACTTTGCTTTATTTTAATTTCCTTTGAGAGAATTCTTCAAAAGATCGAAGCTTTCTTGAATAGAAAACTCCCCGATCATCTTCATTTTGGATCCCGCATCTTGAAGATCGGATCCTAAATCATTGAAGTGTCTGATTTTGAATCAGAAAAATCAATATCTTTGAATAAATCATTTTTAATATGATCCATGTAAAGATCCATAATTTTCTCTTTTGAGAAAATACCAAAATACTTCTTAGAGTATTCAGAGAATGTTGGAAGAGAACTAGAAGTCTCCTTAATGTAAATTTTTTACGTATTCTTCCATTTTTGATTTAATCCGTGAAATATTTTCCTCAGACTGACTCATTGGAGCCAAGGGCAATAACATTTAAGTTATTCCAAAATCGCGTTGTATGGATTCTCCATAAACAAGGTGTGCCATGTTCAAGATAACCAAACTCGGGTCTCCATTTTAGAACCCATGGGATTCCAGAATCCATTAAAGAACATACAAGTAGTTTTACCACTTGTATTATGAGACTTTAAGTCGAATAAACAATAGTATATTCTTCCAAGAGATTTTTAACCTCTTCTGGCAAGATATCTGCCAAAGCCCCAAAGCTTCCCCACCATGAGAACAACCAGTTAGGAATTTGATTCATGCCAATGTTTTCACATATTTTAATTAACCAAGTATGAGAATGCTTAAGATTCTCGATACAACAACGTTTTATAAAAACTTTGAAGGTAATCCCAATAATTGTATTGGTAAATGGTATGTGTGACATCATTGGTCATACTTCTTTTTCGTGAAAGGTGAAGTTCCCCATTCTTGGATGGAAATAATCTTCTTGATAATAAATTTAGAGTAATTGATAACTTTTACTCTTAGGAGGGAAATGTTTGATTTCAACACTTCCGAGACTAATGAGGATATTCTCATAAAATCCTCTGGATTTGTAAGTCTCAACATTCCAATTTGAATTTGGAAAATATTTTTCCATAAGAATCCATGGGGACTCTTTGAATTTCTCATCATCATTTTCTATAATAAGAATTAATTCTTTTTAGAAGAATCAAAGAATTTATATTCTTTTTGTGCAATTGAAGAATATGATTCTTCAAACCGCTTTTTTGAGGAATTGTCCTCTATTGTAGATTTTTTTTTTCCTTTGTCTTATATGAATTTCTTGAAACTCCTTTTGAACATTGTCTCCTTTTGAAGAAGAGCTACTTCCGTAAATATTCTCGTTGAAAAGGGATTTCTTCCCATGTTGTATAATCGGAGGATGGCCTCTTCCTCCCTTCCTCTATAAGAGGAATAAGGATTCCTTCCAAAGATGACTCATTTCTCATCATGAAGAAATAAATTCTCGAGTTAAAAAATCCTAAGATGATTATCCTTCCTTGCTTATAAACAATATCAAAATCAAAATAAGCAAGATGTGATTGCCATCGGGCAAACATTTGTTTAGAAACATTATGTTCAAAATCTTTGAAGAGCATAAAAGTAGCGACCACGAATCGGTTTTTAATAGTAAATTTACGATTATATAAATCATCCCGAAATTTAAGGACACATTTAACAATAGCAAGAATTTCTTTAGCGATGAGAGAATAATTTTTCTCGACTATTATTCCATTTACCGAATAAAATCTAATGATATAATCCTTTTTATTATCAGGATTAATTTGTTTAAGAATACCTCCATACCCTAAATCTGAGGCATCAGTTTCAACAATTTTTTCCCAACAGGGATTAGCCAGCATAAGACAAGGAATATTTTTAACCTTATCTTTTATCCTGATAACAGCCTTAGTATGATCATCATTCCAAGGAGAAGGATTCTTCTTAAGTCTATCATATAAAATAATGGAATCTTCAACAAGATTCTCAATATAAGAAGACACATAATTAAGGCTTCCTAAGAATCTTTATGGCCGAAGTTTTATCAATATAATATCGAAAATTTATTACCAAATTCAATACTTCTTTGAATTGGAATAATATTTCCTTTATCAATAATATGACCAAGAAATTTTATTTTAGTCTGGAATAAAACCATTTTAGGTTTTGAGATGACAAGACCATTTTTAATGACCAAATTTTTAAACATATCAAGATGTTTAAAATGTATATCAATATCTTTAGAAAATACAAGAATGTCATCCATAAAACAATAATAAAATCACTATAAATTGAATGTCATTTTAATTTGTTGAAATTCCAAAAAGCCCATAATCCATTCATAATGACCAAATGGTACATTAAAAAAAGCGCTTTTGTACCTATCGTTGATTAATCTGAATTTGCAAAAACCCGATTTTAAATCAAATTTAGAGAAAATAAGAGCATTGACTAATCTGTCAAGAAGATCCTTTTATTAGGAATAGGATGTCTAATCCATTTTAAAACCTTATTAAGAGGTTTGTAATTAATAACTAAACGAGGAACTCCTCGTTCCTGCTCAGAATGTTTATTAACATAGAAAGCAGTACAAGACCAAGGAGATTTAGAAGGAGTTATAAGCTTTTTTTAATAAGGAAGATATTTCCTTTTTACATAACTCTAAATATTCGAGTTCATCCGACAAGGTCTAGATTTAGTAGGAATTTTATTTTCTTTAAAATCATCTTCATAGGGAAGAGAAACTATATGTTTTTTTCTATCCCAAAAAAGCATTAGGAAAATCATTACAAATTTCAATGGAAAATTTATTTATTAAAAATTTAATTTTATCTTGTAGTTTAGAATTATTTAATCTATTATTTATAGTAATAGAATTAAGTTCTTCTTTAAGAAAAATTGATTTGACAATTTTTATTATTAATTTGATCTTGAATCAAATTAAGAACCTTATGAATAGGTTTGGTAATAAACTTAAAAGTAATAGGTTTACTATTATAAGTATCCTGTAATTCCTTTTTTCACCAACAAAGGTCAAAGGATATATTTTAAAAAGAAAAGGAAGACCAATAATCATTTGACTAGTGATGTCTTCAAAGAATAAGAAAGTCGTTAGGAATACAACAACCATCAACACAAACATAAGCATTTTTAAGCTTATAATTAATCTTTAAAGATCCTCCACCTGCATGAGAAAGTGAATGAGTAGTTTTTTCAAAAAACTTAGTAGGAATTATTCCTAACTGTATAACACTCAAATCAGCACCACTATCAATCATGGCAATAAAATCTTTCTTATAAGAATTATTTATAAGAAGAGAAATCTTAGTATACCACTTCTGTGATATAACCATATTAATGGTAGATAAATGATTTTTCTCTATTTTAAAATTATCATTAATATCTAAATATTGTGAAAGAGTATTATAGCTGGTTTCACAATCTTCAATTTTTTCTTTACCTTTCTCCATAAAAGAAAGACGAACAGAAAAATCAGTATTCTGGTTTTGAAGTATTTTTACATCAGTTTTGAGATTATTAATCTCATGGACTAAATCATTTAAAGTTACAGGATTTTTTTCCATATTTTTTAGGCGAAGAAGTCTTTCCAATTCACCCATATTATAATAATTACTATCAATCTTTTTAGAAAGACTAGTTTTATTATTGTCTTCATTCTTAAAAGAATCATGAAATTGTTTAATGATTTTATCTCTTAAACTAGAATCTTTAATATGTTTAAGAAATTCAAAAATATTATTATTAGTTAAGACACTAATATTCATATCTTGAAATTGACTCATAAGTTTATAAAACTCATTATCAATATTATTTACATTATCGATAGATATTTATACAATTAAGACAAGGTTTTCCAAGTATACAATTATTGCATTTCTCTTTTTTTTTCGATTTAATGTAATTATCATCATCCCAAGAGGATTCAAATGTAAGAACGATCATTATAAGACTTTTCTTTTCATGGTTGATTCAAGATCATTATTAGACTCATGACAATCTTAAAAAGAGTTTCTTTTAACTCTTCATTAATATCAAGATTTTTAATCTTATCCTTCGATGATAAGACATCGATTAGCATAATGACCAATCTATTACATTTTTACAAATAATTGTATCGTATCTTCTCTTTTTTAAAAGATTTCCTTTTACCTTTATTATTATCAAAATCTTTCTCTTTTTGTTTTGAAGAATTATGTTTTCTTCTTTTATAATTAGATTTATGTTTTAAATCTCTTTTATTAGTTTTATACAAACTATTTTTAGGATTAGGATTATCTAATCCAAATTGGTCACAGAATTGACCTAATTGTTTTCTTTCCGTAAGATTATCTTTTTAATTTGGTTTTTTAATTTGAGTTCATTACAAAGATTTATTCCTTCCTGAACACAAACACTAATGATTTGACCAAAAGTATAAGACCTATAATGGATCGAATCAGAATCCTTTCTAAGAGTTTTCTTAACTCTTTCAGCAAATAGATTAGGAAGACCATCAACAAATTTATTTTTCCAAATATCCTGATTACAATCAGGGATCTCATAGATACGAGACAAGAAAGTATCTTTGTACCATCTAAAATCAGTAAGAGTTTTACACCTCATATTTAAAAGAAGGGTTCTAGTATTTTCATATTTATTGGTATATTGACCAGTAAAATGATCCAAAATAGTAAGAATCAAAGAATAAACCGCATTGGTTTTAGTTTCACCATTTTCAATTTTAATAGAATTAAAAATTTCCATTCTATTTTGAGGAGTCAAATAATTATCCCACCAACCTTTAAGTTGACCGATAAAACCAGAAGTAATAGCTTTGTCAGCAAAGACTAATATCACTATTACCACAAGTTTGACAAGCGGAACTATACATAAGCATACGATGACATTGAGTGAAAATATGATTATCACTTCCACCATCAATATTCCATTCATAAATACCTTTTCCTGAATAAGAATTATTGAAAAAAAGTTTTTCTTCTTCGCTCTTTCATTAAGAACATCCATAGGGTAGGTCTCTTATAATAATAAGTAGACATGGTAGGTCTATCGGCCCATTTCATTTTATTAATACTATCAAGATTATTAAAATTACCATTATTGGATTGAATAACATGATTATCGCTTAAATCATCATCTAAAAATTTGAAATATTAAGATTTCTAAATTTATCATTAATAAGATTTTCTAAATCAAAAATAGAAGCTTCAGGTTTTAAAATCTTTTATCTCAATAGGAGATTGAATAGAAGAAGTTGCTTTTTTAATAATAATAACATTATTATTATTATTATCATTTTCATTTATTTTGAGAATCTATTTTAGAGATAATTTTATCAACTTTATCATGTAGAGAAATAATTTCTTCTCCAATAATAGATGTATAAAAGATTACAAAAAATTATTTTGCTCAATCATCCGATTAATATGTTTAACAAAGAATTTGTAAAACCTCATTTTCAATGATTCGGAGAATGGGAAAAATTAAATATCCTTTCTCCTTTTTCAATTTGAAAAGGAACATGAGGAGGGTAAATGAATGTTGGATTTTTGTATACCACCGAAATTATTTTATAATCTCTTTCAATAACCGAAATATAATCAATATAAAAGGTTTTAATAAACCAAGGAACATAATAAGTAATTTCATTATGCTTTTTACGAAATTTGTAAAAATCAAGTAAACAAAGTAATTTAAATCATCTTTTGAGAATGATTTAAAATACCAAATTCTAAACTTATCCCATTTAGGATTATTAAACTCATCATTAATATGAGCTCTAGTAGAAGAACCTTTAGAAAAATCTAAAAAGTTTGTGAGATCCATAAAATTAAATTTTAAAGTTACAATCCGAAATTGTTTCAGGATCAAATTCATCTTTGTGAATAATATTATTTTCATTAATAATAATTTTCTCATTGTTATAATTATCATTTTTATAATGAGTATTATCTCTATAAGAGGAAGTAGAAGCTCTGGATTCTGAGGGAAATTCTACTTCATAATCCAAAGGAGATATAAAAGAATGACTAGACATTGATCTAGTATGAGAATTTGAATGTCTTCTTTGATTATTTTGAAAACCAATATTAATAATACCATCATTACTTTGAGTAATATGTTTAAAATCACTATTTATAATAGGATTTTTAGGAAATGATTGTTCTATTATCCAATTTTCGTGAAAAATAATTTCTTCCCATTTAATGGATCTTCTGGTAGTAATATTAGATTTTCCAAAATTACTTTCTATAAGAATAGTCTCATTATTATCTTTCTCAATTCTCTTACACATAGGATTGAGTGTAAATAAAGGCTTATAATAAATACGATAACAGATACACATAACCTCTGTACCTGGTATGTAATTATAACCATGAGTTTTAACATTTAATGTTAAAGCTTCTAAAATATTACTATCGATAAAGATATAGATAAATTAGGATATCGTCAAAATAGATGGTCCTAAAGCCAAACTAGACTCTATAATTCCCATTAAGGATTGTTTCCAATTAAGATTTCTACCATCCCTAAGAGAAGCTAGAAAGCTTTTCTCGTAAACCATTTAAGGTAAGTGGTCTAAAAATTCATTGACTTTAACACAACCAATATGTAAAAACTTATGAGTTCTTTTGTAAGGTAAAATATCATTTTACTAAGCAATTTAATAACCATTTCTTCTTCATGAAGAGGTATAGAAGATTCAATAGTTTTAACAATTTGTTTAAAACCTAATTTTTCAAAAAGCTCCTAATTTATAAACCATTTTAGGCTCAATTTTAGGAATAGTCCATTTATTTAATAAATCAAGATTTTCGGAATATCATATTCTTGATCATTGAGCCATACCGTTTTTAACAAGATCCTTCAATCGAACAATTCATAAGAATCAAGATGTATTGAATCATGAAACCATATAACCTATATATACCCTATTTCTCACGGCTCGATACCATATTTTTATAAGGATCGTGCATATATCTATATCAATAGTATCCTGTGGATCTTTTACAAACACAAATAGGAGTTTATCTTGAGAAATTCCATAGTCCATGAGTTAACTTTGAAAAAAAAGCTTTTACGACTTAGAAACAGAAAACGCCGCGCCTATATTCATCTGCATTAAAAACAACAAGGACTAGCCCATTCATAGTTAACTCATGAATATCATCGAAAGCTCAAACCTCATCGGTTAAACCAACTCTACCTTTGATATATCAAATTACAGATCATTATAGGAATATAATTCCAAATGCACATGATAGTAGAGTATATAATTAAGTCAGTCATGATTCAATACAAATATTCTAAAATTTGAATCCATAGAGATCCTTGATACATTTTTGAAAAATGGCGAACATCGAAAATAAAATTAAAATTAAATTGAATTTAAATAACAATATACCTTTAATAAGCCACAAAGCATAAACAAGATAATGTACATCTAAATATTACAAGGTTTACAAGGTTGCACACAAGAGAGGGATTTAGAGAGAAAGAAGGGCGAAGTCTAAACTCAAGCGTGCCTTCAAAAGGAAAATATACAAGCCTATTTATAGATGAAAGAGGGACATCAAACCCCTGATTTCAAAAATAAAAAAGAAATAGTGCATAAAAAACAAAACCACAAAAGACAAAAAAGTTTGAATAGTAATTACTATTCATGAACAGATTCTTTTTGTCTGTTGATGTAAAGCGATGATGAAAATTTGATTTTTGTCTCGACATCAAAAGCCACATTTTCTTTTGGAATGTGCTAAGTCCAAAATCTTCATTAAATCGCCAATAATGAAGCTTGCCTTTTTTAGAGTTTAAGAGACTCTATGAAATTAGCCAATTCTTGATGATGGGTTGGATAGACATTTCTTCCTTGATTTCTTCTTAGTGAAGCTTCAAGCCATGGAATCCATACTTCCAAAACTTTAATCCTTTTCTTAAGAATTTTGATATAATTCTTATCATTAATAACATTATTCTCATTATCAATAAGAATTTGAGAAGGTATTCTCCAAATGTTATAATGTAAGCCTCCCAATCCTCTGTCGAAGATAGCATAATCTGGAACGAATTATTCCATGCTGAATATCCCATCCTTCTGTTGTAAAGGATGTAAAAAAACTATCAGGATAAGATCCTTCCATAAAAACTTTGCTTTATTTTAATTTCCCTTTGAGAGAATTCTTCAAAAGATCGAAGCTTTCTTGAATAGAAAACTCCTGATCATCTTCATTTGGATCCTCGCATGCATCTTGAAGATCGGATCCTAAATCATTGAAGTGTCTGATTTTGAATCAGAAAAATCAATATCTTTGAATAAATCATTTTTAATATGATCCATGTAAAGATCCATAATTTTCTCTTTTGAGAAAATACCAAAATACTTCTTAGAGTATTCAGAGAATGTTGGAAGAGAACTAGAAGTCTCCTTAACAGAAATTTTTCTGTATTCTTCCATTTTTGATTTAATCCGTGAAATATTTTCCTGTATTGGTGACTCATTGGAGCCAGGGGCAATAACATTTAAGTTATTCCAAAATCGCGTTGTATGGATTCTCCATAAACAAGGTGTGCCATGTTCAGTATAACCAAACTCTGGTCTCCATTTTAGAACCCATGGGATTCCGTATCCATTAAAGAACATACAAGTAGTTTTACCACTTGTATTATGAGACTTTAAGTCAGAATAAACAATAGTATATTCTTCCAAGAGATTTTTAACCTCTTCTGGCAAGATATCTGCCAAAGCCCCAAAGCTTCCCCACCATGAGAACAACCAGTTAGGAATTTGATTCCTGCCAATGTTTTCACATATTTTAATTAACCAAGTATGAGAATGCTTAGCATTCTGATACAACAACGTTTTATAAAAACTTTGAAGGTAATCCCAATAATTGTATTGGTAAATGGTATGTGTGACATCATTGGTCATACTTCTTTCTGTGAAAGGTGAAGTTCCCCATTCTTGGATGGAAATAATCTTCTTGATAATAAATTTAGAGTAATTGATAACTTTACTCTTAGGAGGGAAATGCTGAATTTCAACACTTCCGAGACTGATGAGGATATTCTCATAAAATCCTCTGGATTTGTAAGTCTCAACATTCCAATTTGAATTTGGAAAATATTTTTCCATAAGAATCCATGGGGACTCTTTGAATTTCTCATCATCATTTTCTATAATAAGAATTAATTCTTTCTTAGAAGAATCAAAGAATTTATATTCTTTTTGTTCAATTGAAGAATATGATTCTTCAAAACCCTTTTGAGGAATTGTCCTCTACTGGTAGATTTTTTCCCCTTTGTCTCAGGAATTCTTGAAACTCCTTTTGAACATTGTCTCCTTTTGAAGAAGAGCTACTTCCAGAAATATTCTGGTTGAAAAGGGATTTCTTCCCATGTTGTATAATCGGAGGATGGCCTCTTCCTCCCCTTCCTCTATAAGAGGAATAAGGATTCCTTCCAGCATGACTCATTTCTGTCATGAAGAAATAAATTCTCGAGTTAAAAAATCTGGAAGATGATTATCCTTCCCTTGCTTATAAACAATATCAAAATCAAAATAAGCAAGATGTGATTGCCATCGGGCAAACATTTGTTTAGAAACATTATGTTCAAAATCTTTGAAGAGCATAAAAGTAGCGACCCTTTCTAATCGGTTTTTAATAGTAAATTTCTGATTATATAAATCATCCTGAAATTTAAGGACACATTTAACAATAGCAAGAATTTCTTTAGCAGTAGCAGAATAATTTTTCTGACTATTATTCCATTTACCAGAATAAAATCTAATGATATAATCCTTTTTATTATCAGGATTAATTTGTTTAAGAATACCTCCATACCCTAAATCTGAGGCATCAGTTTCAACAATTTTTTTCCCAACAGGGATTAGCCAGCATAAGACAAGGAATATTTTTAACCTTATCTTTTATCCTGATAACAGCCTTAGTATGATCATCATTCCAAGGAGAAGGATTCTTCTTAAGTCTATCATATAAAATAGCGGAATCTTCAACAAGATTCTCAATATAAGAAGACACATAATTAAGGCTTCCTAAGAATCTTTGTAACTGAGTTTTATCAGTTATAATATCAGGAAATTTATTACCAAATTCAATACTTCTTTTGAATTGGAATAATATTTCCTTTATCAATAATATGACCAAGAAATTTTATTTTAGTCCGAATAAAACCATTTTAGGTTTTGAGATGACAAGACCATTTTTAATGACCAAATTTTTAAACATATCAAGATGTTTAAAATGTATATCAATATCTTTAGAAAATACAAGAATGTCATCAATATAAACAATAATAAAATCACTATAAAGGATTAAAAATGTCATTCATAATTTGTTGAAATTCGGAAGAGCATTTTTAAGCCCAAAAGGCATAACAATCCATTCATAATGACCAAATGGTACATTAAAAGCGCTTTTGTACCTATCGGGTTGATTAATCAAATTTGCAAAAACCCGATTTTAAATCAAATTTAGAGAAAATAAGAGCATTGACTAATCATCAAGAAGATCCTTTTTATTAGGAATAGGATGTCTAATCCATTTTAAAACCTTATTAAGAGGTTTGTAATTAATAACTAAACGAGGAACTCCTCGTTCCTCGCCGTTCGAATGTTTATTAACATAGAAAGCGAAGACAAGACCAAGGAGATTTAGAAGGAGTTATAAGCTTCTTTTTGTAATAAGGAAGATATTTCCTTTTTACATAACTCTAAATATTCGAGTTCATCCGACAAGGTCTAGATTTAGTAGAATTTTATTTTCTTTAAAATCATCTTCATAGGGAAGAGAAACTATATGTTTCTTTCTATCCCAAAAAGCATTAGGAAAATCATTACAAATTTCAATGGAAAATTTATTTATTAAAAATTTAATTTTATCTTGTAGTTTAGAATTATTTAATCTATTATTTATAGTAATAGAATTAAGTTCTTCTTTAAGAAAATTGATTTGACAATTTTTATTATTAATTTGATCTTGAATCAAATTAAGAACCTTATGAATAGGTTTGGTAATAAACTTAAAAGTAATAGGTTTACTATTATAAGTACTGTAATTCCCTTTTTCACCAACAAAGGTCAAAGGATATATTTTAAAAAGAAAAGGAAGACCAATAATCATTTGACTAGTGATGTCTTCAGCAATAAGAAAGTCGTTAGGAATACAACAACCATCAACACAAACATAAGCATTTTTAAGCTTATAATTAATCTTTAAAGATCCTCCACCTGCATGAGAAAGTGAATGAGTAGTTTTTTCGAAAAACTTAGTAGGAATTATTCCTAACTGTATAACACTCAAATCAGCACCACTATCAATCATGGCAATAAAATCTTTCTTATAAGAATTATTTATAAGAAGAGAAATCTTAGTATACCACTTCTGTGATATAACCATATTAATGGTAGATAAATGATTTTTCTCTATTTTAAAATTATCATTAATATCTAAATATTGTGAAAGAGTATTATAGCTGGTTTCACAATCTTCAATTTTTTCTTTACCTTTCTCCATAAAAGAAAGACGAAATGTAAAAATCGATGATCGGTTTTGAAGTATTTTTACATCGCTTTTGAGATTATTAATCTCATGGACTAAATCATTTAAAGTTTCTGAGGATTTTTTTCCATATTTTTTAGGCGAAGAAGTCTTTCCAATTCACCCATATTATAATAATTACTATCAATCTTTTTAGAAAGACTAGTTTTATTATTGTCTTCATTCTTAAAAGAATCATGAAATTGTTCAATGATTTTATCTCTTAAACTAGAATCTTTAATATGTTTAAGAAATTCAAAAATATTATTATTAGTTAAGACACTAATATTCATATCTTGAAATTGACTCATAAGTTTATAAAACTCATTATCAATATTATTTACATTATCAGTATTACTGATACAATTAAGACAAGGTTTTCCAAGTATACAATTATTGCATTTCTCTTTTTCTGATTTAACAGAATTATCATCATCCGAAGAGGATTCAACAGAAGAACAGTCATTATAAGACTTTTCTGATTCAGTATCATTATTAGGACTCATGACAATCTTAAAAAGAGTTTCTTTTAACTCTTCATTAATATCAAGATTTTTAATCTTATCCTTTGCATAGCACTGATTAGCATAATGACCAGTCCTATTACATTTTTTACAAATAATTGTATCGTATCTTCTTTTTAAAAGATTTCCTTTTTACCTTTATTATTATCAAAATCTTTCTCTTTTTGTTTTGAAGAATTATGTTTTCTTCTTTTATAATTAGATTTATGTTTTAAATCTCTTTTATTAGTTTTATACAAACTATTTTTAGGATTAGGATTATCTAATCCAAATTGGTCACAGAATTGACCTAATTGTTTTCTTTCCGTAAGATTATCTTTTTTAATTTGGTTTTTTAATTTGAGTTCATTACAAAGATTTATTCCTTCCTGAACACAAACACTAATGATTTGACCAAAAGTATAAGACCTATAATGGATCGAATCAGAATCCTTTCTAAGAGTTTTCTTAACTCTTTCCAAAGCAAATAGATTAGGAAGACCATCAACAAATTTATTTTTCCAAATATCCTGATTACAATCGGGATCTCATAGATACGAGACAAGAAAGTATCTTTGTACCATCTAAAATCCATAAGAGTTTTACACCTCATATTTAAAAAGAAGGGTTCTAGTATTTTCATATTTATTGGTATATTGACCAGTAAAATGATCCAAAATAGTAAGAATCAAAGAGTAAACCGCATTGGTTTTAGTTTCACCATTTTCAATTTTAATAGAATTAAAAATTTCCATTCTATTTTGAGGAGTCAAATAATTATCCCACCAACCTTTAAGTTGACCGATAAAACCAGAAGTAATAGCTTGTGCAGTACTAATATCACTATTACCACAAGTTTGACAAGCAGAACTATACATAAGCATGCGATGACATTGAGTGAAAATATGATTATCACTTCCACCATCAATATTCCATTCATAAATACCTTTTCCTAATAAGAATTATTGAAAAAGTTTTTCTGGTTCTTCATTAAGAACATCCATAGGGGTAGGTCTCTTATAATAATAAGTAGACATGGTAGGTCTATCAGCCCATTTCATTTTATTAATACTATCAGTATTATTAAAATTACCATTATTGGATTGAATAACATGATTATCAGTTAAATCATCATCTAAAGCTGAAATATTAAGATTTCTAAATTTATCATTAATAAGATTTTCTAAATCAGAAATAGAAGCTTCAGTTTTAAAATCTTTTATCTCAATAGGAGATTGAATAGAAGAAGCTGTTTTAATAATAACATTATTATTATTATTATCATTTTCAGATTTATTTTGAGAATCTATTTTAGAGATAATTTTATCAACTTTATCATGTAGAGAAATAATTTCTTCTCCAATAATAGACAGATAAAGATTACAAAAATTATTTTGCTCAATCATCTGATTAATATGTTTAACAGTAATTTGTAAAACCTCATTTTCAATGATTCTGGAGAATGGGAGAAAATTAAATATCCTTTCTCCTTTTTCAATTTGAAAAGGAACATGAGGAGGGTAAACAGACTTTTGTATACCACCAGAAATTATTTTATAATCTCTTTCAATAACTGAAATATAATCAATATAAAAGGTTTTAATAAACCAAGGAACGTAATAAGTAATTTCATTATGCTTTTTACAGAATTTGTAAAAACTGTTAACAAAGTAATTTAAATCATCTTTTGAGAATGATTTAAAATACCAAATTCTAAACTTATCCCATTTAGGATTATTAAACTCATCATTAATATGAGCTCTAGTAGAAGAACCTTTAGAAAAATCTAAAAAGTTTGTGAAATCCATAAAATTAAATTTTAAAGTTACAATCCGAAATTGTTTCAGGATCAAATTCATCTTTGTGAATAATATTATTTTCATTAATAATAATTTTCTCATTGTTATAATTATCATTTTTATAATGAGTATTATTTCTATAAGAGGAAGTAGAAGCTCGGATTCTTGAGGGAAATTCTACTTCATAATCCAAAGGAGATATAAAAGAATGACTAGACATTGATCTAGTATGAGAATTTGAATGTCTTCTTTGATTATTTTGAAAACCAATATTAATAATACCATCATTACTTTGAGTAATATGTTTAAAATCACTATTTATAATAGGATTTTTAGGAACAGATTGTTCTATTATCCAATTTTCACGAAAAATAATTTCTTCCCATTTAATGGATCTTCTGGTAGTAATATTAGATTTTCCAAAATTACTTTCTATAAGAATAGTCTCATTATTATCTTTCTCAATTCT
Organism: Stenogyne calaminthoides; assembly: GCA_037126765.1. NCBI lineage: Eukaryota > Viridiplantae > Streptophyta > Magnoliopsida > Lamiales > Lamiaceae > Stenogyne > Stenogyne calaminthoides. The sequence continues at coordinate 17,096,593 of JBBCBC010000031.1, read as the reverse complement.
CTTACACATAGGATTGAGTGTAAATAAAGGCTTATAATAAATACGATAACAGATACACATAACCTCTGTACCTGGTATGTAATTATAACCATGAGTTTTAACATTTAATGTTAAAGCTTCTAAAATATTACTATCAGATAAAGATAGAGATAAATTAGGATATGCATCAAAATAGACAGGTCCTAAAGCCAAACTAGACTCTATAATTCCCATTAAGGATTGTTTCCAATTAAGATTTCTACCATCCCTAAGAGAAGCTAGAAAGCTTTCTGGTAAACCATTTAAGGTAAGTGGTCTAAAAGCGACCTGAACACAACCAATATGTAAGAACTTATGAGTTCTTTTGTAAGGTAAAATATCATCTTTACTAAGCAATTTAATAACCATTTCTTCTTCATGAAGAGGTATAGAAGATTCAGTAGTTTTAACAATTTGTTTAAAACCTAATCTTTCAAAAGCTCCTAATTTATAAACCATTTTAGGCTCAATTTTATGAATAGTCCATTTATTCAATAAATCTAGATTTTCAGGAATATCATATTCCTGAGCCATACTGTTCTTAACAGTATCCTTCAATCTAAACAGATTCATAAGAATCAAGATGTATTGAATCATGAAACCATATAACCTATATATACCCTATTTCTCATGGCTCTGATACCTTATTACAAAAGAAGCTTATAACTCCTTCTAAATCTCCTTGGTCTTGTACTGCTTTCTATGTTAATAAACATTCTGAGCAGGAACGAGGAGTTCCTCGTTTAGTTATTAATTACAAACCTCTTAATAAGGTTTTAAAATGGATTAGACATCCTATTCCTAATAAAAAGGATCTTCTTGACAGATTAGTCAATGCTCTTATTTTCTCTAAATTTGATTTAAAATCAGGTTTTTGGCAAATTCAGATTAATCAACCTTGATAGGTACAAAAAAGCGCCTTTTAATGTACCATTTGGTCATTATGAATGGATTTATTATGCCTTTTGGGCTTAAAAATGCTCATCCGAATTTCAAAAAATTATGAATGACATTTTTAATCCTTATAGTGATTTTATTATTGTTTATATTGATGACATTCTTGTATTTTCTAAAGATATTGATATACATTTTAAACATCTTGATATGTTTAAAAAAATTTGGTCATTAAAAATGGTCTTGTCATCTCAAAACCTAAAATGGTTTTATTCCGCACTAAAATAAAATTTCTTGGTCATATTATTGATAAAGGAAATATTATTCCAATTCAAAGAAGTATTGAATTTGGTAATAAATTTCCTGATATTATAACTGATAAAACTCAGTTACAAAGATTCTTAGGAAGCCTTAATTATGTGTCTTCTTATATTGAGAATCTTGTTGAAGATTCCGCTATTTTATATGATAGACTTAAGAAGAATCCTTCTCCTTGGAATGATGATCATACTAAGGTCAAGTATCGGGATAAAAGATAAGGTTAAAAATATTCCTTGTCTTATGTTGGTTAATCCCTGTTGGGAAAAAATTGTTGAAACTGATGCCTCGGATTTAGGGTATGAAGGTATTCTTAAACAAATTAATCCTGATAATAAAAAGGATTATATCATTAGATTTTATTATGGTAAATGGAATAATAGTCAGAAAAATTATTCTCACATTTTTAAAATACTAAAGAAATTCTTGTTATTGTTAAATGTGTCCTTAAATTTCGGGATGATTTATATAATCGAAATTTACTATTAAAAAAAGCGATTCTGCGTGGTCGCTACTTTTATGCTCTTCAAAGATTTTGAACATAATGTTTCTAAACAAATGTTTGCCCGATGGCAATCACATCTTGCTTATTTTGATTTTGATATTGTTTATAAGCAAGGGAAGGATAATCATCTTCCAGATTTTTTAACTCGAGAATTTATTTCTTCATGACGAAATGAGTCATCTTTGGAAGGAATCCTTATTCCTCTTATAGAGGAAGGAGAGGAAGAGGCCATCCTCCGATTATACAACATGGGAAGAAATCCTTTTCAACCGTAATATTTACGGAAGTAGCTCTTCTTCAAAAGGAGACAATGTTCAAAAGGAGTTTCAAGAATTCCTGAGACAAAGGGGAAAAAATCTACCAGTAGAGGACAATTCCTCAAAAGCAGAAGCTGAAGAATCATATTCTTCAATTGCACAAAAAGAATATAAATTCTTTGATTCTTCTAAGAAAGAATTAATTCTTATTATAGAAAATGATGATGAGAAATTCAAAGAGTCCCCATGGATTCTTATGGAAAAATATTTTCCAAATTCAAATTGGAATGTTGAGACTTACAAATCCAGAGGATTTTATGAGAACATCCTCATCAGTCTCGGAAGTGTTGAAATTCAAATTTCCTCCCAAGAGTAAAGCTATCAATTACTCTAAATTTATTATCAAGAAGATTATTTCCATCCAAGAATGGGGAACTTCACCTTTCACAGAAAGAAGTATGACCAATGATGTCACACATACCATTTACCAATACAATTATTGGGATTACCTTCAAAGTTTTTATAAAACGTTGTTGTATCAGAATGCTAAGCATTCTCATACTTGGTTAATTAAAATATGTGAAAACATTGGCAGGAATCAAATTCCTAACTGGTTGTTCTCATGGTGGGGAAGCTTTGGGGCTTTGGCAGATATCTTGCCAGAAGAGGTTAAAAATCTCTTGGAAGAATATACTATTGTTTATTCTGACTTAAAGTCTCATAATACAAGTGGTAAAACTACTTGTATGTTCTTTTTGTGGATTCTGGAATCCCATGGGTTCTAAAATGGAGACCAGAGTTTGGTTATACTGAACATGGCACACCTTGTTTATGGAGAATCCATACAACGCGATTTTGGAATAACTTAAATGTTATTGCCCCTGGCTCCAATGAGTCACCAATACAGGAAAATATTTCACGGATTAAATAAAAAATGGAAGAATAATCTGAAAAAATTTACATTAAGAGACTTCTAGTTCTCTTCCAACATTCTCTGAATACTCTAAGAAGTATTTTGGTATTTTCTCAAAGAGAAAATTATGGATCTTTACATGGATCATATTAAAAATGATTTATTCAAAGATATTGATTTTTCTCGATTCAAAATCGACACACTTCAATGATTTAGGATCCGATCTTCAAGATGCACGGGATCCAAATGAAGATGATCGAGTTTTCTATTCAAGAAAGCTTCGATCTTTTGAAGAATTCTCTCAAAGGAAATTAAAATAAAGCAAAGTTTTTATGGAAGGATCTTATCCTCGATAGTTTCTTTACATCCTTTACAAAATGAAGGATGGGATATTCAACATGGAATAATTAGTTTTCAGATTATGCTATCTTCTCGACAGATCTGGGAGGCTTACATTATAACATTTGGAGAATACCTTCTCAAATTCTTATTGATAATGAGAATAATGTTATTAATGATAAGAATTATATCAAAATTCTTAAGAAAAGGATTAAAGTTTTGGAAGTATGGATTCCATGGCTTGAAGCTTCACTAAGAAGAAATCAAGGAAGAAATGTCTATCCAACCCATCGTCAAGAATTGACTAATTTCAGAGAGTCTCTTAAACTCTTAAAAAGGCAAGCTTCATTATTGGCGATTTAATGAAGATTTTGGACTTAGCACATTCCAAAGAAAATGTGGCTACGATGATCGAACAAAAATCAAATTTTAAATCCTTTTCCTACATCAATAGACAAAGAACTGTTCATGAATAGTAATTACTATTCAAACTTTTTTGTCCTTTTGTGGTTTTGTTTTTTATGCACTATTTCTTTTTTATTTTGAAATCCGGGGTTTGATGTCCGGCTCTTTCATCTATAAATAGGCTTGTATTTTCCTTTTGAAGGCACGCTTGAGTTTAGACTCGCCCCTTCTTTCTCTCTCTAAATCCCTCTCTTGTGTGCAAGCTTGTAAACTTTGTAATATTTCTGTACATTATCTTGTTTATGCTAGTGGCTTATTAAAGGTATATTGTTATTTAAATTCTGTAATTTTAATTTTATTTCTGATGATCGCCGCCTCTATGGACGGCTAGAATATTTGTATTGAATCATGACCTGACTTAATTATACTCTACTATCATGTGCATTTGGAATTATATTCCTATAATGATCTGTAATTTGATATATCAAAGGTAGAGTTGGTTTAACCAGTAGGTTTGAGCTTTCCAGTGATATTCATGAGTTAACTATGTGGGCTAGCCCTTGTTGCCGTAATGCCAATGAATAGGCGCAAGCGTTTTCTGGGCGTAAAAGCTTTTTCAGGTTAACTCATGGACTATGGAATTTCTCAGTAAACTCCTATTTGTGTTTGTAAAAGATCCACAGGATACTATTGATATAGATCTATGCACGATCCTTATAAAAATATGGTATCAGAGCCATGAGAAATAGGGTATATATAGGTTATATGGTTTCATGATTCAATACATCTTGATTCTTATGAATCTGTTTCGATTGAAGGATACTGTTAAGAACAGTATGGCTCAGGAATATGATATTCTGAAAATATATATATATATATTAAAAGCATCAATATCTCAACCCAAATCATCAACTAAGACATAATCGGCACATAAATCACACTATAGGCATATACATATGTATGCAAATGGATAAACCAAGCAAAACCTAAAAAGAGATCTAATTCCAGAAAATACAAGTGAAAAAAAACACAGTTCATCAAGAATACATCAATAGTAGCGTAGAATAGTGAAACCCACATAATAGCAAGTAACATTCACTTAGAAATTACCATAAATCAATTCGAGATTTTGAAAGTTTTGAAATAATCGATTTGAATTTTCTCAAGTAAGTCGGGGTTTTGCAAGAGGAATTTCTTGAGAATATGGTAAGTTTTAGAAGCGTGAAGGGTTTTCTGGAAGACCTTTAAGGTTTTAAATAGTGAGAGGGAAAAATATTTTACACAAATTTCCACAAATACTTGAGTATTCGTGTTTTGAAATAAACTACTTCGATTAAGCGGTCTTAAAGTGAAAAGATCGTGCGGTCAAGAAAATTTACTGAAAGTATTTGGACGCAAGAATACGCATTAAAAACTAATAAATACAAAAACCCCACGTCCGCATTTAATGCTTCCAGTGCTTGCGTCATAAAGTAAGATAAACAGTAATCATTATAGAAAAGTAGATAAAATCAGATAATTTAAACAAAGAACGTATCTGACTGGTTGATATTGTAATCAACCAGTTACCACTCGTATCTGATCCAACTCTTCTGATTTGTTGATCTTACTGTGTAGCCTAAGTCTTAGCAAATTTTACCAACAATGATTTTATCCCTCAGATCAGTTTCCTTCTGATCTGCACCACTTGATCAGTTGAAGTTCTCCCTTCAACTAACATTTCTCTCTGATCAGTTCCCAACTTATCTCTTCTGATCAGACAAAGTTCCCTCTACATCTGACCTTCTTACTCGGTCAGTCTCTTAACCAGCTGGTGTTGGAGATTAATCCACCAAAGTAATCTGGTGCTTCATCTCCTAAGTCCAGTATTCCTAGCTCATTGCATAATTCTCTAAATCAGACCTCAGCTAGGGGCTTGGTTAAGATGTCAGCTCTTTGCTTATCAGTATGGATCTTTTCCATTCTAATGTTTTTCTTTTCTGCATAATCTCTGATAAAATGGTGTCTGATGTCCACATGTTTGCATCTTGTGTGCAGAACCGGGTTCTGAGTGATAGCAATCGCACTATTACTGTCACAGAAGATAGGTACATTGGTAGCAATTATGTTGTAATCCCTCAGCTACTGACAGAGTCAGAGCAGTTGGGAGGAACAGCTACCTGCAGCCATGTATTCTGCTTCAGTAGTAGATGTGGCAACAGATGTCTGTTTCTTAGAAAACCAAGAGACCAGTTTGCTTCTCAAAATCTGACATGTACCTGAGGTTGATTTTCTATCTATCCTACAACCTCCATAATCAGAATCAGAGTACCCACTAAGCTCTAGATTATCATCTGCTGGATACCATAAACCTAGGTTTACAGTACCCTTCAGATACTTAAGAATCCACTTAGCTGGTTCCAGGTGGCTTTGTTTAGGATTTGCCTGAAATCTGGCACATACACCAACTGCAAAGGTTATATCTGGTCTGCTGGCAGTTAGGTATAACAATGATCCAATCAAAGCCCTATACTCTTTCTGATTAGTTTTCTTACCACCTTCACCTGGATCCATTTTGAATGAAGTCATCATTGGAATTCTGGCTTCCTTGCAATTCTGAACTCCATACTTAGCCAATAAATTCCTTGTGTACTTCGCCTGGCAGATGAAGATCCCGGTATGAGCTTGTTTGACTTGAAGACCTAGAAAGTAGCTCATCTGACCCATCATGGGCATCTAAAATTTCCCTTGCATCAGTTTACTGAATTTCTCGCATAGCTTCTGATTGGGAGAACCAAAGATTATGTCGTCCCCATAGATATGAACCATCAGAATATCTTCACCGTCTTCAATTCTGAACAATGTCCTATCAATCAATCCCTTGGTGAAACCATTTTCTGTCAAGAACTGGGATAGTGTATCATGCCATGCTCTAGGAGCCTGTCTGAGTCCATAGAGAGCTTTTCTTAAACGGTACACTTGGTTGCTCATTTCAAAGCCAGGAGGTTGTTCAACATAAACTTCCTCAGCTAGTACCCCGTTTAAGAATACACTCTTTACATCCATCTGATACACAATAAATCCCCTATGAGCGGCATAAGCCAGAAACAGACGAATGGCTTCCAGGCGAGCGACTGGTGCAAAGGTTTCATCATAATCAATCCCTTCTGATTGTGAATATCCCTTAGCAACAAGTCTTGCCTTATTTCTGGTTATCACATTGTGCTCATCCTTCTTGTTCTTGAAGACCCACTTAGTACCAATCACATCTTGATGAGTTGGTCTGTCTACAAGTTCCCAAACTTGATTTCTTTCAAACTGCTCTAGTTCTTCTTGCATGGCTTGAATCCAACTTGCATCTTGTAGAGCTTCTTCAACTGTGAGTGGTTCCTTCAAAGACAGATAACAACAATACATTGCAGTTTCACCAATCTGATGTCTAGTTCTGACTCTATCAAGTGGGTCTCCGATGATCAGGTCAGTTGGATGACTGGTTATCCAGGTCCTTCTGTCCTGATTATCATCACTTTGAAGAACCTCATCCTCTTCTGATAAAGATTCATCACTGGAGACTGAGAGAGGTACTTGAGTAGGATCCACTTGGCATGGACATATCTCAGCTGATGTTGGACTCATCATGTGCTGAAGTCTGTTCGCCGGAACATCAGGTGTTCCCCCTGAACCAGATGGTTCAGTTGTTACTGTCTTAGCTGTAATAGCTTTTTCACTGACAGTTGTACGTAACTTGGGGTCTGACTGACCTGGTGAATTGTCAAGGTCAAAGTTAGAAACGTATACAGTGATGTATTTTGGATCCTTTTCTTTGAGCCTTAACTGATCCATTTTCAGCGATTCTGGTTTGTCAGGTACATCTTGTTCTGAGGCAGATTTCTCTTGATCAAATGTTGACTCATCAAAGACCACATGAGGTGTTTTGTCCACAACTAGGGTTCGTTTGTTGAAAACCCTAAATGTTATGCTGGTTGAGGAATATCCTAAGAATATACCCTCATCTGACTTAGCATCAAAGGTTCTCAACTGAGTCTTCCCATTGTTGTGTATGAAACACTTGCACCCGAACACATGAAAGTAGGAAACACGAGGTTTTCTGTCATTCCACAGTTCATTGGGTTTTTTGAAGTGAATCTTAGTCAGAGAACATCTGTTCTGTGTGTGACATGTTGTGTTGATAGCTTCTGCCCAGAAACGGCTTTGTGTTGCATGTTCAGCTAACATGGTGCGTGCAACTTCTTTAAGTGTTCTGTTTCTCCTTTCTGCTACGCCATTTTGTTGTGGTGTTCTTGCAGCTGATGTCTCATGCTGTATACCAAACTCAGAGCAAAAATCAGATATAAATTGGTTCAAGAATTTCGTACCTTTATTTGATCTGATTTTCACTATGTTGAGACCCTTCTCATTCCGAATCTTCTTGAGAATCTCAGGTAGCTTTGTTGTAGTTTCACTCTTCTTATACAAGAATACAACCCAGGTGAACTTGGAGTAATCGTCCACGACCACCAGAGTGTATTTGCGTCCACTGAAACTAAGAGGCGTAACTGGTCCAAATAGATCCATATGGAGCAGTTGCAGTACTCTGCTGGATGGAGGCGAAGGTATCCCTTTGAATGAAGCTTTTACTTGTTTTCCCTTCTGACATGCGGCACATATAGCAATAACACTGTTATTATCACAAAATATAGGTACTTCATTGGCCATAATCTTATAATCCCTCAATTGTTGCCTTAGCCAAAGAATCTGTGCACAGCAGCTTCCTGCAGCCATATATTCAGCTTCAGTAGTACTAATTGCTATTGAGGTCTGCTTCTTAGAGAACCAAGATATCAGTTTGCTTCCAAGAAATTGACAAGTTCCTGAAGTGGACTTCCTGTCAATTCTGCAACCACCATAATCAGCATCTGAATAACCAGTTAATTCAAGGTTATCATCAGCTGGATACCACAATCCTCTATTCACTGTGCCTTTTAGATATCTCAGTATCTTTTTGGCAGCTTCCACGTGACTAGCCTTTGGATTGGCTTGGTATCTTCCACATATCCCAACAGCAAAAGTAATATCAGGCCTACTAGCTGTGAGATAGAGCAATGATCCAATGATCCCTCTATAATCAATATGATTAACTGACTTTCCTTCAGGATTAGGATCCATCTTGTAGTTAGTATTCATAGGAATTCTAACTGCATTGCAATTCTGAATACCATACTTGGCAATCAGATCTCTGGTGTATTTTGCCTGATTGATGAAAATTCCTTCTTTTGACTGTTTCACCTGAAGTCCTAGAAAGAAATTCATTCCCCCCATCATTGACATCTCAAACTTTCCTTTCATTAGTGTAGAGAATTTCTCACACAACTGATGATTAGGAGATCCAAAAATGATGTCATTCACATAGATCTGAACTAGTAAAATATCTTTCCCATCTTCTATCCTGAACAAGGTTCTATCCACAGTTCCTTTGGTAAAACCATGGTCAGTAAGAAATTGAGATAGAGTATCATACCATGCTCTGGGTGATTGCTTTAGACCATACAAGGCCTTCCTGAGCCTGTAAACTTGGTCATTCTGACAGAAGCCAGGAGGTTGTTCCACATAAACCTCTTCTGCACACCATTCAGAAATGCACTTTTCACATCCATCTGATATACCTTAAATTTCATGTGAGCAGCATATGCAAGAAACAGTCTAATGGCTTCTAGTCTAGCAACTGGTGCAAAGGTTTCATCATAATCCAAGCCTTCTTCTTGGGAATAACCTTGTGCAACTAGGCTTGTCTTGTTTCTTACAATGACATTGTTCTCATCTCTCTTATTCTTGAACACGCATTTAGTTCCAATCACATTGTGCTTATTAGGTCTATCTACTAACTCCCACACTTCATTCCTAGTAAACTGATTTAGCTCCTCTTGCATAGCAATAATCCAGTTTGAATCTTGAAGAGCTTCTTCAATCTCAGTAGGTTCTTTCTCAGATAGGAAGCAACAGAACAAAACACTTTCTCCATGGAACCTTCTTGTTTTAACTCCTTCAGATAGATCTCCCACAATCTGACTTGTAGGGTGACTATCTAGCCATGTTCTCCTGGATGTTCCCCCTTCAGTAGTATCCTCAACATCAGAAATGTTAGGTTCAGGTAATTCATTAAATTCAGGGAACAATAACAAAGGAAAAAGAGAATCATCTTCCTCAGGGGATATTTCATTCAGAACATTGTCAGTGACATTTGTTCCTGATGGATCGCACCGGTGAAGGCGGTCCGTCACCCAGGATCGTTATTGGATACCAAACGTACATGTATTAAAATTAAAACCTAAACATGCGTCTAGAGCAAGGTTTAGATTCGTTACCCTTGAAGATCGAGATGTTGATTCCACTACAGATCTTCCAGTCTGTCTCCCACCCTCGTCCAAATGCTGAGTGGACAGCAATCTATCGAACGTGGAGAAGACGCCTGCTATTTCGTCTCCTCAAACCCTAACTTGCCCTGCTGCTGAAATTTCAATTTCGTGTGCTTAGGGTTTTAGACAAAACCAGGCTCCTTTATTTATACTCCTCGGGTTTCGTGGGCCAGACTAGGGATCCATTAGAAGGTATAGGGTTTGGGCTTCTCACGGACCTAAATACTCTTATGTTCAGCCCAGAACATTATTTGGCCCAAGAACATTAATTCATCCCACTAGAGAATTAATGTTGAACTCCCGTCCTATCCCGAATCGAATCAGGGCTTCTATTAGACTTTATAATTCCCCGTGTTAAAGATATCGCACGTCCATTAATTATTAAATCTCCTGACTGCTTTAATTAATTAATATCTATTATTCCTTGAGTAATACTACTCAACCTTGTTGTCGTACGGATTAAATCCACCTGCAGGGTTTAATACGACAATCCTTTATGAGTTTCATCAAGGGGACGTCATCATCCTGGATGTCCAGGACACAGTGCCCCAATGACAATAAATAGATATCATGCGAGCGATGTCACTACCCAAAATACGAAGTATGAGAGATCTACCAAGATTCTCACCTATAGTAAATCAAAGCAATGAACACGCACCCCACATATCTAAATACCACACTTATGGTTAAGAATAATAAAAGTCACCAAGACCTCTAGTTCTTCATAACAATCAGAATAGAAGAACATGTCTTATCTGTGACCCATTCAATGCGACATAACGCACTAGTATAAACTAATGGCCAAGACAAGCAACCAACAAGTTTATACTACAACTTAAACCAATAGTTATGTCCAAAACTATCTCAGTTGTGAATACTGTTTATATCTTATAAGGAACTTGACGATGTGATCTTCTGTGTGACTACAAACCCACCACATTGTCTACAATATAAGATAAGCAGACACATAAGCAATTTATAAGAATGCAATAATGTGAAAAACTATTTATTTCAGATAATAAGGAAATTGAATATACATCCACAAAAGCTCACTAAAAGTTTGTTTTACAGTATACACCAACAATCTCCCACTTATACTAAAGCTAAACTTTTAGTATACACATAAAGCCATAACAATTCTCCCACTTATACTAAAGTCTAGCTGTAATATATCGTAAACCAAGACCCTCTACATGTTTCTCAAAGACTTTTTATTGCCAGTGTCTTTGTGAAAGGATCAGCCAGGTTGTCCAATGATGCAATCTTAGCCACAACCACGTCTCCTCGATTTACGATGTCTCGTATAATGTGGTACTTCCGCTCTATGTGTTTACTCGCTTTGTGGGCTCTAGGTTCTTTCGAGTTTACCACTGCACCCGCGTTATCACAATAAATGGTGATGCACCTCGGCATACTCTCAGAAACCTCTAGGTACAGTAAGAAACTACGTAGCCAGACAACCTCTTTAGCAGCTTCTGAGGCAGCTACGTACTCGGCTTCCATAGTGGAGTCCACAATACATTTCTGCTTTACACTTCTCCAAGATATGGCTCCGCCTCCCAGCATAAACACATAACCCGAGGTAGACTTCCGTTCATATCGATCAGCTTGGAAATCTGAATCGGTATAACCCAAAAGAATCATGCTATCTGACTGGTATACCAGCGCATAATCTCGAATCCTTTTCAGATACTTGAGAATGTGCTTGACAGCTATCCAATGCCTTTGACCAGGGTTAGACTGATATCTCGCTACCATGCCAACTGCATAGCAAATATTAGGCCTCGTACACAGCATTGCATACATAAGGCTTCCTACAGCTGATGCATAAGGAATCTTATCCATTTCCTATATCTCCTTCTGTGTCTTAGGACACATATCCTTAGATAGGGGAACTCCATGTCTGAAAGGTAGTAAGCCCTTCTTGGAGTTTTGCATGCTGAAACGAGCAACCACAGTATCAATGTAAGACGCTTGAGATAAACACAACATTCTCTTTTTCCGATCACGAATGACCTTAATACCAAGAATGTACGACGCTTCTTCCATATCCTTCATTTGAAACTGCTCTGAAAGCCACACCTTTACGTCTGATAATACTTTCACATTGTTGCCAATAAGAAGAGTATCATCTACGTACAATACTAAGAATACCACTACGTCTCCGTTACTCTTCTTGTACACACAACTTTCATTTTGACATTGTTCAAATCCAAAAGATTTGATCACCTCATCAAAACGAATGTTCCAAGACCTGGAAGCTTGCTTCAGCCCATAAAGAGACTTTTTCAGCTTCCAGACTAGATGCTCTTGGCCTTTCTTCACATAACCCTCGGGTTGCTGCATATAGATGTCCTTATCCAACTCTCCATTAAGGAAAGTTGTCTTGACATCCATTTGCCAAATCTCGTAGTTCATGTGATTGTCTATGGATAAGAGAATCCAGATCAACTTTAGCATAGCTACTGGTGAAAAGGTCTCGTCATAGTCGATTCCTTCTTTCTGGGTAAAACCCTTTGCCACCAACCGTGCTTTAAAAGAAATAATCTGCCCATCAGATCCTCTCTTACGTTTGTAGACCCACTTGCACCCAACGACTTTTTTGTCGTGGGGAAGTTCACTTAGGTCATACACTTCCATAGCATCCATGGATTCAATCTCTGAATCCATAGATTTGTGCCAAGACTCCACATCTTTGTCTTGAATTGCCTCTTTGTAAGTCCAGGGATCGTTATCATCATGTTCATCATCTGGAATCAAATCCGCAGACTCTCCCAAAAACGTGAAATGATCAGGTTGACAAACAACCCTCCCACTACGACGAGGCAATGTATACAAGGGTTCATCAGAGTAACCACGTTGTGCAGTCTCTTGTGGTATTTCCTCTTGCACACTTGGTGTGCCATTGTCTCCCCTCAACTCATTTAGAATGATTTCACTGTTGGACTTATGCTCATTCATATAGTCTACCTCTAAAAACCGGGCATTCGTACTCACCATCACCCTCTGATCATTAGGACTATAAAAATAACCACCTTTTGTTCCTTTAGGGTATCCTATAAACAGTCGTACTTCAGTTCTGGGTGCCAACTTATCAGCTTCCTTATTCAGTACATGTGCTGGATAACCCCAAATTCAAATGTGGTTTAGACTAGGCTTTCGCCCAGACCACAATTCGATTGGAGTTTTTGGAACTGCTTTAGAAGGTACGCTGCCGTTTCCAAGGCATATCCCCAAAATGAGGTAGGTAATGAAGCATAACTCATCATCGATCTCACCATCTCCAGTATAGTCCTATTCCTTCTCTCAGCCACTCCATTCTGTTGGGGAGTACCAGGTGCGGTGAGCTGGGATGTAATCCCATTCTCTAATAAGTGTTGCCTAAATTCATTGCTAAGGTATTCGCCACCACGATCAGACCGTAGTGACTTGATACTTTTACCATGACGGTTCTCCACTTCTGTCCTAAATTATTTGAACTTGCCAAAGCATTCAGACTTGTGGCGCATCAAGTAGATATATCCATATCTTGAGTAATCGTCAATGAAAGTGACGAAATACTCAAAACCACCTCTAGCTTGAACAGACATGGGTCCACACAAATCAGAGTGAATCAATTCCAACACACCATTGGCCCTATTCCCCTTGGCCTTAAAAGGCCTCGAGGTCATCTTGCCTTCCAAACATGATTCGCAGACTGAGAATGGTTCTACTTGGAGAGACTCCAAAAACCCACTACTTACCAGTCTTTGTATCCTTCTCAGGTTGACATGACCCAGCCTTAGGTGCCAAAGGTATGTTTGATTCAACTTAGAAGGTTCTTTTCTTTTATTTGATGATGACGATGAATGAGCTTCAGTCACAGTATGGTATGCACAAGTAATAGTATAAAGATTATTTTCTAACGCGCCAGAACAGATTAAAAAGTCATTTCTCATAATAACAACTTTGTCATTAAAAACAACTGAACATCCATCCTTAAACAACTTCGAAACTGAAATTAAATTCTTCCGAAAACTCGGCACGTATAAAACGTTCTTTAATACTAAAACAGAATTAGAAAAACATAAGTGCACATCTCCCACTGCGATCACTGCTACTGTCACAGCATTGCCCAAACTGATAGTAATCTCGCCCTCACTCAGTTGTTTTGTTTGCAGAAACCCCTGCAAAGTATAACAAACATGATCAGTGGCTCCTGTATCTACTACCCAAGAAAAGGCAGAACAAGCCGCGAAACATGTTTCAACAACCAGAGCAAGAGACGTACCAGAGTTGTCTTTTTTCAGGAGAGGACAATCAGGCTTCCAGTGTCCTGTCTTGTTGCATTTGAAGCATTTACCTTTCGGCTTTTTCACACCATCAGAAGACACCAGTTTCTTGCTCCCACTACTTCCACCACCCTTTTTCTGTGAAGCCTTTTTCTTCTTCCCGCCCTTAGACGAAGAAGATCCAGCTTGAACAGAGACATGAGCCTGTGGTCCCTTACCCTTATCCATGAGACCCTCCGCCGCGACCAATTCCGCAAGAAGCTTGGCTATTGTATAGTCCTTCTTACTCATGATCACATTTAAATGGAAATTTTCAAAGGACTTTGGGAGCGATTTCAGGATCATATCGATCTTGGTATTACCATCGATTTCTCCTCCGAGGACCTCTATCTCATTCAGATATTCCATCATCTTGAGACAGTGGTCCCTCACGGACGCTCCCTCTGGCATAGAGGTCGACATAATGCTTCTCATAGCCTCAAAATGGGCAGCCCTATCTTTCTCACCGAAAAGCTCTTTTAGGCTCAACATCATATCTGCGGCATTAGGCATATTTTGATGTTGCTGCTATAAAACATTTGACATCGAGGCCAAAATGTAACAACGAGCCATCTCATTAGCCTTGTGCCACTTTTTATGAGCCTTCTTTTGCTCTTCAGTGGAATCGGGTTCCAAAGGGCGGAGGCGAGTGTATTGTGTACAAACTTGTACTCACTTGCAACAAGGACAATGTCCAGATTTCTTTTCCAATCCAAATAATTCGGACCAGTAAGCTTATTTTGATTTAAAATAATCGAAAGCGGGTTGAGGGACATCATCATAATTATCTGAAATAAATAAAATGCAAGCAAGCATTAAAATCACATAAGTTGAAGCATAAAATATTGGAAACCTTCAAAACCAACATTCAACACAACCTCCAACAGCCCAACAAACACACACACAAGCCACGTTAGGGTGGTCGTTTATGCATGTGTTCATCAACCAGACACCCAGTCTTTAATTTCAATATCACGTCAACTTATCCTTATGACGAACAAAATTAACAGTCGGACCTTAACTGGACATGTGAATTAGAACAGAGACCCCGTTGGGGAGTTATATTAAAATTCACATCTAAGTGATGACCACAATTTAACTGTAAGAACCACTATTCACAATCGACGAGCTCATCATGAGAATACGTCGCTAGCAAACAATTCCCTACAGTTATCTTGAATTATTCTTTACCGATGAACTCATGTGTGACACATCTATTGGGGAAGATCACACACTTCATCTAAAGCTTAATACATTTTGACTAGAAGTCTTAGCTAGTAAGCTCGTGAATGCTGCATCAGTTAGAGGGAGACTCCAAGGTCCCACGAGCAACAAACACCTCACTTAAAGACCAATTGTGGAGGCCAATGAATTAATTAAAATTCACATCTATGTCACTCAGCCATTTGTAACATGAAGGTTATTTACAGGCATAGCATATCATGAAAAAGAAACACAAGCATGCCACAACAAAACAAGAAGCGATAAATAAAAGCATAAATAAATGCACATCTATTGCAACCCCTTGTAAAACTATCAAAAATTGCCTATTCTAAGCTATTACAATGATAAATGAAGGGCGCGGACGTATACCTCACATCGGACTCTCACGCAAGGCAAACAACTCAATTTCACGTCCACCGACTTAAACTGGCAGAAAACTTCATCAAGGAAATTGAATTAGCTCCCGCCATAGGCGGTCATAGCATAGTGGTGAGATTTGTAGAGGACCTAGAGACATTTCCAAAACATGATTATAATAGGAAAACGGACAACCGAGTTAAAAGTTATGGCCAAAACGGTTTTAACCGACCAATGGCCATAACCCTAACCCTAATTGCCCATTTTCCATATTATCCTCCAGCCTCCATCGCGATCAAATTACAACAATAATAAGCACCCTATCATAGTGATCTATGTAAAACACCTATAACTACACAGACTTCTTATCTGGTGGGAAAACGATTACAAACACACTAAAGGGTTGCGATAGAGAAACAAATTCAAACACGATCAAAATAGAAACGATATCTACAAACGAAAATGTTTCAGGCAGAGCCAATAATCCATGAATCCAAGCTCTTACACCAATTGATGGATCACGTCGGTGAAGAAGGTCCGTCACCCAGGATCGTTATTGGATACCAAACGTACATGTATTAAAATTAAAACATAAACATGCGTCTAGAGCAAGGTTTAAATTCGTTACCCTTGAAGATCGAGATGTTGATTCCACTACAGATCTTCCAGCCTGTCTCCCGGCATCGTCCAAATGCCGAGTGGATAGCAATCTATCGAACTTGGAGAAGGTGCCTGCTGTTTCGTCTCCTCAAACCCTAACTTGCTCGGCTGCTGAAATTTCAATTTCGTCTGCTTAGGGTTTTAGACGAAACCAGGCTCCTTTATTTATACTCCTCAGGTTTCGTGGGCCAGACTAGGGATCCATTAGAATGTATAGGGTTTGGGCTTCTCACGGACCTAAATACTCTTATGTTCAGCCCAGAACATTATTTGGCCCGAGAACATTAATTCATCCCACTAGAGAATTAATGTTGAACTCCCGTCCTATCCCGAATCGAATCAGGGCTTCTATTAGACTTTATAATTCCCCGTGTTAAAGAAATCGCACGTCCATTAATTATTAAATCTCCTGACTGCTTTAATTAATTAATATTTATTATTCCTTGAGTAGTACCACTCAACCTTGTTGTCGTACGAATTAAATCCACCTGCAGGGTTTAATACGACAATCCTTTATGAGTTTCCTCAAGGGGACGTCATCATCCTAGATGTCCAGGACACGGTGCCCCAATGATAATAAATAGATATCATGCGAGCGATGTCACTACCCAAAATACGAAGTATGAGAGATCTACCATGATTCTCACCTATAGTAAATCAAAGCAGTGAACAAGCACCCCACATATCTAAATACCACACTTAGGGTTAAGAATAATAAAAGTCACCAAGACCTCTAGTTCTTCATAACAATCAGAATAGAAGAACATGTCTTATCTGTGACCCATTCAATGCGACATAACGCACTAGTATAAACTAATGACCAAGACAAGCCCCCAACAAGTTTATACTACAACTTAAACCAATAGTTATGTCCAGAACTATCTCAGTTGTGAATACTGTTTATATCTTATAAGGAACTTGACGATGTGATCTTCTGTGTGACTACAAACCCACCACATTGTCTACAATATAAGATAAGCAGACACATAATCAATTTATAAGAATGTAATAATGTGAAAAACCATTTATTTCAGATAATAAGGAAATTGAATATACATCCACAAAAGCTCACTAAAAGTTTGCTTTACAGTATACACCAACAGTTCCCCCTTGGTTGATAGATTCAGATTTTGCCTCAGCTGTGACCACATGTTCATCGGCATTACATACCTGAGTCTGAACTGGAGTTTGTTCAGATTGGTCAGCTTCAGTGTGTTGGCTTTCCTTCAGTGGAGAACTATCATTCTGAGTACCACCATCCTGAGTATTTTCATCCTGAGTCTCTTCTTCCTATGAGTCAGTTTCACTCCATTCATAGTAAGTGATTGACTTCTTCTTTTCAAGCTCAGATGATGTTTTGACATTCTTTTTCAGGCTAAGTCTGGTGATCCTTTTTGTGAAGTCTCCTGAATCAACTTCCTGTTTCTTATGAACACGAGTAGATTTATTAAAAACAATATGAGGTGTTTCTTCCACAATAAGGGTCCTATAGTTGTAAACTCTGAAGGCTTTACTAACTTCAGAATATCCTAAAAATATTCCTTCATCAGCTTTGCTATCAAATATTTTCAACTGATCTTTACCATTATTGTGTATGAAACACTTACAACCAAATACACGAAAGAAAGAAACAAGAGGCTTCCTTTCATTCCTCAGTTCATATGGAGTTTTTCCTTGATTCTTTGTCAGCATGGATCTGTTCTGAGAATAACATGCAATGTTGACTGCCTCAGCCCAAAATCTCTTAGGAATGTCAGCTTCAGCAATCATTGTTCTTGCAGCTTCTTTCAGAGTACTATTTCTTCTTTCAGCAACACCATTTTGTTGAGGGGTCCTTGCAGCTGATGTTTCATGAGTTATTCAATTTGCTGCATAATAATCAGATATAATATGGTTGATAAACTCAGTGCCTTTATCAGATCTGATTTTGACCACACTCAGATTATTTTCATTACTGAGTATTTTCAGTAGCTCTGGCAGTTTGGTCTGAGTTTCTTTCTTACTAAGTAAGAAAATGACCCATGTATATCTAGAGTAGTCATCAACTACTACCAATGCATATTTCCTATCATTAGTGCTCACATGTGTTACTGGACCAAAGAGATCCATATATACCAGTTGAAGTATTCTATCAGTAGAAACTTCTACTTTGCTTTTGAATGATGCTCTAATTTTTTTGCCTTTCTGACAAGCATCAAAAACATGATCCTTACTGAACACTTCATTAGGTAACCCCCTCACAAGTGCTAATCTTGCAAGTTTATTTAGGGTTTTGAAGTTCAAGTGGTTCAGTCTTTTGTGCCATAACCAACTGGTTTCAGTAGCCTTCTTGGCCATTAAACATGTATCCATAGGAGTAAGCCTCCAATCAGCAAGATACACATTTCCTTTTATAGTACCAGTTAGTAATACTTGTTGTGAAACATTATCTTTCACATAACACAAGTTTTTTGAGAATTCAACATTGAATCCTTTATCACAGAATTGACTGATAGAAAGCAAATTATGCTTTAAACCAGACACATATGATACTCCATGAATATGAACAGTATCAATTTCAAGTGTTCCATATCCTTCTGTCTGTCCTTTGGAATTATCTCCAAAAGTTATCTGAGGGCCTTTCTGTTCAACATAGTCAGTGAGCAAATGCTTGTATCCTGTCATGTGTCTTGAGTATCCACTGTCCAAGTACCATGCAACAGGTGCAACTTCAGTTCCACTCATCAGGGCTATGTTGTCTTCATTCAGCTCAATGCCCTTTTCCTTCACCTGAAAAACAAATCAGGCCTTAGGTACCCATTTGGTGTAGGGTCCTACCAGGTTAGCTGTACATTTTGGAACCCAAATCTGCCTGACAACTCTAATCACTTTAGAGGTTGATTTGTCTTCCATAAACATCTACATACACATTCACCACCTTAGGTGCCTTGGCAATTCCCTGTGTATGAGTGCCAGCCTTAGCATGAACATGAGCCTTAGAGTTCTTCTTTGGTTCAGGCCTCTTGTTCCAGTGTTTTGGCTTTAGTGCAGCTGATCTCTGTCTCTGCTGACTTGGGTTAAGGAAACCTTCACCCTTAGGCAGGTGGGGTTTAGGTCGCCTGTACTGAAATTGTGGTCTTTCAGTAACCTGAGGACTAGGTCTCCTCATCTGAGAATTTTTCCGCTGAGTGTTTCTCTTCTGAGGATTCCTCTGATGGTTCAGGGCAGATTTCTTCAGTTTTGTATTCTTAGCCTGAGGCTTCGAAGTACTGGTCTGAGGATTTCCTACTGAGTGTTCAGGTTTTCTAGCCTTTTCCTGAGGTTTGGGCTTTCTTTCCTGAACTTTCAGGTTCTCTGAAACCATAAGTCCTTTACCCTTATCCAAAACACGGGGTTGTTCTTCAATAAGAAGATCAGTACGAACCGCCGGTTTAACAGAGATAGTCTTAGTGCCACTTGTAGAAGCAGCATTCAGAAGATCATGGGAGGTTCCCCCTGGAATATATCCCAATCCAGCTTTTATAGTTGCAGGTCTTTGATAGCTCTGAATTTCATCTATTGCATGAGATGCAGAATTCAATAGAACTAACTTTCTCTGCAAACTATCCTCACTTTTCTTTAGAGTCTCATGTTTCTCAAAGAGGTCATAGAAATCTGTTTTGATAAGCTGATTTTCTTCAGTGGATTTCTCTAACTTTCCTTTCAGGGCCTCCATTACCTTCTCTTTCTCTGAGAGTTGTACTTTCAGAACATCAAGTTCATCAGTTACTCCCATCAATTGAGAAGTGATCTCAGCAGCATTAAAGTTTTTCCACTTCAGGTACTCAGCAGTAAGTACTTCATTCTGCTCCTGAGTTTCTATGAATAGTTCTTGTAACACAGAGTAGTCCTTCATCAGATTCTCAAAAGAACCCATCAGGTCAAAATTACTAGTTACAGATGAACTTAATAACTCAGGTGCTTGTGTAGGAGTAGCAACAGAGATAGAAGAATTTACCTTCTCAATAGCAACAAGACAGACATCATCACTATCACTATCTGAGAACATCTCATCTGAAGAGCTAGATCCTTCCTAAGAATGTTCTTCTTCAGCAACCATTGCCTTCTTGCTGGAATACTTCTTGTCTCTCTTAGCTTGCCTATCTTTTCTTTCCTTGGGACTCAACTCAGGGCAGTCATACTGGAAGTGTCCTTTCTTCTTGTAGTTATAGCATCTGTTGGTACCATCATCCTGATCATTGTCTTCTTTGGATTTGTAGTCCTTCTTTCTGGATGAAGATCCTTCAGCTTTGTAGTCTTTCTTCTTCTCAGTAGACTTGTCTTCAGCTTCTGAGTTGTTCCTGTTCATGTACCTGGTATCTTTATAATACCTTTTATATTTTCCAAATTTGTGGTTCATTTTCTCAAATCTTCTTGCCATCATGGCAATTGTCTCATCTTTTTCATCCTGAATTTTGTTAGATGAGATCTCAGGTTCTTTAGAACTACAGATTTTTCCTTGTGCTTTGAAAACCACATTTTTGCTAGATGAAGAATCATCTTTGCCATCAGGTTTCTTAGTTTTCTTATCAATCACAAATTCATAGGCTTTCAACTCAGAGAAAACCTGTTGATATGACATAGAAGAAATATCTTTGGTGTTTTCAATCACTACAGCATGAATATCCCATTTCTTAGAGAGTCCTCTAAGGATTTTCAGAGCAATCTCTCTTTTGGGATATCTTTTCCCAAGAGCACTCAGATCATTCATAATGCAAGTGAATCTGACTTCAAGTCTTTCAATGGATTCACCCTCTTCCATTTCAAAACCATCAAATTTGGCAACAGCCACAGATAGTTTATTTTCTTTGATATGATCAGTGCCCTGACACATTATAGCAAGTGTGTCCCAAATTTCTTTGATAGTTTCACACTGAGAAATCATTCCCATAACACCATCATCAATAATGCTATACAGTGTATCCTTAACAATATAATCCAAGTTAACCAACTTCCTCTCTTCAGGAGTAAGCTGATCATCAGTTTTGGGAAATTCATCCCTTGGATCATCTTTTTCAGCATCAGTAGATCTAGGATTAACAACCTTATACTCAAAAGGTCCTTGAGACACACTCTCCACATTCTCTCATGTTTAGAGTACAAGTGTGCCTGCATTCTCAATCTCCATAGATCATAGTTCTCAATTGAGAACATAGGTAGTTTCTTAGAAGGCATGATGAAATAGTCTTACAAGATATCAGCAGTAAGATCTATTCAGTAGACCACCAAAGTCACTAAGTAAACAAGACTATGGCTAGCAAAGCATGTGGTCAGTTAGAACCACTGCTCTGATACCACTTGTTGGTCCCGGGGTAAACGAGTTCCACACGTTTATGGGGGGGAATACACGTGTATGGTGATTTTTAATTTTTCAGAAAATACTATAATCAGAGAGTCAGGTTGTCCTGAGTTTCAGTCCTGAGAAGCACAAAATGCCCAGAGTCAAAGTCTACTGAGAAGATAACACTGAGCGGCTTTCAGAGACTTCAGATTAGCTCAACTGATTCTACAACAGAGTCCAAATAGCTTGGAGTAGATAATAATCTTACTGACTACTCAGGAGAGTTGATCAGTTTGACAACTATCTATATTAGCTTATCTAGAGTGCAGAATGTGTAGGCCCTAAGTTTATACCCGTTTTACTTTGCTGAAAATCTTTTCTTAATGAAACAGTGGTTAAGGCTGTGATCAAGTTAATGCAACCTCAGTGGATTGTTTCCAACTGAATTTCAGAAAACTTCAATATGCTTTCAGTGAAAATATGCAACAGATAATAATGCAAAATAGAAAGCAAACAACACAACAATTATAGTGGTTCAGAGGCTCAAACTCCTACGTCCATTCTCTCTGATCCTCATAGAAATTCCTTAACTCACTACTTCTACTACCTTAAGCTTTCAGACCGAACTCAGCAGCTTACTAACTTTCTACCACGAGTTTTCAGGCTGAACTACTGCAGCTTACTAACTCAACACACAAGTGTTCAGACTGAACAATCAGCTTACTAACTTCTTCTCTAGAGTTTTCAGACTGAACACAACAGCTTACTTACTCTTTACAACTCTCACTTCTCCAACAACTACACACACAAACTTCCTAATCAAAGGGTTTGGGTTTTGGTTGGTTTCCAACTAGGGTGAGATATCCTTTTTACAATCAAACAAAAGTAAAAGGCTAGGATATCTCTAACTAAGCTTTGGATATATCTTAGATATAGGCTTAGTAGATGAGCTCTCTTCAAAGATGAAACACTTGGGAAATTCTAAGGGTTTCGAGTGCTTCACAAGATTACTTGAATATGAATGAGCTCTGGAGTTGCTTTGATTTTCCGTAACCTTGAAATGTCCAAGGCCTCTGGTATTTATAGGCAACTCTCCAGAAGTCTACCTTTGAAAACTATCTGTTGGAGAGATAGCATCTAGGGTTTCTTCTTTGAGTAATTGATGAACGTCTATATTAGGGTTTGAACGCACCCTTGCATGTTTTAGGAAATATCCAGACAAGCAGCCAATCACCAATTTCTGTGAACAAGATAAATATTAACGCTGACATTCTTCAGGGATATGTCGCTTTCGGTATCAGTAAAGTATGTTGTTGTCGCCACCTCATTGGTTGAAATCTTCCTTTGAACAGAGACAAACAAAACGGCTCTTTTAGTCAACCACACTGATATGATATTTTCCTTAGTGTTCACGAATGTATAACATTCTCTTTGTTTGTACTAAGAATGAACAGACACTATTAAACTGGAAGTGACTTGTTCAGGGTCTTTTGATTCAGTACAAAACAGTCTTCAGGATCTTCTGGTCTTCAGGATCTTCTGTACTGCAGTATGTTTTAGGTCTTCAGTAATCTTCTGAAATCTTCAGTCCAAAACTTTGTTAAACCTATCCTATTCTGAACTATATCTGCTGACTATACATGGTGCAGATAATCCTGAATCTAAATACAATTTGAAATCTGATCCTATACTACCAAGATTGTCCTAAAACATGTTATACTCAGGGGTTTTGGGATCTAATCAAATTCTCTTATTAAATTCATCTCCCAACATACACACAATCATATTTAAGTGACAGAGGTTAAGAAATCAATAACAACTGAGGTCTAATTCTTCATCCCATAAGTCAGTACGGAATAATTTATCCTCTCTGTAGGTCCTCTTCAGCATACCACAATGTGCTAGTGCAACATCTTGGTTAAGACAAGCCAATCCGAGCTTTTACACTTCAACCTCTACCAATGGAGTGTTCAGTTCCATCTAGGTTGTGAATGTACAAGGGACTGTTAATGTGATCTTCTGTGATGGGGTATCACCACATTAACTACAATATAATGTGTACTAATATTGAACGATTTGCAATAAATAAATAACATTCATTCGTATTTAAAGCAACAGTCATAAAACAATTTATATTCAGTAAATAAGAGTACATTAATGTGTTATTAAGTAAAAGCATATTTTCACGTATAACTCCAACAATCTCCCACTTATACTCAAAGTCTTCTTTTAAGTATACCTACATCAAGTCTCATGTTCTACGTGACATCTAATGTCACCTACATGAACATAATAACATTTCTCCCACTTATACTCAAAGCAGATTGACAACGCACTTGACACACATTCCTTCCACATGGCTCTCGAATGTTTTCTGAGGTAGAACTTTAGTGAATGGATTTGCTAGGTTGTCTTTAGATGCGATCTTTGCCACCTCTATATCTCATCTCTTAACTATTTCTCGTATAAGATGGTATTCTCTTTCAATGTGTTTGCTGGCTTTGTGGGCTCTTGATTCCCTTGAATTTGCAACTGCTCCGGCATTATCATAGAAAACTTTGATAGTACTGGGCAAATTCGGAACTACGTCCAAGTCCACTAAGAAGTTCTTGAGTAATACCGCTTATTTCGCTGCTTCACAAGAAGCTACATATTCGGCTTCCATGGTAGAACCTGCGATGCATTTTTGCTTAATGCTTCTCCATGTTATGGTTGCACCTCCCAGAAAAACACACTACCCAAGGTAGATTTTTTGGAAACTATGTCCGATTTGAAATCCGAGTCCATGTATCCAATGGGGATAAGATTGTCTGACTGATAAACCAACATTCTATCTTGAGTTCTTTTCAGATACTTCAGAATGTTTTTAACAACATTCCAATGCTATTTTCCCAGATTACTTTGATATATTGCTACCATTCGTACGGCAAAGCAAATATCCGGTCTCGTGCACAATATTGCATACGTGAGGCTTCCAACTATCGACGCATATGGAATTCCCCTCATGTCATCTATCTCATTTTGTGTCTTTGGACACAGTTCTTTTGACAGATGGCTTCTATGTCTGAAGGGTAAGAAACCCTTCTTGGAATCTTGCATGTTGAATGGTAAGTAGTAAATTATGCGTATTTTTAATATATTAGGGTGCAATTTATTGGGCTAGTTTGTATTAAAATAACATGATTAATTACTTATATGTGTTTTGATGATATTATGCCACACTTGATCTATTTTTGTATTTTTTGTGAATTTCAGGTATTTTTGATATCTTTTGATAAAATCTGAGAAGATCCATATATGAAGATATGTTTGGATACAATTTGATCGGGCCAAATATAAAAAAAGAACATCCAACAGAATATTAACGCGACCATTCACGAGTGAAGGCCCATCATTTATTTTAGTAAAGTGGGCAAATTAAGTAGTCACGGTAATCAGACTAAGAGGCAGCTTATAAGGCCAATTACTTATTAATTAATACCCTAGACTATATATATTAGTGGGGATATCAATTATGAGGAGGCAGCTTTGCAAGGAGGCGGACGACAGTTCTGATGGGAGAGAGAAGAAAGAAGAATGCCTGTAATTATGTTTAGTTAATGTTTTTATTCCAAACTCCGGGAATTTCTGAACCCGTGTTTAATATTGATGTTTTGATTTAAGACGTTTATGATATTTGTTTTTGGATTGTTTGATTTATCTGTTTTAATTTCTTGCGTGTTTAAATTAATTGGTTTAGACTGGCCATCTAGGTTAATTGTTTAAATATGCATGTTAAGTCTAAGCATGTAATCCGTGTAATTGTTATATGTGGAGACTCTTGGTAACGACTAGTGGGTTCACTAGGGTGAATTAAACCAGGTTCTTACGGGTCGCGCTAGGTGTACTTGGGAATTTGTTTGCTCTCTATCCTAGGGTTTAATGCTTTTAACTGGGTTAAATCTATGGGCTAACCTAGACTGCTTAGTTAGAAAGGTTTTCTTGAAGGGGCGTCTTTTCAATTAAATACACTTAAGGGATAGGACCGGGAAATCGAAGCATTTTGATCCCCGAGGGGCATTAATCTTGAAAACAAATAAAGTAAACGTCGAGGTCAAAGTAGTCGTGTTAACATGGGGGATGAATGAACCGTGAGTTGGGGTATTTATTTCTCATTGGTTTCGTCCATTAAATCTTTAGTATTATTGCTTTAATTGTTTGATCCTATTTGTTAGTTACTGTTGGTCCCGGTGCTAACGAGTCTCACACGTGTATGGGGGGGGGAATACACGTGTTCAGTGATTTTTAAAACTTTTCTTGCACTGAGGTCAGATGGGTCAGGTTATCCTGATGATTTGGCCCTGAAAGCCAGATTGCCCCGAGTCAAAGTCTCATTGAGACAATGATCCCGAAACTTTGGAAGCTTGATTAAGCCCAACCGAGCCTGAGTTTATCAGAGATCCTGAGGCGCTTGGATCAGATAATTATCTTACTGAACCCTCAGTAGAGTTAGTTCAGTTTGGTAACTACCTGTTCTAGCTACTCAAGTGTGCGGAATGGTTGGCCCTATGTTTATACTAGTTTTTAGCTTTTGTTTGAAAATCTTCCCTTCAATAAAAAAAAGGATTAAGGTTTGTGATCAATTTGATGCAAGTTCAATTGGATTGGTTCCAATCAATATCGATGAATTATGCTTTAAGTGAAAAACATGTAACAGATATAATAATACTGATGTAAAGCAAAACAACACAAAGAATTATAGTGGTTCGAGACTCAAGCTCCTCGCCCACTCTCTCTGACCTTCAGAGAAATTCCTTAACCACTTCCTAAAGCTTTCTGGCTAACTCACTGTAGCTTACTCACTTTTCTACTTTGAGTTTTCTGGCTGACTCACTGCAGCTTACTAACTCAAACACACACAAGTGTTCAGACTACCACAAGAAGCTTACTAACTTCTTCTCTAGAGTTTTCTGGTTAACTCACTGTAGCTTACTAACTCCTTACAACTCCAACTCACCAACAAAACACACACAAACTACCTTACAAAGGGTTTGGGTTCTGGGTTGGTTTCCAACTAGGATGAGATATCCTTTACAATAAGAACAATGCAAAGGCTAGGATATCTCTACTAAGCTTTGGATATTTCTTATCAATCTAGGCTTAGTGAATGAGCTCTCTCCAATGTGAAACACTTGGGAAATTCTAGGTTTTTCGAGTGCTTCAATTTGCAATAATACGAATGAGCTCTTGAGTTGCTTTGAAATTTCCCGTGACCTCTCAATGTAAAGGGTCACTAGTATTTATAGGCAACTTCACCAAGGTCACTCTTGAAAAAACTATCCGTTGGAGGAGATAGCTTCATGAGTTTCCACTTGTGGTGTTTGATGAACGACTATATTTAATGTTTGAATACTCCCTTGCATGCTTTAGGAAATATGCAGTCATGTAGCCAATCACCAATTTTTGCAGTCTGGAACATAGTACTACTGACATGATTCAAAGGACATCATGCTTTCGAAGGTCGATAAAAAGTACATTGTTGTCTTCCTCTGATTGGTTCTTGTCTTCAGTAAATGTAGACAAACATAACGGCTCTTTTTGGTCAATCTCTCTGAATGAGACAACCTTAAACAACACTTAGACTTAGTTCCTTTTGTCTGCATATGCATGTTTTGGGCAATATCTACTTTTCTGAATATTTGCGTTTTTCTCAGTTTTGTAGTCTTCAGATAGATATTATTGATTGCCTCGAACATTCGGTTATCTTTGAGTATTGATATCTTCTTGAGTCTTCATAAACTCTTTTGGTCTTGATTATCTTACGTGTCTTGATATCTTACGAGTCTTGATATCTTACGAGTCTTGATAAACTCTTTTGGGTCTTGATATCTTCACGAGTCTTGATGTCTTTTGAGTCTTGATATCTTCCGAGTCTTGATGTCTTACGAGTCTTGAGTCTTGATATCTTGATGACATCTTTGAGTCTTGATAACTATCTTGAGTCTTGATGTCTTGGCGACTTCTTGAGTCTTGATGTCTTGATTACTTCTTGAGTCTTGATCTCTTGACAACTTCTTGAGTCTTGATTTCTTGATTACTTCTTGAGTCTTGATATCTTGATTACTTCTTGAGTCTTGATTTCTTGACAACTTATCGAGTCTTGATTTCTTGATTTCTTGATTACTTTCATGAGTCTTGATTTCTTGATTACTTTTTCGAGTCTTGATATCTTGATTAACTTATTGAGTCTTGATTTCTTGACAACTTCTTTCTTGGTCTTCATATCTTGATTACTTATTGAGTCTTGATTTCTTGACAACTTCTGAGTCTTGATTTACTTCTTGAGTCTTCGATTTCTTTAGCAACTTCTTGAGTCTTGATTTCTTGAAATATAACTTTGATCTATATCTGCTGACTATAAATGGTGCAGATAACTTCCTGAACACTTTATACTGAATCCTGACTTAGTCTATCAAGATTATCCTGAACATGTCATACTCAGGGGTTTTGGTATCTAATCAAAACTTCTTTATTAAATTCGTCTCCCAACAATTTCCCCCTTTTTGATGATGCCAAAACCATCTTGTTACAAAAACCTAACCAATACTCAGGTTTCAGTTTTTCTATTACAATCCAAAAATGGAAATTTTTCCCAACAATTTCAAAACATAAGACATATCAAACATAAAAGACATGTAAAAAGATAATGAGATATTATCTTTGAGCATAAAGATAAATTTTCATTGATGTAAGATAAGAGTTACAGATTACAATGAAAATAAAAAAAACAAAAACAAAAGTACAGAAATCTTCAGTCTTCTTTTACTTCATCCTCTGGCACTTCCAGGTTGAATATCTCATAGTATCTGTTCTTCAGTTCATCCCTTGCTTTGATGATATTAGGGTTGTTTCCCGTTAGGCCTAGCTGGATGGCATACTGAGCTATCTCATGAGAAATGGTTGTTTCATTCACATAGTCATTCTCAAGTCTAGGAGCTGGGTAAGTGTATGGACCAGGGGCTACTATCTGAGTATTTCCTTCATCTGCCAAGTTGATCCAACTTTGCAGGTACTTATGATAGAATGTTAGTAAGTACTCAATGAAGCCTTCATTCATATTCGAGCTGCTCCCCCTCCATTCCCTCAGAATCTCAAAATAGAACCAGAAGGTTCTCTTGATTTCCTCCCACGCATCATTGAACTGAATAGGCATCCATTTGTCAATGTGTGGTCATTTATGAGTTTTCTCTGTACCCCTCCTTTTGCTCAAAAACTTCTTAAAACCACTTCTTCTTTTATGCTCTTCTTCTTTCTTTTTCCTGATTACAGGAACACCTGATACAGAAGCAACATTCTTCTTCTCCTTTTCAATTTGAAGGGTTTTCAGAGCTTTCTTGGTATTGAAGACTTCTTTTTCAGCTTCTTCCTCAGATTCTTCAAAATCTATTATCAATTTCCTCTGAGTAGACTTAGAAGCTTTAGCTCTTTTCTTCTTTTCTTGTTCTACAAATGCCACAGCCTTTCTCTTTCCAGGTCTGACTTGTTCTATACCGGCTTGGCTTGTCTCAATCATCCTTCTATCACTCAGTTTCTCAGAAATTACTTCCTGAATAGTTTGCTCAGATGCTTGAGTGTAGATAGGTTTCTCAGCTTCTTTGAATTTGAGCTTCTCCGTGGCTTCAACTTCTTTTAAGGCATCAACAATTTTCTTTTCTTCAGCTTCATTCTGAGCCTTTCTCTTCAAGGTTTGTGCCAACAACTCACTTAGTTTGCTACCAGGACTTTCCCCCTTTTTGGCACCACACCTTGGAAGAAGTTGAGAAAGTGCAGTATCCATATGATATTACTCTTTGCTTATACTTCGTACTTCTCCTGCCAACTGATCATGCTCATCCTCTAGCCTTCTCATGTAATTTTTAGCCATTGAGAACTCTCCAGAAAGAGGTGCAAACTGATTTGAGGAGACATTATGCATCATCTTTGTCATCTTGGTCATGAGCATAGAGCCCATTTTCTCAACAGCTGTCTTGATCATTAGATCATTCTTCTCAACTAGCTTGGCTTCTAGATAGGCAGTTCTTTCCTGATACATTTGCTTCATCTCTGCATTGAGCTCAGTTTTGACTACATCAACCTTTCTTTCCAAAGTAGTCATTTTATCTGTAAGAGATGTTTGTAGTTGTAGCATGTCTGAAGATGAACTCAGATTTTCCAGCTTTTGAGATTGGCTTGCCAAGGTTTCTTCAATTTGAGTCACTTTCTCCACCATTGGCACCACCTTCTCCAATTTATCCAAGATAGGACTAAGATCAATCTCTGGAGTGTGTCCAACTTTTTCCACCTGAGCTGGGTGCTCCATCTGAGCCTCAATCTGCATATCATACATAACAGATTTAAAGATAAGAACTTCAGTAGCTTTGGCATAATGTTTAATAGTGCCAAAAGATACCTGAGGATGTGTGATATCAGTCTGTCCAGCATCAGTGTCCTTCTCCATTTGAGATTGCTTTCAGCATCATCTTGTTTGTCACCCTTTTTATCTTGATCCGCATCTCCTTCTGGATTCTTAGAACTGGAGGCATCAATATCATCTTTCCTTCTCTCAGCCACCTTCCTCTTGACTAGCTCATCAAAATCAGCAATTTTCATTCTGAGCTTGGTCTTCCTGAATCCAGAGAACTCTGTCAAAACAGCAGTCTCAGTTTATTGATCTTGCGCAATTGTCACAACCTGTGCCAGAACCTGCAGTGGAGATTTCAGCCCGTGCTGGCCTTCAGGTTGAATTTCCTCAGTGTCACTGACCTCCTCCTCAGTAATAGTTTGAAGTTTTTTGCGTTTCTGAGAAGCCAGTGTTTTCTTCTTCAGATTCTCTCCTTTTTCTCTTTTTACTTGCATCAGGGCTTTCCCCCTGGCTTGTTTGGCTTCAACAGCTTCTTCTTCAGCAGTCTCCTCCTGAGACTTAGAGCTTTTCTCTTTCTTTCCTTTCAAAGTCTTCTTTGTTGTAGGTTTGAACATTATTTTTTACTTTGGAAAGGATGAAGAATTGGCAAAGATATCCTCCTCTTCTCTGCACATTTCCAAGATGAATGCAATCTTGGTTGCGTGTAGGATCTTTCCTTTGACAACAACAGATCCATTCACCTTTTGAACTTGTTTGGCTTGATCACTCACCACTTTGATTAAATAGTGTAACCAGTTGAATGCAGTGGTAGGTGAATCTTCAATCGCCGCCATCAGCCTCAACTTAGGTGTGCTTATCTGTTCAAAGCTGTCAGATCGACTCATGATGCATTTACTTACAATGTCCAGCAATACTCGATATTTAGGCTTCAAATGCCTTTTATTCAGAGTAGCTTCGAACTTTACTGGATGCTCTACAATTTTATCCAGATATTCTTGCTCCCTACCTATCATATATACTGTAGGGTCTTCACCTCTATCACTTAACTCATATATGGCATTAAGATTCTTAGGAATGATATACAATTCCCTAACAAAATCTACATATTTGAACTATGCTCTAAATGCAATACAGTAATCTGCGATTCTATACAATCTTCATCGTCTAACTTAAAATTAGAGATAAACTCAATTACCTCTTTTGTATATTCGACCTCTGGTTGATTCGCAACCAGGCAAGTAAGCTTTGCCAAGCGAATCATATGCAACGCCTCCATTTCGTGAGTTGCATTGGATGAGCTTTTGAGAGAGATGAAATATTCATACCAAGGTTTATTAGAAATGGCAAGCTTGTCGTATACAGAGAACGTCATTTTTGAAGAATTTTTTGTGAAGGGTTTTGAGAAAGATGATAATTTCTGGGCAATCGAGAGTTTTTGAAGCAGAGTGTTTGAAGATGAAGGCAATTTGGAATCGGGCTTTGAAGGAAATTCTTCAATAGATATAGGATTTTGATTCATGGAAAATCGCATAGATGAAAAAATCGACAGTCGAGATTAAAAACCGACTAAATCGGGTATATGAAAGGACGATTTCACAAATATAACGCCGCCAATTTATCCCTATTGGTGATTAATGAACAGTGCATTTAATTACTGTTCCTGCAGACCATTGACTTTCCTCGTGTATTTCAAAGGTCCCGCCCAAATATTCCTTCAGGTGTTTTGTTATTTATTGCCAATGATTTATTTATTGGTCAATCTCTCTGAATGAGACAACCTTAAACAACACTTAGACTTAGTTCCTTTGTCTGCATATGAATGTTTTGGGCAATATCTACTTTTCTGAATATTTGCATTTTTCTCAGTTTTGTAGTCTTCAGATAGATATTATTCAGTGTCTCTGAACATTCGAGTTATCTTTGAGTATTCAGATATCTTCTTGAGTCTTCGATAACTCACTTGGTCTTGATTATCTTACGTGTCTTGATATCTTATGAGTCTTCAGTATCTTTTGAGTCTTGATAACTCTTTGGGTCTTGATATCTTCGAGTCTTGATATCTTACGAGTCTTGACGACTTCTTGAGTCTTGATATCTTGATTACTTCTTCGAGTCTTGATCTCTTGACAACTTCTTGAGTCTTGATTTCTTGATTACTTCTTGAGTCTTGATATCTTGATTACTTCTTGAGTCTTGATTTTTCAACAACTTCTTGAGTCTTGATTTCTTGATTACTTAATTGAGTCTTGATTTCTTGATTTATCTTGAGTCTTTAGTATCTTGATTTATTTATCGAGTCTTGATTTCTTGACAAGAACTTGAGTCTTGATATCTTGATTACTTTATTGAGTCTTTAGTTTCTTGACAGAACTTCTTGAGTCTTGATTACTTATTGAGTCTTCAGTTTCTTTAGTAACTTCTTCGAGTCTTGATTTCTTTAGCAAAACTTCTTGAGTCTTGAATTTTCTTTGAATCTATATCTGCTGACTATACATGGTGCAGATAACTTCCTGAACACTCTATACTGAATCCTGACTCAGTCTATCAAGATTATCCTGAACATGTCATACTCAGGGGTTTTGGGATCTAATCAAAACTTCTTTATTAAATTCATCTCCCAACAGTTACTGTTTTATTTTTCTTTTTAGTTACAAAAATCCAAACCAAACCCCCCCTTTTTGTGTCTTGCCTCATTAATTCATACAATTAGCACAATTATATATCTACGTTCCCTGTGGATCGATCCCTTGTTTGCCACTACTACAAGTTAGTAGGGTAGATTTGGGTAATTTACTTTTGTCGCCTCGACAGTGCGGTCAAATTTTGGCGCCGCTGCCGGGGAATAGTGTGAATAATTTTTGTGCTTGGTGAGTGTGATTTGTAGGGGCCTTTTTTGTTATTTTTCTGTGTATTTTGGTGTCTCAGTTGTTAGTTTTTCATCCCTGTAACCCCCCGTTATTTCGTGTGTCGCTGCTACTTTTCTGCAATTTTGACACTAGGTAACCCAATGTAACTGTTGCAGTGAAAATTTCTGCAGCCCGTTTTTGTTGATTTTTTTTCTTTTGTTCAGTTTCACGTGTTTCTTCTATATCTCTTATTCAGGTGTCATGGCAATTGAAAAAACTTTAAAAGAACTAGCAAACCCACCGCCTGTGCATCAATTACTTTGCATAGTTTATCCTCCTGCTGCTAATAATTTTGCGCTTAAACCTGGTTTAATACATTTGTTGCCTAAGTTTACGGTCATGCAGGAGAGGATCCATACATGTACTTGAAGGAATTCCATATGGTGTGTTCTAATATGAGACCTGCGGAGGCGACCAATGAAATGGTCAAATTGAAAGCCTTTCCATTCTCATTGAAGGACTCAACAAAGGAATGATTTTATTATTTGCCTTCTTCAACTGTCACTACTTGGGCTCAAATGGAGCAAGTGTACTTACAGAGGTACTTCCCAGCATCTCGGGTGGCAAGATTACGCAAAGAAATTTGTGGTGTGAAGCAAGCCCAAGGGGAGACTCTCTATGAATACTGGGAGATATTCAATAAGTTGGTGGCAAGTTGTCCCCAACATCAAATTTTTGAGCACCTTATGATCCAGTACTTTTACGAGGGTTTGACCCTTGCAGACTGTTGTTTGATAGATGCAGCAAGTGGAGGGGACCTAGGTGATAAAACTCCAGAGCAAGCACGAGCTCTCATTGCGAAAATGGCAGAAAATTTTCAACAATTTAGCCATCGTGATGCACCATTGAAAATGGTACAAGAGGTAAGTAACTCGTCCATTAATGATAAATTAATTGAGTTAACCTCTTTTGTGAGACAATTGATTGCAGGTGGACATCAAACTCAACAGGAGAACATGACACAGTCCCAAGAGGAGTCTAAATTGAGCATAAAGGAATTGGAATTCCAAATGAGTCAACTTGTCACTGTTGTTAGTCAATTGGAAGCTCAAAACGGAGGGAAATTGCCATCTCAGCCTGAAGTTAACCCAAGAAACATGAATGCTGTCATGTTGAGGAGTGGAAAACAGTTGGACGAAGTGACGAAGCCTGTTTCGTCTCCACCGGTTGAAGAAAGCAAAGAAAAAGATTCTACAAGAACCCGACCTTTGGGTTACCCAGTGTGAAGCGATCTAAATTGACACTTTGAAATTTTAAGGTGTGGGCAATTCAAAAATTGGTGATGAAAAGGTTAGTGATTCACTTCCGAAGTTCAATAATATTACTATTCTGCCTTTTCCTTCTAGGGTTGAGCAAGCATTGAAGGCGGACAAGGAGATACAAGTTCTTGATGTTTTTCACAAGGTGGAAATCAATATCCCGTTGCTCGATGCAATAGCTCAAATTCCAAAAGATATGTCAAATTTCTTAAGGAGCTTTGCACCAACAAGCGCAAACTAAAGGGGAATGAGAAGATCATGATGGGAGGAAGCACTGTTCGTCAATATAAATTGACATTTGATCGAAAGGACTACTTCACTCCAATCACGTGAAAGATAATTGTTAGTCGTCGAGCTAAAAGACGTCAAATAAAAGCGCTCTACGAGAGGCAGCCCGTATTTTATTTTATTTTTCTTTCATTATTTTTTTTTTAATTCTCTTTTAGTTGTCTTCTTTGTGTGTCCTTCCTAATTTTATTGCAGACTCTCTAGTGCTTGAAGTGAATTAGAATGATGAATTACTAGCAGCTCCTACACTCTCCAATTAATCCGGTGATACTCTTCCTTTTCTTGTCTTTTCTTCCGTGTGCATATTTTTTTTTGTTACTTGTGGACAAGCAACATATTAAGTGTGGGGGAGAGGCATTGATATTTGAGCTGTGCATGGAGAAGTTAGGTCGCGATGATGAGTTGAGTGTTATTTGTATATGAATGTGATATTATTGCTTGGTGGTACATTGTGGAGTTTCTGGTTAAATTTGCTTTGTTTGATGCATGTGGAGTTTGTGAGTAGATGAATGTTTTCATGAGGGTCCATTTGAGTTTATGATAGTAAATTGGTGAATTGATGAGTTATGGTCCTAAGTTGTGCTTCAATTTCGTGTAATAAAGTAGTCTAATTAGGTTGCTAGATAAATTATGCATTCGAAGGGTACCCCTTAAGGTTGGAAAAAAATTGTGATGTGGTTAGGAGAAAAAAGGAGTTTAGTTGAAGAATTGTGTGACAAACAAAAAAGCCGTTACAACTGCCCATTTTTAGGAGCTCGAAAAAAAAAAAAAAAAAAAAAAAAAAGAAAAAAATTCAAGCTAAAACCTAACGATGGAGTGAAGTTGCAGCTTTGCGTTTGGAAAAAAAAAAGGTGCTGAGACAGCTGCCTACTTTCGGGGGTTCGAACGTTCAAAGTTGGAAACAATTAGAGCTAAAACCCGACAAGTAGAGTGGTGCTGCAGACCTTAGAAAAAAAATAAGGAGATAGAGGTACACTAGGATGTAGAGTTTGTTGAAGATACCTATTTTAGATGAAGTTTATAGTAAGGGGGTCGAAGTATGGTAAGGGTCTTAACGAGTCAATGAGTTGAGGATCTATCGTAAATGATTTTGGGAACTTAAGTGAAATCTTTCAAAAGTTCACAATTTCTAATTGCTTTGATCTTAGTCCGAGATTTCATGAGTTGCTTGCTTCTAGTGTCACATTTGGTGTGTAGAAAGGACCTGAGCGAATCTCTTAGTTTCTCCATTGCTAATTTCTTTATGTTGTTTTACTTGAGGAAAAGCAAAAATCTAAGTGTGGGGGTATTTGGTAAGTAGTAAATTATGCGTATTTTTAATATATTAGGGTGAAATTTATTGGGCTCGTTTGTATTAAAATAACATGATTAATTACTTATATGTGTTTTGATGATATTATGCTACACTTGATCTATTTTTGTATTTTTTGTGAATTTCATGTATTTTTTATATCTTTTGATAAAATCT
Organism: Stenogyne calaminthoides; assembly: GCA_037126765.1. Taxonomy (NCBI): domain Eukaryota; kingdom Viridiplantae; phylum Streptophyta; class Magnoliopsida; order Lamiales; family Lamiaceae; genus Stenogyne; species Stenogyne calaminthoides. Next base: position 17,060,401 of record JBBCBC010000031.1, on the reverse strand, counting down.
GAGAAGATCCATATATGAAGATATGTTTGGATACAATTTGATCGGGCCAAATATAAAAAAAGAACATCCAACAGAATATTAACGCGACCATTCACGAGTGAAGGCCCATCATTTATTTTAGTAAAGTGGGCAAATTAAGTAGTCACGGTAATCAGACTAAGAGGCAGCTTATAAGGCCAATTACTTATTAATTAATACCCTAGACTATATATATTAGTGGGGATATCAATTATGAGGAGGCAGCTTTGCAAGAAGGCGGACGACAGTTCTGATGGGAGAGAGAAGAAAGAAGAATGCATGTAATTATGTTTAGTTAATGTTTTTATTCCAACTCCGGGAATTTCTGAATCCGTGTTTAATATTGATGTTTTGATTTAAGACGTTTATGATATTTATTTTTGGATTGTTTGATTTATCTATTTTAACTTCTTGCGTGTTTAAATTAATTGGTTCAGACTGACCATCTAGGTTAATTGTTTAAATATGCATGTTAAGTCTAAGCATGTAATCCGTGTAATTGTTATATGTGGAGACTCTTGGTAACGACTAGTGGGTTCAATAGGGTGAATTAAACCAGGTTCTTATGGGTCACGCTAAGTGTACTTGAGAATTTGTTTGCTCTCTATCCTAGGGTTTAATGCTTTTAACTGGGTTAAATCTATAGGCTAACCTAGACAGCTTAGTTAGAAAATGTTTTCTTGAAGGGGCGTCTTTTCAATTAAATACACTTAAGGGATAGGACCGGGAATCGAAGTGTTTTGATCCCCGAGGGGCATTAATCTTGAAAACAAATAAAGTAAACTTCGAGGTCAAAGTAGTCGTGTTAACATGGGGGATGAATGAACCGTGAGTTGGGGTATTTATTTTTCCTTGGTTTCGTCCATTAAATCTTTAGTATTATTGCTTTAATTGTTTGATCCTATTTGTTAGTTACTGTTTTATTTTTCTTTTAGTTATAAAAATCCAAACCAAACCCCCCCTTTTTGTGTCTTGCCTCGTTAATTCATACAATTAGCACAATTATATTTCTATGTTCCCTGTGGATCGATTCCTTGTTTGCCACTACTACAAGTTAGTAGGGTAGATTTGGGTAATTTATTTTTGTCGCACCTCGACAGTGCGGTCATTGAATCGCTTCAAAAGAGTATCTATGTATGAAGCTTGGGATAAGTCAATCATCCTTTTCCTGTGATCTCGAGTGATCTTGATCCCTAGGATATGATCAGCTTCATAACAAACTGATTTGACAGCCACACCCTCACGTCTGACAACACCTTTACATCATTTCCGATGAGCAGAATGTCGTCTACATATAGTATTAAGAATACAAATGCAGTTCCGTCACACTTTATGTACACACAACTCTCGAACTTGTTTTGATCGAAACTATAGGATTTTATTACTTGATCAAAACATTGGTTCCAAGCTCGGGATGCTTGCTTAAGTCCGTAGATGCACTTCTTAAGCTTGTAAACTAGATGCTCTTTTCCTTTCACAATGAAGCCTTCGGGTTGGCGCATATAAATTTCATCTTCAAGTCTTCCGTTTAGGAAAGCGGTCTTGACATCCATTTTTCAGATCTTGAAATCTAGATGTGTAACTATCGACAATAGAATGCAGATGGACTTCAGTGATGGCTACAGGCGAAAAGGTTTCCTCATAATCGATCCATTCTTTCTGAGTGTATCCTTTTGGCACAAGCCTAGCCTTGAAGGTCTCAACTTTTCTATCCGGTCCTCTTTTTCTCTTGTATACGTACTTACATCCAATGGATTTTACCCCACTAGGTGGTTCGATAAGCTCCCACACTTGATTATGATCCATAGAACCCAACTCGGCTGCCATTGCAGTTTCCCCAGATCTGAATCCTTGTCTTGGATCGCCTCGTTGTAAGACCATGGGTCCGATTCTTCTCCTAAGATCAAGTCCGAAGACTCTCCTATCCCTAAGAATCTCTCGGGTTGTCTAACAACCCTCCCACTGCGACGAGATTACGGTTGTGTAGGTGTGTCGTTTGGTATAGTCTAAGGTAATCTCACTGTTCATATAGTCTTCTTCCAAAAATCTAAAGTGTGTACTTATTACAGCTCTTTGATCGTTGGGACCACAGAACATACTGTTGGAATTTAGAGGCACGTAAACATGTAATACATGCGCAGAGGAAATAAACAGTTCACCAACAATGAACAATTAATTGCATAAATGATTATAATAATCATAACAAGAAATTTTACAGTAACTCGAGAGCAGATTTCTCAACTACGGTATCTACGTAATCCCCAATCACGGACTTGCACGCATTTTCTAGCGTTGAATCCCGAGATGAATTTGCTAGGAAAATTCTAACTCTAAGTTGATTCTAGCCAAGAATAAGATTCATTCCTCAAAGTGGATTTAGAGATAATACTCATGTTCTCGTCATAATTAGATCTAAGTCATCGGCCGATGCACTCCAACTTAGACTTTGTGGCTAAGTGTGACACGCATGATCAATTAGTGATTAGAGACAATATGATTAAGTTATTTGAATAGACACTTCATCATGTTCAAGACTTAATCGAGTATTCGCGAATGAAAGGAGCAAATCGTAATAGCCCATGTTTCAGTTACAGGTAGTTGCACATTTCCTCGCAACATATCTCATATATTGAGAATGTCTGATTTATTGTCTAGGGTTCAATTAAGACCGTTAGTTTGAAAAATCGCTCGATATATGAGGGCCTATGGGTCACACAACAAGTAACAGTTGTTTACTAAGTATAGTTGGTTGATTAAATATTATATTGGATATTAATATTTAATTTATGGATAATATAATATTAATTCTATTTAGAATTAATTATTATTACTATTTAATTAAATTAGATTTAATTAAATAGAATTCTCAATAATAATATATGGAATATTATTATTATAGGATTTGATATACATGAAATCAAATTCGTAGAGATTTGATATACTTGGAATTAAATCCGTAGAGACTTTATATGTGGGAAATAAATCTAAGAGATTTATTTTATTATGATTTTTCCTAATAAAGGTTAGCTTAAGATTTAAGCTGGGTCTCTCCTATATATATGAGCTCTTGGGAATTCATAATACGTGAGTTCATATTTTCTCCATAAAATCTCTAAGTTAGAATTTTCCTAGCAAATTCATCTCGGGGATTCAACGCTGGCAGATCTGTGCAAATTAGTAAACGACTGTTATGTGGATACCATAGTTGAGGAATCCATGTACGAATTGCTGTAAGAATTCTGTTTACGTTTACTCGTATTTAATTATGCAATTAATTGTTCGTTGTTGGTGAACTGTTTATTTTCGCTGCGCATGTATTATGTGTTTACGTGCCTCTAAATCCCAGAACAGTGGTATCAGAGCTTCAGGCTCTTGACTTGATTAATTGCATATTAATTAATTTATATAAGATTTTTTTATATGGCATCACCTAGAACCGCACCAATTGATTTTGTGTGTTGTATTATTATTGTTTATATGTGTATTTTATCTTGGTAACTCACACACACATTGGGGCCCCCTCTTTGTCTTCACCAGTTTTCTGCAATTTAGGGTTTTCCCTTGGAAAATTCATCGCCACTCACCTTCGCCTTCCCCATGACCGACGGTGCTACGCAGCGCCGTTGGAGGCTGGCGCTAGGCGCTGTTCCTCGCGGTGCATACGGGAGTCCATGGCGTGACCTTTGGTGGTCGTTTCGTCGATCTGCATACTTCACCTCGATTTCGAATCGATTTCCCTTTCTACGTGCCTTCTCTGCAACCGAGGGCGGCAGCGTGGTCTCCGTCTCGACGGGAACCTTCAAATCTAATTTTAAATTCAATTTTAAGATTATTAAATTTCAATAATTAATCCAATTAATTATTTGGTCTAACTAAAATTTAATATTAAAAATAAACTTTATAAAATTTCAAAATCAAATTTTAGTTATTTTATGGTTAGGGGCTCATATGCAATTTTCAAAATTGCACGGGAGGGCCTGTTCCAAATTAAATTTGCAAAACAGTCCTCCGCCATCACTGCCCAAATTCGACAGCATCCAATCTGTAATTTGGGACAACCGTTTTCAAATACCAACCCTAAATCATTATCAATTTCAGAATTAATCTAATTAATTCATCAAATTTGTCCAACTGTAGCGATCGAGATCGAATAAAATAAAAAAATGAAATCGACTGAATAAGGAGCAGACAACAAGCAGCAGTACAGGGAAGCGCGTGCGCGGCACCGCCGTCAGTGGAGATGCCTTTCCAGAGCCAAAATGAGCCTGAGATGCTCGTGGCTCCTTGAATTGCCACCACAACGGAGAGTGTCAAAAGATGGGTTGCCTCGTGTCGCGTGAGCACGAGCGAGTCACACCGTAGCTCAAGCGCGCACTTGCGTTGCTCCGTCTGAAGAAAAGGACAATCGCCGCCAATCGACGCGCCGTATCACCGCTTCAAGGGCCAATCTCGATTACCCCTGAATCTGGTTCCTTGAGGTAGCCACGTTTGACGTAGCAGCTCAGAAGAAGCATCAAAAGGATGCTTCCCAGACTCAATGTGTGATGTTGCTCGGCATGAGTCCCGAATTGCTTAGGCAACATGACAAAATGGGTCCTTTCTAGATGCTCAAGCATCTGAAGGATCTCTTTGATTCTGAATCTCATTATGAGATTTATGAAGTGATGAGAGATCTGTTCAGATGCCGGTTAGCTAAAGAAGGGAAGATTTTACCTCATTTGCTAATGATGATAGGCCTAATTGAGAAACTTGGTAATTTAGTCATTGAGCTAAAGGACCAACGTTTTCATTTATGCTATCCTCCAGTCGCTCCCGGATTCATATTTTAGCTTCATTATGAACTACAATATAAATAAGACGGATGCGACCATGCCTGAACTTCACAACGTGCTCAAGACTTTTGAGTTCACTATCACTAAGATGGTGTTCAAAACAAGGAGCGGATAGACAAGGATGTGTGCCTCTACTGTAAGTAAAAGAGGGCACCACAAGAAGGACTGTAAGGTTCTGGTAGCTGAAAAGAAGGCACTGGGTGCTTCTGGCACTATAACGTGTATGTTTTGTTGTTAAGATAAACATGTCCACTAATAGTGCTAACTGCTTGGTATTAGATACCGGATGTGGCTCTCACATTTGTACGAATATGAAGGGGTTCATGTGTCTTAGCGCAGTTAGAGCGGGTGAAGTCGTCTTACACGTGGAAACGGAGCAAGAATTGCTACTGAACGTGCGAGGACTTATGTGTTAGACTTACCCTTTAGTTTTAGATTAGAACTTAATGATTGTCATCTAGTTCTTTCTATTACTCGCAACATGTATTTGTTGCATTATGGATATGATGTTCTCAATATACAAAATAAAAGACTCAAACATAGTAATCATGAAAACCCGACTTATTTTGATCATGTAAACGAGAAAAGAAATACAAGGTTAAGAAAGTTAGACTACTTAACCCCATTCGACTGTGAGTCTTATGGAGACTGTGAATCTTATCTCATGGGCAAGATGATCAACAGACCCTTTTCTAGGAAAGGGGTGCATGCCAAAGAAGTTCTAGAGTTGATCTACAACGATGTTTGTGGACCATTGTCCACTCTAGCTAGGGGTCACTTCGGATACTTCATCACTTTTACTAATGATTTCTCAATATACAGATACGTATATCTTATTAAACACAAATTCGAATCTTTTGAGAAATTCAAAGAGTCTAAGGTTGAAGTAGAGAAGTAACTTTGTAAGAGTATCAAGACTCTTCGATCAGATCGAGGAGTTGAATACCTTAGCCATGAATTCATTGATTACTTGAAGTTACTTGGAATCTAGTCACAATGGACTCCTCCCGAAACACTTCAGATAACTGGTGTGTCCGAGAGGAGAAACCGAACCCTGTTAAATATGGTGAGGTCCATGATGAGCTTCTCCTCTCTTCCGACATTCTTATGGGGATACGCTTTACAAACCTCAATTTACATTCTGAATAGAATTCCATCTAGATAGGTTGAGCATACACCATATGAACTATGGTGTGGCAAGAAGCCAACTTTTACACATTTTAAACATGGGGTTGCCCCGTGATTGTGAAAAGGATGCTTACCGACAAGTTGGAATCCAAAGGTGAACAAGGTTACTTTGTGGGATATCCTAAGGAAACTAAAGGATATTACTTCTATCTACCTGAGAAATAATCAATAATTATTTCTAGGCAAACCAAGTTTCTTGAAGAAGACTATGTCTTTAAGGAACAAGGTTGTAAGCGGATAGAACTTGAAGAAATTCAAGAACCACAAGTTAATAAAGAGACTGATAACTTGCAAAGCAACATGACAAAGAATCAGTGGGAGCATTCAGCAACTTGCACGGTGGGAGTCTTTCACTAGGTGATCGTCTTTCAGCCAGTGGGAGCATAATTGGAGTTGGCTTGCCTTTGCAAGAACCTCCAAGTGGGCTGAATGAGAACAACATAGTTCAAACTCCCGTCCAAGAGTCATCTGAAAGTGTAGCTCTTGAGGACTCTTCGGACATTGATGAAATTGATGCACCATAAAATTTTCATGATCAGAATGTACAGCTTGCACAACTATAGGTTCGTAAGTCAATTAGGAATCGTAATCCGCCCATTAGACAAGGTTACCTCTTGGAGGAACTCGATAATATGGACATACCGGAGAGGGACGATCCTAATACTTATTCTGAGCAATATTAGATATTGATTCAGGGAAGTGGCATGAAGCCATGAAATTCGAGATGAACTCGATGTACACCAATCAAGTCTGGGACTTGGTTCAGTTGCCTAAAGGGGTTAGACCCGTATGTTGCAATTGGGTCTTCAAGCGTAAGACTGATGCAAATGACAAAGTACAAACCTACAAAGTTAGGTTGGTAACAAAGGGTAATAGTCAATGCGAAAGCACTGATTGTGACAAGACCTTCTCACCAGTTGCAAAGATCAAGTCCATTCGAATTTTACTTGCGACATCAGCACACTATGATTATGAGAGTTGGCAGATGGATGTCAAAACAATTTTCCTCAATGGAAACATTGATAAGGAAGTGTTTATGACTCAACCGGAAGGTTTTACATCTAAGTCAAATTCAAATCTAGTATGCAAGCTAAAGATATCCATTTATGGATTGAAGCAAGGTTCTAGGAGTCGGAATATCCGATTTGATGAAGCTATCAAGTTCTTTTGACTTCATCAGAAATTCGAAAGAACCTTGCGTTTATTGTAAATGCAGCGGGAAGAATATTATTTTCATAATCGTATATGTCGACGACATAGTGATTTTGGGAAATAATATCCCGTTAATGCAGTCCGTTAAAGGTTTGTTGTTAAAGACCTTCATGATGAAGGGTCTTGGTGAAGCTTGTTACATCCTAGGGATCAAGATCCACAAGGATAGGTCCAAGAGGATGTTGGGGCTGTCACAGTATGTAGACAAGGTGTTGAAGTATTTTGCGATGGAGAACTCTAAGAGAGGATCTCTATCGGCAAATCATGGGATAAAACTATCAAAGAAGGATTGTTCATCTGTTGAAGCTAGTATCAAGCACATGACAGATGTCCCATATACATATACAATTGGGTCTATCATGTACGCCATGACTCGCACTAGGCTAAACGTGACCTACGCTATCAACATCACTGGAAGATACCAACAGAATCCGGGTGAGTCTCACTGGATTGCTGTCAAGACCATTCTGAAGTATCTTAGAAGAACTAAAGAATGTTTTCTTATCTATGGTGGACAGTCAGAACTAGTAGTGATTGGTTAAGCTGACACAAGTTTCCAATCGGACTGTGATGATTACAAATCACAATTAGGTTACGTTTCACTCTCAATAATGAGGCGTCGGTTGGAATAGTTCCAAGCAAAAGGACGGCAGATTCAACAACTGAAGTTGAGTACATTGCTGTATCAGAAGCCTCAAGGAGGCTGTCTGGATTTTATAAGTTCTTAAGAGAACTAGAGGTAGTTCCAAGTGCTAGTTGTCTAATAGAGTTGTATTAAGACAACATTGGTGCGAATGCACAAGCAAAGGAACCGAGATCAACAAACAGAAATAAGTATGTACCTAGACTTATCATTTGATCCGAGAGATCAAAAGGATAGGAGAAATGGAATTAAAATGTATTCCCGCATATTTAATTTGGAAGATCATTTCACCAAAACACTGAGTGTTCATGTACACTCTAGACATTTGATGGTCTAGGGGTTAGACATGTAGGTGATTGACTCTAGTCCAAGTGGGAGATTGTTAGTGTTATTATCCTAGAGACAATCTATTATAAGGACATAATACTCGATGATATTCAGTTTGATTTAATATTATAGTTCACTTAATGTTTATTAATTCCCACTCAGTTAACTTATTTGATTAAATTAGTTAACAATTTTAAAGGACCCTTTATGAGTTTGGGTAGGCGGCGCCCAGTATCTGTCGAACCGTATTAAATGCTTGGGTAGATGGCGCTAATTTATTAGTTAGTCCATGTAAATCATGTTTGGGTAGACGACGCCCACTAATTGCTCAAATGTGACATATATTGCATGATGGATCTCGATTAAGCAATTAATACACCGCCTTTAAAATGTTCCTCACCAAAATATGGTTTTCTCAATAATTTGATAAGACGTCTTCCATCAAAATTAAAAGTAAACCGGTCCGACAGATACTGGTTCGGGCTCTGATCTTTTAAACTTTAATTTAAATTGTTGTTCATTAAAATTGAAATTGGATAGTAGAACTGTTAGATCTGTTTTGCAGGTATCCAATTGTCATGGTATTTTAATGTGCTAATTTACATGCAAATAAATTTTGGTTTTTAATTCGATTCGTTTGGATTCATTTTTGCCTCGTGAGAAAATCCACCAGTAGATTAATATTTGTTTGATTTGTTCAATGTAATAGACTAGTCTAGATCTAGGTTTACTTATTTTGTAAATAAATTGTAACCGGATCGAGAACGAAGAAAGAGACGGAGAATTAAAGACGGACGTCCAAGTGCCCGGACGTACGCGAGCCAAGGCGGAGCACGCGGGCTAGACTGAAGGCCTAGCGACCGTGCGCATCGCTAGGTGGGACGTGGATGGGGCCAGCAGGACGCGCGCTAGGCGTGCGGGGCTTTTGGGCATCAGGGCTGCACGTGGCGCGCGCGGGCCGGGCGTGCGGGCAGGCTAGACGATGAGGCGCGGGACCCTGGACACGGGCGCGCATCCAGCGATGCTTCGTGCGAGGCCGTTGGCGATGGGGTAGGATGGCCGAGCCGGACCGGGGCGTGCACTTAGGCGCACGCGACTCGCATTCTGGATTGTGAGCTACTCATTTTTCGGACATCGTCCTAACCCAAAACGGAGAACATTCTTTGAAGAACTGTTGTGGATTCAGTGGGAGCTTTTCGAGACGAACGATGAAGGCAAAAGAAGAGACGATTTCTCAAGATCAAGATTTGGAATTTAAACCATGACAGTTGGATATATGTGCCCAACTTGATTTATTTTATCTTGATGCTTTTTTTAAATTCGTGCAATTTTATTTGTTAAATGTGTTTGCATGATTTAAAATTGTCAAAGAAAATCTCACTTTCGAAAATTACTAAGTATGTTTTAATTGACAAATTTTATTCCGGATAATAAAATTACGTCAATATTGACCTCCATGATTTATTTATTTGTGAATTCTTTTGGAGAAATTTCCCCCACGGAATGGCCAAAAGATGGTTTTCACATGAATAAATTCCCAAATGGGTGAATTATTATTAGTGACGACGATGACCCTCCCCACGAGGCTCGCTCAAAGCGAAGTAATAATTCTGTATTTAATCATGGTTATTACTTAGGTATAAAATTGATATGCGTATACTTCCCCGAAGTCCCTGTCAATTTTATAATGGTCAAGTGGGAGTCGACTATTAATGTGTTTAAATAGACAGTTCACCCCGCATGACCTATTTAAACTATTTTGAGATGTTGGCTGATGCATGTTCATATTGTTTTGAGATTTTGATATGAATAATGTGATCGAATTATGTGATAACTTTTTGCTCATACAAATTGTTATTTATTTCAGTCCAGCATGTCGCAACCTTTTAATCCACTGTTTGCTATACTTAAAGATCATCATTTATCTTGTGAAAATTATGTTGATTGGAAACGTAAACTAATGATTGTCCTAACTGCACAAAAGCACAAGTGGGTGTTGGGAAATTAATTTCCCGGATCTATTCGGGATGAGTATTTAAATACAAATTTAATTCTAACAATTATTCCTAGCATGAATTAATCCTATATTAATTCAAATAATAATTCAACAACAAATCATGCATATAAACAGTTCACATAAATCCTACGCATGCGGAATTGCTACGGGTTTACATGAACTAACCTCTCAGAGTGACAACCGTTGAGAAGATGGATCACGTTCACACGAACACACCAAAAGACCTTCTCAAGTATTCCATTATCCTTGTTCAACAATTCGGTGGTAGGAACTCGCGAACAATTTAACAAAAGGAAAAATAAAATTATGTTGCACCACCTTTGTGAATTTCTAATTTTTCCAACACATGGAATTACTTGGGGATGAAAAATTCTTCCCCTATTTATAGATGAGGTGGTGGTCGAATTTTTGGTCAAAAATAATATGAGAAAATCTTTTTCTTGATTTTTAAGAAATCTTGAATATATCCCATATATTCTTTTCTTCATAATTAAAATATTCCACAAAAATCCCACCTCCTCTTGTTATGGTATTTTCGAAAAATAAGGAGTAAGGAAAACAAGATTTGGATCTTCTTGAATTTATGAGATATTCTTGTATTCCAAAAATACATATCTTCTATAATACCTTTTCAAGAAAATCAAGAAAATCTTTCCTTCCTTTATTTATTCAATATTTTCGAAAAACACAAATAAATAACAAAGTGGGAGATTTCTTGAATTTAATGAGATAATCTTGTATTCAAAGAATACTTATCTTCATTCCATAACAAAATTCAAAGAAAATCTTTCTCCCTCTTTTATTTATTATTTTCGAAAAATATAGAAAAATTAGGCAACAATAATTTATTTTATTTTTAAACACCTTTTTTAAGTTATTGAACTTTATGTTTGGGCTACTTGAGGGGCCTTTAGGAGAATTAAAATTGGACCTTCTAATGGATCTTGAATTTCCAATATTGAGCCACAATATTATTCAAGCCCATAAATATTAATTAATCCCACTACATAATTAATATTGCACTATCCATCTTAACCCATATTACTATTAATATGACTCCCGGTTATTATTTCCCGTGTTTAAGATTATCTAGCCCATTAATTAATTCAAGCCACTGAAATAACTTTCCATTAATTAATATCTTTTGTCCTTGGTCAAGAAACGGTTCAACATTATTATCCATACCGAAAACTATTTCCACTTGCAAGATTTGGTATGATAAATCTTATGAACCTCCCAAGGGGGCAAATCGAACAAGCGTACTTGCACACGGTTCTTCGTATTAAATCTTAGCAATCGCATGTGACCAATAATATTGCCCAAGATATAAAGTATTAAATCTCATTGATTCTCTACCCGTCATAAGTCAAAGCAATAATTACTAACCACACACGATCCTATTTAAGGGATGAAGATTAAGAAATAACGAACCACTGAGGTCTAATTCTTCCTAATTCAGTGCTGAAGAATTTATCCTCCTGTAGGTCCTATTCAGTGCATCAGTCATGCACTAGTGTAATCTCTTGGTCAAGACAAGCCAATCTAAGCCTTACACTTCAACCTTTCACGATGGATTGTTCATTTCCATCTAGGTTGTGAACATCGTACTTTTAGTTACAAGGGACTGCTAATTTAATCTTCTGTGATCTGGTATCACTAAATTAACTATAATGTAACACGCACTATTTATTGAACAGTTATGTAGTAAATATATGTAACATTCAATGATATTTAAAGCATCAGTGATAAATAATTTATTTCAGTAAATAAGACAGAAATTCAGTTTGGTTATACAAAGTAAAAGCATACTTTCCAATATAACCGCAACAGTGGGTCCTTGACACTCCGAAACCTGATGAGCCAACTGGCGAGTCGAGTAAGCCGGAAGAGAAAAAATATGATGACTGGGAGCATTGTAATGACATGGCTAAGTGTACTATTTTGGCATCTATGTCAGATGTGTTGCAACACCAACACCAAGAATTTACAACTGCTGCAGAAATCATGAAAAATCTTGAGAAGATGTTCCAACATCAGAATTGCACGGCTCATCAGATCACCTTGCGAGAGATGCTCTCGTTGAAAATGATGGAGGGCACGCCGGTAAGGGATCACGTCCTCAAGATGATGGCTCATCTAACCGAACTTGAGGTTCTGGGTGCAGATTACGATTTGGAAACTCAGATAGACTTGGTGCTTCACTCTCTGCCTAAAAGTTTTGAACATTTTCAGCTGAACTATCAAATGAATAATCAAAAGTTCTCCTTAGCTGACTTGTTACAAGTTTTGGTCTCGGTAGAGACGTTGATGGGACACCAAACTCAAGCTTTGATGGCAAATGAACCATCTTCATCTTCTTGGCCAAGGGAGGGAAAGAAGAAGAAGAAGGTTTGTTGGTCCCGGTGTAAACGAGACTTACACGTGTATGGGGGGGGGAATACACGTGTTCAGTGTTTTTAAAACTTTTTCTTACTGAGGTCAGCTTGGGTCAGATAATCTTGAAGATTAGGTTCTGAGAAGCACAGATCGCTCTGAGTCAAAGTCTACTGAGACAGTGATCCTGAGTTGCTTGGATCAGATAACTAACTTACTGAACCCTCAGAAGAGTAAGTTCAGTTTGGTAACTATCTGTTCTAGCTACTCAGATGTGCGGAATGGTTAGCCCTTAGTTTATACTCGTTTTAAGCTTTGCTGAAAACCTTCCTGAATGGAATAGTGATTAAACTGTGATTCAGTTATGCAACTTCAGTGGATTGATTCCAATTGAATATCAGTGAAAAGTATGCTTTCAAATTCAAGTCAATGCAACAGTTAAGCACAGATAGAGAAAACAATAAACAACACAACAATTATAGTGGTTCAGAGACTCAAGCTCCTACGTCCACTCTCTCTGATCCTCAGAGAAATTCACTAATCACTTCTGAGTTTTCTGACTACCTCGCGTAGTTTACTTACTCAACTCGGCCCTGAGCTTTCTGACTACTCCACGTAGTTTACTTACTCAACCCGACCTTGAGCTTTCTGACTACCTCCGTAGTTTACTTACTCAAACACAAACAAGCTTTCAGACTACCTCTGTAGCTTACTAACTTCTCCTCTAGAGTTTTCTGACTACTCCGCGTAGTTTACTAACTCTTTACAACTCTTCTCACCAACAAACACACTCCAACTACCTTCTCAAGGGTTTGGGGTTTCTCGGTTGGTTTCCAACTAGGATGAGATATCCTTTACAATGAAGCACAATGCAAATGGTTAGGATATCTCGACTAAGCTTCGGATATGTCTTATCAAGCTAGGCTTAGTTTAGTGAGCTGTCTTCAATATAAAAGCACTTGGGAAATTCTAAGTTTTTCGAGTGCTTTAACTTTGCGATAATAAGTTTGAGCTTCTTTGAGTTGCTTATAAATTTCCCGTAACCTTACAATGTAGAGGGTCACCAGTATTCTTGATCTTCAGTATTCTTGATCTTCAGTTCTCAGTCTTCAACCTTGCATCTTGAGTCTTGAGTCTTGAGTCTTACGAGTCTTGAGTCTTGAGTCTTGAGTCTTACGAGTCTTGAGTCTTACGAGTCTTCAGCGATATCTTGGACCGATATATCTTGAGTCTTCATCTTTGATCTTGATTCCTCGGTTTCATCTTGAGTCTTGATTCTCGATTTCTCCTTTGAGTCTTGATTCTCGATTTCTCCTTTGAGTCTTGATTCTCGATTCTCAATCGATTTGATTCTCGATTTCTCACTAAGTCTTCAGAAACTTCATTTTCATACTGAAACTTCAGTTTCTTCAGAAACATACTGAGTTCTTCAGAGTCTTCAGAACCTATCCTGATCTATATCTGCTGACTATACATTTTGCAGATAACATCCTGAATACTCTAAAACTGAATCCTGACTCAACTATCAAGATCATTCTGAACATGTCATACTCAGGGGTTTTGGGATCTTAATCAAAATCATATATCTTTTATTAAATTCTTCTCCCAACAATTTCCCCCCTTTTGATGATGCCAAAACCTATCTTGTTACAAACATATAACCTATACTCAGGTTTCAGTTTATCCTATTACAAGATTGGTTATGTCTCTCAATAATTTCCTAATCAGAGAATCTCCTAATAATTTCAGAGAATCTCCCAATAGTTAATCTTTCAACAATTTCTTTAGTAATGAATCTTCTTAAATAGTTCATCACCAAATACTTAAACAATTTCCCTTTATCAACACACAATCAGTTCAGAGACATTCTTTCAACTTATCAAATATAAAAGACATGTAAATAAGATAATGAGATATTATCTTTTGAGCATAAATGATAAGTTTTCATTGATGATTTATATACCATTACAGATTACAATGAGTCTTATCAACAAAATCAAAAAGACAAAAAATTTAAAGATTACAAGAATCTTCTGAGTCTTCAGTCTTCTGCTCTTTAGTTTGCTTCTTCTTCAACTTCATCAGCGGGCACCTCCAGGTTGAACATTCCGAAATACCTCTTCTTCAGCTCATTTCTCTCTTTGATGATATCCGGACTATTTCCTGTCAAACCCAACTGACCAGCATACTGAGCAATTTCTTGAGTAATGGCCTTCTCATTCACCAAGCCATTACCAACTCTTGGAGGAGGGTAGGAGTATGGACCAGGGGAAACTATCTGTACCTTTCCTTCATTAGCTAAGTTCATCCAACTATGGAGATATTTTGGATAGAAGGTTAGGAGATATTCAATGAATGCTTCATTCTGATCTGAGCTTTCCCCTCTCCACTCCCTGAGCACATCATAATAGAACCAGAAGGTTCTCTTGATCTCTTCCCACATATCGTTGAGTTTGATAGGCATCCATTTATCAACGTGTGGCCTTCAGTGCTTTTGATGTCTCTTTCCTCTTGCTCGCAAACTTCTTGAATTCACTCCTTCGCTTCTGCTCTTCGTCTATATTCCTTCTGATCACAGACGCGCCTGAGACCGAAGCAGCAAATTTCTTAGCTTGTCCTATCTGGAGTGTCTTCAGAGCATCTCTTGTGTTGAAGACTTTCTTCTGAGGTTGAGACTCAAATTCTTCAGTTCCTTCATCATCCAGAATCAGCTTTCTCTGGATTGGCTTAGAAGCCTTCGCACGCTTGCTCTCAGGTTGAACAATGCCCAAGGCTTTCCTCTTCATAGGCAATTCAGCAGCAGCCTGGCTTGTTCCAACCTTAGTTCTAGCACTCAATTTCTCTCTTGCAACATCAAGCATGGTTTCCTCAGAAACTCGAGTGTAGATAGGCTTCTCCACCTGAGCGAACTTCATCTTGTCAGTAGCTTCGACTTCATTTAAGGCTTTGGATAGGTTATACATTTCAACTTCTTTCTGTGCCTTTTTCTTCAAAGTACGGTGCCAATAAGAGGGAAAAGGAAGGTGAAGACTTCAGGAAATTATTGACACGTCTAAGGAAGGTGAAGACTTCAGGAAATTATTGACACGTACTTTGAAGAAAAAGGCACATAAAGAAGCTGAAATGTATAACCTATCCAAAGCCTTCTTCTTGGGAATAACCTTGTGCAACTAGCCTTGCCTTGTTTCTTACAATGTTGTTGTTTTCATCTCTTTTATTCTTAAAAACCCACTTGGTTCCAATGACATTGTGCCTTTCAGGTCTATCTACTAGTTCCCATACTTCATTCCTTGAGAATTGATTCAGCTCATCTTGCATAGCAGTAATCCAATGAGAATCTTGTAGAGCTTCACCAATCTCTGCAGGTTCTTTCTCTGACAGGAAGCAGCAGAATAGTGCACTCTCACCATGGAACCTTCTTGTTTTAACACCTTCAGTTAGATCACCCACAATCTGACTTGTAGGATTACTATCTAAATATTTCCTTCTTGATGTTCCCCCTTCAGTAGTATCCTCAACATTTGAAATGTTAGGTTCATTTAATTCAATAAACTCAGGGAACAACAGAAAAGGAGAAAGGGAATCATCTTCCTCAGGGGAAATTCTATTCAGAACATTGTCAGAGACATTTGTTCCCCTTTGGTTGATAGATTCAGAATTTGCCTCACCGTGACCACATCTTCATTGGCATCACATACCGAAGTCCGAAATCGTGTCTGCTCGTTGGTCACCTCACCTTTTGGAGTGTTGGTTTTCCGAGTCTCACCATCCTGATTTCCATCCCAGTACTTTTTTATCTCGAGTCCGAGTCACTCCAATCATAGATAGTGACTGACTTCTTCTTTTCAGGTTCAGTGGATGATTTATCTTTCTGTTTCAGGCTTAATTTGGTGATCCTCTTGGTCAGTTCATCTGATCATGTTCTGTTTCTTCGAACACAAGTAGATTCATCAAAAAACAACATGAGGTGTTTCCTTCCACAATAAGAGTCCTCTGGGTTGTAAACTCGAAAGCTTTCTTGACTTGAGAATATCCTAAGAATATTCCTTCATCCGACTTTACTATCAAATGTTTTCAACTGATCTTTACCATTATTGTGTATGAAACACTTGCAACCAAACACACGAAAGAAAGAAACAAGAGGCTTCCTTTCATTCCAAAGCTCATAGGGTGTTTTGCCTTGACACTTGGTCAGCATGGATCTATTCTGAGAGTAGTATGCAGTGTTGACAGCTTCAGCCCAAAACCTTTTAGGAATATCAGCTTCAGCTATCATTGTCCTTGCAACTTCTTTCAGAGTCCTGTTCCCTCTTTCAGCAACACCATTTTGTTGAGGGGTCCTTGCAGCTGATGTTTCATGTGAAATTCCATTTGCTGCACAATAATTAGATATAATATGATTTATAAATTCAGCTCCTTTGTCAGATCTGATTTTGACCACACTCAGATTTTTCTCAATACTGAGCCTTTTCAGTAACTCTGGCAATTTTATCTGAGTCTCTTTCTTACTGAGTAAGAATATGACCCAAGTATATCTTGAGTAGTCATCAACTACTACCAATGTGTATTTCCTGCCATTAGTGCTCACTGGTGTTATAGGACCAAAAAGATCCTTATGCAGTAACTGAAGTATTCTGTAAGTAGAAACCTCTACTTTGCTTTTAAATGATGCTCTAATTTGTTTTCCTTTTTGGCAGGCATCACAAATATGTTCCTTACTGAATACTTCATTAGGCAACCTCACAAGAGCTAATCTTGCAAGCTTATTCAGGGTTTTGAAATTTAGGTGATTCATTCTTTTATGCCATAACCAACTGGTATCTGTGGAACTTTTAGCAACCAAACATGTATCTTTAGGAGTTGAACTCCAATCAGCAAGATACACATTTCCTTTTCTTGTACCAGTCAGTAAAACTTTCTGTGTTGTATCATCTTTCACAAAACATAAGTTCTTAGAGAACTCAACATTAAAACCTTTATCACAGAATTGGCTAATTGAAAGCAAATTATGCTTCAATCCAGATACATATGAAACACCATGGATATGAACTGAGTCGATTTCCAAAGTTCCATATCCTTCAGTCTGTCCCTTGGAGTTATCTCCAAAAGTGATCTGTGGGCCTCTTTGTTCAACATAGTCACTGAGTATCTTCTTGAATCCTGTCATATGTCTTGAACATCCACTGTCAAGATACCATACATCAGGAGCTTTTTCATCTCTACTCATTAGTCCCATGTGATCTTTAATCAGTTCAGTGCCCTTGTTTTCCTCCTGAAAAACAGATCAATTCTTAGGTACCCAATTTGTGTAGGGTCCTACAAGGTTAGATGTACCTTTCGGAATCCAAATTTGCCGGCAACTCTAAATCACTTTAGAGTGGCTAATTTGTCTTCCATAAACATCAACATACACATTCACTACTCGGGTGCCTTAGCGGTTTTTACGTGTATGTGTGCTTTAGCTTTAGCATGAACATGGACTTTTGAATTTTTCTTTGGTTCAGGCCTTCTGTTCATTTGCTTTGGCTTCTGTGCAGCCGGTCTAAATCTTTGATGACTCGGGTTCAGATAACCTTTACCCTTAGGCAAGTGGGGTTCAGGTTGTCGGTACTGAAATTTGGGTCTTTCAGTATACTGAGGACTTGGTTTCTTCAGTTGAGAATATCTCTGCTGAAGTGTTTCTCATCCGAGGATTCCTCCGATGGTTCGATGTGGAGCCTTTCAGTTTGCATTCTTAGCCCGAGGCTTTGAAGTACTTGCACGAAATTTTTCCATCCGAGTGCTCGGTTTTCTAGCCTTCACCGAGGTTTGGGCTTTCCTACGATCATTCGGTTTTTTTCGAGACCATAGGTCCTTTTCCTTGTCTACAACCTTGGGCATTACTTGGTTTGAAGTGTAGGTGCCATTTGGTTTTACAAAGCTTGTCTTCTTGCTACTTGATGCGACATTCGGATGACCTTATGAGGTTCCCCCGAATGTATCCCAATCCAGTTTTATAGTGGCGATCTCTGGTAACTCAATTTCATCTATTACATTAGATGCATTATTTAATAAAGTTAACTTCTTCTCATGCACTATCCTCACATTACGTAGAGTTTCATGCTTCTCGAGAGGTCATTGAACTTAGTCCTATTAGTTGAATCTCTTGAAAGATTTCTCTAGCTTTTCGATTAGGGTCATTATCAACTTCTCTTTCTCGAGAGTTGTACTTTCGTAACATCCAGTTCATCATTAGCTCCCATTAATTGAGAAGTGATTTGATATTGCTAGAGTCTTTCCATTTTAGATTTTCACTTTCGGTTCCTTATTCTTCTCGGTTGATCCGTCCTCAAGTTTCTTCCGGTACTGTGGTTCTGTAATAGCTTTTGTATTTTCCAAATCTACTATTAAGTCTTTTCAAACCTCCTTGCCATCGCTTGCTAGCTTTTCCTCAAGCTCATCCCCGATTTTTTGGCATGGGGGTTCTCGAACTCTCTAGTTTTACGAGTTTTATCTTTGGCTTTTAAAGCCACATTCTTACTAGATGATGAATCATCTTTCTTTGTCGACCTTTTTTTGGATTTCTTATCAATTACAAATTCATAGGCCTTCAACTCGGAGAAGACTTGTTGGTATGGCATTGAATTAATGTTCTTGGTGTTTTCAATCACCAACTTGCATGAATATCCCATTTCTTAGAAAGACCTCTAAGAATTTTCAATGCAACTTCTCTTTGTGGATATTTCTTTCCAAGTGCATTTAGATCATTCATGATGCTTTAGTGAATCGACTTCCAATTTGTCTATTGATTCACCATCATCCATTTCAAAACTATCAAACTTTCCAATTGCCCTTTGAAAGTTTGTTTTCTTTTATATGATCTCGTGCCTTGGCACATTACAACCTAGTGTATCCCAAATCTCTTTAGCAAGATTACGGTGAGAGATCATTCCCATCACACCATCATCAATTGTCTTTGTATAGTGTGTCTTTAGCAATGTAGTCTAGATTGACTAACTTTTCTCTCCTCGAGTCAGTTGGTCATCGGACTTAGGAAATTTCTGTTCTAGGATCAATTCTCTCATCTTCTCGCTTCCTCTGGGATTCACCACAATAAGAATTGGAATGGTCCTTGAGAGACCACTCTCCACATACGTTCATGTTTAGAATACAGGTGAGCCTCGAATTCTCGATCTCCATAAATCATAGTTCTCCACCGAGAACATGGGGGAAGTTTTTAGAAGACATTTTTATCCGAGCTTTTGAAAAATTCAAAAATAAGATCGATTCGGATAGACCACAAGTATTTTTTAGCAAATAAAACTTTGGTCAACAAAGCGGTGGTCAAGTTGAACCCTTTGCTCGATATACCACTTGTTGGTCCCTGTTTTCGGTGTTCAGGTTTTTTAAAACTTTTTTTCTTCCGAGGTCACTTTGGGTCGATAATCCTCAAGATTAGGTTCCGAGAAGCCTGATCGCTCCGAGTCAAAGTCTCTTGAGACAAAGATCCCGAAATCGCTTTCGATACCTCAGATATTCCCAACTGAGTCCTGAGTGTCAGAGATCCTGAGTTGCTTGGATCAGATAACTAACTTACTGAACCCTCAGAAGAGTAAGTTCAATTTGGTAACTATCTGTTCTAGCTACTCAGATGTGCGGAATGGTTGGCCCTTAGTTTATACTCGTTTTAAACTTTGCTGAAAACCTTCCTGAATGGAATAGTGATTAAGCTGTGATTCAGTTATCCAACTTCAGTGGATTGATTCCAATTGAATATCTGTGAAAAATATGCTTTCAAATTCAAGTCAATGCAACAGTTAAGCACAGATAGAGAAAGCAATAAACAACACCACAATTATAGTGGTTCGGAGACTCAAGCTCCTCGTCCCACTCTCTCTCGATCCTCGAGAGAAATTCACTAATCACTTCGAGTTTTACGACTACCTCGCGTGATTTACTTACTCAACTTCGCCCCGAGCTTTACGACTACTCCACGTAGTTTACTTACTCAACCCGACCTTGAACTTTACGACTACCTCCGTAGTTTACTTACTCAAACACAAACAAGCTTTTCGGACTACCTCTCGAGCTTACTAACTTCTCCTCTAGAGTTTTTCGACTACTACTCGTGTAGTTTACTAACTCTTTAACACTCTTCTCACCAACAAACACACTCCAACTACCTTCTCAAGGGTTTGGGGTTTCTCGGTTGGTTTCCAACTAGGATGAGATATCCTTTACAATGAAGCACAATGCAAAGGGTTAGGATATCTCTCGACTAAGCTTTCGGATATGTCTTATCAAGCTAGGCTTAGTTTAGTGAGCTCTCTTCAATATAAAAGCACTTGGGAAATTCTAAGTTTTTTTGAGTGCTTTAACTTTCTCTGATAATAAGTTTGAGCTTCTTTGAGTTGCTTATAAATTTCCGTAACCCCAAAATGTAGAGGGTCACCAAGATTTATAGGCATACACCAAGGTTACTCTTGAAAACTATCCGTTGGAGAGATAGCTTCGTGAGTTTCCTCTTATGGTGTGTGAGGAACAACTATATTTAGGGTTTGAAACTCCCTAACACGCTTTAGGCAATAGCCTTTCATGTTGCCGGTCTTCACTTTTTTTTCACCGGAACTTTGTACTTGACATCTTTTTTCAACGACACATCCTTTGTCGATGATGGTATATGAATGCGATCTTTGTCTTCCTCTTTTTTGACTTTTGTCTCGGTTGAAGGTAGACACCTTCAACGACTCTTTTGGTTACAAACTCTGAGTTGATATAACCTTAACAACACTCTGACTTAGTTCCTTTTGTCAGCATTTGAATGTCTTGGCAAATATCTATTATCTAAGGAATCACGATCTTCTCAGTATTGCATCCTTCAGATAGATATATTCAGTGCCTCGGAACATTCATGTTTATACTGAGCATTCGATACATTCACGAAAGTCTTGATAATTCTTGCCCTTGATATTCTTGATCTTCGATTCTCGATCTTGATCTTGCATCTTGAGTCTTGAGTCTTGAGTCTTGAGTCTTGGCGTCTTCGAGTCTTGACGTCTTACGAGTTTTGAGTCTTACGAGTCTTGACGATATCTTGGCCCGATATCTTTTGAGTCTTCATCTTTGAGTCTTGAGATCCTCGGTTTCATCTTGAGTCTTGATTCTCGGTTTCTCCTTTGAGTCTTGATTCTCGGTTTCTCGATTCTCGAGTCTTGATTCTCGATTTCTCATCGAGTCTTGAAACTTCATTTTCATACTGAAACTTCAGTTTCTTTAGAAACATACTGAGTTCTTCAGAGTCTTCAGAACCTATCCTGATCTATATCTGCTGACTACACATTTTGCAGATAACATCCTGAATACTCTAAAACTGAATCCTGACTCAACTATCAAGATCATTCTGAACATGTCATACTCAGGGGTTTTGGGATCTTAATCAAAATCATATATCTTTTATTAAATTCATCTCCCAACAAGGTCAAAGGCCAAAAGCAGTCAAACTCAACTGTTGCCAAGGGCAAGAGCAAGATGAGGGATGCTGGGGGTATCAAGAAGGAGCCAAAGGGGAAGTGTTTCAACTGCGGTGAGAAAGGACATTGGAGGTCTGCCTGTCCCAAGCATAAGAGGAATGGGAAGAAAGGTAATTCTCATGCACTAGTTAATGAAACTTGTTTAGCGGCGTATGCTACCCACTCGTGGGTAGTGGATATGCGATCCACTGATCATGTTTGTTTCACATTATAGGGGTTCAAGTTGACCCGACAACTTAGTGGAAGTGGGATCCTCATCACACTAGGCGATGCTACAAGAGTAGCAGCTGAAGCAGTGGGAGACTTACACCTATCTTTTGAAGAGAAGACTTTAGTTTTAAGAGATGTTATTTACGTTCCTATTTTTCGTAAAAACCTTATTTCAGTTTCAAAACAATTTAATGATGGATATTCTGTTCGTTTTCTAAACAAGTTACTATTTCTCGCAACGATGTATTTATCTATCATGAAACTTTACGGAACAATGTCTATACTATTAACTGTGCACACCACTCACAAAATGCATCTTTTAACACATCGACTATTTCAAGCAATAAGAGAAAACGTTCAGAAAATGTGAACGAGACTTCTTTGACATCTAAGATTGGGTCAGATTAATCAAAATAGGATCCAAATGTTGGTGAAAGATGGTTCACTGTCGGATCTACAAATGGAACCATTTCCAACCTGCGAATCTTGTTTGGAGGGTAAAATGACCAAGAGGGCATTTGGAGACAAGGGGACTAGAGCCACATAAGTGTTGCAAATTGTTCACACTGACGTGTGTGGTCCAATGTCAACCAAAGCTAGAGGTGGTTATGAGCATTTCGTGACCTTTATCGATGATTACTCAAGGTTCGGGTACATTTTCCTCATGAAACACAAATCGGAAACCTTTGATAAATTCAAAGAGTTCAAAGCCGAAGTGGAGAATCATAGGAAAAAGAGTATCAAGTTTCTATGATATGATCGTGGAGGCCAATACCTCAGCGATGAGTTTTTGAACTACCTGTCAGATGAGGAAATTATTTCCCAGTTGACTGCACCCTGAACCCCTCAACAAAACGGGGTTGTAGAACGAAGAAACAAAACACTCTTAGAAATGGTCAGATCTATGACGAGTTATTCAGATCTACCCAAGTCATTTTGGGGTCACGCCTTGGAAACAACGGCTTATGTTCTAAATTTAGTGTCGTCTAAATCGGTACCCAAAACCCCTAAAGAGTTGTGGACTGGGCGGAAGCCCAGTCCGAGACATCTTAGAATTTGGGGGTGTCCGACATACGTGCTAGACAAGGAAGCCGGTAAGTTGGATGCACGTTCAGAACTAAGGTTGTTTATAGGATATCCCATGGGAACGAAAGGGTGTATGTGTTGGGGAATGAGTTGCACAGATCTATTCGGGGTGAATATTTAAATACAAATTTAATTCATTAATTATTACTAGCATGAATTAATCATATATTAATTCAAATAATAATTGCAACAACATATCATGCATATAAAAAGCCACGTAAAACCTACGCATGCGGAATCTACGGGTTTACGTGAATGTACCTCTCGGGATGGCAGTGGCTTTGGTCGGACGGACTAACCAAAAGGACTTCCCAAGTATTCCCTTAGCCCTTGCTCGACAATCCGGTGGAAGGATACTCGCGAACAATTAACAAAAGGAAAAAATAAACTTTGTTGCACCACTTATGTGGATTTGCTAATATTTCCAGCACATGGAATTGTACTTGGGAATGAACTAATCATCCCCTATTTATAGGAGGGAGGGTGGACGAAATTTATATGATATTTCAATGTGGGAAAAGACTTTTCTTGGTCACCAAGAAATCTTGAATATATCTCTTATATTCTTTTTCCCATAATTAAAATATTCCACAAAAATCCACCTCCTCTATTTTATGGATGATTTTCGAAAATCAAGTGTCACAAGAATCCAAGATTTGGATCTTCTTGAATTTATGAGATATTCTTGTATTTCAAGAAATACATATCTTCCATAATGTCTTTTCAAGAAAATCAAGAAAATCTTTCTTGCCCACTATATTTTCAAAATTTCGAAATTTACCTCATGAATAACCAAGTGCGAGATTTCTTGAATTTAATGAGATAATCTTGTATTCCAAGAATACATATCTTCATTCCATAACAAAATTCAAAGAAAATCTTTCTCCCTCTTTTATCCATAATTTTCGATAAAATAGAGGAAATATTAAGCAACAATATTTATTTTATTTTAATCACCTTTTCAGTTATTAGACTATATGTTGGGCTACTCAGGGGGCCTTTAGGAGAATTAAGATTGGACCTTCTAATGGATATTGAATATCTAATATTGAGCCACAATATAATTCAAGCCCATAAATATTAATTAATCCCACTACATAATTAATATTGCACTATCCATCTTAACCCATATTACAGTCAATATGGCTCCCGGTCATTATTTCCCGTGTTTAAGATTATCTAGCCCATTAATTAATTCAAGCCACTGAAATAGCTTTCCGTTAATTAATATCTTTTGTCCTTGGTCGAGGAACAGTTCAACATTATTATCAATACCGGAAACTAATTCCACTTGCAAGATTTGGTATGATAAAACTTATGAACCTCCCAAGGGGGCAAATCAAGCAAGCGTACTTGCACACGATTCTTCGTATTAAATCTTAGCAATCACATGTGACCAATAATATTGCCCAAGATAAAAAGTATTGAATCTCTCTCTGATTCGCTACCCATGATAAGTCAAAGCAATAGTTACCAATCCCACGTGATCATATTTAAGGGACGAAGGTTAAGAAACAATGAACCACTGAGGTCTAATTCTTCCTTGTTCAGTTCTGAAGAATTTATCCTTCTGTAGGTCCTATTCAGCGCATCAGTCATGCACTAGTGTAATCTCTTGGTCAAGACAAACCAATCTGAGCCTTACACCTCAACCTTTCGCGATGGTTGTTCATTTCCATCTGGGTCTTGAATGGCGTACTATTAGTTACAAGGGACTGTTAATTTAATCTTCTGTGATCTGGTATCACTAAATTAACTATAGTGTAACACGTACAAATTATTGAACAGTTATGCAGTAAATATATATAACATTCAATCATATTTAAAGCATCAGTGATAAACAATTTATTTCAGTAAATAAGTCTGAAAATTCAGTTTTGATTATACAAAGTAAAAGCATACTTTTCAGTATAATCCCAACAATCTCCCACTTATACTCAAAGTCTGCTTTTAAGTATACTACAACACGTCTCGAGTAGTCCGTGACATCTAATGTCACCTACACGAACCTAATAATTTCTCCCACTTATACTCAAAGCAGATTGGCAACGGTCTTGACACCCATTCCACTCACATGTCTCTCGAATGTATTCAGAGGCAGACGTTTTGTGAATGGATCTGCTAGGCTGTCCTCAGACGCTATCTTTGCCACATCTATATCTCCTCTCTTAACGATTTCTCGTATAAGATGTCTTTCCTTTAATGTGTTTGTTTGACTCGTGGACTCTTGGTTCTCTTGAATTTGCAACTGCCCCTAGAAGATATTGCTAGTCAAATTCAGAACACCATCCAAGTCCACTAAGAAGATCTAGAGCCCAATCGGTTCTTTCACTGCTTCACAAGTAGCTACTTACCCGAGTCCCATGGTTGAGCCAGTGATGCATTTCTGCTTCACACTCGTCCATTTGATGGCTACACTTCCCAAATGGAAACACACTAACTGAGGCAGATAATTTCTGGAATCTATATCTGATTGGAAATTCGAGTCCGTGTAGCCGATGGGGATTGGAGTATCTGACTGATAAATCAACATTCTATCCCGAGTTCTTTTCAGATACTTCAGAATGTTTTTAACTGTTGTCCAATTCGCTTTCCCTGGGTTACTCTGATATCTTGTTACCATGCCTACGGTAAAGCATATATCCGGTCTCGTACACAGCATTGCATACATAAGGTTTCCTACAGCCGAAGCACAAGGAATGCCTTTCATGTCATCTTTCTCCTTTTGCGTCTTAGGGGACATTTTCTTGGATAGATGGATTCCAAGTCTGAAAGGTACGAATCCTTTCTTGGAATCTTGCATGCCGAATCGTTTTAAAACCAGTGTCAATGTATGAATACTTGCGATAACCCGATCATCCTTTTCTTGCGATCTCGAGTAATCTTGATTCCAAGGATGTGTCCGGCTTTCCCTAAGTCTTTCATATCAAAACGTTTTGAAACGCCATGCCCTTACGTCTGACCACACCTTCACATCATTCCCGATGATCACAATGTCATCTACGTATAGTACTAAGAATACCAATGCAGTTCCAACACGCTTTTTATACACACAACTTTCAAACTCGTTTTGATCAAACCCATAAGACTTTATAACATGATCAAAACATTGGTTCCAAGCTCTGGATGCCTGTTTGAGTCCGTAAATGGACCTCTTGAGCTTTACAAACTAGGTGTTTTTGGCATGTTTCAATGAAAACATGGGGTTGTTGCATATAGATCTCTTTATCAAGACTTCCGTTAAGGAAAGCTGTCTTGACATCTATTTGCTAGACTTTAAAGTCGAAATGCGCAGCAATCGATAAGAGAATACAGATGGACTTAAGCATGGCTACGGGTGAAAAAGTTTCCTCATAATCGATCCCTTTCTTTCTGAGTATAACCTTTCGCCATTAGTCTTGCTTTAAAGGTTTCAACCTTCACGTCCAGTCCTCTTTTCCTCTTATATACCCACTTGCATCTAATGGGTCTGACCCCATTAAGTGGTTCGACTAGCTCCCACACTCTATTATGAAACATAGAACCCATTTTGGTTTTCATTGTTGTTTGCCAAGAATCTGCATCCTTATCTTAGAGTGCCTCGTCATATGTCCATGGGTCTGATTCCGGGAATCAAGTCCGAGGACTCTCCTATTCCCATGAATCTCTCGGGCTGTCTAACAACCCTCCCACTATGACTAGGCTCCGGTTGTGAAAGCGTATCGTTTGGTATATCATCTAGTACAGTTGGCACTGAGGTTTGCCCTCTAAGCTCATTTAAGGTAATCTCACTTCTGTGTTTTCTTTGGTTCTATAGTTTTCTTCCAAAATCTAGAGTGGGTGCGGATGTCCACCTTTTGATCTTCGGAACTATAGGACATTCACCCTTTTGTTCCCTCGGGGTATCCTACAAAACAACCTTAATTCTGATCGAGGATCCAATTTACCGATTTCCTTGTCCAACACGTAGGCCGGACACCCCAAAGTTCTCATGTGTCTCATACTAGACTTGCGCTCGGTCCACAATTCTTTGGGGTTCTGGGAACTGATTTGGATATCACCAAGTTCAGAATGTAAGTCGCTATTTTCCAAGGCATGACCCCAGAACGACTCGGGAAGATCCGTATAACTCATCATTGATCTAACCATTTCCAAAAGAATTATGTTGCTTCGCTCTGCAAACCCCGTTTTGTTGAGGGGTTCCGGGTGCAGTGAGCTGGGATACAATCCCTTCATCAGATAAGTAGTACAAAAACTCATCGCTGAGGTATTCGCTTCCACGATCAGATCGTAGAGACTTGATACGTTTTTCCATAAGATTCTCTACTTGAGCCTTAAATTCTTTAGAATTTCTCAAAGGTCTCAGATTCATGCTTCATAAGGAAAATGTACCGTGAGTAATCATCAATAAAATTACTCATAACCTCCTCTTGCTTTGGTTAACATTGAACTACGTACATCTATGTGAACGATCTCTAACACTTCTTTAGCCCCATTCCCCTTGGCTCCAAATGCCATCTTGGTCATATTACCCTCCAAACATGATTCGCAGGTTGGAATCGATTCAACTTGGAGACGCTCCAGTGAATCATCTTTCACCAACCTTTGGATCCTCTTTGGATTTATATGACCTAATCTTAGATGCCAAAGAAGTGTCTCGTTCATGTCTGATGAATGTTTTCTTTTCTTGGAAACAGTTGATGTGTTATAGGATACATTTCGTGAGTGGTGTGCACAGTTAATTGTTTAGAGATTTTCCATCAATGTCCCGTAACAGATACACTCATCATTTCAAAAATGATGTCATTCTTATTAGAAGAAACTTAGTGTCCTTTAATCGAATTTTAGAAACTGAAAGTGAATTCTTTCTAAAACTGGGAACACAAAGATAATCTCGAAAAACTTTATCTTCAAAAGATAGGTGCACTTCTCCCACTGCTTTAACTGCTACTCATATAGCATTGCAATGTCTGCTACTTGCGTAGTATTGCAATAATCGTTACTACCGTAGCATTGCAATATCTGCCACTTACGTAGCATTGCAATGTCTTCTACTTTCGTAATGTTGCCCAGTGTGATGAGGATCTCACTCCCACTACGTTGCCGGATCATTTAGAACCCGTGAAGCCAACATGATTAGTGGATCTCGTATCAACCACCCACGAATGAGAAGTATACGCCGCTAAACAAGTTTCAACAACTAGTGTGTGAGAATTACCTTTCTTTTCGTCCCTTTTGGGGTTGGAACAGGCAAAACCTCCATTGTCCTCTCTCACCGCAGCTTAAGCACTTCCTCTTTGGATTTTCCATGACACAACAAGCATTCCTCATCTTACCATTGCCCTTGGCATCAGTTGAGTTTTATTGCTTATGGCCTTTGGTCCTCTTCTTTATCTTTCCTACCCTTGGCCTAGAAGATGAAGACGGACCACTTGCCGTCAAAGCCTGAGTTTTGGTGCCTTATCATCATTTCTGCCGAGTCCAAAAGTTTGCAACAAATTAGCTAGCGAGGCCAAAATGCTCAAAAACCTTTCTTTCAGAGAATGAAGTACCAAATTCATCCGAGTCTCCGGATCATAATCTGCGACTCGAGAATCTCAAGTTTGTTCAGGATGGGCCATCTATTTTGAGGACGTAATCCCTTACGGGTTTTCCTCCACCATTTTCAAATGCATCATCTCTCAAGGTGATCTCGACGAGTCCCGCGTATTTTGACTCGTCGGTTGGCTCATCGATTTTTTTTTGTGTGTCAAAATCCACTTGTGCTTTTGTGCGATTAGGACAATTATAATTTTCCAATCAATATAGTTTCCATACATATTGTATTGACTTTAAAGTATAATAACAATGGATTAAAAGGTAACGACATCTTTGAATCGAAATAAACAACTATATGCAATAGCACAAGTATATCATAAGGTTCGATCACATTTCATCATATTTTAAAATCTCAAAAAAAAAAATGAACATGCATCGACCAACATCTCAAAAAACAGTTTTAAATAAGTCACGTGGGGTGGGTCATCATTTAAACACATTCAAGCGAGTTACAAACAAGAACGATTTACAAACCTTTAATATCCAGATTAATAGTTGGCTCCCACTTGACCAATATAAAATTGACAGGGACTTGAGGGAAGTATATGCATATCAATTTTATACCTAAGTAATAACCATGATTAAATACTGATTACTATTTCGCTTTGATCGAGCCTCGTGGGGAGGGTCATAAATCCGCCACTAGTAATAACCCACAATCATCCGCTTAAAATTCATTCATGTGAAACCTATCTTTTGACCCATTCCTGGGGGAATTTCTCCAAAAGAATTCACAAATAAATAAATCATGGAGGTCAAAATTAATTCAATTTTATTATCCGAATAAAATTGTCAATTAATTATTTAAAACATACTTAGTAATTTTGAAGTTGAGATTTTTCAATTTGGCAACCCTCATGCAAACACATTTAAACAAATTAAATAAAGCATAAGATAAGCGCCAAATAAATCAAGCATAACGTAAAAAAAAAACATATTGGGCACAAATTATTCAATTGTCATGGTTTGATTTTTCTTGGCTTGATCTTGAAGAAACACGCCTCGAATTTCTCCCACTCGTTAAATCTCGAAAAAAAATACTTAAATCTCGAATAGCCACGCCCAGCGGCTCGCGGGATGGATGCCGCCATCCCGGCCGGCCACTTGGCTGGGGGCTACCTAAGCGGCCTCGGCACCGCCCGGCGGGCCGTGCCCGCCGATGCCTCGGCAATCCTCGTAGGTGTCGTGCGTCGGCCCAGATCTCGGCGGCGACGAGCACGCCCGCCTCCGCCTCGCCCGCGACCTCGGCTCACTTTGCGTCTCCTCAGAGCCAGCGGCTTCCGCCCCGTCCGGGGGCTCGAGCACGCACCACCACCAGCCCCCCTCATCCTCATACTCGCCGCCCCGCCTAGCCTGCTTGGCGTGCCGGCCACATACCTTCCTTTTTCTTCTTTGATTTTTAGATCCTTTAATTCTTTGTCTCTTCGTTCCCGATCCGGTTACAATTTATTTATAAAAAGTAAATAAACCTAGATCTAGACTAGTCTATTACATTGATCAAATCAAACAAATCCTAGTCTACTCGTGGATTTTCTCACGAGGCAAAACAAATCCGAACGAATCGAATTAAAAAACCACATTTTATATGCATGCAAAATAAAACATTAAAATCCATGACAATTGGATACCTGCAAAAATGATCTAACAGTTCTACTATCCAATTTCAAATTTAATGTCCACGAATTAAATTACAATTTAAAAAATTCAGAGCCCGAAACAGTGGCTCTGATACCAGTTATTGGGGAATGAGTTGCACAGATCTATTCGGGGTGAATATTTAAATACAAATTTAATTCATTAATTATTACTAGCATGAATTAATCCTATATTAATTCAAATAATAATTGCAACAACATATCATGCATATAAAAAGCCACGTAAAACCTATGCATGCGGAATCTACGGGTTTACGTGAACGTACCTCTCGGGATGGCAGTGGCTTTGGTCGGACGGACTAACCAAAAGGACTTCCCAAGTATTCCCTTAGCCCTTGCTCGACAATCCGGTGGAAGGATACTCGCGAACAATTAACAAAAGGAAAAAATAAACTTTGTTGCACCACTTATGTGGATTTGCTAATATTTCCAGCACATGGAATTGTACTTGGGAATGAACTAATCTTCCCCTATTTATAGGATGGAGGGTGGACGAAATTTATGTGATATTTCAATGTGGGAAAAGACTTTTCTTGGTCACCAAGAAATCTTGAATATATCCCTTATATTCTTTTTCCCATAATTAAAATATTCCACAAAAATCCACCTCCTCTATTTTATGGATGATTTTCGAAAATCAAGTGTCACAAGAATCCAAGATTTGGATCTTCTTGAATTTATGAGATATTCTTGTATTTCAAGAAATACATATCTTCCATAATATCTTTTCAAGAAAATCAAGAAAATCTTTCTTGCCCACTATATTTTCAAAATTTCGAAATTTACCTCATGAATAACCAAGTGGGAGATTTCTTGAATTTAATGAGATAATCTTGTATTCCAAGAATACATATCTTCATTCCATAACAAAATTCAAAGAAAATCTTTCTCCCTCTTTTATCCATAATTTTCGAAAAAATAGAGGAAATATTAAGCAACAATATTTATTTTATTTTAATCACCTTTTCAGTTATTGGACTATATGTTGGGCTACTCAGGGGGCCTTTAGGAGAATTAAGATTGGACCTTCTAATGGATCTTGAATATCTAATATTGAGCCACAATATAATTCAAGCCCATAAATATTAATTAATCCCACTACATAATTAATATTGCACTATCCATCTTAACCCATATTACAGTCAATATGGCTCCCGATCATTATTTCCCGTGTTTAAGATTATCTAGCCAATTAATTAATTCAAGCCACTGAAATAGCTTTCCGTTAATTAATATCTTTTGTCCTTGGTCGAGGAACGGTTCAACATTATTATCCATACCGGAAACTAATTCCACTTGCAAGATTTGGTATGATAAAACTTATGAACCTCCCAAGGGGGCAAATCAAGCAAGCGTACTTGCACACGATTCATCGTAATAAATCTTAGCAATCACATGTGACCAATAATATTGCCCAAGATAAAAAGTATTGAATCTCTCTCTGATTCGCTACCCATGATAAGTCATAGCAATAGTTACCAATCCCACGTGATCATATTTAAGGGACGAAGCTTAAGAAACAACGAACCACTGAGGTCTAATTCTTCCTTGTTCAGTTCTGAAGAATTTATCCTCCTGTAGGTCCTATTCAGCGCATCAGTCATGCACTAGTGTAATCTCTTGGTCAAGACAAACCAATCTGAGCCTTACACATCAACCTTTCGTGATGGTTGTTCATTTCCATCTGGGTCGTGAATGGCGCACTATTAGTTACAAGGGACTGTTAATTTAATCTTCTGTGATCTAGTATCACTAAATTAACTACAGTGTAACACGTACGAATTATTGAACAGTTATGCAGTAAATATATATAACATTCAATCATATTTAAAGCATCAGTGATAAACAATTTATTTCAGTAAATAAGTCTGAAAATTCAGTTTCGATTATACAAAGTAAAAGCATACTTTTCAGTATAATCCCAACAGTATGTTCTATGGTCCCGAAGATCAAAAGGTGGTAATAAGTACACACTTTAGATTTTTGGAAGAAGACTTTATGAACAATATGAAGCCCAAAAGTGAGATTACCTTAGACGAAATAAGAGGGCAAACTCCTATACCAACTGTACAAGTTGATATATCAAGCGTCACACCGACACAACCGGAACCTCGTCGTAGTGGGAGGGTTGTCCGACAACCTGAGAGATTTATGGGGATAGGAGAATCTTCAGATTTGGTCCCCGGGGATAATGAATCAGACCCCTGGTCTTACAAGGAGGCGGTCCAAGATAAGGATTCTGAATCCTGGCAGACAGCGATGGAAGCTGAGATGGGCTCAATGGATCATAATCAAGTGTGAAAGCTAGTGGAACCACCCAGTGGGGTAAAACCCATTGAATGCAAGTAGGTCTGCAAGAGAAAAGGAGGACCGGATGGGAATGTCGAAACCTTTAAAGCTAGGCTTGTGGAAAAGGGATACACTCAGAAAGAGGGTATCGATTATGAAGAAACCTTTTCGCCTGTAGCCATGCTTAAGTCCATCTGTATTCTCTTGGCAATAGCTACTCATCTAGATTTTGAGATCTGGCAAATGGATGTCAAGACAGCTTTCCTTAACGGGAGTCATGACGAGGAAATCTATATGCAACAGCCCGAAGGTTTCATCGCGAAAGGCCAAGAATACCTTGTTTGCAAGCTGAGAAAGTCCATTTATGGACTGAAGCAAGCATCTCGGGCTTGGAACCAATGTTTTGATCATGTAATCAAGTCTTATGGGTTTGATCAAAACGAGTTTGAAAGTTGTGTGTATAAGAAGTGTGACGGAACTGCCTTGGTATTCTTAGTACTATACGTAGACGATATTCTGCTCATTGGAAACAATGTAAAGGTTTTGTCAGACGTAAGGGTATGGCTGTCAAAATAGTTTGATATGAAGGACTTAGGGGAAGCCGGTCATGTTCTCGGGATCAAGATCACTCGAGATCGAAAGAAAAAAATAATTGGCTTATCACAAGCTTCATATAGAGACACTGTTTTGAAGCGATTCAGCATGCAAGACTCCAAGAAAGGTTTTGTACCTTTCAAGCACGGAATCCATCTATCGAAACACATGTGTCCCAAGACACAAGGGAGATAGATGACATGAGGGGCATTCCTTATGCGTTGGCAGTAGGAAGCCTCATGTATGCAAAGTTGTGCACGAGACCGGATATTTTCTACGCCGTAGGCATGGTGGCAAGATATAAAAGTTGTTGGGAAATTATGGGTGCCCGGATCTATTTGAGTTAATTTTTAAATACATATTTAAATAAATCAATTAATTACTAACATGAATTAATCCTAAATCAATTCAACATAATAATCAATAAGCAAATAAACAATTCATGCGTACACATAATCCACGTAAATCCTAAGCATGCAAAATCTAGGAGTTACGAGATTACGTACCTCTTGTAGAGACAATCGTTGAGATGTTGAATCAACCCAAAGAGCCATCTCAAATATATCCCAAGTCCACGAACGTAATCCGGTGGGAGGATTTCACACGAACGATTTTAACAAGAGAGAAAAATAAAATATTTTGCTACCACCTTTGTGGATTTCTAATATTTCCATCACATGGAATTGCACTTGGGAATGAAAAATTCATCCCCTATAAATAGGACTAGGGTGGTCGATTTTTTTGGAGGAAAAAATAAAGAAGAAAATCTTTTTCTTCGTCTCCAAGAAATCTTGAATATATCTCCTATATTTTTTTCTCCTTAATTAAATTTTTCCATAAAAATCTTTCTTCCCCTTTTCCTATTTTTTTTGAAAATATCAAGGCAAAATAGATCAAGATTTGACTTCTTGAATTTATGGGATAATTATGTATTATAAGAATACTTATCTCTTTCCATAAAATATCTTCAAGAAAATCAAGAAAATCTTTGCTTCCCTCTTTCCTATATTTTTTGAAAAAAAAATCAAAGAAATATTAGGCAAAATTATTTTCTTCTCCTTTTCATTAATTGGACTTTAATTTGGTCTATTTGAGGGGCGTTTAGGAGAACTAAGATTGGACCTTTAATGGACTATGAAGCTTTAATATTGGACCAAATATTATTCAAGTTCATTAATATTAATTTACTCCACTATAAAATTAATATTGAACTATCCATCTTAACCCATATTACGATTCTACTATAATATGGCTCCCGGTCATTATTTCCCGTGTTTAAGATTATTTTAGTCCATTAATTAATTAAGCCACTGAACAAGCTTTAAATTAATTAATATCTTAGTCCTTGGAGTAAAGACAGTTCAACATTATTATCCATACCGGAAATGAATTTCCACTTGTAAGATTTGATATGATAAATATTCTGAGCCCACCAAGGGGACAAATCAAGCAAGACGTACTTGCACACGATTCTCCATATTAAATGTCAGCAATCGTCATGTAATTAATAATATTGCCCAAGATATAAGGTATCGAATCATATTAACTCTCTTCCTATCATAAGTCAAAACAATAGTTATTAATTTCATACGATCCTATTTAAGGGACGGAGATTAAGAAATAACACACAACTGAGGTCTAATTCTTGTATATTCAGTACCGAAGAATTTATCCTCCTGTAGGTCCTTATTCAGTACATCTAAATGCACTAGTATAATCTCTTGGTCAAGATAAGCCAATCTGAGTCTTATACTTCAACCTTTCATGATGGTTCGTTCATTTCCAGCTGTTAATTTGATTTTCTGTGATCTGGTATCACCAAATTAATTACAACGTAATATGTACTTTACTTATTGAACGAATTTGCAATAAATATATATAAAATTCATTCATATTTAATGCAACAATGCTTTATTAATTATTTCAGTAAATAAATAAGAAATTCCAGTTTGGTTATACAAAGTAAAAACATACTTTTCAGTATAACCCTAACAAAAGTAATCCCGAAAATCAACACTGGACTGTCGTTAAGAACATTCTAAAGTATCTGAAAAGAACTCAAGATAGAATGCTGGTTTATCAGTCAGACAGTTTATTTTCAGTGGGATACAAGGACTCGGATTTCCAATCAGACATAGATTCCAGAAAATCTACCTCGGGTAGTGTGTTTTGTCTGGGGGGAGGAGCCGTAAAATGGAGAAGCGTTAAGAAGAAATGCATCGCTGATTCTACCATGGAAGCTGAATATGTAGCTGCTTGTGAAGCTGCGAAAGAAGCGGTGTGGCTCAAGAACTTCCTAGTGGACTTGGACGTTGTTCCGAATTTTCCCAACACCATCACGGTTTTCTGTGATAATGCTGGAGCAGTTGCAAATTCAAGGGAACCAAGGCAGACCCATTCCTTCCACATGTCTCTCGAATGTACTCTGAGGCAGACCCTTTGTGAACGGATCTGCTAGGTTGTCTTCCGATGCAATCTTTGCCACCTCAATGTCTCATCTCTTAACGATTTCTCGTATGAGATGGTATTTTCTTTCAATGTGTTTGCTGGCCTTGTGTGCTCTCGGTTCCCTCAAATTTGTAACTGCTCCGACATTGTCACAATAGACTGTGATCGTGCTGGGCAAATCCGGGACAACGTCCAAGTCCAGTAGGAAGTCTTGAGCTAAACCGCTTCCTTCGCTGCTTCACAAGCAGCTACGTATTCGGCTTCCATGGTAGAATCGGCGATGCATTTCTGCTTTACTCTTCTCCATGTCATGGCTCCTCCCCCATGCAAAACACACTACCCGATGTGGACTTTCTGGAGTCTATGTCTGATTGGAAATCTGAGTCTGTGTAACCGATGGGGATTAGACTGTCTGACTTGTAAATCAACATTCTCTACCGTGTCCTCTTCAGATACTTCAGAATGTTCTTTACTACAGTCCAATGCTCTTTCCCAGGGTTGCTTTGATATCTTTCTACCATGCCTACGGCAAAGCAGATATCCAGTCTCGTGCATAGCATTGCATACATGAGGCTTCCCACAACCGAAGCATAAGGGATGCCCTTCATGTCATCTATCTCTTTCTGTGTTTTGGGACATATCTCTTTGGATAGATGAATTCCATGTCTCTAGGGCACAAAGCTTTTCTTGGAATCTTGCATGTTGAATCGCTTCAAAATAGTGTCTATGTATAACGCCTGTGAAAGCCCGATCATTCTTTTCTTGCGATCTCGAGTGATCTTGATCCCCAGAATGTGACCGGCTTCCCCTAAATCCTTCATATCAAACTGTTTTGACAGCCATGCCCTTACGTCTGATAACACATTTACATCATTTTTGATGAGCAGAATGTCGTCTACGTATAGTACCAAAAATACCAAGGCAGTTCTGTCACGCTTTTTGTAAACACAACTTTCAAAGTTATTCTGATCAAAACCATAGGATTTTATAACTTGATCAAAACGCTGATTCCAAGCACGGGATGCTTGCTTTAGCCCATAAATGGATTTCTTAAGCTTGGAAACCAGATGCTCTTGGCCTTTTTCAATGAAGCCTTCAGGTTGTTGCATATAGATTTCTTCGTCAAGACTTCCATTGAGGAAAGCTGTCTTGACATCCATTTGCCAGATATCAAAGTCTAAGTGCACAGTAATCGACAAGAGAATGCGGATGGACTTGAGCATGGCTACGGGCGAAAAGGTTTTCTTATAATCGATCCCTTCTTTCTGAGTGTACCCTTTCGCCACAAGTCTTGCTTTAAAGGTTTCAACCTTTCCGTCCGGTCCCCTCTTTCTCTTGTATACCCACTTGCATCCAATGGGTTTTACCCCATTAAGTGGTTCGACTAGCTCCCACACCTTATTGTGATCCATTGAACCCATTTCGGCTTCCATTGCTGTTTGCCAAGATGTTGCATCCTTGTCTTGGATCGCCTCGTTGTAGGACCATGGATCTGATTCTTCTCCTGAGATCAAGTCCAAAGACTCTCCGATCCCTAAGAATCGCTCGGGTTGTCTGACAACCCTCCCACTATGACAAGGTTCCGGTTTTGTAGGTGTGACGATTGGTATGTCATTTTGTACAGTTGGCAATGGAGTCGGCCCCCTAAGTTCTTCTAAGGTAATCTCACTTCTAGGCTTTTTATCATTCATATAGTCTTCTTCCAAAAATTTAAAGTGCGTACTAATTACCACATTTTGATCTTTGGGGCCATAGAACATGCATCCCTTCGTTTCTTCGGGGTACCCAATGAAAAATCTTAATTCTGAACGTGCATCCAATTTACCAGCTTCCTTGTCCAACACGTATGCCGGACACCCCCAGATCCTGATGTGTCTTAAACTGGGCTTGCGCCCTGTCCACAATTCTCTAGGGGTTTTAGGAACTGATTTGGAAGGCACTAAGTTCAGAATGTAAGCCGCTGTTTCCAGAGCGTTGTTGTAACTAGCTAAATCTGCCTAGTTTAACAATGAATTTAATCAAGCAAAATAGCTAAAAATGGCCAAAATCTATAAAAGAGAACACGTCGATTGGTGACCTGGTTCGTCCTTTGAATCAGACTACGTCCAGGGGCGTCCAAGCCAGGTATAAGTGTATAATATATTTGCCTAGAATGCTAAGGTGTTCAACCCTTACAAATGTGACCTCACTGGTCTATTTATACTATATGTCTCGCCTTAAGACGGGAGATTACATAAGGAAAAGTGCCCCTTAGGTGCCTTCAATCCCGCAAGTCGTCTGTCTCCTTGGTCTGATTTGAGATCTCCCCTTTAATGAGCGCCAATCGAGGGATGGAGTACCCGGGCGGATTGACTGGCTTGTCGGATGCTTTCCTTAATTGGTTTTGATTGTCCGTTACATGCTACAGGTCGGACTCTGACCCGGATGTCGCATATGGACATCGCATTATGACCTCTGATTTTCTCTTAGGTCGCTACGCAACTTCCCTGTTTCTGCGACTTGGGCGGTTCGCCTTTTAGGGCGACCTCCCTCTGCTGACGTCACCTCGAAGTGTAAGCGTCTTGACTTGTATCTATAGGGGCCGTGGGATAGTGGTTTATTCCATGCTACAAAAATTACCCCTCAAGTCGTGGTTGTATGTTCCGAAATGGGATATCGACTTGATCTCACGACTAGCACGGAATACGACTCCTTGCCCCGAGCATAAGAAAAGTCACCTCGATAATATGAATTGACGCATCAAATTTCCTCGATTTTTGGAGATTTGAAATGATGGCTTGCCAGACTGATGACGTGAGCACCGCTATAAGGTCCAATAGGATGCCACAGTGATTCCCACGTGCGAATCCCACGATTTCGATTGTCGGAGGGGCTCGAATTATGAAAGAATTGACTTTTGGTCCTCCCCTCCCTTCTATCAATAGACGGGGGAATTAGGTTTTCAAAAACCTTTCTTCCCCCTCCGAAAGCTTGCTACACATTTGCGATTTTTCTTCCATTTGGGTTCATCACCAGAATCCTTGGTTTCCTTCGCTTGAAATTAGGTAACTTATTTTTAATCTCCTAATTTTTTCATGGCTCCTGGGTTTTCTGGTTCTTTTTCGGCTCCACGACCCATGGTGGTATCCTCCTCCTCCGAAGATGATGTCCCGATTGCTCAGCGCCGCCGTCTGAACTCTGGTTCCATCGCGAGGACGGGTGGCGAAAGTTCTTCGGCTGGGCCGGTGGGTGACGGGTGGGAAGATAATGCAAACGATGAACCGGTGTCTTGGGAGATGAATTTAATAAAGAAGTTTTGATTAGATCCCAAAACCCCTGAGTATAACATGTTCAGGATAATCTTCATAGTCTGAGTTAGGATTCAGTATAGAGTGTTCAGGAAGTTATCTGCACCATGTATAGTCAGTAGATATAGATCAGGTTAGATTCTGAAGATATCAAGACTCGAAGACATCAAGACTCGAAGATATCAAGACTCGGAAGACATCAAGACTCGTAAGATTCACAAGACACGAAGATATCAAGACCCAAGAATTCTCAAGACTTCGAGAAGATCTTGAATACTCGATATAACCTCAATGTTCGTAGGCAATTGAATAATATCTATCTGAAGACTACAAAACTGAGAAAAACGCAAATATTCAGAAAAATAGATATTGCCCAAGACATTCATATGCAGACAAAAGGAACCAAGTCTAATTGTTGTTTAAGGTTATCTCATTCAGAGAGATTGACCAAAAAGAGCCGTTATGTTTGTCTACATTTACTGAAGACAAGAACCAATCGAGAGAAGATAACATTGTATTTTCATCGACCTTTGAAAGTGATAGGACTCTGAATCATGTCAGTAGTACTATGTTTCAAACTGCAAAAAGTGGTGATTGGCTACATGAATACATATTTCCTAAAACATGCAAGGGAGTATTCAAACCCTAAATATAGTCGTTCATCAAACACCATAAGAGGAAACTCATGAAGTTATCTCCTCCAACGGATAGTTTTTCAAGAGTGACCTTGGTGAAGTTGCCTATAAATACTAGTGACCCTTTACATTGAGAGGACACGGGAAATTTCAAAGCAACTCAAGAGCTCATTCGTATTATTGCAAATTGAAGCACTCGAAAAACCTAGAATTTCCCAAGTGTTTCACATTGAACAGAGCTCATTCACTAAGCCTATATTGATAAGAAATATCCAAAGCTTAGTAGATATATCCTAGCCTTTGCATTGTTCTTATTGTAAAGGATATCTCATCCTAGTTGGAAACCAACCCAAAACTCAAACCCTTTGTAAGGTAGTTAGTGTGTGTTTTGTTGGTGAGTTGAAGTTGTAAAGAGTGAGTAAGCTACAGTGAGTAAGCCAGAAAACTCTAGAGAATAAGTTAGTAAGCTACTTGTGGTAGTCTGAACACTTGTGTGTGTTTCAGTTAGTAAGCTGCAGTGAGTCAGCCAGAAAACTCAAGGTAGAAAAGTGAGTAAGCTACAGTGAGTTAGCCAGAAAGCTTTAGGAAGTGGTTAAGGAATTTCTCTGAAGGCCAGAGAGAGTGGATGTAGGAGCTTGAGTCTCTGAACCACTATAATTGTTGTGTTGTTTTGCTTTCTGTACTGCATTATTATCTGTTGCATGTTTTTCACTGAAAGCATAATTCACTGATATTCAGTTGGAACCAATCCACTGAACTTGCATCAAATTGATCACGGCCTTAATCACTGTTTTATTAAAAGGAAGATTTTCAGCAAAGCTAAAATGAGTATAAACATAGGGTCAACCATTCCGCACACTTGAGTAGCTAGAACAGATAGTTACCAAACTGAACTAACTCTACTGAGGGTTCAGTAAGATAATTATCTGATCCAAGCGCCTCAGGATATCTGATAAACTCAGGTTCAATTGGGCTAATCAGAAGCTTCTGAAAGCAGCTCAGGATCATTGTCTCAGTAGACTTTGACTCAAGGCAATCTGTGCTTCTCAGGGCCAAATCATCAGGATAACCTGACCCATCTGACCTCAGTGAAAGAAAAGTTTAAAAATCACTTAACACGTGTATCCCCCCCATACACGTGTGAGACTCGTTAGCACCGGGACCAACAAGTGGTATCAGAGCCAGGTTCAATTTGACCACTTGCTTTGGTAGCCATAGTCTAATTTGCTGAAAGACTTTGGTGGTCTGCTGAATAGATCTATTTGCTGATATCTTACAAGGCTCAGTCATCATGCCTTCTAAGAAACTTTCTATGTTCTCTGTTGAGAGCTATGATCTATGGAGATTAAGAATGCAGGCTCATCTGTATTCAAAACATGAAAGAATGTGGAGAGTGGTTTCTGAAGGACCATTCAAATTTACTGTTGTGAATCCCAGAATCACTGATACTGAGAGGAATGATCCCAGAGATGAATTTCCAAAATCTGATGATCAACTTACTCCTGATGAGAGAAAGTTAGTCAATCTGGACTACATTGCTAAAGATACTTTATATAGCACTATTGATGATGGTGTTATGGGGATGATTTCTCACTGTGAAACTACAAAAGAAATATGGGACACACTTGTTGTTATGTGTCAAGGCACAGATCATATTAAGGAAATTAAACTTTCTGTTGCTATTGGAAAGTTTGATAGCTTTGAAATGGAATATAGTGAATCCATTGACAAACTTGAGGTCAGATTCACTAGCATCATGAATGATCTAAGTGCTCTTGGGAAAAGATACCCACAGAGAGAAGTAGCACTGAAAATTCTTAGAGGATTATCTAAGAAATGGGATATACATGCTGTGGTGATTGAAAACACCAAAAATATTGATTCCATGCCATATCAACAAGTTTTCTCTGAACTGAAAGCTTATGAGTTTGTGATTGACAAGAAAACTAAGAAATCTGACAGCAAAAATGATTCTTCATCTAGCAAGAATGTGGCTTTCAAAGCCAAAGAGAAATCATGTAAGTCTAGAGAGTCTGAGAACTCACTTGCCAAAAAATCAGGATGAGCAGGAGGATAAGCTAGTACTGATGGCAAGGAGGTTTGAAAGACTCAATAGCAGATATGGGAAATATAATAAATATTACAGGTATAAGAGAGACTCAAAAGCCGAGGACAGATACACTGAGAAAAGAAAGGACCAGAAAGCTGAAGGATCTTCATCCAAAAAGAAGGACTCCAAGACCAAGGAGGAAAGTGATCAGGATGATGATGCCAACAGATCTTCTAAACTGTCGAAAGAAAGGTCATTTTCAATATGACCTGGTGAAATGAAAAGCTAAAGAAAGAAAGGAAAGACAAGCCAAGAGAGACAAGAAGTTCTCCAGCAAGAAAGCTATGATTTCTGAGGAAGAAGAACATTCTAAAGAAGGTTCCAGTTCCTCAGATGAGATTTTCTCAGATAGTGACAGTGATGATATCTGTCTTATGGCTGTGGAGGAGGTAAATTCTTCTATCTCTGTTGTTTCTCCTACACAAGCACATGAGTTCTCAAGTTCAACTGTAAATGATAACTTTGACCCGATGGATTCATTTGAGAATCTTATGAAGGACTATTCTCGTATTACAAGAATCGCTCATTTGAAACTCAAGAGCGTAACAACAAGAACCGATCACGAGAATCAAGTGGAAAGACTCTAAAAATGCTTTGATCACTTCTCAATTGATGGGAACTCTTGATGAACTAGATGTTATGAAAGTACAACTCTCAGAAAAAGAGATGGTGATAGAGATCCTGAATGGAAAATTAGAGAAATCCACTAAA
Source organism: Stenogyne calaminthoides (assembly GCA_037126765.1). Lineage (NCBI taxonomy): Eukaryota > Viridiplantae > Streptophyta > Magnoliopsida > Lamiales > Lamiaceae > Stenogyne > Stenogyne calaminthoides. The sequence goes on along the minus strand of JBBCBC010000031.1, from coordinate 17,017,680 downwards.
GAGATTCAGCTTATCAGAACTGAATTCAATGACCTCTTTGAGAAGCATAAAACTCAAAAGAAATGTGAGGATAGTGCGCAGAGAAAGTTAGCTCTATTGAATTACGCATCTAAAGTGATAGATGAAATTCGAGTTATCAAAGACCAAGAACTATAAAAAAGTCGGATTGGGATAAATTCGGGGGAACCTCACAAGGTCTTCTGAATGCTGCTTCTAGTAGCACCAAGACTGTCTTTGTTAAATAAGTGGCATCAAATCTTCTTATTGAAGAACTGCCCAGAGTTTTAGACAAGGGTAAAGGACCTATGGTTTCAGAAAAACTGAAGGTTCAGGGAAGAAAGCCCAGACCTCAGGAAAAGGCTAGAAAACCCTCGAACACTTTCGAGGAAATCTTTAGGCGAAGACTTCAAAGCCTCGGGCTAAGAATACCAACCTAAAGAGATCTGCCTTTGAACCATCGAGGAATTTTCGGAAGAGAAACACTTTCAGAGAGATATTCTCAACCTGAAAAGACTAAGTCCTCGACATCTTGAAAGACCCCAATTTCAAAGACAGCAACCTAAACCACACTTGCCTAAGGGTAAAGGTTTCCTGAACCCAAGTCAGCAGAGACAGAGACCAGCTGCACAAAAGCTAAGGCATTTGAACAAAAGGCCTGAACCCAAGAAGAACTCTAAGGCTCATGTTCATGCTAAGGCTGACACTCATACACAGGATATTGTCAAGGCACCTAGGGTGGTGAATGTGTATGTAGATGTTTATGGGAGACAAATCAGCCACTCTAAAGTAATTAGAGTTGTTAGGCATATTTGGGTTCCAAAAGGTACAGCTAACCTGGTAGGACCCTACACCAAACGGGTACCTAAGAACTGATATGTTTTTCAAGTAAAGGAAAAGGGCACTGAGCTGAATGAAAACAACATAGCACTGATGAGTGGAAATGAATTGGCTCCTGTTGTATGGTATCTGGATAGTGGATGTTCAAGACATATGACAGGATATAAGCAACTAATCATTGACTATGTTGAGCAAAAAGGCCCTAAGATCACATTTGTAGACAATTCCAAAGGACAAACTGAAGGATATGGAACTCTTGAAATTGACTCTGTTCATATTCCATGGTGTTTCATATGTGTCTGGTCTAAAGCATAACTTGCTTTCTATCAGTCAATTCTGTGACAAAGGATTCAATGTTGAGTTCTCAAAGAACTAATGTTATGTAAAAGACAATACTTCACAGAAAATTTTACTGACTGGTACTAGAAAAGGAAATGTGTATCTTGCTGATTGGAGTTCAACTCCTAAAGATACATGTTTGGTTGCAAAAAGTTCCACTGATACCAGTTGGTTGTGGCACAAAAGAATGAATCACTTAAACTTCAAAACTCTGAACAAACTTGCAAGATTAGCACTTGTGAGGGGGTTACCCAATGAAGTATTTAGTAAAGATCATGTATGTGATGCTTGTCAGAAAGTAAAATAAATCAGAACATCTTTCAAAAGCAAAGTAGATGTTTCTACTGATAGAATACTACAACTGTTACATATGGATCTCTTTGGTCCAGTAACACTTGTGAGCAATAATGGCAGAAAATACACACTTGTAGTAGTTGATGACTACTCTAGATACACATGGGTCATATTCCTACTCAGTAAGAAAGAGACTCAGACAAAACTGCCTGAACTACTGAAAAGGCTCAGTACTGAAAAGAATCTGAGTGTGGTCAAAATCAGATCAGATAAAGGAACTGAGTTTATCAATCATATCATATCTGATTATTGTGCAAAGAAATGGAATAGCTCATGAAACATCACCGCAAGGACCCCACAATGAATGGTGTTCTTTGAAAGAAGAAATAGGACTCCGAAAGAAGTTCGCAAGGACAATGATTCTTTGGTGATATTCCTAAGAGATTTTGGGGTGAAGCTATCAACACTTTGCATGCTACTCTCGGAATGATCCATCTTGACCAAGAATCAAGGAAAAAAACTCCATATGAGCCGTGGAATGAAAGGAAGTCTCTTGTTTCTTTCTTTTTCGTGTGTTTTTGTTGCAAGTGTTTCATACACAATAATGGTAAAGATCGGTTGAAAACTTTTGATAGCAAAGGCGATGAAGGGATATTCTTAGGATATTCGAAGTCGAGAAAGCCTTCTTGAGTTTACAAATCAGTAGGACTCTTATTGTGGAAGAAACACCTCATGTTGTTTTTGATGAATCTACTTGTGTTCAGAAGAAAGGGAACATGACTCAGGAGAACTGATCAAGAGAATCACCAGACTTAGCTTGAAAAAGAATGATAAAACATCCTCTCAACACGAAAAAGAAGAAGTCTGGCTACATTCTATGAATGAAGTGAATCGAGACTTCGAACAAAAGAAGTTCGGGATGGAAAAACTCGGGATGGTGAGACTCGGGATGGAAATCCTCCACTTGAAGGAAAAGCCAACACCTGAAAGTGACCAATCTGAACATACAACATTCGAGACTCGGTATGTAATGCCGATGAAGATGTGGTCACAATCGAGGCAAACTCTGAATCTATCAACCAAAGGGGGAACAAATGTCTCTGACAATGTTCTGAATGGAATTTCCCCTGAGGAAGATGATTCTCTTTCTCCTTTTCTGTTGTTCCCGAATTTAATGAACTACCTGAACCTAACATTTCTGATGTTGAGGATACTACTGAAGGGGGAACATCCAGGAGAAAATGGTTGGATAGTCATCCTAAAAAGTCGATTGTGGGTGATCTATTAGATGGTGTCAAAACAAGAAGGTTCCATGGAGAAAGTGCTTTTGTTCTGCTTTGCTTCCTATCCTAAAAAAGAACCTCATCGAGATTGAAGAAGCTCTACAAGATTCATTTTGGATTACTGCTATGCAAGAAGAGCTGAATCAGTTCTCAAGGAATGAAGTTTGGGAGCTAGTGGATAGACCTAAGAGGCACAATGTGATTGAAACTAAGTTGGTGTTCAAGAATAAGAGAGATGAAAACAACAACATTGTGAGAAACAAGGCAAGGCTAGTTGCACAAGGTTATTCCCAAGAAGAAAGTTTGGATTATGATGAAACCTTTGCACTGTTGTTGCAAGACTAGAAGCCATCGATTGTTTCTTGCATATCTTTTGCCCACATGAAATTCACGATCTATCGGATGGATGTGAAAAGTGCATTTCTGAATGGTGTGCTTAAGGAAGAGGTTTATGTGGAACAACCTCCTGGTTTCAGACAGAATGACCAAGTTTACAGGCTCAGGAAAGCCTTGTATGGTCTTAAGCAATCACCCTGAGCATGGTATGATACCCTTTCTCAGTTTCTTACTGACCATGGTTTTATCAAAGGAACTGTTGATAGGACACTGTTCAGGATAGAAGATGGGAAAGACATCTTACTTGTTCAGATTTATGTAGATGACATCATATTTGGATCTCCAAATCATTAGTTGTGTGAAAAGTTTTCTACCCTGATGAAAGAAAAGTTTGAGATGTCAATGATGGGGGAAATGAATTTCTTTCTTGGACTTCAGGTGAAACAAACTAAGGAATTAATTTTCATCAATCAAGCAAAATACACCAGAGATCTGATTGCAAAGTATGGTGTACAGAATTGCAATGCAGTTAGAATTCCTATGAATACTAACTACAAGATGGATCCTCGATCTGAAGGAAAATCAAGAAATCACACCGATTATAGAGGATCATTGGATCATCGCTTTTATCTCACGACAAGTAGGCCTAATATAACATTTGCTGTTGGGATATGTGCAAGATACCAAGCTAATCCTAAGGCTAGTCACATGGAGGCTGCCAAAAAGATTCTGAAATATCTTAAAGGCACCGTGAATAGAGGATTATGGTATCCAAATTTGATGATAACCTTGAATTAACCGGGTTAATCGATGTCGATTATGGAGGATGTAGAATTGACAGAAGTCTACCACGAGAACTTGTCAATTTCTTGAAGTAAACCCGATATCATGGTTTTCAAAAAACAAACCTCGATGTAACCAAGATTAATCAAGGTTTGAATACATGGTCGCGAGGAAGTCAAGTTGTGCCGCATTTCTTTGGCTCGAGCGGAAGAATTGAGGGATTATAAGATTATAGCCAATGAAGTACCTATATTTTTTTATAATAATAGTGCAATTGTTATTACACAAAATCCAGTATTGCACACCAAATGTAATCATGTTGATATCAGACATCACTTCATCAGAGATCATGTTGAGAAGAAAGAGATCGAATGGAGAAAATTCATCTTGATAAACAGAGAGTCGATATCTTGACTAAACCTTTGGTCAAATCAAGATTTCAAGAACTATCAGTTGAATTAGGTATGTTGGATCCAGGTGAATAAAGGAAATCTGAAAAATTGAAGGTTTTCAGATGCATGAAGTTTTCTCAGGTTTTTACTGAAAAACTCAGGATAAAATTGAGAGTACTGAACACTGAGTCTTGGGAAACTCAGATATCCTGAAGATCAGTACTTAGTATTATACTGACCTGTTATCAAGATCGATTTTTCGATATTATCTTGACCCCTTTCAAGATTTTCGATATTATCTTGACATTTTATCAAGGTCAAAACTCAGTAAGACTGATGGAGAAAATTTGTCTGAAGAAGTATTGACTCATGCAACACATTTATTGTCTAACTAGATCTCAGTAATCATTGGCAATAAATAACATAACACCTGAAGGAATATTTGGGCGGGACCTTTGAAATCCGAAGAAAGTCAATGGTCTGCAGGAACAATAATTAAATGCACTGTTCATTAATCACCAATAGGGATAAATTGACGGCTTAATATTTGTGAAATCGTCCTTTCATATGCCCGATTTAGTCGATTCTTAATCTCAACCGTTGATTTCTTCATCTATACGATTTTCAATAAATCAAAATCCTATATCTATTGAAGAAATTCCTTCAAAGCCCAATTCCAAATAGCCTTCATCTTCAAACACTCTGCTTCAAAAAACTCTCGATTGCCCAGAAATTATCATCTTTCTCAAAAACACTTCACAAAAATTCTCCAAAAATGACGTTCTCTGTATACGACAAGCTTGCCATTTCTAATAAACCTTGGTATGAATATGTCGTATCTCTCGAAAGCTCATCAAATGCAACTCACGAAGAGGAAGTGATACATATGATTCGGTTGGCAACTTACTTGCCTGGTTGCGAATCAACCAGAGGCTGAATACGCAAAAGAGGTAATAGAGTTTATCTCTAATTTGAAGTTAGATGAGGAAGATTGTATAGAATCACAGATTACAGTCTCGCATTTAGAGCATAGTTCAAAGTATGTGGATTTTGTTAGGGAATTGTATATTATTCCTAAGAATCTTAATGCCATATATGAACTAAGCGATAGAGGTGAAGACCCTACAGTATATATGATGGGTAGGGAGCAAGAATATCTGGATAAAATTGCAGAGTATCCAGTAAAGTTCGAAGCTACTCTGAATAAAAGGCATTTGAAGCCTAAATATCGAGTATTGCTGGACATTGTAAGCAAATGCATCATGAGTAGGTCAGGCAGCTTTGAACAGATAAGCACGCCTAAGTTGAGACTAATGGCGGCGATTGAAGATTCACCCACCACTGCATTCAACTGGTTACACTATTTAATCAAAGTGGTGAGTGATCAAGCAAAACAAGTTCAAAAGGAGAATGGATCTGTTGTTGTCGAAGGAAAGATCCTACATGCAACCAAGATTGCATTCATCTTAGAAATGTGCAGAGAAGAGGAGGATATCTTTGCCAATTCCTCATCCTTTCCAAAGTCAAAAATCCTGTTCAAACCACCAACAACAAAGAAGACTTTGAAAGGAAAGAAAGAGAAAAGCTCTAAGTCTCAGGAGGAGACCGCTGAAGAAGGAGCTGTTGAAGCCCAACAAACTAGGGGGAAAGCCCTGATGCAAGTCAAATGAGAAAAGGGAGAAAATCTGAAGAAGAAAACACTGGCCCCTCAGAAACGCAGAAATCTTCAAACTATTACTGAGGAGGAGGTCAGTGACACTGAGGAAGGCCAACCTGAAGGCCAGCAAGGGCTGAAATCTCCACTGCAGGTTCTGGCTCAGGTTGTGATAATTGTACAAGATCAAGAAACTGAGGAACAGGTTTTCTCTGAGGTACTCGGAACTTCTCTGAGTTCAGATAAAATTTCTCAGGAAATATTCAAGGGACCTCAGGTTTCTACTGAAGAGATACCTGTTCAGACCTCAGATCAGTCTGAACCTCAGGATCTGCTGAATTTGGACGCGCTCCTGAGTGAACCATTTCTCGATCCCTCAGCACCAGAACTCTTACAATCTGATCCTACTGAACCTGAGAGCCCAAAAATGAAGAAGGGAGAGGCAGAAGAAACTGAGTGGCGTAGCAAGGGGGAACGGTTCATCCTGGACAGATACCCTGAGCTGAGCGCATATCCTGACCTTCAGGATCTCTTCTTCAGACTCAGAACCACAGTCTATATCCTGAATCAGACTCTTCCAGAGATGCTGAATATAGCCTCCTTCACAGGAGAAGATTGGTGGAATGCTGAGACTGCTGTTTTGACAGAGTTCTCTGGATTCAGGAAGACAAAACTTAGAATGAAAATTGCTGATTTTGATGAGCTAGTCAAGAGGAAGGTGGCTGAGAGAAGGGAAGCTGATGTTGATGCCTCCAGTTCTAAGGATCAAGATAGAGAGGGTGACAAGCCAAATAATGCTGAAAAGCAATCTCAGATGGAGAAGGACACTGATGCTGGACAGACTGATATCTCACATCCTCAGACTGAAGTTAGCACTCTTCAGGTATCTTTTGGCACTATTAAACATTATGTCAAAGCTACTGAAGTTCATATCTATAAATCTGTTATGTCTGATATGTAGACTGAGGCTCAGATGGAGCACCCAGCTCAGGTGGAAAAAGTTGTACACACTCCAGAGATTGATCTCAGTCCTATGTTGGATAAATTAGAGAATGTGGTGCCAATGGTGGAGAAAGTAACTCAAATTAAAGAAACCTTGGCAAGCCAATCTCAAAAGCTTGAAAATCTGAGTTCATCTTCAGACATGCTGCAACTTCAAACATCTCTTGCAGATAAAATGACTACTTTGGAAGGAAAGGTTGATGTAGTCAAAACTGAGCTCAATGCAGAGATGAAGCAGATGTATCAGGAAAGAACGGCCTATCTAGAAGCCAAGCTGGTTGAGAAGAATGATCTAATGATCAAGACAACTGTTGAGGAAATGGGCTCTATGCTCATGACCAAAATGACAGAGATGATGCACAATGTCTTCTCAAATCAGTTTGCACCTCTTTCTGAAGAGTTCTCAATGGCTAAAAATCACATGAGAAGGCTAGAGGATGAGCATGATCAGTTGGCAGGAGAACTGCGAAGTATAAGCAAAGAGCAATATCATATGGATACTGCACTCTCTCAACTTCTTCCAAGGTATGGTGCTAAAAAGGGGGAAAGGCCTGGTGGCAAACTAAGTGAGTTGTTGGCACAAACCTTGAAGAGAAAGGCTCAGAAAGAAGCTGAAGAAAAGATAATTGTTGATGCCTTAAAATAAGTTGAAGCCACTGAGAAGCTCAAGTTCAAAGAAGCTGAGAAGCCTATCTACACTCAAACTTCTGAGCAAACTGTTCAGGAAGTAATTTCTGAGAAACTGAGTGGTAGAAGGATGATTGAAACAAGCTAAGCCGGTGAAGAACAATTCAGACCTGATAAGAGAAAGGTTGTCGCATTTGTAGAACAAGAGAAGAAGAAAAGAGCTAAAGCTTCTAAGTCTACTCAGAGGAAATTAATAATAGATTTTGAAGAATCTGAGGAAGAAGCTGAAAAAGAAGTCTTCAATACCAAGAAAGCTCTGAAAACCCTTCAAGTTGAAAAAGAGAAGAAAACTGCTGCTTCTGTATCAGGTGTTCCTGTGATCAGGAAAAAGAAAGAAGAAGAGCAGAAAAGAAGAATTGGTTTCAAGAAGTTTTTGAGCAAAAGGAGGGGTACAGAGAAAGCTCAGAAATGGCCGCACATTGACAAATGGATTCCTATTCAATTCAATGTTGCGTGGGAGGAAATCAAGAGAACCTTCTGGTTCTATTATGAGATTCTGAGGGAATGGAGGGGGAGCAGCTCGGATATGAATGAAGCCTTCATTGAGTATTTATTTACATTCTATCCTAAGTACCTGCAAAGTTAGATTAACTTGGCAGATGAAGGAAATACTCAGATAGTAGCCGCTGGTCCATACACTTACCCAGCTCCAAGACTTGAGAATGGCTATGTGAATGAAACAGCCATTTCTCAGGAGATAGCTCAATATGCCATCCAACTAGGCCAAACAGGAAACAACCCTGATATCATCAAAGCAAGGGATGATCTGAAGAAGATATACTATGGGATGTTCAACCTGGAAGTGCCAGAGGATGAAGTGAAGAAGATTGAAGATTCTGTACTTTTGTTTTTATTTTTGATTTTCATTGTAATCTGTAACTCTGATCTTACATCAATGAAAATTTATCTTTATGCTCAAAGATAATATCTCATTATCTTTTTACATGTCATTTATGTTTGATATGCCTTATGTTTTGAATTGTTGGAAAAAATTGCCATTTTGGATTGTAATAGAAAAACTGAAACCTGAGTATAGGTTAGGTTTTTGTAACAAGATGGTTTTGGCATCATCAAAAAGGGGGAAATTGTTGGGAGATGAATTTAATAAAGAAGTTTTGATTAGATCCCAAAACCCCTGAGTATGACATGTTCAGGATAATCTTGATAGTCTGAGTCAGGATTCAGTATAGAGTGTTCAGGAAGTTATCTGCACCATGTATAGTCAGCAGATATAGATCAGGTTAGATTCTGAAGATACTGAAGACTCAGAAGACACTGAAGACTCAGAAGACACTGAAGACTCAGAAGACTCAGAAGACACTGAAGACTCAGAAGATTCTGAAGACACAGAAGATACTGAAGACCCAGTAGTTACTGAAGACTCAGTAAGATACTGAATACTCAGTATAACCTGAATGTTCAGAGGCACTGAATAATATCTATCTGAAGACTACAAAACTGAGAAAAACGTAAATATTCAGAAAAATAGATATTGCCCAAGACATTCATATGCAGACAAAAGGAACCAATTCCAAGTGTTGTTTAGGGTTATCTCATTCAGAGAGATTGACCAAAAAGAGCCGTTATGTTTGTCTACATTTACTGAAGACAAGAACCAATCAGATGAAGACAACACTGTACTTTACTGACACTGAAAGCGACAGGACTCTGAATCATGTCAGTAGTACTATATTTCAGACTGCAAAAGGTGGTGATTGGCTACATGAATGCATATTTCCTAAAACATGCAAGGGAGTATTCAAACCCTAAATATAGTCGTTCATCAAACACCACAAAAAGAAACTCATGAAGCTATCTCCTCCAACGGATAGTTTTTCAAGAGTGACCTTGGTGAAGTTTCCTATAAATACTAGTGACCCTTTACATTGAGAGGACACGGGAAATTTCAAAGAAACTCAAGAGCTCATTCGTATTATTGCAAATTGAAGCACTAGAAAAACCTAGAATTTCCCAAGTGTTTCACATTGAAGAGAGCTTATTCACTAAGCCTAGATTGATAAGAAATATCCAAAGCTTAGTAGATATATCCTAGCCTTTGCATTGTTCTTATTGTAAATGATATCTCATCCTAGTTGGAAACCAACCCAAAACCCAAACCCTTTGTAAGGTAGTTTGTGTGTGTTTTGTTGATGAGTTGAAGTTGTAAAGAGTGAGTAAGCTACAGAGAGTTAGCCAGAAAACTCTAGAGAAGAAGTTAGTAAGCTACTTGAAGTAGTCTGAACACTTGTGTGTGTTTGAGTTAGTAAGCTGCAGTGAGTCAGCCAGAAAACTCAAGGTAGAAAAGTGAGTAAGCTACAGTGAGTTAGCCAGAAGAGCTTTAGGAAGTGGTTAAGGAATTTCTCTGAAGGTCAGAGAGAGTGGATGTAGGAGCTTGAGTCTCTGAACCACTATAATTTATGTGTGTTTTGCTTTCTATACTGCATTATTATATGTTGCATGTTTTTCACTGAAAGCATAATTCACTGATATTCAGTTGGAACCAATCCACTGAACTTGCATCAAATTGATCACGGCCTTAATCACTGTTTTATTAAAAGGAAGATTTTCAGCAAAGCTAAAACGAGTATAAACATAGGGCCAACCATTCCGCACACTTGAGTAGCTAGAACAGATAGTTACCAAACTGAACTAACTCTACTGAGAGTTCAGTAAGATAATTATCTGATCCAAGCGCCTCAGGATCCCTGATAAACTCAGGTTCAGTTGGGCTAATCTGAAGCTTCTGAAAGCAGCTCAGGATCATTGTCTCAGTAGACTTTGACTCAGGGCAATCTGTGCTTCTCAGGGCCAAATCATCTGGATAACCTGACCCATCTGACCTCAGTGAAAGAAAAGTTTTAAAAATCACTTAACACGTGTATTCCCCCCCCATACACGTGTGAGACTCGTTAGCACCGGGACCAACAAGGTGAATGATCGATTTCTGGAGGAATTGGACGAAATCACTTGTCTTTCCCCCTTGAACAGTAATCTCCAAGCTTCTGCCTCCCAAAGGCAATCGGGGCCGACCGGCTCCTCTGCCCAGGCTCCAGATTTTGGGGCTTATGAGCGAGTCTTCAATTACGAGCTATACCACCGGATCGCTCCTTACAAGCGACTTGAGCGCCAGTATCGCAAGTCGGTGGCATCGCAATTTGCTGCGTCTGAGAAAAGGTACAGGTCGGTACTTTTCGACATTACTACGTCGAAAGGCTCCGTCGGTTTTGTATAAAGTCTTAGTAGGATGTTCATTTCTATGGAGCGGCCCCTGATGAAAGTGTCGACCAGCCTCCCCCGGGGATGATAGCTATGAATCAGCCCACCATGGCCGCTGGAATTCGCTTCCCGTTGCATCCGGCCATCTCCCATTTGCTGGCGGCCTGGAATTTGAGCCTCACACAGATTACTCCGAACGGGTGGAGTTAGATCATTTCCACCATGGTCGTGTTGGGGCAAACCGGCTTGAGGAGGTTGCCCAATCCGGGAGAGATTGGTTATGTGATGTCGCCCGTTGCCCAGGCCAGAGGCTATCATGTCGTCCGGCTTCGCAAGGGCAAAGAACTTGTTAGCAGGAACCCTAACAACGTCGATGGATGGTACCATAAATGGTGGTTTGTCGGAGGATCTTGGGAGTCAGTCCCTCTGACCAGCACTTTACCAATTCGAGTTCCTACGGATTACGCAATCCGCGTGGAAAATGGTATACTTTTTGTGACATTTATCTTCAATCGTACTGATCTAATTCCTTTCTTGTCTTGCATTGTACACGCCACGGACTTCTGACCTTTATTGGGATTTCACTGAGGCGTTCAAAGTAGCTCGAGATACACCTCCGAGTTGGCTAGAGGTTGAGTCGCTGAACTCCGAGCTTAACCGTTTGGCTGCTGGGTTGTACACCTATCCCCGCCACCTGCGAATCCCTTGTAAGTCTTGTGTTATTTCTCCTTGGTGGTTCTTTATAGGCCCATGCTGAAAGATCGTATGTTTGTTGTGCAGATCCCGACATCCCGACCTACCGCCGTGAGCCTTCTGCTGCTGAGATGGCCTCCAGACCGAAGTCAGTTCTTGGCTCGATGAGGCGCCAATCAAGCTCGGGTGTCTCTGCCGGTTCTTCGGTTCAGACCCTGCCTCCTGTTGCCGACAAGGGAAAGAAAAAGAAGTACACCGAATCTGCCCCAACGGCCAGGGACTGTCCTCACAAGAGGGCGCGGGAGGAGACTGGCTCCCATCGGTCTCATCAGGATGCCAGAAGAGGTGTCCAGGTTTCTACTCCTCCATCGGCCTTGGCTCTCGTCAAGGGTCGTCATCCGGATGACAATTCTTGGATCGGCTGGGATGAGGAAGTGACGAAGAGGTAAACCTTTGCCTGTTTTTGTGAAACATCATTTAGGAGCTAACAATCTGACCAATTCCCTTTGTTTTATTTTTTATGCCGCAGCTCGGACCTGACGCCGCACAAATTCTCGCCCAAGGTACTGAGCTTCTTGAGGTCGAGGCTCCCCACCCTGGAAGGCGTCCCTAGTGATTGGCCCCACTACTTGACGAGGACAATGAACAATGTCCCACGAGTGTGGACGAAGGACGACCACTCCGCCGCTCGCTGCCAAAAGGTTATGGGTAACATGTACTCGTCGATCATGCACACCCTGAAGGCCACCCTCTACATGGAGAAAGCTTGCGCCCAATCTGAACTAGAGCTCGCCGACCTAGAGAAAACTCAGGCGACGATCGTTAATCAGGCCAAAACCATGCTAAATGCCCACGAGGTGCAGAAAAAGCTGAAGGTTGAAAAGTTGGCCAAGAGTGTCCAGGAGCTCGAGGAGCAGCTGAAGGGTGCCGAGGGCATGCTGGTGGCGGAGAGGGAATCTGTAGCCCGACTGAAGGGGGATCTAGCCAGCAAGGATTCCGAGGTCAAGGCTAAGCTGGATGCCGAAGAAGAGCGGTTCAAGTGGACTGAAGAGCAAAATGTTAATTTTTCTTATGTCTGTGCAGTGGCTGGGGCCATTCGGGCTATCCGCCAGAAGAGCCCGGACACCGGTTTCTCCGACCTCATCTCTGAACTGGCCAACTATGTTGGAGCCTACCCGCTTGATCCTGACATTGTGCTCGAAATTAAGGACTTGGAAGGATATGGTATTAAACTGTCCTTCTTTGCCAATCAGAGTCGGATTGTGTTCCCCACTCCTGATCCCGACGATACGCAGCCAGCAAACTCTAAGGTGGTCCTCGAAACTCAGACTGGCAAGGCCGGAGGCCATACGGACGCTGAGGCCTCGGATGCGAACCCCCCTAATGGACATGCCACAACCGGCCTCTAGGGAAGGTGCCCAAGATTCGGGAGATGAGCTGTCCACATATCCGTCATTTTTATTCAGCAACAATTAGGTGGGCAGCCTTTGAACATAGTCAGTGGTGATGCTGATGGGATTCTGGATGTTCTTAAGAATGATAACATCAAGAATCCCGATAAGTAAAAGGAAATTGAGAAGTTGTTGAACCCCATCCCCAACAGCACTTTTGATCAGCATCGGCCGGAGTAATATCAAGAATCCCGATAAGCAAAAGGAGACTGAGAAGTTGTTGAACCCCATCCCCAACAACACTTTTGATCAGCATCCCCTGAAGTCGATGGTCGCTAACGATCTGTCTAGGAATTGAATCTTGGTGAATTATTAGTCGTTTTAGTATCCCGATGTATCTTTACTTTCTTGTTGGCTATTGGCCGCCTAGTGTAGTTTGCCTTCGGGCTTTTTGATGTAATTTCGACCTTCTATCCTTTGTTATTAATGAATGTTATTTTCATATTATTGTGCCGACCTGATTTCCTTACGCGACTTTTCCATTTGCATCTGTTCTTATCGTCTTATTATCATTGCGAAGTGTTTGTGAACTATGCTTAATCGTCTTATAATGTTTGGGGAGGGTCGCACCATTTACGGTGGTGACCTCGCCGCAAGTATGTCGAAAGTCGTTCTTAGGGAAGTCGATATTGTGCATATGCAACTTTCCTTAGTTTTACACATCATGAAAAAGAGACATTATTATTATATAAGCCGAAAATCATTACAAATAGGTCATTCCAACTCATTGATAATACTTCTTCAAATGGGTTGCGTTCCATGGGTATTGAGCGGGGGAACCATCCGGGTTCTCGAGTTCGTATGCCCCATTTGATAATACTCTTGTGACCTTGTATGGTCCTTCCCAGTTCGGACCAAAAACTCCTTTGGCCGCACCCAGTGTCTTCTTAAGGACCAGGTCGCCGATCTTGAATTGTCGAATCTGCACTTTTGAATTGTCGTATTTCTCCGATTGCTGCTTGTATCTAGCATTCCTTATGTTGGCCTCTAGCCATTTTTCTTCGAGTAGGTCCAAGTCCCTGACTAGGCCTCCTCATTGTGGTCGATTGCGACCTGAGACATACGCAGTGTCTGAAACTCGACCTCTGAGGGAATCACTACTTCTGTGCCGAAAGCCATCGAGTATGGGGTCTCTCTAGTTGAGTTTCGGAACGTTGTTCTGTATGACCATAGTAAATCTGGCAGCTCGCTGGCCCACTTTCCCTTCTTATCTTCGATCTTGGCTTTCAAAGTGTGTTTGATAATTTTGTTCACTGCTTCGACCTGTCCATCAGACTGGGGATGATATGGGGTCGAGAAGAGCTTAGTGATTTTCCATTTCCTGAAAAAGCTATCGATCTTGAACCCATCAAATTATTTCCCATTATCTGATATGATTGCTTGGGGTAGGCCGAATCTACAAATGATGTTCCGCCAGATGAACTTAATGACATGCTCTTGATCTATGGTTGCCAGAGCTTCAGCCTCGGCCCATTTTTTGAAGTAGTCCACTGCAACTAAAGCGTACTTGACTGAGCCCGGGGCTGTAGGAAGTGGCCCGATGATATCTATCCCCCACTTCGCAAATGGCCAGGGACTGAGAATGCTGGAAAGTTCCTCCGGGCGACTTTGATTGAAGGAGCATGGATTTAGCACTTGTGACATCTTCTTGCAAATACGAGTGCATCAGCTCGTAAAGTGGGCCAAAAATATCATTGTCTAGTCACCTTATGTGAGAGTGATTGCCCCCAAGCATGGTTTTCGCATACCCCCTCATGTATATCATGGAGGATAACTTGTCCTTGTTCCTGCGTAACGCACCGGAGCAAGGGTATGCTGAAACCCCGCTTGTATAGCTCACCATTGATCAGAGTATACCTAGCTGCTCGGAGTTGTAGTTGTTTTGCCTGAATTCGATCCACCGATAATGTCCCAGACATCAAGTAGTCGATGATAGGAGTCATCCAGCTCGTAGGGTGGGCATCGAGTGTAGCGACCGTGTCATGGATAGTGGAAGGGTGGGAGAGCTTAGTGATGGTGACATCCTTCATCTCTGCTGGCCCCTCCGAAGTTGCAAGTCATGCTAATGCATCGGCTCGTGAATTCGAATCTCTTTGTACCAACTTGATGTGAATTTGATCGAACTTCAGGCACAAAGCTTTGACGATCTCTTGGTAGGCCGACATCCTATCGTCCCTGGCTTCGTATTCTCCCGATACATGGAATGCTACAAGCTGAGAGTCGGTAAATACTTGGAGC
Source organism: Stenogyne calaminthoides (assembly GCA_037126765.1). Taxonomy (NCBI): domain Eukaryota; kingdom Viridiplantae; phylum Streptophyta; class Magnoliopsida; order Lamiales; family Lamiaceae; genus Stenogyne; species Stenogyne calaminthoides. Next base: position 17,002,475 of record JBBCBC010000031.1, on the reverse strand, counting down.
CTTTTTATGCCCATGGCTATTGCCATTTCCAGGCTGCTAATGAGTGCCTCATACTCTGCTTCGTTGTTGGTAGCAGGAAATTCAAAAGTGATGGTGTTCTGAAAAGACGTGCCATCCGGGCTAATCAGTACCACGCCTGCCCCTGATTTGTTAGCCGTCGCAGAACCATCCACGTATAACTCCCAAGGCGGGTTGGTGGTGTTGGGGAATTATTTGCACGGATCTATTCGGGATGAATATTTAAATACAAATTTAATTCTAACAATTATTACTAGCATGAATTAATCCTATATTAATTCAAATAATAATTCAACAACAAATCATGCATATAAACAGTTCACATAAATCCTACGCATGAAGAATTGCTACGGGTTTACGTGAACTAACCTCTTGGAGTGGCAATGGTCTCGTCGATAAAAACACACCAAAAAGCCTTCCCAAGTATTCCCTAGTCCTTGCTCGTCAATCCGGTGGAAGGAAGCTCGCGAACAATTAACAAAAGGGAAAATAAAAATTTGTTGCACCACCTTTGTGGATTTACTAATTTTTCCAGCACATGGAATTGTACTTGGGAATGAAATATTCATCCCCTATTTATAGAGGGTGTTGGCCGATTTTCCATATGGAATAGGGAGGAAAAAATATTTTCTTGATCTTCAAGAAATCTTGAATATATCTCATATATTCTTTTCTCCATAATTAAAATATTCCATAAAAATCCCAACTCCTCTTGTTATGGGAATTTTTGAAAAATTAAGGATCAAGATTCCAAGATTTGGATCTTCTTGAATTTATGAGATATTCTTGTATTCCAAGAAATACATATCTTCCATAATATCTTTTCAAGAAAATCAAGAAAATCTTTCCTTCCCTTATTCTTTCAAGATTTTCGAAAATTTCACCATAAATAACCAAGTGGGAGATTTCTTGAATTTAATGAGATAATCTTGTATTCCAAGAATACATATCTTCATTCCATAACAAAATTCAAATAAAATCTTTCTCCCTCTTTTATTTATGATTTTCGAATAATTAGGAAAAATGAGCAACAAATATTTATTTTATTTTTAAACACCTTTTTCAGTTATTGGACTTTATGTTGGGCTACTTGAGGGGCCTTTAGGAGAATTAAGATTGATCCTTCCAATGGATCTTGAATTATCAATATTGAGCCACAATATTATTCAAGCCCATAAATATTAATTAATCCCACTACATAATTAATATTGCATTATCCATCTTAACCCATATTACAGTTAATATGGCTCCCGGTTATTATTTCCCGTGTTTAAGATTATCTAGCCCATTAATTAATTCAAGCCACTGAAATGGTTTTCCATTAATTAATATCTTTTGTCCTTGGTTAAGGAACGGTTCAACATTATTATCCATACAGGAAACTAGTTCCACTTGCAAGATTTGGTATGATAAAACTTATGAACCTCCCAAGGGGGCAAATCGAACAAGCGTACTTGCACACGATTCTCCTTATTAAATCTTAGCAATAGCATGTGACCAATAATATTGCCCAAGATATAAAGTATTGAATCTCGTTGATTCTCTACCCGTAATAAGTCAAAGCAATAATTACCAACCACACGCGATCCTATTTAAGGGACGAAGATTAAGAAATAACGAACCACTGAGGTCTAATTCTTCCTGGTTCAGTTCTGAAGAATTTGTCCTCCTGTAGGTCCTCTTCAGTGCACTAAACATGCACTAGTGTAATCTCTTGGTCAAGACAAGTTAATCTGAGCCTTACACTTCAACCTTTCACGATGGATTGTTCATTTCCATCTAGGTCGTGAATGGTGTACTTTTGGTTACAAGGGACTGTTAATTTAATCTTCTGTGATCTGGTATCACTAAATTAACTACAATGTAACACGTACTATTTATTGAACAGTTATGCAGTAAATATATGTAATATTCGATGATATTTGAAGCATTAGTGATAAACAATTTATTTCAGTAAATAAGTCCGAAATTCAGTTTGATTATACAAAGTAAAAGCATACTTTCCAGTATAATCCCAACAATCTCCCACTTATACTCAAAGTCTGCTTTTAAGTATACTACAGCATGTCTCGTGTAGTTCCTAATACATGACATATAATGTCACCTACACGAACCTAATAATGTCTCCCACTTATACTCAAAGCAGATTGGCTATGCACTTGACAACCATTCCTCCCACATGTCTCTTGAATGTTTCCAGATGCAGACACTTTGTGAAAGGGTTAGCTAGGTTATCCTCCAATGCGATCTTAGCCACCTCTTCATCTCCTCTCTTAATGATTTCTCGTCTAAGATTTCTTTCCTTCAGTGCGCTTGTTTGACTCGTGGACTCTTGGTTCCCTTGAATTTGCAACTGCCCCTAGCAAATATTGCTAGACAAATTTGGAACTCAATCCAAGTCCACTAAGAAGGTCTAGAGCCAAACTGGTTCCTTCACTGCTTCACAAGCAGCTACTTACCCGGCTTCCATGGTTGAGTCAGTGATGCATTTCTACTTCACTTCCGTCCATTTCATGGCTACACTTCCCAAATGAAAGCACACTAACTGAGGCTGATAGTTTCTGGAATCTATGTCTGATTGGAAATTCGAGTCCTCAGAAATGGCGATGGGAATTAGACTATCGATGATAAACCAACATTCTATCTCGAGTTCTTTTCAGATACTTCAGAATGTTTTTAACTGCCTTCCAATGTTCTTTCCCCGGGTTACTTTGATATCTTGCCACCATGCCAACGGCAAAAGCAGATATCCGATCTAGTGCACAGCATTGCATACATAAGGCTTCCGACAGCAGAAGCATAAGGAATGTCTTTCATGTCATCTATCTCCTTTTGTGTCTTAGGGCACATTTCCTTGGATAGATGGATTCCATGCCTGAAAGGTACGAAGCCTTTCTTGGAATCCGGCATGCTGAATTGTTTCAAGACAGTGTCTATGTATGAAGCTTGCGATAAGCCTATCATCATTTTCTTGCGATCTCGAGTGATCTTGATCCCAAGGATGTGTCCGGCTTCCCCTAAGTCCTTCATATCAAACTGCTTTGAAAGCCATGCCCTTACGTCTGATAACACCTTTACATCGTTCCCGATGAGCAGAATGTCATCTACGTATAGTACTAAGAATACCAATGCAGTTCCGACACGCTTTTTGTACACATAACTTTCGAACTCGTTTTGATCAAACCCGTAAGACTTTATAACATGATCAAAATATTGGTTCCAAGCTCTGGATGCTTGTTTGAGTCCGTAAATGGACTTCATGAGCTTACAAACTAGGTGTTATTGGCCCTTTTCAATGAAGCCTTGGGGTTGTTGCATATAGATTTCTTCATCAAGACTTCCGTTAAGAAAAGCTGTCTTGACATCCATTTGCCAGATTTCAAAATTGAGATGCGCAGCAATCGACAAGAGAATCTGGATGGACTTGAGCATTGATACAGGTGAAAAGGTTTCCTCATAGTCGATCTCTTCTTTCTGAGTATAACCTTTCGCCGCAAGCCTTGCCTTGAAGGTTTCCACCTTCTCGTCCGGTCCCCTTTTTCTCTTGTATACCCACTTGCAACCAATGGGTTTGACCCCATTAAGTGGTTCGACTAGCTCCCACACTCTGTTATGATCCATAGAACCCACTTCGGCTTTCATTGCTGTTTGCCAAGAAACAGCATCTTTGTCTAGGATTACCTCGTCATATGTCCATGGGTCTGATTCGTCTTGTCCGGGAATCAAGTCCGAGGATTTTCCTATCCCCATGAATCTCTCGGGCTGTTTCACAACCCTCCCACTACGATGAGGTTCCGGTTGTGAAAGTGTGTCATTTGGTATGTCATCTTGTACAGTTGGCAATGAGGTTAGCCCCCTTAGCTCATTTAAGGTAATCTCACTTCTGGGTCTTCTTTTGTTCATATAGTCTTCTTCCAAAAATCTAAAGTGGGTGCTTATTACCACCTTTTGATCTTCGGGACCATAGAACATACACCCTTTTGTTCCCTCGGGGTATCCTACAAACAACCTTAATTCTGATCGAGGATCCAATTTTTTGGCTTCCTTGTCCAACACGTAGGCCGGACACCCCCAAATTTTCATGTGTCTCAAACTGGGCTTGCGCCCGGTCCACAATTCTTTGGGAGTTTTGGGAACCGATTTGGATGGCACCAAGTTCAGAATGTAAGCCGTTGTTTCCAAGGCATGACCCCAGAACGACTTGGGAAGATCTGCATAACTCATCATAGATCTAACCATTTCCAAAAGAGTTCTGTTTCTTCGCTCTGCAACCCCGTTTTGTTGAGGGGTTCCGGGTGCAGTTAGCTGGGATGCAATCCCTTTATCAGACAAGTAGTTCAAAAACTCATCGCTGAGGTACTCGCCTCCACGATCGGATCGTAGAGACTTGATACGTTTTTCCCTATGATTCTCTGCTTGAGCCTTAAATTCTTTGAATTTCTCAAAGGTCTCAGATTCATGCTTCATAAGGAAAATATAACCGTACCTTGAGTAGAAATCAATAAAAGTGACGAAATACTCATAACCTCCTTTTGCTTTGGTTGACATTGGACCACATACGTCTGTGTGAATGATTTCTAACACTTCTTTGGCTCTATTCCCCTTGGCTCCGAATGCCCTCTTGGTCATTTTACCCTCCAAACATGATTCGCAGGTTGGAATTGGTTCAACTTGGTGAGACTCCAGTGAACCGTCTTCTACCAACCTTTGGATCCTCTTTGGATTAATATGCTCCAATCTTAGATACCATAGAAGTGTTTCGTTCACGTTTGATGAACGTTTTCTTTTATCGGAAACAGTTGATGTGTTATAGGACGCATTTCGTGAGTGGTGTGCACAGTTAATTGTATAGAGATTGTCTATCAATGTCCCATAACAGATACACTCATCATTTCAAGAAATGATGTCATTCTTATTAAAAGAAACTAAGTATCCATTAACAGAATTTAGAAACTGAAAGTGAATTCTTTCTAAAATTGGGAACATAAAGAACGTCTCTTAAAATTAAAACTCTGTTTTTAAAAGACAGGTGCACTTCTCCCACTGCTTCAGCTGCCACTCTCGTAGCATCGCCCAGTGTGATGAGGATCTCACTCCCACTAAGTTGCCGGGTCAGCTTGAACCCGTGAAACAAACATGAAGTTTCAACAACTAGTGTGTGAGAATTACCTTTCTTTCCAGCCCTTTTAGGGTTGGAACAGGCAAACCTCCATTGTCCTTACCGCTGTTGAAGCACTTCCTCTTTCGATTTTCCTTGACACCACAAGCATTCCTCATCTTACCATTACCCTTGGCAACAGTTGAGTTTTATTGCTTATGGCTTTTGGTCCTCTTCTTTTTCTTGCCTTCCTTTGGCTTAGAAGATGAAGACGGACCACTTGTCGTCAAAGCTTGAGTTTGGTGCCCCATCAACATCTTTGCCGAGACCAAAGCTTGCAACAAATAAGCTAGCGAGGCCAAAATGCTCAGAAACCTTTTGGGCAGAGAGTGAAGTACCAAATTCATTTGAGTCTCCAGATTATAATCTGCACTCAGAACCTCAAGTTTGTTCAGATGGGCCATTATTTTGAGGACGTAATCCCTTACGGGTTTGCCCTCCACCATTTTCAGCGATAATATCTCTTGTAAGGTGATCTGACGACTCCCGCATTTTTGACTCATCAGTTGGCTTATCTGATTTTGGTGTGTCAAGAATCCACTTGTGCTTTTGTGCAGTTAGGACAATTATAATTTTTCGTTTCCAATCAATATAGTTTCCATACTTATTCTATTGACTTTAAGTATAATAGCGAAATGATTAAAAGGTTACGACATCTTTGAACTCGAAATAAATAATAATATGCATAAGCACAAATATATCACAAGGTTCGATCACATGTTTCATATTAAAATCTCAAAAAAATATGAACATGCATCGATAACATCTCAAAAAACAGTTTAAATAAGCCACGTGGGGTGGGTCATTATTTAAACACATTCAAGCAGGTTACAAACAAGAACATTTACAAACCTTTAATATCCAGATTAATAGTTGGCTCCCACTTGACCAATATAAAATTGACAGGGACTTCGGGGAAGTATATGCATATCAATTTTATACCTAAGTAATAACCATGATTAAATACAGAATTATTATTTCGCTTTGAACGAGCCTCGTGGGGAGGATCATCGTCGCCACTAGTAATAATCCACAATCATTCATTTGGAATTTATTCATGTGAAAGCTATCTTTTGACCGTCCCGTGGGGGAAATTTCTCCAAAAGAATTCACAAATAAATAAATCATGGAGGTCAAAATTAATTCAATTTTATTATCCGGAATAAAATTGTCAATTAATTGTTTAAGCATACTTAGTAATTTTCGAAAGTGAGATTTTTCAAAATATTTTCTCATGCATCGCAAATTTAAACACAATTTAAATAAACATAAAATAATGCATAAACATCAAAACAAAAATTAAACATATTGGGCACATTTATCCAATTGTCATGGTTAATTTTTGTCATGTCTTGATCTTGAAAAATCGTCTTCATAGCCTTCATCGTTCGTCTCGAAAAAGCTCCCACTTGACCGTCTTAAAAAATGCCTTGTCAAGCCATGTCATCGACCATTTCATGGTCGGAGTGCCCGCCTAGCACTCCCCACCGTGTCGAGTGGCATCCATGCTTTCATGGCCGAAGCTTCAAGACGACGCCTTTAGCCCACGCGTCTCTCAGCGTCTCGGCTGGCGTCGTCGCCGTCGCCCTCGTCGCCATAAGGATCCCGCATGCCTTCGGCCCCTCGACCTCGCTCCTCCGTTGTGCGTGCCGCTGCCAGCGTCTGCGTCTGTTGCCTCTTTGCCTCCTTGGCAACGCGTTCAAGCGACGCCGCCGCTTACGCTTCGATTCCGGATCCCGTCTTTTAATTCTTTCTCTTCGCCTCCGTTTCTATCCGGTTACAATTTAATTACAAAATAAATAAACCTAGATCTAGACTAGTCTATTACATTGATCAAATCAAACAAATTCTAATCTACTCGTGGATTTTCTCATTTAGAGGCAAAAACGAATTCGAATCTAATCAATTAAAAACCACAATTCATATGCATGCATAAATAAACACATTAAATTCCATGACAATTGGATACCTGCAAAAAAGATCTAGCAATTCTACTATCCAATTTCAAATTTAATGAAAATAAATTAAATTACAATTTAAAATTTAGAGCCCAAAACCGAGGCGCTGATACCAGTTGTTGGGGAATTATTTGCACGGATATATTCGGGATGAATATTTAAATAAAAATTTAATTCTAACTATTATTACTAGCATGAATTAATCCTATATTAATTTAAATAATAATTCAACAACAAATCATGCATATAAACAGTTCACATAAATCCTACGCATGAGGAATTGCTACGGGTTTACGTGAACTAACCTCTTGGAGTGGCAATGGTCTCGTCGATAAAAACACACCAAAAAGCCTTCCCAAGTATTCCCTAGTCCTTGCTCGTCAATCCGGTGGAAGGAAGCTCGCGAACAATTAACAAAAAGGAAAATAAAAATTTGTTGCACCACCTTTGTGGATTTACTAATTTTTCCAGCACATGGAATTGTACTTGGGAATGAAACATTCATCCCTTATTTATAGAAGGTGTTGGCCAATTTTCCATATGGAATAGGGAGGAAAAAATCTTTTCTTGATCTCCAAGAAATCTTGAATATATCTCATATATTATTTTCTCCATAATTAAAATATTCCATAAAAATTTCAACTCCTCTTGTTATGGGAATTTTTGAAAAATTAAGGATCAAGATTCCAAGATTTGGATCTTCTTGAATTTATGAGATATTCTTGTATTCCAAGAAATACATATCTTCCATAATATCTTTTCAAGAAAATCAAGAAAATCTTTCTTTCCCTTATTCTTTCAAGATTTTTGAAAATTTCACTATAAATAACCAAGTGGGAGATTTATTGAATTTAATGAGATAATCTTGTATTCCAAGAATACATATCTTCATTCCATAACAAAATTCAAAGAAAATCTTTCTCCCTCTTTTATTTATGATTTTTTAATAATTAGGAAAAATGAGCAAGAAATATTTATTTTATTTTTAAATACCTTTTTCAATTATTGGAATTTATGTTGTGCTACTTGAGGGGCCTTTAGGAGAATTAAGATTGGATCTTCCAATAGATCTTGAATTATCAATATTGAGCCACAATATTATTCAAGCCCATAAATATTAATTAATCTCACTACATAATTAATATTGCACTATCCATCTCAACCCATATTACAGTTAATATGGCTCTCAGTTATTATTTCCCGTGTTTAAGATTATCTAGCCCATTAATTAATTCAAGCCACTGAAATGGCTTTCCATTAATTAATATCTTTTGTCCTTGGTTAAGGAACGGTTCAACATTATTATCCATACCGAAAACTAGTTCCACTTGAAAGATTTGGTATGATAAAACTTATGAACCTCCTAAGGGGGCAAATCGAACAAGCGTACTTGCACAGGATTCTCCGTATTAAATCTTAGCAATCGCATGTGACCAATAATATTGCCCAAGATATAAAGTATTGAATCTCGTTGATTCTCTACCCGTAATAAGTCAAAGCAATAATTTCCAATCACACATGATCCTATTTAAGGGACGAAGATTAAGAAATAACGAACCACTGAGGTCTAATTCTTCCCGTTCGATTAGAAAGAATTTATCCTCCTCAGAGGTCCTCTTGATTGCACTAAACATGCACTAGTGTAATCTCTTGGTCAAGACAAGCCAATCCCCGAGCCTTACACTTCAACCTTTCACGATGGATTGTTCATTTCCATCTAGGTCGTGAATGGTGTACTTTTGGTTTACAAGGGATTTGTTAATTTAATCTTCGTGATCCGGTATCACTAAATTAACTACAATGTAACACGTATTATTTATTGAACAGTTATGCAGTAAATATATGTAACATTCGATGATATTTAAAGCATCAGTGATAAACAATTTATTTCAGTAAATAAGTCCGAAATTCAGTTTGATTATACAAAGTAAAAGCATACTTTCCAGTATAATCCCAACAACAATCACTGTTTGTTTCTCAGGTAGATAGAAGTAATATCCTGTAGTTTCCTTAGGATATCCCACAAGGTAACCCTTTTCACTTTTGGATTCCAACTTATCAGTAAGCATCATTTTCACAATCGCGGGGCAACCCCACGTTTTGATATGTGTAAAAGTTGGCTTCTTGCCACACCATAGTTCATATGGTGTATGCTCAACCAATTTAGATTGAATTCTATTCAGAATGTAAATTGAGGTTCGTGACGCATATCCCCATAAGAATGTCGGAAGAGAGGAAAAGCTCATCATGGACCTTACCATATCTAACAAGGTTTGGTTTCTCCTTTCGGACACACCGTTTATCTTAGGTGTTCCGGGAGGAGTCCATTATGATTGGATTCCATGCAACTTCAAATAATCAGTGAATTTATGGCTAAGGTACTCACCTCCTCGAGTTGATCGAAGAGTCTTAATACTCTTACCAAGTTGCTTCTCTACTTTAGCTTTATACTCCTTGAATTTCTCAAAAGATTTGGACTTGTGTCTCATAAGATACATGTATCCGTATCTCGAGAAATCATCAGCGAAAGCGATGAAATAACTGAAGTGACCCGTAGCTAGAGTGGGCAATTGTCCACATACATCACTGTGGATCAACTCTAAAACTTCTTTTGCACACACCCCTTTCCCAGAAAAGGGTTTGTTGATCATCTTGCCCTTGAAACAAGATTCGCAATCTCCATAAGACTCAAAGTCGATGGGGTTAAGTAGTCTAACTTTCTTAACCTTGCAATTCTTTTCTCGTTTGCATGATCAAGTCTACAATGCCACAAGTAAGTTGGGTTTTCATGATTACTAAGTGAAAGTGTGTGTGCGTGTATTTTCAGAGTGTTGTTGAAAATGTTGTGAAACATGTAAAACAACATATGACAGCGGAAGTATAAAAACGCAGTGCAAAGGATTTTCAAAATTGTGTATAGTCTATAATAAGACTATACGAACCTCATGGTTAAAAACATCACTATAACAAGTAGTGAGATACACACGAATCTCTTACAAGATCCTAAAAGGTGTAGTGAAAAATCACACACCAAAACTCAATCTATTCAATCAAGTAACTAGTGATCTTATTCAACCTAAAACTCGATCTACTAAGACAAACACAATACTGATGGGAAATGTTGGGATACATTTGACCAGTACAAATAGGCATAGCATCGACCCTCACACTCCACTCACGGTTGTGTCTCGGATGCTACTCTCTTAAGTTTGGAGTAGAGCAAATGGGATTTCACTTTAACTCAAACTTTAATGTCGACCAATGCAGTCTATTTATAGACATTCGGACCAACTGCATTGTCCAATCCACTTGGTTTGGACAGCCTTGAAGATCTCCTCCACTATCTCCATGATCTTGGTGTAACCACCCATGATCTTTCTATTCTTACTCCATCAGTGCAACCGCTTGATAATATCCGAAATTGTCTTCAACCTGAAATGTAGGAAATATAGAAAAACACATCTAATAAAACGGAGTCAGTGTTAGGAGAAAGGACAAATTTAAGATGTCGTGCAGAATGTTGTCCAACATCTAGAAAAACATCCGTGCAACATCAACAAACTCACCCAATTTGGCCTTTCTACTACAACACACCTGATGTTAAAAACAACATCCGAACTTGTGTCAGGAAAAAAACAAATAATAGTCATTCAGAGAACAACTACTATTCGACCAAATCATAATTTAAAAACAAACAACCAACACAAGCACTAAGTACATCAGTAGTGTACTTAGGCCAAAATATCCAACATAAATTAAATGATAGAAACATAAACCTATCAACTAATTGTCCATTAACAGAGTTCATAAAGTTAAGAGCAGTAAATAAAAGATTGCAATACAGAAAGGAATTTTTATAGTGAAGTATAGGGAAGGACTGGGCCATTGGAATGGTTGTATCTCCATAATCTGCAAATGCTCCGCCATACATAAAAAACTCCCCATGTCTTGAATCTGTTTACCAGTTATCAGCTCCACATAGCTGATCAATGATAGTAACACTCTCTGGGGACATACTCTCCCTATTAGGAGTCTTCTTCAGCTCATCATCAGTGTCATCAGGGCTATCATCAACCGGTTCAGTTTCATCAGGTACAATTTGCTCAGCAGCAACATCATCATTTTGTTCACCATCAAGAACATTTTCCACAACTTCATTGACAGCTCTATTGACAGCATCATCTACCTCTCTATCATCAACATCAGCTTCATTATTCTGATCATCTTGTGCATCTGCACCATCATCATCAACAGCAACATCTTCAGCATCATCCTTCTCTCCTGCATGGCTAGATGGATGGTAAGTAGTAAATTATGCATATTTTTAATGGATTAGAGTGCAATTTATTGGGCTCGTATGTATTAAGATGACACGATTAATTACATATGTGTGTTTTGATGATATTATTCCACACTTGATCTATTCTTATAATTTTTGGTATATTTAGGTATTTTTGTGGAATATTATTTTGGAGTAGGAAGCCCATGCAAGAATTAAAGTTATTGGGCTGATTTTTAAGTTGCAAAAGCCCAAGTGATGAAGGTAGGATTTAGGCGTGCAGAATGTTGGAGACTTGGGTTGATTTGGTCAAAGAAGACGGTTATGGGGAGATTAATTTCAAGTGCTTATCAAGATTAGGAAGATTCATGCAAATCTTCGCATGAATATCTTATATAATATTGTTAGATATATGTTCTTGGAATTGGACGATGATTTCTCAATAATAATTAAAAGGGCTTCACTTATATAGAGGGAGAAGAGTACACGGCAATTTCTCAACCCATATTCTTGGCGCACGCAGCAACTCGGAGAAAGAAGATCGGGAAGATGCCAGCAATTTTATTTAGTTAGTAATTTTATTTCAATTCCAGGGATTTTTGAACTCGTATTTTAATGTCTATTAATTGATTTGAGACGCTTACAATATTTATCTCAGGATTATTTATTTCATCTATTTTAACTTTCAACATACTTGGATATTTAATTTGGATTGATCACCTAGGTTAGATTATTCTTGTATGTCTGTTAGTTCATAAATTTGTAATCCGTAATTGTTGCAGATTTATGACAATTGGTAGCAACTAGTATTTTGCTAGGGTGATTTAAATCGGGTTCTTTTGAATCGAGCTTGCGTATTCGGGAATTTGTTTGTCCTTTATCCTAGAGTTTAATGCTTTTGACTGGATTAAATTTAGATCGTATCTAGACTATTCAGTTAAAAAGAATAGTTGGAGAGCTTGTTTCAATTGAGTATAATTAAGGGATAAAAATGGTAGCCAGAGCTTGTTGACTACTGAGGGGCATTAATCATGTGGATAAATAGAGTAAACGTCGATATCCATTAACAACATTAAAGTCGAGGGATGAATGAACTGTGAATTGAAATGTCTTTTATTTATTGAATTTTTCTTAGTAGATTAATTGTTAGTTTCTTAATTTATTATTAGTAGTTTTAGAAATCCAATCCAAATTCCCCCTTTTTGTGTTACGTATTTGCCTTCATCAATTCATACAAATAGCATAATAATTATTCTATGTTCCCTGTGGATCGACCCCTTACTTGTCACTACTAGGAGTTAGTAGGGTAGAATAGGGTATTTATTTTTGTCGCACCTCGACGGTGAGGTCAAATTTTGGCGTCGTTGCCGGGGAACGGTGTGAATTGTTTGTGTTTTTTGTGTGTGATTTTTGGAGGTTGTGTTTTCTGTTTTTTTGTTGTCTTAGTTGTTGTTTTTTTCATCCTCGTAATCCCCCGTTTATTTAGGTATGTCATTTGCAATTTTACGCAATTTTGACACTTTGGGTTACTCGATGTCACCATTGCGATGAAAATATTTGCAAAATGACTTTTTTTTTTTTTTTTGTTCTATTTCACGTGTTTTCATATTTTTTTTTCAGGTGCCTCATTGGCTTAGTTATTCACAGTTATGGAGCAATTTTTCTTTGGGAACAATCAGAGAATTTGTTCAGGCTTACAATGTGCAACACCATATCATTCCACTACTGATTGTCCAATCTCATTTTCTCCACATGAGCCTTGTTATGATTCATATGCTAACACTTACAATTCAGGGTGGTGTGACTATCCTAATCTTCGGTATGAGAATTATCAGGGCACTTACTCTGGGGACGATCAATGGCAGCCATATCAAGTTCATGTACCTAGAGTTTTTGAGACTGATGATAATGGTTGGTGGAACAATGATGAAAAAAGAACCGAGCAATCAATGAAGGAAATGATCAAACTACTCGCTTCCAACAATCTACAACTTCATGAGAGTATGCAACAGATGAACCAGGCATTCAAGAACTTGGAGATGAAAGCGAGTCAACTTGTCACCATGGTCAATCGATTGCAGGCGCAAACCGATGGGAAATTGTCATCCCAACCAGAAATTAATCCCAAAAACTCGAATTTTGTCACAGTGAGTGGTGAAAGACAGTTGGAGAAAGTCAAGGAGTCTGTGTCTTCAACGAAAATCGAGGAGAATAAGGAACAAGTTTCTGGACAGATTGACACTGGGTTTCCCAGTGTGAAACAGTCTACAGAACTGACACTGGGATACCTAGTGTCAAGACTGCTGGAATGAAAGATGAGGTACTCTTCTCTCAATCAATTCCTATTATTCCTAATTCACTTTCATTCTCATGCAGGTTCCAAGAAGTAGTGAAAGAGGTCATCAAAGAATATTTGGCCGTTGACGTATTTCAGATGAGTGAGGTTTATGTACCTCTGTTTGAGCCGATGAAGCAAATTCTACTCGCCAACTATTGAAGCCAAACTGGGAAAGAAAAGATCTTGATGCGAGGAAGTACTGTTTGTCAATATAAATGGACATTTGATCGAAAGGATTACTTCACTCCTATCACATGAAAAATGGATGTTGGTCGTCGAGCTAAAAGATGTTAAGCAAAAGCGCTCTACGGGAGGCAACCGTATTTTTTTATTATTATCGTTTTTTCTTCTTTTACATCTTTTGGTTGTCTTCTTCGTTTATCTTTCTCAATTTTGTTGCAGGCTCTCTAGTGCTTGAAGTGATTGAGAATTGTGGATTAATAGCAGCTTCTACACTCTCCAATTTATCCGGTGATCTTCTTCCTTATCTTGTCTTTTCTTCCTTGTGCATATTTATTTTTTTTGTTGCTTGTGGACAAGCAACATATTAAGTGTGGGGGGAGAGACATTGATATATATTTTTGGTTGTGCATGGAGAAATTGAGTCAAAATGATGAGTCGAGCCTTTTTTTAAAGGATGTCATATTATTGTTTTGTGGTAATCTGTTGAGTTTCTGGTTAAATTTGCTTTGTTTGATGCATGCGGATATTGTGAGTGTCCGTTTGAGTTTATGATAGTAAATTGGTGAATTGATGAGTTATGGTCCTAAGTTGTGCTTTGATCCCTTGTAATTGAAGTAGTCTAATTAGATCACTTAGACAAATGATGCATTCGTGGTGTACCCCTTAAGGTTGAAAAAAAAAATTGATGTGGTTGGGAGAAAAAAGAGTTTAGTTGAAGAATTGTGTAACAAACAAAAAGCCGGTACAGTTGCCCATTTTTAGGGGCTCAAAAAAAGGAAAACAAAAAGGAAAGGAAAAAAAGAGAAAGGAAAAAAAATCGAGCTAAAACCTAACTATGGAGTGAAGTTGCGATTTTGCATTTGGAAAAAAAAAAGGGTGCTGAGACAGCTGCATGCTTTCGGGGGTTCAAACGTGTCAAAGTCGGATACAATTAGAGCTAAAACCCGACAAGTAGAGTGGTGCTGCAGACCTTAGAAAATAAATAAGGAGATAGGGGGTGCACTAGAATGTAGAGTTTGTTTGAGCTACCTATTTTAGATGAAGCGAATTGTAGAGGAGTCAAAGTATAGTAAAGGGCTTAACGAGTCAATAAGTTGAGGATCTATCGTAAATGATTTTGGGTACTTGAGTGAAAATCTTCAAAAGTTCACAATTTCTAATTGCATTGATCTTAGTCCGGAATTCCATGAATTGCTTCTTTGTTTTGGTATCACGTTTTGTGTGTAGAAAGGACCTGAACGAATTTCTTAGCTTCTCCATTGCTAATTTTTTTGTGTTGTTTTACTTGAGGGCAAGTAAAGATTTAAGTGTGGAAGTATTTGGTAAGTAGTAAATTATGCATATTTTTAATGGATTGGAGTGCAATTTATTGGACTCGTATGTATTAAGATGACACGATTAATTACATATGTGTGTTTTGATGATATTATTCCACACTTGATCTATTCTTGTAATTTTTGGTATATTTAGGTACTTTTGTGGAATATTATTTTGGAGTAGGAAGCCCATGCAAGAATTAAAGTTTTTGGGCTGATTTTTGAGTTGCAAAAGCCGAAGTGATGAAGGTAGGATTTAGGCGTGCAGAATGTATGTTGGAGACTTGGGTTGATTTGGTCAAAGAAGACGATTATGGGGAGATTAATTTCAAGTGCTTATCAAGATTAGGAAGATTCATGCAAATCTTCTCATGAATATCTTATATAATATTGTTAGATATATGTTCTTGGAATTGGACGATGATTTCCCAATAATAATTAAAAGGGCTTCACTTATATAGAGGGAGAAGAGTACACGGCAATTTCTCAACCCATATTCTGGGCGCACGCAGCAACTCGGAGAAAGAAGATCGGGAAGATGCCAGCAATTTAATTTAGTTAGTAATTTTATTTCAATTCCAGGGATTTTTAAACTCGTATTTTAATGTCTGTTAATTGATTTGAGACGCTTACAATATTTATCTCAGGATTATTTATTTCATCTATTTTAACTTTCAACATACTTGGATATTTAATTTGGATTGATCACCTAGGTTAGATTATTCTTGTACGTCTGTTAGTTCATAAATTTGTAATCCGTAATTGTTGCAGATTTATAATAATTGGTAGCAACTAGTATTTTGCTAGGGTGATTTAAATCGGGTTCTTTCGAATCGAGCTTGCGTATTCGGGAATTTGTTTGTTCTTTATCCTAGAGTTTAATGCTTTTGACTGGATTAAATTTAGATCGTATCTAGACTGTTCAGTTAAAAAGAATCGTTGGAGAGCTTGTTTCAATTGAGTATAATTAAGAGATAAAAACGGTAGCCAGAGCTTGTTGACTACTGAGGGGCATTAATCCTGTGGATAAATAGAGTAAACGTCGATGTTCATTAACAACATTAAAGTCGAGGGATGAATGAACTGTGAATTGAAATGCCTTTTATTTATTGAATTTTTCTTAGTAGCTTAATTGTTAGTTTCTTAATTATTATTAGTAGTTTTAGAAATCCAATCCAAATTCCCCTTTTTTGTGTTACGTATTTGCCTTCGTCAATTCATACAAATAGCATAATAATTATTCTACGTTCCCTGTGGATCGACCAATTACTTGCCACTACTACGAGTTAGTAGGATAGAATAGGGTATTTATTTTTGTCGCACCTCGACAGTGTGGTCAATGGACCAGCTCCATCATCACCATCATCATCAGGTGAACCTCCCTATGTTGGAGTAGAAAGCAGGTTTCTCCAGAAGGTTCTCTATATGATCAGAGCATCTATACTTTGCTGGATGAATTGAATTTGATCAGAAATGAATGAATTTGAAAAGTAACAGAAGGGATACCATCACATCTGGTTACTGTGTAGGGAATGTTGCCAACCGAATGGGCAACATTTTCGGTTTGCTGTTCATTATCTTTCAGAGGCAAATCAACTACCCGATTACCACCTTTCAGAACATGAGATATACCAAAATTAGGAACATAGCTGTTGATTCTCTCACCCATTGGTCTTTCAAACTCTAATATATCCAACATCTGACAAATCAGGCTTGGATATGGAAGAATGGTTCCTTCAGTGTGTTTACCAGCATATGACACAAGATTATCAAAGATAATCTGACCCATGTTGAATTTATTCAGGTGTACAATCTTGTACAACAAGAATGCTTGCTCTTTGGTTAACACAGTGGAATTTTTGGAAGGCAACTAGTTTGAAACCAACAATTTATGCATCACACAGTACAAAGAAGTCAGTTTTGCAGCAGAAAATTGAAGAGTTCATTCAGTATATCTCCCACCAGTTATCACAAATATTACTTCCCCAATATCTAATTCACCAGACTCATCCTCCATGTTTCTAGTCTTTAGAAAAATGTTAATTAGCCTAGGGGAAATAGTGACAACATTGTACCTGAATCTGACTTTCCCATAGTTTGCAGATTGCACATTTCCACAACTTTTCTTCAGATTAGCATAAAATTCGGCAATCCATGGCACATAATAAGGTTTGGCATATTGAAGAGCATGCAATAAAGACCTACTCTTAAGAAAACCTATTAGATTGTTAGCCTCAAAGTCAGGTATTTTTATGATCCTTTCATCAATAATCACCCTTTTTAGCATAGATCTAACAACAACAGATTTTCTATCATATTCAACCTTATCATCAGGGGTCAGAGTCAGATTCCAGTACCTCATAAAATAATTGATCCCATTCATAATCGGTTTGGTTTCCAGCAGGTACATCTTCGTCTTCTTCAGGATCTTCCTCAGGTTCCATCTAATCACTTTCCATATTTTCCTCAGAATCCTTTTGGGATTCTACTTTTTTCTCTGAATCAGATGATTCAGCAACATCAGCAGCAACATGCACAGGAGGATCATTTCTCCTCTTTGTTCTCCTTTCCTTATTGGCCATTAACTCCTTCATAGTAAGATCATCATCCGAATCTTTTGGTTCAGCAACATGCTCAACTGGGTCAGCCATTTCTTCATCAGAATCTTCAACAGCAATAGGGTCATCAGCACCACCATCTGTCCTTTTTGGTCGTTTTCCAGTATAATCAACCTTCTTTCCAAGATTTCTTTGAGACATTCTCCGTTTTTCCCATTTCCCAACACCTCTCTTGAGAGCAAGTTGCTTCTTTCTCAAGCGGATGTTCTTTAATTTCTCCCCCATTCCATCTGAATCAGAGGAATTAGAAGCTTTCATCTCAACATCTGCGGGTTGATATGGGTTAGGAGTTTCTTCAGCGGGTTCAGAAACAGGGTTTCTGAAGGAATTTCTGGAGCAGGTTCTTCGGCTAGGGGTTTAATAGAGAGATCAACAAAGTCATTAATGTTGATAAGTTTATTCCCAACAAAAACATCAGGAAGAATAGGAAGGTTTTTCTCTAGCATTTGCTCGATGATCAAGCGAATCAGCGATTTGGGAGTATCGGCGGGAAATTCGTATGGGATAGGTTTTTGTACGGAAGAAGAGGATGATCCACCAATATTAGTTGAATCATAATCTGTGTTTTGTGCGGCCATTTCTGCTAGTAAGTTCAGAGGGTTCGAGTTTTCATGAGAGGAAGGAGTGAAATGAGGGTTTTCTGCAGAGGAAGGGTTTAAGTGTTTGGATGAATGATCAGGGAAGTCCGAAGGGTTTGCATTATCAGCCATTCCACCCTTTTTTTATCTGTCTAATCAGATTAAAGCAAACATGGATGTATATTTAATCACCTTTTGAAAAGAGAACATCGTAGTAGCGAGCTCCGTGTCCCATAGTTACTCAGTGATTACACATCTAAGTTGTGCTTTATTTTTCAATGCATTTAAGAGATATATGTACAGGACTCTATATCTAAACCATGATTCAACAATAAGATCATAACACTATCATTTAAAGTTCAATCATAAGTAACAACAGATAAACACGTTATCAGAACCACAATGCTGCTTCAAATGTTGTGAAACATTTGTTACAACATCTAGAGTTTATGTTCAGATATAGCAAAGACCAAGAGATTTTCTAAGTGAAGAAAACCTCTCATTATCAAGGGCTTTTGTGAAAATATCAGCAAGTTGTTTTTCAGTAGAAATGTATTCTAACTTCACAATATCTTTCTCTACAAGATCTCTTATAAAGTGATGTCTTACACTAATATGCTTAGTCAAAGAATGTTGCACAGGATTCTTGGAAATATTGATAGCACTAGTATTATCAGAATAAACAGTCAAAATACCACTTTCCAACCCATAATCATCAAACATCTTTTTAAGCCAAAGTAGTTGAGTGCAGCAACTTCCAGCAGCAACATATTCAGACTCAGCTGTTGATTGTGAAACACAGTTCTGTTTCTTACTATGCCAGGAGATAATGTTGTTTCCCATGTAGAAACATCCTCCACTAGTACTTTTTCTGTCATCACAATCACCTGCCCAATCTGCATCACTATAGCCAACTAAAGAGCAATTAGTATCCTTTGAGTACCAGATACCTAGATCACATGTTCCAGCAACATATCTTATAATTCTTTTTACAGAATTTAGATGTGATTCCTTAGGATTAGCTTGATATCTAGCACAAAGACAGACATTATACATAATATCAGGCCTACTAGAAGTTAAGTACAAAAGACTTCCAATCATTGATCTATACAAAGTAGGATCAACATTTTTTCCAATCAAGTCTTTACTCAACTTTTGAGTTGAACCCATAGGGGTTTTCATAGTTTTAGCAGTTTCAAGACCAAACCTTTTTACCAAATTCTTATCATATTTGTTTTGAGAAAAGAAAATACCATCTTTAACTTGTTTGATTTGAAGACCTAAAAAGAAATTCAGTTCTCCAACCATGGGCATTTCAAAGGTACATGTCATTTCTTTAACAAAACTCTCAAGCATGTCATTACAAGTTGAACCAAATACAATATCATCAACATATATTTGAGCAACCATGATATCATTCTCAGAATTTTTAATGAACAAGGTTCTATCAGCTTCACCTCTCAAAAATCCAAATTCAAGTAAGAAATCAGTAAGTCTACCATACCAAGCTCTAGGTGCTTGTTTTAGACCATACATAGCTTTCTTTAACTTGTAAACATGATTAGGAAATTCCAGATTTTCAAAACCTTTAGGCTGTTCAACATAAGCTTCATCATCCAGAATACCATTTAAGAAGGCAGCTTTAACATCCATTTGATGCAAGTTAATGTTAACGAAACATGCAATAGCAAGAAGTAATCTAATAGATTCAATTCTAGCAACAGGAGCAAATGTTTCATCAAAGTCTATTCCTTCAATCTGAGTATATCCTTGAGCAACCAATCTAGCCTTATTTCTCACATTATTTTACCAGATTCATCAGTTTTATTCTTGAAAATTCACTTTGTTCCTATGACATTAATATCAGAATTAGGTCTAGGTACAAGTGTCCAAACATCATTTCTTTCAAACTGATTAAGCTCTTCATGCATAACATTTATCCAATTTTCATCATCAAGAGCTTCTTTCACATTTTTATGCTCAATTTCAGAATGATAACACTCAAAAGTTACCTGATTGCGTATGGATGACATGCAAACTGATCTTACAAGGTTATTGATATGAATACCCATTCTTCTTCTAGTTTGTACACCAGTGGTAGCTTCTCCAATGATCTGATCTGATGGATGACTTTTCATTATCTTTGTTGAGGGAACCAAATGTTTTGGATACTGTGAATCTTGTGACAGGTTTTCAGTATTTGAACTTTTGGGTAATGTTGCATCAGATGTTGAAGGAACATTCTAATTCTGATCAACATTTTTACTATCTTCAGTGTCATCAGTATTTCTAGATACTTCTATCAAATCTGATAGATTATCTTCAGCACTTTTACCTGCAAGACTTGCAAGTTCATAGAATATCCTAAGAAAAATCCTTTATCACTCTTGGAAAATCTGATAGACTTGCAAGTTCATAGAATATAGATTCTATATGCCTTTCTATTCTTAGAATATCCTAAGAAAAATCCTTTATCACTCTTGGAATCAAACTTCTGCAATTGATCTCTATCATTCAAAATGTAACAAACACAACCAAACACATGAAAGTATTTCAAATTTGGTTTCTTGTTATTCAGAATCTCATAGGGAGTATAATTACTACCAGAACGAATATAGACTCTATTCACAATGTGACAAGCAGTATTCAAAGCTTTAGCCCAGAATTTCTTAGAAAGCTCTTGCCATTTCTTACAAAGTTCTATTCTTTCTTTCAGCAATTCCATTTTGTTGAGGAGTTTTAGGTGAAGAAAACTCTTGCAAAATACCTTTCTTTTCACAAAAATTAGTAAACAAACTGTTTTCAAATTCTCTTCCATGATCAGACCTTATCCTACTGATCTTTAAACATAAAACAGTTTTAAACCTTTTGTAAAGAATTTTGAACTCAGAAAAGGTATCTGATTTTTCTTTTACAAAAATAACTCAAGTATATCTAGAAAAATCATCTACAAGAACATATGAATACCTCTTTCCACCTAAACTTTCAGTTTCCATGGACCCATTAGATCCATATGAATCAATTCACAACACCTGTTTGTTGTACATGCTGACAACATTTGATGTGTTGTCCTTACTTGCTTACCTTTCTGGCATGGTCCACAGATTTCTCCCTTTTCAAAGTTAAGATCAGGTAAACCAACAGCAGCACCTAGTCTATGCGATTTCTGAATACTTCTGTAATTAGCATGACCAAGTTTTTGATGCCACGGGAAAATATCATCTGCTTTAGCACTTTTACAAGCATGACTTGAACCAATTAAATAGTAATTATCAGCAGATCTTTTACCAATCATTAATCAATCATCATTTTTATCAAACACATAGCATGAATTCTTGTCAAATTTCACATGTAAATCATCATCACATAACTGACTAATACTAATCAGATTAGCAAGTAAACCTTTTACATGCAATACATTTTTCAACTTTGGAAATCCAGGAACATTCAAGGTTCCTTTACCAACAACTTTACCCTTTGAACCACCTTCATATGTAACACAACCACCATTACATGATGTATAATTAGATAAATAATTAAGTTGACCAGTCATGTGTCTAGAACAACCACTATCAAAGTACCAAGATCCAGGAACACATGTTTTCAGGGATGTGTACACAACATTGCATGACATGTTTTTATGAATCAACTTTTTAGTGTTGTTAACATGTTTTATAGGGTGTTCAATTTTTTCAGGTAAAAAAATTCCAGCTTTTAAGTCTCTTCTTAACTTAGAACAGTATGGACGAATATGACCTACTCCAGCACAATAAAAACAGACATACTCTTTAAACAAACTATCAGATTTCTTTTGTTTACCTTTCAAAGATTTAGGCAAAGAAGTTCCAGCTTTTACAAAAGAAATAGGTTCACAGGATAAAGGAGTATTTTCAGAAGTTTTCACAAAACCAAGTCCAGCATTATCAGATCTTTCAATCATTAATGCCTCATTCAATTCAGTAGTGCTTGCAGAAAACTTTTTAAAACTTAGAGTACTGCACTTAATTTCATCTTTCAAAGAAGAAATTTCCACATATTTTCTAGTTAAAAGAACTTCAAGCTTCAAAATATTTTCTTTCAAATCTGAATTTTCTAAAGATAAGGAACTCAACACCTATTTTTTGAGTTTCTAAATCTGTTTTAAACTTCAGGTATTCAGAGTCACAATCAGCAGATTTTGATGTTTCAGCATTTAGAATAGTTCCAATAAACAGTTAAACTCCGAATCATATTTACTGAATGTTATTTCAGATGTTGTGATAACATCTGAATCTGCTTCAGACCAATAATCATCGAGATCATCGTCAAATGTATCATCATAAACTATTCTAGCAGACATAGAACTTAGCTCACATTTACCAGAATTAGTTTCATCATCAGAATCATCACTTAAGGTAGCATTAAAGTTCATTTTCTTCCTAAGCATAGTATTAGCACATTCATTAGCATAGTGACCATATCCAGAACATGCATCACATTTAACCTTTTTTCTGTACTCAGGATCATATTTGAACTTGTTATCCTTACTGAATTGTCTAGGTTGATTGAAACTGAAAGACTGACTTGGAACAAACTTTTTATCAGAGGGAGAAGTATTTTGGTTAAACTTATCCTTTGATTGAAATTGACCATTTGGTCTTCTGAACTTTCCTTTTAGAAAAGATTTGAATTGCTTAGTGATTAGAGCAAATTGTTCAGAAACATTTTCATCACATAAATCAGAAACATCATCATCAGAATCAACTTCAGTCACATAAGGATGTTTACCAACATTATTAGAAGTTTCACCTCTAAAAGTAAGTACTTTCCTGTCTTTATCTTTCTCATCTGTATCATCATCTAACATATTTGAGTTAATCTCATAAGTTTTTAAAATACTTATCAACTCATTTTGACTCAATAAATCAGTGTTCTTAGCCTCTTCTATTGCACATATTTTTGCATCAAATCGTTTAGGAACAGTTCTAAGTATTTTATTAACTAACCGAGTGTTGGAAATTGGATCACCAAGTGAGTGTGACTCATTATCAATCTCACTTATCCTTTCATTGTATGATGAAATGTTCTCATCATCTTTTATTTTCAAGTTTTCAAACTTGGTTCCCAACATTCTGAGTCTAGTTCTTCGAACACTTTCTGATCCTTCACAATGTTTTTGCAATATATCCCATGCATCCTTAGAAGAAATACAATTAGATATCAATTTAAACATAGAAACATCAGTAGCAGTAAAAATTGCATTAAGGGCTTTAGAATTGAAATTGGTCGATGTGCATTCATCATTAGACCAATCAATCTCCCTTTTGACTTGTGATTCTCCATCAATATCACCCACTGTTTTTGGAGGATTCCAACCAGACAACACACTACACCATGCTCTCTCATCTATAGACTTAATATACATGCGCATTTTGGGTTTCTAGTAGGGATAATTTGATCCATCCAAAATTGGAGGTTTTAATGAAGGAGTTAGTGGATATTCCATTACAAAAACACACTTTAAACACATGAACTTTAACTTAGTGTATCAAGTTTATGGCTTTGGTTACTAAGTGAAAGTGTGTGTGCGTGTATTTTCAGATGTTGTTGAAAATGTTGTGAAACATGTAAAACAACATATGACAGCGGAAGTATAAAAATGTAGTGCAAAGGATTTCCAAAATTGTGTATAGTCTATAATAAGACTATACGAACCTCATGGTTAAAAACATCACTATAACAAGTAGTGAGATACACACGAATCTCTTATAAGATCCTAAAAGGTGTAGTGAAAAACCACACACCAAAACTCAATCTATTCAATCAAGTAACTAGTGATCTTATTCAACCTAAAACTCGATCTACTAAGACAAACACAATACTGATGGAAAATGTTGGGATACATTCGACCAGTACAAATAGGCATAGCATCGACCCTCACACTCCACTCACGGTTGTGTCTTGGATGCTACTCTCTTAAGTTTGGAGTAGAGCAAATGAAATTTCACTTTAACTCAAACTTGAATGTCGACCAATGTAGTCTATTTATAGACATTCGGACCAACTGCATTGTCCTATCCACTTGGTGTGGACATCCTTGAAGATCTCCTCCACTATCTCCATGATCTTGGTGTAACCACCCATGATCTTTCTATTCTTACTCCATCAGTGCAACCGCTTGACAATATCCGAAATTGTCTTCAACCTGCAATGTAGGAAACATAGAAAAACACATCTAATAAAACAAAGTCAGTGTTAGGAGAAAGGGCAAATTTAAGATGTTGTGCAGAATGTTGTCCAACATCTGGAACAACATCCGTGCAACATCAACACTAAGTTTGAGTCTTTTATTTTGTATGTTAAGAACATTTTATTTTGTATGTTAAGAACATTATGTCCAAAATGTAACAAATATAAACCATTCGATAAAGGAGCATTTCCATAGACATCACCATTAAGCTAAAAAATAACAATTATTGTTTGCAAAATGGAAGGAAAAACCCTCAATGTCTAATATCGGAATGAAATAATGTTGCGAGTAATAGAGAGAATGAAATGACAATCATTAAGTTCTCATCTAAAACCAAAAGGTATGTCTAACACATAAGTCCTCACACGTTTAGTAGCAACTCTTGCTCCACTTCCACATGTAAGAAGACTTCACCCGGCCTAACTGTCCTAGGACACATGAGCCCCTTCACATTCGTACAAATGTGTGAGCCACATTCGGTATCTAATACCCAACAGTTAGCGCTATTTGTGGACATGTCTATCTTAATAACAAACATACATGTTCTAGTGCCAGAAGCACCCAATGCCTTTCTTTTAGCAACCAGAACCTTACAGTCCTTATTACAGTGCCCTCTTCTGCTTACAGTAGAGACACACATTCTTGTTTACCCGCTCTTTCTTTTGAACTCCATCTTAGTGATAGTGAACTCAAAAGTCCTGAGCATGCCATGAAGTTCAGGCATGGTCGCATCAATCTTATTCATATTGTAGTTCACAATGAAGCTAGAATATGAATTCGGAAGCGGCTGGAGGATAGCATAAATGAAAACGTTGGTCCTTTAGCTCAATGCCTAAATTATCAAGTTTCTCAATTAGGCCTATCATCATTAGCACATGAGGTGAAATCTTCCTTTCTTTAGCTAACCGGCATCTGAACAGATCTCTCATCACTTCATAAATCTCAGAATGAGATTCAGAATCAAAGAGATCCTTCAGATGCTTGAGCATCTAGAAGGGACCCATTTTCTCATGTTGTATATGTATATCGGGAGTCATGTCGAGCAACATCACATACTGAGCCTGGGAAGCATCCTCTTGATGTTTCTTCTGAGCTACTACGTCAAACGTGGCTGCCTCAGGGAACCAGGTTCAGGGGTAACCTGGATTGGCGTGTCCAACACGTACTCAATCTTTTCTTTCCTTTGCACCAAACACATGTTTCGGTGCCAGTCCAGAAAAATTTGGCCTAGTCAATTGTTTGTTTCCAAAACACATCTCAATAACAATTCTACATTCCAACTAACCAAGAGAAATAAAATAAAACGGGAATTAAACACATAATTTCTATGATCAATATTCATCAATCAAAATAAATATGACCTTTCTTTTATATTTATTTTGTCTCCATTATTTTCACATATTCACCGACCTCATCGGATGAATACAAATTTATATCCAATATAAATTATAATGGACTAGAATCCACGTTCTTATTATTACAACATCTGCTTTGGTTGATTGTTGTAATAATAAAATTGGTAGGTCTCTAAACCAATTACAAAATTGCAACTCCTAGTTGATTGGGCCTAGCTCAATCGGATGTCACTTAACTTTCGTTTCCCTGCTTTGGCTGGTGAAACAAAGTCAAGTTGGTTTACAACCATCAACCGGCGACACTACGTGTCCCTATAAAGTCCCGTTAGATGTAGATTCGAGCAAAAGACTTTGGTCTTAAATACCCATTGGAACGAAATCTCCGATTTACTTCTAATTTTGATGGAAGACGTCTTATCAAATTAATGAGAAAATCATATTTTGGTTAGGAACGTTTTAAAGGCGGGGTATTAATTGCTTAATCGAGATCCATCATGCAATCTACGTCACATTTAAGCAATTATTGGGCGTCGTCTACCCAAACATGATTTACATGGACTAACTAATAAATGGGCGTCGTCTACCCAAGCATTTAATACGGTCCGACAGATACTGGGCGCCGCCCACCCAAACTCATAAAGGGTCCTTTAAAGTTGTTAAATAATTTAATCAAATAAATTAACTGAGTGGGAATTAATAAACATTAACAGTTTATCGAATAATATTTCAAAGTCAATTTAAGAAAATAAATTCAATAACAGTTAACATATAATTAATAAAATTTTATATTAATCCAATTAATATTCAATTTAGGTCCAACCTTTAAATTTTAATTTCAAAATTTAAAACTCATCAAAATTTAAATCAAATTAAATTTGTTTAATTATCGGGGGCTCAGGTGCAATTTTTAAAATTGCACGGGAGGGCCTGTCTCAAATAAAATTTGAAAAATAGCCCTCCCACATCATCACCCATCCAAAATAGATCCAATCCGTATAATTCGAGCAATTCCAAAATTTCCAAACCCCAAAACAATTTCCAGTTTCATCATTCAATAACAAGAATCAGGAACATCAATTTTGGGACATAGGAAATGTTGTACCATGAAATAATCTAATCCGGTGAAGTAACCAATTAGAGCGACTGTGATAGGAATTGGGAGGCCGCAGAGAGACTTCTTTCAAGCTGAGAAGGTCGAGGAGCGGTTTGGAAAGAGAATGGAGGTCGCAGGCGACCTTGGAGAAACCGCAGGTCGGAAGCGACCTCAGACGGATATTTATGGTAAAGATACGGATAATTGGGAGCTCGGATATCACGGGGTAAGCAAGACAAGTGTATCCAGATGTGGAAATTGCGGGATCGACCGAGAAAACCCTAGTTCTGGCGGCTGGAGCCTCTGAAAGCCCGTCGAAGGAAGCCCACGAAGATCTGCAACCTAATTTCTTGTTTATAAATATAACGCGTATCATTCATTGTAAAGGGACGAAAACCTTAGAATCCTAGGCAGAAAATAGATAATAAACACTCCTGGCTTGGGCGCCCCCAGACGTAGTCTTATTCAAAAGACGAACTGGGTAATCAAATCCGTGTGTTGGTCTTTATTGTTCGTCCTTAACCTCTTTTATCGTTTGTTACTCCGAACCGATATTTCGGTATCAAACATTGGTGTCATCTGTGTGAAGCATTTTATGTCGATTTGCTCAAAAATCCTCAGGAGACCCATCTTTTGTCAATGGCGATCAACCAAGGTAATGCTATCAGAAACGAGACAGACCACCGCAACGGTATCGAGGCCTCCATGAGTTCACAGCGCTCTCACCCCATCATCCCATAAGCCACCCCCGACTGGTGGAATCTCATCCAGACACCAAAGGACTCAAAGGCCGTGTTGGCCGTCCTCAACAAAAAATGTCTCGCTTACGATGGCGAGGACGAAAAGCCGCCGGTCAAGAAGGTGGCACACAATCCAGGAACTTCTAAGGGCAAAAACACCCTTGTCGAGAAAGGGCGCTCCACAAGGCAACTGGCGTATGATCCAGCGAAGCACGCCATCATTCGGAATCGCAGGCTCCTGGAAAGGCCAGCAGGATCGGGCAACGTGTTCGATCGACTTGGGGGTAAGAGGCCCAGAAAGCCCCGGTGGCTATCGAAGACGAGGCGCACTCTCAGCCCCGTCACAGCGACTAGGTGGAGTGGGATCTAGGTGGAGCGCACTCTCGGCAATTCACCAAGGTGATCCACGAGGGACCTACTCCCCCAAGAATCATCGCGACGTGAAAATTGACGCGCTGGCCAGGACGGTCCAGTGACTTCTCGAGCGGGTAGAGAATCAAAGTGGTTCGGCTGGAGCGGACCACAACCTCATCATCCCAGATTCTCCCCTTGGGACCACAGTCACTTTAGCTCCGACTCAACGAAAAATCAACACGGCGGCTCTAGATCGCTACAGTGGGAGCACGGACCCAAGGGTCCACGTGGCCAAGTACAACTCCTACATGGCCTCTATGGGTGCAACAGATGCCACTAAGTGCAGACTGTTTTCCCTAACCTTGAGCGACCAGGCCCACCAATGGTTCACTTCGTTGCCACCCTTCTCGGTGGAAACTTTCGAGCAACTCGCCAGGTTATTCCTGACCCACTTTACAGCCTTAGCACCGCGATCTATGACCAGACAGCGACTGATGAACACCCAACAGGCGGATAATGAGTCGGATATATCCTACATCGAAAGGATTGACAAACTCATACTTGAAGGGGACTCAATCGGGGATGAGGCCAAAGTACTAGGGGCCGTCTCCGGGCTCAAAAAAGGAACCAAGTTGTGGCGACGCATGACCACAAAATACCCAATCAGCTATAAGGACTTCCGGAGATGGGCTAGCGACCTCATCCATGCTTCAAAACTTCTGGAATCAAGACTTTTCGACGACAGAGAGGTCGCAGACTCAAAGAAAAGGTCCAAGAAAACTGGCGGTCATTACAAGGCGCCGGGCAACTTCAAACCTTTTGAAGAAAACATCCCAGTGAAGCTGATGGAAGTGCTAGGTATGACACCCGGACATGTCTACAACCGGATCTGCGATAGAGAGTTACTCCTCCGCCTAGGCCTATCAAGAACAAGGAAAATACAAACCCCAACAAATACTGCCACTTCCACGAACAAACTGGGCACTACACCAGCGAATGCAAGGACATTCTCCCCCAACTTTGGAGGCTATACGAGGACGGGTTATTGGATGAATTTGTCAAGCGGCCTTAGAAGAACTAGGATCACGCTCAGAGAGGTCGCCAGTAAGCAAACCCACCCCGACAGGCAGAACCGGCTCCAGGAAACGCCGGCCAGGGGGAACAGCCAGTACCGCCCATACCAGAAGGCGTGGGAGGTCGCATCATACACACCCTATCCCCACTCGGGATGGTCGGGGGACTTTTGGCGACCGGGTTCCAAAAGACGAATGAAGGCGGAGATCAGAGAAATAGAGAATGCCAGTAAAATGGTGTTACCGGTCTTCGCTGTAGGAGAAGAGACTAGCACAATCGAGTTCGGCGAGAAAGACAAGGTCGGGATAGTCTATCCTAATGTCGATCCCCTGGTGATTAAAGCCAATATCATGGGCACCACCGTATGTCGTTTGCTAGTAGATGGAGGAGCTTTCTGCAACATCCTTTTCAAGAGAACCCTGGACCAGCTCGGGGACTACAACGCATACATCACCCCATGCGACCATGTCATGAAAGGCTTTGGAGACGCAAACGCGAAGCCGACAGGAATGATTTGTCTAGCCGTGGAATTAGTCTCCACTTTGAATAAAGAAGTTAGGGCCACTAGGCTTTTAGATTTTCTAGTTGTCGACCTCCCGAGCTCCTACAATGGATTCATCGGGAGGCCATTTGAGCACGAATTCGAGGCTACGTCCTCAACTTTTTATTTATGTGTAAAGTTTCCCACCAAGAGTGGGCTGGTCGGCACCGTCAAAGGTGACCAAGTTGATGCAAGGGGTTGTTTGATTTATTCCTCATCTCGTTTAAATTCCGCACCAATATCTAGCAAATAAATACTTGTAATATATAGTGAAAAGCAAGGCGAAATTTAAAATAACAAGATGAACAAGAAAAGAAATCTCGATGACCTCGATCCAAGGAATGGGCCCGAACCGGAAGAATTTCTAGTCGAAGCAAAAATAGACGACCCGCGGCATAATACCCCAAGGGCCGTCCCGGGGGAAGACCTCGAGAAATTCATGTTGGGATTATACTGGAAAGTATGCTTTTACTTTGTATAATCAAAACTGAATTTCGGACTTATTTACTGAAATAAATAGTTTATCACTGATGCTTTAAATATCATCGAATGTTACATATATTTACTGCATAACTGTTCAATAAATAATACGTGTTACATTGTAGTTAATTTAGTGATACCAGATCACAGAAGATTAAATTAATAGTCCCTTGTAACCAAAAGTACACCATTCACGACCTAGATGGAAATGAACAATCCATCGTGAAAGGTTGAAGTGTAAGGCTCAGATTGACTTGTCTTGACCAAGAGATTACACTAGTGCATGACTGATGCACTGAATAGGACCTACAGGAGGACAAATTCTTCAAAACTGAACAAGGAAGAATTAGACCTCAGTGGTTCGTTATTTCTTAATCTTCGTCCCTTAAATAGGATCACGTGTGGTTGGTAACTATTGCTTTGACTTATCATGGGTAGAGAATCAACGAGATTCAATACTTTTTATCTTGGGCAATATTATTGGTCACATGTGATTGCTAAGATTTAATACGGAGAATCGTTTGCAAGTACGCTTGTTCGATTTGCCCCCTTGGGAGGTTCATAAGCTTTATCATACCAAATCTTGCAAGTGGAACTAGTTTCCGGTATGGATAGTAATGTTGAACCGTTCCTTAACCAAGGACAAAAGATATTAATTAATGGAAAGCTATTTCAGTGGCTTGAATTAATTAGTGGGCTAGATAATCTTAAACACGGGAAATAATAACCGGGAGCCATATTGACTGTAATATGGGTTAAGATGGATAGTGCAATATTAATAAAGTATTAATATTCTTTTTGCACGAAAGAAAAAAAAAGAGAAAATCGAAACCGAAAGAAATAACTCTCGCGGCCCAGAATTATGTAGTGGGATTAATTAATATTTATGGGCTTGAATAATATTGTGGCTCAATATTTATAATTCAAGATCCATTGGAAGGTCCAATCTTAATTCTCCTAAAGGCCCCCTAAGTAGCCCAACATAAAGTCCAATAACTGAAAAAGGTGTTTAAAAATAAAATAAATTTGTTGCTTATTTTTTCCTCATAATTTCGAAAATCATAAATAAAAGAGGGAGAAAGATTTTCTTTGAATTTTGTTATGGAATGAAGATATGTATTCTTGGAATACAAGATTATCTCATTAAATTTAAGAAATCTCCCACTTGGTTATTTATGGGGATATTTTTCGAAAATTTTGAATATAAAGGGCAAGAAAGATTTTCTTGATTTTCTTGAAAAGATATTATGAAAGATATGTATTTCTTGAAATACAAGAATATCTCATAAATTCAAGAAGATCCAAATCTTGGAATCTTGTTCCCTATATTTCGAAAATTCCATAACAAAGAGGAGTTGGGATTTTTTGTGGAATATTTTAATTATGGAGAAAAGAATATATGAGATATATTCAAGATTTCTTGGAGATCAAGAAAAAGATTTTCCCATATTATTTTATCCCAAATTTTCGACCACCACACCTCTATAAATAGGGGATGAGTGTTTCATTCCCAAGTACAATTCCATGTGCTGGAAAAATTAGTAAATCCACAAAGGTGGTGCAACAAAGTTTATTTTCCTTTTGTTAATTGTTCGCGAGCATCCTACCACCGGATTGTCGAGCAAGGATTAAGGGAATACTTGGGAAGGGTTTTTTTGGTGTGTCTAATCAACGAGGCCATTTTCATTCCAAGAGGTACGTTCACGTTAACTCGTAGTAATTCCGCATGCGTAGGATTTACGTGAATTGTTTATATGCATGATTTGTTGTTGAATTATTATTTGAATTAATATAGGATTGATTCATGCTAGTAATAATTATCATAATTAAATTTGTATTTAAATATTTATCCCGAATAGATCCGTGCAACTTATTCCCCAACAACTGGTATCAGAGCCTAGGTTTCGGGCTCTGAATTTTAAATTGTAATTTAATTCATTATCATTAAATTTGAAATTGGATAGTAGAATTGCTAGATCTTTTTTGCAGGTATTCAATTGTCATGGAATTTAATGTGTTTATTTATGCATGCATATAAATTATGGTTTTTAATTCGATTCGTTCGAATTCGTTTTACCTCGTGTGAAAATCCACGAGTAGATTAGGATTTGTTTGATTTGATCAATGTAATAGACTAGTCTAGATCTAGGTTTATTTATTTTTTGTAAATAAATTATAACCGGATTGGAAACGGAGGCGAAGACGAAGAATTAAAGGATAGATCCAGAACCATACGCGGACGACGTGCATCGCATTTAAATGTGCCAAAAGGAGGTACGCGTCGCGACACGACGTCGCCATCACAAGATGGGGCGACGCGCTAGGCGCCAAGGCGGGATCGGCTCGATGAAGGCGGCGCTAACGGGCGACGACGCCACGGGCGTCTTGAGGACCATCTTGTGGCGCAACAGGCGAACGGCGGTGAAGAAAAGGCGTCTTGGACGCTGGCGCCGCCGAGATCCGCGGAGAGGCGAGGTCGGGCAAGAACGTGGTTGGCTTGGATCTGCAAGATCGCCTCGCTGAGGCACGGGCGGGCGAACTCGCCGAGGCGTCTTGAAAGCCGCTGAGAAGCGACTTCGGCAAAATGGCGGCGGATCTTGGCGTCATCCCGGTTCTGAAGCTACTTGGCGTGGTGTTTTGAGACGGAGTTCTTTTCGAGACGATCGAGTGGGAGAAATTCAAGACGGCATTTCTTCAAAATCAAGCCAAGAAAAATCAAACCATGGCAATTGGATAATTTGTGCCCAATATGTTTATTTTTTCGCTTTGCTTGATTTATTATTGTGTTTTCTTGTGCTTTATTTAATTTGTTTAAATGTGTTTGCATGAGAGTTGCTCAATGAAAAATCTCACCTTCAAAAATTACTAAGTATGTTTAAATAATTAATTGACAATTTTATTCCGGATAATAAAATTGAATTAATTTTGACCTCCATGATTTATTTATTTGTGAATTCTTTTGGAGAAATTCCCCCCACGGGACGGTCAAAAGTTAGCTTTCAAATGAATGAATTCCAAATGGATGATTGTGAATTATTACTAGTGGCGATGATGACCCTCCCCACGAGGCTCGTTCAAAGTGAAATAATGATTCTGTATTTAATCATGGTTATTACTTAGGTATAAAATTGATATGCATATACTTCCCCGAAGTCCCTGTCAATTTTATATTGGTCAAGTGGGAGCCAACTATTAATCTGGATATTAAAGGTTTAATAATTGTTCTTGTTTGTAACCTGCTTGAATGTGTTTAAATAATGACCCACCCCACATGGCTTATTTAAACTATTTTGAGATGTTGGCTGATGCATGTTCATATTTTTTTGAGATTTTAATATGAAACATGTGATCGAACCTTGTGATATATTTATGCTTATGCATATTATTATTTATTTCAATTCAGCATGTCGTAACTTTTTAATCCACTGCTATTATACTTAAAGTCAATAGAATAAGTATGGAAACTATATTGATTGGAAACGAAAAAATTATAATTGTCCTAACTGCACAAAAGCACAAGTGGATTATTGACACACCAAAATCAGATGAGCCAACTGACGAGTCAAAAATGCGAGACTCATCAGATCACCTTGTGAGAGATGTCGTCGCTGAAATTGGTGGAGAGCAAACCCGTAAGGGATTACGTACTCAAACTTGATGGCCCATCTGAACAAACTTGAAGTTCTGAGTACAGATTATAATCTGGAGACTCAGATGAATTTGGTACTTCATTCTCTGCCCAAAAGTTTATGAGCAATTTTGCCTCGCAAGCTGATTTGTTGCAAGCTTTGGTCTCGGCAGAGATGTTGATAGGGCACCAAACTCAAGCTTTGATGGCAAGTGGTCCGTCTTCATCTTCTAGGCCAATGGATGGCAAGAAGAAGAAGGTGACCAAAGGCCATAAGCAATCAGACTCAACTGTTGCCAAGGGCAATGATAAGATGACGAATGCTGGTTGTGTCAAGGAAAATCCAAAGAGGAAGTGTTTAAGCTGCGGTGAAAGAGGACAATGGAGGTTTGCCTATTCCAACCCCAAAAGGGCCGGAAAGAAAGGTAATTCTCACGCACTAATTGTTGAAACTTGTTTAGCGGCGTATACTTCTCATTCGTGGGTAGTTGATACGAGATCCACTAATCATGTTTGCTTCACGGGTTCAAACTGATCCGACAACTTAGTGGCAGTGAGATCCTCATCACACTGGGCGATGCTACGAGAGTGGCAGCTGAAGCAGTGGGAGAAGTGCACCTGTCTTTTGAAGACAGAGTTCTAATTTTAAGAGATGTTCTTTATGTTCCCAGTTTTAGAAAGAATTCACTTTCAGTTTCTAAAATTCTGTTAATAGACACTTAGTTTCTTCTAATAAGAATGATATCATTTCTTAAAATGATGAGTGTATCTGTTATGGGACATTGATGGAAAATTTCTATACAATTAACTGTGCACACCACTCATGAAATGCATCCTATAACACATCAACTGTTTCCGATAAAAGAAAACGTGAACGAGACACTTCTATAGCATCTAAGATTGGGACATATTAATCCAAAGAGGATCCAAAGGTTGGTAGAAGCAGGTTCACTGGAGTCTCTCCAAGTTGAACCAATTCCAACCTGCGAATCATGTTTGGAGAGTAAAATGACCAAAAGGGCATTCGGAGCCAAGGGGAATAGAGCCAAAGAAGTGTTAGAAATCGTTCACACAGATGTATGTGGTCCAATGTCAACCAAAGCAAGGGGAGGTTATGAGTATTTTGTCACTTTTATTGATGACTACTCAAGGTACGGTTATATTTTCCTTATGAAGCATAAATCTGAGACCTTTGAGAAATTCAAAGAATTTAAGGCTCAAGCAGAGAATCATAAGGAAAAACGTATCAAGTCTCTATGATTCGATCGTGGAGGCGAATACCTCAGCGATGAGTTTTTGAACTACTTGTCTGATAAAGGGATTGCATCCCAACTAACTGCACCCGGAACCCCTCAACAAAACGGGGTTGCAGAGCGAAGAAACAGAACTCTTTTGGAAATTGTTAGATCTATGATGAGTTATGCGGATCTTCCCAAGTCGTTCTGGGTCATGCCTTGGAAACAACAGTCTACATTCTGAACTTGGTGCCATCCAAATTGGTTCCCAAAACTCCCAAAGAATTGTGGACCTGGCGCAAGCCCAGTTTGAGACACATGAAGATGGTCCGACCTACGTGTTGGACAAGGAAGCCGGTAAATTGGATCCTCAATCAGAATTAAGGTTGTTTGTGGGATACCCCGAGGGAACAAAAGGGTGTATGTTCTATGGTCCCGAAGATCAAAAGGTGGTAATAAGCACCCACTTTAGATTTTTGGAAGAAGACTATATGAACGAAAGAAGACCCAGAAGTGAGATTACCTTAAATGAGCTAAGGGGGCTAACCTCAGTGCCAACTGTACAAGATGACATACCAAACAACACACTTACACAACCAGAACCTCGTCGTAGTGGGAGGGTTGTGAAACAGCCCGAGAGATTCATGGGGATAGGAGAGTCCTCGGACTTGATCCCTAGTCAAGACAAATCAGACCCATGGACATATGACGAGGCAATCCAAGACAAGGATGCAGTTTCTTGGCAACAACAATGAAAGCCGAAATGGGTTCTATGGATCATAACAGAGTGTGGGAGCTAGTCGAACAACATAATGGGGTCAAACCCATTGATTGCAAGTGGGTGTACAAGAGAAAAAGAGGACCGGGCGGGAAGGTGGAAAACTTCAAGGCAAGACTTGTGGCGAAAGGTTATACTCAGAAAGAAGGAATCGATTATGAGGAAACTTTTTCGCCCGTAGTCATGCTCAATTCCATCCGAATTCTCTTATCGATTGCTGCGCATCTCGACTTTGAAATCTGGCAAATGGATGTCAAGACAGCTTTCCTTAACGGAAGTCTTGATGAAGAGATCTATATGCAACAACCCCAAGGCTTCATTGAAAAAGGCCAAGACCACCTAGTTTGTAAGCTCATGAAGTCCATTTACGGACTCAAACAGGCATTCAGAGCTTGGAACCAATGTTTTGATCATATTATAAAGTCTTATGGGTTTGATCAAAACGAGTTCGAAAGTTGTGTGTATAAAAAGCGTGTTGGAACTGCATTGGTATTCTTAGTACTATACGTAGATGACATTCTGATCATCGGGAACGATGTAAAGGTGTTATCAGACGTAAGGGCATGACTTTCAAAATAGTTTGATATGAAGGACTTAGGGGAAGCCGCACACATCCTTGGGATCAAGATCACTCGAGATCGCAAGAAAAGGATAATAGGTTTATCGCAAGCTTCATACATAGACACTGTCTTGAAACGATTCAGCATGCAGGATTCCAAGAAAGGCTTCGTACCTTTCAGACATGGAATCCATCCATCCATCCAAGAAAATGTGCCCTAAGATACAAAAGAAGATAGATGACATGAGAGGCATTCCATATGCTTCTGCTGTCGGAAGCCTTGAAAGAACATTGGACGATAGTTAAAAACATTTTGAAGTATCTAAAAAGAACTTGGGATAGAATGTTAATTTATCAATCAGATAGTCTAATCCCCATCGGCTACACGGACTAGGATTTCCAATCATACTTAGATTCCAGAAAATCTACCTCCGGTAGTGTGTTTTGCATGGGAGGGAGCCATGACATGGAGAAGCGTCAAGCAGAAATGCGTTGCAGATTCTACCATGGAAGCCGAATATGTAGTCTAACTTGCGAAAAATGAAAAAGAAGCGGTTTGGCTCAAGAACTTCCTAGTGGACTTGAATGTAGTTCCGAATTTTCCCAAAGAAATCATTGTTTATTGTGACAATGCTTGGGAAGCGATTGCAAATTCAAGGAACCAAGAGTCCACAAGGCCAAAGAAACACATTGAAAGGAAATACCATCTTATACGAGATATCGTTAAGAGAGGAGATATAAATTGGCAAAGATAGCGTCGAAGACAACCTAGCGATCCATTCACAAAGGGTGCGCCTCTGAATACATTCGAGACATGTGGAAGGAATGGGTGTCAAGACCGTTTGCCAAATCTGCTTGGAGTATAAGTGGGAGAAATTATTAGGTTAGTGTGTAGGTGACATTAGATGTCACGTAGAAGGAACTACTACGAGAGACATGTTGTAGTATACTTAAAAGGACATTTTGAGTATAAGTGGGAGATTGTTGGGATTATCTTTGGAAAGTATGTTTTTACTTTGTATAATCAAAACTCAATTTCGGACTTATTTATCAAATAAATAGTTTATCATTGATGCTTTAAATATCATCGAATGTTACATATATTTCTTTGCATAAGCTTTCAATAAATAGTACGTGTTACATTGTAGTTAATTTAGTGATACCGGATCACGAAAGATTAAATTAATAGGTCCCTTGTAACCAAAAAGTACACCATTCACGACCTAGATGGAAATGAACAATTCATCGTGAAAGGTTGAAGTGTAAGGCTCGATTGGGTTGTCTTGACCAGAGATTACACTAGTGCATGACCGATGCAATGAATAGGACCTCTGAGAGAACAAATTCTTGAGAATCGAACAAGGAAGAATTAGATCTCGATGGTTCGTTATTTCTTAATCTTAAGTCCCTTAAATATAATCACGTTTGGTTGGTAACTATTGCTTTGACTTATCATGGGCGGGCAGAGAATCAACGAGATTCAATACTTTTTATCTTGGGCAATATTATTGGTCACATGTGATTGCTAAGATTTAATACGGAGAATCGTGTGCAAGCAATCTTTTGTTCGATTTGCCCCCCTTGGGAGGTTCATAAGCTTTATCATACCAAATCTTGCAAGTGGAACTAGTTTCCGTATGGATAATAATGTTGAACCGTTCCTTAACCAAGGACAAAAGATATTAATTAATGGAAATCTATTTCAAAGGGCTTGAATTAATTAGTGGGCTAGAAAATCTTAAACACGGAAATAATAACACGGAGCCATATTGATATAATATGGGTTAAGATGGATAGTCAATATTAATTATGTAGTGGGATTAATTAATATTTATGGGCTTGAATAATATTGTGGCTCAATATTGATAATTCAAGATCAATTGGAAGGTCCAATCTTAATTCTCCTAAAGGCCCCCTAAGTAGCCCAACATAAAGTCTAATAACTGAAAAATGTGTTTAAAAATAAAATAAATTTGTTGCTTATTTTTTTTTTCCTCATAATTTAAAAATCATAAATAAAAAAGGAGAAAAAGATTTTCTTTGAATTTTGTTATGGAATGAAGATATGTATTCTTGGAATACAAGATTATCTCATTAAATTCAAGAAATCTCCCACTTGGTTATTTATGGGGATATTTTTCGAAAATTTTGAATATAAAGGGCAAGAAAGATTTTCTTGATTTTCTTGAAAATATATTATGAAAGATATGTATTTCTTGAAATACAAGAATATCTCATAAATTCAAGAAGATCCAAATCTTGGAATCTTGTTCCCTATATTTCGAAAATTCCATAACAAATAGGAGTTGGGATTTTTTGTGGAATATTTTAATTATGGAGAAAAGAATATATGAGATATATTCAAGATTTCTTGGAGATCAAGAAAAAGATTTTCCCATATTATTTTATCCCAAATTTTTTACCACCACACCTCTATAAATAGGGGATGAGTGTTTCATTCCCAAGTACAATTCCATGTGCTGGAAAAATTATTAAATCCACAAAGGTGGTGCAACAAAGTTTATTTTCCTTTTGTTAATTGTTCGCGAGCATCCTACCACCGGATTGTCGAGCAAGGATTAAGGGAATACTTGGGAAGGTTTTTTTTGGTGTGTCTAATCAACGAGGCCATTGCCATTCCAAGAGGTACGTTCATGTTAACTCGTAGTAATTCTGCATGCGTAGGATTTACGTGAACTATTTATATGCATGATTTGTTGTTGAATTATTATTTGAATTAATATAGGATTGATTCATGCTAGTAATAATTATCAGAATTAAATTTGTATTTAAATATTTATCCCGAATAGATCCGTGCAACTTATTCCCCAACAAGTCAAAGTAGACCCAGCCCGACCGGACCTTGAAGTAATCATAGGTTCAAAAATGTCGGACGACCTGAAGGGGAAAGTCATCGACTTTCTCAAAAAGAACCTAGATGTCTTCGCCTGGTCGCACAAGGACATGGTAGGAATTGACCCAGAAGTCGCATGTCACAAATTGTTCATAGACCCAGCTCGAAAGCCAATAGCCCAGAAGAGGCAAAAATTTGGCCCCGAGAAGTACGCAGCTTTAGCCGAGGAGGTGAAGAAAATGTTGGACAATAACTTGATCACATAGGCGGACCAGCCCCAATGGGTGGCTAATGCCATGTTGGTAAAAAAATAGAATGGAACTTGGCGGCTGTGCATCGACTTCACGGATCTCAACAGCGCTTGTCGGAAAGATTTCTTCCCAATGCCCCACATCGATCACCTGATAGACAACACGGAGGGCCACGAAATTATGTCCTTCATGGACGCTTTTGCAGGCTACCACCAAATAGCCATGTATGAACCAGACCGGCAACATACCTCGTTCTTGACAGAAAAGAACATCTATTGCTGGAAAAGGATGCCCTTCGGTTTAAAGAACGCAGGGGAAACATATCAAAGGCTGGTCAACCACATGTTTACCAACCTCATCGGAAAGTCGGTGGAAGTTTACGTGGATGACATAGTCATCAAGAGCGTGAAATCGGAGGACCACCTAACACATTTGGCCCTAACTTTGGATATCCTATGAAAATTCAACATGAGACTAAACCCCAAGAAATGCAATTTCGGGGTCGAGTCAGGGAAATTCTTGGGGCATCTGGTGAGTAAGCGGGGGATAGAGGCGAACCCCACCAAAGTCAAAGCCATATTGGACATGGGAGCACCTCGAAATGTAAAGGAAGTATAGAAACTCACTGGAGTCCTGGCCGCCTTGAACCGGTTCATCTCCCGAATTGGGGACAAATCCAAGCCACTGTTCGACACCATCCGAAAAAAGTCAAAAATTCGAATGGACACACCAGGAAGCTTTTGACAAAATCAAAGCCTACTTGGCGGATGTAAGTATTCTGTCGAAACCAATTTCGGGGGAAAAACTTTTCCTATACCTCGTGGCTTCCGAAAAAAGTGCAGTCCTCGTTCGAGTAGAAGACATGAATGAATTCCCAATTTACTTCGTCAGCCAGACACTGAACGAGACGGAGCAGCGATATCCGGCACTAGAAAAACTAGCATACACTCTAGTCATGAGCGTAAGGAAACTAAGGCCATACTTTTTCGACCATCAAGTCGAGGTCCTTACTTCCACACCCCTAAGGAACGTATTGCATCGACCAGACACGTCGGTCGATGCCTCAAATGGGCAATCGAGGTCGGACAATACGGAGTAACTTATGCACCTCGACCCGCCATCAAAGCCCAGACTTTAGCCGATTTCATCGTGGAACTCACTTTCTCATCAGGGGAAGAAGATTCAAACAACCCACCATGGGAAATGTACGTGGACAGGTCGGTGACCTCCCATAAATCGGGGGCCAGCTTGGTTTTAACAAGCCCATAAGGAACGTCTTTCCAGAATGCCATCACCTTCGATTTTCCCGCAACCAACAATGAGGCCGAATACGAAGCACTCATTAGCGGCCTAGAAATGTCGACGGCCATGGGTGTCAAAAGATTACAAGTCCACACAGACTCCCAACTCGTAGCCTACCAGGTATCGGGAGAATACAAGGCACGGGACGACATGAAGGCGGCCTACCAAGATATCATAAAGATATTGTGCAAAAAATTTGAACAAGTTCATGTCAAATTGATCCCGAGAGAATAGAACTCGCGAGCCGATGCCTTAGCACGGGTGGCAATTTCCGAGGGACCACCAGAAATGAAGGATGTCACCATCACGACATTATCCCACCCATCCACCGCACACGCAAAAGTCGCGAACGTGGAAACCCCAACATTGAACTGGATGACACCCATCATTGATTACTTAACGACAGGTCTCTTGCCGAATGATAGGATCCAAGCTCGGCAACTACAATTACGAGCGGCAAGATACACAATGATCCAAAACGAGCTATACAAGCGTGGTTTCAGCATTCCCCTACTCCGTTGCATCACACCAGAGCAAGGGCAAATGATCTTACGTGAAATACACGAAGAGGCATGCGGTAACCACACTGGGGGTGAATCGCTGGGCCACAAGTCCACAAGACAAGGATACTTTTGGCCCACACTAAGGGCCGACGCCATCATCTTTGCTCGAAAATGTCATAAGTGCCAAATCTACGCTCCTTCCATCAAAAGTGCTCCAGAGGAGCACGCAAGCATCCTCAGCCCTTGGCCATTCGCAAAGTGGGGGATAGATATCATTGGACCACTCCCAACAGCTCCGGGTTCGGTCAAATACACCCTAGTGGCGGTAGATTACTTTACAAAATGGGCCGAAGCTAAAGCAATTGCGACCATAGATCAGAATCAAGTCATCAAGTTCATATGGCGGAATATCATCTGCAAATTTGGTTTACCACAAGCAGTCAGATCAGATAATGTTAAACAGTTCGACGGCCTCAAACTCAAGGCGTTCTTCAAGAAGTGGAAAATCACAAAACTCTTTTCAACTCCGTCCATCCACAGTCGAACGGCCAGGTCGAGGCTGTGAACAAGATCATTAAACAC
The DNA here is from genome assembly GCA_037126765.1 of Stenogyne calaminthoides. Taxonomy (NCBI): domain Eukaryota; kingdom Viridiplantae; phylum Streptophyta; class Magnoliopsida; order Lamiales; family Lamiaceae; genus Stenogyne; species Stenogyne calaminthoides. The sequence continues at coordinate 16,960,471 of JBBCBC010000031.1, read as the reverse complement.
ACTCTCATGGCCAAGATTGAGGTGGGCAAGGGAAAATGGGCTAACGAGCTCCCGGATGTTTTGTGGGCCTAAAGAACGACCTGTAGAAATTCAACAGGAGAAACCCCTTACTCACTGGCCTTCGAGACCGTGGCGGTCGTACCCGTGGAAGTCGACTTCCCCAATCTTCGCACGAGTCAAGTCGCCTTCGACCAAAATGAGGAAGCATTGGCCCGAAACCTCGACTTGCTCGAAGAAAGGCGACTGGAAGCCAACATGAGAAATGCGAGGTACAAGTAGAGGTCGGAGAAGTACTATAACTCCAAAGTACAACTGCGACACTTCAAAGAAGAAGACTTGGTACTTAAGAAGATACTCGGCAAGTCGAAAGGAGCCCTCGGACCAAACTGGGAAGGTTCGTTCAAAATCTCTAAAGTCCTGCCAAATGGAGCCTACGAGCTCGAAAGGCCAGATGGCCTCAAGGCCCAGTACCCATGGAACGCGACACATTTGAGAAAATTTTATCAATAGGTTGACATCTGTGTAATCAGCTACTTATAACTACTTATGAATAATAACTTTCTTTCTTCATTTCAAAATTCATGTGTAAAACCCAAAGGGATTATGTAAAGCAAACATAAATGACCCGAGGTACGACTTTCGACATACTGGAGGAAGGATCGACATCCCTTGAGGGGTGACCTTCCCTGACTTTATAAGACGATTAAACTAGGTCCAACATAAAGTCGCGATAACAATAAGACGACAAGGACTAAGAAAACATTAAGTCGCATAAGAAAATCAAGTCGACACGATAAAGGGATAAAGAAAAAAAGAAATTTCATTAATATTGGCAGTGGCCCGAAGGCGAGTACATAAAAACAGGCCCGGAGGCCGATACATTGAAAAAAAAAAAAAGTAGTAAAAAAAACAAGTCGAAGCGCCGCCTTCCCTCAAGACCCCACGGGGGCGCCGCTCGTCCAGAGTTCCCTCTCGTGACCTCCAACAGATGAGTCCCTAGAATTGACTCGGACCCCAGCTGGGCACCCTCCAAATCAGGGGTCGAGCGCACAATCTGGCTGGGATTAGCGAAAAATGAGAGGTCGACGCCCATGTCCTCCAAATCTTTTATCTCTAGAAGGACGGTGGGGGTAGGAGGATAGTCGCGGACATAATCTAACAACTCAGCGACAAAGGGGGAGAGATCACCAGTAGGATTTTCCCGATGGAAGACCCGGATGGCCCCAACAAGGCCATCACATACGCAAATTTGGCATTAAGCTCCTCGGTGTTCTTGAAGTCGCTCTCCTTGGCAACCAACACTCTCCCCGCATCAGCTAACTCGCCCTCCAGCTGGGCTACACTCGCCTTCTCGGACCTCAATTTTCCTTCGACCTCTGCCATACGCCCCTCAACCACGGAAATCCGCTGGGTCAGGTCAGAGTTAGAGGCCTCCAGCTTCTTCTAGGCATCGGCCGCGGAAAGCAGCATTTTGGCCTGGTCGGCAACCCTCGCCTGGGCCTTCTTCAACTCCTCCAGCTCCGCCTCCAATTACGCGCTGGTCTTCTCCAGGTAGAAGACCACCTTCTGAGAATGGGCAAGGGCCGAATACAAGTTGTCCATCACTTTCTGCCGATGAGCGTTGCAGTGGTCCGATTGCGTCCATCCCCGGGTCAGATTCTGCAGACCCCTCTGGAGATAGGCGGGCCAACTTTCGGGGACCCCAGCAGGGATGACATGGCTGGACCTCAGAAAGCTCAAGGCCTCGGGGCCAAATTTATGCGGGGTGAGCTCCAGGCTGCAAAAGAAATTTGGAAGTCGATTAAGCAGAGAAAGAATGGAAAAGAATTTGCTAAGTCAGGAACTTACTCGTTGACGCGGTCGACATCCCAACCCAACCAAGAATCGTCCTCCGGATGATGATCCCCTCGGGGAGCAGAGGCGGGCTACGAGGACGAGCGGGGCTGCGATCTTCCGGTACCCTGACTGGTCTCGTCCCTTGCTTTCTTCCGAGCAGGCTCGGAAGCGGCTCTTTCGACTTCCTCTTGCCTTTGTCAATGGCAGAGGGACCGGAGGGGATCGAGCTCGCTGGAGGGGCTGGAGGGACATCGGCAGCCACCACATGCTTCATCTGGCTCAGAACCGACTTCTTTCTGGAGGCCATGATGGCTACGGAGGGCTGACGGTGTTAGACAGGGATGTCGGGATCTGCACACAAAAATTTTAACCACAGAAATTCCATATAAGGAAAAGTCGAAAGGGTAAAAATAGGTACTCACAAGGGATATTCAGGTGGCGTGGGTAGGTGTAAAGCCCGACCTTCAACTGATCGAGCTCTGAGTTGAGGGCGTTGACATCGCAAAGACTCGGGGCAGTATCGCGGACGATCTTAAAAGCCTCTTGGAAGTCCCAGTAGAGGTCGGCGGTCGAGGGCATAAATACTGCAAAAGAAAAGGAGAATTAGATTAGTACGACCTTGGAAGTATAAAAAGGAAAGTATACCGTGTTCGACTCGGCGAGCGTAATCCATGGGAACCCGAATTGGCAGGGTGCTCGAAGGGTCCGCTGATTCCCAGGCGCCCCCGATAAACCACCACTTCCGATGCCAATCGACGACCTTGGTCGATATCCCGCTTACGAGCTCCCGGCCCTTGCGAAGTCGTACGACATTGTAGCTGCCGGCTTGAAAGATCAGCGACATCACATAAGCGATCTCGCCAGGAGTCGGCATCCGGTTCAACCCAGCCAATCCCAGAACGGTCATTGAAGAGATTATGTAGCTCCAACCGTTTGGAGTAATCTGGGTGAGGCTTTGATTCCAAGCCGCCAACAGGTGGGAAATCGCCGGATGAAGGGGAAAACGAATACCCGCCTCCATTGTATGCTCATTAACCACAATCATCCCTAGAGGTGGCTGATCAGCACTCTCGTCGGAGGTCGACCCATAAAAATGCACGTCTCGAGGAACTTTATACAGACGGTGGAGGGAGCGCACGTGTCTGTCGGATAAAACTGACTTGTATTTCGGAAGGTCGGAGGCCATATACTCAGAACGAACCGACCTCCTGTATGCACGCTCAGGTCGCTTATATGGGGCCTCTGTCGAGTAAGAGTGATAGTCGAAAGCCCACTCGTAAGCCCCATAATCACGAGTTGGAGCTGAGGTGCCGGCGGTTTGTTCTCATTCTGGTGAAAGATGCCAAAGTCCAGTGGAGGGAGATGAGTGATGTCCCCCAGTTCTTGCAAGAATCGCTCATCAACATCTTCTGTGTCCCGGACAATACGCCGGATACCAGCAGATGAGGACCCACCTTCGTGGCCGGCGGCGGAGCTAGGGCCGGCCTGTTGCCGGAGGTGAACTATCACTACATTGTCTTCCTCTGAGGATGAAGCAACCAGAGGGCGAGAAGCAATCGGTGTCGAAGGTTCAGAAGACATTAAAGAGAACTGGAATGTGAAGATTACCTGGGTGTTCTCGTCGAAAACTCGGAGTTTGGCCGGAGATGGAGTGCTTGGATCCAGAGAAGGGTTTGAGCTGCGCGAGAAGGGAGAAATGGTAACAAGTATGAAGCCCTAGCCCTATTTATAGAAGGAGGCGGGGGCCAAAGTGCAATAAAGACATAAGTTGGACCCCTCTCGAAGAAGCAAAGTCGCGCAGGTCGCGCGTAATCTGCACCGCATTCACCGATTGGAGAGGCTTGCGGCGCATGACCTCATCTACCTACAACATCATCATGGCGAATCCATCAAATCTCGCACGGATCGACGCAAAAGTCAACCTTTCCGAGGTTAAACAGGCATCTCAGGAACATTTTCCGAGGTCGACCCGCCACAGGTCGATCAAATTATGAAGTAAAGCCTAGGTCTCGATGCAGGCACGTAACCTCGACTTGAGGGGCAATTGTTGTACCATGAAATAATCCAACCCGGTGAAGCAACCAATTAGAGTGACTGTGATATGAATCGGAAGGCCGCAGAGCAACTTCTTTCGAGCTGAGAAGGTCGAGGAGCGGTTTGGAAAGAGAATGGAGGTCGCGGGCGACCTTGGAGAAACTGCAGGTCGGAAGTGACCTATGACGGATATTTATGGTAAAGATACGGATAATTGGGAGCGCGGATATCGTGGGGTAAGCAAGGCAAGTGTATCTAGACGCGGAAATCGCGGGATCGACCGAGGAAACCCTAGTTCTGGTGGCTGGAGCCTCTGAAAGCCTTCGAAGGAATCCCACAAAGATCTGTAACCTAATTTCTTGTTTATAAATATAACGTGTATCATTCATTGTAAAGGGACGAAAAATTTTAGAATCCTAGGCAGAAAATAGATAATAAACACTCCTAGCTTGGGCGCCCCCAGACGTAGTCTTATTCAAAAGACGAACTGGGTAATCAAATCCGTGCGTTGTTCTTTATTGTTCGTCATTAACCTCTTTTATTGTTTGTTACTCCGAACCGATATTTCGGTATCAAACAAGAAATCAATGAAACAACAGGGATGAGATATTAGAAACGAGACCGGTCTGAAACCATAACGAACGTCGCTCAAGACGATGCCAATGGAACAACCAGGTTATCGCAACGGACGCATCAAACCAAAACCAGCGGGCTGTCGACGTGGAGCCTCGAGCGCGGGCAATTTCACTGCGTCGCCCTAGGCCGACCGATGCATCGCAGCCGCCGCTCGGCTTCGCGCATTTGAAGAATCGCTCCAAGCGATTGAAATTAAAGAACGAACGTCGCCGCCGCCTCAATCTGGGAGTGAAGACGACGCATCGAAGATGACGATGGTAGACCGCCTTTGCTTCTAGAATCGAATCAGTCGAAGACTTGCAGCGGGGAGTGACGAATCGCGCACGGGATGGGCAAGACGAGGTCGCGCTGTCATCCCGCTAAAGTGAGCGGGTCCGCACGGTCATTCCCCATTAACGAGCCATGGGTCTCCGCCCTCTAGCCGAGCGGCGCTTATAAAGGGGAGACGATTTGGGGTTTCAAAAACTCTAAATTTGGGGACGATGAGGAAGGAATACAAGTGGGTGGTTTTAACAAACCATCTACTTTATCAAACAAAACAAAAACCACTCGGCCCCAATAATCTAAACAATTAATCCGGTGCGATTGACGTCAAACTCAACCGCACCAATATACTAAAAAAATCTTTTAATACAAAACTCAATTTAACAATTAAATTACGAGCCTGATGCTCTAATACCACTGCTGGAATTTAGAGGCACGTAAACAGGTAATACATGCGCAGCGGAAATAAAGAGTTCACCAATAACGAACAATAAATTGCATAAACAATTACAATAATCATAACAAGAAATCTTACAATAACTCAAGAGCAGATTTCTCAACTACGGTATCCACGTAATCCCCAATCACGAACTTGCACGGATTTGCCAGCGTTGAATCCCGATATGAATTTGCTAGGAAAATTCTAACTCTAGATCTTATGGAGAGAATAATGAATTAAGTGAGATCTTACTACACTCTCTAAGAGTATGATGCAGATCGCACATCAATCTCAATTGCATTATCAATATCCCATTCTTGATGATCCTTGATCGGGACCATTTGAGAATCATGCTTAATTCATCTGAGTTCTCACAACCTCAATGACAGCAATGACTCATGGGAACACTTGTATGAATAAATGCAAACAATCAAACATAATATTCAAACAAGTGTATTGCCATACATTAATATTAAATGAACTATAATATTAAATCAAACTGAATATCATCGAGTATTATGTCCTTACAATATATTGTCTCTAGGACACTAACACTAACACATACACCCTTTTGTTCCCTCGTGATACCCTATGAACAGCCTTAATTCTGAAAGTGGGTCCAACTTACCGGCTTCCTTATCCAACACGTAAGTCAGACAACCCCAAATTCTCATGTGTCTTACACTGGGCTTTTGCCCGGTCCACAGTTCCTTTGGGATTTTAGGAACCAATTCCGATGGTACCATGTTTAGAATGTAAGTCGTTGTTTCCAAAGTGTGTCCCAAAAACGACTTGGGAAGATCCGAATAACTCATCATTGATCTGAACATTTGTAAAAGAGTTCTATTTCTTCGTTCTGCTACCCAGTTTTGTTGAGGGATTCCGGGAGCAGTTAACTGGGATACAATCCCTTCGTTTGATAAGTAGTTCAGAAAATCATCGCTGAGGTATTCACCTCCACGATCAGATCGTAGAAACTTGATACTCTTTTCTGTATGTTTTTCTACTTCAGCCTTAAATGCTTTGAACTTATCAAAGATTTCGGACTTATGCTTCATGAGGAAAATGTATCCATAACTTGAGTAATCATCAATAAACGTAACGAAATACTCATAACCTCCCCTTGCTTTGATTGACATAGGACCACATACGTCAGTATGAATGATTTCTAACACTTCAGTGGCTCTATTTCTGTTGGCTCCAAATGCCCTCTTGGTCATCTTACCCTCTAAACAAGATTCGCAAGGTGGAAATAGTTCAACACAGAGAGACTCCAATGATCCGTCTTGTACCAACCTTTGAATCCTTTTTAGATTAATATGACCTAATCTTAGATGGCACATAAGTGTTTCATTCATGTCTGAAGAACACTTTCTTTTATGTCTGAAGAACGCTTTCTTTTATGTAAAACAGTCGATGTGTTATAGGATGCATTTTGTGAGTGGTGTGAACAGTTAATAGTGTAGAGATTGTTCGACAACGTTCCATGACAGATAAACAGATCATTTTGAAAAATAGTAACGCGTTTAGAAAAATAAACTGATGTTTTTATCCACAATAAAAAGTTTATAAACTGAAATAAGATTCTTTCTAAAACTAGGAACGTAAAGAACATCTCTCAAAACTAAAACTCTATCTTCAAAAGATAGCTTCACTTCTCCCACTGCTTCAGCTGTCACTCTCGTAGCATCGCCCAGTGTGATGAGGATCTCACTCCCACTTAGTTGCCGGGTTAGCTGGAACCCCTATAAAGTGAAACAAAAAAGATAAGTGGCTCATGTATCCACTACCCGCGAATGGGAAGCATACGCAACACTTGATCTGTCTTGGTCCTGACCTTTTGTATTTTCCTTATTCTTACCCTCCATTGGTTTAAAAAGAGTAGAAGAGCGGTTTATCACCAAGTACTGATTCTTGTGCTCCATTATCTTCTCAGCCGAATTTAGAGCTTGCATTAGTTCATGCAAAGTGTACTCCTGATCGCTCATCGGGTAGTTCAGATAAAAATTATCAAAGCTCTTCGGTAGAGAATGGAGAATGAACTCGATTTTAGTTTCGAGATCACATTTTTCACTAAGAATCTCAAGTTTATTAAAATAAGCCAATATTTTGAGAACGTACTCCCTTACGGGCGTTCCCTCCACTATCTTTAGCATGACCATGTCTTGCTTGGTGTTCTTCTTAGTCGTATGGGTCGGATGTGATCTCTTTAAGAGATTGCATATTGTCTACAACAGTTTCAATGTCTTGATGAAGATGCCTTAACAAATTTGACAGTGAAATCAGAATGATGCTTTTAACCAATTCATTGGACTGATCCCATTCATTATACCCCCTCTTATCCATTTTGTCGGTATTCTCAGCAGGTTTTTCGGGTTTCGGGACATAGAGAAACCCAATTATGATGTTGTGCAGTTAGGACAATTGATAAATTTTGATTCCAATCGACATAGTTTTCACCAGTCAATTGATGATCTTTAAGTATATTAAACAGTGAATTAAAAGGTTGCGACATGCTGAACTAAAAATAAACATACATTTTTGTGTTAATATCTGGATTAAGCACAAAATTTATCACTTAATTCGATCACATGTAACATATCAAAATCTCAAAAGGTCCAAAATATTTCTTTTATGTCGATGGTGCCGCGACCTGGTGAGGGGGTGTTGAGCTTGGTAAGCGCGATGTTGTCCATGTTTGCAGCTCCCTCCGAGGTGGCCAAACAGGCCAAAGTATCTGCCTGTGTGTTATCTGTTCGCGGTATTAACTCTATTTGCACTTCTTTGAATTTTTCAACGAGGCTCTTTGCTATCTGTTGTTACCTCACCATCTGTTCGCCCCATGCTTCATTCTCTCCCGACATCTGCCACACAACCAGCTAAAAATCGCTGTAGATTTTCAACTTTCGTACCCCAATGGCCATTACCATTTCCAGGTTGTTTATCAAGGCCTCATACTCTGCTTCATTGTTGGTGGTGTGAAAATCAAAACTTACAGCCGTTGTAAAGGATTGTTGTTCGGGACTGATTAGGACCACTCTAGCCCCCGCTCGGGTGCTTGTCGAGGAGCCGTCGACGTGCAGCATCCAAGGAATATCGACGGCCTCCAATGTCTTTTCTGGAAAAGTGAGTTCGGTAAGGAAATTGGCAAGGACCTGAGCTTTGATCGCAGTTCGAGGTGCGAAAGTGATTCCGAACTGACCTAATTCGATGGACCACTTCAACAATCGCCCGGCTGTATCAGGTCTGTGCAAAACTTGTCTCAGTGGCAAAACTTGTCTCAGTGGCATAGTAGTTAGGACTTTTATCTGGTGATCAAAAAAATATTATCGTAACTTTCAGACACTCATGACCAAGGCATAGGCGAGCTTCTCGAGTGGTGGATACTTGAGTTCAGCATCATTCAAGGTTTGACTGACGAAGTATATGTACTGACCTTCTGCTCTGACCAATACTGCGCTGAGAGCGGACTCTGAGGCCACCAGGTATAAGAAAAGTTTCTAGCCGGGGATGGGTTTTGCTAAGATTTGGGGGTCGAAGAGGTATACTTTGAGCTTCAGAAATGCGGCTTGGCATTGCGGGGTCCATGAGAATTTTTCCTTTATCATGGCTTCAAAGAAAGGCTTGCACTTATCCCCCATTCTAGATACGAATCTATTTAGAGATGCGAGACAACCGGTTAGCCTTTGAACTTCATTTACATTGCGAGGTGGTTTCATGTCCATGATGGTTTTGATCTTTTGTGGGATTAGCCTCGATACCTCGCTGACTGATGATATGGCCCAGGAATTTTCCTGACCCAACTCCGAAATTGCACTTCTTGGGGTTTAGACGCATGTTGTATTTCCTTAGGATGTCGAAAGTCTGGGAGAGGTGGCCTAGATGTTCCTCCTTCTTTTTGCTTTTTACCATGATATCATCAATATATACCTCCATGGTTTTTCCTATTTCATCGGCGAACATATGGTTTACCAAGCGTTGGTAGGTCGCTCCCGCGTTCTTCAGACCAAACGGCATTCTTTTCCAATAGTACACATTTTTCTCTGTCATAAAAGATGTGTGTTGTTGGTCATTTTTGTCCGTGGCGATCTGATGATATCCGGCAAATGCGTCCGTGAAAGTCATCATCTCATGCCCAGCAGTGTTGTCCACAAGGTGATCGATGTGAGGCATTGGAAAATAATCTTTCGGGCACGCTTCATTGAGGTCGGTGAAGTCGATACAAATACGCCAGGAGTTGTTCGCTTTTTTCACTAACACTGCGTTAGCCACCCATTACTGATGGTCTTCTTGCTCAATCAGTTTGTTGTCTAGAAGTTTCTTTACTTCCTCGGCCAAGGCTGTGTACTTTTTAGAGCCGAACTTTCTTCTTTTCTGGGACACTGGCTTCCTTGTCGGGTCGATGTTTAGTTTGTGGCACGCGATCTCGGGATTGATGCCGATCATGTCTTCATGTGACCATGCGAACACATCCAAATTCTGTTTGAGGAATTCTATCAGTTGAGTTCGCAGATCGCCGGGTATTTGCATTCCGATAGTTACACTTAATTCTGGTTGATCGAGGTCGACTGGGATTGTCTCGAGCTCTTCGATATGAGTCGCTCGTTGATCATTTCTTTCCGTTCTTGGATTGAGGCTGGATTCTCGTTGCTCGGAATCGATCTCCATTGGCTCAAAACTGAGGCGAGGTTCTAAATCTGGTAATTCTTGTGCAAGCTTTTCTTTGACTGCGGAGTTAACTTCCATAGGTGTTACATTTACTTCTATTACATTGTCTATTTCCATTTCATCATTTTCTTTTTTCTTTCGGGGTGGAGTTTGGCTCGTACAATCTAGCCCCACCTCGGATATCCAATCGAAATAAAAAGCATAATTTAAACTGACACAGGTGTAAGTCAAACATTTTCTCGCTGCGACCTGGTCACCCTTAATGGTGCCAATTTTCCCGTCAGATCCGGGGAACTTAATATAATAGAAATAAGATGAGGCTGCAGCCCCGAATTTGTGCTCGAAAGGCCTACCGAAGAAGGTGTTGAAGTTTGAGGGGATGTCGATGATCACAAAGTCTAGCTACCTTGTTGCCTTCACTTCGGAGTCCAAGGTTGATGTGATTTCCACTGATAGACGAATCATTCCATAAGCTTCAACGGGTTGACTCCCAAACCCTCGGATCCCAACCTCACAGGGTTCGACTTAAGAGTGGAAGTCATCGAGCAGGTCCAGTGTCTTCTTGAAGAGGATGTTGCAGAAATCCCCGTTGTCAATCATGATGAGGTGAACCAAAGCCCTCATTATTCTGGCTGAGATCACGAGTGGGTCCCAGTTCGGGTAAACCACCCCATCTTTATCTTCCTCGATGAAGGTGAGTTGTTTCTGATTTGGGGCGATGGTGTTGACTGGTAGACAGCTTAGCACGGCATTGTCGAGAGCTCGCATCTCAGCTTTCTGACATCGGTTCGATAGGGAGATCGCTGGAAGAAAGCCCCCGAGGGTACCTCCCGTTGGACAGATCATGTGGATAACTCTGTTCTCTGCTCGCTCTGGGATTTGTGGGCCTCGTCTACCTTGGTCGGGTTGGTTCCCTAGAGGAGGCGCTTGTCGCTGATTCTGTTGCTGCCTTGGCTTAAGAAATCTTTCAAACTTTCCTTCTTCGTACAACTTCCAGAGCTCTCTCTATAGGCGGCAATGTTCAGTGGTATCCCGATGGTATTGTGGTAGTTGCAAAACTTCCTCGGGTTGAGTTTAGAAGTGTCTTGGAGCATTTATCGGGCTGGTGGGAGCTATTGTCCACCCTTGATTGTCTGAAAGATCTGGGCCGCATTCATGGTCAATGTTTCGAGGAGCTTTACTTCCAGAGTGTTAACGAATTAGGTTTGAACGTTCCTGGAGCTCGGTAGTTCATCGGCACGGGTCTCTTGAAAGGCTTTTCGGACTTTGGGTCTGACTTTTTGACTTCGACCTTCACTCGCTTGGTTGCTGCTCGCCCAATCTTAAGGCCAGTATTTCGGCATTGGTGATCATAATGCCCACCCGATATCGGAAATCGGCGTAGATTGATGGATAATCTTTGTTCATCATCTTCTAGAGTTTGGTTCCTTTCTTCAAACTGTGTACTATCGTCTATCCCCAAGACCTTGGCTTTGTCCCCCAGAGGCTCGCTTTCCATGATGAGTTGGTCTATGCGATTGATGTACGCTCGGTCTGACTCGTCTTCAAGCTGGTGGATGTTCGCCAGACTCTATTTGGTTCCTTTATGCGGGGTCAACGAGCCAAAGTGGAAGAGGAACAATTGAGCCATTTGGTGGAAGGATTCTATGGATGTTGGTTGCAGGGTGTTGAACCAACGGTAGGCCTGGTCGCTTAGAGTGAGTGGAAAAAGTTGGCACTGGGTGACATCTATTGCTCCCATGGAGTTCATTTAAGATGTGTACTTGCTCACATGACTGATCGAATCGGTGTTGTCATCGTACTGTGTGACGGAGTTTGCATTGATCTTGACTTGCACTGGGGCGAGCATGACTGTGGGTGATAGCGGTGAGATGGGAATCTTAGTGGTAAGGGGCATCCCCCCTTTGTCCGCTAACTGTTCTTGGAGATCTTTGATGCTTTAGAGGATGGAGGCCATCTGTGGAGAATTATCCTGCCCTGGAACCTCGTCGCGATGAGGGCGAGGTGGAGTATTTCTCCCTTGTCTGTGAGGTGATGGAATCCGATGACGTCTGTAGGGTGATGGGGTTCTTCCTGACCTGCGAGGTGAAGGACTTCGCTCGAGACGATCTTTCGCCTTGGGCTACTGACCCCGAATAAGATCTTCTGGGTTCAGCATGGTCTCGTTGCGTCTGTTTGGGCTGATCTCGCTGGGGTCCGCGAGGTCGATGCGGGCCGCAGCCGAAACTCTCTAAGAAGAAATGCCTGTGGATGGGGTTTGGCCCGCCATTCGGGTTGCGTTGATAGATCGGGGTGCACTAGGTCCCGTGGAGTTGGCTTCTTAGCTCCATTCGCGGTGAGGTCCCTCGTAGCGAGGTCCCTCACGGTGAGATTTTTCTTTGTGAGGATCCTCGTGCATCTGGCCTTTGCCCTTGCTCTGGGCTTTCTGGTTCAGGTTGTGGCGGAGATCGCCATCAGGTATTTTCATGTCGGCCTGTTTTTGGCGTAACTCCGCGATGGATTCATCGATGTCCTTAGGGGTGCGGATTTGTTTGAGCTTCTGAGCGATCCCGGCGGTGGGTCCCCCGACTTTGCGGTTGCTAACAGCCGGGCCACTAGCCCCCGCTCCACTGGAGCGGCATGAAGCCGAGGCTGCTCTCTTCTTGGAGATGAACGTTGCTTGAGACATGGTCGGGTGATTTTGAGAGACAGATTTGGGTGAATGAGATGGATTCATGTCGAAGATTCGTGAGGAATACTCCAATGATAAAAACTAAGAACTTAGCTCGGTATTTCTTAAAGAGTACCCTTCTTCTAGCCCCAATTGTTGTGTAGTAAAGTATATGGATTAGGGGTTAAGATGTGGCTTAAATTATCTTAGTGACACAAATAATAAATGTGTAAAGTGGATTGCATTTATGTTTTAAGGTTGTTTGAGAGAATAAGTGTTTGAACAATAAATTTGCAAGAGGTTTGATAAGATATTGAATTCTCTCCTTTTCTTGGTCATAAATGACCTTTATTTATAGAGTTTGGGAGAGTGGAGCTCACTCTCCCGGGTTACAAGTACAAAGAGCTGAAAGTAACTCTGCTAAATATTGAATGCTACAAGATTGATGTGATCCACGTCGGAGGTCGCTAGGAGATCGCCCGAGGAAATCTCTGGGTTTGTAGGTAATTAGTCGCCTAAACATCCCGTCCTATCATTCATAATCGTCATTTGCCACTTTATCTCTGATTTATGCCTATATTAGGTAAGCTCCTCGGCGCCGCCTGTCTGACACTGGTTAAATCGTAGTTAATGCTCTGCACTTGTGTCAACCCGAGGTCAGCGAGGTCCTCCCAGGTCGCATGTTCACCATATGACCTGCCCTTATCTTGCCATGGTCCGCGATACTTGTCGAAAACTCGATCTTACTTTCCTGAGGTCCTTTTCTGGTCTCATTCGACCTCGCGCGATATGCACACAATAAATATATTGAGTGCGTCATATTTATTCCAATTTTATCAATATTTAATTATATAAAATCTCAACTTTGACTTTAGAAAGAAATAGAAAAGAAGAGATCCACGAAATCATTCCAATAGAGATAACTTTGATATTATATTTTTGGATGTTGGCAATTAATTATATCTATATATATTTATGTATCTCTATCTATATTTTATTCTAAATATATTATTTATATCTTATTTGATTTTTCCATGTAATTCCTTCTTCCTCCTATAAAATCAATAGTTATTCTTCAATTTAAGAATTGTTTTATTTACTGGATTATGAGCATCGAATTTGTTATTATATTATAGATCCTGCGTCTTCTGTGTTTTAGTCTCATATTAGTGATATTTGGTGCATGCATATGATATTGACATTGTCTAAATTTTATGTCTTGCTATATATGTCTTCTATAACATTTATTTAGAATTTTTTTGCAGAACAAAATACATAATGTTCAACATTCTTAGTTCTCCAATCCGCAATAAGAAATGAGAAAGGACAAATAATAATACAAAAGATATGTACTTTTGTCATGAATAGCTTAATGGGGGATAATATTGTATCAATCTTGGTTTTCAAAGTTTGTAAGGATAATTCTAATTAATTCTTGGTTGATGTTGTCATAAAATTTTGATATATATGTAATTTCAAATATAAGTAATTTGATGCACAGGTGTAATAGATATTTCTTTCCCATTACCATAAAATATTCTTCTTTTCAAAAATAAAAAGAAACTTTCAATATGTATTTAAATTTGATTCTTTACTTGAATTTATGTAAGTTATGCATAGGGATACATTAGCATTCAAAATTTAGGAAATGGTGACCATGCATATTTTTGGATTATTTTCAAAATTTTGTTTAATCTTTGACTGTGTATTTACATTAGCGATCAAATTTTAGGAAAAATTGACAATAAATATTTCCGATGACATCCAAATCACGCAAATGCAGATAGTATTGAATAATATAATTCTTTCTCAATCGTAAATTTAAACTGAAACCAATAATTATAATTTGTTCAAACATTTGTACAGAATCAAACATGATCGACGATGACATAAAGAATTTATACTTATTCTAAATAAACAAGTTGTTTCGTGGTATGAGCACTTGCTTGAGCGATTATAAAGGAATGCCAGAACAAGAATTGGATCCGAATTTGGTCACCCAGAATATGATGATTTTACAGAGAATTAGCCTACAACAAGACTGAATTAAAAAGAGAGTGCGAAGAGTTATTCAAAAAATTAATGACGAGCAAACATAATGTTTATAACTCGATAAAAAAACTATTGATTCCAACAGAGGAGATGTTTTCTTTGTCTACAGATATGGCGGAACGGGCAAGACATATCTCTGGAAAACTCTACCTGTAGCTCTCAGATCGAATGGTGAGATTGTTTTGAACGTCGCTTCGAGCGGCATAACGACCCTTCTACTTCCGGGCAGAAGAACTGCTCATTCAAGGTTTTTCATCCCAATAAACATTACTGTTGGTCCCGGTGCAAACGAGTCTTACACAGAGTCTTCAGATCCTAACCTGATCTATATCTGCTGACTATACATTTTGCAGATAACATCCTGAATACTCTAAAACTGAATCCTAACTCAACTATCAAGATTATTCTGAACATGTCATACTCAGGGGTTTTGGGATCTAATCAAAATCATATCTTTATTAAATTCATCTCCCAACAATTTCCCCCTTTTTGATGATGACAAAACCTATCTTGTTACAAACATACTTAACCTATACTCAGGTTTCAGTTTTATCCTATTACAATATTGGTTTTATTTTCAACAATTTCCCCCAAAAAATAATGAGTCTCTTAACAATTAATCTCCCAATAATTTCCATACAGAGAATCTCACAGCAATTTCTTCAGTAATGAATCTCTCAAAGGATTCATCACCAAATACTTAATTTCTCAATCAATTAATCTCAGAGACAATCATTCAGGCATATCAAATTAAAAGACATGTAAATAAGATAATGAGATATTATCTTTTGAGCATAAATGATAAAATTTCATTGATGATAGGTAGACTGTTACAGGTTACAATGAATCTTATCTGAACAAAATCAAAAAGACAAAAATATAAAAGATTACAAAAATCTTCTGAGTCTTCATCTTCTGAGTCTTCATTCTGTTCTTCAGTTCAGCTCTTTGGTTCGGCTCTTCAGCTCTTCTCTTCAACCTCATCAGCAGGGACTTCTAGGTTGAACATTTCGTAATATCTCTTCTTCAGTGCTTCTCTTTCTTTGATGATATCCGGACTGTTCCCTGTCAGACCTAACTGAGCAGCATACTGAGATATTTCCTGAGAAATGGCTTTCTCATTAACATAGCCATTCTCCAGCCTGGGAGGAGGGTACACATATGGACCAGGGGCGGTTATCTGCACATTTCCTTCATCCGCTAGATTTATCCATCCTTGGAGATATTTTGGATAGAAGGTCAGGAGATAATCGATGAAAGCCTCATTCGGATCTGAGCTCTCCCCTCTCCATTCTCTGAGCACATCATAGTAGAACCAGAAGGTTCTCTTGATTTCTTCCCATGCATCGTTGAGATGGACTGGCATCCATTTGTCAATGTGCGGTCATTTCTGTGCTTTTGTGCTCCCTCTCCTCTTGCTTGCGAACCTTTTGAACCCACTCCTTTTTTTCTGCTCTTCTTCAGCTTTCTTTCTGATCACTAGTACACCGGAAACAGAAGCAGCAACTTTCTTCGCTTGTTCAATTTGGAGTGTTTTCAGAGTGTTTCTAGTATTGAAGACTTTCTTCTTGGGCTCAGACTCAGAATCTTCAGTACCCAATATCAGCTTCCTCTGAACTGGCTTAGAAGCCTTTGCTCTTTTGCTCTCAGGTTCTTCCATCACCACGGCCTTCCTCTTGATGGGCAATTCAGCACCGGCCTGGCTTGTTCCAATCCTTCCTCTACCACTAAGTTTCTCCATAGCAACTTCCTGCATTGTCTCCTCAGAAACCTGAGTGTAGACTGGCTTCTCCACCACTTTGAATTTCAGCTTCTCAGTGGCTTCTATCTCCTTCATGGCTTCGGCAAGTATCTTCTTTTCAGCATTTTTAACAACCTTGCCCTTCAGAGTATGTTCCATTAATTCCCTGAGTTCAGCTCCAGGTCTTTCCCCCTTCTTGGAACCATACTCTGGCAGAAGCCTGGAGAGTGCTGTGTCCATGTGATATTGCTCTTTGCTGACACTCCGCCCCTCCCCTGCCATCTGATCTTGCTCCTCCTCGAGCCGCCTAAGGTGGTTCTTCGCCACAGAGAATTCTTCAGAAAAATGTGCAAATTGGCTTGAGAGAGCTTCCTTGAACATATCTGTCATCTTGGCCATGAGCATTGAGCTCATTTCCTCAACAGGGTTCTTCACCAGCAACTCATTCCTCTCAACCAACTTTGCTTCTAGAATCTGTGTCTGCTCCTGATGCTTTTGCTTCAGCTCTGCATTAAGCTCAGCCTTGACCCCCTCCATCTTGTTTTCTAGCTTTGCTTCCATGGAGGTCAGCTTTTCTGTCATAGAGCTCTGAAGCAGCACCAGTTCTGAAGAAGTACTCAATCCTTCAATCTTCTGAGATTGGTTGGCCAAAACTTCCTCCATCTGAGCAATTTTGTTCAGAATTGGCTCAACCTTCTCCAATTTCTCCATCACCGGGGTGAGATCAATCTCAGGAGCATTACTGATCTGCTGTGCCTCCTGAGTTGGCTGTTCATCCTGAGTCTCAGTCTGAACCTGAGCTTCAGTTTGAACTGGGACTTCACCCTGAGCTTGGGTGTCCACCTGAGCCTCAGTCTGCATATCAGACATTACAGATTTAAAGGTAGGAACTTCAGTAAACCTGGCATAATTATTAATTGTGCCAAAAGTTACCTGAAGGCTAACTTCAGTCTGAGGATGTTCAACAGCAGCCTGATCAGCATCAGTTGAGTCTTTCTCCTTCTGAGTTTGACTCTCATCATCCCCTTGTTGGTCCCCATCCTGAGATTTGTCAATGGAGCTCGAGGCACCAACTTCAGCATTTCTCTCAGCCACCTTCCTCTTCACAAGCTCATCAAAATCTGAGATTTCCATCCGGAGCTTGGTTTTTCTGAACCCTGAGAATTCAATGAGAAAAGCTGTCTCCTCGTTCCACCAGTCTTCCCCTCTGAATGAAGCAATGTTAAGCATCTCTAGAAGAGTCTGGTTGAGGATGTAGACTGTTGACCTCAATCTAAAGAAGATGTCTTGGAGGTCAGGGAATGAGCTCAGCTCAGGGTAGCGGTCAAGAATGAACTGTTCCCCCTTGCTTCGCCATTCGGTCTCTTCAGCTTCTCCTTTCTTGAGCATCGGGCTCTCAGGTTCAGTGGAAGGGTCATTCAACAACTCACTCAAGAGCTCTTCAAAGTTCATCGGCTCCTGAGGCTCAGCAGCTTCTGAGGTTTGGACAGGCAGCTCCTCAGTTTGGATATGACTTGGTTCTGAGGTCTGAGTTAGCGCCTCCTCAGTGGGAATATCTGCTTGTTCTGAGAACTGAGTGGGCATATCCTCAGCAGGAATCTGAGCATCTTCTGCGGTCTGAGCCGGCATATCCTCAGAGGGAATCTGAACTTTCTCTGAGGTCTGAGGTCCTTGGAAAATTTCCTGAGAAAATTTGTCTAAGCTCAATGAAGTCTCAAGAACCTCAGAGAAGACTTGCTCCTCAGTTTGATCCTATGCCTTTGAGATAGCCTGAGCCAATACATGTAATAGCGATTTCTGAGCAGTTTGGCTCTCGGGCTGAATCTCCTCAGTCTCACTTTCCTCATCTTCATCAGTGAGAACCACCATCCTTCTGCTTCTTCAATTTTTCACCCTGCTCCTTCTTGGCTTCCAACAACACCTTCCCCCTGGCTTGTTGGGTTTCCTTTTCAGCCGCAACCGGTGATTCCACTTTCTTCTCTTTCTTTCCCTTGATAGTCCTCTTCGCAGCAATGGGCTTGAACATCACTTTGGACTTAGGGAATGGGGTAGAGTTGGCAAAAATATCCTCCTCCTCACGGCACATCTCCAGAATGAATGCAATTTTGGTGGCGTGGAGGATTCTGCCTTTGATAGATATTGCCCCATCATCCTCCCTTTTTATGACCTTGGCTTGCTCAATCACCACCTTGATCAGATATTTCAGGCAGTTGAAATCCTTGGTGGGTGAGTCCTCAATAGCCGCCATCAGTCGGAGTTTGGGAGTGCTGATCTGCTCAAAGCTTCCCGATCGACTCATTATGCACTTTCCCACAATATCCATCAACACTCTGTATTTAGGCTGATGTTGTTTGTGCAGAGTTGCCTCAAACTTAACAGGTTTCTCGGCAACCTTGTCAAGATACTCCTGCTCCCGTCCCAACATATACAATGAGGGATCATCTCCCCTATCGTACAACTCAAATACATCGTTCAGATGCTTCGGGACTATATAGAGTTCTCGAACAAAATCCACATATTTCATTGATTGTTCGAGATGCAAAACAGAAATCTTAGATTCTATACAATCTTCCTCATCGATTTCCATATTTGCAACAAACTCTATTACCTCACGGGTATACTCCGCCTCTGGTCGATTTGCGACGAGGTTTGTCAGTTTCGCCAATCTGATTAAGTGGAGCGCTTCTTCTTCGTGCTTGGCATTTGACGTGCTCTCCAGAGACACCACGTACTCGTACCATGGCTTATTTATCTCGACTAATCTCTCAAAAATGGTAGGGGCCATTTGAGATTTTGAAGATTTGAAGATTTGGGGTTTGGGTTTTTCTGGGCAAAGGGATTTTCTTTCAGAGGATTTTGGGAACGAAGGGTTTGATAAAGTTTGGCTTGAATGGCTTCAAAGGATTAAATAGCTTGAGATCATGGGAAGTCGTACCGGTTAGGTGAAAAGCAACGGTTAAGATTAATCCACGATTAATCGGGTATGCGAAAGGTCGATCCCCAAAAAGTAAGCCGCCATTTTAACTTCATTGGTGATTAAATGTAACAGAGCATTTAATGACTGTTGACCTTCTTTGGAATTTCAAAGATCCCGCCCAAAAACATTCCTCAGGTGTTTTGTATTTATTGCAAATGATTATTGAGTTTCACTTAAGCAATAAATGAGTCGCATGAGTCATTACTTCTTCAGACTAATTTCTCTCTATCAGTCTTACTGAGTATTGACCTTGATAAAATGTCAGTATTATACTGAGTACTGAATGGGTTCAGTATGCTACTGAGTACTGACCTTCAGTAAATCTGAGTTTCCTGAGACTCAGTTCAGTATTTCCATTTTATCCTGAGCTTCTCAGTAGAATTCTGAGAAAACTTCATGCATCTGAAAACCTTCAATTTTTCAGATTTTACTCTATACACCTAGATCCAACATCCCTAATTCAACTGATAGTTCCTGAAATCTTGATTCAGCCAAAGGTTTAGTCAAGATATCAGCTCTCTGCTATCGATGCAATTTTCTCCATCCTTATGTCATTTTTCTCGACATGATCTCTGATGAAGTGATGTCTGATATCCACATGCTTGCATCTGGTGTGCAATACCGGATTTTGTGAAATAACAATGGCATTATTATTGTCACAAAATATTGTTACTTCATTGGCTACAACTTTATAATCCCTTAATTGTTGTCTGAGCTAAAGAATTTGTGTCTGCAGCCTTCTTCTGCGACCATGTATCCAAATTTTCATAGTATTGGTTGCTCTCGAGGTCCTGCTTTCTTTGAAAACCAAGATATCGGCTTATTTCCTAGAAATTGACAAGTTCTGTAGTGGACTTCCCACAATTCTCGCAACCTCCATAATCAGCATCTGAGTAACCAGTTAATTCAAGGTTATCATCAGCTGGATACCATAATCCTCTATTCACTGTGCCCTTAAGATACTTCAGTATCTTTTTGGCAGCCTCCATGTGACTAGACTTAGGATTAGTTTGGTATCTTGCACATATCCCAACAGCAAATGTTATATCATGCCTACTTGCTGTGAGATAGAGCAATGATCCAATGATTCCTCTATAATCGATGATGACTTCTTGATTTGCCTTGAAATCGGATCCATCTTGTAGTTAGTATTCATAGGAATTCTAACTGCATTGCAATTCTGTACACCATACTTGGCAATCAGATCTCTGGTGTACTTTGCCTGGTTGATGAAGATTCCTTTCTTTGATTGTTTCACTTGAAGACCTAGAAAGAAATTCATCTCTCCCATCATTGACATATCAAACTTGCCTTTCATCAGTGTTGAAAACTTTTCACACAGCTGATGGTTTGGGGATCCAAAAATGATGTCATCAACATATATCCGAACCAACCCGAAGATATCTTCCCCATCTTCTATCCCTAACAGAGTTCTATCAATGATTCCTTTGACAAAACCATGGTCAAGAAGAAAAGCGAGAAAGAGTATCATACCATGCTCGGGTGCTTGTTTGAGACCATACAAAGCTTTTCCGAGCTCAGAAACTTGGTCATTCTGCTTTGAAACCGGGGAGGTTGTTCTACATAAACCTCTTCTTTAAGCACACCGCTCAGAAATGCACTTTTCACATCCATTTGATAGATCGTGAACTTCATGTGGGCGGCATATATGTAAGAAACAATCGATGGCTTCTAGTCTTGCAACAGTGCAAAGGTTTTATCATAATCCAAGCCTTCTTCTTGGGAATAACCTTGTCAACTAAATTTTGCCTTGTTTCTTACAATGTTGTTGTTTTCATCTCTTTTATTCTTAAAACCCACTTGGTTCCAATGACATTGTGCCTTTTCGTGTCTATCTACTAGCTCCCATACTTCAATTCTTGAGAATTGATTCACTTCATCTTGCATAGCAAAGAATCCAATGAGAATCTTGTAGAGCTTCACCAATCTCGAGAGTTCTTTCTCCGATAGGGAAGCAGCAGAATAGTGCACTCTCACCATGGAACCTTCTTGTTTTTTGACACCTTCGCTTAGATCACCCACAATCTAACTTGTAGGATGACTATCTAACCATCTTCTTCTAGATGTTCCCCCTTCAACAAAGATATCCTCAACATTTGATATGTTAGGTTCGATTAATTCATAAACTTCGAGGAACAACGAGAAAAGGAGAAAGGGAATCATCTTCCTCGGGGAAATTCTATTCTGAACATTGTCGAGACATTTGTTCCCCTTTGGTTGATAGATTCAGAATTTGCCTCAGCTGTGACCACATCTTCATTGGCATCACATACCCGAGTCCGAACCGGTGTCTGTTCAGATGGTCACCTTTGGTGTGTTGGCTTTCTGAGTATCACCATCCCGAGTTTCATCCCGAACTTCTTTTCGAAGTCCGAGTCACTCCAATCATAGAATGTGGTGACTTCTTCTTTTCGTGTTCATGGATGATTTGTCATTCTTTTCGAGTGCTTAATCTGGTGATCCTCTTGGTCGGTTTCTTACGCATCATGTTCTGTTTCTTCTTCGAACACAAGTAGATTCATCAAAAATAACATGAGGTGTTTCCTCCACAATAAGAGTCCTACGGTTGTAAACTCGAAAGCTTTTACTTGATTTGAGAATACCCTAAGAATATTCCTTCATCGACTTTGCTATCAAATGTTTTCAATCGATCTTTACCATTATTGTGTATGAAACACTTGCAACCAAACACAAGAAAAAAAAGAAACAAGAGGCTTCCTTTCATTCCAAAGCTCATAAGGTGTTTTGCCTTGACTCTTGGTCAAGATGGATCTGTTTACGTGATTAGCATGCAAGGTTTGATGACTTGAAATTTCAAAATCTTTTAGGAATATCGACTTTCACTATCATTGTCCTTGCAGCTTCTTTAAGAGTCCTGTTCCTTCTTTCAGCAACACCATTTTGTTGAGGGGTCCTTGCAGCTGATGTTTCATGAGAAATTCCATTTGCTGCACAATAATCAAATATGATATGATTTATAAATTACATTTCCCTTGTCGATCGATTTTGACCACACTCGATTTTTCTCAATCTTGAGCCTTTTTCAATGAATTACATCGATTTT
Organism: Stenogyne calaminthoides; assembly: GCA_037126765.1. Lineage (NCBI taxonomy): Eukaryota > Viridiplantae > Streptophyta > Magnoliopsida > Lamiales > Lamiaceae > Stenogyne > Stenogyne calaminthoides. Next base: position 16,938,089 of record JBBCBC010000031.1, on the reverse strand, counting down.
ATCTGAGTCTCTTTCTTACTGAGTAAGAATATGACCCAAGTATATCTTGAGTAGTCATCAACTACTATCAATGTGTATTTCCTGCCATTAGTGCTCACAGGTGTTATAGGACCAAAAAGATCCATATGCAGTAACTGAAGTATTCTTTCAGTAGAAACATCTACTTTGCTTTTAAATGATGCTCTAATTTGTTTTCCTTTTTGGCACGCATCACAAATATGTTCCTTCTTGAACACTTCATTAAAACCCTCTCACAAGAGTTAATCTTGCAAGCTTATTCAGGGTTTTGAAATTCAGGTGATTCATCCTTTTATGCCATAACCAACTGGTATCTGTGGAACTTTTAGCAACCAAACATGTATCTTTAGGAGTTGAACTCCAGTCAGCAAGATACACATTTCCTTTTCTAGTTCCAGTCAGTAATACTTTCTGTGATGTATTATCTTTCACATAACATAAGTTCTTAGAGAACTCAACATTAAAACCTTTATCACAGAATTGGCTTATTGAAAGCAAGTTATGCTTCAATCCAGATACATATGAAACACCATGGATATGAACTGAGTTAATTTCCAAAGTTCCATATCCTTGATCATCCGCCCTGGAGTTATCTCCAAAAGTGATCTGAGGGCCTCTTTGTTCAACATAGTCACTGAGTATCTTCTTGAATCTGTCATATGTCTTGAGCATCCACCGTCAAGATACCATACATCCGGGGCTTTTTTCATCTCTACTCATCAAGTCTTTATGTGATCTTTAATCGCCTAAAAGTACCCTTGTTTTCCTCCCCGAAAAATGTATCAATTTTTAGGTACCCAATTTGTGTAGGGTCCTACAAGGTTAGCTGTACCTTTCGGAATCCAAATATGTCTGACAACTCTAATCACTTTAGAGTGGCTGATCTGTCTTCCATAAACATCTACATACACATTTACTACTTTAGGTGCCTTAGCAGTTTCCTGTGTATGAGTGCTAGCCTTAGCATGAACATGAGCTTTTGAATTTTTCTTAGGTTCAGGTCTTTTGTTCATTTGCTTTGGCTTCTGTGCAGCTGGTCTGAATCTTTGTTGACTCGGGTTCAGATAACCTTTACCCTTAGGCAAGTGGGGTTCAGGTTGCCTGTACTGAAATTTTGTTCTTTCAGTATACTGAGGACTAGGTCTCTTCAGTTGAGAATGTCTCTGCTGAGTGTTTCTCTTCTGAAGATTCCTCTGATGGTTCAGTGTAGATCCTTTCAGGTTTGCATTCTTAGCCTGAGGCTTCGAAGTACTTGCCTGAAATTTTCCAACTGAGTGCTCAGGTTTTCTAGCCTTCACCTGAGGTCTAGGCTTTCCTACCTGATCATTTAGTTTTACTGAAACCATGAGTCCTTTTCCCTTGTCTACAACCTTGGGCATTTCTTCAGTTTGAAGTGTAGGTGCCACTGGTTTTACAAAGATTGTCTTCTTTCTACTTGATGCAAAGATTCGATGACCTTGTGAGGTTCCCCTCGAATGTATCCCAATCCAGATTTTATAGTGACAGATCTCTGGTAACTCAATTTCATCTATTACTTTAGATGCAGTATTCAATAGAGTTAGCTTCTTTTGTGCACTATCCTCACAGTTCTGTAGAGTTTCATGCTTCTCGAGAGGTCATTGAACTTAGTTACGATCAAATTTGAATCTCTTCAATGGATTTCTCTAGCTTTTTCATTAGGTCACTATCAACTTCTCTTTCTCTGAGAGTTGTACTTTCAGAACATCCAGTTCATCAGTAGCTCCCATTAATTGAGAAGAGATTTCAGTATTGCTAGAGTCTTTCCATTTTAGATTTTTCAACTTTCGATTCTTTATTCTCTCTTGAGTTTCATTTAGCGATTCTTGTAAAACAACATAGTCCTTCATTAGACTCTCAAAAGAATCCATCGGTCAAAATGATTGTTTACAAATGAACTGACAACTCTTTGTGCTAAGTGTGGGAGCAACAACGAGAAAAGAAGAAGTTTACCTCCTCAATGGCCATCGGACATATGTCATCACTTTCCTTTGTCGAGAATATTTCATCCGAAGAGCTAAATCCCTCCTCGTAATGTTCTTTCTCTTCCGCAACCATGGCCTTTTTTGCTAGAGAACTTCTTGTCTCTTTTTAGCTTGCCTTTCTCTTCTCTCCTTAAAGACTCGGATCCGGACAATCATACCGAAGTGACCTTTCTTTTGGCAATTATAGCATCTGTTGGCATCATCATCCCGATCACTTTCTTCTTTGGACTTGGAGTCCTTCCTTTTGGATGAAGATCCCTCGACTTTTCGGTCCTTCTTCTTCTCGGTTGATCTCGTCCCTCGGTTTCTTCCGGTACCGTGATTCCCTGTAATAGTTTTTGTATTTTCCATATCGATTATTAAGTCTTTCAAACCTCCTTGCCATCGGTCTTAGCTTATCCTCAAGCTCATCCCGATTTTTAGCAAGGGAGTTTTCGAACTCTCTAGTTTTCTGAGTTTTTATCTTTGGCTTTAAAAGCCACATTTTTACTAGATGATGAATCATCTTTCTTTGTCGACCTTTTTTGAACTTCTTATCAATTACTTAACTCATAGGCCTTCAAATTTCGAGAGAAGACTTGTTGGTATGGCATTGAATTAATGTTTTTGGTGTTTTAAATCACCACTTTGCATGTATATCCCATTTCTTAGAAAGACCTCTAAGAATTTTCAATGCAACTTCTCTCTCTCATGGATATTTCTTACCAAGTGCATTTAGATCATTCATAATGCTAGTGAATCTGACTTCCAATTTGTCAATAGATTCACCTTCTTCCATTTCAAAACTATCAAACTTTCCAATTGCAACTGAAAGTTTGTTTTCCTTGATATGATCTGTGCCTTGGCACATTCACATTAGTGTATCCCAAATTTCTTTTGCAAAGATATTACGGAGAGATCATTCCCATCACACCATCATCAATAGATCTTTGTATAGTGTGTCTTTAGCAATATAGTCTAGATTGACTAACTTCCTCTCCTCAGGAGTCAGTTGGTCATCAGACTTAGGAAATTCTGGTCTAGGATCATTTCTCTCATTTTCTGTTCCTCTGGGATTCACCACAGTAAATTGGAATGGCCCTTCAGAGACCACTCTCCACATTCGTTCATGTTTAGAATACGGTGAGCCTCGCATTCTCGATCTCCATAAATCATAGTTCTCCACTGAGAACATGGGAAGTTTCATAGAAGACATTTTATCTGAGTCTTTTAAGAATTCAGCAAATAAGATCAATTCAGATAGACCACAAGTATTTTAGCCAATAAAACTTTGGTCAACAAAGCAGGTGGTCAAGTTGAACCACTGCTCTGATACCACTTGTTGGTCCCGGTGCAAACGAGTCTTACACGTGTATGGGGGGAATACACGTGTTTAGTGTTTTTAAAACTTTTCTTACTGAGGTCAGCTTGGGTCAGGTTGTCCTGATGATTTGGTCCTGAGAAGCACAGATCGCTCTGAGTCAAAGTCTCATGAGACAAAGATCCCGAAGTTTCTTTCGGATACCTCGGATAATCCCAACCGAGTCCCGGTTTTCGGAGATCCCGAGTTGCTTGGATCGATAACTAACTTCTTGAACCCTCAGAAGAGTAAGTTCAGTTTGGTAACTATTTGTTCTAACTACTCAGATGTGCGGAATGGTTGGCCCTTAGTTTATACTCGTTTTAAGCTTTTGCTGAAAACCTTCCTTTAATGGAATAGTGATTAGGTTGTGATTCAAATTATATGCAACTTCTAGTGGATTGATTCCAACTGAAATATCAGTGAAAATATGCTTTCAGAATATATGCAAGAGTTATGCAAAGCAAAACAGAAAGCAAAGAACACAGCAATTTATAGTGGTTCAGAGACTCAAGCTCCTACGTCCACTCTCCCTGATCTCTTCAGAGAAATTCACTAATCACTTCCTTGAGATTTCTGACTACCTCATGGTTTACTAACTCAACTCGCCCCGAGTTTTTACGACTACCTCTCATAGTTTACTTACTCAACCCGACCTTGAACTTTCTGACTACCTCTGTAGTTTACTTACTCAACTCACACAAGCTTTCAGACTACCACAAGTAGCTTACTAACTTCTCCTCTAGAGCTTTCTAACTACCTCAATGCAGTTTACTCACTCTTTACAACTCCAATCTCACCAACAATCACACTCAAACTACCTTCTAAAGGGTTTGGGGTTTCTTGGTTGGTTTCCAACTAGGATGAGATATCCTTTACAATAAAGAAAAATGCAAAGGCTAGGATATCTCGACTAAGCTTTGAATATATCTTATCAAGCTAGGCTTAGTTTAATGAGCTCTCTTCAATATAAAGCACTTGGGAAATTCTTGGGTTTTCGAGTGCTTCAACTTTGCGATAATAAGTTTGAGCTCTTGAGTTGCTTACAAATTTCCCGTAACCTTTCAATGTAGAAGGTCACAAGTATTTATAGGCATACACCAAGGTCACTCTTTGAAAACTATCCGTTGGAGAGATAGCTCCGAGAGTTTCCTCTTATGGTGTGTGAGAAACGGCTATATTTAGGGTTTGATACTCCCTAACATGTTTTAGGCAATAGCCTTTCATGTAGCCGGTCTTCACTTTTTGATCGGAACTTTAGTACTTGACATCTTTTTTTTCACACACATCCTTTGTCGATTAATCGATATGGTGCGATGTTGTCTTCCTCTTTTTGACTTTTGTCTCCGGTTAAAGGTAGACAACGCATAACGGCTCTTTTCGGTTATAATCTCACGAGTGATATAACCTTAACAACACTTTGTTTTAGTTCCTTTTATGCGCACTTGAATATGCAGGCAATATCTAACTTTCTAAGGAATCGCGATCTTCTCGATTGCATCCTTCGATAGATATGTTCAAAGGCCTCGGAACATTCGAGGTTTATCTTGAGCATTCAAAGACATTCTTGAGTCTTGATAATTCTTTGTGCCTTGATATTCTTGATCTTTAGTTCTTGATCTTACATCTTACATGTGTCTTGAGTCTTACGAGTCTTGAGGTCTTCTGAGTCTTTAGAGTCTTCTGAGTCTTTACAGATGTCTTGACCGATATCTTGAGTCTTCATCTTTGAGTCTTGATTCCTCAAGTTCATCTCTTGATATCTCGATTTCTTTGAGTCTTGATCTCTCGATTTCATCTTGAGTCTTGAAACTTCAATTTCATACTGAAACTTCGGTTTCTTCAGAAACTTACTGAGTTTTTCAGAGTCTTCAGATCCTAACCTGATCTATATCTGCTGACTATACATTTTGCAGATAACATCCTGAATACTCTAAAACTGAATCCTGACTCAACTATCAAGATTATTCTGAACATGTCATACTCAGGGGTTTTGGGATCTAATCAAAATCATATCTTTATTAAATTCATCTCCCAACAATTACGAAGCACTCAATGTGCAACATCAAATAGGGAAGCCAACTAGCAAAATTGTTGGTCAGATGCAGGCTAATAATATGGGATGAACCTCCAATGGTACCCAGACATTGTATTGAAACTCTTGATAACACTTTTTGAGACATAATGCAACTAATTGATCAATTGTTTTTGCTATTGCCTTTCGGTGGAAAGACAATTGTACTTGGAGGTGATTTCCATCAAATACAGTCGGTCATCCCTAAAGTACGCAGACAAGAAATCGTGCATGCAACAATAAATTCATCCTACCTGTGGGACGCGTGCATAGTTTTGAGATTGACGAGAAATATGAGACTCCAGAATTTAAATTCACCTGAAGAACTGGGAGAATTAAAAACCTTCTCAGAATGGACGTCAACAATTGGCGATGACATTGTTGGTAATGACACTGACGACAATGCAGAGATTGAATTACCCGATGACCTTTTGTTGAAATACAAAGACAAGATCCTATTGGCACGATTGTGAGCAGCACATACCCTTTCAAGGACAATCACAATCAGTTATACGTGGCAGTTTCGAGAGTTATCAGTCGCAAGATCTTAGTGTGCGGCGATGATGAGCAATCAGCCAAAAAAATAAAAAATGTGATTTTTAGATAGATTTTTTGAAATCTGGAGTCATTTTAAACTTTGGTTATTTTAAAACTGCATTATTTATGTGAATTTATAGTTGTTACCTTTTTTCACTTCATTTTCGGTGTGTTTCAAAATTTTCAATACTTTTCAAATTTATTTATTTTAAAATAGTGCATTAAATATGAATTAACTTAAACGATGACTAAACAGTTTTCTCAAAACTATATTACTCATACTATCAAAATAAATGTGAATTAAAACCATAGGCCGTGCACGCACGGGTTCAGTTACTAGTTAATCAAAGAAGAACAAATTGAGACGCCTCTTCAATCTTTCTTTCTTTCATTTCATCCACCTCTTCATCTGGTTTTATCTTTCTTCTCCTCTGCTCAACACCCACAGCCGATCACTATGTGGAATTTGCGGGCAATGACTGAACCCAAGTGCGGTGATCATCAAGCCGCTGCCGTGAGTGAGATCAGAGACGATGACGGAACCCGAGTGCAACAATCTTGAAGCCGCAGTGAGTTTTCTTTTCCCAAACTCAAAATACAACTTTAGTTTTTGTTGATGTAGATTTTTTGGGATTGATCAACATAGTTTCTGGATGCTCTTTTATCTTTAAACCATTAAGCTTCCTACAGTGATTTATGGGAGTAGTTACAAGGTTTAACTCTACTTTCATTCTCATTAATAGATGCTGTAATTTTTTTCAATATTCTTTAAATGGGGTTTCTCTATTAGACACCTCTGTTAGAGCGAGACAAAGGATGGCTACTCCGGGGTGGAGGGTTTTGATATGGTATTTGTGTATTCTTATTATTGTTTGTTCAACATATTATTATTGGAATTCTAATTGGTGTTCATCGGTACCCTGTTCCTCTATTTTTATTTTTTCACAGATTCACAGGTTCAATACCAGGGGTCAGAATGAAGGTAGAATCCGACTGCTTTTTACTCTTTTTCTTCATTATATTTTGATTTGTATGTTGATTTTGAATTTGATTTGCATTTCAATTTATTTTTAGGTTATGAATTCTCTTTTACATGGAATAATGGATCTAGCAGTTTTAGGATTCATATCTCAAGTAAGTAGTATTAGGAACAAGTAGAATTATAATGAGTACTTTAAAGCAGCACTTACAAAATTCCAATTTACTGTTTCAATCTCATTGCTTGCAAGTGTATTTGAAATCTGAAATCACCTTTTCTTCTCATTATAGGTGGTAGGCTCTCTGGGTATATGAAAAATTGATTCAGGGATTAGTCGAAGATGAAGCATATGATTACAGTGATAACTCCTTTTAGATGGTAATTGATTGTTTCAAAGAAAGTAAAGACGAGATGGATTATTATTTCAAGAATTTTCAGAGAAGATTCAGTTCAGAGGTATGCAATTTTTAACTAATTAATGTGCTTTTGGTTCTAAATACTCAGAGTTATGTTTTGGTGTGTGTTTGCTTTCCATACAAGGCAAGGTTGAAGGAAAATTCTATGTGGAGCCTGAAGTTGAGTTGATGTTCATCCTTGAATTTGTGGGTATGACTTTATGTTGCATAAAGTTATTTGATACGATTTTTACGATTGATATTATTGTGTTACTAAATTTCTTCCTGCTTGGATTGATTGTATAATTTTTTTTCTTTTCTCTATGCTCATTAAAAAATATCATTGACAATAATAGTTATTATCCTAGAATGCTACTGATAGAGCCACTGGTCACATTCAGCTTACATTTTATTCATAAATCAGATTATAGCTAATGTCAGATTCATTTATGTGTTCCTTGAAGTATTCTGTATCCATATAATGAGTGGAATTTGGACTACAGATTTTTAAAGGAGTGTTCCTGAAAATCAACAAGGCATTAGTATATTATGCATAGAGTTACTTAACAAGTATCAATCTAAATAAAAAATGAACTTCTTTACATGATCAGATTCAGTGTTTTATCAAATTTTGCACAACCTTCACCCCTGCACATAGTGCTGCCGCTTCCCACCTTAGGTTATTATTTTTCTAAATAGTTTTGGATTCTTGCTTTGAGTTAGGTGATTTTGTCATTGTTGCCTTTCATGCTTTACTGCACGCCTAAATAATGTTGAGGGTTTCCTGCAATACTGGGAAATGACTCTTATCCGAACTCATATTTTGCATTATGTATTGAGTAAATATATTCCTAACTCAGATAAAATTGTGCTTTTGTTTGTCTGATAAGGAGTTTACATAGTGAGCAAGGATTAGTGCAAACAGGTTGTGCTTTATCTACATTTTGACTTACAGATGCATTATTATAGCCTATCAGAGAAGGATAATATGCTGACAACAATATAACTAAGAATGAGTCTTTAGAATGCTTACCTTTTTCCTTAAATCAGACCTCTGTGTGTGCACATATAACTATAATATTGTGAAACTATTATAGAATGAGGAAAAAAAAAATATGATGGGGCAACTAAGTTTTCTAGCTAATAGTTTTTTGTTCATGGGTGGGGATTAGGGTATGGATGTGATAACTGATAAGGGCTATCTAGATGATTGCCTAGAAAAGTAAGAGGGGGATAACTAATTCACTTTAATTGCCTAAGGATTGTATGTAACTTCATATACAACAACTTAACTTTAGAGTCATATCATTTTTTTTGTACATATTGCTAGAAGAGACACATTGTTGCATTACTGTTCGTCTTCTAAGATTCTTAAACTCTTAGTCTGTTGTTATTTTTCTTCAAACCTTTCTTTTGATCTTCTGATAGTGTGTGAGGAATAGGATTATTATTTGGAGGAATCAACTTAAGTTGTCTGCCATACATCTAATTCTTCTCTGAATATCAAGTACAGACTACGTATATTGTTATTCAAATTGTGATACTAATTGCTGGAAATATGGAGAGCATGTATTGCTGGTACTACCAAACCTGTTCAATTAAAATGTTTTCCAACTGTTTTTTGAATCTTTTTAAGCAGGTTAGCCAACAGATGCAATTTCACCTTTGTTGATTCTTTATCAAATACCTTTATATCCCAAATTATGTTCATGGAAAATTGAATATTTCTTAATTGCTTGCTGAGCTGGACAAATCCATGTGCATTTCCATTCTTGATGATATTGAAGGCAGCAAAAACTTGATGATTAGAGATGAATTAAAAGGGTGAGTTCCCTTTTATTAATTTTTTCTTCTTAAGATCTATGGAGCAGTCAAGAATATAATCTGAATGTAACACCCCTTATTATCTTCCTTTCTAGCGTTAACATGTGTGTATATATATATATATATATATATATGTTCGTTACTGAATGCTTCTTAAATTTGAGATTATAAAAGTTTTGCTTCTTACTTTTTCTAAGCTTATCTGAGCATTAGGGGTTTAATATATTAATCATATTGATGGGAGGCGAAAAGAAGTAGTCAAACAATCTGTTTGGCATTTACTATCAATAATTATTACATACCAGAAGTCATAGGATGAAACAATAAAGAGTCTTAAGTTACACAACGGATAATGCTAGACCAAATATCATAAAGTACTTAAGGTCGTGAACGGATTTTTTAAGGATCAGGCATAGCCCACAGAACATTAGTATTGTACGGTCAGGGCTCCCGCTACTTGTGCGAATTCTGATACTACTCCTGATCTGTAAAAAGTTGGGGTGAGTGTCTATTTGAATAATTTATAGAAGATTTGACCCCAAAATGTATTAAGTTAAGCATTTATCTACACGTTCATAAATGATCAGTTAAGATAAACGTGCATGAAGCTATATTTACTTAAGTTCTCGATACGTGGAGAGAAATCCTTGAGAATATTCAAGTTGCATGTAAAATTTGGAAAAATGAGTTTTAATCATATCATATACATGTATTTGAAGAGTATAAGTTTAGTTGGAGTTATCTTATCGTAAAAATTCCCTTATTATGTTCATAAATTCATCATTCGTACTATTCAAGAGTATATCATATATAGGTATCATATCATGATTTCATAATACCATGTCCCTGTATGCTGGGTATCGTATCCCTGTATGCTTGATTCCATGTCCCTATGTGCTCAGTACTGTGTCCTTGTACGCTTAATTTCATGTGCCTATATGCTCAGTACTGTGTCCCTGTACGCTTAATTTCATGTCCCTATATGCTCAATATTGTGTCCCTGTACGCTTAATTCCATGTCCCTATATGCTCAATACCATGTCCCTATATGCTTATTACCATGTCCCTATATACTCAATACCTGTATAACTTATATAACATATGTTGTATTATACCAGTTCGAATCATTTCATGTCACATCATATCATATCATTTTATGTTGTCTTTATATTGAGACCAAGGGGAGCCCGTAATCCATCATGATCGTAATTTTGTATTTAAACTTTATTTGAGCAATTCAATGAATCGCAAAATATTAATAACACACATGTATATCATACATAATGGATATAATAATGACAATAAAACGTGACTAAATAAGGCGTGAAAGTTACCCCCACCTTGGAATACGAGTAACACAAATAGAGAGAAGCGATTAATTCTTAAGCGATGTCGGCGTCCGCAGATCCTTTTTGCCTTAATGTGGTAAGTATTTGTGTGGGGGGACCATTTGGTAGGTGAATCTATATACAGAAGTAAAACACTTTTTGTTTGTTATTTAAAAATAATGTCAAGGCTTCCTGGGAAAGTTTGTCTTATTTTAATCTCAAAAGACCACCTTCTAGTGCCTTCCATCGACATCATCCCGCTTTAGTGGTTTATTAAATATTTTATTTAGTTGGCATTTTTCTTTTATGAGTCCTAATTGATTTATTTTATCTTTTTCTGTTAAGTATGAGTGTGATATTACAATCTCCCTTACTAAAAAAAATTTCGTCCTCGAAATTTCACTTACCATTCAAAGAGAAATTTGGATATCTACTTCGGATTTCATCTTCTCGTTCCCAGGTAGCTTCCTCATGGCCGTGCCGGCTCCATTGTATCTTCACTAAATTTATTTCGCGAGTTCTTAATTTATGGATTTTCTTCGTACGTTAGGTTGCTATTGGAACCTCTTCGTACGTTAGGTTGCGGTGGACGTCAATCTCATCTTGTTTAACAACGTGGTTTGTGTCGAATACGTACTTCCTAAGCATGGAGATGTGGAACACGTCGTGTACCCCAGCCAAGGCCAGAGGTAAGGCCAGACGATATGCCACATCTCCTGATTTTTTCCAATACTTCATACGGCCCTATGAATCTTGGTCGTAATTTTCTCTTTTTTCCAAAACGCGTAACTCCTCTTGCAGGAGATACCTTAAGGAATACTTTTGTCGATCTTGAGCAGCCTTAATCCTATGTTGGATTTTTTGTATGGCATCCATTGTCCTTTCTACCAGTTCTGGTCCAAGTAGTTTTCTCTCCCCGACTTCGTCCCAATAGAGAGGAGACCTGCACTTCCTTCCCTATAATGCCTCATAGGGCACCATTCCGATGGTGGCCTGGTGGCTGTTGTTGCAGGCGAATTCTATCAGTAGTAGATAGTCTTCCCACGTTCCCTCGAAGTCCATCGTGCACATCCTTAGCATATCTTCTAGAGTCTGAATAGTCCGTTCAGATTGGCCATTGGTCTGAGGATGAAATGTGTTGGGAAATGAATTTAATAAAGAGGATTTTGATTAGATCTCAAAACCCCTGAGTATGACATGTTCAGGATAATCTTGATAGATGAGTCAGGATTCAGTTTTAGAGTGTTCAGGATGTTATATGCACCGTGTATAGTCGGCAGATATAGATCAAAGCTAGATTCGAAGACTCGAGAAGTTTCAAGAAGAAATCAAGTTTCAGATGAAATCGAGAATCAAGACTCAAGATGAGATCGAGAATCAAGACTCGAAGATATCATTCAGTATGTCTCTGAAGACTCAAAAGATATCAAGACTCGTAAGATCAAGATATCAAGATCAAGTCAAAGGATATCAAGGCACGATAATTATCAAGACTCAAGAATGTATTGAATGCTCAGTATATCCTGAATGTTCCGAGGTAATGGTCGGAATATAGCTCGCTGGAATCCAAAATTGACGTGGACCAACGAGAGGAAGACAACCAAATGGAAAAAAAGTCAAGCAGAACTTACAAAAAGAATAGTATGGATTTAAATGTAATTCTCCAATCTAAACATTCAAATCCACACTATAAATACAAAGTTCTTCCTACATTATTACGTGTGGAAGTGCGGAGAAGATAAAGAACGATGCTCTGGAGCTAAGAGAACATATACCCAAGCTTTCCCACCCTAGAACACAAGTCTGTAGAGATACAAATATATTCAAAGAGTGTTCTAGAACCCAATCTAAGCAACCCACGATGTATCCTACGCTTAGAGAGATTTTCCCAACCTTAGCATTGAGGCTAAACAAATGTAAGGGAAAATCTCACCATAGTTGGAGACAACACCAAACCCAAACCCCATTCTCGTAAGAGAAAAGTAGTGGTGAAGTGAGGTAGTTGTTAGGAAATCCCGAGAGAGGGTGATAAGTCCCGATTGGAGTGTGAACTCGTTAAATATTTAGAGGCGAGCCCGAGAGGGTGATAAGTCCAGTTTGAGTTAGTAAACTACAGAGGTAGTCAGAAAGCTCAGAGTTGTAAAGGTTAGTAAACTACAGAGGTAGTCAGAAAGCCTTAGGAAGTGTTTGAAGGAATTTCCCTAGGAACATGGAGAGTGGATGTAGGAGCTTGAGCCTCCGAACCACTATACATTGTTGTGTTGTTTACTGCTTTACGTTCTTATCTTGTCATATGCATTCGATCATAAGCAAAACACAACACATGAGCTTGAAAAGAGAAAAATCTGAAATCACCATTCCTTCACCCCTATTTTATATGCATCGCTCGTCATGTTTTGCTTCCGCACGCGCAAAATGGGTTTTTCACCGGGCCCAACAAAATGTCGTGCTGAACTTCAACTTGGTTCCCATTGCCTCTTGCAGGCTATGCCAGAACTTTGAGGTGAATCTAGGATCTCTGTCCGACACTATAGAGACGGGTACACTGTGCAGCTTTACTACCCCTTCCAAATAGATCCGAGCTAGTTTATCGAGCCCGTATGTCATTTTTACTAGTAGAAAGTGAGTGAATTTGGTCAAGTGATCGACTATAACCCAAACAGCGTGATTCCCTTTTACCGATCTGGGCAGGTTCACCACGAAATCCATCGTGACGTGTTCCCATTTCCACTCTGGGATATCTAAGGGCCTTAAAAGCCTTGACGGTCTTTGGTACTTCGTCTTTACTTGCTGGCAGACCATACATTTTTGTACAAATGAGGCCACATCCCTCTTTCGATTCCTCCACCAAAATAGTCCCTTCAGATCTTGGTACATCTTCGTACTCCCTGGATGGGCGGTGTACGGGGTTCGGTGAGCTTCCTCCAAAATTTCCCTTCGTAGGTTGTCGTCCTCAGGTACGCAAAGCCTTTTTCCTCGTAAGATTTTCCCTTCATTGTTCCGGTGGAATTCCTTAGTGGTACTATCTCGAATTTTCTTATCCAACTTATCAGAAAAGGGTCCTTCTTTTGTGCTTCTGTAATTCGAGCCTTTAGGTTTGGTTTAGCAACCATTGTCGTGATCATGGTCCTTGCGCTTTTTGGAGGTAATACTAATTCCAGGTCCATCTTCTCGAATTCTGCTACTAGTCGTTCCTGCGTGAGGATCATGCATGCCAACTCTCCTCTATCTCAGGGCATCGGTTACGACGTTGGCCTTGCATGGGTGGTACAAGATCTCGCAATCGTAGTCCTTTACTAATTCCAACCATCTTCTTTGTCTCATGTTCAATTCCTTTTGTTTGAAAAAGTACTTTAGGCTCTTATGATCTGTGAAGATTTGACATCGTTCTCCGTAGAGATAATGCCTCCAAATTTTCAAAGCGTGTACTACTGCTGCTAGTTCCAAATCGTGGGTCGGGTAGTTCTGTTCGTGCAATTTCAGCTGTCTGGATGCGTATGCGAGCACCTTTCCGTGTTGCATTAAGACGCAACCCAACCCTTGTTTGGAAGCATCACTGTACACTATGAAACCTTCTGGTCCATCCGGGATCGTTAGGACAGGTGCAGTGATTAAATTTCTTTTAGTTCCTGGAAGCTGTCCTCGCATTCCTTTGTCTATTGGAATTTAACTTCCTTTCTAGTTAGTCTCGTTAAGGGTCCCGCAATCCTTGCGAATCCCTTAATGAACCTTCGGTAATATCCTACCAAGCCTATGAAACTTCGTATGTCGTGTACAGTTTAGGGTGTTTTTCACTCGCTAACTGCTTCTACTTTAGCAGGATCCACTTCTCTGCCTCTTGCGAGATGATGTGCCCTAGGAAGATTACCTTGTCCATCCAAAATTCACACTTTTTAAATTTAGCGTATAATCCTTCTTTTCTCAATGTCTCCATGGTAGTTTTTAGGTGTTCCTTGTGTTGGTGGTGGTCATGAGAAAATACCAGAATGTCATCGATGAACACGATTACGAATTTGTCTAGGTAGGGATGGAAAACGCGATTCATTAAATCCATGAAGACTGCCGGCGCGTTGCTCACCTTTAAGGGCATCACCACAAATTTGTAATGCCCATACCTCGTTCTGAAAGCTGTCTTTGGGATGTCTCCTTCCTTGATTTTCACTTGGTGGTAACCTGACCTCAGGTCTATTTTCGAGAATACACTAGCGCCTCTTAATTGATCAAAAAGGTCTTCAATTCTAGGAAGCGGGTACCGATTCTTGATGGTGAGTTTGTTTAACTCTCGATAATCGATGCCTAGTCGAAAAGTTCCATCCTTCTTCTTTACAAATAACACAGGAGCTCCCCAGGGTGAGACGCGGGGTCGTACGAAACCCTTATCCAACAGTTCCTGCTGTTGTACTTTTAATTCTTGTAGCTCCCTGGGGGCCATCCTGTATGGGGCTTTCGATACTGGCGCTGCTGCCGGCGCTAAGTCGATTTCGAACTCTACTTGTCGATCGCGTGGTATCCCTGGTAATTCTTCTGGAAATACGTCGGAATATTCACGTACGATGGGCACTTCTTCTAGCTTTATTTCGTCCTTCTTAGTTTCCATCAGGTTTAACAAGTAGACTTGGCAGTTTCCTTTCTTCAAGATTTTTGTGGCCTTCATTGCAGTTGTGATCCTTGGTAAGGACTTTAGTCTCGTCCCGTAGAAGGTGACTTCCTCCTCTCTGGATTGATGGAACACCACTTCGTTCTCGTGGCATGATTTGCCTTAATCCAATCCATTCCTAGGATTATGTCAAAGTCTTTCATGGGTATGGCATGTAGGTTTGCTTGTAAGGTCTTATCATCAAATCCTAGAGTTACATCTCTACAAAGGAATGTACTATTGATATTGTCCCCAGATGGGGTGCTAATTTCGAGAAAGTCACTATCTAAAACCTCGAGTTTATTGCCTATTCTTTCACATAAATTGGTTTAGATTAAATAATGGCTAGCCCCGGTATTGAATAATACCACTACTAGCATGTCGGAGGTTGAGAGCATACCTGTCATGACGTTGGGTTCCTCCGCCGCCTCTCGATGGGTCATGGCGAAGACGAGTGCTAGACCAGTACTCTGAGGAGGCTTGCTCTTTGGGCAATTGGACTGTGAGTGGCCGGGAGTTTTACATCTATAGCAGATTCCCGTCCCTAGTAGGCATTCTCCCACGTGCTTCTTTCCACAGTGAATACACAATGGGAAGGTGCTTGGTTGTCTCAGGAATTGATTTCTTCCTATTTCTAATGGTCTCCCCTGACTACTGCTGACATTCCTCCCTGGTACTGGATTTCCCCATTTCCTTTTTGCAGATGAATCACTGGTCTTCCTCGCGCTATTCTCACTCTGCATCCTAGATTCAATCTCTTGGGTCTTGGAGAAAACTTCGGCGAAAGACATCGTCCCCTGTCCTGCTAGAATGGTGTTGATCTCAGGGCGTAGGCCCTTTTTTCTCTTGGGTTTTGAATTTATGTTCGTATTCTAATACCGTGGTGCTTCCTTGCTTCAGATATAAGAATTTGCCCTGCTTTCGGTCTTGGTATGATTGCGGCATGAAGTTCTGAATAATTAGTTCTTTGAAAGCATCCCAGGTCAGATTGGTTCTTTCCTCAGCTGTCTTGGTGCGGCATGTTGATTCCCACCAATAGTCGGCTTCGCCAATGAGTTAAAAAACCGCACACGAGACTTTCTGGGAGTCATTGCATTCTAGGTGGGCGAAAATCCTTTCCAGACATCAGCTTCGGCTAGGTCCTCCTTTCCGTTGAAAGTTGGGGGAGTGAAACGGCGAAATTGTTCCACAAGTGCGACGACTTGGTTGTGGTGGCGGCATTGGTTGGTTCTTGAAATGGTGTGCTAGTCCTCTGAGGATAGTTCTCAAGTCTTCTTCGGGATCTCCCTCGACATTTTCAGTAGCTGGTGGAGCCTCCACCGGTATGGGTTGTTGTCGGCGCACTTCCCCTAGGTATGATCTGTCATGAAGAATTTTAAAGGATGAAGAATTCTTGACAGTGTACTGTTTAACATTCGTGCCTCAAAAATTTTAATAGTTGTTAGACCCTCGGTATGCAGCATATCATGTAACTAGTGGAGTAAGTGAAACACAGTGTTACGGTCAAACATATAACGCACAGGGTAAATGCATGTGTTAAATATGATAGTAAAAACACGAAGCATTTAGGACAATGAAGATGTGCGCTTTGCACATCATTCTAATAAAGGAAAATCATGTCCTTATATGCATCCTGTCTGATAAGTAGTCGAAATGGCTCCGAATACATAATGGAGTCAAAAGTTAGTTATACTAATACTGCTTGTCATCATAGAACACTACTACTGTCATTCATACTCGAACTCGACCTCTCACATCCCCCCAAACCCAGGCATGTGCCCATTCTGCTGAGCCTGCGCCTGTGCAGGTCGTCCGACCTGTCCCCCTCCCACCTCGGCCTTCTCCGGCTCATCATCCTCGACTATCTCCTCTATCACTACCCCTCCTACCGTGGGTGGTGGGTAATCACCCCACATCCACTCACGGAAGAGAGTAGAAGAAAACTCACGGTAAGAAATGTTCGGAGTCTGGCCTGGGTGGGTAAGTGACCATCTGGTCATAAAGTACTACTACTCTATCGGACCAGTTCTCTGGGAGGGAGAATGAGAGGTGCAGGCACTTCTCGTAGTCCTGAATGGGCACTCCGTCGGTTCTCATCTTTCTCCATAACAGAGCCATCTCTGATATGTGGGGACCTACGTCTTCCTCCTCTGTCCGGTTATACCAGATGCACCTCAAGAGTCTTCATTCATGGATAGCCACGTCGACCATCTGATAAACAATTGATGCCAATAACAACAAAAAAACTTAATTCTATGTACCATAATGCAAATGTACCAATTTGATGGTTCGTAAATAAATCAACACCTAAATTATAGGGTTACACATGATTCATGTAAAGGGTTCGAGTATCATATGGAATTGCAAGGTAATAGATCATACATGGGTCACGTAATTCATGCAAGTTTACTATTTATTGAGATATATGTATATGCTCTAAACAACCATACATATATCGGAAGGCTCTGATACCAATTGTAACGCCCCTTATTATCTTCCTTTCTGAATGGTTCTTACCAATTCGTTACTGAATGCTTCTTAAATTTGAGATTATAAAAGTTTTGCTTCTTACTTTTTCTAAGCTTATATGAGCATTAGGGGTTTAATATATTAATCATATTGATGGGAGGAGAAAAGAAGTAGTCAAGCAATCTGTTTGGCAAGTACTGTCAATAATTATTACATACCAGAAGTCATAGGATGAAACAATAAAGAGTCTTAAGTTACACAACGGATAATGCTAGACTAAATATCATAAAGTACTTAAGGTCGTGAGCGGATTTTTTAAGGATCAGGCATAGCCCATAAAATATTAGTATTGTACGGTCAGGGTGTTGGGAAAAATATGGGTGCCCGGATCTATTCGAGATGACTTTAAATACATATTTAAATTAATCAATTAATTACTAACATGAATTAATCCTAAATCAATTCAACATAATAATTAATAAGCAAATAAACAATCATGCGTACACATAATCTACGTAAATCCTAAGCATGCAGAATTTAGGAGTTACGAGATTACGTACCTCTTGTAGAGACAATCGTTGAGACGTTGAATCAACTCAAAGAGCCTTCCCAAATATGTCCCAAGTCCACGAATGTAATCCGGTGGGAGGATTCACACGAACGATTTAACAAGAGAGAAAAATAAAATATTTTGTCACGACCTTTGTGAATTTCTAATATTTTCAACACATGAAATTGTACTTGGGAATGAAAAAATCATCCCCTATAAATAGGACTAGGGTGGCCGATTTTTTCAAGGAAAAAATAAGGAAGAAATTTTTTTTCTTGGTCTCCAAGAAATCTTGAATATCTCTTTTATATTATTTTCTCATTAATTAAACTTTTCCATAAAAATCTCTTCCCCTTTTTCCCATTATTTTCGGAAAATACAAGGCAAAAAGAATCAAGATTTGATTTCTTGAATTTATGGGATAATTATGTATTACAAGAATATTTATCTCTTTCCATAAAATCTCTTCAAGAAAATCAAGAAAAAATTTCTTCTTTTTCCTACAATTTTTTAAATTTCAAGAAATATTAGGCAAAAATATTTTCTTCTCCTTTTCATTAATTGGACTTTAATTTTGGGTTATTTGAGGGGTCTTTAGGAGAATTAAGATTGGACCTCCAATGGACTATGAAGCTATAATATTGGGCCAAATAGTATTCAAATCCATTAATATTAATTTACTCCACTATAAAATTAATATTGAACTATCCATCTTAACTCATATTACGACTTTACTATAATATGGCTCCCGGTCATTATTTTCTAGGTTTAAGATTATCTTAGTCCATTAATTAATTAAGCCAGTGAACAAGCTTTATATTAATTAATATCTTTGTCCTTGGAGTAAAGACAGTTCAACATTATTATCCATACCGAAAATAAATTTCCACTTGCAAGATTTGGTATGATAAAGATTCTGAGTCGACCAAGAGGAAAAATCAAGCAAGACGTACTTGCACACGATTCTTCGTATTAAATGTGAACAATTGTCATGTAATTAATAATATTGCCCAAGATATAAGGTATCGAATCACATTGACTCTCTTACTATCATAAGTCAGAGCAATAGTTATTAATTCCACACGATTCTATTTAAGGGACGGAGATTAAGAAATAACACACCACTGAGGTCTAATTCTTGTATATTCAGTGCCGAAAAATTTATCCTCATGTTGGTCCTTATTTAGTGCATCTAAATGCACTAGTATAATTTTTTGGTCAAGACAAGCCAATCTGAGCCTTATACTTCAACCTTTCATGATGGTTTGTTCATTTCCATCTGGGTTGTGAATTTGTACTTAATTACGAGGAGTTGTTAACTTGATCTTCTGTGATCTGGTATCACCAAATTAACTACAACGTAATACGTACTTAACTTATTGAACGGGTTTGCAATAAATATATATAACATTCATTCATATTTAATGCAACAGGTCCAAGTCCACTGGGAAGTTCTTGAGCCAAACCTCTTCCTTCGTTGCTTCACAAGCAACTACGTATTCGGCTTCCATGGTAGAATCGGTGATGCATTTCTACTTTTCGCTTCTCCATGTCATGGCTCCTCCCCCCATGCAAAACATGCGGAACTAGGAGTTACGAGATTACATACCTCTTGTAGAGACAACCGTTGAGACGATGGATCTACCCAATGTGCCTTCCCAAATATGTCCCAAAGTCCACGAACGTAACCCGGTGGGAGGATTCGCACGAACGATTTTAACAAGAGAGAAAACAAAAAATATTATGCTACCACCTTTGTGGATTTCTAATATTTCCAAGCAATGAAATTGCACTTGGGAATGAAAAATTCATCCCCTATAAATAGGGAGTAGGGGGGCCGATTTTTAGTGTAGGAAAATAAGGAAGGAAATCTTTTTCTTGGTTTTCAAGAAATCTTGAATATATCTCCTATATTCTTTTCTCCTTAATTAAATTTTCCATAAAAATCTCTTCCCCTTTTTATTCCATATTTTTGAAAATAACAAGGGAAAAAGAATCAAGATTTGACTTCTTGAATTTATGGGATAATTATGTATTCCTACAATATTTATCTCTTTCCATAAAATATCTACAAGAAAATCGAGACAATCTTTTCTTCCTTTTCCATACATATTTTTCGAAAATTATGCTAGGAAATATTAGCAAAATATTTTCTTCTTTCTTTCATTAATTTGACTTTATTTTGGGCTATTTGAGGGGCCTTTAGGAGAATCAAGATTGGACCTTCAATGGACTATGAAGCTCTAATATTAGGTCAAACATTATTCAAGTCCATTAATATTAATTTACTCCACTATAAAATTAATATTGAACTATCCATCTTAACTCATATTACGATTTCACTATAATATGGTTCCCGGTCATTATTTCCCGCGTTTAAGATTATATTAGTCCATTAATTAATTAAGCCACTGAACAAGCTTTATATTAATTAATATCTTTGTCCTTGGAGTAAAGACAGCTCAGCTTTATTATTCATACTGGAAATAAATTTTCACTTGCAAGATTTGGTACGATAAAGGTTTCGAGCCCACCAAGGGGACAAATCAAGCAAGACGTATTTGCACGCAATTCTCCGTACTAAATGTCAGCAATCGTCATGTAATTAATAATATTGCCCAAGATATAAGATATCGAATCGCATTGACTCTCTTCCCATCATAAGTCAAAACAATAGTTATTAATTTCACACGATCCTATTTAAGGGGCGGAGATTAAGAAACAACACACCACTGAGGTTTAATTCTTGTATATTCAGTACCGAAGAATTTGTCCTCCTGTAGGTCCTTATTTAGCGCACCTAAATGCACTAGTGTAATCCCTTGGTCAAGACAAGTCAATCTGAGTCTTACACTTCAACCTTTCGTGATGGTTTGTTCATTTTCATCTGGTTGTGAATTTTGTACTTAATTACGAGGAGCTGTTAATTTGATCTTTCGTGATCTAGTATCACCAAATTAACTACAACGTAATACGTAATGACTTATTGAGCGGGTTTGCAATAAATATATATAACATTCATTCATATTTAATTCAACAGTGATTGATAGTTTATTTCAGTAAATAAATAAAAAAATTCAGTTTGGTTAAACAAAGTAAAAGCATACTTTTCAATATAACCCCAACAATCTCTCACTTTTACTCAAAGTCTGCTTTTAAGTATACAACAGTATGTCTCGTGTTCTATGTGACATCTAATGTCACCTACACGAACCTAATAATATTTCTCCCACTTATACTCAAAGGAGATTGGCAACGTCCTTGACACTCATTCCTTCCACATGTCTCTCGAATGTACTCTGAGGTAAACCCTTTGTGAATGGATCTGCTAGGTTGTCTTCCGATGCAATCTTAGCCACCTCAATGTCTCATCTCTTAACGATTTCTCGTATGAGATGGTATTTTCTTTCAATGTGTTTGTTGGCCTTGTGGGCTCTCGGTTCCCTCGAATTTGCAACTGCTCCGGCGTTATCACAGTAAACCGTGATCTTGCTGGGCAAATTCGGGACAATGTCCAAGTCCACTAGGAAGTTCTTGAGCCAAACCGCTTCCTTCGCTGCTTCACAAGCAACAACGTATTCGGCTTCCATTGTAGAATCGGCGAAGCATTTCTGCTTTACGCTTCTCCATGTCATGGCTCCTCCCCCCATGCAAAACACATACCCGAGGTAGACTTTCTGGAGTCCACGTCTGATTGGAAATCCGAGTCCGTGTAACCGATGGGGATTAGACTGTCTGACTTGTAAATCAACATTCTGTCCTGTGTCCTTTTCAGATACTTCAGAATGTTCTTTACTGCAGTTCAATGCTCTTTCCCAGGGTTACTTTAATATCTTGCCACCATGCCTACAGTAAAACAAATATCTGGTCTCGTATACAGCATTGCATACATGAGGCTTCCCACAGCCGAAGCATAAGGGATGCCCTTAATGTCATCTATCTCTTTCTGTGTCTTGGGACACATTTCTTTGGATAGATGGATTCCGTGTCTGTAGGGCACAAAGCCTTTCTTAGAATCTTGCATGCTAAAGCGCTTCAAAAGAGTATCTATGTATGAGGCTTGCGACAGCCCGATCATTCTTTTCCTGCGATCTCGAGTGATCTCTATCCCTAGGATGTGACCGGCTTCCCCTAAATCCTTCATATCGAACTGTTTTGACAGTCATGCCCTTACGTCTGATAACACCTTTACATCGTTTCCGATGAGCAGAATGTCGTCCACGTATAGTACCAAAAATACCAATGCAGTTCCGTCACGCTTTTTATAAACACAACTTTCAAAGTTGTTTTGATCAAAACCGTAGGATTTTATAACTTGATCAAAACACTGATTCCAAATGCGGGATGCTTGCTTCAGCCCATAAATGGACTTCCTAAGCTTGCAAACCAGATGCTCTTGGCCTTTTTCAATGAAGTCTTCGGGTTGTTGCATATAGATTTCTTCGTCAAGATTTCCATTAAGGAAAGCTGTCTTGACGTCCATTTGCCAGATCTCAAAATCTAGGTGCGCAGCAATCGACAAGAGAATGCGGATGGACTTGAGCATGGCTACGGGCGAAAAGGTTTCCTCATAATCGATCCCTTCTTTCTAAGTGTACCCTTTCGCCACTAGTCTTGCTTTAAAAGTTTCAACCTTTCCATCCGGTCCCCTTTTTCTCTTGTATACCCACTTGCATCCGATGGGTTTTACCCCATTAAGTGGTTCGACTAGCTCCCACACCTTGTTGTGATCCATTAAACACATCTCGGCTTCCATTGTTGTTTGCCAAGATTGAGCATCTTTGTCTTGGATCGCCTCGTTGTAGGACCATGGATCTGATTCTTCTGCGGAGATCAAGTCCGAAGACTCTCCGATCCCCAAGAATTTCTCGGGTTGTTTGACAACCCTCCCACTACGACGAGGTTCCGGTTGTGTAGGCGTGACGATTGGTATATCATTTTGTACAGCTTCCAAAAATCTAAAGTGAGTATTGATTACCACCTTTTGATCTTCGGGACCATAGAGCATGCATCCTTTAGTTCCTTCGGGGTACCCTATGAACATCCTTAATTCCGAACGTGCATCCAATTTACCGGCTTCCTTGTCTAGCACATATGCCGGACACCCCCAGATCCTGATGTGTCCGAAACTGGGCTTGCACCCCGTCCACAATTCTCTCGGGGTTTTAGGTACCGATTTTGATGGCACTAGGTTCAGAAAGTAAGCCGTTGTTTCTAATGCGTAACCCCAGAACGATTTTGGTAAATCCGCATAACTCATCATTAACCTTACCATTTCTAAAAGCGTTCTATTTCTTCGTTCTGCAACCCCATTTTGTTGAGGGGAACCGGGTGCAGTCAACTGGGATGTAATCCCCTCTTCTGATAGGTAGTTCAGAAATTCATTGCTGAGGTATTCGCCTCCATGATCAGATCGTAGAAACTTGATAGTCTTTTCCTTATAATTCTCTGCTTGAGCCTTAAATTCTTTGAATTTATCAAAGGTCTCAGATTTATGTTTCATTAGGAAAATATATCTGTAGCGTGAGTAATCATCGATAAAAGTAACGAAATACTCGTAGCCACCTCTAGCTCTGATTTGCATTGGACCACACATGTCGGTGTGAACGATTTCTAACACTTCTTTAGCTCTAAGCCCCTTGGCTCCAAATGCCCTCTTGGTCATTTTACCTTCTAAGAACGATTCGCAAGTCGGAAATGGTTCAATTTGGAGAGACCCCAAAGAACCATCTTGCACCAACCTTTGAATCCTTTTCGGGTTAATATGACCTAATCTTAGGTGCCAAAGAAGTGTCTCGTTCACGTCAGCAGAACGTTTTCTTTTACATGAAATAGCAGATGTGTTATAGGATGCATTTTGTGAGTGATGTGCACAGTTAATAATATAGAGATTGTTCCGTAAAGTTCCACGACAAATAATCACATCGTTACGAAAAATAGTAACATGCTTATTAAAACGAACATAATATCCATCGACAAAGAGTTTAGAAATAGAAATAAGGTTTTTCCAAAAAACAGGAACATCTCTTAAAATTAAAGTCTTGTCTTCAAAAGACATGTGCACTTCTCCCATTGCTTTAGCTGCCACTCTCGTAGCATCGCCTAGCATGATGAGGATCTCACTCTCACTAAGTTGCCGGGTCTACTTGAAACCCTGCAATGTGAAACATACATGATCAGTGGATCTCGTATCCAATACCCACGAGTGGGTAGCATACTCCGCTAAATAATTTTTAACAACTAGTGTGTGAGAATTACCTTTCTTTCCATTCCTTTTGGGTTTGGAACAGGCCGACCTCCAATGTCTTTTTTCACCGCAGTTGAAGCACTTCCCCTTAGCCGGATTCTTCACTCCACCTTCCCTCTTCACCTTTCCTTTGCCTTTGGCAACACTAGAGTTAGCTTGGCTTTCGCTTTTGGCTTTCTTCTTCCTCTTGCCTCCCTTTGGCCTAGAAGAAGAAGATGGACCAACTACCACTAAGGCTTGGCTGCTCTATCCCAAAATTCCTTCAGCCGAGACAAGAGCTTGCAACAGATCCGGCAAAGTGAACTTCTGATTATTCATTTGATAATTCAGCATGAACTGCTCAAAGCTTTTGGGCAGAGAATGGAGTATGAAATCGATCTGAGACTCGATGTCATATTCAACTCCAAGCACCTCGAATTTGTTGAGGTGAGCCATTATCTGGAGAACATGATCCCTTACGGGTGTTCCCTCCACCATTTTCATTGAGAGCATGTCCCTCATGGTGATCTGGCGAGCCACACGGTTCTGATGTTGAAACATCGCTTTAAGATTGACCATGATGTCTGCAGCGGTCTCAACGTTTTGGTGTTGGTGTTGCAACACATCTGACATTGAAGCCAAGATGGTACACTTTGCCATTTCGTTAGAACGCTCCCAGTCAGCATATTCTTTCTTAACCATTTTGGTTGACTCGTCAGATGGCTTTTCTGGTTTAGGCGTAGTAAGAACCCAGTTATGGCTTTGTGCAATGAGGACAATAGTAAGTTTCCGATACCAATCAACAAAGTTTTCTACAGTGAGAAGGTTATCTTTCAGTATATTGAACAGTGTATTAAAAGGTTGCGACATGATGATACTGAAAATAAACACACATTTTGTATCAATATCCTGATCAACACAAAATTAAATCACATAATTCGATCACATGATTTATATTAAAATCTCAAAAAAATATGAACATGCATCAACAAACATCTCAAAACAGATTTAAATGAGCCTCGTGGGAGGGTCATCATTTAAATCACATTCAAACAAGTTACAAACAAGAATAGTTACAAACCTTTAATTTCAAAGAAAATTAATAATCGGCTCCCACTTGACCAATATAAAATTGACAGGACTTCGGTGAAGTATATGAATATCAATTTTATACCTAAGTAATAACCATGATTAAATACAGAATTACTACTTCGTTTTGATCGAGCCTCGTGGGAGGGTCATAAATGCGCCATCGATAATAATTCACAATCATCCTTTTGAGAATTTATTCATCTGAAAGCTATCTTTTGACCGTCCCGTAGGGGAATTTCTCCAAAAGATTCCACAAATAAATAAATCATGGAGGTCAAAATTAATTTGATTCATAACCAAATTAATTATCAAAACATACTTAGTAATTTTTAAGTTTGAGATTTTTCGTTGGGCAATTCTCATGCAAACACATTTAAACAAATTAAATAAAGCACAAGAAAATACGACAACAATAAATCAAGTAAAAGCGAGAAAATAAAAAACATTGGGCACAAATTATCCAACCGTCATGGTTTGATTTTCCTTGGCTTGATCTTGAAGAA
Organism: Stenogyne calaminthoides; assembly: GCA_037126765.1. Classification (NCBI taxonomy): domain Eukaryota; kingdom Viridiplantae; phylum Streptophyta; class Magnoliopsida; order Lamiales; family Lamiaceae; genus Stenogyne; species Stenogyne calaminthoides. The sequence goes on along the minus strand of JBBCBC010000031.1, from coordinate 16,912,116 downwards.
ACACCGCCTTGAATTTCTCCCACTTCGTTAGTCTCGAGAAAAAATTCGCCTCCCGAGCGCCGCGTCGGCGGCTTCAAATGATGCACGCCCGTCACTCTGGCGGCGCTTGGCGGCGTCGTGCCGTCTTGCAGCTTTAAGCGCGTCAGCCCCGCCTTTGGATTTCGCGCCTCGGCGTGACAGCGTCAGCCGCCCACCGTGTCACCATGGCGCCTTGCGTCCGCCTCGGCTCCGCTCGCTTCTCCACGCGTAAAGGCGCTCTTGGCGGCGAAGGCCAGGTGTCGTTGTTGGTCACGTCCGGTGATGAAAAGTGCCAAGACGATCCCGTCTAGCGCCGTGCACTAGGCCCGTCCGACTAGTGACGTCCGCTTCGCGCGCGTGCCTCCTTTGGCACGTTTTGCACGACGCATGTTGCCCACATACGGTTCCGGATCCATTTTAACTCCTCGCCTCGATCTTCGTCTTCGATCAGGTTACAATTCATTTAACGAAAAATAAATACACCTTAAATCTAGACTAGTTTATTACATTGAACAAATCAAATAGCCTAATCTACTCGTGGACTTTCTCACGAGAAAAACAAATCCGAAAGAGTCGAATTAAAAACCATTCATTCATACACATGAAAAATAAACACATTAAATACCATGACAATTGGATACCTGCAAAATAGATCTAGCAATTCTACTATCCAATTTCAATTTAATGTCCAACAATAATTTAAATAACAATTTAAAAGTCAGAGCTCGAAACCAGAGCTCTGATACCAGTTGTTGGGAAAATTATGGGTGCCCAGATCTATTCGAGATGATTTTAAATACATATTCAAATTAAATAATTAATTACTAACATGAATTAATCATAAATCAATTCAAAATAATAATTAAACAACATGCGTACACGTAATTTGTAACGCCCCGGAATTCAGAATGTTAACCTCCGAGGTCATAACGCCCTAAACCCGAGTCATCACTTAGTGAACCGTAAAACTGAGCCAGAAAATTTCTTTTAAAAATGGGACAAACAAATTGAGTTGCAGCGGAAGTAAAACTTAACACAAGTTTAAAAATAGGAAGGTAGATAAAAATTCAATACCTAGCATAGAAACATCATTAGTACAAGATCCACGGAGTATTAATTAGACATATTATACAAATTTAGAAAACAGTTTGTTTATTGAATAAGACAGTGGGGAAAGCGGGTCGTCTACTGCAGCTCCCGGCCCTCAGCATCATAACCTGAAAAGGGGGTTTATGGGACGTGAGATAAAAATCTCAGCGGCCAACCTGTACGCTGTTATACAGATTGACAGGAATCCAAAATGGTAGAAGCTTTTACTCATTCTCTTTATAACACAAACTTACTCACGATTCCTTGTTAATAGTTCATACAGTATTCAACATTTATAACATCAAACATATCATTCAACAATCACACATATGGGGTGGCACTGGTAGCGTAACCACATTCAATCCCGCATCATTCACACAAAATGGGATGGCACCGGTAGTCGCCCTACCGCGTCCAACCCCCGATAGCTTCCTTATATCCCCTTGCTTCCTTATATCATCGCTTCCTTATCTCCCCGCAAAACCACCAATTCCTCCACACGGGACTCATCCCCAAAATCATTGGTACGAGGCCCAACCGATAAACGAGACATATAGTTCATGTCCCAATATTCACAAAACTCATAATAGTACTCACATAATTTTCAGTGCATTGTTTACCAAATCCACAAGTTTCAAAAACATATCTTTTAACAAAGCTTATTTAGTTTGCTTTGAAAACTGTCAACAGTCCATATAACATTATCTAGCTATACAGATAGTGTCACCCATCTGACAACTTTTCAAGTAAAGTTTTAACTTCTTGAAAGCTTTAGAACACGGCACGACTTCCAAGCTTCCGAGCTAATCCCAAGGACCTAGCACAGTCCGTTCGTTTAGTCACTATTCATTCTTTTATTTATTAAACGGTTTCGCATCGAATTAAGGTCTTTTCGATTAAAAGGGCATTTAGGAGTTAAAAGTTATAAGAGTACATTTCGAGTTTGACATGGGTGTCGAAACTCGATTATTGAATTGGTACGATTTCCTATTTTGCGAAAGGGTTCACAAATTGGGGTCCGGTTTACTCATAAAGCTTAATAATACAAGTAAAACATCCAAACATATGTTCACAAAAGAAAACATGAAACATTCAAACACCTAAAACATGCTTGGTTCTAAAAGTATTACCATTCCTTCTTTCTAGTACTACTCATTTGGCATAAAGACATGTAATCATGCATAAATGGAAAAGAGCACTTAGACTTACTGGAAAAATATGAAATTTTAGTATGTTATACATATTTTGAAAAGAACCAGAGTTCATCAAGGGCACAAATTCATTTGAGATAAGGAAACAAGGTACATTTGCGATTTCAGGCAGGGTATTGAAAAGTTTGTCAAAACAGTGCACACTTTAAACTAAAAATCATAACTCACTGGAAAAACGTCTAAAAATTATGAAATTAAAATATGTTATACAACATTTAAAATTAAGCAACTTTAATTTTGAAATCTAAGACATTTGAGCTAAGGGTCGGTACCAGGTTTTTGAGTAAAACGGGTTCGTAACAGGGTAAGTCATACAGTACATACTTCATATAAAAATTCGTAACCCACTGGAAACTTAACGAAAATTCACCAAACTTTAATATGCTATTTTTGACTCATGTAAGAGAACATACAATTTTTACCATGATTTTTATGCTAAGGAAAAAGGGATAAATAAATTGTTGAACTCACAGTTTCAACCTTCGCCAAACATTTGTCACATAAATTTCAAATAGGCATATCTCATGATTCTCTAAACAAAATACTATGATTTTTGGATATGATTTAAAAAAAATACATCAAGAGGAACATCCCCAATTTTCCTAGAATTTTATATTCTTTGTAAATAAGTAAAACAATACGAAAGAATCACTGCTCTCAGTTTCACATAGTCTCAGACACATAAATTTCCACGAATTTATTCTCCTTGGAGGCAGATCAGATGACCACCAAATTTTAGTATGTCGTTCTATACTACAAATAATACCTCTAGGAATTTTTCACGATTTTAAAACATCATTAACGCATCGAAATAGGTTTTCCTAGAATGAGGCAGTAGCACTTTCGAAGTTTCATTCACATTTTCGAACTTTCACATATATGGCTAAACATGCTCAAATACACAAGATATCACCAATACAACCTTCACACATGATTTTTCACAGATTAAACAAGTTCAGGGGAGGTTCTTAGCATGCCATTTCTAAGGGTTTTCATGCTCAAACAAATTATGATCATAACATCAAGATTAAAGGTCTCATTGGTGCTCACCCTTGTAGTTTCCTTCTTTGGGATGGGGTTTGAGGGCTCTTGATGGAAACTCTTACTTCTAACACCTTCCTAGCTTCAAGATGGTGGAGGAAAGACTCCTCCTTGGGGTGGTGATGATCGGCCAAGAGCAAGAAAAGAGGGGAAAGCTCCTTCTTCCTTCAAACTCTCAAACTCTCCCAACTCTCTCCATTTTCCTCAATGTGTTTTATTCTTGTGGATCAAAAATGTCAAGACCAAACTTGGAATGGGGAGAAGGGGTATATATATAGATAAAGGGTGGGGGGGGGTCTGCCAAGGTGGTAAGAAAGGGGAGGAATGTAATGATGGGGGTTAGTAACATGTCACATAGGAAGCATGGCTCTAATAGTGTTCCCATTAAATGGGGAAATCCTACTTTATGGTTTTGGTTGATTGCCTTGCAGGTTTTTGGACGAAAATGGGGGATTCATTGCAGATTTTGGGCTGCCAATTATGGTAGCCTTGATTCTAGACGTGATTTGGGTTCCGTCGGTGTATTTTCTGTATTTTTCGGTTCGGTTTTTGGTTCCAATTTTTTTTTAAACGTATCGTTAAACTTGCACGATTTTTAGGATTCCATTTGAATTTCTCCTTTCTCATTTTGAATTCTTTAAATTTTTGACATTATTAACGGGTCTGTTTTACGGATAAAAATCCAAAAGTGCTAGTAGGGTTTTTAAACAAAAGCTCGTCTGTCATCACTGAAAAAATTTAGAAACTTGTACATATATTTTTAAAAACAAGTATAACATTTAAAGACATTAGGAAAAATAAACAAATAAGTCCTAAATGGATTCGGGTTGCTACATGCTACACCCCTTAAAAGAAATTTCGTCCTTGAAATTTACTTACTTATCCCGAAGGCTTTGGGGTACTTAGCCAGGATCTCATCCTCTCTTTCCCAAGTGGCTCCCTCCTTTCCATGTCTGCTCCACTATACTAGTACTAAAGGTACTTCTCGGTTTCTTAGAATGTGGACTTTTCTCCCCAAAATAGTCGTCGGTACTTCTTCGTAAGTCAAATCGCGACTCAAACTTAGGTCTTTGAAATCGACGATGTGGTCCGGGTCGCTTAGGTATTTCCTAAGTGTAAACACATGAAATACGTTATGTACTTGCGATAACTCTGGCGGTAGGGCTACTCGGTAGGCTACGTCTCCGACTCTATCCAAATTGTCGAAGGGTCCTACGAAGCGAGATTTCAGCTTACCTCTCTTGCCAAAACGAATTAGTCCCTTCATTGGTGCGACTCTTAAGAACACCTTATCATCGACTTCAAAGTGTAGATCTTTTCTTCGCGTGTCGGCGTAGGACTTCTAACGGTCCTGGGCTATCTTTATTCTTTCTCTGATCCGGGAGATGATCTCCACAGATTTCTCCACAAGTTCGGGTCCTAAGATTTTTCGGACACTGACTTCGTCCCAACAGATAGGCGAACTTTTACATACATATTTTTCAAAAATTATGCTAGGAAATATTAGCAAAATATTTTCTTCTCTCTTTCATTAATTGGATCTTATTTTGGGCTATTTGAGGGGCCTTTAGGAGAATTAAGATTGGACCTTCAATAGACTATGAAGCTCTTATATTGGGCGGGGCCAAATATTATTCAAGTCTATTAATATTAATTTACTCCACTATAAAATTAATATTGAACTATCCATCTTAACCCATATTACGATTTCACTATAATATGGCTCCCGATTATTATTTCCCGCGTTTAAGATTATATTAGTCCATTAATCAATTAAGCCACTGGACAAGCTTTATATTAATTAATATATTTGTCCTTGGAGTAAAGACAGCTCAGTTTTATTATCCATACCGGAAATAAATTTTCACTTGCAAGATTTGGTACGATAAAGGTTCCGAGCCCACCAAGGGGACAAATCAAGCAAGACGTACTTGCACGCGATTCTCCGTATTAAATGTCAGCAATCGTCATGTAATTAATAATATTGCCCAAGATATAAGGTATCGAATCACATTGACTCTCTTCCCATCATAAGTCAAAGCAATAGTTATTAATTTCACACGATCCTATTTAAGGGACGGAGATTAAGAAACAACACACCACTGAGGTCTAATTCTTGTATATTCAGTGCCGAAGAATTTGTCCTCCTGTAGGTCCTTATTCAGCGCACCTAAATGCGCTAGTGTAATGCCTTGGTCAAGAGAAGCCAATCTGGGTCTTAGACTTCAACCTTTCATGATGGTTTGTTCATTTCCATCTGGGTTGTGAATTTTGTAGTTAATTACGAGGAGCTGTTAATTTGATCTTTCGTGATCTAGTATCACCAAATTAACTACAACGTAATACGTACGGACTTATTGAACGGGTTTGCAATAAATATATATAACATTCATTCATATTTAATGCAACAGTGATTATTAGTTAATTTCAGTAAATAAATAAGAAAATTCAGGTTGGTTATACAAAGTAAAAACATATTTTTCAGCACATACATGAGGCTTCCCACAGCCGAAGCATAAGGGATGCCCTTCATGTCATCTATCTCCTTCTGTGTTTTGGGACACATCTCTTTGGATAGATGGATTCTGTGTCTGTAGGGCACAAAGCCTTTCTTGGAATCTTGCATGCTGAATCGCTTCAAAACAGTGTCTATGTATGAGGCCTGCGAAAGCCCGATCATTCTTTTCCTGCGATCTCAAGTGATCTTGATCCCTAGGATGTGACCGGCTTCCCCTAAATCCTTCATATCAAACTGTTTTGACAGCCATGCCCATACGTCCAATAACACCTTTACATCGTTTCCGATGAGCAGTATGTCGTCTACGTATAGTACCAAAAATACCAAGGCAATTCTGTCACGCTTTTTGTAAACACAACTGTCAAAGTTGTTCTGATCAAAATCGTAGGATTTCATAACTTGATTAAAACACTGATTCCAAGCACGGGATACCTGCTTCAGCCCATAAATGGACTTCTTAAGCTTGCAAACCAGATGCTCTTGGCCTTTTTCAATGAAGCCTTCGGGTTGTTGCATATAGATTTCTTCGTCAAGACTTCCATTGAGGAAAGCGGTCTTGACATCCATTTGCCAGATCTCAAAATCTAATTGCGCACCAATCGGTAAGATAATGCGGATGAACTTGAGCATGACTACGGGCAAAAAGGTTTCCTCATAATCGATCCCTTATTTCTGAGTGTACCCTTTCGCAACTAGTCTTACTTTAAAAGTTTCAACCTTTCCATCCGGTCCTCTCTTTCTCTTGTATACCCACTTGCATCCAATAGATTTTACCCCATTAAGTGGTTCGACTAGCTCCCACACTTTATTTTGATCCATTGAACCCATCTCGGCTTCCATTGCTGTTTGCCAAGATTTTGCATCCTTGTCTTGGATCTCCTCGTTGTAGGACCATGGATCTGATTCTTCTCCTGAGATCAAGTCCGAAGACTCTCCAATGCCTAAGAATCGCTCGGGTTGTCTGACAAACCTCCCTCTACGATGAGGTTCCGGTTGTGTAGGTGTGATGATTGGTATATCATTTTGTACAGTTGGCAATGGAGTTGACCCCTTTAGTTCTTCTAAGGTAATCTCAGTTCTAGGTTTTTTATCGTTCATATAGTCTTCTTCAAAAAATCTAAAGTGTGTATTGATTACCACCTTTTGATCTTCGGGACCATAGAACATGCATCCTTTTGTTCCTTCGGGATACCCAATGAACAACCTTAATTCTGAACGTGCATCCAATTTACCAGCTTTCTTGTCCAACACGTATGTCGGACACCCCCAGATCCTGATGTGTCCTAAACTGGACTTGCGCCCTGTCCACAATTCTCTCGGGGTTTTAGGAACTGATTTGGATGACACTAAGTTTAGAATATAAGTCGTTGTTTCCAAAGCGTAACCCCAGAACGATTTTGGTAAATCTGCATAACTCATCATTGACCTTACCATTTCTAAAAGCGTTCTATTTCTTCGTTCTGCAACCCCGTTTTGTTGAGGGGTACCGGGTGCAGTCAACTGGGATGCAATCCCCTCTTCCGACAGGTAGTTCAAAAATTCATCGCTGAGGTATTCGCCTCCACGATCAGATCGTAGAAACTTGATAGTCTTTTTCTTATGATTCTCTGCTTGAGCCGTAAATTCTTTAAATTTATCAAATGTCTCAGATTTATGCTTCATTAGGAAAATGTATCTATAGCATGAGTAATCATCGATAAACGTAACTAAATACTCGTAGCCACCTTTAGCTTTGATTTGCATTGGACCACACAAGTCGGTGTGAACGATTTCTAACACTTCCTTAGCTCTAAGCCCCTTGGCTCCAAATGCCCTCTTGGTCATTTTACCCTCTAAGCACGATTCGCAAGTTGGAAATGGTTCAATCTGGAGAGTCCCCAATTAACCATCTTGAACCAACCTTTGAATCCTTTTTGGGTTAATGTGACCTAATCTTAGGTGCCAAAGAAGTGTTTCGTTCATGTCAGCCGAACACTTTCTTTTACATGAAATAGTAGATGTGTTATACGATGCATTATGTGAGTGATGTGCACAGTTAATAATATAGAGATTGTTCCGTAAAGTTCCACGACAGATAATCACATCGTTATGCAAAACAGTAACATGCTTATTAAAACGAATAGAATATCCATCGACAAATAGTTTAGAAACTGAAATAAGATTTTTCCAAAAAACAGGAACACAAAAAAAAAATCTCTTAAAATTAAAATCTTGTCTTCAAAAGACAGGTGCACTTCTCCCACTGCTTCAACTGCCACTCTCGTAGCATCGCCTAGCGTGATGAGGATCTCACTTCCACTAAGTTGTCGGGTCCGCTTGAACCCCTGTAACGTGAAACAAACATGATCAGTGGATCCCGTATCCACTACCCACGAATGGGTAGCATACTCCGCTAAATAATTTTTAACAACTAATGAGTGAGAATTACATTTCTTTCCATTCCTTTTGGGTTTGGAACAGGCTGACCTCCAATGTCCTTTTTTTCACAGCAGTTGAAGCACTTCCCCTTAGCCGGATTCCTTACTCCACCCTCCATCTTCACCTTTCCTTTGCCCTTGGTAACACTTGAGTTAGCTTGGCTTTCACTTTTGGTTTTCTTCTTTTTCTTGCCTCCTTTTGGCCTAGAAGAGGAAGATGGACCAATTGCCGTTAAAGCTTGGCTGCTCTCTCCTAATATCCCTTCAGTCAAGACAAGAGCTTGCAGCAGATCAGGCAAGGTGAACTTCTGATTGTTCATTTGATAATTCAACCTGAACTGCTCAAAGCTTTTGGGCAGGGAATGGAGTATGAAATCGATCTGGGTCTCGATGTCATATTCAGCTCCAAGCACCTCAAGTTTGTTAAGGTGAGCCATCATCTGGAGAACATGATCCCTTACGGGTGTTCCCTCCACCATTTTCATTGAGAGCATGTCCCTCATGGTGATCTGGCGAGCCACACGGTTCTGATGTTAAAACATCGCTTTAAGATTGACCATGATGTCTGCAGCGGTCTCAACGTTTTAGTGTTGGTGTTGCAACACATCTAACAATGAAGCCAAGATGGTACACTTTGCCATTCCGTTAGAACGCTCCCAGTCAGCATATTCTTTCTTAACCGTTTTAGTTGACTCGTCAGATGGCTTCTCTGGTTTGGGTGTAGTAAAGTTATGGCTTTGTGCAGTGAGGACAATAGTAAGTTTTCGATACCAATCAACAAAGTTTTCTCCAGTAAGCAGATTGTCTTTTAGTATATTGAACAGTGGATTAAAAGGTTTTGACATGATGAAACTGAAAATAAACATACATCATGTGTTAATATCCGGATCAACACAAAGAAAATCACACAATTCGATCACATGATTCATATTAAAATCTCAAAAACTATGAACATGCATCAGCCAACATCTCAAAACAGATTTAAATGAGCCTCTTGGGAGGGTCATCATTTAAATCACATTCAAGCAGGTTACAAACAAGAACAGTTACAAACCTTTAATTTAAAAAAATTAATAGTCGGCTCCCACTTGACCAATATAAAATTGACAGGGACTTCGGTAAAGTATATGCATATAAATTTTATACCTAAGTAATAATCATGATTAAATACAGAATTACTACTTCGTTTTGATCGAGCCTCTTGGGAGGGTCATCTCGCTACTAATAATAATTCACAATCATCCTTTTAAGAATTTATTCATGTTAAAGTTATATTTTGGCCTTCCCGTAGGGGAATTTCCCCATAAGATTTCACAAATAAATAAATCATGGAGGTCAGAATTAATTTGATTCGAAATCAAATTAATTATTAAAACATACTTAGTAATTTTTCGAATTTGAGATTTTTTAGTTGGGCAATTCTCATGCAAACACATTTAAACAAATTAAATAAAGCATAAGAAAGACAACAACAAATCAAGCAAAGCAGAAAATAAACATATTGGGCACAAATTATCCAACTGTCATGGTTTGATTTTCCTTGGCTTGATCTTGAAGAAACGTTGTCTTGAATTTCTCCCACTCGTTTGTCTCGAAAAAAAAAAATTACATCACGAATCGCCCGCCAAGTAGCTTCGCGTAGGATGCACACCGCATTTAGCGGCGACGCTTTCAGCGCCGCCCTAAGCCTCGGCCCGAAAGGACTTCGGCGACCTCGACATGCGATAGGCGGGGCGAATGCATCTTGTAGCGTCGCGCCGAATCCTCGGCGGCCCGCCCGTCCGTCACGTCTGTACGTCGAGCGCACCCTCGTGTCGCCCGTGCCTCGCCCCGCCCAGCGCTTGCCCAGTGATCACCCGCGCCTATGCGCGTTCAGGGGCTAATCCCGCCCGACGCCTTGCATCGTGCCCGTGCTCGCGTGGCGACGTCCGTGTCGCGCGCGCACGATTCCTTATCCGTTTTAATTTCTCGTCTCCGTCTTCATCTTCGATTAGGTTACAATTTATTTAACGAAAAATAAATACACCTCAAATCTAGACTAGTCTATTACATTGAACAAATCAAATAGCCTAATCTACTCGTGGATTTTCTCATGAGAAAAACAAATCCGAATGAGTCGAGTTAAAACCAACATTCATACGCATGAAAAATAAACACATTAAATACCATGACAATTGGATACCTGCAAAACAGATCTAACAATTCTACTATCCAATTTTCAATTTAATGTCCTATATAATTTAAATAACAATTTAAAAGTCAGAGCTCGAAACCAGAGCTCTGATACCAGTTGTTAGGAAAAATATGGGTGCCCGGATCTATTCGAGATAATTTTAAATACATATTTAAATTAATCAATTAATTACTAACATGAATTAATTGTAAATCAATTCAACATAATAATTAATAATCAAATAAACAATCATGCGTACACATAATCCACGTAATTCATAAGCATGTGGAATCTAGGAGTTACTAGATTACGTACCTCTTGTAGAGACAACCATTGAGACAATGGATCAACCTAAAGAGCCTTCCCAAATATGTTCCAAGTCCACGAACATAATCCGGTGGGAGGAATCACACGAACGATTTTAACAAGAGAGAAAAATAAAATATTTTGCCATCACCTTTGTAGATTTCTAATATTTTCAACACATGGAATTGCACTTGGGAATGAAAAAATTATCCCCTATAAATAGGACTAGGGTGGCCGACTTTTTCAAGGAAAAAATAAGGAAGAAAATCTTTTTCTTGGTCTCCAAGAAATCTTGAATATATCTTTTATATTCTTTTCTCCTTAATTAAACTTTTCCATAAAAATCTCTTCTCCTTTTTCCCATTATTTTTGAAAAATTCAAGGCAAAAAGAATCAAGATTTGATTTCTTGAATTTATGGTATAATTATGTATTACAACTTATATCTTTCCATAAAATCTCTTCAAGAAAATCTTTTCTTCTTTTTCCTACAATTTTCAAAATTTCAAGAAATATTAGGCAAAAATATTTTCTTCTCATTTTCATTAATTGGACTTTAATTTTGGGCTATTTGAGGGGCATTTAGAAGAATTAAAATTGGACCTCCAATTGACTATGAAGCTATAATATTGTGCCAAATATTATTCAAGTCCATTAATATTAATTTACTCCACTATAAAATTAATATTGAACTATCCATCTTAACATATATTACGACTTTACTAAGCCATTATTTCCCGTGTTTAAGATTATCTTAGTCCATTAATTAATTAAGTCACTGAACAAGCTTTATATTAATTAATATCTTTGTCCTTGGAGTAAAGACAGCTCAACGTTATTATCCATACCGGAAATAAATTTTCACTTGCAAGATTTGGTATGATAAAGATTCTGAGTCTACCAAGGGGACAAATCAAGCAAGACGTACTTGCACACAATTCTCCGTATTAAATGCCAGCAATCGTCATGTAATTAATAATATTGCCCAAGATATAAGGTATCGAATCACATTGACTCTCTTCCTATCATAAGTCAAAGCAATAGTTATTAATTTCACACGATCCTATTTAAGGGACGAAAATTAAGAAATAACACACCACTGAGGTCTAATTCTTGTATATTCAATGCCGAAGAATTTATCCTCCTGTAGGTCCTTATTCAATGCATCTAAATGCACTAGTATAATCTCTTGGTCAAGACAAGCCAATCTGAGCCTTATACTTCAACATTTCATGATGGTTTGTTCATTTCCATCTGGGTTGTGAATTTGTACTTAATTACGAGGAGCTGTTAACTTGATCTTCTGTGATCTGGTTGTTGGGGAATGAGTTGCACAGATCTATTCGGGGTGAATATTTAAATACAAATTTAATTCTTTAATTATTACTAGCATGAATTAATCCTATATTAATTCAAATAATAATTGCAACAACATATCATGCATATAATAAGCCACGTAAAACCTACGCATGCGGAAACTACGGGTTTACGTGAACGTACCTCTCGGGATGGCAGTGAATTCGGTTGGACGGACTAACCAAAAGGACTTCTCAAGTATTCCCTTAGCCCTTGCTCAACTATCCGGTGGAAGGACACTTGTCGAACAATTAACAAAAGGAAAAAAATAAACTTTGTTGCACCACTTTCGTGGATTTGCTAATTTTTCCAGCACATGGAATTGTACTTGGGAATGAAAGAATCATCCCCTATTTATAGGTGAGAGGTGGTCGATTTTTTCAGTAGAAAACCAATGTGGGAAAAGACTTTTCTTGATCACCAAGAAATCTTGAATATATCTCCTATATTCTTTTTCCCATAATTAAAATATTCCACAAAAATCCCACATTCTCAATATATGGAATTTTCGAAAATTAAGGGTCCCAAGATTCCAAGATTTGGATCTTCTTGAATTTATGAGATATTCTTGTATTTCAAGAAACACATATCTTCCATAATATCTTTTCAAGAAAATCAAGAAAATCTTTCTTGCCCTTTATTTTCAAAATTTCGAAATATCCCTTATGAATAACTAAGTGGGAGATTTCTTGAATTTAATGAGATAATCTTGTATTCCAAGAATACATATCTTCATTCCATAACAAAATTCAAAGAAAATCTTTCTCCCTCTTTTATCCATAAATTTCGAAAATATCAAGGAAAAATAAGCAACAATATTTATTTTATTTTAATCACCTTTTTCAGTTATTGGACTATTTGTTGGGCTACTCAAGGGGCCTTTAGGAGAATTAAGATTGGACCTTCTAATGGACCTTGAATATCTAATATTGAGCCACAATATATTTCAAGCCCATAAATATTAATTAATCCCACTACATAATTAATATTGCACTATCCATCTTAACCCATATTACAGTCAATATGGCTCCCGGTCATTATTTCCCGTGTTTAAGATTATCTAGCCCATTAATTAATTCAAGCCACTGAAATAGCTTTCCATTAATTAACATCTTTTATCCTTGGTCGAGGAACGGTTCAACATTATTATCAATACCGGAAACTAATTCCACTTGCAAGATTTGGTATGATAAAGCTTATGAACCTCCCAAGGGGGTAAATCAAACAAGCGTACTTGCACACGATTCTTCATATTAAATCTTAGCAATCACATGTGACTAATAATATTGTCCAAGATAAAAAGTATTGAATCTCATTGATTCGCTACCCATGATAAGTCAAAGCAATAGTTACCAATCCCACGTGATCCTATTTAAGGAACGAAGATTAAGAAACAACGAACCACTGAGGTCTAATTCTTCCTTGTTCAGTTCTGAAGAATTTATCCTCCTGTAGGTCTTATTCAGTGCATCAGTCATGCACTAGTGTAATCTCTTGGCCAAGACAAACCAATCTGAGCCTTACACCTCAACCTTTTGCGATGGGTTGTTCATTTCCATCTAGGTCGTGAATGGCGTACTTTTAGTTACAAGGGACTGTTAATTTAATCTTCTATGATCTGGTATCACTAAATTAACTACAATGTAACACGTAGGAATTATTGAACAGTTATGCAGTAAATATATGTAACATTCAATCATATTTAAAGCATCAGTGATAAACAATTTATTTCAGTAAATAAGTCTGAAAACTCAGTTTCGATTATACAAAGTAAAAAGCTACTTTTCTGTATAATCCCAACAATCTCCCACTTATACTCAAAGTCTGCTTTTAAGTATACTACAACATGTCTCGCGTAGTCCGTGACATCTAATGTCACCTACACGAACCTAATAATTTCTCCCACTTATACTCAAAGCAGATTGGCAACGGTCTTGACACCCATTCCACCCACATGTCTCTCGAATGTATTCAGAGGCAGACTCTTTGTGAATGGATCTGCTAGGATGTCCTCAGATGCTATCTTTGCCACATCTATATCTCCTCTCTTAACGATTTCTCGTATAAGATGTATTTCCTTTAGTGTGCTTGTTTGACTCGTGGACTCTTGGTTCTCTTGAATTTGCAACTGCCCCTAGCAGATATTGCTAGAAAAATTCAGAACACCATCCAAGTCCACTAAGAAGATCTAGAGCCCCATCGGTTCTTTCACTGCTTCACAAGCAGCTACTTACCCGACTTCCATGGTTGAGTCAGTGATGCATTTCTGCTTCACACTCGTCCATTTGATGGCTACACTTCCCAAATGGAAACACACTAACTGAGGCAGATAATTTCTGGAATCTAAATCTGATTGGAAATCCGAGTCCGTGTAGCCGATGGGATTGGAGTATCTGACTGATAAATCAATATTCTATCCCAAGTTCTTTTCAGACACTTCAGAATGTTTTTAACTGTCGTCCAATGCTCTTTCCCTGGGTTACTTTGATATCTTGCCACCATGCCTATGACAAAACAGATATCCGGTCTCGTACACAGCAATGCATACATAAGGTTTCCGACAGCCGAAGCACAAGGAATACCTTTCATGTCATCTATCTCCTTTTTCGTCTTAGGGAACATTTTCTTGGATAGATGGATTCCAAGTCTGAAAGGTACGAATCCTTTCTTGGAATCTTGAATGCTGAATCGTTTCAAAATCAGTATCTATGTATGAAACTTGCGATAACCCGATCATCCTTTTCCGGCGATCTCGAGTTATCTTGATCCCAAGGATATGTCAGGCTTTCCCTAAGTCTTTCATATCAAACTGTTTTGAAAACCATGCCTCTTACGTCTGATCACACCTTCAAATCGTTCCCGATGATCACAATGTCATCTACGTGTAGTACTAAGAATACCAATGCAGTTCCGACACGCTTTTTATACACACAACTTTCAAACTCGTTTTGATCAAACCCATAAGACTTTATAATATGATCAAAACATTGGTTCCAAGCTCTGGATGCCTGTTTGAGTCCGTAAATGGACCTCTTGAGCTTACAAACTAGGTATTCTTGGCCTGTTTCAATGAAACCTTGGGGTTGTTGCATACAGATCTCTTCATCAAGACTTTCGTTAAGGAAAGTTGTCTTGACATCCATTTGCCAGATTTCAAAGTCGAAATGCGCAGCAATCGATAAGAGAATACGGATGGACTTTAAGCATGGCTATGGGTGAAAAAGTTTTCTCATAATCGATCCCTTCTTTCTGAGTATAACCTTTCGCCACTAGTCCTGCTTTAAAGGTTTCAACCTTCCCGTCCAGTCCTCCTTTCCTCTTATATACCCACTTACATCCAATGGGTTTGCCCCATTAAGTGGTTCGACTAGCTTCCACAGTCTATTATGAAACATAGACCCCATTTCAGCTTCCATTGCTATTTGCCAAGAATCTGCATCCTTTTCTTGGAGTGCCTCGTCATATGTCCATGGGTCTGATTCGTCTTGTCTGGGAATCAAGTCCGAGGACTCTCCTATTCCCATGAATCTCTCGGGCTGTCTAACAACCCTCCCACTACGACTAGGCTCCGGTTGTGAAAATGTATCGTTTGGTATATCATCTAGTACAGTTGGCACTGAGGTTTGCCCTCTAAGCTCATTTAAGGTAATCTCACTTCTGGGTTTTCTTTGGTTCATATAGTCTTCTTCCAAAAATCTAAAGTGGGTGCTGATGACCACCTTTTGATCTTCGGGACCATAGAACATACACCCTTTTGTTCCCTCGGGGTATCCTACAAACAGCCTTAATTCTGATTGAGGATCCAATTTACCGACTTCCTTATCCAACACGTAGGCCGGACACCCCAAAATTCTCATGTGTATCATACTAGGCTTGAGCCCGGTCCACAATTCTTTGGGAGTTTCGGGAATCGATTTGGATAGCACCAAGTTCAGAATGTAAGCCGTTGTTTCTAAGGCATAACCCCAGAACGACTAGGGAAGATCCGCATAACTCATCATTGATCTAACCATTTCCAAAAGAATTCAGTTTCTTCGCTCTGCAACCCCGTTTTATTGAGGGGTTCCGAGTGCAGTGAGCTGGGATACAATCCTTTTATCAGATAAGTAGTTCAAAAACTCATCGCTGAGGTATTCGCCTCCACGATCAGATCGTAGAGACTTGATACGTTTTTCCCTATGATTCTCTGTTTGAGCCTTAAATTCTTTGAATTTCTCAAAGGTCTCAGATTTATGCTTCATAAGGAAAATGTAACCGTACCTTAAGTAATCATCAATAAAAATACTCATAACCTCCTCTTGCTTTGGTTGACATTGGACTACATACATCTGAGTGAACGATCTATAATACTTCTTTGGCTCTATTCCCCTTGGCTCCAATTGCCCTCTTGGTCATTTTACCCTCCAAACATGATTCGCAGGTTGGAATTTGTTCAACTTGGAGACGCTCCAGTGAACCATCTTTCACCAACCTTTGGATCCTCTTTGGATTTATATGACCTAATCTTAGATGCCAAAGAAGTGTTTCGTTCACGCTTTCTTTTGTCGGAAATAGTTGATGTGTTATAGGATGCATTTCGTGAGTGGTGTGCACAGTTAATTGTATAGAGATTTTCCATCAATATCCCGTAACAGATACACTCATCATTTTAAAAATGATGTCATTCTTATTAGAAGAAACTTAGTGTCCTTTAATAGAATTTTAGAAACTGAAAGTGAATTCTTTCTAAAACTGGGAACATAAAGATAATCTAAAAAAAAAACTTTATCTTCAAAAGATAGGTGCACTTCTCCCACTGCTTTAACTACTACTCATGTAGCATTGCAATGTCTGCTACTTTCGTAGTATTGCAATAATCGTTACTATCGTAGTATTGCAATATCTGCCACTTACGTAGCATTGCAATGACTTCTACTTTCGTAATGTCACCCAGTGTGATGAGGATCTCACTCCCACTAAGTTGTCGGATCATTTTGAACCCGTGAAGCCAACATGATTAGTGGATCTCGTATCAACCACCCATGAATGAGAAGTATACGCCGCTAAACAAGTTTCAACAACTAGTGCGTGAGAATTACCTTTCTTTCCGTCCCTTTTGGGGTTGGAACAAGCAAAACCTCCATTGTCCTCTCTCACCGCAGCTTAAGCACTTCCTCTTTGGATTTTCCTTGACATCACAAGCATTCCTCATCTTACCATTGCCCTTGGCAACAGTTGAGTTTTATTGCTTATGGCCTTTTTTGGTCCTCTTCTTTATCTTGGCTTCCCTTGGCCTAGAAGATGAAGACGGACCACTTGCCGTCAAAGCTTGAGTTTGGTGCCTTATCAACATTTATGTCGAGACCAAAAGCTTGCAACAAATTAGCTAGCGAGGCCAAAATGCTCAAAAACTTTTTGGGCAGAGAGTGAAGTACCAAATTCATCTGAGTCTCCAGATCATAATTTGCACTCAGAATCTCAAGTTTGTTCAGATGGGCCATCTATTTTGAGGACGTAATCCCTTACGGGTTTGTCCTCCACCATTTTCAGCGACGACATCTCTCGCAAGGTGATCTAACGAGTCCCGCATGTTTTGACTCGTCAGTTGGCTCATCTGATTTTGGTGTGTCAAGAATCCACTTGTGCTTTTGTGCAGTTAGGACAACTATAATTTTTCGTTTCCAATCAATATAGTTTCCATACATATTGTATTGACTTTAAGTATAATAACAGTGGATTAAAAAGTAACGACATGTTGAACTGAAATAAATAACTATATGCAAAAGCACAAGTATATCACAAGATTCGATCACATGCATCATATTAAAATCTCAAAAAATATGAACATGCATCAGCCAACATCTCAAAACAGTTTAAATAAGCCACGTGGGGTGGGTCATTATTTAAACACATTCAAGCAGGTTACAAACAAGAACAGTTACAAACCTTTAATATCCAGATTAATAGTTGGCTCCCACTTGACCAATATAAAATTGACAGGGGACTTGAGGAAGTATATGCATATCAATTTTATACCTAAGTAATAACCATGATTAAATACAGGATTATTATTTAAATTTGATCGAGCCTCGTGGGGGGAGGGTCATAAATGCCACTAGTAATAACCCACAATCATCCGTTTGGAATTCATTCATGTGAAAGCTATCTTTTGACCGTCCCCGGAGGAATTTCTCCAAAAGAATTCACAAATAAATAAATCATGGAGGTCAAAATTAATTCAATTTTATTATCCGGAATAAAATTATCAATTAATTATTTAAACATACTTAGTAATTTTGAAGATGAGATTTTTCCATTTGGCAACCCTCATGCAAACACATTTAAAAAAATTAAATAAAGCATAAGATAGCACAAATAAATCAAGCAAAACAGAAAAATAAACATATTGGGCACAAATTATCCAATTTTCATGGTTTGATTTTTCTTGGCTTGATCTTGAAGAATCACGTCTCGAATTTCTCCCACTTGATCGTCTCGAAAAGAACTTATTCGCGAAACGCCACGCCAAGTAGCTCGCATCCGGGATGCACGCCCACATCCGGCCGGCCCCTTGGCCGAAAGCAACCTTGTCTGTCTGTCGCGCTTTGGCATACAGATCGCCCACCCGGAAGCGGTGTCACCCGCCCGAAGCGCTCATGTCGCCGCGTCGTGTCGCGTCACCCCCGCCCGTCTACGTCTTTAAGCGGCTTCGCCGCCCACAAGACACACCGTCGCCTGCGTCGCTTGTCGTCGTCGCGTCACGTCGCTGCCTAGGCGGTTCCGTCGTCAGTTGTTGGGGAATGAGTTGCACAGATCTATTTGGGGTGAATATTTAAATACAAATTTAATTCTTTAATTATTACATGCATATAATAAGCCACGTAAAACCTACGCATGCGGAAACTACGGGTTTACGTGAACGTACCTCTCGGGATGGCAGTGAATTCGGTTGGACGGACTAACCAAAAGGACTTCCCAAGTATCCCTTTAGCCCTTGCTCAACTATCCGGTGGAATGACACTTGTCGAACAATAAACAAAAGGAAAAAAATAAACTTTGTTGCACCACTTTCGTGGATTTGCTAATTTTTCAGCACATGGAATTGTACTTGGGAATGAAAGAATCATCCCCTATTTATAGGTGAGAGGTGGTCGATTTTTTCAGTAGAAAACCAATGTGGGAAAAGACTTTTCTTGATCACCAAGAAATCTTGAATATATCTCCTATATTCTTTTTCCCATAATTAAAATATTCCACAAAAATCCCACCTTCTCAATATATGGAATTTTCGAAAATTAAGGGTCCTAAGATTCCAAGATTTGGATCTTCTTGAATTTATGAGATATTCTTGTATTTCAAGAAACACATATCTTCCATAATATCTTTTCAAGAAAATCAAGAAAATCTTTCTTGCCCTTTATTTTCAAAATTTCGAAATATCCCTTATGAATAACCAAGTGGGAGATTTCTTGAATTTAATGAGATAATCTTGTATTCCAAGAATACATATCTTCATTCCATAACAAAATTCAAAGAAAATCTTTCTCCCTCTTTTATCCATAAATTTCGAAAATATCAAGGAAAAATAAGCAACAATATTTATTTTATTTTAATCACATTTTTCAGTTATTGGACTATTTGTTGGGCTACTCAGGGGGCCTTTAGGAGAATTAAGATTGAAACTTCGTATGTCGTGTACAGTTTTGGGTGTTTT
The DNA here is from genome assembly GCA_037126765.1 of Stenogyne calaminthoides. NCBI lineage: Eukaryota > Viridiplantae > Streptophyta > Magnoliopsida > Lamiales > Lamiaceae > Stenogyne > Stenogyne calaminthoides. The sequence continues at coordinate 16,892,295 of JBBCBC010000031.1, read as the reverse complement.
CCACTCGCTAACTGCTTCTACTTTAGCAGGATCCACTTCTATGCCTCTTGCCGAGATGATGTGCGCTATGAAGATTACCTTGTCCATCCAAAATTCGTACTTTTTAAATTTAGCGTATAATCCTTCTTTTCTCAATATCTCTAGGGTGGTTTTTAGGTGTTCCTTGTGTTGGTGGTGGTCAGGAGAAAATACCAGAATGTCATTGATGAACACGATTACGAATTTGTCTAGGTAGGGATGGAAAATGTGTTTCATTAAATCCATGAAGAATGCCAGCGTGTTGCTCACCCCGAAGGGCATCACCACAATTCGTAATGCCCATACCTCATTCTGAAAGTTGTCTTTGGGATGTCTCCTTCCTTGATTTTCACTTGGTGGTAACCTGACCTCAGGTCTATTTTTAAGAATACACTAGTGCCTCTTAATTGATCAAAAAGGACTTCAATTCTAGGAAGCGGGTACCGATTCCTGATGGTGAGTTTGTTTAACTCTCGGTAATCTATGCATAGTCAAAAAGTTCCATCCTTCTTCTTTACAAATAGCACAAGAGCTCCCCAGGGTGAGACGATGGGTCGTACGAAACCCTTATCTAACAGTTCATGCAGTTGTACTTTTAATTCTTGTAGCTCCCTAGGGGCCATCCTGTATGGGGCTTTCGATACTGGCGCTGCTGCCGGCACTAAGTCGATTCCGAACTCTACTTGTCGATCGTGGGGTATCCTTGGTAATTCTTCTGGAAAGACGTCGGAATATTCACGTACGATGGGCACTTCTTCCAGCTTTATTTTGTCCTTCTTGGTTTCCATCGGGTTTAACATGTAGGCTTGGCAGTTTCCCTTCTTCAAGATTTTTGTGGCCTTCATTGCAGTTATGATCCTTGGTAAGGACTTTAGTCTCGTCCTGTAGAAGGTGACTTCCTCCTCTCCGGATTGATGGAACCCCACTTCGTTCTCATGGCATTTGATTGTGGCATGATTTGTCTTAAGCCAATCCATCCCTAGGATTATGTCAAAGTCTTTCATGGGTATGGCATGTAGGTTTGCTTGTAAGGTCTTACCATCAAATCCTAGAGTTACATCTCTACAAAGGAATGTACTATTGATATTTTCCCCGGACGGGGTGCTAATTTTGAGAAAGTCACTATCTAAAACCTCGAGTTTATTGCCTATTCTTTGACATAAATTAGTTGAGATGAAAGAATGGCTAGCCCCGGTATCGAATAATACCACTACTGGCATGTCGGAGGTTGAGAGCATACCTGTCATAACGTTGGGTTCCTCCACCGCCTCTCGATGGGTCATAGCGAAGACTCGAGCTGGACAAGTACTCTGAGGAGGCTTGCTCTTTGGGCAATTGGACTGTGAGTGGCCGGGAGTTTTACATCTATAGCAGATTCCCATCCCTAGTAGGCATTCTCCCACGTGCTTCTTTCCACAGTGAATACACAATGGGAAGGTGCTTGGTTGTCTCGAGAAATTAATTTCTTCCTATCTCTAATGGTCTCCCCTGACTGTTGCTGACATTCCTCCCTGGTACTGGATTTCCCCATTTCTTTTTTGCAGATGAATCACTTGACCTCCTCGCGTTATTCTCGCTCTGCATCCTAGATTCAATCTCTTGGGCCTTGGAGAAAACTTCGGTGAAACACATCGTCCCCTGTCCTGTTAGAATGGTGTTGATCTCAGGGCGTAGGCCCCTTTCAAAACGTCGAGCCTTCTTTGCCTCGTTGTTTACCAGGTGGTGGGCATACCTAGAGATTTTGTTGAGTTTCTGTTCGTATTCCAATACCGTGGTGCTTCCTTGCTTCAGATATAAGAATTCGCCCTCCTTTCGATCTTTGTATGATTGCGGCATGAAGTTCTGAATGATTAGTTCTTTAAAAGCATCCCAGGTCAGATTGGTTCTTTCTTCAGTTGTCTTGGTGCGGCACGTTGATTCCCACCAATAGTCGGCTTCGCCAATGAGTTGAAAAACCGCACACGAGACATTCTGGGAGTCGTTGCAGTCTAGGTGGGCAAAAATCCTTTCTAGACTCCTCAATCAGATATCAGCTTCGGCTGGGTCCTCCTTTCCATTGAAAGTTGGGGGAGTGAAATGGCAAAATTATTCCACCAGCGGAATTGCATCGGTGCGACGATTTGGTTGTGGTGGCGGCGTTGGTTGGTTCTTGAAATGGTGTGCTAGTCCTCTGAGGATAGTTCTCAAGTCTTCTTCGGGATCTCCCTCGACATTTTCAGCAGCTGGTTGAGCCTCCACCGGTATGGGTTGTTGTCGCGGTCTTCCCCTAGGCATGATCTGTCATGAAGAATTTTAAAAGATGAACAATTCTTGACAGTGTACTGTTTAACATTCCTGCCTCGTAAATTTTAATAGTTCTTAGACCCTCGGTATGCAGTTGTTTGTCTCGGTGAAAAACCCATGAAATGCGGAAAAATCATGAAATGCATATAAAACAGGGGTGAGGGCAGAGTGATTCCAGATTTTTGCTTTTTAAGTCCATGTGTTGTGTTTTGCTTATAATTGAATGCATATGACAAGATAAGAACATAAAGCAATAAAGAACACAACAAAGTATAGTGGTTAGGAGACTCAAGCTCCTACATCCACTCTCCCTGTTCCTAGGGAAATTCCTTCAAACTGGACTTATCACCCTCTCGGGCTCGCCTCGGGACTTATCACCCTCCACGGGATCGCCTACAAGCTTTCAGGCTAACTCACTGTAGCTTACTCACTTTTCTAGAGTTTTCTGGCTGACTCACTGTAGCTTACTCACTGTTTACAACTTCACACAAATTACCTAACAATAGGGTTTGGGTTTGGTTGATGTCTCCAACTAGGTTGAGATTTTCCCTTACATTTGGTTTAGCCTCAATGCTAAGGTTGGGAAAATCTCTCTAAGCTTAGGACATATCGTGGGTTGCTTAGATTGGGTTTTAGAGCACTCTTGAACATATTTGTATATCTACAGACTTGTGTTATATGGTGGGAATGCTTGAATATAAGACTCTTGGCTCTGTAGCATCTTTTGCATATTCTCCACACTTAATTTGATGGAAGATCTTGTATTTATAGTGTGGATTTGAATGTTGCCGTTGGAGAGAATCACATTCAAATCCTTACTATTTTGTAAGTTCTGCAGCTTCTTCATGTTGGTTGTCTTCCTCTCATTGGTCCACGTCAGCTGAATTCTAACGGCTATATTCTTCAGTTTCTTTTGAGTCTTCAGGTTTCTCCGAGTCTTCAGGTTCTTCTGAGTCTCGGGATCTTCAGTGACATACTGAGTCTTTAGTTCTATCTGAGTCTCCAGGTTTATCTGAGTCTCAGTGACTTCAGTGACATACTGAGTCTTCAGTTCTATCTGTCACAGTTCTATCTGAGTCTTCAGGTTTATCTGAGTCTCAGTGTCTTATCTGAGTCTTCAGGTTTATCTAAGTCTCAGTGTCTTGATGACATCTTGAGTCTTGATTACTTCTTGAGTCTTGATTTTTCTCTGAGTCTTGATTTCTTGAAAACTTCTTGAGTCTTCGATTTCTTGAAAAACTTTCTTGAGTCTCGAGGTTTCTTGATTCAGCCAGACTTCTCTTGGCCGGACCTTATACGTCGGGCATCTTGACACTTTCGAGTGGTGAGTTCGATTCTTCGACTTGAGACATCGACCCTCATGTCACTTTTACTTACTGAGCCTCAGATCACTTTACTTACTGAGCCTCAGATCACTTTTACTTAATGAGTCTCGGATCACTTTTACTTACTGAGTCTCAGATCACTTTACTCAGGCTATCTGATTTCTTCTTTGCACGATCGATCGGCTCGGCTGATCATATCAACACATCTTCAGATCAACATATCAGGATAGCATCAGGTCAGTACATCAGGTTAGCATATCAATTTATCATATCTAATCTCGATCACGTCTGATCTTGATCAGTCTCATCTGCTCATCTTCTGATCTGCAACATTCTCTTCTGATTTGCTGGCTTTAGCTTTTCTTCACATTTGATTTGCCTGACTCATCGTTTAACTTTCGAACTCATCTAACTCATCGATCTCGTCGGTCTAAATCTCTGCGACCTCGTCGATCTCGATCATCTTCTTCTGATTTCGTGAGTTCCCCCTCAACTTGTTCTTTCGTTCCCCCTCAACTTGTTATCTGTAAATTAGCTTGAATAACACAAGTTGATAATGTTTTGGCATAATTCATCAAAACTAAAATATCCCAATAATTTCCCCCTTTTTGATAATGAAGCCAAAACATTAAAATATATGCATTTTTAAAGAAACGGATTTTCGTTTAAAAAGATCAGTTCAGGTGATCACATTAAAAGTGATCTTTTAAACTCCTGCTCTGATACCAATTGTTTGTTCCGGTGAAAAACCCATGAAATGCGAAAAAATCATGAAATGCATATAAAACAGGGGTGAGGGCAGAGTGATTCCAGATTTTTACTTTTTAAGTCCATGTGTTGTGTTTTGCTTATAATCTAATGCATATGACAAGATAAGAACATAAAGCAATAAAGAACACAACAAAGTATAGTGGTTCGGAGACTCAAGCTCCTACATCCACTCTCCCTGTTCCTAGGGAAATTCCTTCAAACTGGACTTATCACCCTCTCGGGCTCGCCTCGGGACTTATCACCCTCCACGGGATCGCCTACAAGCTTTCAGGCTAACTCACTGTAGCTTACTCACTTTTCTAGAGTTTTCTGGCTGACTCACTGCAGCTTACTCACTGTTTACAACTTCACACAAATTACCTAACAATAGGGTTTGGGTTTGGTTGATGTCTCCAACTAGGTTGAGATTTTCCCTTACATTTGGTTTAGCCTCAATGCTAAGGTTGGGAAAATCTCTCTAAGCTTAGGATATATCGTGGGTTGCTTAGATTGGGTTTTAGAACACTCTTGAACATATTTGTATATCTACAGACTTGTGTTCTATGGTGGGAATGCTTGAATATAAGGCTCTTGGCTCTGTAGCATATTTTGCATATTCTCCACACTTAATTTGATGGAAGATCTTGTATTTATAGTGTGGATTTGAATGTTACCTTTGGAGAGAATCACATTCAAATCCTTACTATTCTGTAAGTTCTGCAGCTTCTTCAGGCTGGTTGTCTTCCTCTCATTGGTCCACGTCAGCTGAATTCTAACGGCTATATTCTTCAGTTTCTTCTGAGTCTTCAGGTTTCTCTGAGTCTTCAGGTTCTTCTGAGTCTCAGGACCTTCAGTGACATATTGAGTCTTTAGTTCTATCTGAGTCTTCAGGTTTATCTGAGTCTCAGTGACTTCAGTGATATACTGAGTCTTCAGTTCTATCTGAGTCTTCAGTTCTTATCTGAGTCTTCAGGTTTATCTGAGTCTCAGTGTCTTATCTGAGTCTTCAGGTTTATCTGAGTCTAAGTGTCTTATCTGAGTCTTCAGGTTTATCTGAGTCTCGGTGTCTTGATGACATCTTGAGTCTTGATTACTTTTGAGTCTTGATTTACTTCTTGAGTCTTGATTTTCTCTGAGTCTTGATTTCTTGAAAACTTCTTGAGTCTTCGGTTTCTTGAAACTTCTTGAGTCTCGAGTTTCTTGATTCAATGAGACTTCTCTTGGCCGGACCTTATGCGTCGGGCATCTTGACACTCGGGCTAACTAAGTTGAGTTCTTGACTTGGACATCCCCTCGAGTCACTTTTACTTCTTGAGCCTCGGATCACTTTTTACTTCTTGAGTCCTCGGATCACTTTTACTTACTGAGTCTCAGATCACTTTTACTTACTGAGTCTCAGATCACTTTACTCAGGCTATCTGATTTCTTCTTTGCCTGATTTGATCAGCTCGACTGATCAGATCAACACATCTTCAGATCAACATATCAGGATAGCATCAGGTCAGTACATCAGGTTAGCATATCAGTTTGTCATATCTGATCTCGATCACGTCTGATCTTGATCAGTCTCATCTGCTCATCTTCTGATCTGCAACCTTCTCTTCTAATTTGCTCGCTTTAGCTTTTCTTCACATTTGATTTGCACAGCTCATCAGTTAACTCTGAACTCATCTAACTCATCTGATCTCGATCAGTCTCGTCTGCAGCCTCGTCTGATCTCGATCATCTTCTTCTGATTTCGTGAGTTCCCCCTCAACTTGTTCTTTCGTTCCCCCTCAACTTGTTATCTGTAAATTAGCTTGAATAACACAAGTTGATAATGTTTTTGCATAATTCATCAAAACTAAAATATCCCAACAGCAACATATCATGTAACTAGTGGAATAAGTGAAACACAGTGTTACATTCAAACATATAACGCACAGGGTAAATGCATGTGGTAAATATGATAGTAAAAACACGAAGCATTTAAGACAATGAAGATGTGCGCTTTGCACATCATTCTAATAAAGGAAAATCATGTCCTTAATAATATCATACATACTTATATGCATCACAGAATGTCAACACTACTACTACTGTCACGAGTATATATATATTTATATATATATGCATCCTGTCTGATAAGTAGTCGAAAGGGCTCCGAATACATAATGGAGTCAAAAGTTAGTTATACTACTACTGCTTGTCATCATAGAACACTACTATTGTCATCCATACTCGAACTCGACCTCTCACATCCCCCCAAACCCAGACATGTGTCCATTCTGCTGAACCTGCGCCTGTGCAAGGCCTCGTCCGACCTGTCCCCCTCCCACCTCGGCCTCCTCCAGCTCATCATCCTCGACTATCTCCTCTATCACTACCCCTCCTACTGTGGGTGGTGGGTAATCACCCCACATCCACTCACGGAAGAGAGTAGAAGAAAACTCATGCTAAGAAATGTCCGGAGTCTGGCCAGGGGTGGGCGGGTAAGTGATCATCTGGTAATAAAGTTAAAAATAAAAATTCAATATTCACAATTATCATCAGCATGTGCAGCTATTTCAATTCAGAATATATATTTATATACACATTTAATTTAATATTTTATGTGATTCATGAATAGTTAATTTTTTATATAAAAATAATCTGGATTTAAATATGTATAAGTAAACATTTCAAACAGGCCCGTGCATTGCACGGACAATGAACTAGATTTTAAAAAAAAAATCAAGCAAAAAAAAAAAAAAAATCAACCTGCGCCAAGCAGGGTTCCAACCCACACTTGGCAAGGGCAAGGAGGTGTCACCCACCATTAAGCGGCTAATGTTTGAATGTGTCTCTTATATCATTTTGACTATTGTTATGGTCCACAAAAATAGAAATTTTCAAACATGAAAATTTTCACTAGACCTACTCAAGAAAAAAAGGTTTCTACCAATTTCCTATTAAAAAAAAGATATTTACCCATTTATGATAAAAATACATATATACCCTTATTCAAAATAAAGAATTATAACCACATGACCTACATTATTACTTATCCTATCTTTCATGCTATCTCCCCATGTGTAAATTAAATAAAAATATTATCAAATAATTCATTATATTTAATCTATTAAATCAATAGAGTCAATAATTAAAAAATTATTTTAAATTAAAATAAAAAAAATAGTTTAACAAATAATTAAGACTTGCCGGATCCATTACTTTTTTTTAATTCTTTATAATTATAAATATCATTAATTCATATTTAATTGAATAAATCTATTTAAATATTGATTTTTATTAATTTTAATTGTAATATTTGTATTTTAAAATTTACAATATATATTTAAATGTAATATTTAAGTAACACATAATTATAAAATTTGTTTATATATATATATATATATATATATATATATATATATATATATATATATGTATTGGAGTGTAAAATGGGGGGAGGTAGATGAATAGGGTATTGGTGGGATCCATTTCACTTTTAAGGGTATTTTTGGATGAAAATTATAATGTGGGTATATTTCTTTATTTTTTTATTGAAATGGGTGTAAATCTTTTTGTTGTTATTAATATGGGTATATTTGCTTTTATTCCCTTCTTACATTTATGATTTTTTAAATTCATTCCTTTCAAATTCTTCCTATCTAAACGTAACCTTATATCCTATAATTTGTGAATGGATTTTCAAACTACTATCACTTCTCAAGTTATTTTATTATTTTATATATGTATGCCTATTTTTTTAGTTTCATACTCCCTATTTTTTGTTTAAGGCTGTATGAAAAGACAAACAGATTAGTTGTAACTTGTAAGTGTATAATTTTGTTGAATGGATCCAATCATGAAATGTAAACATAAGCCCTTGTCTTGTATTTCAGTGTGTGGCGCTTGCTATGCATCCATCACTTTGAATTTTTTCTTCAGTTTATTTTTTTATTTAATTTCGAGTGGGTTAGTTGCCATATTTGTCAATGCTTATATCATCCCATGTTCTACTAAAGATTGCAAATAAATAATCCATGCTGCACTATATAAAATATGACAGTAGTAAGCACTATTTATCTCGTTCATCTATACAATAAAAATACATTTATTTAAATTGGAAAAATAATACTCCTAGATTCTTGCCTAACATTTTTTTTTTTACCTGATAAGTGATAACTCGAATCCAGCATAGGTAGTGGTGCCCTAATCATTTGAAGTATACCATTTCGTCGTTCCACAAATAAACGTACATTTTTAGTACGAATATTTGGCAAAATATAGAGTGAACGAATTTCACATGGAAATCTATGAAATTAGTTAAGGGGTGTGACTTATATTATTAAGGAGTATGTGACTTATATTATTAAGGAGTATTAATTGTGATAATTAAAGGTATGCATTTTTACCACATAAAAAGGTATTACTCATAATATTGAAGGGTGTAATTTTTATTACAACAGAGGTATTAATAATTATAACTGAAGAATGTGATTTATATTACAAAAATGTATTAATCGTGATAACTGAAGAGTCATGTTTATAAATATAAAACTAATTTCACGGTGAACAAGTTTAACAAGAAATTCACTCCAAATATTCTAATTCTTCATCATATTTTTTAGGACACGAATCATACTATCATTGTTTTAATTGTGTTGTATTTTATATTACACACGTATATTACGAATTAGAACCCGATTCAATACAATATAAACTACTATATATTTTCAAAAGAATTCAATTTTAGCTGGATATTTAATTGTTTTATAATATATGAAGGTTCTTTTTTCCTTTTCTCTTTTTGAGTATAATTATATATTATCGTGAATCATGTACACTTAATTTTAGCAATTAGTGTTTGTACTAGCTAGTTTAAATATAAAGAGTGAAGTTGGCGTCATCTCTTAAATCATCTTCAAACTAACTTCATTGTGCCATTATTGTTTGTCAAAAACGTCTATTTTGCCCCCTCAAGAGCTACTTATTTTACAACATACAATTTATTTTCTTTTTGTTTTCCTTGCAATTGCAGAAATGATAAATTATTTCGTTTTAAATTTAATGTTTTAATTATAATAATTTTAATTTCTTAATTTACGTATAAATAACTATAGGTCTACTTTTATGGGACGGATGGAGTATATTTAACAAGGGTATTTTACAGTGAATTTACAGCGGTTTCAATTTTTTCTTTATTAAATAACGCGGATTCTGTGCAGGTCGAACCGGACCAAGCTGATTTTTTCTAAAAAATCACGCAAAAGGCAAGACAAAAAATTCACTCTCAAACTGTGTTACTATAAAAGTAACTATGTGTTACGTTAAGGACAATTATTTATTATTACGTAATGATAAAAAGAAAATATTTTTACTAATTCAATGTGTAATCTGGTTGTTTGGGTCTTTACTTACGAGTTACGACAGTTGGTCACAAATCAGAAGGAGAAGCAGATAAAAAACAGAGGGGAAAGCAGATGAAAATAGAGGGAGTGTCGTTTTGTTCATAATGTAATACATTTTGACTATATGGTAACACAAATTTTAATATCTTACACATATATATATATATATATATATATGTGTGTGTGTGTGTGTGTGTGTGTACTGAAACATGTATGTGTTATTTGTCATTGCAGTAACACATACATGTACCTACAGTAACATATGTTTATTCTTATAATAACACAGATTTTGCAGCGAGCTCTGTTGTTCTGCCTTTGCGCGAATTTTACAGAAAAATGTGTTTGACCCAATTCGGTCCACACAGAGTCTGCGAATTTTTTCCTTTATGTTTATGCGCTTCTCTTCATGACCCACGAATCATGTTTCAAGGGTCCTTCCTCGCAGTAACACGTAGAAGTACTCATAGTAGCACATATTTGCTTTTATAGTAACACAGATCTCGGAGCGAGTTTTGTTGTTCTTTTTTTGCGCGAATTTTTAAGAAATATCTATTTGATACGCTTCTACGCGCACAGGATCCAAAAAAATTTCATTCGTGAAATAATTCATATAAAGTTTATCTTAAGTAACTAATATTTAGAGCTAACAATTCAATGCACATGTTAACTGTTGTACCATGCAATTCATACAATTGGGTCAAAATTATACCAATTGGGTCACATAAATATTGTATCATGCAATTGATGCAACTTTCTTACAAAATTTTATCTTAAATTTTTCGTTCTGTATTACTTTTTTTGTTATATGACCCATTAAATAAGTTAAAATTGGATCAAAATTATACCTATTGCATGATATAAATGGTGTAAAGAAGTTTTTGCCAATCTTATTTTGTTTTCCAACTTTTTTTCTACCATAATTTAAATTTAGTCATTTTTCTTTTGCTTGGAGCATGTTAAATATCATCAAATTTTAATTATAAATAGATAAAAATTTGTGTGAACTTGAAGTTCACAATGAACTCTATTTTCTTAATATCATTGTTTTGTATAAAAAATATTAAATATTTAACATTTTTAAACAATGATAATTTTTATGCACAACAATGATAATTTTTGTGCTTAATAGTTATAGAGTTCGTGTATAGACATGATTCATAGAAGTATTACTCTTAAAAATAGATATTTGAAAATTTCTAGGTAAATTCTTTATATTTGAAGTTCATACTTCATTAAGTTTATAGTTTCTTATTTGATTAAGAGCTGAAAGGTGTATTGTTGGGGCTATACTGGAAAGTATGTTTTTACTTTGTATAACCACACTGAATTTTTGTCTTATTTACTGAAATAAATTATTTATCACTGATGCTTTAAATATCATCGAATGTTACATATATTTACTGCATAACTGTTCAATAAATAGTACGTGTTACATTGTAGTTAATTTAGTGATACCAGATCACAGATGATTAAATTAACAGTCCCCTGTAACTAAAAGTACACATTCACAACCTAGATGGAAATGAACAAACCATAGCGAAAGGTTGAAGTGTAAGGCTCAGATTGGCTTGTCTTGACGAAGAGATTGCACTAGTGCATCATGATGCACTGAACAGGACCTACAGGAGGATAAATTCTTCAGCACTGAATATAGAAGAATTAGACCTCAGTGGTTCATTATTTCTTAATCTCTGTCCCTTAAATAGGATTGTGTGCAATCAATAGCCATTGTTTTGACTTATGATGGGAAGAGGATCATTGAGATTCAATACCTTGTATCTTGGGATACGGTGAAACGTGTGCAAGTACGTCTTTTTTTATTTGTCCCCTTGGGAGGCTCATAAGTTTTATCATACCAAATTTTGCAAGTGGAATTAATTTCCGGTATGGATAATAATGTTGAGTCGTTCCTTAACCAAGGAAAAAGATGTTAATTAATATGAAGTTATTTCAGTAGCCTAAATTAATTAATGGACTGGATAATCTTAAACACGGGAAATAATAATCGGGAGCCATATTAACAGTAGTGGGATTAATTAATATTTATGGGCTTGAACAATATTGTGGCTCAATATTGAAAATTCAAAGTCCATTGGAAGGTCCAATCTTAATTCTCCTAAAGGCCCCCCAAGTAGCCCAAACATAATGTCCAATAACTGAAAAAGGTGTTTAAAATAAAATAAATTATTGTTGCCTAATTTTTCAATATTTTGAAAATTATGAATAAAAGATGGAGAAAGATTTTCTTTGAATTTTGTTATGGAATGAGGATAAGTATTCTTGGAATACAAGATTATCTCATTAAATTCAAGAAATCTCCCACTTGGCTATTCATAATGGAATTTTTGAAAATTCCATAACATAAGGAGGGGAAGATTTTATTTGGGAGATATATTTGGAAATAGAATATATTGGATATATTCAAGATTGTTTCTTGGAGAAGAAGCAAGAAAATTTCTCAATCTCCCCTAAAGACCCTAGAAATTTGCCCCCCCCCCCTTAGTATTATAAATAGGGGATGAATTTTTCATCCCCAATGCAATTCCATGTGTTGGAAAAATTAGAAATTCACAAAGGTGGTGCAACATAATTTTATTTTTCCCTTTTGTTAATTGTTCGCGAGTGTCCTACCACCGAATTGTCGAGCAAGGACATGGGAATACTTGGGAAGGCTTTTTGGTGTGTTCGTGTGAACGGGATCCATCTTCTCAATGGTTATCACTCCAAGAGGTTAGTTCACGTAAACTCCTAGCTATTCCGCATGCGTAGGATTTATGTGACGAACTTGTATGCATGATTTGTTGTTGAATTATTATTTGAATTAATATAGGATTAATTCATGCTAGTAATAATTGTTAGAATTAAATTTGTATTTAAATATTCATCCCGAATAGATCCAGGCAATTAATTCCCCAACATGTATTACTAATAGAATCTCAACCATCTGAGACAAAAATGATAGTATAACTCTTAATCGAGCTAAAAGGATTGAAGTTGAGGCTCCAAAGCGATAAGGGTTTGAGAATATGGTGAGTTATGCATTGCAGGTTGCTGAAAAGAGGCGGATTTTTATGAGCCATCCACCTACAAAGAAATTGTTATATGTACTGAGTCTACCCAATGATTTATTGTCATGAAAGATGAGATGGAGTCACTTTACAAGAATATGTCTTGGGATTTAGTCAAGCAGCCTTCGGAGAGAAAAAATATTACATGGGTCTTCTAGAAGAATGAATGAATATCACCTGTTGAGGGTATTAGGTATGAGGCTAGAGTCGTTGCTAGAGGGTTCCATCAGAAGGAGAGAGTAGACTATAATGAGATTTTCTCACCTTTGATCACACATACTTCTATCAAAGTGTTACTTCAGTTGGTAGCACATCAGGACCTGAAACTTGAACAACTTGATGTGAAGACAACTTTTCTACATGGAGAGTTGGATAAGGAGATATACATGACCTAGCCAGATGATTTTCAAGTTTTCGGAAGGAATAGTACATTTGCAAGTTGAAAAAGTCCTTATATGGACTAATGCAGTATCCAAGATAGTGGTAAAAGAGATTTGATGGCTATATGACACATCTTGGCTACAAATAGAGTTCGTATGATAATTTTGTTTATCACAACAAGATGGGGGATAATTCATTTATCTACTTGGTCTTATATGTTGATAGCTGAAAAGAGCAAGTAAGATATTCAGAAGCTGAAAAGCCTTCTCAATGCTGAGTTTGAGATGAAGGATTTGGGTGTTGCCCAGAAAATTTTGTGAATGGAGATTTATAGGGATAGAAGTTTGAAGAAGATTTTCCTTTCACAAAAGGATTGCATTCAAAAAATATTATCAATATTTGGTATGTCTACAGCTAAACCTATTGATACTCCAAGTGCTGCGAATATCACTTATATATTGATTTTGTCCCTAAATCTACAAAGAAGAAGGAGTAATGTCTCGGATACCCTATGTTAGTGCATAGGGAGTTTGGTGTATGTTATGGTTTGTTTATACCTGATCTCGTATATGTTGTTAGTGTTATCGGTAAGTTTATGACTCAACCTGAAAAAGAACATTGACAGGCTGTGAAAATGATATTTTGGTACCATAGATGTAAATCTAATATTGATCTAATTTATGGAGGTGATACTAATTGTTTAGTTTCAAACTACTGTGATTATGATTATACAAGAGATGTTGATAGTAGAAGGTCTATGATCGATTATTTTTTTACTTTTGGTGGCTCTGTTGTTAGTCGGAAGGCCAATTTGGAGTCTATAATTACTTTATCTCCTATAGAGGCATGGTACATGGGCTTGGCTGAAGCAGCCAAAGAGGGAATCCGGTTGAAAGGGCTGATTAGTGATCTTGGTCTACATCATGATTCAACTGTGTTCTGTGATAGTCTAAGCGCAATATGTTTAGCCAAGGATCAAGTTCATCATGAGATAACGAAATATATTGATGTTAGGTATCATTTTCTGAGAAGTGAGATGAGGGTTAAGGTGAAAAAATTATTAGTGTTAGTGTCCTAGAGACAATCCTATTGTGCGGACATAATACTAAGATAATATTCAGTTTTGGTTTTAATATTATTGTTTATTTAATATTAAATGTATGGCATTACACTTGTTTGAATATTATATTTGGTTGTTTGCATTTATTCTTATTTGTGTTCCCATGAGTCATTGTTGTCATTGAGATTTTGAGAACTCAGATGACTTAAACATGATTCTCAAATAGCCCCGATCAAGGATCATCAAGAATGTGATATTGATGATGCAATTGAGATTGGTGTGCGATCCGCATCATACTCTTAGAGAGTGTAGTAATATCTCATTTACTACGAGATACTAGGTATCTTATGATGGATACACAGATACCTTAGAGGGTATCAGTATACCCATCCGAGAAACCGTTTGATGTAATTCCACAATATGTGTCTACAGGTGTCTCGGTTAGTGGGAGCGATGTGATACTCCTTTGACTTGAAGTCAATACGCACGACATGTGGGAAGTGATTATCTTTGACCATGATCGACGCTTGTACCCTTCCATGGGTAGATATGATTTGGATTTGGTTCATCACGAAATGCATGTGCGTGGTAGTTGAGCCAAGAATAAGATTTATTCCTCAAAGTGGATTTAGAGAGAATATTCATCTTCTCATCATAATTGGATCTAAGTCATCGGTCGATGCACGTCAACTTGGACTTTGTGGCCAAGTGTGACATACGTGATCAATTAGTGATTAGAGATAATATAATTAAGTTATTTGAATAGACATTTCATCATGTTCAAGATTTAATCGAGTATTCGCGAATGAAATGAAGTTATTGTAATAGTCCATGTTTCAGTTATAGGTAGTTGCACGTTTCTCGCAATATATTGAGAATGTCTGATTTATTGTCTAGGGTTCAATTAAGACCATTAGTTTGACTAATCGCTCGATATATGAGAGCATATGGGTCATTCAACAAGTAATTCCCTTTACAGGTTGAAGTTGGTTGATTAAGTATTAAATTAGATTTGATATTTAATTTACGGAGAATTAATAATATATTAATTTGGAATCAATTATTATTATTACTGTTTAATTAAATTGAATTTAGGAACCCCAAACAATATATAGAATATTATTGTAGGAAAATATATTTAGGGAAAATCAAATTTATGGGATTTGATTTGTAAGATTAGGAAATAATATTTCTAATAAAGATAGCTTAAAATTTAAGGTGGGCTTCCCCTATATATATATAGTATAACCTCTATAAATTAATACTCGATAAATTAATAACCTCTCTAAAATAATATTTTTTTCCGGTCCCGACTTGGGCCCCAAGCGTAAATTAATAATTTCGATAAATTAATAATATAATAATTTTTTTTAAGACCTCTATATAATACAAGGGTCCCATCAACATCATAAATTAATAATCTCATAAAATTACAAAGATAACTAAGACAACTTAATAAAATATGGCTCTAGTGTTGATTGTTTTCTATTGAAATTCAAATCAAAATGAATCTCATCTCTCAATTTTCTCGCGGCACTTAAAAGCTTTGCGTCCGTTCTCTTGTACTCACATAGTGACTTGCGTATTTGATCGGTCATGGTTTTTTTTTCAACACCTGAGAAGTCATTGTATTTTTTTGTATGTTTTTACGAATTTTTTGTTATATATATAGTAATTCATTTATAAGTATTTATTATTTAACATACATATGAATCTTAAATATTAAATAATTAGATGATTCAAGTTCTTATTGAACATACTTATGAATCTTAAACATTAATTCAATAATATGAATCTTAAACATTAAATAATTAGATGATTCAAGTTCTTATTGAACATACGTATGAATTTTAAACATTATATAAGATGATTCAAGTTCCTAACATTTAATGCTCATTAATATCTCTATATAATTGAATTTTAATTCATGAATTTTGATGTAATTAATTTAAATTAAATGAATATAGAATACCTCTTTAAATTAATAAATTATTAATTTATCGATTAATTAATACCTCTCTAAAATTAATATTTTTTTCGGTCCCAACTGTATTAATTTATAGAGGTTATACTGTATATGAGATCCTAGTGATTCATTAATTGCTACAAGAAAACCTAATTTCTCCATAAAATCTCAAGTCAGAATTTTCCTAGCAAATTTGTCTCGAGGATTCAACGCTGGCAAATCTGTGTGGATCTACTAACGGGGATTATGTGGATACCATAGTGGAAGAATCTATGTACGAGTCACTGTAAGGATTTTTTTTATGATTATTCGTATTTAATTATGCAATTATATGTTTGTTGTTGGTGAACTGTTTAATTCCGCTGCGCATGTATTACGTGTTTACGTGCCTCTAAACTCCAACAAAAAGCTGGGATTGTTGATAACCCCGCTGATATGTTCACCAAGTCAGTTCCAAATAACAAGTTCCAACATTGTTTGAACTTGTTACATATTACAAGTTGTTAGTTGTCCTGTTTACGAGGCAAATCTTTGTACGAGGAGTTGCTCGCACGTCTCACACTTTTATGGTGCATCTGATACATCTGATGATCTGTGAGAGGATTCAAATCAAGGTGGAGACAATGGAGTTTTATTTTATTTTATCAGGTGGAGATTTGTTGGGATTGTGTTAAAATAAAAGAGATTTGTTTTGTCCCATATCAAATTATAATAAAAAAATGAAAGAACTTCATAATGCTATTTAAGAAGCCTTAATTTGTCCCGCATCGATTAGAGATAAAAGGTGAAAGAGATTCCTAAAATTATTTAAAGAGCTCAGGTGTCTTGGATAAAAGTGCACCAGAAAGCCTAGATAATTTGTTTGAGCCTCAATTTCGGTTTGAATTTCGGGCTTACTTAACTTAATAAACTCAATCGGTTAGGGATTATTTTTATTCTCATTTGATCAGTATATTGTAGTTATTCTGAAAAATATAAGAGATCATCTCTTCTGCCCGTGGATGTAGCTAACAAATTTTTAGTGAACCACGTAAAATTTTGATCTCGATTTATTTATCGTTTTTATATCTTTCTTGCATCAGTTATAACACCAACTTATTGTTTGGAGCTCATAAATTGTAAAGGACAAAAATCCATATGAGACAGCCTTATACATGAGACAGAGTGCAACTTAGCATATACTCACCCCTCCCAAAGTGTTAAAGGGTTAATGTCCAATTTATGTCACATCTCACCGTGTGACCATCTTATGTGCTTCATTGTAAAAAAATTTGTTTTAAGATCTTAGGAGTTAGGAGTGCTTTCAAACACTATTCAACATCTAATGACACTTTTTGTTTAAAAAAAATATGAGTTTCATCAATTTCCAGAAAAAAAATACTTCAACCCTATTCAAATTAAGTTTGCAAACATTATCCTTATAAAATATATTGTGTCGCTTGCCATCACAAAGACTTGCCTATTATTAAGTTTCGTGGACGGTGGACTGACTATTTTGACATATGACATATATAGTTGCATGACATAAAAGTTTCAAACACATAGGAAAAAAATAAGAATGAGAAATAAATAATTACACTATTGCATTATAAGCCAAAAAGATCGAAATTTGGAGTAGTCGAACTAGCTAATGTCACGCGCACGCACACATACACATACAACCATATGTATATGTGAGTGTTTGAGTCAGTCAATAGTAATTAAGAATTCTGTCAAATACTTTTCTCCCTGTAATTAATTATAATTAAAATAAAGTGGGCGTATGATTTTGGTCGGGAAGGAAAGCATCCCTTTGACCTTCCTAAAGAAGCCCAAAAGTTAAATGCCAATTCTTTGATTATTGCTCACTGTTTCGGCATTGAATCAATTTTTTAATTTTAATTTTTTTTTGTGAGGAAGAGACGAGAAACTCCCCCCACTCATGTCGTTGGCCCCTCAGCCGGGCGGGTTATAAATCGAAGGATGTGCCCAAGAGGCAGACACTTGTGGGAGAGAGCCAACATGATTCAATCCCCAGGACAAACCCCCATAATATTTCTCATATGACATGTGTGGTGGGTGCACTTTTAATTTCAACGTCGAATCTCTCTCTCTCTCTTTTTTTTTTATGGATCAACGAGGTATCATGAGATAAAGTTATATGTATGATGGTGTCGACGTGTAATTTTAAGATGAGTGCAATTAAAGAAGTACCATCAGATAAAGTTACATGTATAACGGCGCCGTTGAGTGTAATTTTAAGATGAGTACAATTAAAGAGGTATCATCAGATAAAGTTATGTGTGTGATGACGTCAACATGTAATTTTAAAATGAGTACAATTAAAGTGATTTTGATTTACTTTACATTTATTAGCTAATTCTATCCATTTTTTTTATCAATTAAAGTGATTTTTCTATGGTTTCATGGAATGAAAATGAAGAAACAACTAAAGTATTACTTGAAAAATTAAAAGGTAACACTCGCTTTTCTGCTCTTTATCCACAATGGTTGCTGCTTGTTATAAAGGAAAAATTATGACCTTTTATACTCTTAGAAAACAGCTGACACATGTTCCTAGGTTCAATCTTGAGTTTGCTAAATTTTGCAGATAGCTCGAGTCGAGCAGGTATAGCTGAAGTCAAGCCGTGTAAAAGTGTTGAATGATTTGTAAGCCGCGAAGCTGGCTCGAGTCGAGTCAGTTCATTGAAATCAAGCCAGGATCAATTTTTAGAATTTTTCTAAGTACTCTTCCACTAGAGTCCAACCACCTGGACATCGAGTTGGTCAAATATTCCTTGAGCTCGACCAAGTTGGTCGAGATTTGCACCCTTATGTTCCACCTTGAGTCGAACTGATCACAAATACGTCTTTTTAAATCGTGTGACTCGCTTGCACGCTTTTCTTCTTGGCTCGAGTCAAGCTGCTGGTTGGATTCGAGTCAAAATTAATTCTCACGTTTCTTAAAGTTTTTTATCCTATTTTCTTGGCTCTTAATTCCATACTAAAATATATCTACTCCCAGCTGCGAATTGATCTTTTTGTGTTTGTTTTCGCTACTTTCTCCATACTTTCCAATATAACGAGATAAACAAATTCAAATAAATACAAGTAATGACGACACTCAATTATCAAGTAATATCACTCTCTCACTCTTTAAATGTATCCTCTAATTTACTAATTAATCTAACTTTTAATATTGTATAATTTGTATTCACAGATTTTAATTAAGTCAATAATCAGTTAAGGGTCATAAATTTATTTAATTAAGAGAACGATCACTATTTTTTAAAAAATGAATTCAATAATCGATTTGAATTATTTTATGAGAGTAAATATTTCCTATACTTGAATTAATTGAATAAAGCAATTTTTTTAATTTTTTAATGTAAATAAATATAATAAATTTAATGATTTATAATCATAGTTTAGTTAGTAAGGTATAAAATAATACTCCCTCCGTCCCACAATTATTGCAACACCAAAAATGGACTGCAAATCAAGTAAAGTGGATTTTAGTGGGTTTGAGTGGAATAAAATAAGGGTGTTGTGAATGTATTAATATTATGTTTGTTTCCATTTTGAGAGTGTTGCAATAATGTTGAGACGTTCAAATAAGAAAGTGTTGCAATAATCACGTGACGGGGGAGTACAATTTAATAATTTTATCCCATTATCAACACATGTTGTGTAAAATTATCTTAAGAGACATTGTCATAGACAAGTCCCACTCGCAACTTCTATTTTTCAAAAGACAAAAACAAAATACATTAAAATTGCTAGAGAAAGATTCATTCCCTATTTAAATAAAAGGATTTGTCAACCGTTAAGAATGACTTCGTCCTTCCTGACATCAGAAAATCATTTGATTATCGTTATATCAACAATTTATCATGTAGTTTTATTTTTAGATGATTGCACTTTGTACTAGTGTGTTTGCATTGAGAATACTACAATCACAATAAATTAAGTTAATAATTATAAAATGATAAAAATACCATTTTTATTTAAAATAATTAAAAAGATAAATTTGTAAAATTACATATATACCCTATTAACATTTATTATTTAAGTAACATATTTTTAGAAAATAAAAATTATAAAAATTGTAATTTTTTAAAAAATATTATAAGGATATTTTAGTAATTATATATATATATATATGTTTAAAAATTAATAATTTATTCATGGCAAAGCTATATCGTCTATGGCGAAATTAATTAGATGACGTGTAAATATTTTATTGGTTTTTTAACGTCATGAAGGGCGAACATCCTTCCCAATGGTAGAAAAGCCTTAAATACTAATTTTCTTGATATTTCTTTTACTTTTAAAATGATTGCTAAACAACTTATTTACCATCACGGCAGAGAAAAAGTTATGAACATATAATTTTGACAAAAACTTTTAGAACTGATATTATATAAAATAATTTTATCGTTCAATTAACTTGTAATTATAACTCAGTACTTTATAATAAAGTAATTAGTAATATTTTTTAATGACACAGTTAATCCTTTTAAATTAGTAACTAATTATAATGAAACAGATATATTGTCTAAAAATCCTTTTATTTAAATACAAATTAATTACACGATAAGCCTGTTTACATCCAGGTGCACCGTGCATTTATAGTGAATTTTAGAACCATATAACTTATTATATTGAAAGATGCAACTTGTTTATACTGAACCGTACACTTATTAATATGAAAAAATAATAATTGCACAGTTTAGTATAAACAAGTTACATTATTATAAATTGCATGATTCTAAAATGCACTATGAGTGCACAGTGCACTTAGATTCACATGAGACTCACTCTTACATAAAATGTTACCAAACCTTTTTTGCACTATGCACTTTTTGATCCAATTTCCATTATTATCATAATTAAAAAAAAAAAAAAAACAGGAACGGTATAATGTATTAATTAGTTCATATATATAAAAGTATACATTCGTATATGCTTGTATGCCAAATAATATCAATATCTTTAAATATACAATTAATATTTTTTATGATATTCTAATATTTTTTGTTATATCAACTAACGTTCTTCCTCATTTTTTTTTATGAAAAAAAAAATAGACTTTAGCAAAAACTAATTCTACAATTTAATTTGCCAAAATTATGTTAAATTTTAAGATGCACCATGCATATAGATATTAATTAAAAAAAATACTCCATCGGTCCACCAAAATTGTGCTCATTTTGTTTTGACATGTTGTACGGAAAGGTAAATTAAGTACGTTTATGGACACAATTTTTTTTATCTTCATCATCCAACAATCACTTATAATTACTCAAGTTATCATTATACTTGTTGCAAGTCGTATGACATGGAAAATATGATGTGGCAATAAGTGTGACGACTTGACAAACAAGATGTTCACGTGTCAGTGTTGGACACAAGTGAGGCGAACAGGACGTGACGTAATATGATAGAGATGATTTGATGACCCAGTTCGTCTTAACTGACTACTTCTGGGGGCGAGCCAAGCCAGGGTTATATTATTTATGATTTGGGATGTGCGTCGATCACAATATACCTGTGACGAGCAAAAGTAACATATGGGATTATGAGTGGGTATAATAAGTGTTATCTTAGATCAAAATCTCTGAACCCTATTATTGACCTTTGAGGGTCTATTTATAGAGTTTAGGACAAGCACGTGCTGCCCTGTAAGTATGAGTTGTCGATTCCTTGTCATGCAAATGAATGCATGGGATTTCCACGTCTCCTACGGTGTTTCTTTGGTGGACATTTATCTTTGCCTGCTTGAGAGGTTTCTGACTTGTCGTCCAAGTGGTGTTGGCTTAGCAGGTGGCTTGATTCTGGCATTAGTAATATTGTATCTGCCCTCACCAGAGCATTATGTTCGCCTGGGTGATGCAGCCGCAAGCCAAGAATTTTATTTTGTCCTTCTGCTCGATTGGGCGAGCAAGTTGTCTTTTATGTGAGGATAAACTTACTGGCGAGTATAGGTGATCGATCCGTTTATTCGTCAACTTGCTCGCTTGCCCAGCGAGTAGGTTTGTTCGCCAGGTTGAGGTACGTCTGTCTGATGAGGTGGCGTTTGACCGTTTAATTGGTCCACATGTTCGTTCGGCGAGCATGAGGTGGAAATATGTGTAGCCGATCACAACAATACCCCCCAGTCGGTCCGCCTTTGTGCTTGTCACGGGGGTCTGACTGTAGTAGACCTTGGGGGCGTTACGAGGTGCCTCCTTAACTTCCGTAATTTAGAGGAGTGCGCACGTGTACCTAGGTTCAATGATTACAAATAATTTTGAATTTCGAATTTTGAAACATAACCCTGATTCTCGGGGTTTGTAAATACCCTTTTTTTTCTTTTCTTCTTCTTCTTCTTCTTTTTTCTTCTTCTTCTTTTTTAATTTTCGGTGATTCTCTTCCGGTGGAGATTCTTCAGGTAAAGATTTTTATTCTTTCTTTGTTCAATTTTTTCATCATGTCTTCGCCGATTTCTGATGAGGCTCGGCCCGGTTCCGGTGAGTCCGAAACCCCCTGTGGGTCGTCTTCTTCGCAAAGCCGCCCAATTTCCCGTGGTAGGGTTGATCCCTCAATGGGGGGAACTGCCGACGTAAGCCCTCGTTGGAGAATTCGGCAACCATTTGCTATCCTTCCTTCGGATTCCGATGATGCTATAAATGAATTGGATCGGGAACTAGCCCGATCCGATTTTCGTGATTCCGATGAGGAGTTCAGTCGATAGGAGCCGTCGGTGGCGTGGGTGATCACGATGTTAGCGTTCTGAATACCACTAGGTGGAGCGAGCCGAGCAGGGGAGATGGGGACGAGCAGGTTGTCGTGCTCGCCGATGAGCAAAATGTTCAACAAATTCCTGTCGGGGTTCCTCACAGTCCAACATACGTCGAGTACAATGCCCGGTATGATTTTGAATGGCCGAAGCAACCCCATCGAGTTGGAGTCGAGAATGAATACCCGGCGAGCAAACTGGCCAGCATAGTCGAGACCGATATGCTCGCGCAATTATATCGAAACTATGAAACCCCAAAAGATATTTTCTTTTGGGTGCCGAAGGCCGACGAGCGAGCGGATCAACCCCCTGAAGGTTGTGTGGTGGTTAATGTGGATACTATGGAGGCGGGGTTGCGATTCCCCCTTCATCCTGCGATTACTCGTCTGCTTGTGGAATGGAACCTCACTATCACTCAAATTATGCCAAACGGGTGGCATATAATTATGAGTCTCTTGACGTTATTTGGTTAAGGCCGACCCCCCATATTTCCCTTCTGCTGCGGAGCTCACTCGGCTAATTCATCTAACCCGTCCACGAGGCGAGCACGGGTGGGTATTTATGCAGGCGAATACCAAGTGCAAAGTTATCGAGGATGTACCAAATAAGATCAAGAACTGGAAAGATAAGTTTTGGTTTGTCGGGGGTGATTGGAGAAGTCCCGCTTCGGCGAGCGAACCGGATGCTCATTTAGATATTCCAACCGATTTTGGGGTTTTACGGAGTGAGTACTTTTTGTTCGCATTCCTTGTTCGTCGGACTGATTTTAACTTTTGTTTTCCTTTTTCAGAAGTCAAGGCGGCTACAGACAAAGAGGCCAAAGACGGGTATTTTAGTTGCATCTGGCAAATCGATCTTCTATCCCGCGCTGAACGTTCAGTGTTGACCCTAAACAAGGAGAGCGAACGCAGGAAAAGCGGTCTGTACGTGCCACCTCATCATCTGGTCGCTCTTGACCTTACTGGTATGAGCTTAAATCTCGTACTTCATTTTGTGCATCCTTCTTTCGATTTCCCTTTTATTATGTAGATTTTTTTGTGTCCGACAGTTGTTCCTGAGGTTACCATTGCTGTGAGTACTGCCGAACATACTGAGATAGCACGGAGGAGGAAGCCTAGTGAGATGGCTCGGATTTAGTCCGAGCGGGAAGCGCAAAAACCCTCCCGGGGAGAGTCGAGCAAACCAAAAAAGTCCTCCCGTATGGCCAACCAAGGAACGAGCGAGCAGGCTCAATCGCCGAAGCGGATTCGGCAGCAGACTCAAGAGTCGGCAAATCCTGTGATTGAGTCGAGCATACCTCCTGCAGTGGCGGGCGAGCCAATTGTTGAAATGGGTGTAACCGTACCTCAACCTCCACCTACAGAGGTTCCCGGCCCTTCTAGTTCTCGGGTTCGCCGCCCTGATGACATATCCTTCCTTGGCTGGGATGACGCTCGGGCGAGCAGGTAATTTTGTTCACCTTAGAGCATATTTGTTCCTTCGAATTACTTGTAGCTTAATAAATATTGTTTGTCCTTTTTTTTTCCTTAGGTACGTGGATAGGCAACCATCTTTTCCACCGGACTTGATGAATTATTTTTGTTCTCCCAAGGTGTACAACATCCCTGAGCTTCCTGAGCACATTCAACGTGCCTATGAGACCCCCATTCGATCCTGGACGATAGATTTGGAGGACTCCTTGGTTGGTCGATCAACCATGGAGCGGCTTTGAATGGGTCTGATTCATCATGGTCGGACTGCTGTGATCCTGGAGAATGCTTTTGCCGGGTGACCAGCTTTTACTCCAAGTACTCCCTGCTCGTGGCTTGCTTTAATGACAAGATGAAAGAACTGGATAAAGCGCGAGGAGAGACCGAAGCAGTTCAGGTGGGGTTGCGCCAGAAGGAAGATGAGCTGAAAAAGATCCAGGACGAGCAGATCGCTATGGATGCCGAGCTTCGCCGTCTTTGGTCCGAAATTGATGTTCATGTTCGTGAGAAAGATTTGCTCGTCCAACAACTCACGACTGCCGAGGAGACCAACACCCGAATAAGCCTACTAAACTCCAAGATACGAACTGATGAGTATGTGGACTCTATGTCCAACTGCTCTTACATTTGTGCCTTTGCCGATGCTATTCGTACGGCAAGGCGGACCATTTCTGCCGACCAAGTGAAACCTTTCGTCGACGACCTTGAGAAGTATTTGGCCGATAAACCCCCTACAGGTGATCGAGAGTTGCCCCTGGCTGATCTGCAAGACATATGCAATTTCTCCAAACTCCCCGAAGGGGTCAAGATTGGGGATCGCATCTCAGATGAAGAAGATGATGATGAGTCGGGTGTCCAAAAAGTGGGTGAGCATGGCGAAGGTGAGCAGGGTGATGTGCAAAGGTCAAATAACCGCGAGCAGGATAAAGGCAAGCAGGATGGTCCGAAGGATAGTGAGCAGGTTTCGGCCGAGCAGGATGGCCAGGTGGTTGGCTCGCTCGGCGAGCAGAATGTGATGGGCCCTTTAAGTACTTCTCTTCCGGCGACTCCGGAAAATTTATTTTTCCTTTGAAAACTTCTTTTATTTTGCTGTTTTTGTGATCGGCCAAGATGGCCTTGTTTGGAACTTAGCCACTTGTGGCTTTTTTGTTGGGATTATACTGGAAAGTATGTTTTTACTTTGTATAATCAAACTGAATTTCGGACTTATTTACTGAATTAAATTGTTTATCACTGATGCTGTGAATATCATCGAATGTTACATATATTTACTGCATAAATGTTCAATAAATAGTACGTGTTACATTGTAGTTAATTTAGTGATACCAGATCACAGAAGATTAAATTAACAGTTCCTTGTAACCAAAAGTACACCATTCACGACTTAGATGGAAATGAACAATCCATCGTGAAAGGTTGAAGTGTAACGCTCAGATTGGCTTGTCTTGACCAAAGAGATTACACTAGTGCATGTCAAGTGCACTGAAGAGGACCTACAGGAGGACAAATTCTTCATAACTGAACTAGGAAGAATTAGACCTCAGTGATTCGTTATTTCTTAATCTTCGTCCCTTAAATAGGATCACGTGTGGTTAGTAAGTATTGCTTTGACTTATTACGGGTAGAGAATCAACGAGATTCAATACTTTATATCTTGGGCAATATTATTGGTCACATGTGTAGCTAAGAATTAATACGAAGAATCGTGTGCAAGTACGCTTGTTCGATTTGCCCCCTTGGGAGGTTCATAAGTTTTATCATACCAAATCTTGCAAGTGGAACTAGTTTCCGGTATGAGTAATAATGTTGAACCGTTCCTTTACCAAGGATAAAAAGATATTAATTAATGGAAAGTTATTTCAGTGGCTTGAATTAATTAATGGGCTAGATAATCTTAAACACGGGAAATAATAACCGGGAGCCATATTGACTGTAATATGGGTTAAGATGGATAGTGCAATATTAATTGTGTAGTAGGATTAATTAATATTTTATGGGCTTGAATAATATTGTGGCTCAATATTGATAATTCAAGATACATTGGAAGGTCCAATCTTAATTCTCCTAAAGGCCCCCAAAGTAGCCCAACATAAAGTCCAATAACTGGAAAAGGTGTTTAAAAATAAAATAAATATTTGTTGCTAATTTCCTCATATTTTTCGAAAATTATGAATAAGAGGGGAGAAAGATTTTCTTTGAATTTTGTTATGGAATGAAGATATATATTCTTGAAATACAAGATTATCTCATTAAATTCAAGAAATCTCCCACTTGGTTATTCATATGTATATTTCGAAATTTTGAATAATTAAGGAGAAAGAAAGATTTTCTTGATTTTCTTGAAAAGATATTATGGAAGATATGTATTTCTTGGAAT
This sequence comes from Stenogyne calaminthoides, assembly GCA_037126765.1. Lineage (NCBI taxonomy): Eukaryota > Viridiplantae > Streptophyta > Magnoliopsida > Lamiales > Lamiaceae > Stenogyne > Stenogyne calaminthoides. The sequence goes on along the minus strand of JBBCBC010000031.1, from coordinate 16,865,463 downwards.
ACAAGAATATCTCATAAATTCAAGAAGATCCAAATCTTGGAATCTTGATCCTTGAAATTTTCGAAAATTCCATAACTTGATGAGGTGGGATTTTTGTGGAATATTTTAATTGTGGAGAAAAGAATATAGGAGATATATTCAAGATTTCTTGGAGATCAAGAAAAGATTTTCCCACATTGGTTTTTCCCCAAATTTTCGACCACCACCCAATCTATAAATAGGGGATGATTCTTTCATTCCCAAGTGCAATTCCATGTGCTGGAAAAATTAGTAAATCCACAAAAGTGGTGCAACAAATTTTATTTTTCCTTTTAGTTAATTGTTCGCGAGTGTCCTACCACCGGATTGTCGAGCAAGGACTAGGGAATACTTGGGAAGGTTTTTTGGTGTGTTTTCATCAACAAGGCCATCGTTATTCCAAGAGGTAAGTTCACGTAAACTCGTAGTAATTCCGCATGCGTAGGATTTACGTGAAATATTTATATGCATGATTTGTTATTATTTGAATTAATATGGGTTAATTCATGCTAGTAATAATTGTTAGAATTAAATTTGTATTTAAATATTCATCCCGAATAGATCCAGACAATTCGTTCCCCAACATTTTTTTGCTGGATTTTGGTCTTCACGCTTTTTAAAGCGTTTTTTATGAATGAATGGAACTTTCGTTTTTCTTATCTTTAGTATGCTTATGTTTTGCCCGACTTGGTGTTTGATTGTCTTATTTAGCTGCAATCAGAATGGTTGTCTTATTTTGTTGCAACCTTTTGTCGTGATTGTCTTATTTAGCTGCAACCACTTTGTCTTGGTCGTCTTATTAGTTGCGACCTTGTACCCAAAATCCGCTTTGCTGCGGATATTGTAAGTACAAATTCTTGGCATCAGGTAAACATAAGGCTAAGTTCATTCAACCAGTTGTGGATGTGATCGCCTTGCTTTAGGGCGATCAGACTTAGGTCGACCAAAATTACATATAAGTAAAAAGATAAACACCTTATACGATGTTTTAATCTATTACACGACTTTACATTTGTCAAATAATTTTACAAATGACTCTTACTTCCTACCAACTAACCGTCTTAAGATTTTGAAGATGGTCGTCATTTTTGGCATATACCACCCAGCTGTCTTAAGACTTCTAGGATGGTAGTCGAGCAATCAGTCCAAGTTGTAATTGCGGTGGGTGAATTATGGGCTCCCGACTTCTCGTCCGAGTTCTTCGCTTGGGAAAGCCCGGGCGAAGCCTTTCGCTCTTTCACCCTCTATCAAGATGCTCAATAGCAGCAGTAGCAGCAACAATGGCTCTTTCTAGTGCAAGTTGTGATTATGCGGCCACCCATCATCCTGAGCATGTGGCGAGCAATCTTGTTCTCGCATGTTTGGTGCGAGCAGAGGCACCTGTTCGTCATCCTTTAGCCCTCTGCTCCCACCAACTTCACCCTTAGCTGGTGCATCCGAGTATTTGTCCATGCCAACCACTGATGCTTGAACATCAGCGTCGGCACGCTGTCTTGTAAGAGTGCGTCGGAGTGCCATCCCCTGTAAGGAGATTGTGGGGATGCGAGGGGAAGTTGTGATCGATCCCTGCATAAGCAGTGGTGAATGTGAGGTTGTAACTCCATTTCTGTCGAGCAGATTGTGCTGGAGGTGAGCACAAGTTATGATTGGGGCGAGCACCGGCAGTCCGGTAGATAATATTTTGCTCGACTTGGATTGGCTCTTCCAAATTGAGGCAGGAATATCTTGCTTTGCCATTGAGATGTGGAATTTGGAGCTCGAACTAAAGTTGGGGCCGAAAGATATGGCTGAGTCAGCAAAGTGGATGCTGAACACAATGGTGATGGCTACATCTGGGGGCATACTAAACCGGTCATTTTATAATTGGTTATGGAACCTGTATAAATAGTGATACCGGAACATGAAACTTTCTTTATATGGTGAGGAAACTTCCTTCATCTCTTTCGACCTACCACGGGTTTATTTATACAAGTTTCTGAAGCATGAGCTTGTTCCCATTATCCAGTTCTTTTAACAATGGTGCAGCATGTGTCCATATTTAGTCGACACATGTCCATACTTCTGTATGTGGAAGGAAAGATGACACATATCGCACTTTCCAGATATCTTCCGAATGTGCTAGAGATGGTAACACGTGTCTTCGAGTGTTTATAAAATTCCTAATCGCCTGCTCGGAAAGGATCACTCTGATCGCCCAATTGTAAAAGGTCATTTTGGTCGCCCTGCTTGCGGTCGGTCGAGCACAAGGGTATGTTCGCCCTTAGTTTCTTCCGGTTCTCGGGGTCCCTATTGATAATATTTTTTCAAATTCGCGGCATTCCAGGAGTAGGAAAGTGGGGTTCCATCTAATTCCTCCAATTCGTACGCTCCATTCAACCAGCGCTCCGTTACTCGGAATGGACCTTCCCAGGCTCGACCAAAAATACCTCCCGAGACCCCCGTTGCTCGTTTTAAAATAAGATCGCCAACGTTGAATCTGCGAAGTCTAACTTTGGAATTGTAAAATTTTTTGACCTTTCCTTGTATATTGTATTTTTATAGTCAGTTGTGGACCGTCTCTCTTCTAACAGATCTGTGCTAAAGGCGAGTGCTTGATCATTGATGTGCTCGCCGAAACACATGGTTCGGTGACTCAGAACTTCGACTTCCGCTGGAATGACTGCTTCTGTCCCAAAAGCCAAGGCAAATGGGGTTTCCACCGTTGATGTTCTGAAAGTAGTTCGGTATGCCCATAAGATCTTGGGCAACTCTTCCGCCCATACTCCCCCCTTAGAATTATCAAGTTTAGCTTTGAGGGTATGCTTGATAATTTTATTGACGGCCTCAACTTGTCTGTTCGACTGTGGATAATATGGGGTGGAATAATGTTTTTTAATTCCCCAGCGGGCACAATTTTGTCAGAATTCACTCCCATCGAATTGTCTGCCATTATCTATAACCAAAGATTGTGGGAGTCCAAAACGACAAATGATGCTTTTCCAAACAAAATTCCACATTCTTTGCTCGGTAGCCTTAACTACGGCTTCCGCCTCTGCCCATATGGTGAAGTAGTCGACGGCGACTACAGCGTACTTTACTCCCGCCATGCTAGTAGGGAAAGGGCCGATTAGGTCGATTCCCCCTCTTAGCAAATGGCCACGGACTGTAAACCGACACCAATTCTTCGGGGGGACTATGGACGAGCGGAGCGTATACCTAGAAATTATGACACGCTCGAGCATAGGCAATCGAATCCTTTTTCAATGTGGGCCAGTAATATCCTTGTCTAATGGCTTTGTACGCCAGGGCGTATCCGCCTGTATGGTTTCCGCAGACTCCTGAGTGAATCTGTTCTAGGACTTGGTGGCCTTTTTCGGGGGTGATACACTTCAGCAATGGAAGTGATAAACTCCGTTTGTATAGGTGCTCGCCTAAAATTGTATAGCGGCGACACATGTGAAATCAGAAGCGACTTATTATGCTTTGTTTTCGGGGAGGACACCATTCTGTAGGTATTTTAGAATTGGGGTCATCCAGGTTTCTTGTTCGATTTCCATTTGGACTATCACCGCCCTCGGAATTGATGGAGAGTAAGTCGTGACGACCACAATATCAGTTGTGTTAGTCACCCCCTCGGCTGTTGGCAGTCGTGTTAAGGCATCGGCGAACGAGTTGCCTAATCGGGGAAGTGGTTCGATATAAACTTGTTCGAACTGTTCGAGTAGCTGCTTGGTGTGCAACTAATACTGTATCATATGCTCGCCCCGTGCCTCATATTCGCCTAACACCTGGTATACAATTAACTGAGAGTCACTGTATATCATCAGTTTTTGAATTCCCATTGACATAGCCATGTGTAGGCCGCCAATCAGAGCTTCATACTCGGCTTCATTATTCGTGGCGAAAAATCAAAACGGATTGCCGTCGTGAAAGTTTGTCGTGTTGGGCTAATGAGAACCACGCCTGCTCCAGCTCTCGTGCTCATTGAAGATCCATCCACATACATGTGCCATGGGAGATCGATTCCTCTTTCAGGCGGTTGTGGATACGTTAATTCCACCATAAAATCCGCCATTGCTTGGCCTTTGACCGCGGATCGTGGAGCAAAAGTGAGGTCGAATTGGCCCAACTCCACCGCCCATTTGAGTAGTCTTCCTGCCGTGTCTGGTCGGTGTAGGACTTGACGTAGTGGAAAAGTGGTGAGAATTTCTATGGAGTGGTCGAAAAAATATGGCCTTAGCTTACGGATACTCATTATGAGGGCGTATGCCAGCTTTTCCAGAGGGGATACCGTAATTCAGCATCTTTTAGTACTTGACTAACATAATACACAGGCAAATGCGTTTAACCTTTTGCTCGGACGAGCACAGCGCTGATTGCGTGCTCAGAAGCGGCCAAATAAAGATAAAGTTGCTCGCCTGGTATTGGTTTGGACAAAATTTGTGTGTCAGCCAAGTACGACTTTAGTGACTCGAATGCGCTTTGGCAAAGTTCAGTCCACCAGAATTTTCCTTTCTTTAATGCCTCAAAGAATGGTTTGCATTTATCCCCGGTTTGTGATATGAAGCGATTTAAGAAAGCTAGACGACCCGTCAATTTTGGACCTCCTTAACATTTCTGGGAGCTTGTATGTCAAGCACGGCTTGGACTTTCGAAGGGTTCGCTTCAATTCCTCGTTGACTGTCCATATGTCCGAGAAATTTCCCAGAATGAACCCCGAAACTGCATTTCTTCGGGTTCAATTTCATGTTATATGCCCGGAGAATGTCAAAAGTTTGAGCGAGATGGTTGAGATGATCCTCCTTATGTTCGCTTTTGACCACAATGTCGTCGATATATACCTCAACTGTTTGCCCAATGTGTTCGTCGAACATTCTATTCACCAGCCTTTGGTAAGTCGCTCCTGCATTTTTTAATCCAAACGGCATGCGCTTCCAGCAGTACATATTCTTCTCAGTGCAGAAAGCCGTACTTTCTTGATCGTCAGGATGCATGGGAATATAATGATACCCGACGAACGCATCCATAAACATCAGGAGCTCGTGACCCACTGTACTATCGACCAAATAGTCGATATGTGGCATCGGGAAATTACCTTTGGGACAGGCTTTCTTTAGATTGGTAAAATCTATACATAATCTCCAGGCACCATTTGATTTCCGAACTAGCACAGGATTTGCCAGCCATATCGGGCATTTGACCTCCCGAATCAGTTTGTTATCGAGCAATTTCTTTATCTCAACATCCAGAGCGGCATACTTTTCGGGGCCAAATTTCCTTCATTTTTGAATTATTGGGACCCGTATTGGGTCAATATTGAGGTGGTGGCATGCATGTTTTGGGTTAATGCCGACCATGTCCTCATGTGACCACGCAAATACGTTCAGATTTGCCCGGAGGTAAGTAATCATGTCCGTTTTGATCGGTTCTGGGAGTTCTGAACCGATGTAAATTTCCAGACCTGGCCTATCCGGATAGGCCATAACATATTCCAATTCCTCGACGGGCGTAGCTCGCCGTTTCTTCTGTTTCCATCGAGGGTCTTCGATCGAACCCGGTTGCTCTTGTTCGACCTCCATAGGATCAAATCCTATTCGAGGTTCTATGTCTGGTACTTCACATCTGGGTTGTTGTTTGGATAAATCTACGTCCATAAGTTCTGGGATTTGTTCGGTTTGCCGGGAGTTCGCGTTAGCCAGGGGCATTGTGCTCGACCCGGGTATTGCACTCACCCAGGGTGTTGCGCTTGCTCTAGCTCCCGCTTGACTTGATTCTCCGGCTTCCTATGGTGTTTGGTTCATCATGTTCACCATGCTTCATTCTTCCGGAGTGCACGATAATAAACAATCTCGGGTTTTTTTCTGATCGCCTTTTACACTGCCCGTTCCATCAACAGTTGGAAACTTGACAATTGTAGTAAGTCAAACAGGCAGCCTTGAAATCTTGGATGAAAGGGTGACCCAGGAACCCGTTATAAGTTGACGGAGAATCGACGATTACAAAATCTAGCATTCTAATTCGTCGGATCTCCGGATTCGTAGTCGATTCTAGTTCGACTCCTAATCTAATCAGACCATAGGGTCGGGTTACAGATTCCCCAAAACCCATAATGGTATGATTACATGGTTCAATGTACATACTTAGATCTCCAACTTGCTTTTCCATCTGGTGTAGAGTTTTGACGAACAGAGTGTTCGCATACGCCCCAGTGTCGACCAATAGTCGATGTACCTTTAACCCGAGGAGCTGGGCACAGATAGTTAGAGAGTCATTGTGGGGAGTGATGATCCCGTCGAGGTCATCATCCAAAAATATGATCTGGTGGGAAGGTGGGGTGCTAGCCGATGTGCTCACCATATTCACTTGGTGGACGCTTTGCATGGCGCGCATTTCCATTTTCTTTCCTCTGTTCGACAACGTGGGTATCTGAAAGCACCCCCCCCCACTGGCCTATAAATGGGACGGATCATGTTAATTTCTTGCCCATCTCGGGCCCTTATCCATGGTAGGGGCGCCCTTCTTGGGCAAGTCTAACTGTCGGCGAAATTCTTCTTGATCGCTGTCTGATATCTCTTCCACTTTGCGCTTCTTTTGGTCATTGGCCCTTTCTGCTCGGGCCTCCCTATTTGCTGGTTTCTTGAGATATCGGGTAAGACGGTTTTCTTCATATAGTTTCCAGAGTTGTCGAAGCAGATCACGGCAGTCTTCGGTGTTGTGTCCTATGTATTCGTGATACGAACAGAATTTAGAGGCATTGAGACGATTTTTATCCCTGAAGATCTTCCGGGGTTTTTCAAGCATATCTCGGTCTTTAATCTGGTTATACAGGGTTTCTGCAGAAACGTCGAGCACACTTTGCAAAGCATGTGCTTTGGTTCCCTCATCAAAAGGTTTGAAAAAACCTGGGGGCTTATATCCCACTTCACCCGCTGGTTTTCTGCTCATCACCTCCTTTTTTGTCGCAGTCTCCTGGCCCGCTCGCGATTGGGTGAGTAGGTCTTGCATTGTTATGATCTTGGCTGCTTGCTCACGGAATTCGACATATGTGTTCGTCCAATCCTAGTGCATCACTTTCCACATATCCGTATTCAGAGTTAAACCTTCGACCACCGTGAGGACCTTGGCGTCTTCTTCTACGGGATCTATCATACAGACATCGATCGAACCTTTCTACATATGCCCTATCTGTTTCACCTTTTAACTGAGAAAAATGTGACAGCCGCTGTTTTGGGGCCTGTTGAGCACACATTGATGAAAAGTGAGACAAGAACTTTTGTCCCAGTTGAGTGAAAGATGTGATGGAAGGGGCAGGCAAAGTTGAGAACCATCTGTGCACTTTATCACCCAGAGTCATGGGGAAAGATCGGTATTGTGTCTCATCGGTTGCCCCCATAGCGATCATAAAGTCCGTATATTTTGCCACCTTTTCTTGTATTTCAGCCGTCATGATCGTTGGGGCGAGCGGAGAGCACGGGATTGTGCCCGCTCACGGAACTCCTTTGGTAGCGGCTAGATCAGCTTGTAAGCTTTCAATTGCTTTCTGCATTTCAACAAACTTTGTGGTGCTGACTGACCCGGAACGAGGCTGAATTCTGTCATGAGGACCCGGGAGGTCATGCTCATGACGGGACAGTCCCCCCTTCCGAAGTCGCTCATGACTGCTCCTTCGATGGTGAATGGATAACTTGGTGCCAACCGACTTTTTGGGGTCTGGACGCCTCTCCGTGTGGAAATGGATATGAGGAGCCGATTTGGCCACCATATTTGCCCGTGGTTCCTTTCCTGGATCTGGGCGCCTATTGTTCCCAAGTCGGTCCTTTGCTAGCACTCTCAGTCGCTTGAACGCCGACCGCCTGGAACCCTGGGGCTGTTCGTCGTCAGATGCACTATTAGCTACTTTCTGGGCCCGCTTTTTGTTCGCCCTTTCTTTGACCTGCTCGCTATCAAGAATGTGCGAGTGTTCACCATTTTGAGCTTTTTTATTAACCAGTTCTTTATCGATTCTTTCTTTTTGGGCGTTTAAGAGAAAGGTAATCACTTTGGCGGTGGCGGCTGGATCATCGGCGATATCTTTCAAATGGGTCACTAGTCGAGGTTGACCTTCCTGAGGTTGGATTTGGACTTCCTCCGGATTTTGAGGTCGACTATGTCCTGACCTCTCAGTTTGAGTATTTTTTGATTGAGGCATGGGTGCCCTCCTTCTAGCGCCAATTATTGCAAGTCGTATGACGTGGAAAATATGATGTGGCAATAAGTGTGACGACTTGACAAACAAGATGTTTACGTGTCAGCGTTGGACACAAGTGAGGCGAACAGGACGTGATGTAATATGACAGAGATGATTTGATGACCCAGTTCGTCTTAACTGACTACTTCTGGGGGCGAGCCAAGCCAGTGTTATATTATTTATGATTTGGGATGTGCGTCGATCACAATATACCTGTGACGAGCAAAAGTAACATATGGGATTATGAGTGGGTATAATAAGTGCTATCTTAGATCAAAATCTCTTAACCCTATTATTGACCTTTGAGGGTCTATTTATAGAGTTTAGGACAAGCACGTGCTGCCCTGTAAGTATGAGCTGTCGATTCCTTGTCATGCAAGTGAATGCATGGGATTGCCACGTCTCCTACGGTGTTTCTTTGGTGGACATTTGTCTTTGCCTGCTTGAGAGGTTTATGACTTGTCGTCCAAGTGGTGTTGGCTTAGCAGGTGGCTTGATTCTGGTATTAGTAATATTGTATCTGCCCTCACCTGAGCATTCTGTTAGCCTGGGTGATGCAGCCGCAAGCCAAGAATTTTATTTTGTCCTTCTGCTCGATTGGGCGAGCAGGTTGTCTTTTATGTGAGGATAAACTTACTGGCGAGTATAGGTGATCGATCCGTTTATTCGCCAACTTGCTCGCCTGCCCAGCGAGCGGGTTTGTTCGCCAGGTTGAGGTACGTCTGTCTGATGAGGTGGCGTTTGACCGTTTAATTGGTCCACGTGTTCGTTCGGCGAGCATGAGCTGGAAATATGTGTAGCCGATCACAAAAATACTTTACTCACAATCAATTATGTTAATTATAAATAGACTTAATTTACCTTTCCGTATATAATGTCAAAACGAAATGAGCACAGTTTTGATGGACGGAGGGAGTAACAAACTAGCCATCAATGACTGCTTGTTAGAATTGACAGAATAAGTGAGATGATAACTTTAAATTTCTTCATTTGTAATTTTTTTTTTAATCAAACCTCACCGTTTCATAAAATCTTGTCATCCTTGAATGGTTAAAAAATTCAAGTAATTTCAACTTGCTATACATTTATTAAGCTATAAATATGTGGCCGGCATGATATATGATAGAATTGTCAACACCCACCTTAATTTTCTCATGAAGACATGAAAAATAAATGAAATAAATGTTGCAATATTTTTTTATTAGTATTACTTTTTTCTATACCCTAATTTAGTCTTCTTCTGTTTTCGTGGATAAAGTCAATGAATTTTTTGTTTTTTTAAATGCTTTTTTTTTCATTTATATTGTTGGTGCATTTATTTAGGTAGAGACATTGAAGGTTGAGGAGGTAGTCTTTTTCATATTAATTATGTTGCCTTTATAATGGGGTTACGTTTGCTAGATTACTTATGATATGTGATTGCCTGATAGGTACTGTATATGACAATAATTCCAATAATTTCGTTGTCAATAACATATGGTTTAAATAAAAAGTATTAAATCGGTTATGGTTGAAAATTAGTTAAGAAATTGAGTATTGACTCAATGTTTATTAAATTTTCAAGATGATATCCATTTGTGAAAAATGGAAATAAGTTGTAATTTCGTAATCTGCGTTTTGAGTAAATTAATTTTGATGTATTTATTTGCTTAAAATCAATTTTGGGTGAATGAAATATTAATATATAAAGTTAACAATTTATCATTAAGTTGAAAAGGAAAAATATAGGAAGGAAATAAGAATCTCATTTAGCTCTTTAGAGGCGCACTTCTCGAGGAGTTGAGGAGTCTTTAATTTTCTAAAGCAGTCGGCTCGATCATGGCTCTTAGCCTTAAACTAGTGGCTCGTGGGACTCGAACGCGGGAACAAGCGCGCAACAATTCGGTTTGGCATTAGTTGCAAGCGGTGCGACTTGTGGACTTCGAACTCGCGATCTCCATTTGCGCGACACAACAAATCGATGGTCAGTGGTGAATGGACGCGTCCAGCCGGATTCGAACCAGGGTGAACCGCCCACTCGAACAGGTGTGATCAAGGCTCTTGAATCTTGATCTCATCTAAGAGACGCAATCGGAGGCCCCAGATTCTTTTTGTCCAAAAAGTTACAGTCTTTCACCAAATAACACCACAATTCTTCAATTATTATATATTCAATCCCCAAATTTCATTTCCAATTCATTCGAAATTCACAAAGCATCCAATGCATACAAAAAGCATACTAGCAATCTAGATTTGCATTAGAAATCGTGTAACAAAGTTCCGGATACCCAAGTCCGTTCGCCGATAGCTTCCGATACGTAGTGCAACGATCGTGAAGTTTTAAAGTTCTTGTATCTTGGGGACGATTGTCGTTGATACTGTATTGCATTGGAGTACGAAGAAATATCATCTTACGAAAATATAGACTAACTCTTGCCTTGACTTTTCATATTGAGTCAGTTATTCGTCTACACACACATCACATATTTCTAACAGTTATTCTAAAAGGGTTTATTCTTCTTTATGCATTACTACAAGAAAATAAAGTGTAGATTTCTTGTGCGCTGTGCATTCTGTAGTGTATTTTAGGAACATACAAATTATTACATTGAAACATGTTATTTGTGTTTATAAATCAAATCACACGTTAATAAATTATATATTTCAGTGTAATAAATTATATATTTTTAAAACATAATATAAAATATATAATGCATATGATGTATACAAAATCTAGCAAAAGATACTCATTCGAAATGGGGTTTGAACTAGGCGCCGGTTATGGTCTCCATTAGTTTTTTTTCAAATAAGTGTTCATTTACAAATTACATACAAGTAGCAGGGAATTCTCAATTTACCCTTTATTTTAATTGGTGTGAATTAGTAATTACTCAGAGAAGGGAGAGCAGTTAAAATGTTCGGTAATGTAAATATACAAGCAAAAGTCAGTCAATTTAGATATTTCATTAATTTATGTGCATCCTCAGGTTTGGACTTTGGAGCACTTAAAAATGATGGAATGATATGGACCGTAATTTATTAAAGTCCATCATTACTTATTTTAAGCTAAAAGATTTATATATAATTTTTACCTGGCCGTCCACAAAATATATTAAATTCATCACAAAAATTTGTATGAGGTGGTCCTATATATGAGACGCAGTATAAATTAGCATAAATTAACATACATCTTTCAAAATATTAACTGTCATGCATGAATTATGTTTCGTTTTACCATGAATCCATCTCACACAAGTGTGTGTCTAAATTCACATTTTTTAATATCAATTTAGAGATGATATTGTATTACCGGCATTGTTATCTATACTATCTCACAAGATACTATCCTTTAGTATTTTAATATGATGTACTATACAATACATTAAAGCATCTGATGCAACATAATAAAACACTGTAGTGCATTGCCATGCAGGTTATCAAAGACAAATTTCGTTTAACCTATGAGCTCATCTCACACTTTGAGGTAGAAAATGAACTTTATAGAACTATTTTAAATATGCATTATGACTATTTTATTAATTTACAAAATTGTACAAATTTTTTTAATTAATTTGCAACTCATATTATGTTCTTTTATATGATTGCAACTTAAAATATATTTTAGGTTGCAATCAGATTAAAAAAGCATAGTATAAGTTGCACTTAGATAAAAAAAATTATGTTAATATCAATTTTGCAACATGTGCTAATTTTTTAATCAATTTGCATTATGTATAATTTTTTATAACAAATTGCAACATGTAATATACATTTTTATAATAAATTGACCAATTGCAATCTAAATTCTAAATAATATTTTAGGTTGCAATTATATAGAAATGAGTGGGTCTCATATGCATTCAGGTGAACTATGCACTCATAATGCATTTTAGAATCATGTAACTTGTTATACTGAAAAATACAACTTCTTTATACTGTATCATGCAATTATTTTTTCATATTAATAATTAGCACAGTTCATTATAAATAAGTTGCATCTTTCAATATAACAAATTACATGATTTTAAAATGTACTATTAATACACGATACACTTGAATGCATACAATACTTAGCCCAAAAAAAATGCACAGTACATGTGAACTATGCTTAGACTTTGTAAAACCACGTTGCAATTTGATACAGAAATTCGTACAAATTGTAAATTAATAAAAGGATAGTAGTACCAGTTACAAATTAATATAATCCCACCATTCATGCAAAAAATAATATTTAAATTTTTACTCTTTCTGTTCCAAATTTGTTTGTACAATTTTAATTTTGGTTTGTCAAAAATTATTTTGTACATTTCTTTAAATGACAAAACTCATTTTAACACAAACTCTTCAAACATAATTTATTTACCATATATCATTCACTCATATTCTTAACACTTTATCATTTTTATCACATCTAATATATATTACTAGTTTAATGCCCGCGTATTACGTGATTCTTTAATTAAAAAAATATAATATTCATAAAATATACTCCCTTCGTCCCATAGTTTATGTCTTTCTTACTGTTCATAAAAATTTTGTGATAAAGTGATAAAGTGTTGGGATAGAAATAATTGTTTATTAGTATTTTATGTGATAAGGTGATGGGTAGTTCGGGGTAAAAAGAATTGATTATTAGTATTTTATGTGATAAAATGGTAAAGTGATAAAACAACTTTACCATAAACTATGGGACAAAAATAATGACAATTTTACCATAAACTATGAGACGGAGGGAGTAATATATATAATAACAAAAAATATAATTATGTGCATAAATGCACTAAATATTAATTAATAATTGTTTAGGGTGTATATTAGTATATATTTGCTTAAATAGTTATTGGAATAGAATTATTGTATCAAATTCTATATATTCTACAACTGATTCACGAATTTCTAATTTAAATTTTTTTGCTTGAAAAATTAATTTGGTGGTTTAGGTGTAATAAAATAATAGTTTGTATAGTTTAGTGCAACAAAAAATAGTTAGGTGATTTAGGTACAATTTCAGTAATAGGTTAGTGGGTTTAGGTGCAATTAGAAATAAATATGATGTAAAAGGTGCAAAGTTCAGACCTTAGATATTGTAATTTTTTTTATTAAACTACACATTAAAATGTCACATGAATGTCACATATTAACTACAAACCAATTGAAAAATTACACATCAATTCAATAAAACGTGATGACTCATCCAAATTAACCTCAAGATGACACATCATCCAAATTAACCATAAGAAAACACATCATTAAATGAACTCTCTATTAGTAATATAGGAGATATTTTTAAATTAAACTACGTATTAAAATGTCACATGAATGTCACGTATTAACTACAAACCAATTGAAAAATGACACATCAATTCAATAAAATGTGATAACTCATCCAAATTAACCTCAAGATGACACATCATCCAAATTAACCATAAGAGGACACACCATTAAAATTAACTCTCTATTAGTAATATAGAGGATTTTTTAAATTAAACTACACATTAAAATGACACATATTATCTACAAACCAATTGAAAAATGACACATCAATTCAATAAAATGTGATAACTCATCCAAATTAACCTCAAGATAACACATCATCTAAATTAATCATAAGAACACACATCATCAAAATGAACTCTCTATTAGTATTATAAAGAATTCTATTTTACAGTAAAATAGAACTGTCTATTATACCCTCAACATTTTATTACTTTATCACTTTAAATACTAATAAATAATTTTTATATTAAATACTGCGCATACAGTAATTATTAAAATAAAGTTTGAGATGAAGAGAGTATAATTTACGGAAAGCACTATATTTTTTACCTCAAGAATGTCACATTCATTTTAATTTAAACCAGTGACGGATCTAGGATTTAACGATGGGGTAGGTTGAAATTTTTTGAAGTTTCATCACATTATAATTTTATATTTACATATAATATTTTTTAATATATTAATTTAGGTGGTGTCATATGTGACTTCAAAACATAAAACTTATCAATAGTTAAATTCGAATTTATCTCTATTTTTAATAAAATATATTTTAATAGATTGGTGTTCATTTATAAATATATCCCTAATTATAAATAATATTTAGTTAAAATAAAATCATACTACCTCCGTCCCGGAAAAATGTGCACACCTACTTTATTATCGAGTTTTTGTGAGCGAGTTATTTATTAGTATTTCAAATGATAAAGTAATTTTTAAAGAGTGGTATTATAGATCTACCTCTCATCTATTGCATGCATCTTTAAAAATTATTTTATCATTTCAAATACTAATAAAAAACTTCGCTTCAAAAAATACGTTCTTAAATAACGTCTTGGCGTTTTTTTTGGACGGAGGGAGTACAACTTATGCTCAATATTTTTTTAAACATTTCAATAAACGTTTACCAATTTAAAAAAATATCTCATTTAACTCATGTTAATACATTATTACATTTATAATTTCTCTTTTTCTAATATTAAAGTGGTTAAAATTTTATCAATATCACAATATATAACAACTAAAAAATAAATTATTAATACATATTTCTCAAAAGAAAAGGACAAATATTGATAAAACAATGTAGATATCTAACACTGAACAAGTTAAATAAATAAAAGTACTAAATAAAAAAAATAGAATCATATTCAAATGATTAAATTTTAATTTTTGGGTATGAGAGCCTAAAAAAAGCACTTTTAAAATTACAATAAAATAAAATCTTTGTTGCGGATGAAATTCTTAAATCTCAATATTTTAATTAAATTATAATAAGAAAAAAAAAGGAGAGTCACGATAGATCAGGAAAAAAATTTATATCAAGTTGTATCTTAATTTAATAACTGAATATAGAGTGTGGGGATGAACTTTAATTTTAAATTGAGATTTATAAATTAATATAAAATAAAAATTAATATTGAGTTGGACTTAAATTCGTATATTAAATTTTAGTCATATATTATACATAGATATATAATAAATTAGTGGGGGCTTGCACTGGGTCGAGCACCCCTTATGATCCGTCCCTGATTTAAACGAAAGAAAATTGTACCTCTTTAATTATATCACACTTCCATCATATAGTAATGTTTAACATGAAAGGCAGCACTAATAATGAAATCGTAACAACCAACAATTTTCTTTAACAGAGAGTTTCTTGAGATTGATTTAATAAATGAATTTGATCATAGTTTGCAAGTCAACCATAATTTATTCTTTTCCACACTATTTCTTTTGGCTAGACCTCATGTATTACGAGTGTATCGTGCACTTATAGTATATTTAAAAATTATAAAATTTATTATACTAAAAGATACAATTTATATACACTGTATAACTATTAAAAAAATAATTTTACGGTTCAATATCAACAAATTACACCTTTCAATATAATAAATTATAAAATTAAAAAATACACTATGAATACACGGTAGACCTATATTCACGTGAGACCACCCTCATTTTCTTTAGCTTGTATCCAACATCAACTCCTAAATTCTCAACAACAACGAAAAAATAATCAAATAACAGAAAAAGAAAATACCCGTTTCCCACCTCTCTCTCTCTCACACACAACACACAGTGGCTTGACCCATTAATTTAATGCTTGGATTGAAAAATCTGAACAGCTTTTCTTGTCTGCAGCTGCAATTGAAATTAATTGTTTTCCCCTTAAGATTAGATTGCAATAACAAAATGTCATAGACTGGGGCACTAAATATAATAACTACGAAATCTGCAAAGTAAACCCCGGTGTGTTGACACTAAAGACAATGCCTCCAGCTGTAATCTTCATTTTAGCTTTTAAGTCTGGAGCTAAAAAATCAACACTGTTTTTCTGTATCTATATGTCAGTTACATGTATGTATTTGTGGTAGAGAGAGAGAGAGATGCTCTTCACGATTTGAAGTAGCCTATACTGCATAAATTTTGCTGTTTGTTTTCTTGTTTGCATTTGTGGAGCCCCCCCCCCTAAAAAAAAAAAAAAGGTTCTTTCTTGGTTTTTGAGGGATTTTCATTTCCTTTTTCTGTTACGTTTGGTGCTCTAAATTTCTAGTTTTTTCTTACAAACTGCTGCTGGGTTGTTCAGATTTCAAGATTCTTGGATTTCTGAATTGCTGTGTGAATTTCAAGATTTGGGTTTGCTGGGTTTCTTGATCTGAATTAAAAAAGTGTCTTATTTATGTGTGCAAGACTCCATTTTTGATATATATGGAGCAGAGAATTGAGAGGTCTCCTCATGGCCAGAGGGGTTTCAGAGTTCAAGCTCCATTGGTGAGTTTTAAAAACATGATCTTTGTCACTTTTTGATTGTGATTTCTTGATTTTTTGTGTTTTTTCATGATGCCCAGATGAATTCTTGGTAATGTGCTATTGATATGTCGAAAATTTCTTGGTTTTTTCATGTTTTTGTTTTTATTATTGTTGTTTGTGTTTTCAATTTCATGATTTTTGAAGATCCCTAGCTGAATTCTGGAAAAATACTGATTTAGGCTGTGAGATTTGACTTTAAGCCTTACAGAAAATGGATGAGAATAGTGCATTCTCATTGATGAACTGTTTTTTTCTTTTCTGGGAATTTTAGTGGTGCAGCTACTGTTTTATTTCTTTTCTAGGTTTAAACAGTTAAAGTAAAATTATGTGAATAAATTGTAGATGGAGGAAGCTATTTTAGGTCAATTCCACTGGAGTGGGGAAATGAAACTGACTGGATTTGGGTTTTTATTTGATTTTTTTTTTAAAAGGATTCATTTTGTTATAATCTCAAAAATCTTAAATTTACTAATGAGATTGATTTACTCGTCTTGATTTTTCATTTTGTTACATGTGGTCAAAGGAGCTAATTTTTCTATATGATTGAATTCAATCATATTAGAACACCAGTTTATTCTGCTACTTATTTGTATTGACCTGGAAATCGAAGAAAAACTAACAGATAAAGGCATCAGAGACTTGATGCTTTTATGCTAAGAGAAGCATCTTTTTAAATATTATGTGCATCCATGTTTTTCATTTTTCAATAAACCACCAAACTGTTAAATTTTCATGCAAATTCTCTTGTAGTAGTTACATCTCACTCTTCCTTCTTAACATATTTAGCTGTGAGAAGTGTTTCATCTGTGATGAATCGTGCTAGCTCCTTACCAAATTAATTTTAGCAATGGATGAGCACGAAGGATATGAGTTAAACCTATATTTAAATCATAAACATTTGCTAAAGAAATATATGATTAAAATGTTCAATTAAGATAAGTTAAAAAATAGTCGTTTTTTCATCGTAAGTATTCCTGATGGCTCAAGTGCAGATCTTCAGGTTCAGGCCATCTTATAAACTGTAAAATTTTAGGACTTGATGATGTTGGCATATAGAAAAACATCTATGTCGCTGTTTCTGTAAGGATGTTCTGTATAGTGTCTTTATCTTGCATAAGAGTTGGAGTACCACATTTTAAGCATGTATATAATCTAAAACAACAATAAGAGGAAACATTATTTCCTTATTCAAGTGCTTGTCATGGTACAATTCCTAGAAGTTGTATTAGTTCCTTATTCTATGCATTTTCAAATAGGATTAGTTTTTTTTTTTAAAAGGTATTAGTCGGTCAGTATTAGTTATTGTCATTGAACAGTATTAGTTGTGCACCATTTGCATGGTGCAACTTCTTTATTAGTTAATCTACAAATTGTTACCCCCAAAGTCCACATTAGCTTATCATATTTCATCCAAGTCCACAAACTTCTTTGTTTATCAACTTCATATGACGAATGGTAAATTTTTGCAGGTTGATTCGGTATCATGTTATTGCAAAGCGGATTCAGGGTTGAAAACAGTCGTCGTAGCAAGAAAATTTGTCCCAGGATCTAAACTCTGCATCCAACCAGATATCAATCCTCGTGCACACAGGACAAAAAACTCCCGTAGAGAAAGGACCAGAATCCAGCCACCACTTCTACCTGGACTCCCCGATGATCTCGCAATCGCTTGTCTGATTCGAGTCCATCGTGTAGAACACAACAAACTCCGTCTCGTTTGCAAGAGGTGGTTCAAGCTCCTAGCTGGCAATTTCTTCTACTCTCTTAGAAAAAGTCTCGGTATGGCTGAAGAATGGGTATATGTCATTAAACGAGATCGTGATGGACGAATCTCATGGCATGCGTTCGACCCCACCTACCAAATGTGGCAACCTCTGCCACCCGTTCCAGTCGAATACAGCGGGGCCCTCGGATTCGGCTGTGCTGTCCTCAGTGGCTGCCACCTGTACTTATTCGGTGGTAAAGACCCTTTAAAGGGCTCGATGCGACGAGTCATTTTTTACAGTGCTCGAACGAATAAATGGCACAGGGCACCGGACATGCTTCGTAAAAGGCACTTCTTTGGTGCATGTGTTATCAACAACTGTCTTTACGTGGCGGGAGGAGAATGTGAAGGGATTCAACGAACGTTGCGTTCTGCTGAAGTTTATGATCCCAATCGAAACCGTTGGACTTTTATTGCTGATATGAGCACGGCTATGGTGCCGTTCATTGGAGTGGTGTATGGTGGGAAGTGGTTCTTAAAGGGACTCGGGACCCACAGGGAGGTTTTGAGCGAGGCCTATGTACCAGAGACGAATGTGTGGGGTCCAGTAAACGACGGGATGGTTGCAGGGTGGCGAAACCCAAGTATGTCTATGAACGGGAAGCTTTACGCTTTGGACTGTCGGGATGGGTGTAAGTTATGTGTGTATGATGAACTAGCGGATAGTTGGACGAGATTTATTGATAGTAAGGTCCATCTTGGGAATTCTCGTGCTTTGGAGGCTGCTGCCCTTGTGCCTCTCAACGGGAAGCTTTGTATAATTCGTAACAATATGAGCATTAGTATGGTTGATGTGACGAATGGGGATAAACGAGTGGAGAGTAATCCTCAAATTTGGGAAAATATCGCGGGAAGGGGGCATATCAGGAATATATTCACGAATTTGTGGTCGAGTATTGCAGGAAGAAGTGGATTGAAGAGTCACATTGTGCATTGTCAGGTGCTACAAGCATGAGAAAGTCGTTTCTATTATTCATGATTTATCAAATATGTTTCGCTTGGTGCCAAAGATTATCGCTGCTGTTTTTTGCAATTTTTGACTCAAATAGTTACTTGTGATGATTCCTTTGATTTCTTCGCTCGTTGATTGAGTGATGAGATGAAAAATCAGCTAATGATGGCAATAATTTCCGATGGATTATGGTCGTACGGGTGGTAAGATGTAAGCTAAAATGCAGGGGAATCTTTTCAACCAATGGCGTTCAAACCGAGTATTGCTTAGGAATTAGAATGTTGAGGTAAGTCCGTAGTTCTACATTCATGGAAAAAAAAAAGCAACTTCTTTTGAACTTGTGTACATTCTTGTTTATTTTACTTTTAGGCGTTCGTTTCCTGTCTTACTGGGTATAATGCTTGTTATCTTGACGATCTTTTGTGAATATAAGTGCTGTAGTTGAATGTTGAGAACATTAGATGACGTTTTGAACAGGATAAAATCGACATTTCGTGTTTGATGAACATTTCATTTTACTATTAAAATGAGAGAGACTTTCATTTCGGTTGCTCAATGAAACCAACTAATACCTTTTATTAAAACAACTAATACTATTTAAAAATGTTGTTGAGTTGAATGGTGCCTAGAAGTATTTTCCTTCTTGGACTTGTCTATTTCTTCTCTGTTCCGTGGTAACGTTTGATAGACTCTGCACGCTCGATTCTCAGCTGCTTTCTGAAATTCTTTATAAAGTCGTCTGCTTTCGTGTTCACATCTTCGACCGCAACATGCCTGAGGAGGACAGTTGTTTTTCGTCTATCGTCTGATTGATCGATCTTTCTGCAGGTACCGTTTGAACTATTTTCTTGATAAAGATCCATTTTATGATGTATTTGCTCAGATTTGTTTCTGATGGTTGGAATGAATGCTGCGTATATTTATAGTCGCGATTACATTCAAAGTTTTGAGTTCGATTAATTGTTAAAACACGTTACAATGTGGAATGAAGGAAAGTGAGAGGAAATAGGAAAGAAGTTTCTTTATAAATTTTGCATGAAAAGTAGCATTTCTTTATAAATTCTTTGTCGCTTTTGTTGTTGTTTTTTTTTTTTTTTTTTAATCTTGATTTATATTCTCATGTGGAAATCACATGCTTGAAATTTTGGTGAATATTCTACTCTGGCCAACAAAGGGTAAACCAGACAATTAAAAAAATGTGAAGTTGTGCTAAATTGACAATTTTGTAAGAGGTAAATATAATGATATTTTTTGTGTAAGACAATATTTTATGGGAATTACACACTCATTTATTCGTTTGTTCTTATATTTTTTAAAACTACTTACAAAATTGTCTCGAGAGAGTGCCTCAATTAAATGAGTAAAATTTTGTTCAGTTGATAACTGGAACATACGACGGGGATTTTTTAAATTTTCTTCAAGACAAAGTCTAGTATGAAAATTTTCATACATTGTTGGGAGATGAATTTAATAAAAGATTATATGATTTTGATTAAGATCCCAAAACCCCTGAGTATGACATGTTCAGTAATGATCTTGATAGTTGAGTCAGGATTCAGTTTTAGAATATTCAGGATGTTATCGCAAAATGTGTATAAGTCGTGAGATATAGTTTTGAATAGTCTCTGAAGACTCGATTATGAAATCGAGAGATCAAGACTTCGACATGAAGACTCAAGATATAAGCGATCAATATAAATCAAAGACTCGAGAAGACTCTGAAGACACAAGACACAAAGACACAAGACCGATCTGAAGATCAAGAATACTAAAAAAAACGATAATTATCAAGACTTCGATAATATCTTGAATGCTCGATATGAACTGAATGTTAGAGGCCTTTGAATATATCTATCCGAAGGATGCAATCTTTTTGAGAAAACGCGATGCCTTAGAAAGTTAGATATTGCCAAGACATTCAAATCGCACAAAGGAACTAAGTCGGAAGTATTGTTAAGGTTATATCAAACTCGAGTTTGTAATCAAAAGAGCCGATTAAAGGTGTCTACCCTTAATCGAAGACAAAAGTCAAAAAAGAGGAAGATGACATTTGCACCATATCTTGACAATGACAAAGGTGACAAGTCATTGAAAAAGATGTCGGATGTGCGAAAAGTTCCATCGCGCAAAAAGTGAAGACCGGCTACATGAAAGGCTATTGCCTAAAAAAGCGTGTTAGGGAGTTTCAAACTCTAAATATAGCCGTTTCTCACACACCATAAGAGGGAACTCACGGTTTATCTCTCCAACGGATAGTTTTCAAGAGTGACCTTGGTGTATGCTATAAATCTTGGTGACCCTCTACATAGTAAGGTTCACGGAAATTTATCACATAACAAGAGCTCAAACTTATTCTTGCAAAAAGTTAAAGCACTTTCGAAATACCTTGAATTTCCCAAGTGCTTTTATATTGAAGAGAGCTCACTTTACTAAGCCTAGCTTGATAAGATTTATCCAAAGCTTAGTCGAGATATCCTAACCCTTTGCATTGTGCTTTATTGTAAAGGATATCTCATCCTAGTTGGAAACCAACCAAGAAACCCCAAACCCTTGAGAAGGTAGTTGGAGTGTGTTTGTTGGTGAGTAGAGTTGTAAAGAGTTAGTAAACTACGGGAGTAGTCGAAAAACTCTAGAAGAAGAAGTTAGTAAGCTCTGGGGGTAGTCTGAAAGCTTGTGTGTGATTGAGTAAGTAAACTACGGAGGTAGTCAGAAAACTCAAGGTCGGGTTGAGTAAGTAAACTACGTGGAGTAGTCAGAAAACTCAGGGCCGAGTTGAGTAAGTAAACTACGAGGTAGTCAGAAAGCTCAGTTTGATAGTGAATTTCTCTGAAGAGTCAGGGAGAGTGGATGTAGGGCTTGAGTCTCGAACCACTATAAGCTTCTTTGTGTTCTTTATTGCTTTCCTTATCGTGGCAATTGTTGCATCAACTTGATTTTGAAAGCATATTTTTTCAATTGATATTCATTTGGAATCAATCCATTTGAAAGTTGCATAAGTGATTCACGGCCCTAATCACTATTTCATAAGGGAAGGTTTTCGACAAAGCTTAAAACGAGTATAATCTAAGGGCCACCATTCCGCCTATCGAGTAGGTAGAACGAGATAGTTACCAAACCGAACTCTCATCGAGGATTGATAAGTTAGTTATCGATCCAAGCAACTTCGGGATCTCTGACACTCGGGACTTCGGTTGGGATTATAAAGAGGTATCTGAAAGCGACTCGGGATCACCATCTCGATGAACTTTGACTCGGAGCGATCTGTCTTCTCGAAACCTAATCTTGAGATTTTTTCGACCCAAAAGTGACCTCGATGAAAAAATTTTAAAAATCATTGAACACGTGTATTCCCCCATACGTGTAAGACTAGTTCTCACCGGGACCAACAAGTGGTATCGGAAAGCGGTGGTTCAACTTGACCACTGTTTGTGTTGACCAAAGTTTTATTTTCAAAAATACTTGTGGTCTATCCGAACTGATCTTATTTCTTTGAAATTCGTTTCTTTTCAAAAGATCGGAAAAATGTCTTCTAAAAACTTCCCATGTTCTCGATGAGAACTATGATCTATGGAGGCCGAGATCACGAGGCACATCCGTATTCCAAACATGGCGTATGTGGAGAGTGGTTTCTCAAGGACCATTCAAATTTCTTTGTGGTGAATCCTGAATTACGAAGAGGAGAGAATTGACCCTAGAGAAGAATTTCCTAAGTCGATGACCAACTAACTCCCCGAGGAGAGGAAGTTAGTCAATCTAGACTACATGGCAAAAGACACACTATATAGTACAATTGATGATGGTGTGATGGGAATGATCTCTCACTGTAATACTGCTAAAGAGATATGGGATACACTAGCTGTTATGTGCCAAGGCGCAGATCATATAAAAAGAAAACAAACTTTCGGGCAATTGGAAAGTTTGACGGTTTTGAAATGGATGATGGTGAATCAATAGACAAATTGGAAGTCGATTCACTAAAGCATCATGAATGATCTAAATGCACTTGGAAAGAAATATCCACAAAGAGAAGTGGCCTTAAAAATTCTTAGAGGTCTTTCTAAAAATGGGATATTCATGCGGTGGTGATTGAAAACACCAAGAACATTAGCTCAATGCCATACCAACAAGTCTTCTCTGAACTGAAAGCCTATGAATTTGTAATTGATAAGAAATCCAAAAAGGCTGACAGCAAAGATGATTCTTCATCAAGTAAAAATGTGGCTTTAAAAGCAAAAGATAAAACACAGAAAAAACTAAAGAGTCGAGAACCCCCATGCCAAACATCGGGATGAGCTTGAGGAAAAGCTAAGACCGATGGCAAGGAGGTTTTGACAGACTTAATAATAGATTTGGAAAATACAAAAAGCTTTTACAGAACAACAGTACCGTAAAGAAACCGAGGACGATCAACCGAGAAGAAGAAGGACACGAAAGTCAAGGATCTTCATCCGAAAAGGGACTCCAAGTCCAAAGAAGAAAATGATCGGGATGATGATGCCAACAGATCTTATAATTGTCGAAGAAAGGTCACTTCCAAAGATGATTGTCTAGAGTTGAGTGTTAAGGAGAGAAGAGAAAGACAAGCTAAAAGAGACCGAAGTTCTCAAAGGCCATGGTTGCGAAAAAAGAACATTCGAGGGAGGAATCTAGCTCTTGGATGAGATATTCTCGACAAAGGATAGTGATGACATCCGTCGATGGCCATTGAGGAGGTAAACTCTTTTGTCTCTGTTATTGCTCCCTACATTAGCACAAGAGTTTTCAAGTTCCAATCGAAAACAATCATTTTTGACCTGATGGATTCTTTTGAGAATCGATGAAGGACTATCTTTGTTTTTTGCAAGGATCGCTAAATAAAACTCAAGAGCGAGAATAAGGAATCAATCTTTGAAAATCTAAAATGGAAAGACTCTAGCAAAACCAAATCACTTCTCAATTTATACGGGAGCTTGATGAACTAGATGTTACAAAGTACAACTCTCGAGAAAAGAGAAGTTGATAGAGACCCTAACGAAAAAAGCTAGAGAAATCCAATCGAAGAAACTCAAATTAATCGAACTAAGTTCAATGACCTCTCTCGAGAAGCATGAAACTCTACAGAATCTGTGAGGATAGTGCACGTGTAAAGAAGTTAACTCTATTGAATAATGCATCTAAAGTAATAGATGAAATTGAGTTACCGAGATCTCCGCCACTATAAAAAATCTGGATTGGGATTTATTCGGGGGGAACCTCACAAGGTCATCTCCCGAATCTTTGATCATGTAGCAAGAAGACAATCTTTGTAAAACCAAAGGGCACCTACACTTCAAACTCAAGTAATGCCCAAGGTTGTAGATAAGGAAAAGGACCTATGGTTTTCGTTTTGAAAATGAATGATCGGGGTTAGAAAGTCCAAACCTCGGGGAAGGCTAGAAAACCCGAAAAACCCGATTAAAAAATTCGAGCAAGTACTTCAAAGCCTCAAGCTAAGAATGCAAACTTGAAAGGATCTACACCGAACCATCGGAGGAATCTTCGTAAGAAGAGAAACACTTTCAGAGATATTCTCAATCAAGAGACCAAGTCCTCAATCTGTTTCGAAGACCAGATTTCAAAGATGCACAACCTAAACCTTACTTGCCTAAAGGTAAAGGTTATCTCAACCCGAATCAACAAAGATTTAGACCGGTAATTTGCACAAAAAAAGCCTAAGATCCCAATGAAAGGCCCCGAACCAAAGAAGAATTCAAAGGCACATGTTCAAGCTAAAGCTAGCACACATATCTGAAAAATCGCTAAGGCACCCGTGTAGTGGATGTATATGTTGATGTTCTGGAAGATGAGATCGACCACTCTAAAGTAATGAGAGTTGTCGGCGATTTGGATTCCGAAAATTACATCTAACCTTGTAGGACCCTACACAAATTGGGTACCTAAGAATTAATTTGTTTTTCGGGAGGAAAACAAAGGGCACTAAACCCACTAAAGATCACATGGCACCGATGAGCGAGAGATGAAAAAACTCCTAATATATGGTATCTTGACGGTGGATGTTCAAGACATATGACGGATACAAGAAGTTACTCGGTGACTATGTTGAACATAGAGGCCCACGATCACTTTTGGAGATAACTCCAAGGGGACGATGAAGGATATGGAACTTTGGAAATCGACTTCGATTCATATCCATGGTGTTTCATATGTATCTGGATTGAAGCATAACCCGCTTTCAATTAGCCAATTACGTGATAAAGGTTTTAATGTTGAGTTCTCTAAGAACTTATGTTTTGTGAAAGATGATACATCACGTAAAAAAGTATTATTGGCGGTACAAGAAAAGGGAATGTGTATCTTGGTCGATTGGAGTTCAACTCCTAAAGATACATGTTTAGTTGCTAAAAGTTCCACGAGATACCCGATTGGTTATGGCATAAAAGAATGAATCACCTAAATTTCAAAACCACTGAACAAGCTTGCAAGATTAGCTCTTGTGAGAGGGTTACCTAACGAAGTGTTCAATGAAGGAACATATTTGTGATGCGTGCGAGAAAAATGAACAGATAAAAAGCATCATTTAAAAGTAAAGTTGAGGTTTCTCTTTGAAAGAATACTTGATTTACTTCATATGGATCTTTTTGGTCCTATAACACTGTGAGCACAAATGGCGGGAAATACACATTGGTAGTAGTTGATGACTACTCGAGATATACTTGGGTCATATTCTTACTTAGTAAGAAAGAGACTCGAATAAAATCGCCAGAGCTAATTCTTGAAAAGGCTCGATATTGAGAAGAATCGAGTGTGGTCAAAATCGATCTCGACAAAGGAACTGAATTTATAAATCATATTATATCGATTATTGTGCGAAGAAATGGAATTTCTCATGAAACATCACCGCAAGGACCCCTCAACAAAATGGTGTTCTTTGAAAGAAGAACAGGACTACGAAAAGAAGAAGCGCAAGACAATGATAAATTTGAAAGATATTTAAAAGATTTTTTGAAATTTGAAGTCATCAACACCGCATCTTTACTCACGAGAATAGATCCATCTTGACTAAGAGTCAAGGCAAAACACCTTATGAGCTTTGGAATGAAAGGAAGCCTCTTGTTTCTTTCTTTTAGTGTGTTTGGTTGCAAGTGTTTCATACACAATAATGGTAAAGATCGGTTGAAAACTTTTGATAGTAAAGTTCGATGAAGGAATATTCTTAGGATATTCTCAAGTCAATAAAAGCTTTCGAGTTTACAACCGTAGGACTCTTATTGTGGAGGAAACACCTCATGTTGTTTTTGATGAAACTATTTGTGTTCGGAAGAAACAGGAACATGATCTTGAACCGACTAAGAGGATCACCAGTTAAGCTTGAAACAAAAAAAAAATCATCATCTTGAACTCGAAAAGCGAAGTCGGTCACAATCTATGATTGAGTGACTCGAGACTCGAATAAAAGAAGTTCGAGAATGGAAATCGGGATGGTGAGACTCGGGAAAACCGGCCTCCAAAAAAAGTAACAATCTGAGCAGACACCGATTCGGACTTCGGTATGTGATGCCAATGAAGATGTAGTCACGGTGAGGCAAATTCTGAATCTATCAACCAAAAGGGGAACAAATGTCTCGACAATGTTACGAATAGAATTTCCACGAGGAAGATGATTCACTTTCTCCTTTTCTGTTGTTCCCGAGTTTCTTGATATAATCGAACCTAACATTTCAAATGTTGAGGATACTATTGAAGGGGAACATCAAGAAGGAAATGGTTAGATAGTCATCCTACAAGTCGATTGTGGGTGATCTAACCAAGGTGTTAAGACAAAGAAGGTTCCATGGTGAAAGTACACTATTTCTGCTTTTCTTCTATCGGAGAAAGAACTGCGAGCGAGATTGGTGAAGCTCTCTACAAGATTCAGTATTGGATTCTTCTTTATGCAAAATGAAATTTGAATCAATTCTCAAGGAATGAAGTATGGGAGTTGGTAGATAGACTGAAAAGGCACAATGTCATTGGAACCAAGTGGGTTTTCAAGAATAAAAGAGATGAAAACAACAACATTGTAAGAAACAAGGCAAAATTTAGTTGCACAAGGTTATTCCCAAGAAGAAGGCTTGGATTATGATGAAACCTTTGCACCAATTGCAAGACTAGAGCCATCATTGTTTCTTGCATATCTTTACCCACATGAAGTTCACGATCTATCAAATGGATGTGAAAAGTGCATTTCTGAGCGGTGTGCTTAAAGAAGAGGTTTATGTGGAACAACCTCCACGGGTTCAAACAGAATGACCAAGTTTACGAGCTCGTAAAAAGCCTTGTATGGTCTCAAGCAAGCACCCAGAGCATGGTATGATACTCTTTCTCTGCTTTCTTCTTGACCATGGTTTTGTCGAAAAGAACTGTTGATAGAACTCTGCTCGGGGATAGAGGATGGGAAAGATATCTTCTTGGTTCGAGATATATGTTGATGACATCATTTTTGGATCTCCAAACCATCACCGTGTGAAAAGTTTTCAACACCGATGAAAGGCAAGTTTGAGATGTCAATGATGGGAGAGATGAATTTCTTTCTAGGTCTTCAAGTGAAACAATCAAAGGAAGGAATATTCATCAACCGGGCAAAGTACACCGGAGATCCGATTGCGAAATATGGTGTACAAAATTGCAATGCGATTAGGATTCCTATGAATACTAACTACAAGATGGATCCCGATTCGGAAAAAAATCAAGAAATCATAATCGATTATAGAGGAATCATTGGATCATTGCTCTATCTCACGACAAGTAGGCGGATATAACATTTCTTTGTTGGGATATATGCAAGATACCAAGCTAATCCTAAGACTAGTCACATGGAGGTCGCTAAAAAGATCTTGAGATATCTTAAGGGCACGATGAATAGAGGATTATGGTATCCAAATGATGATAACCTTGAATTAACCGGTTTACTTTCGGATCTTTGACTATGGAGGTTCTTGAAATTGACGAAGTCCACAACAGGAACTTGTCAATTTCTAGGAAATAAACCGATATCTTGGTTTTCAAAAGCAATGGACCTCGGAGCAACCAAGATCTACTCGAAGGAATACATGGTTGCGAGGAAGGTCTTTGTGCTCGATTCTTTGGCTCGGACAACAATTAAGGGATTATAAAGTTGTGGCGATGAAGTACCAATATTTTGTGACAATAATAGTGCCATTGCTATTTCACAAAATCCGTTATTGCACACCGGATGCAAGCATGTGGATATCGGACATCACTCATCGAGAGATCATGTCGAGAAAAAAAGACATAAGGATGGAGAAAATTCATCTTGATAGGCAAAAGAGTCGATATCTTGACTAAACCTTTTCGTTTGAATCAAGATTTGAGAACTTTTCGATTGAATTAGGGATGTTAGAACCGGTGTATAGAGTAAATCGAAAATTGAAGATTTTCGGATACATGAAACTTTCTCGAAATTCTCTTGAGAAACTTCGGGATAAAATGAAATTTGAATCGAGTCTCAAGAAACTTCATTCTTGATAAGCGTTTTCGGAACATCTTTGAACCCTTTTCGATTTTCGATATTATCTTGACATTTTATCAAGGTCGATTACTCGATAAAGACTGATAGAAGAAAATTAGTCTGAAGAAGTAATGACTCATGTGAGCCATTTATTGCTTAAATAAAACTCAGTAATCATTTGCAATAAATACAAAACACCTGAGGAATGTTTTGGGCGGGATCGTTTTAAATTCCGAAGAAGGACAGTCATTTAATGCTCTGCCACATTATTGACCACAGAGGATATTTTGGTGGCTTACTTTTCGGAGATCGTCGGTTCATATACCCGATTAATCGGAGATTAATCTCAACCGTTACTTTTCACCTAACCTACACGATTCCCCACGATCTCAAAGCTATCTATGCCTCTTCAAGCCTTTCAAGCCAAAATTTTATCAAACCCTTCGTTCCCAAATACTCAGAATTAAAAATCCTTTTTGCCCGTAAATCGCAAAAACCCTAAAGCTTCAAATTCTTCAATCACATCCTAAAATGGCTCCAACCGTGTACGAGAGATTGGTCATAACCAATAAGCCATGGTACGAGTTCATTGTCCCACTTGAGAGCTCAACCAACTCAAAGCCAGAAGAGGAGGCTCTGAATATGATCCGACTGGCCAAACTCACCCATCTAGTCGCAAGTCGACCAGACCAGGAGTTCGCAAAGGAGGTAATCGAATTCATCTGCAATTTGAAAACAGATGAAGAAGATTGTATGCACTCTTCGATTACCGTATCTCATCTAGATCACTCATCAAAATACGTCGATTTTGAGAGGGAGTTGTGCATTATTCAAAAAAATCAATGATGTGTTTGAGCTATGTGATAGAGGAGAGGATCCTGCGATGTATATGTCGGGAAGAGAGCGGGGAGTACCTAGATAGGATTGCCGAGAATCTGTGAAGTTTGAGGCAACTTTGAACAAAAGCACCTAAAAGCCACAATATCGTGTCTTGATGGATATTGTGAGCAAGAGCGTCATGAGTCTTCTTGGGGAGTTTTGAGCATAATAAAGTACCGGCTCGGATCGATGGCGGCGATCGAGGCATCTCCCACGACCGACTTCAACCGGCTGAAATTCTTAGTCCGGATGGTGCCTGAACAAGCGAAGATCATAAAAAAAAGTCAATGGGAAATCACAATGAAAGGCAAGATCCACCATGCCACCAAAATTGCCTATATTTTGGAGATGTGCGAGAGGAAGAGGATATCTTCGCCAACTCAACCCCATTCCCTAAATCCAAAATTCTCTTCAAACCCATTTCTTTGTGAAGAAGCGTGGCTATTCGAGGAAAAGAGAAAAGAAGGTAGAATCACCTTCTGCATTTCTTTGAAAAGAGACTCAACAAACCCGGGGAAGGTTCATTGGAGGCAAAAAATAGCAAGGAGCAAAACTGCTGAGGCAGAAGAACCTCGCTCCAAAGCGCCATTAAGATTGGTGGTTCTCACCGAGCGATGGTAGCATGATTCCGAGGAGAGACAACCTCGAGGGCCAAAGCGCTCAAAGTTCACCATTACAAGTCTTGGCTCAAAGTTATCTCAAGGACACAGATCACAAGATCGAGAAAAGTGTCTCTTCTCGAGGTGCCTCTCTTGAAGACATCACTGGAGGAAGCCTCATCGTGGATAAAATTTCTCGAAATTTTTAAAGAGCCTCGACCTTCGAAATGCCTACCTTGCTACCTCGGATGAACAGATGGCCTTCTCGGATTGAAGAGCCGATTTTGATGAAATTTGGTCAGAGTCGATCTGAAGATGTGGAGATGCCTCCGTCTCAAGCGAAATAAGCCAAACCTCGGTGAGACTCATCCTTTTGGAAATGCGGAGTTCAGTCTCGTTTACCCACTCAGATGCTGGTGGAGGACTGAATGCACAAGCTTCGGGATATTACGGCCGAGGCTCGGGAGATCAAAATGTAATCGATGAGCTCAATCAAAATTGCGAAAGGACCCATCAAGCTGATCCCATTCTTGAGCGAATCTGAAAACCTCTCCCTTGAACTCCGTGGAGAAAGCCCGAGATGGAAGAAAGAGATAAGGTGAAATGAAACAAAAGCACCCGATCGAATGGAGGAGCAAGGGGAATCTGTTCATCCTTGACCGAGATACCGAGATCTTAAAGATGCTCTCTAATTTCATATGCGATGGAAGATGAGCGCAAGATATATTCTTGTGAGCAAAAACGATTAAGAACGATGCGAAGTATATCCTCAATCAGACTCTTCCCTTTGAGATGCTTGATATTGCTACATTCTTCTTGAGGGAAGAAGTCGGTGGAATGAGCTTGAGATTGCCTTTCCCGAACCGACTTCTCTTTGTTCGGAAGACAAAGCTTGTTCGATTGAAAATTTCCGATTTTGATGAAATCGGTTCAGAAGAATCGAGTAGCCGAGAAGAAAGTCTTCAATGAGGTTGGTGCCCCAAAAGAACAAGCAAGAAAAGCTGAGACAAATCCAAAGATGGAGATGGGGACCAACAGCGGCAAGAGAAGGAACATCGAGGATCGGTCCTCAAAAATGGATGCCCATTAAATAGAGACTTCAATTTTGATGTTCTCGGGGATCAACCTCGATTCGAATCGAAAGTTCTAGCACTCTTGGATGAACCTTTTAGCACTATTGATAATGATGCGAAGTTACCGAAAGTACTATCTTTAATGGGACTAAGCAAATGTCCGATAAACGGGAAAGAAATGAAATTTGAGGCTCAATGTTTGAGGTGGAGCTCGATGATGAAGCGAAGCTCGGGGATGATCAAAAAGACGTTTTAACTTCAAATGTTTGTCTTTTTTGATTTTGTTTGATAAATTCATTATGTCTGTAAAATACACTTATCATCAATGAGATTTATCTTATGCTCAAAGATAATACCTCGTTATCTTAATGGAGAAACTTGAGAAGATTTTGAGCCAAATGGCAATCAAAATTTTTTTTGGGAGATTCTCAGATGGAAGAAACATTGGGACAAACAATCTTGTAATAGATAAAATGGAAGGACTTAGCCATTTATATACTTGTAATGCGTTTTACAAAACACTCATCCACTCGGAGATGATTTAATGGAAGAAAATGATTTTGATTAAAAAAAAAAAAAAAGTATGACATGTTCAGGAGTCAATTGAGTCGGATAAAGTGATGAAATGAAACAAAAGCACCCGTAAAATGTAAAATTAGTCTAGAGGTGAAAACCGACAGAAAAATATGAGGTGCGGATCAAAATCTGAAGACTCGAGGAAGACTCGAAGACTACGAAGACCTGAGAGGAAAAGAATACTAAAAAGCTCGAAGCTCATTAATATCTTGACCAAGATGAACAGAGATGCTTAAAGATGCATATATCTCTCGGCGGTTGCCCACATTTAGAAGAACCGTTGCGTGCTAAGAACCACATTAGAAGAATGGAAGATGAGCAAGATCGTTAAAGGTGTACACCCATAGCGAAGCGGAGAAGATCCAACGCCATGTGTGAGCAAAAAAAAGAACGAAAGTTCGGTCATATGGACCACAAATTTATTGCTCTCTCCGTGTTACTTCTTCCAAATATACCGTTCTCTCGAAGGGGGGAACTCCGTCTCTCTCCAGGTGACCTTGGTGTATTTTCCTCCCTCTACATAGTAAGGTTCTTACGTGAAGTTCATGGCACAAGTCAAACTTTTCTTGGAAAAGCACTTTCGAAAATACTTGAATTTCCCAAGTGCTTTTAAAAGATCTTTGAAATGTACAATTTAGCCCAAGCCTTTAAAAAAAAGGATATCTTCTTGAAAGTTAAAATTTGCTCAAGTAGAGAAGT
The DNA here is from genome assembly GCA_037126765.1 of Stenogyne calaminthoides. NCBI lineage: Eukaryota > Viridiplantae > Streptophyta > Magnoliopsida > Lamiales > Lamiaceae > Stenogyne > Stenogyne calaminthoides. The sequence goes on along the minus strand of JBBCBC010000031.1, from coordinate 16,832,923 downwards.
GTTTGTTGGTGAGTAGAGTACATTCGAAAACTTAGAGAAGCAAACCAAGCTTGAGGTTGCAAGAGAGAAAACTGAGTGTTAGAACTAAGGTTGGAACAAGCCGAGGCGAGTTGAGTAAGTAAACCGAATCGAAAACTCAGTTTATGAAGAGGGAAAGCCTTGGGCGTTGTTCAACTTATTAAGCAAAGCGTTTTGAAAGCTTTTTCTAAGCCAATCCAGAAAGAAAAAGTGATTCACAAAATCCTTTATTTCATAAAGGTTTTTCTGAAAAGCGAGTATAATCTCAACCATTCCGAAAGAAAGTCTTCAACTCGAGAGAGGCTCATGACACTCCAAAAGAACAAGCTAAGAAAGCTATCTGAAAGCGCCGGGATCTTTGTCTCGATGAACTTTGACTCGGAGGCGATCTGTGTTTCTCGAACCTAATCTTGAGAAAGGACCCAAGAGCGTTTTAAAATCAACGAATTCCCCATACAAGTGACTTCGTTCTCCTGGGAAAGTTTTAATTTACAATCAAATTCTATAATTGGTGAAGGAACAAAATTGAAGTTAAGCATGGTTCACTTTAAGTGGTTCCGTGTTGATAAATGGATGCCCATTAAACTGTTTAGGATGTAGATGATTGGGATAATTTCTGATTTTCATATAAGAGAATTTTCAATTTTGATGTTCCTTGCATAATTGGGAATTTAGGAAAATCCCATCCAAACTTTCTTGAATAAAAGCGTATTAGGATAAAATCAACAAAAAGCGAAAATCAATATCAAAGTTGAACATCTATCACCACAATTTTATCCAAAAAAAAAAAGTATCTTATACAATTCACCCTTAGGGGTGAAAAAATTAACCTTTACGGATGAAAAAGTGGAGTACCCATAATGATTTTATGAAAATAGCCCAAAAATTTAAAGTTTCCCTCCATATTTTTTTTATATTTCAACAAAAGAAATTCCAAATCTTAGTCAAAAATAAATTAAGTAATGGCTTTTTTTTAATGAAATTAAAATTAATAATTAAAAATAATATTAAATTTGAAAAAAAAAAAACAAATCTCTTAGCAGACCTCCATCCACAAAAAATTCTTTTAACTTCAAAGAAAATCCTCAATTTAAGGATGGGAAAAAACTAACTAATCGAAATCCCTTCACTAGAGTGGTCATTAACATCATCTATTTTTCCCGGGAAACTTTTAAATGAGATCCCCAAAAATAAATTTTAGAGAAGCATCTTAATGTTTGATCTGGAAGTGATGAATAGTTAATGGCGGTGATGAAATCGAAAAATGAAGCAAACTAATGGTGGTGGCGATAAGCGGCACTATGATGGAAGAGCCAAATTTTTCAAAGACTAAAATAAAATGTCAAGACTTTATATATCTGATTTTGTGTTTCTTCAAATGTTTGTCTTTTTTATTTTGTTTGATAAATTCATTGTAATCATTCCTAAAAAATACACACTTATCATCAATGAAGATTTATCATTATGCTCAAAAGATAATACCTCATTATCTTATTTTACATGTCTTTTGATATGCCCGATTCTTGAGTGTTTGGTGATGAAATTCTTGGGAGACTCTCAAAAAAATTTTTTTGGGAGATTCTCGATTCAGAAATCTGTTGGGACATAACCAATCTTGTAATAGATAAAAAAATATGTATCGCTTTAAGATTATGCGAAACACGAGAATAGGTTATATACTTGTAACAAGATAGGTTTTCCATCATCAAAAAACCGAAATTGTTGGGAGATGAATTTAATAAAAGATTATATGATTTTGATTAAGATCTCAAAACCCCGAAAGGTATGACATGTTCAAGAATGATCTTGATAGTTGAGTCGATTCGGTTTTTGCTAAATATTCGGGATGTTATGTTATTCTTTGTGTTTCTTCGTGTATAAGTCGTTGTATGTCCAAGCCAGATATAGTTTTGAAATAGTCTGTCTTGATTTAAAAGTAAGAATTTTTGTAGTTTGATGTGAAAATAAGCGTTTGAGAAGCAAGAGATCAAGATCGTGTTTTATTCATAATGGAAGATGTTGTTCCTCGATGAAGAGATCTCGTATGATTAATGAAACATCGAATCTTAGATAAATCAAGACTCGACGCTGTTGACTTAGCAAGACAAGAGAAGATGTGAGTATCTTGAAGATCAAGAATACTAAAAGTTATCGACTAGAATTCGTCGATCTTAAGACTCGAATATTACGCGCAATGCTTTCGATTCTGAACACGAATGTTCCGAGGCAATTGAATATATCTATTTTCTATACAAGGATCAGCGCTATCTTCGAGAAAAAACGCGATGCCTTAGAAAGTTAGATATTTTCATCAAAACTACATTTCAAAATTTCCCGCATAAAGGAAAGTAAGAAGCGATTAAAAGTATTGTTAAAACAAAGAGATTATATCAAACTTTTCATTAGATAAGTTTGTAATCAAAAAGAATTTAAAGGTGTCTCTTCACCCTTAATCAAGACAAAAGTCAAAAATCGAAGATGACATTTGACACCATCGACTCAAGATGACAAAATAGAATCTCTCAAATGCCGGTCTGACAAGCTCTTTGAAAAAGATGTCGATGTCTTTACATTTATAAAGTTCCGGATCGATATTTATTACATAACCCGTTGAGAAAGTGAAGAAAGGCATCTAGAAGCCATTCACTTACGATCTTATTCCATTCCTCAAACCTCTTACATGAAAGGCTTTTTGTATGATCAAAATGCCTTAAAACGTGTTATACACTCTTTGGACAATTTCTGAGTTTCAAACTCTAAATATAGCCGCTCACACACCATAAGAGGGAACTCACGGCTATCTTTCTCAAATCCTTCCCTTTTTGTTTTCAAGAGTGACCTTGGTGTATGCCTATAAAATACTGGTGACCCTCTACATAGTAAGGTTACGGGGTCACGAATTTATTTTTCCATTACGCAACAAGAGCTCAAACTTATTCTTGCAAAAGTTAAAGCACTTTCGAAATACCTTGAATTTCCCAAGTGCTTTTATATTGAAGAGAGCTCACTTTACTAAGCCTAGCTTGATAAGATTTATCCAAAGTCTTAGTCGAGATATCCTAACCCTTTGCATTGTGCTTTTGATTGTAAAGATGTAGATATCTCATCCTAGTTGGAAACCAACCAAGAAACCCCAAACCCTTGGTAAGGTAGTTGGAGTGTGTTTGTTGGTGAGTAGAGTTGTAAAGAGTTAGTAAACTTCACGCGAGTAGTCGAAAACTCTAGAGAAGAAGTTAGTAAGCTTCTCCGGTAGTCTCCATGAAACTCTGGAAGCTTGTGTGATTGAGTAAGTAAACTACGGAGGTAGTCGTTGAACTCAAGGTCGGGTTGAGGATAAGTAAACTACGTGGAGTAGTCGAAAACTCGTAGGGAAGTTGAGTAAGTAAACTACGAGGTAGTCGAAAGCTCGGTTTGATAGTGAATTTCTCGTTTGTGCTTCTCACAAGAGTCGGGTTGAGTGGATGTAGGAGCTTGAGTCTTCTTCGAACCACTATAACTCTAAGTCATGTGTTCTTTATTTGGCCTCTTCTCTTATTTCGTTTCTTTTTACGGCTTAATTGTTGCATCAACTTGATTTTGAAAGCATACTTTTCAATCGATATTCAGTTGGAATCAATCCAATCGAAAGTTGCATAAGTGATTCACCTTGTTGAGCCTAATCACTATTTCATAAGGGGGAAGGTTTTTTGTTCTTGGAAAGCTTAAAACGAGTATAATCTAAGGGCCAACCATTCCGACGATCGAGTAGCTAGAACAGATAGTTACCAAACCGAACTCTTTTGAGCATCCGAGGATTCATAGTTTAGTTATCCGATCCAAGCAACTCGGGATCTCCGACACTCGAGGACTTTTATCGATCGATTTCTTCTCCGGGATTATCTCGAGGTATCCTGGAAAGCGTGCTTCATCTTTGCAGGATCATTAATATGTTTCGATCCGGTATTCTTGATTTGTTCCTCCATGGATTCGGGATCCTCGAGACTTTGACTCCTCAAAGATCTTCGATTCTCATAGTTTCTTTCGGAACCTAATCTTCGTGATTTTCATAATCAATATCAATATCATACCTCGAAAAAAAAAAATTTTAAAAATCAACTTTTTTGAACAATGTTTTTTTATCGAAAAGAAAGTATTTATGCCCATAAAAAATATTGCATTCAAATTTTGAAGACTCTAAGAAATTTTCAAAGCGTGACCAACATACATGAAAAAAAACTTTAATTTACAATCAAATTCTATAATTGGTGAAAGGTAAGACAAAATTGAGTAGTTCATGGTTCACTCGGCCCAAGTGGTTCATGGTTCACTCAGTCCGAATAGATCATAATTTAGGGTTCATTATTCAGTGTTTAGGATGTAGATGATTGATTTAGGATAATTTTACAGATTTTCATATATGAAAATTTTCAGACTTACTCTTTCTTCCTTGCATAATTGGGAATTTCAGAAAATCCCATCCAAACTTTCTTGAATAAAACGTATTATGATAAAATCAACAAAAAGTAATACACAAATCAATATCAAAGTCCCCGATAATATATCCACCACAATTTTCATTAAAAAAAAGGGTGATGTTATACGGCGTGATTCACCCTTGGGGTGAAAGAATATTCCCTCCACTTACATTATAAAAAGTCTATTGTACCCTTAATGAAGTTTGACTTTATTTTTTATGAAAATAGGCCAAAAAATTTAAAGTTTCCCTCCATGGGCCTTTTTTTTATATTTCAACAAAAGAAATTCCAAATCTTAGTCAAAAATAAATTAAGATAGTACGTACTTTTTTTTAATTAATATTAAAAATTAATAATTAAAAAATAATATTAAATTTGAAAGAAAAAAACAAATCTCCTCTTAGCCAGACCTCCATCCACTGTTCTTCTTTCCAAAAAAACTCTTGCAACTCAATTCAAAGAAAATCCTCAATTTAAGGAGAAAAAAAAAACTAACTCCTCTCCCTCCCTCTTTCCTCCCTTCACTAGAGTGGTCATTAATGAAAAAACACCACTAACTATTTTTTTAATCCAGATAATCCTTTAAAGGAGCATTTTCGGACTTTTTAGAAATTCTGGCGATCCCCAAAAATAAATTTTAGAGTAAGCATCTCGAGAAAGAAGATGATTCCGGGGATAAATTTAAGAGGAAACTTCCTGATGAAGAAGATGAATAGTTAATGGCGGTGGTGGTGCTAATGGTGGTGACTTCCATTACGATGTTCTTCTTTTTCAACGATCTCTTAATGGTGGTTTGTATGTAGAACGACGGTGCTAATGGTGGTGACGATGGCGGCACTATGGCAGTGGAAGAAGGACTTGAAAGATTTTCAGTACTAAGAACAAAGTAAATTTATAAAATGTGCAGAATATAAGATTTTATATATGCAAAAAATAAAATTATTTCATCAAGGGTAGAAGAGTAATTTTAATTGTCAAATTTCTTTCACCCAGGGATGAATCACCCGTAGATCATTCCTCTAAAAAATCCAAAACATCAAAAAACTAATAATTGTTTCAAATCTTTTGCCTCAAACTGTTACATCAAGAAAAGAAAGGGAATCTCCAAACCTTTAAGTTGCATTTATTTTCGATTTGAGGTGGATGAGACAAATACGGATGAGAAATAAAGTTGGATGAGAAAATCCTATGAATAGTAATATGTATTTGTTTTGTGTTGGATGTGGTAGAAGTGAATATGAACTTTATATCAATTCAATACTTTTTAAATTATAATAATATATTATTTTATTATGGTTAATTAATGTGATAATAATTGTACGAAAGGACCACAGGCATCTCATTCTCTATTTCAATCGTTTTTCATCTTATATTTCAATATTGATGATGTATGGGTTATATCTGATATTGATATGTTTGATATATATCGTGTTTATAATATGATTACACTATAGAATTGAAGTATCAAATTCTCTATTCATCTTGTCGTTTAGTATCGTAAATATATGTCGATTGACATCATGTATAAAATGGCACTCACTTAATATAAGGATAAACCACTTAACATGTAATTAAAGTGTATTCAAGACGCTCGTATGGGCATAGCTCAGTTGGTTCCTAGGTGGCAGATTGCTATAAGGACGCAGGATCGAGTCCTGACAGCCGCAATGTGAGAGTTTTATCCCTCCAATGTGGGGGATATCTCCTTGTGGGCACTAGGCACTGGTCATCCCACCTAATAGGCCGCTATATTATTATAGACATAATACTAAGATAATATTCAGTGTTGGTTTAATATTATTGTTTATTTAATATCCTTTGTATGGACATAATACTAAGATAATATTATTGTTTATTTAATATTAAATGTATGGCATTACACTTATTAAATAATATTCAGTGTTGGTTTAATATTATTGTTTATTTAATATTAAGTGTTAGTTTAATATTATTGTTTATTTAATATTAAATGTATGGCATTACACTTATTAAATAATATTCAGTGTTGGTTTAATATTATTGTTTATTTAATATTAAATGTATGGCATTACACTTATTAGAATATTATGTTTGATTGTTTGATTTGTTTTTTATCTCTGTTCCTTGAATTCTTTTTTTTGTCATTGAGTGCGTGAGAACTTCGGATGACTTAAGCATGATTCTCAAACAGCCTCGATCAAGGATCATCGAGAATGGGATATCGATGATGCAATGGAGATCGGTGTGCGATCTGCATCATACTCTTAGAGAGTGTAGTAAGATCTCACTTAATACGAGATACTAGGTATCTCATGATGGATGCACAAATACCTTAGAGGGTATTGGTATACCCATCCGAGCAACCGTTTGATGTAGTTCCACTATATGTGTCTACTGGTGTCTCGGTTAGTGGGAGCTATGCGATACTCCTTTGACTTGAGGTCAATACGCACGACATGTGTGGAGTGATGAACTTTGACCATGACCGACGCTTACACCCTTCCATGGGTAGATATGACTTGGATTTGGTTCATCACGGAATGCATGTGCGTGGTAGTTGAACCAAGATAAGGATTCATTCCTCAAAGTGGATTTAGAGAGAATACTCATCTTCTCGTCATAATTGGATCAAAGTCATTGGTCAATGCACGCAACCTTGGACTTTGTGACCAAAGGTGACACGAATGATCAATTAGTGATTCGAGATAAATCGATTAAGCTATTTGAATAGACACTTCATCATGTTCAAGGTTAATCGAGTATTCATGAATGGAATGAGGAAATCGCAATAGCCCATGTTACAGTTACAGGTAGTTGCACGTTTCTCGCAACGTACCTCATATATTGAGATTGTCTGATTTATTGTCTAGGGTTCAATTAAGACCGTTAGTTTGACTAATCGCTCGATATATGAGGGCCTATGGGTCACACAACAAGTAACTCCCGTGTACGGATTATAGTTGGTTGATTAAGTATTAAATTAGATTTAATATTTAATTTATGGAGAATTAATAATATATTAATTTGGAATTAATTATTATTATTATTTAATTAAATTAGATTTAATTAAATAAGAATCCCAAAATAATATTATGGAATATTATTGTAGGAAAATATCTGTTGGGAAAAACATATCTTTGAGATATGGTTTTCAAGATTAGGAATTATCTTCCTAATAAAGATTTGCTTAAGATATAAGCTAATATCTCCCTATATATATGACGTCCCGGGATTCATTATGAACAACAACAAGAAAACCTAGTTTCTCCATAAAATCTAGGATAGGAGTTTTCCTAGTAAATTCTGTCTCAGATTCAACACTGGCAGATCTGTACAATTCTATCTACGGGGATTACGTGGATACCGTAGTTGAGAAATCTGCTATTGAAATACTGTAAGATTTCTTGTTATATTTAATCGCACTCGTTTAAAGCAATTAACTATTCGTTGTTGGTGAACTATTTATTTTCGCTGCGCATGTATAACGTGTTTATGTGCCTATATATTCCAACAGTGGTATCAGAGCTTCAGGCTCTTTAATATAATTATTTTTGGTTTATTAATATTATTTTTTTTTAATAACCCCAAGGGGCACGGTTCTTTTGAAGAAGCCGCACCCCATATTTTATTTGACTCTCGGTTCATTGGGGTTTGTTGCTTTCGTCCCTAAAACCCAAATTAGGGTTTACCCCGTTTGAGGTTTTCCGCCGCTGCTCACTTCCGCCTCACGATCGGCGGTGCTACGCCGCGTTGTTGTGGGTTGACGCTAGGCGTTGTGCCTCGTGATGCGTGCGAAAGCCTGCAGCGTGTGCTCGTGGTAGTCCGTCGTGATTCGCCATGGCTCGCGGTGCTCCGTCTCGATTCGCTCTTCCTGGTGCCGTATCTATTCACGGCGGTGCGCTAGAAGTGATTTCGAGACCTGGCCGATGTGTTTGTCTTGATTGGCTTCAAAGCGGCACGCCACCGGAATCGAGACGACTCAGTGGCGGCACGCCACCGCTTCGTTCGTCTCTCTCGGTCTGGTCTAGTTCCGAACCAGTCTTCGACCAAATATTTGTCGGACCGTGTTAATTGTTTGGGTAGACGGCACCCATGTAAGTGTTGGTCCGAATAAAATCATGTTTGGGTAGGCGGCGCCCAATAAGTGCTCAAATGTGATGTAGATAAACATGTTGGATCTCGATTAAGCAATTAATACCCCGCCTTTAAAATGTTCCTCACTAAAATATAGTTTTTCATTAAATTGAAACGATGTCTTCCATCGAAATTAAAAGTAAACCAGAAATATCGTTCCAATGGGTATTTAAGACCAAAATCTTTTGCTCGGATCTACATTCAACGGGACTTTTATAGGGACACGTAGTTGTTGGGGAATAAGTTGCACGGATCTATTCGGGATAAATATTTAAATACAAATTTAATTCTTATAATTATTACTAGCATGAATTAATCCTATATTAATTCAAATAATAATCCAACAACAAATCATGCATATAATTAATTCACATAAATCCTACGCATGCGGAATTTTTACGAGTTTACGTGAACATACCTCTTGGAACGGCAATGATCTTGTTGATTAGACACACCAAAAGAACTTCCCAAGTATTCCCTTAATCCTTGCTCGACTATCCGGTGGTAGGATGCTTGCGAACAATTAACAAAAGGAAAATAAATTTTGTTGCACCACCTTTGTGGATTTACTAATTTTTCCAGCACATGGAATTGTACTTGGGAATGAAAGAATCATCTCCTATTTATAGAGTGGAGGTGGTCGAATTTTTAGGGCAAAAACAATGTGGGCAAAAACTATATGTTGGGCTACTTAGGGGGCCTTTAGGAGAATTAAGATTGGACCTTCCAATGGATCTTGAATTATCAATATTGAGCCACAATATTATTCAAGCCCATAAATATTAATTAACCCCACTACATAATTAATATTGCACTATCCATCTTAACCCATATTACAGTCAATATGGCTCCCGGTTATTATTTCCCGTGTTTAAGATTATCTAGCCCATTAATTAATTCAAGCCACTGAAATAGCTTTCCATTAATTAATATCTTTTGTCCTTGGTTAAGGAACGGTTCAACATTATTATCCATACCGGAAACTAGTTTCACTTGCAAGATTTTGTATGATAAAGCTTATGAACCTCTCAAGGGGGCAAATCGAACAAGCGTACTTGCACACGATTCTCCGTATTAAATCTTAGCAATCGCATGTGACCAATAATATTGCCCAAGATAAAAAGTATTGAATCTCGTTGATTCTCTACCCATGATAAGTCAAAGCAGTAGTTACCAATCACACGTGATCCTATTTAAGGAACGAAGATTAAGAAATAACGAACCACTGAGGTCTAATTCTTCCTTATCCAGTTCTGAAGAATTTGTCCTCCTGTAGGTCCTATTCAGTGCATCAGTCATGCACTAGTGTAATCTCTTGGTCAAGACAAGTCAATCCGAGCCTTACACTTCAACCTTTCACGATGGATTGTTCATTTCCATCTAGGTCGTGAATGGTATACTTTTAGTTACAAGGGATTGTTAATTTAATCTTCTGTGATCTGGTATCACTAAATTAACTACAATGTAACACGTACTATTTAATGAACAGTTATGCAATAAATATATGTAACATTCGATGATATTTAAAGCATCAGTGATAATCAATTTATTTCAGTAAATAAGTTCTAAATTAAGTTTTGATTATACAAAGTAAAAGCATACTTTCCAGTATAATCCCAACAATCTCCCACTTATACTCAAAGTCTGCTTTTAAGTATACTACAACATGTCTCGTGTAGTTCCTAATACGTGACATCTAATGTCACCTACACGAACCTAATAATTTCTCCCACTTATACTCAAAGCAGATTGACAACGGTCTTGACACCCATTCCTTCCACATGTCTCTCGAATGTATTCAGAGGCAGACCCTTTGTGAATGGATCTGCTAGGTTTTCTTCTGACGCTATCTTTGCCACATCTATATCTCCTCTCTTAACGACATCTCGTATAAGATGATATTTCCTTTCAATGTGTTTGCTGGCTTTGTGGGCTCTTGGTTCCCTTGAATTTGCAACTGCTCCGGCATTGTCACAATAAACAGTGATTCTGCTGGGCAAATTCGGAACTACATTCAAGTCCACAAGGAAGTTCTTAAGCCAAACTGCTTCTTTCCCTGCCTCGCAAGCAGCTACATATTCGGCTTCCATGGTAGAATCTGCGACGTATTTCTGCTTGACGCTTCTCCATTTCATGGCTCCTCCCCCCATGCAAAACACACTACCGGAGGTAGATTTTCCGGAGTCTATGTCTGATTGGAAATCCGAGTCCGTGTAGCCGATGGGGATTAGACTATCTGACTGATAAATTAACATTCTATCCCGAGTTTTTTTCAGATACTTCATAATGTTTTTAACTGTCGTCCAATGTTCTTTCCCCGGGTTACTTTGATATCTTGCCACCATGCCAACGGCAAAGCAGATATCCGGTCTCGTACACAGCATTGCAAACATAAGGCTTCCGACAGCCGAAGCATAAGGAATGCCTCTTAGGGCACATTTTCTTGGATAGATGGATTCCATGTCTGAAAGGTACGAAGCCTTTCTTGGAATCCTGCATGCTGAATCGTTTCAAGACATTGTCTATGTACGAAGCTTGCGACAAGCCTATCATTATTTTCTTGCGATCTCGAGTGATCTTGATCCCAAGGATGTGTGCGGCTTCCCCTAAGTCCTTTATATCAAACTGTTTTGAAAGCCATGCCCTTACGTCTGATAACACCTTTACATCGTTCCCGATGATCAGAATGTCGTCTACGTATAGTACTAAGAATACCAATGCAGTTCCGACACGCTTTTTGTACACACAACTTTCGAACTCATTTTGATCAAACCCATAAGACTTTATTACATGATCAAAATATTGGTTCCAAGCTCTGGATGCCTGTTTGAGTCCGTAAATGGACTTCATGAGCTTACAAACTAGGTGTTCTTGGCCTTTTTCAATGAAGCCTTGGGGTTGTTGCATATAGATTTCTTCATCAAGACTTCCGTTGAGGAAAGCTATCTTGACATCCATTTGCCAGATTTCAAAGTCGAGATGCGCAGCAATCGATAAGAGAATTCGGATGGACTTGAGCATGGCTACGGGCGAAAAAGTTTCCTCATAATCGATCCCTTCTTTCTGAGTATAACCTTTCGCCACGAGTCTTGCCTTGAAGGTTTCCACCTTCCTGTCCGGTCCTCTTTTTCTCTTATACACCCACTTGCAACCAATGGGTTTGACCCCATTAAGTGGCTCGACTAGCTCCCACACTCTGTTATGAAACATAGAACCCATTTCGGCTTTCATTGTTGTTTGCCAAGAATCTGCATCCTTGTCTTGGATTGCCTCGTCATATGTCCATGGGTCTGATTCGTCTTGTCCAGGAATCAAGTCCGAGGACTCTCCTATTCCCATGAATCTCTCGGGCTGTTTCACAACCCTCCCACTACGACGAGGTTCCGGTTGTGTAAGTGTGTCGTTTGGTATGTCATCTTGTACAGTTGGCATTGAGGTTAGCCCCCTTAGCTCATTTAAGGTAATCTCACTTCTGGGTCTTCTTTCGTTCATATAGTCTTCTTCCAAAAAATCTAAAGTGGGTGCTTATTACCACCTTTTGATCTTCGGGACCATAGAACATACACCCTTTTGTTCCCTCAGGGTATCCCACAAACAACCTTAATTCTGATCGAGAATCCAATTTACCGGCTTTCTTGTCCAACACGTAGGTCGGACACCCCCAAATCTTCATGTGTCTCAAACTAGGCTTGCGCCCGATCCACAATTCTTTGGGAGTTTTGGGAACCGATTTGGATGGCACCAAGTTTAGAATGTAGGCTGCTGTTTCCAAGGCATGACCCCAGAACGACTTGGGAAGATCCGCATAACTCATCATAGATCTAACCATTTCCAAAAGAGTTATGTTTCTTCGCTCTGCAACCCCGTTTTGTTGAGGGGTTCCGGGTGCAGTTAGTTGGGATGCAATCCCTTCATCAGATAAGTAGTTCAAAAACTCATCGCTGAGGTATTCGCCTCCACGATCGGATCCTAGAGACTTGATACATTTTTTCCTATGATTCTCTGCTTGAGCCTTAAATTCTTTGAATTTCTCAAAGGTCTCAGATTTATGCTTCATAAGGAAAATATAACCGTACCTTGAGTAATCATCAATAAAAATGACAAAATACTCATAACCTCCTCTTGCTTTGGTTGACATTAGACCACATACATCTGTGTGAACGATCTCTAACACTTCTTTGGCTCTATTCCCCTTGGCTCCAAATGTCCTCTTGGTCATTTTACTCTCCAAACATGATTCGCAGGTTGGAATTGGTTCAACTTGGAGAAACTCCAGTGAACCATCTTTCACCAACCTTTGGATCCTCTTTGGATTTATATGACCCAATCTTAGATGCCATAGAAGCGTCTCGTTCACGTCTGATGAACGTTTTCTTTTCTCGAAAACAGTTGATGTGTTATAGGATGCATTTCGTGAGTGGTGAGCACAGTTAATTGTATAGAGATTATTCGATAATGTTCCATGACAGATAAATTTATCAAAAAGAGAAATGGTAACAACTTTATTAAAAGTAACCGAATATCCATCAAGAAAAAGTTTAGAAACTGAAATTAAATTCTTTCTAAAATTCGGAACGTAAAGAACATCTCTTAAAATTAAAACTCTGTCTTCAAAAGACAGGTGCACTTCTCCCACTGCTTCAGCTGCCACTCTCGTAGCATCGCCCAGTGTGATGAGGATCTCACTCCCACTAAGTTTTCGGGTCCGCTTGAACCCCTGTAAAGTGAAACAAACATGATCAGTGGATCCCGTATCCACTACCCATAAATGGGAGGCATACGCCGCTAAACAAGTTTCAACAACTAGTGCGTGAGAATTACCTTTCTTTCCATTCCTTTTGGGTTTGTGTTGGTCCCGGTGCAAACGAGTCTTACACGTGTATGGGGGGGAATACACGTGTTCAGTGTTTTTAAAACTTTTCTTTTACTGAGGTCAGCTTGGGTCAGGTTGTCCTGAAGATTTGGTCCCGAGAAGCACAAATCACTCGAAGTCAAAAGTCTCTTGAGACAAGAATCTGAAATGCTTTTAAAACCTCGGATAATCCCAACCGAGTCCCGAGTTTTGAGATCCCGAGTTGCTTGGATCGGATAACTAACTTCTCAACCCTCGGAAGAGTAAGTTCGGTTTGGTAACTATCTGTTCTAGCTACTTTCGGATGTCTTGAAATGGTTGGACCTTTAGTTTATACTGCGTTTTAAGCTTTCTTTGAAAATCTTCCTTTGAATGGAATAGTGATTAGGTCGTGATTCAATTACATGCAACTTCATTGGGTTGATTCCAACCCAAATGTCGTCATGAAAATATGCTTCGATTTAAGTCAATGCAATGATTAAGCCTGAGATAAAAAAGAAATAAACAACAACATGAAATTTATAGTGGTTCGGAGACTCAAGCTCCTCGTCCACTCTCTCGATCCTCGAGAAATTCACTAATCACTTCCCTCGAGCTTTACGACTACCTCGCGTAGTTTACTTACTCAACTCGCCCCGAGCTTTTCGACTACTCCACGTAGTTTACTTACTCAACCCGACCTTGAGCTTTCTGACTACCTCCGTAGTTTACTTACTCAAACACAAACAAGCTTTCAGACTACCTCTGTAGCTTACTAACTTCACCTCTAGAGCTTTCTGACTACTCCGCGTAGTTTACTAACTCTTTACAACTCTTCTCACCAACAATCACACTCAAACTACCTTCTAAAGGGTTTGGGGTTTCTTGGTTGGTTTCCAACTAGGATGAGATATCCTTTACAATAAAGTACAATGCAAAGGCTAGGATATCTCGACTAAGCTTTGGATATATCTTATCAAGCTAGGCTTAGTGGAATGAGCTCTCTTTGATTTAAAAGCACTTGGGAAATTCTAAGTTTTTCGAGTGCTTTAACTTTGCGATAATAAGTTTGAGCTCTTGAGTTGCTTACAAATTTCCCGTAACCTTAAAATGTAGAGGGTCACAAGTATTTATAGGCATATACCAAGGTCACTCTTGAAAACTATCCGTTGGAGGAGATAACCGTGAGTTTCCTCTTATGGTGTGTGAGGAACAATTTATATTTATAGTTTGAAACTCCCTAACACGTTTTTAGGCAATAGCCTTTCATGTAAATTCTCTTCACTTTTTGCGATGCGAACTTTGTACCTCGACATCTTTTTCAAATGACACATCGATGTCGGTATGGGTGTGCATGTTGTCTTCCTCTTTTTGACTTTTGTCTCCAGTTAAAGGTAGACACCTTCAACGGCTCTTTTTGGTTACAAACTACGAGTTGATATAACCTTAACAACACTCGACTTAGTTCATTTTTATGCGCATTTGAATGTTTTTGGCAAATATCTATTTTTCTAAGGAATCGCGATCTTCTCGATGTTGCATCCTTGAGATAGATATTCTCGATTACCTCGGGAACATTCGGTTTATCTTGAGCATTCGATGCATTCTTTTGAGTCTTGATAATTCTTGCCTTGATATTCTTGATCTTGATTCTTGATCTTACATCTTCTGCGTCTTGAGTCTTACGAGTCTTGAGGTCTTACGAGTCTTGGCGTCTTGAGTCTTACGAGTCTTCACGGATATCTTGGTGATATACTTAATCTTCATCTTTGAGTCTTGATTTCCTCGATTTCATCTTGAGTCTTGATATCTCGATTTCATCTTGAGTCTTGATATCTCGATTTCATCTTTGAGTCTTGATATCTCGATTTCTGCTTGAGTCTTGATTCTCGATTTCACACGCGAGTCTTGATTCTCGATTTCTTCTTGAGTCTTGAAAACTTTTAGTTTCATCTTTGAAACCGGTTTCTTGAAACATCTTGAGTTCTTGAAATCTTTAGATCCTAACTTTGATCTATATCTGCGACTATACATTTTGCGAGATATCATCCTGAATACTCTAAAAACCTCCTCGACTCAACTATCAAGATTATTCTGAACATGTCATACTCAGGGGTTTTGGGATCTAATCAAAATCATATATCTTTATTAAATTCATCTCCCAACAATTTCCCCCTTTTTGATGATGCCAAAATCCATCTTGTTACAAACATATAACCTAAACTCAGGTTTCAGTTTATCCTATTACAAGATTGGTTTCTGAACAGAGAATCTCCCAACAATTTCTTAAGTAGAGAATCTCCTATCAGTTAATCTCTCAACAATTTCTTCAGTAATGAATTTATTCAAAGAATTCATCACCAAATACTTAAAACAATTTCTCTTATAAACAAATAATTCAGAGACAATCATACAGGCATATCAAAAGTAAAAAGACATGTAAATAAGATAATGAGATATTATCTTTTGAGCACAAATGATAAGTTTTCATTGATGATAGGTAGACTGTTACAGTTTACAATGAGTCTTATCAGACAAAATCAAAAAATAAAAGACAAAAAGATAGAAAAATTACAAGTGTCTTCAGGTAAGTCTTCAGTCTTCAGTCTTCTGCTCTTCAGTTTGCATCTTCTTCAATTTCATCAGCGGGCACCTCCAGGTTGAACATTCCAAAATACCTCTTCTTCAGTGTATTTCTTTCCTTGATGATATCCGGATTGTTCCCTGTCAGACCTAACTGTGCAGCATATTGAGCAATTTCTTGAGTAATGGTTTTTTCATTCACCAAGCCATTATCAAGTCTTGGAGGAGGGTAGGTATATGGACCGGGGGCTACTATCTGCACCTTTCCTTCATCTGCAAGGTTTATCCAGCTTTGGAGATATTTAGGGTAGAAGGTTAGGAGATATTCAATAAATGCTTCATTTGGATCTGAGCTTTCCCCTTTCCATTCCCTGAGCACAGCATAGTAGAACCAGAAGGTTCTCTTGACCTCTTCCCAACTGTCGTTGAATTGGATGAGCATCCATTTGTCAATGTGTGGCCATTTTTTGTGCTTTTGATATCCCTCTCCGTTTGCTCGCAAACTTTTTGTATCCACTCCTTTGCTTCTGTTCTTCATCTATTTTCTTCCTGATCACAGGCACGCCTGAGACCGAAGCAGCAGCTTTCTTTGCTTGTTCTATCTGGAGTGTCTTCAGAGCATTCCTTGTGTTGAAGACTTTTCTCTGAGGTTGACCTGCAGACTCTTCTAATTCTTCAACCAACTTTCTTTGTACTGGCTTAGAAGCCTTAGCACGCTTGCTCTCAGGTTCAACAATGCCCAAGACTTTCCTCTTCATAGGCAATTCAACAGCAGCCTGGCTTGTTCCAACCTTAGCTCTATCACTCAGTTTCTCTCTTGCAACATCAAGCATGGTTTCCTCAGAAACCTGAGTATAGATCGGCTTCTCCACCTTACTGAACTTCATCTTGTCAGTAGCTTCGACTTCCTTCAAGGCTTTAGATAGGATATTCATTTCAGCTTCCTTTTGCGCCTTTTTCTCCAAAGTACGTGCCAATAACTTCCTGAGGTCTTCACCAGGCCTTTCCCCCTTCTTGGCACCGTAATTTGGAAGAAGTCTAGAGAGTGCTGTGTCCATATGGTATTGCTCTTTGCTTACACAGCGCACCTCTCCTACTAACTGATCCTGTTCATCTTCTAGCCTCCTGAGGTGGTTCTTAGCCACAGAAAATTCTTCAGAAAGATGGGCAAACTGGCCAGAGAGAGCATCTTTAAACATCTCTGTCATCTTGGTCATGAGCATTGAGCTCATTTCCTCAACAGCAGACTTGATCAGCACTTCGTTCTTCTCTGCCAATTTCACCTCTAGAAACTCAGTTCTCTCATGGTGCTTCTGTTTAAGTTCAGCACTCAGCTCAGCTTTGACTCCCTCCAGCTTCTCATTCAGCTTGTCTTCCATGGAGGTCATTTTTGAGGTCAGAGTGTCTTGAAGTTGCACCAGATCTGAAGATGAACTCAGATTCTCCATCTTCTGAGCTTAGCTGGCCAATGTCTCTTCCATCTGAGTGATCTTGTTCAGCATTGGCTCAACCTTCTCAAGCTTCTCCACTATGGGAGTGAGGTCGATCTCAGGAACATTTTGCACCTTCTGTGCTGATTGATCATCCTGAGGTTCAGACACAACCTGAGGGTCGGTCTGCACCTGAGCATCAGCTTCATCCTGAGCTCCAATCTCTAACTGAGCCTCAGTCTGTACATCAAACAATTCAGAGTTAAAGATAGAAACTTCAGTAACTTTGGCATAATTGTTAATAGTGCCAAAAGGTACCTGAAGAGTGCTAGCTTCAGTCTGAGGTTGAATGATTTCAGGTTGATCAGCACAAGGAGTTTCCTTCTCCATCCGAGACTGATCCTCAGCATCTCCCTGTTGGTTCCCATCTTGAGATTTTTCTCTGCTGCTAGGGGCACCAACTTCAGTAGCTCTCCTCTCAGCAATCTTCTTCTGAACTAGCTCATCAAAATCGGAAATTTTCATCCTGAGCTTTGTCTTTCTGAATCCTGAGAATTCAGTTAGGAAGGTTGTTTCCTCATTCCACCAGTCTTCCCCTCTGAATGCAGCAATGTTAAGCATCTCCGGAAGAGTCTGATTGAGAATGAAAACCGTCGACCTTAATCTGAAAAAGATATCTTGCAGATCAGGGTATGAGCTGAGCTCAGGGTAGCGGTCAAGGATGAACTGTTCCCCCTTGCTCCTCCACTCGGTTTCTTCAGCTTCACCTTTCTTGAGCATCGGGCTCTCAGGTTCAGTTGGAAAATCTGCTGAAATATCTACTAAGAGCTCATTCAGGAGCTCATCAAAATTCACTTGCTCTTGAGGCTCAGTAAACTCTGAGGTTTGGGCAGGCTGCTCCTCAGTTTGAATCTGGCTTGGTTCTGAGGTCTGAGCAGGCGCCTCCTCAGTGGGATTTTCAGTTTGCTCTGAGAACTGAACGGGCACTTCCTCAGCAGGAATCTGAGCATCTTCTGTGGTCTGAGCCGCCACATCCTCAGATGGAGTCTGAACATTTTCTGAGGTCTGAGGTCCTTGAAAAATTTCCTGAGAAAATTTATCTGAGCTGAGCGATGTCTCAAGCACCTCAGAGAAGACTTGCTCCTCAGTCTGGTCCTGTGCCTTAGAGATAACCTGAGCCAAGACTTCCAATGACGATTTCTGAGCGGTTTGGCTCTCAGGTTGAATCTCTTCAGAATCACTGTCATCTTCATCGGTGAGAACCACCATTCTTTTGCGCTTGGGAGCGAGGGTTTTCTTCTTTAATTTCTCACCCTGCTCTTTCTTAATTTCCAACAAAACCTTCCCCCTGGTTTGTTGGGTTTCTTCTGCAGCAGCCGCAATCGGTGATTCCACTTTCTTCTCTTTCTTTCCCTTAATAGTCCTCTTCGCATCAATGGGCTTGAACATCACTTTGAACTTGGGAAATGGGGTCGAATTGGCGAAGATGTCCTCCTCCTCTCTGCACATCTCCAAAATAAATGCTATTTTGGTGGCATGGTGGATCTTTCCTTTGATCGAGATAGCCCCGTCAACCTTTTTGAAGACCTTGGCCTGCTCACTCACCATCTGAATCAAGAATCAGAGCCAGTTGAAGTCGGTGGTGGGTGAAGCCTCGATCGCCGCCATTAATCGGAGCTTCGGGGTACTAATCTGCTCAAAACTCCCCGAATGACTCATGATGCATTTGCTCACAATATCCAACAAAACTCTATATTGTGGCTTCAAATGCCTCTTATGCAGTGTAGCCTCAAATTTTACAGGATTCTCAGCAATCATATCTAAATACTCCTGCTCTCTACCCAACATATACATAGCAGGATCCTCTCCTCTATCACAAAGCTCAAAAACATCTTTTAAATTCTTCGGAATTATATACAATTCCCTTTCAAAGTCTATGTATTTAGACGAGTGTTCTAAATGTGATACAGTAATCTCTGAATGTATACCATCCACTTCATCTATTTTCATATTACAGATGAACTCGATTACCTCTTTCGCGTATTCTTGGTCCGGTCGGTTTGCGACGAGATTGGTGAGCTTGGCCAAACGGATCAAATGGAGAGCCTCCTCTTCTGGTTTAGAGTTGGTTGTGCTATCGAGCGAGACAACGAACTCGTACCAAGGTTTATTGGTTTCGGCTAATTTGTCAAAAACGATAGGAGCCATTTGAGCGATTAAAGCTTTAGGGTTTAGGTTTTCTGGGCAAAGGGGATTTCTTGCAAAGGATTTTGGGAACGAAGGGTTTGATAAAATTTGGTTTGAATGGCTTCTTGAGGAATATATAGTTTTGGGATCGTGGGAATTCGCTTTGGTTAGGTGAAAAGCAACGGTTGAGATTAATCGTCAATTAATCGGGTATGCGAACAGTCGATCTTCCGAAAAGCAAGCCGCCAATTTATCCTTATTGGTCATTAAATGCAACAGAGCATTAAATGACTATTGACCTTCTTCGGAATTTCAAAAGATCCCGCCCAAAAACATTTCTTAGGTGTTTTGTATTTATTGCAAATGATTACTGAGCTTCACTTAAGCAATAAATGAGTCGCATGAGTCATTACTTCTTCAGACTAATTTCCCTCTATCAGTCTTACTGAGTATTGACCTTGATAAAATGTCAGTATGATACTGAGTGCTGAATGGGTTCAGTATGCTACTGAGTACTGACCTTCAGTAAATTTGAGTTTCCTGAGACTCAGTTCAGTATTTCCATTTTATCCTGAGTTTTCTCAGTAGAATTCTGAGAAAACTTCATGCATCTGAAAACCTTCAATTTTTCAGATTTACTCTATACACCTGGATCCAACATCCCTAATTCAACTGAAAGTTCCTGAAATCTTGATTCAGCCAAAGGTTTAGTCAAGATAGCAGCTCTCTGCTTATCAGTATGAATTTTCTCCATCCTTATGTCCTTTTTCAATATGATCTCTGATGAAGTTCCTTCTTCAGTCTGATTTCTCCTGAAGTCCATGAAGGAAATTCATCTTCCAACAATGACATCTCAGATCTTCTTTCAACAGGGCTAATGATATCTTCATTCAGTTCAGTGCCCTTTTCTGTTTACCTGAAAAACAGATTAGATCTATGGTACCCATGTGGTATAGGGTCCTATCTGGTTAGCTGTACCTTTTGGAATCCAAATTTGCATGACAACTCTAATCACTTTAGAGTGGCTGATCTGTCTTCCATAAACATCTACATACACATTTACTACTCTGGGTGCCTTAGCAGTTTCCTGTGTATGAGTGCTACCCTTAGCATGAACATGGGCTTTCGAATTTTTCTTAGGTTCAGGCCTTTTGTTCCATTGCTTTGGCTTCTGTGCAGCTGGTCTGAATCTTTGTTGACTTGGGTTCAGGTAACCTTTACCCTTAGGCAAGTGGGGTTCAGGTTGCCTGTACTGAAATCTGGGTATTTCAGTATACTGAGGACTTGGTTTCTTCAGTTGAGAATGTCTCTGCTGAGTGTTTCTCTTCTGAAGATTCCTCTGATGGTTCAGTGTGGAGTCTTTCAGGTTTGCATTCTTAGCCTGAGGCTTTGAAGTACTTGCCTGAAACTTTCCAACTGAGTGCTCAGGTTTTCTAGCCTTCACCTGAGGTTTGGGCTTTCCTACCTGATCAATCAGTTTTACTGAAATCATGGGTCCTTTACCCTTGTCTAACACCTTGAGCATTTCTTCAGTTTGAAGTGTAGGTGCTACTGGTTTAACAAAGATTGTCTTCTTGCTACTTGATGCAGCATTCAGATGACCTTGTGACGTTCCCCCTGGAATGTATCCCAATCCAGATTTTATAGTGGCAGATCTCTGGTAACTCTGAATTTCATCTATTACTTTAGATGCAGTATTCAATAGAGTTAACTTCTTCTGTGCACTACCCTCACAGTTCTGTAGAGTTTCATGCTTCTCAGAGAGGTCATTGAACTTAGTTCTGATTAGCTGAATCTCTTCAGTGGATTTCTCTAGCTTTTCAGTTAGGGTCACTATCATCTTCTCTTTCTCTGAGAGTTGTACTTTCAGAACATCCAGTTCATCAGTAGCTCCCATTAATTGAGAAGTGATCTCAGTTTTGCTAGAGTCTTTCCATTTTAGATTTTCAGCCTTCAGTTCCTTATTCTGCTCTTGAGTTTCATTTAGCAGTTCTTGTAAAACAGCATAGTCCTTCATTAGATTCTCAAACGAATCCATCAGGTCAAATTGACTATTTACAGTTGAACTTGACAACTCTTGTTCTAGTGTAGGAGCAACAACAGAGATAGAAGAACTTACCTCTCCTACAGCCATGAGACAAATGTCATCACTGTCACTTTCTGAGCACATTTCTTCTGAGGAGCTGGAACTTTCTTCAGACTCCTTTTCTTCCTTAGCAATCTCATCAAGTGTACCCCATATTTCCTTTGTATTCTCACAATGAGAGATCTTCCTCATAACACCATCATCAACAGTGTTATATATTGTATCTTTGGCAATATAGTTAAGATTAACTAACTTTCTCTGATCAGGAGTAAGTTGATCATCTGATTTTGGAAATTCAGTCCTGGAATCATTTCTCTCATCTTCTGTAACTCTGGGATTCACAACAGTGAATTGGAATGGTCCTTCAGTAACCACTCTCCACATTCTTTCATGCTTAGAATACAGATGAGCCTACATTCTTAATTTCCACAAATCATATTTCTCAACTGAGAACATTGAAAGCTTCGTAGAAGGCATGATGTCTGAGATTTAGAGAAAAAATTTCAGCAAATAAGATCAGTTCAGATAGACCACAAGTATTTTTAGCAAATAAAACTTTGGTCAACAAAGCAGGTGGTCAAGTTGAACCACTGCTCTGATACCACTTGTTGGTCCCGGTGCAAACGAGTCTTACACGTGTATGGGGGGGAATACACGTGTTCAGTGTTTTTAAAACTTCTCTTTTACTGAGGTCAGCTTGGGTCAGGTTGTCATGAAGATTTGGTCCTGAGAAGCACAAATCACTTTGAGTCAAAGTCTACTGAGACAGTGATCCTGAGCTGCTTTCAGAAACCTCAGATAATCCCAACTGAGTCCTGAGTTTTCAGAGATCCTGAGTTGCTTGGATCAGATAACTAACTTACTGAACCCTCAGAAGAGTAAGTTCAGTTTGGTAACTATCTGTTCTAGCTACTCAGATGTGCGGAATGGTTGGCCCTTTAGTTTATACTCGTTTTAAGCTTTGCTGAAAACCTTCCTTTGAATGGAATAGTGATTAGACTGTGATTTAATTACATGCAACTTCAGTGGATTGATTCCAACTGAAATGTCAGTGAAAATATGCTTTCATATTTAAGTCAATGCAACAGTTAAGCACAGATAAAGAAATCAATAAACAACACAACAATTTATAGTGGTTCAGAGACTCAAGCTCCTACGTCCACTCTCTCTGATCCTCAGAGAAATTCACTAATCACTTCCTGAGCTTTCTGACTACCTCGCGTAGTTTACTTACTCAACTCGGCCCTGAGCTTTCTGACTACTCCACGTAGTTTACTTACTCAACCCGACCTTGAGCTTTCTGACTACCTCCGTAGTTTACTTACTCAAACACAAACAAGCTTTCAGACTACCTCTGTAGCTTACTAACTTCACCTCTAAAGCTTTCTGACTACTCTGCGTAGTTTACTAACTCTTTACAACTCTTCTCACCAACAATCACACTCAAACTACCTTCTAAAGGGTTTGGGGTTTCTTGGTTGGTTTCCAACTAGGATGAGATATCCTTTACAATAAAGTACAATGCAAAGGCTAGGATATCTCGACTAAGCTTCGGATATATCTTATCAAGCTAGGCTTAGTGGAATGAGCTCTCTTCGATTTAAAAGCACTTGGGAAATTCTAAGTGTTTCGAGTGCTTTAACTTTGCGATAATAAGTTTGAGCTCTTGAGTTGCTTACAAATTTCCCGTAACCTTAAAATGTAGAGGGTCACAAGTATTTATAGGCATATACCAAGGTCACTCTTGAAAACTATCTGTTGGAGGAGATAGCTTCGTGAGTTTCCTCTTATGGTGTGTGAGGAACGGCTATATTTAGGGTTTGAAACTCCCTAACACGTTTTAGGCAATAACCTTTCATGTAGCCGGTCTTCACTTTTTGCAGTCTGGAACTTTGTACCTCTGGCATCTTTTCAGCGACCTGTCACTGTCAGTGTTAGTATGGTACAGTGTTGTCTTCCTCTTTTTGACTTTTGTCTCCAGTTAAAGGTAGACACCTTCAACGGCTCTTTTGGTTACAAACTCTGAGTTGATATAACCTTAACAACACTCTGACTTAGTTCCTTTTGTCTGCATTTGAATGTTTTGGCAAATATCTATTTTTCTAAGGAATCGCGATCTTCTCAGTATTGCATCCTTCAGATAGATATTCTCAGTGCCTCGGAACATTCAAAGTTATCTTCGAGCATTGATGCATTCTTGAGTCTTGATAATTATTGTGCCTTGATGTATTCTTGATCTTGATTCTTGATCTTACATCTTACATCTTGAGTCTTACGAGTCTTGAGTCTTGAGTCTTGGCGTCTTGAGTATTACGAGTCTTCCGCAGATATCTTGGTGATATCTTGAATCTTCATCTTTGATCTTGATTCCTCGATTTCATCTTGAGTCTTGATATCTCGATTTCATCTTGAGTCTTGATATCTCGATTTCCTGCCTTGAGTCTTGATTCTCGATTTCTGCTTGAGTCTTGATTCTCGATTTCTGCTTTGAGTCTTGATTCTCGATTTCTTATTGAGTCTTCAGAAACTTTTAGTTTCATCTTTGAAACCGGTTTCTTGAAAACTTATCTTGAGTTCTTCAGAATCTTTAGATCCTAACTTGATCCTGCTGACTATACATTTTGCAGATATCATCCTGAATACTCTAAAACTGAATCCTGACTCAACTATCAAGATTATTCTGATCATGTCATACTCAGGGGTTTTGGGATCTAATCAAAATCATATATCTTTATTAAATTCATCTCCCAACAGTTTGGAACAGGCTAACCTCCAATGTCCTTTTTCACCGCAGTTGAAGCACTTCCCCTTAGCTGGCTTGCTCACTCCTCCACCATTCTTCACCTTTTCTTTGCCATTGGCAACACTTGAGTTCACTTACTTGTGGCCTTTGTCCCTTTTCTTGTTCTTACCACCCCTTGGCCTAGAAGAAGAAGAAGAAGAAGGTCCATTTGCCACAAGGCTTGGCTCTTTTGCCCCAATATCGCCTCCGCCGAGACTAAAGCTTGCAACAGATCAGGTATCGAGAACTTCTGATTATTCATCTGGTAGTTCAGCCTGAACTGTTCAAAACTTTTCGGCAGAGAGTGGAGCACGAAATCGATTTGGGTCTCGATATCGTATTCAGCGCCAAGTACCTCAAGTTTGTTAAGGTGAACCATCATCTGGAGAACGTGCTCCCTTACGGGCGTTCCCTTCACCATTTTTATAGAGAGCAAGTCCCTCATGGTGATCTGACGAGCAACACGGTTCTGATGTTGAAACATTGCTTTAAGACTAGTCATGATGTCTGCAGCGGTCTCAACGTTCTGGTGTTGGTGTTGCAACACATCTGACATAGAAGCCAAGATGGTACACTTTGCCATTTTGTTGGAACGCTTCCAGTCAGCATACTCTTTCTTAACCGTTTTAGTTGACTTATCTTTGGCTTTTCTGGTTTAGGTGTAGTGAGAACCCAGTTATGGCTTTGTGCAGTGAGGACAATAGTAAGTTTTTTATTCCAATCAACGAAGTTTTCACCAGTAAGCAAATTGTCTTTAAGTATATTGAATAGTGGATTAAAAGGTTGCGACATGATGAACTAGAATAAACAATAATATGCATAAGCACAAATATATCACAAGGTTCGATCACATGCATCATATTAAAATCTCAAAAAACATATGAACATGCATCAGCCAACATCTCAAAACAGTTTAAATAAGCCACGTGGGGTGGGTCATTATTTAAACACATTCAAGCGAACACAAAACAAGAACGATTTACAAACCTTTAATATCCAGATTAATAGTTGGCTCCCCAATGACCAATATAAAATTGACGAGGGACTTGAGGAAGTATAGGCATATCAATTTTATACCTAAGTAATAACCATGATTAAATCACGAGATTATTATTTCACTTTGAATGATCCTCGTGGGGAGGGTCATCGTAAGCCACTAGTAATAATCCACAATCATCCATTTGGAATTCATTCATGTGAAAGCTAACTTTTGACCGTCCCAAGTGGGGGAATTTCTCCAAAAAGAATTCACAAATAAATAAATCATGGAGGTCAAAATTAATTCAATTTTATTATCCTAATAAAATTGTCAATTAATTATTTAAACATACTTAGTAATTTTTGATGGTGAGATTTTTCATTGGGTAACTCTCATGCAAACACATTTAAACAAATTAAATAAAGCATAAGAAAACACAATAATAAATCAAGCAAAGCGGAAAAATAAACATATTGGGCACAAATTATCCAATTGTCATGGTTTGATTTTTTCTTGGCTTGATTTTGAAGAAACACGATCTTGAATTTCTCCCACTCGATCGTCTCGAAAAGAACTCGTCTCGAAATGCCACGCCCGTGAGTAGTCTCATGACGGGATGCATGTCCGCGTCCGCCGCCCCCGCTGAAGTCGACTCTCGGCACCTTATAAAGCAGAGCTTAGCACTTAGATGTTTCTAAGACGCTTCGGCAAAGTGCTGCAGAACCTCGGGCAGTAAAGCGTGCCCGTCGCATACTGTAGCGCGTCGCTCGCCCGGCCTTCTTGCGCCGGGAATCCTCAGCGTACAAAGCGTGCCGGTCACGGCCTTCGCCTCCTTTTGCCAGCTTTCGCGCCTGTGCCCAGCGTCTTTATCACGCCGCCCGATGACGGATTGATCACAAGGGCCTCGGGTTCGTCCACGCGTCACAGGCGTGTTTCCTCAGCGCTGGAACGATGCCTCCTTGGCACGCGTGACACACGCCGCCTACGCCCGGTTCTGGATTTTATCCTTTAATTCTTCGTCTCCGCCTCCATTTCCGATCCGGTTATAATTTATTTACAAAAAATAAATAAACCTAGATCTAGACTAGTCTATTACATTGATCAAATCAAACAAATCTGAATCTACTCGTGGATTTTCTCATGAGGGCAAAAAGCGAATTGAATCGAATCAATTAAAAAACCACAATTTATATGCATGCATAAATAAACACATTAAATTCCATGACAATTGGATACCTGCAAAAAAGATCTAGCAATTCTACTATCCAATTTCAAATTTAATGACAACGAATTAAATTACAATTTAAAAAATTCAGAGCCCAAAACCGTGACTCTGATACCAGTTGTTGGGGAATAAGTTGCACGGATCTATTCGGGATAAATATTTAAATACAAATTTAATTCTTATAATTATTACTAGCATGAATTAATCCTATATTAATTCAAATAATAATCCAACAACAAATCATGCATATAATTAATTCACATAAATCCTACGCATGCGGAATTTCTACGAGTTTACGTGAACATACCTCTTGGAACGGCAATGGTCTTGTTGATTAGACACACCAAAAGAACTTCCCAAGTATTCCCTTAATCCTTGCTCGACTATCCGGTGGTAGGATGCTTGCGAACAATTAACAAAAGGAAAATAAATTTTGTTGCACCACCTTTTGTGGATTTACTAATTTTTCCAGCACATGGAATTGTACTTGGGAATGAAAGAATCATCCCCTATTTATAGAGTGGGAAAAACTTTTCTTGATCTTCAAGAAATCTTGAATATAACTCCTATATTCTTTTTCCCATAATTATAATATTTCACAAAATCCCACCTACTCTTTGTTATGGATTAATTTTGAAAATTATAGGGTAAGAATCCAAGATTTGGATCTTCTTGAATTTATGAGATATTCTTGTATTTCAAGAAATAAATATCTTCCATAATATCTTTTCAAGAAAATCAAGAAAATCTTTCTTTCCCTTAATTATCAAAAATTTCAAAAATTTCCCTATGGATAACCAAGTGGGAGATTTCTTGGATTTAATGAGATAATCTTGTATTCCAAGAATACATATCTTCATTCCATAACAAAATTCAAAGAAAATCTTTCTCCCATTTTTATCCATAAATTTTGAATTTCATGGAAAAATAAGGCAACAATATTTATTTTATTTTAAACACCTTTTTCAGTTATTGGACTATATGTTGGGCTACTTAGGGGGCCTTTAGGAGAATTAAGATTGGACCTTCCAATGGATCTTGAATTATCAATATTGAGCCACAATATTATTCAAGCCCATAAATATTAATTAATCCCACTACATAATTAATATTGCACTATCCATCTTAACCCATATTACAGTCAATATGGCTCCCGGTTATTATTTCCCATGTTTAAGATTATCTAGCTCATTAATTAATTCAAACCACTGAAATAGCTTTCCATTAATTAATATCTTTTGTCCTTGGTTAAGGAACAGTTCAACATTATTATCCATACCGGAAACTAGTTCCACTTGCAAGATTTGGTATGATAAAGCTTATGAACCTCCCAAGGGGGCAAATCGAACAAGTGTACTTGCACACGATTCTCTGTATTAAATCTTAGCAATCGCATGTGACCAATAATATTGCCCAAGATAAAAAGTATTGAATCTCGTTGATTCTCTACCCATGATAAGTCAAAGCAATAGTTACCAATCACACGTGATCCTATTTAAGGAACGAAGATTAAGAAATAACGAACCACTGAGGTCTAATTCTTCCTTGTCCAGTTCTGAAGAATTTGTCCTCCTGTAGGTCCTATTCAGTGCATCAGTCATGCACTAGTGTAATCTCTTGGTCAAGACAAGCCAATCCGAGCCTTACACTTCAACCTTTCATGATGGATTGTTCATTTTCATCTAGGTCGTGAATGGTGTACTTTTAGTTACAAGGGATTGTTAATTTAATCTTCTGTGATCTGGTATCACTAAATTAACTCCAATGTAACACGTACTATTTAATGAACAGTTATGCAATAAATATATGTAACATTCGATGATATTTAAAGCATCAGTGATAATCAATTTATTTCAGTAAATAAGTTTGAAATTCAGTTTTGATTATACAAAGTAAAAGCATACTTTCCAGTAAAATCCCAACAGTAGTGTCGCCGCTTGATGGTTGTAAACCAACTTAAACTTTGTTTGACCAGCCAAAGCAGGGAAATGAAAGTTAAGGGACATCCGATTGAACTAGGTTCAATCAACTAGGAGTTGCAGTTTTGCAATTGGTTTGGAGACCTACCAGTTCTGTTGTTATAGTATTCAGCCAAAGCTAGGATTATGATAGTAGGAATGTGGATCCTAGTCCATTATGATTTATATTGGATATAAATTCGTATTCTTTCGATGAGGTCGCTGAATATGTGAAAATAATGGAGACTAAATAAACTTAAAAGGCCACGTTTATTTTGATTGCTGAATATTGATCATAGGATTTATGTGTTTAATTCTCATTTTATTTTATTTATCTAGGATTGTTGAAATGAATAACTTGTCATTGAGAAGCGTTTTGGAAATGAACAAATTGGCTTGGCTAAACTTTCTCGACTGGCATCGAAACGTTCGTTTGGTGCTCAGGCAAGAAAAGATTGAGTACGTGTTGGACATGCCAATCCCTGTTACCCCGGAGGCTGGTACTGAAGAAGCCGAGGCATTTGACGCCGAAGCTCAGAAGAAGCATCAAGATGATGCTTCCCAGGCTCAGTGTGTTATGCTCCTTGGGATGACTCCCGAGTTGCAAAGGCAGCATGAGAGGATGCTTCCCTTTGAGATGATCAAGCATCTGAAGATCTCTTTGATTCTGAATCTCGTTCCGAGATTTATGAAGTGATGAGAGATCTGTTTAGATGTTGGATGTCTGAAGGAGGGAAGGTTTCTCCTCATGTATTGAAGATGATTGGGCTAATCGAGAAACTTGGTCGTTTGGGCATTGAGCTTAACACCAATGTTGTTGTTTATGCCATTCTTCAGTCGCTTCCCGATTCATATTCAAGTTTCGTGGTAAACTTTAATATGAATAAGACAGAATTGACTATGCCCGAGCTGCATAACATGCTAAAGACTTTTGAGTCTTCCACTGCTAAGGAAAAGCCCGTGCTCATGGTGAGTGTCTCTACTTCTTCTGCTCCGAAAGGAAAGAAGAAGCGAATGGGCAAGGCAAAGAAAGGCTCCAAGCCAAACTTCCTCAAGCCCAAAGGTGGAATTCAAAAGAAGGAAAGGGTGGACAAGGATGTATGCCTCCACTGCAAGCAGATGGGGCATTGAAAGAAGAACTGTAAGGTTCTAGCAGCTGAAAAGAAGACATAGGGTGTCTCAGCCACTGGAACAGGTATGTTTGTTATTGAGATTAACATGTCCACAAATGATACTAATTGTTGGGTATTGGATACCGGTTGTGGCTCACACATTTGTACTAATGTGCAGGGTCTCAAGCATAGCAGGGCAGTTAGGCCGGGTGAAGTCGCCCTACACGTTGGGA
This sequence comes from Stenogyne calaminthoides, assembly GCA_037126765.1. Classification (NCBI taxonomy): domain Eukaryota; kingdom Viridiplantae; phylum Streptophyta; class Magnoliopsida; order Lamiales; family Lamiaceae; genus Stenogyne; species Stenogyne calaminthoides. The sequence goes on along the minus strand of JBBCBC010000031.1, from coordinate 16,802,932 downwards.
ATGGAGCAAGAGTTGCTGTTGAACGTGTTGGCATTTATGTTTTAGATTTACCCTCTAGTTTTAAACTTGAACTGAATAATTGTTATTTTGTTCCTTCTTCACTCGCAACATTATTTCTATTCCTATGTTAGACATTGAAGGGTTTTCCTTCCATTTTGCAAATAATAATTGTTATTTTTCGCTTAATGGTGATATGTATGGGAATGCTCCTTTATCGAATGGTTTATACATGTTGCATTGTGGACATAATATTCTTAATATACAAAACAAACGACTCAAACTTAGTAATCAAGAAAACCCAAGTTACTTATGGCATTGTAGACTTGCTCATGAAAATGAGAATAGGATTGCAAGGTTAAGAAAGTTAGACTACTTAACCCCATTCGACTTTGAGTCTTATGGTAATTGTGAATCCTGTCTCAAGGGCAAGATGACCAATAAACCCTTTTCTGGGAAAGGAGTTCGTGCCAAAGAAGTTCTAGAGTTGATCAACAGTGATGTATGTGGTCCATTGCCCACTCTAGCTAGGGGTCAGTTCGGATACTTCATCACTTTTACGGATAATTTTTCAAGATACGGGTATGTGTATCTTATGAGACACAAATCTGAATCTTTTGAGAAATTCAAAGAGTTTAAGGCTAAAGTAGAGAAGCAACTTGGTAAGAGTATCAAGACTCTTCGATCAGATCGAGGAGGTGAATACCTTAGCCATGAATTCACTGATTATTTGAAGTTACATGGAATTCAGTCACAATGGACTCCTCCCGGAACACCTCAAATGACTGGTGTGTCCGAAAGGAGAAACAGAACCCTATTAGACATGGTGAGGTCCATGATGAGCTTATCCTCTCTTCCGACATTCTTATGGGGATACGTGTTACAAACCTCAATCTACATTCTGAATAGGATTCCATCCAAATCAGTTGAGCATACACCATATGAATTATGGTGTGGCAAGAAGCCAACTTTTTCGCATATCAAAACATGGGGCTGCCCCGTGATTGTGAAAAAGATGCTCACCGATAAGTTGGAATCCAAAGGTGAAAAGGGTTATTTTGTGGGATATCCTAAGGAAACTAAAGGATATTATTTCTATCTACCGGAGAAACAGTCAGTGATTATTTCTAGGATGGCCAGGTTCCTCGAAGAAGACTACGTCTTCAAGGAACAAGGCCGTAAGATGATAGAACTTGAAGAAATTCAAGAACCACAAATTAACAAAGAGACTGATATCTTGTCAAAGCAACATGGCCAAGAATCAGTGGGAGCATTCAGTAGCTCGCATGGTGGAAGTTTATCACATAGTGATCATCTTTCAGCCAGTGGGAGCGTAGTTGGAGTTGCAATGCCTGAGCAACGAACTCCAAGTAGGCTTAATGAGAATAGCATTGTTCAAACTCCCGCTCAAGAGGCATCCGAAAGTGCTCAAGGAGCGTCCGGATGCATCAATCTTGAGGCCTCCCCAGTCAACGATGAAATCGCTGTACCACAAAATTTTCACGATCAGAATGTGCTGCCTGAACAACAACAACTCCGTAAGTCTACTAGAGTTCGTAATCCGATCACCAGATATTATGGTTTCCTCGTGGAGGAAGAAGATGAAGTGGAGATCCCGGATAAGGACGAACCTAAAACTTACACTGAGGCAACATTAGATGTTGACTCAAAGAAGCGGCATGAAGCCATGAAATCCGAGATGGACTCGATGTACATCAATCAAGTTTGGGACTTGGTTGAATTGCCAAAAGGGGTCAAACTCATAGGTTGCAAGTGGGTCTACAAGCGTAAGACCGATGCAAATGGCAAGGTACAAACCTACAAGGCTAGGTTGGTGGCGAAAGGTTACAGTCAACGCGAAGGCATTGACTATGATGAGACTTTCTCACCAGTTGCTAAGATCAAGTCCATTCAAATTTTACTTGCGGTAGCAGCACACCTCGATTACGAGATTTGGCAGATGGATGTCAAAACAGCTTTCCTCAATGGAAACATTGATACGGAAGTGTTCATGACTCAACCGGAAGGTTTTATCTCAAAGCCAAAATCTAATTTTGTGTGCAAGCTCAGACGATCCATCTATGGGTTGAAGGAAGCTTCTAGGAGTTGGAATATCCGATTTGATGAGGCTGTCAAATCATTTGACTTAATCAGAAACTCGAAAGATCCGTGCGTCTATCGAAAGTGCAATGGGAAGAATATTGTCTTCATAGTTGTGTATGTTGATGACCAACTGATTATGGGGAACAGTATCCCTCTCATGCAATCCGTGAAAGAATGGTTGTCAAAGACCTTCATGATGAAGGATCTTGGTGAGGCCTGCTACATCTTATGGATCAAGATCCATTGGGATAGATCCAAGAGGATGTTGGGGCTATCACAGTCCACCTACGTAGATAAGGTGTTGAAGCGATTTGCGATGGAGAACTCTAAGAGAGGTTCTCTACCTGCATGTCATGGGATAACACTGTCTAAGAAGGATTTTCCTTCCACATATGATGATATCAAGCACATGAAGGACATACCATATGCATCAGCAATTGGGTCCATCATGTACGCCATGACTTGCACTAGGCCAGATGTGGCCTTCGCTGTCAGCATCACTGGTAGATACCAACATAATCCGGGTGAACCTCATTGGATTGATGTCAAGAACATTCTTAAATACCTCAGACGTACAAAAGAATACTTCTTAGTGTACGGGGGACAGTCAGAGCTAGTTGCTACTGGCTATGCGGAAAAAGAATTTCCAATCTGACTGTGATGATTACAAATCTCAGTCAGGTTATGTGTTTACTCTCAATGGTGGGGCGGTTAGTTGGAATAGTTCCAAGCAAGAGACTACCGCGGACTCAACAACCGAAGCTGAGTACATTGTTGCGGCTGAAGCTGCTAAAGAAGTTGTCTGGATAAAATAGTTATTAAATGAACTAGGGGTAGTTCCGAGTGTCGGCAGTCCAATAAAGTTATATTGTGACAACACTGGTGCGGTTGCGCAAGCTAAGGAACCGAGATCCAATAATAGAAACAAGCGTGTGCCGAAGCGTTATCACTTGATTAGAGAGATAATCGCTAGAGGAGAGATAGAGTTAGAACGTGTTCCCACAGAAGATAATTTGGCTGATCCTTTCACCAAGGCTTTGAGTGTTCATGTACACACTAGACATTTCAATGGTCTAGGGGTTAGGCATGTAGGTGATTGGCTCTAGTTCAAGTGGGAGATTGTTAGTGTTAGTGTCCTAGAGATAATACTAAGATAATATTCAGTGTTGGTTTAATATTATTGTTTATTTAATATTAAATGTATGTCATTACACTTATTAGAATATTATGTTTGATTGTTTGCATTTGTTCTTATTTGTGTTCCCTTGAATTACTGCTGTCATTGAGTACGTGAGAACTCAGATGACTTAAGCATGATTCTCAAACAGCCCCGATCAAGGATCATTGAGAATGGAATATTGATGATGCAATGGAGATCGGTGTGCGATCTGCATCATACTTTTAGAGAGTGTAGTAAGATCTCACTTACTACGAGATACTAGGTATCTCATGATGGATGCACAAATACCTTAGAGGGTATTGGTATACCCATCCGAGCAACCATTTGATGTAGTTCCACTATATGTGTCTAGGGGTGTCTCGGTTAGTGGGAGCGATGCGATACTCCTTTGACTTGAGGTCAATACGCACGACATGTGTGGAGTGATGAACTTTGACCATGACCGACGCTTACACCCTTCCATGGGTAGATATGGCTTGGATTGGGTTCATCACGAAATGCATGTGCGTGGTAGTTGAACCATGATAAGGATTCATTCCTCAAAGTGGATTTAGAGAGAATACTCATCTTCTCGTCATAATTGGATCAAAGTCATTGGCCAATGCACGCCACCTTGGACTTTGTGACCAAAGGTGACACGAATGATCAATTAGTGATTTGAGATAAATCGATTAAGCTATTCTAATCGAGTATTCGTGAATGGAAGGAGGAAATCGCAATAGTCCATGTTACAGTTACAGGTAGTTGCACGTTTCTCGCAACGTACCTCATATATTGAGATTTTCTGATTTATTGTCTAGGGTTCAATTATGACCGTTAGTTTGACTAATCGCTCGATATATGAGGGTCTATGGGTCACACAACAAGTAACTCCCGTGTACGGATTATAGTTGGTTGATTAAGTATTAAATTAGATTTAATATTTAATTTATGGAGAATTAATAATATATTAATTTGGAATTAATTATTATTATTATTTAAGTAAAATAGATTTAATTAAATAAGAATCCCAAAATAATATTATGGAATATTATTGTAGGAAAATATCTGTAGGGAAAAACATATCTTTGAGATATGATTTTCAAGATTATGAATTATCTTCCTAATAAAGATTTGCTTAAGATATAAGCTAATCTCTCCTTATATATATGACGTCCCGGGATTCATTATGAACAACAACAAGAAAACCTAGTTTCTCCATAAAATCTAGGATAGGAGTTTTCCTAGCAAGTTCCGTCTCAGATTCAACACTGGCAGATCTGTGCAATTCTATCTACGGGGATTATGTGGATACCGTAGTTGAGAAATCTGTTATTGAAATACTGTAAGATTTCTTGTTATGTTTAATCGCACTCGTTTAAAGCAATTAACTGTTCGTTATTGGTGAACTATTTATTTACTCTGCGCATGTATAACGTGTTTACATGCCTATATATTCCAACAGATTTACCACCTCCACCATTCCTGTCGAGCCGTGGGCGTAGATCAGTTGGTTCCTGGGTGGCATATTGCTACAAGGACGCATGATCAAGTCCTGATGGAATGTTTTATCCCTCCAATGGGGGGATAGCTCCTTGTGGGCACCAGACACTGGTCCTCCCACCTAATGGGCCGCTGAGTCACCATGATTTACCATCTCCACCATTCCTGTCGGGCCGTGGGCGTAGCTCAGTTGGTTCCTGGGTGGCAGATTGCTACAAGGACGCAAGATCGAGTCCTGGCAGCCGCAGTATGGAATGTTTTATCTCTCCAATGTGGGGGATAGCTCCTTGTGGGCACCAGGCACTGGTCCTCCCACCTAATGGGCCACTGAGTCACCATGATTTACCACCTCCATCATTCATGTCAGGCCGAGGGCGTAGCTCAGTTGGTTCATGGGTGGCAAATTGCTACAATGACGCATGATCGAGTCCTGACAGCCGCAGTATGGAATGTTTTATCCCTCCAATGTGAGGGATAGCTCCTTGTGGGCACCAGGCACGGGTCCTCTCACCTAGTGGGCCTCTGAGTCTCCATGATTTACCACCTCTACCATTCATGTCGGGCCGAGGGCGTAGCTCAGTTGGTTCCTGGGTGGCAGATTGCTACAAGGACGCAGGATCCAGTCCTGGCAGCCGCAGTATGGAATGTTTTATCCCTCCAATGTGGGGGATAGCTCCTTGTGGGCACCAGGCACTAGTCCTCCCACCTAATGGGCCGCTGAGTCACCATGATTTACCACCTCCACAATTCCTGTCGGGTCGGGGGGTCCCCCCTGGGGGCGAGGGCTTCGCCTTTTGCTACAAAGTGTATTCAAGATGATAGTCTACGACAATTGATCAGAAATAAAGTATTTAATTGTAGTAATAAAATATTGAGTAGAAAGAAGGATTGATACAAATAGTAGGTATATGGTTGGGATTATTTAAGAAAATATAATAATGATAAAAACTCATATGAGATGGGGTACAACCTAAAATAAATCACACTCACCCCTCTTAAAATGTTAAAGCATCAATGCTCAAATTATGCACCATCTCATCAGGAGACAGTTTCATGCAAGTGTGCTTAATAATTGATATTTAAGTTTGAACTCTTCTATAAGGGTGAAATATAATAACTTAAATAATTAAAAGCATGAGCTCATGTGTTTGAATTATTATTTGACTTTTAAAAACAAACCTACAAATTTTTCATTATATTTTTAAATATTGTATCATTGCTTGAAATATATTAATTACTAGTTTAGTGTCTGCATGTTACGCGGTTTTTTAATTAAAAATATAATATTCACAGTAAATAATATATTTAATAATTAAAAATATAAATATGTACATAAGAGAAGGTCTTGTGTGAAATATTGCACACTAGTGTTATGTGCAATACAACATAAATAAGGTAAAAATGATTCAAAATTCATGGTTAGGGGGCGAAAGGGTGGGTCGGCCCAAAGCGGGACACATGAGTTGTGGGTCATGGGGCTTGAGGTTAGGCGAGTAGCGATATGTATTTATAGAAGAATATCTTTACCAAATATGTGTTATAACTTAGTGGTCCAGGTTTGTTGTTAATGAATTTGGTTGCACGTTAAATTCCTATTGAACACATAATTTTATTTTATTTTATTTTTGGTCAAATTTTTGTGTGTTACTACATCTATGTATAAGTGTTACTACATTGTTATATTGAAAAAACTTGTTATTACATCTATGTATAAGTGTTACTACATTGTTATATTGAAAAAAATTCATATCTTACGTAACATGTATTAAAACATATTGTAACACATAAATATTCATAAGGTAACATGGGTCACAAGGTAACACATTATTATTCATATGTTAACACATGAGTATTCACATAGTATTACGACGATATGTGAACAGTGTTACATATTACTAAAAAAACATGTGTTACTACATGAACAAAAAATGTTACCCTATGAAGAAAAATATGTTACCACATGAACAAAACCAGTACAAGCGCGATAAGAAATCCCCAATCCAAGATTACAACTTGATGTTTTACTACATGAACAAAAAGAGTGTTACCATATGAGCAAAAGAGTGTGACTACATGAACAAAAACTAGTACAAACGCGAAAAAAATCCTCAATCCAAAATTACAGATTTACAGAACAACGTGAAAAGAGTGTAGAAAGAATCTGAATTTCATCACACACTTTGTGTTGAGGAGTAATCCAAACACCACACACATATTATCTCTTCTTCTCGCAGAATCCACACCCAAATTCAAATTGAACAACCTGTTCATCTAATGATGGAGCGAAAAAGAAAATTAGGGCACGAACGAGGAAGAAGAAAACCCGTAAGATCCGCCAGCAATCTGAAGAGAAGAGGAAGAAGAAGAAATCTGATCGCGTCTGTGACTGCGCGATGGAAGAAGATGAAAAAGCCCATTAGCCCGCCAACAATCTGCCCTAACCTGTCGCCTACCTGACCGCGAGAAAAAAAATCCAATTGCACATATCACTTGTATGCAATATTGCATACAAGTTTTTGCGTGTACATAAATATACTAAATATGAATTAATAATTGTTTAAAGTGTATATTAGGAAATTTGCTTAAACCTTAGAATAAAATTATTGTGTAAAATATTATTTATCCATTTTAATATGAAGTTGAAACCTATAAATTAAAACTAGAGTTCTCGAGACGGACCGACAGGGGGCGAGCCAAAACCCGCAAGAGCCCACCTTTTGGTGGGGCAGGACGGGCCAAAAAATTGGCGGCTATAGAATCCCAACCCAACCCACTAATTGGCAGGCCGCAGGTTTAGGCGGCCCAACCCACTATTTTTTTTTTTTTATAAAAAATTAGAAGTATATAATTTAAAAACTCTAGTACATTAAACTCATCATACTCAAATAATTTATATTGATATCTATCATTATGAAAAATTAAAATATTTTTTTCTCATAAATAAAGTTCATCATTCATTAATCTTAAATATAATTTCCTACACTTTAAAGTTAACCATTAATCAACCATAATAATATATATATACTCTCCTACAAATTAAATTTATTATCCAAAACCATAAAATTTACATAATATCCCAAAAATGTCATTTTAATTGTTAAATATATAATAAAAAATATTGTATAAAAAATAAAAAAATTAGAAGGCGAGCCAACCCGTCACCGCCTCGCCAAAACTCGTGAGTCGTGACCCAAACAGGCGCGCATCTAGGCCCGCCTCCAAACGGATTGAAATTTTCTTGGCTCAACTCACCTTTTAAGCACGAGGGGGTGGGTTGGCCAATGGGCCCAACCCGTTTTGACAACCCTAATCAAAACAAAATAAAATCAATTAAAATAAATTTAAAAAGAAAAAAATGAAACAAATTTTAAAAAAGATTAATATATTAATTAATATGCAATAATGAAAAAAAATAAAAGCAAATGAATTATAATATAAAATAATTTTGTTGCAGAAAATATATTAAGATATACATAAAAATAATTATAAGATAAAATTAATCATTAAAGAATTCAAAATTAAATATAATTCAAAATAATATACATTTAGATTGAATATTTAACATTTTTACTTATATTAAATTAAATCAAATACAAATTACTAAAGAAAAATAAATGAATAATTATATAAAGTTAAATAACTAAAATATAAAATAATAAATATTAATTGCATTTTATAACATTCACACATACTTAAAAATTAATTATATTTTGTCATCATTATCTATAAATCAAAATTATTATTTATTTTTCACATAATTCTCACTTTTTAATTAGAGCACGCATCATCGAAATGCACAATAATGCGACACGTAAGTAGTAAAAATTTCATATTAGTGTGTTTGAGGAATGTTTAAAAAATTGATGTATGATAAAATGTTAAATATAAAATAAAGATTGGTACAAAGAAGCTAGTGCTCAATAAAAAAATATTCAAAATATTAAGAAAATTATAGATTAATTTAATTTGTAAGTAAATATTACCTAAGAAGTGCAAGGTTCGAATTTTAGTTATTACCCTTTTTTTTATTAACGTACATATTAAAATGCCACATGAATGCTACATTTTAATTATAAATTAATAAAAAATTAACACATTAATATAATAAAATGTTACATTTCAATTAAATTAACCTTAAAATGACACATTATTTATAAGAGGGAAATGACACATTATTTAAATTAGCCATAAGATAGCATATCAACAGAAAAAATCTCTCTATTAGAATATAAGGGGATTGATAGTCCCAGTCCACACTCTATAAGGACACATTATTTTTTTCAATTTTAATGAATAGTTAAACCAACTATTGAAAGATCCTGTCAAAAAAAAAAAAACAAACCAATAATTGAAAGTGTTTCTGCTAAGAATAACTCATTTACAAGCATGGTTGCAGAACTCGGCCTAGGCGGCCGCCCCGATTTTGTCAAAATCGGCGAGAAAAATCATTTTGGCTGCTAGGCGGCGCCTAGGCGGATTTAGGCGGCCGCCTAGGCGGATTAGACGAATTTATGTTAATTTATTTTGCAATTTAAAAAAAAAAACAAAAATGGGACCGCCTAGGCGGTCTAGGCGCTAGGTGGCCACAATCCGCCCGCCTATCGATTTTCGATTTTCTGCATCCTTGCTTACAAGTCAAAATTTTCTCACTACTTAGAAATTACAAAAAAGAAAAATTATTTCTCTTCAAAAAATATTTTATAGTCCACTTATAAAGACACAGGCCCACTAACCAAGCCCAATTATTTTATACCCAAACTCGAGCCCTATTTAACATTTCAAAATGGCCTTCAAAATGGTTCCCAGAAATATAAAGTTAAAAATGGCTAAAAATATCACACAAGACAAGAGGGTATTGTTCCATTCTTCACAGCTAAGAGCGATATTCATCCAATGCACATTTTTCGAATGCGATTGTGGTTGCAATCGTACACCAAAAAGAAAAAGGAATTGAGTACAATGAAAAAGATAATTGCACAATTTCATTCATAGCATGCTACATTACAAGGTTCTCCTTCAGATGTTCGACCGTACATAAGAAAGCAACTCTGCTTTTGTCGTGTAAAAGCGCAGAGACAGCTTCAGCTAATTACATATTCTAAAACTACATAGGTACACTCACCATAGAGGAATACAGTCAAGTTTGATTTGATGCAGGCTACTCGGTTACAAGCAGTGGAGTATCATCCACTGGTGCCTGAAGCTGCAATTAGTGAAAGATTGAGTTAGTTTTCAAGATGGTTAGGAAAATGGAAATGAAAGCATCATAGGTAATTACAGGTGTTCTATTGGATTATAAAGTGCTTCCTCATCTAATAAACGAAATAGTTCGAAAACTTGTTATTTATAAAGTTCTTCTCATTTGGGGTCTCATGTTAAGAAGCTGGCAAGAATTGTACTCAAATATCATTATCAAATACATAATTATGCAGCAGTCAATACTATTTTTGCTGTTCTAAAATGGAGATCTTGAAGAAAGTATATGATAAACCAAGTCACCTAACCCGTCCCCAGTAACTCCAATTCACCTATCTAAATCTTTCACTCTACTAATTCTAGTGTGCCAATTTTAATGGCAGTTTATACTTCACTCGGTATTAAAATCTCATTTCTTATTCAAAAACGTCGTCTAGTAACAGCAAAATCCTTTACTCTTAACACCACTATTGGAGTTAAAAATCATGAAATCAAGAAAACTTAACCAAAGAAAATATTGTTCTGGTGATGAAAAAAAAATCATATCAGCTAGATATAACAAATAAAGCACCATAAGAACTGCATTAGTAAATAACCAACATACTAAAGTATAATAAGCTTCCAAATATTCAAACCATTTTCAATCAATTCAACAATCTTAAATCTTTTTGCACATAATGCTCAACACAATTGAATCCAAACATCAAAATTTTTTGCCCTAAAAACTAAAATCTGCCTAAATCAGACACCAATATATCCAGTTCACAACAAAATAAATAACCAAACAATCAATCAAACACCTTCAAAGCAAGAATTCCAGAAAAAGAGAAACAAGATTGTACCTGAGCCCTCAAAGAAACAGCCTTATCTTTGCAAGAATGAACCGTTTGAAACTGGTCAATATCAAGCTTCTTGTTAATAATCCCCACAGTGAAGTAAATACTATCCGAAGGGGGCAAATCGACCTTGATCTCATCAACATCGAACCACAAGAAGAACAGCCTCTGCACCTGAATCCCCTTTAGGTCGGTGATTGACCCTAGATTCAACTTCCCTGTGATCTTTTTCTCGTAGTAAACCAAGTAATCGAACTGTATGTAACACGCTTTTTTCAGAGATACCTCGAATTTTCCGTCGTCGGAGAGTGTGTAGTTGGTGACCGAATCCGGCAAAAGGCCGCTCGGAAGGCCGAATTGGGGGAGGATTTCGTACACTGTGGGCGCCAGAGATAGTCGATCGGTGGATTTTGGGTGAGATGATGCGCAGATGTTTAGGAGAGAGAGGATTAAGAGAAGAGAACAGTGGAGCTTGAATTTGGAGGCCATGGAATTGGGTTTTGAGGTTTGAATTGGGAAACCAGAGTGTTCTTTTTTTTTTGAGAGAGAAACCAGAGTGTTCTTAGACAACTGAAATTTGTGACACCTCTTACTTTCTTCTTCTCTCTTTAGTCCAATTTAAATAACTGAAAATGAGTACCATAACGCCATGTTTGTTTGTGATTTTGGGAATTGGGTCTCAAATTTTACGTTTGTTTATCGGGATTTTGATAAGATTTTAAATTATTTAAAATTATATTCTATAATATTTATTTATTTATTTAAATTCAATTTTTAATACACTATTAATTATTTATCACACACTTTTTAATGACGAGTTTTTTAATGATGAGTTTTTTATTCGTATTCAAAATGATAAAATAATTTTTTTTTTTAAAAGATAAAATTATCACTCCAATAAAAAAGACAAAAACTTGTATAGACCTGATTCATGCTATGAACTCGGTTATTTAAGTATCACTGTTACATACAAAAACTCTCATTGTTAAGTATAAAAACTATCACTGTTATGAACAAAAACAATCATTGTTTAGAAAATGATTTATATTTTTAAACAGTGAAAGTTTTTGTGCATAACAGTGATAGTTTTTACACATAACAGTGATAGAGTTCATGTGTGAACCTGGTTTACATGAGTGTTACTCAATAAACAATTCGCTCGCTAAAATACGAGAATAAAGTGAGTGTACAAATTCCTATGAGACAGGGTAGTATTTTTTAGGAAAAAAAATATATACACCTATTTTTAATCATTTCTACATTATTTTTTATAATATAATATTATTTCTATCACCTGCTTTGTTAAAATCCTACTTTATTAAATTTTACAAAATTCATGATTCCAAATATATACAATATATAAATGTATTTTTTACTTTATATCAAATTCTTTCAAAATTCACTATAAAAATTTTAATTCCCTCAAAACTATAAACAAACAAACATGCCCAAGACTATTATTTTAAAGGTTGGGTAAATTGATTAGTTTGTTCATAAACAACTTTTTGACTTGCTGGTTAAGAAATTTGTTTGAGCAACCAAAAATATAGGATTAGGAAATAATTTATACTACAAATAGGAGAGAATACTTATAAGAGGAGATATTACGTGCATCATATTTTGTCTTTTTTTATTATGCTCTTATTTGTTTATAATTTTAAGGGAATTTAAAATTATATATGAAAAATTTTAATGGATTTAATATAAAGTAAAAGTGTATTTAAATTTTATATATGTTTAAGAACGTAGATTTTATAGGATTTGATCGAGTATGATAAAAAAATAAAATATATTATAAAAAGTAATGTAGAAATGATTAAATAACTATGTAATGATTGGTGTATGGGTATATTATATATATATAATATATATATATGATAATAAAATAGAAAGGAAGAAAAAAAATATTGAATTAGATAAATAATAATAATTAAAAAGGGTGTAATGGATGATTGATAATATGCTAAAAATTTGTACGAAAAAAGTTAAATAGATATAGTATAAATATTATAAAATAAAATTTTAGAGAATTTAAAATTGTATACCAAGATTTTGATAAACAAACGAGAATTTAAAATTTCAAAAGTAATTTCTCACCCTATAAACAAATAAAGCTATGGGCAATGATATTGCCCTTGAGAGTGACACTTGTGTGCACCAATTGCACCTTGTAATTGAATTCAATTTTAATTTGGATGAACTATGTACTCAAATTCCTAACCCCTAAAAAATAAATCATAAATCATATATGAATCATTCGGGTCGAGTGAATCATGAACCACTTGGGCCGAATGTACCATGAACCATTCTGGCCGGGTTTGGGTCTAGGTCGAAAAAAAAAACTTAAAACTGAAATTAAAGTTAAAAGAAAACTTAAATTGAAAAAAAAAACTAAAAAAAAAAAAAACTCCTAAAATTAAATTGCACCAAATTGATTTGGTGCAAATAGTGCACATGAGAATTTGCCCTTGCCAAGAGTATGATCAATCAAAACAATTTTTAAATTGATCAATGTAGTATTATTTTCTTATAAAAATTAATGAAAATTTAGATTTCACTAACTTTAAATTTAAAATCTAATAAATTTTATTGATAAAGTACATTGAGATTATTTAATATATTTATTTTTCTTTTAGTCATTATCCACAATTTTTTAGAATTTTTCTATATACAGGATTTTCTCATATATATTGACATGAAATGAGAGCTGATACCAATTAATAGGGTATTTTTTTAGTAATAACAAAAATCATATGAGTGGGTTTCATGTGCACCCGGTGCAGCGTGCACTCATAGTGCATTTTAGAAGTGTGCAATTATACAAAACAGAATCGTGCAACTATTCCAAATAGAAGCATGCAACTATGTTCCCATATTAACAATTGCACTTTTATGTGTAAATAAGTCGCACTTTTCAAAATAACAAGTTGCACGCTTCTAAAATCACTATTTATGAGTCTTGGTGGTCTGTGTGCATACTATCTAAATAAACCATATATTTTTCCTTTTGGTAATTCAAATAAATCTTAAAGGAGACTGTACTTTACCTTAAAAATTATTGAACTTTTCTACCTGACTACTTATTATCATAAGAGATTATATTTTTTGTAGTCCAATAACTTGTCTTCGTTTTGAAATTAGTCCCAATTATTTTGACTTTTTGATTTTAGTCCTGTAAATTTGTGAAAATTTTGAAATTGGTTCAAGTGACCTGTTAATGTAATAGCAGGTTATCTATCCAGTCAAAGAACATGCGACCTTTTGTTTGACCACTTACATGTGGCAATGTTGATCGAATCTTCATGTTAATGTGACATTATTTATTTTAATAATTTATTAAATTAGTAAAAAAATAATTAAATTAAAAAATTATATATTCTTCAAATTATGTTACTAGGTTTTTTTTAATTCTACTAATTTTCATAATATATTTAAATATTCTAACATAAATTAAAATTTACCAAATCATTGTAAAATTTAAATTAAATTTTTTGGAATACCTTAAAGTAAATTCAATTAAAATACATATGACCGTTAAATTTGTAAAAATTAAAAATTTTAAGATTTTAAAAAGGTTGTAATATAAATAAAATTAAAATAAAACTTTAAAAAAGAATTATACTATAGTTTTTTTAAGATTAAATTTAAAATATTTTTTTACGTTTTATTTTTATTTATTTATATTACAGCTTTAAAATCTTATGATTTGAATTTTTACAAATTTATCGATCATAAGCTTTTTTTAATGAATTTACTTTAAGATATTTCAAATATTTAAATTTAATTTTTAAAATAATTTAGCAAATTTTAATTTATTTTAGGGTAATTGAAAGTTTTAATTAATAGAATTATTTTTTTAAATAATATACATTTATATACAAAAAATTCAGTAACATAATTTGAGAATATATTAAAAAATTAAAAATATTCAAATGTTATAATTTTTCTACTAATTTAATGAATTTTTAAAACAAATAATGTCGTATTAACATAAAAATTTAATGCATATTTATTGCCACGTGTAAAAAAAAAATCAACAAAGAGTTATATTTGCACTGACTAGATAGGTGTTCTACTATTGCAAGTCATCTCGATCAATTTCAAAATTCTCATAAATTTACAAGACTAAAATAAAAAAGTAAAAACATTCGGGATCAATTTCAAAATGAGGATAAGTTAGTAGACTAAAAAAATTTAACCCCTTATTATAATGTTGACCTTTTTTGTTAGAGGGAACTCTCATTGTGAATGTTGATTAATAGTATAAATATGTAGTACACTAGTTGCATCCTCCAATTAGCGCATAATTAATACTATAATTTTTAAAAAAATAATATTATTTAGTAAATACAATTAATATTAGTCCACTAATATATTTTTAATAATATAATTAATATTATTTAAAATATTATTATTGAATGGCATGTATAGTGACTTGATAAAAAAAACTGATAAAAAAAATCTATTCTAGCAATTCAGACACAATTCGGACACCTAAAGTATAAAATGCAGAAATATTGAAAGTGGAGAAGAAAAATTCCAAAAGGCACATCAATGATTTGTTTGCTAAATTGTTGAGAAGTAGGGATGTCAAGAAATTTCTTGGAAATTGCCAGATTTTGAAATTTGCGGTGAGTGGGCTGAACCCATTTTTTTAAGTCTCTGGCATATGGATAAATTGAAAAAACCAAAGTCCAAAAACTGGTATATCTACAATATTATATTTAAATTATGACTTAACTTTATTGAAAATTTTATTTTAATGTTACTTTTTAAACTTTATTGAAAATGTTATTTTAGTGTTATTTTTTTTAACTTGCCCATATATTAATAAAATGTAATACTAAATAGTGGGTCTTTTGTGCATCAGTTGCACAGTGCATCCGGATATAAAAGTGACCCATTTAAAAAAAGGGTCGGAGTTACAGTTAAATTTCAAGAGTCGAAAATTTTCAAGCATGCTTTAGCATAGTGGTTGAACATCATATTTTCAAGATAAAGATAAAATACATAGTTCGAGTCCCACAATGAAGAATTGGGTCAAAATGAAAATATGCTTATATAAAAATATGCAAGCAGTCAATACTAAATCGTGTAACTAGAAAATATAAAAGCACACAAACTGGATAATATAGAAATATAAATTTTCAAATACACTTATTGAAAGGATGTGTTTGTCAACTCTATTGAAAAAAAATAAAAACACTTAAAAACAGTTTTAACTTTTAAAAATACTTATTACTCCCTTCGTCCCATACTTAAGTGAACTCTTTCCCTTTTGGGCGTCCCATACTTAACTGAACATTCCCTTAAATGGAAATATCACTTTATCACTTTAAATACTAATAAACAACTCTTTCTACCCCCAACTATTCATCACTTTATTACTTTATTACATAAAATACTAATAAACAACATTTTCTACTCTCACACATTATCACTTTATCACTTATTCTTAAAACTCGAGCACACAATAATTGTTCGCTTAACAATGGGACGGAGGGAGTACTATAAATTATGAGTAGAGATTGCAACACCCCAAAATAGTTCACTGAAGCTGGGTTGTTTGGTTAGTTGGCCCATTTAACCATAGCCCAAACCGGTTTTGGGCTGATAAGTTAGAGTCTCACTTTCAAGTTATAAACTCGCTGGGTATAAAATAAAAAGTATTATTATATGTTACATTATTACGCATCGATTGGTAGCTATGAATGCGGGTTTAACAGTGGTCCTTATTAAATTATGAGACCACTTGGTACAGCTGAATATGGGCATCTTAATTTAACAGGACTCGGATTTAATCTCCCCGCCCCAGCACGTATTACCCCCATTTCCATGTTCCCCTCATGAGTATTTAATGTCTCCGCTGCGAAGGTTTTCAGCTAAGAGGTCTTCTACAGTGACATTCGGTGGTCAATTTTGCCCTTTCTCCACCTTTTTTTGTATTTATTTCTAGATTAGTTTCAATTGCTTTTCTCTTTTGTGCGTCGTGTACCTTTTTTTGTATTTATTTCTAGATTAGTTCCAATTGCTTTTCTCTTTTGTGCGTACGTGTATGAGATATAGGAGATGTTGGATTATTCCTACAAGAAAGAAAACATGCCTTTCTTCTGGAATAATTTATCAGCGGAAGGATTAACAAGCCGGTTGAATTCCACGTCAAACAGGATTCTCATGGTCCGAATAGCAATCACACGAACTGCTTTCTTTGTTCACAATCTAAATGCCTTTGATACGGTGATCACGTGAGAGTTTTCTCTGTGAGTCTAATAAGGCGTCAAAGCCAGAAATTGAAAATGAGAAGAAAGACGTCATTTTACCGTAACCGTGAATACGGTTTTCTCATTTCAAAATCAAAATCAAATATGGTATTATCTGTAACTAAATCCCTAATAACATGTGTGTATATTATTTTATAATAATTAATTAATACTTTCAGCTCCCACTCGCACATGTAATTTTGAATCTTACACTCATTCCCTTCACTTTATATTTCATCACATATCACCTTTTCATACAGGCAAATAAATCGTGTGACCTTCGAGAATATGAGTTTTTCTCGCTATATACTTGATAAGGACATATAGTAACTCAACCAGTTTTATATGAAGATTTCAAATCTCGTTATATCCCAGAACTCTTTTATTTTAACACCAATTGACATAACTCATCATTCCTTTGAAAATTAGAGTATACTCAATCTTTCATAAAATCTATGTATCCATAATTGAGTTCCCAACTCAATTGACTAGTCAATGAATACTATAGAACATGTTAATAAAGATATTCTTCCTTTCACACAGAATATCCACAAAACTCCCACTATAGCTGCTTTCCTAGACATGTACCACATTGCTATATTAATCATAGCTATTGGTAACATGCTAAAGTAGCAACACTAAAGTGAAGACTTGGAAATTCAGTTGAAAGTCTTAAAGGTACTTTTTAAGAGGCTTATTAAAACCTCAAGGTCTCATACAATGAGAATATATGAATAATTTTCTCATTTCCTTATGGTCAATTTAGCACATGTGGTATGAAAAACACATGTCACGATGTTTAAACTTCTCAGGATGGAAGCGTATGTCATCATTATATTTAACATCGTGTAAATCATAGTTCAAGTGTATCTCCGACACTTAACTTCGATATCCTCCCACCATCGTTTAGAGAATCCTTTGATTTAACCTTATAACAAGTAAAATAAATTCGTGGTAAAATCTATTACGATTATCATAATTTTAAAATGATATAATCTCATCTTTGCACATATCAAAAAGTCAAAGACGATTACTCGTATGAGAGAGTCAATCTTACTTGTAGACATATTATTATATGAAACGTCATATAATTCGCAATACATGTATACATAGTTATAACAACTTATAACAATATTTACATTTACAACATACAACATTCACTTAGCATTAAGTTATATCCTATGCAAACCTAAACCTTTAACATATCCCAGAAAAGCATCTCCGGGAATAGGTTTAGTGAAAGGATCTGCTAGCATCAATCTAGTCGAAATGTATTTAAGCATCACTTTCTTCTTTTCTATAATATCTCTAACAAAGTTGTACTTCAAGCCAAAATGTTTGGTTTTTCCATGATATTTGGGATCCTTTGTATAAGCAACAACAGCTTGATTATCACAATGAATTGTTATAGCTTCCACTTGAGCGTTTGCAATTCCCAAATGTTTCTGGAATCTTCTTAACCAAATTGCTTCTTGTACCGCAGATGCACATGCCACAAATTCGGCTTCCATAGTGGATAGTGCGATGCAAATTTTCTTGTTATACCATGAGATTGCTCCATTATTAAGCAAGAAGACATAACCAGAAGTCGATTTACGTTCGTCTAAATCACCACTCCAGTCTGAGTCTGTATATCCACTCAGTGTCATATTATTTCCTTGATAACAAAGACAATAATCTGCAGTTCCTTTTAGGTATCTGAAAATCCTTTTAACTGTCATCCAGTGTCTTTTTCCCGGATTAGATTGATACCTGCTAACCAGACCAACTGCATAACAAATGTCTGGACGTGTGCACAACATGGCATACATCGGACTTCCAATTGCATTAGCGTATGGTACTTTGGACAAGTTAGTGTTAGTGTCCTAGAGACAATCTATTATAAGGACATAATACTCGATGATGTTCAGTTTGATTTAATATTATAGTTCATTTAATATTAGTGTATGGCAATACACTTGTCTGAATATTATATTTGATTATTTGAATTTATTCATGCAAGTGTTCCATGAGTCATTGTTGTCATTGAGGTTGTGAGAACTCAGATGACTTAAGCATGATTCTCAAATAGCCCCAATCAAGGATCATCAAGAATGTGATATTGATGATGCAATGGAGATTGGTGTGCGATCTGCATCATACTCTTAGAGAGAGTAGTAAGATCTCACTTACTACGAGATACTAGGTATCTCATGATGGATGCACAAATACCTTAAAAGGTATTGGTATACTCATCCGAGAAGCTGTTTGATGTATTTCCACTATATGTGTCTACGGGTGTCTCGTTTAGTGGGAGCGATACGATACTCCTTTGACTTGAGGTCAATACGCACGACATGTGTGGAGTAATGAACTTTGACCATGACCGACGCTTGCACCCGTCTATGGGTAGATATGGCTTGGATTGGGTTCACCACGAAGTACATGTGCGTGGTAGTTGAGCTAAGAATAGGATTCATTCCTCAATGTGGATTAAGAGAGAATACTCATCTTCTCATCATAATTGGATCTAAGTCATCGGCCGATGTACGTCAACTTAGACTTTGTGGCTAAGTGTGACATACATGATCAATTAGTGATTAGAGATAAATTGATTAAGTTATTTGAATAGACACTTCATCATGTTCAAGACTTAATCGAGTATTCGCGAATGAAAAGAGGAAATCGTAATAGCCCATGTTTCAGTTACAGGTAGTTGCACTTTTCTCGCAACGTACCTCATATATTGAGAATGTCTGATTTATTGTCTAGGGTTCAATTAAGACCGTTAGTTTGACTAATCGCTTGATATATGAGAGTCTATGGGTCACACAACAAGTACTTTCCTTTTTTAGAGATTATAGTTGGCTGATTAAATGTTAAATTGGATTTAATATTTAATTTATGGAGAAGTAATTAATAATAGATTAATTTGGAATTAATTATTATTAATATTTAATTAAATTGGATTTAATTAAATAAGAATTCCCAATAATTATATTTGGAATATAATTGTAGGATTTAATGTATATGGAAATAAATAGTAGAGATTTTCATATAAGGCATTTAAATCCGTAGAGATTTATATTTAGGGAATTAAATTAAAAGAAATTAATTTAATTTAAGATTAGGGATTTTATTTCCCTAATTGGGCTAGCTTGGGAAATAAGTTAAACCTCTCTATATATACAAGCTCTTAGGAATTCACAAAGGGTATCACTTCATATTTTCTCCATAAGATCTAGAGTTAGAATTTTCCTAGCAAATTCATCTCGGATTCAACGCTGGCAAATCTGTGCAAGTCCGTAATTGGGGATTACGTGGATACCATAGTAGAAAAAACTGTATACGAATTACTGTAAGAATTATGTTTACGTTTACTCGTATTTAATTATGCAATTAACTGTTCGTTGTTGGTGAACTTTAATTTCTGCTACGCTTGTATTACGTGTTTACATGCCTCTAAATTTCAACAGTGGTATCAGAGCTCAGACTCTTGATTAATTGCTAATTAAATGATTTGTAAAATAATTTTTTTTTAATAAATCTGATGGGGTGCAGTCGGCGTCACCCGTGACCGCACCGATTGATACTGCTTGTGCGTGTGTGCACATGTTTATTTGTTGGGGTATTATATGTTTGTATACTGAACCCCTTTTAATTTGGGGTCTTCTTCTCGCTCACTTCACCTTCCAATTAGGGTTTTCTGCAAAACCCACACCCCTTCCCCGCCGCTATCTCCCTATCGCCACTAGGTTGCGCGACAGCATCCCGCATCGTCGCTTGAGGTGGGCACTAGGCACTTCACCTCGCATCGATTGTGTGGATGCACGACGCTGCCTGCGGTGGAGAGGGCGATTCACGGCGGCGCTCCGTTCTCTGGTTCCGATCTATGGAGGCTTGCTTCGACTCGGTCGCGATTTGTTTCCTCCTGGTGGCTACGACACGTTCTCTCACCTTGGTGGGAAGCATGTTGCTCCACGCGGCGACGAAATCTTGCGGCTATGGGTGTTTTTCATTGCTCCGATGGCGGTCCCAAACGACGGAGATGATGCACGTGTGCGCTGAGCGGCGGCGATTAATCGAAC
This sequence comes from Stenogyne calaminthoides, assembly GCA_037126765.1. NCBI lineage: Eukaryota > Viridiplantae > Streptophyta > Magnoliopsida > Lamiales > Lamiaceae > Stenogyne > Stenogyne calaminthoides. The sequence continues at coordinate 16,781,811 of JBBCBC010000031.1, read as the reverse complement.
GAGCTCGCGCGACACGGAGCAACCTGTCCGATGCATTTTTCCAGTCACGGCGGTGATTTGTTGAACCTCAAGTGTTTCATACTTGTTTTGGTTCTGCGATGAAACCGTTGTACTCGAACGATTCTTCGTCGCTTATTCGCTCCACCATTCTTGTTGATTGCTAATGTTGGACTATTTTTCATGAATTAATTGGATTAATTCTGAGATTAATTTTGATTGATAGAATGTTGGTTGAATTTTGGTAATTGGTTGTTTCTTGATTATTGTTCTTGGATGATTAATTTGGAAATTAATTTGGGGTTTGGAAATTTTGGATTTGGAATCGTATGTCTCAAATTACGGATTGGATCGGTGGAATTTGGGCGGTGATGTGGGAAGGGTTGTTTTGTAAATTTGATTTGGACAGGCCCTTTCGTGCTATTTTGAAAATTGCACCTGAGCCCCTAACCAACAAATAATTAAAATCTGGTTTTTATTAATAAAATATTTAATATTAAAATTGGATTAAAGGTTGGACAAATAATTAAAATTTGATTTTTATTAATAAAATATTTAATATTAAAATTGAATTAAAGGTTGGACCTTAATTGATGATTGATTGGATTAATCATTAAGTTTAAATTTTTAAAAATTAGTTGGACCAATAAATACATAATTAATTGGATTAATTATTGTTTTAATAAACTTAAAATAAAATCAAATATTGTTTTGAAATTTGTTTTAAAAGGTTTATTAAAATCCCACTGGTTAACTTGTTTGTTTAAATTTGTTAACGCATTTTACGTCCGCATTATAATTGTTTGGGTAGGCGGCGCCCAATAATTGTCGGACCATATTAACTGTTTGGGTAGACGCCGCCCATATAAGTGTTAGTCCGTATGAAATTATGTTTGGGTAGGCGGCACTCAAATGTGATGTAGATAAACATGTTGGATCTCGATTAAGCAATTAATACCCCACCTTTAAAATGTTCCTCACTAAAATATGGTTTTCTCATTGATTTGATAAGATGTCTTCCATCAAAATTAAAGAAAACCGGAGATTTCGTTCCAATGAGTATTTAAGGCCCTCGTCTTTTGCTCGGATCTACATCTAACGGAACTTTCATAGGGACATGTAATGTCGCCGCTTGATGGTTGCAAATCAACTTAACTTTGTTTAACTCGCCCTCGCGGGGACAAAGGGAAAGGGACATCAGTCGAACTAGGTTCGACAAACTAGGAGTTGCAGTTTGCAATTGGTTTAGAGACCTACCAGTTATGCTATTGTGATATTCAGCCCTCGCTGGGATTATAATAGTAGTAATGTGGATCCTAGTCCATTATGATTTATATTAGATATAAATTCGTACTTTTCCGATGAGGTCGTTAAGTATATGAAAATAATGGAGATAAAATAAACACAAAAGAAAGGTCATGTTTATTTTGATTGCTGAGTATTGATCATAGGAATTATGTGTTTTAATTCTCGTTTTATTTTATTTCTCTTGGTTAGTTGAAATGTATAACTGTTATTGAGATATGTTTTGGAAACAAACAAATTGGCTAGGCCAAATTTTCTGGACTGGCACCGTAACATGTGTTTGGTGCTAAGGCAAGAAAAGATTGAGTACGTGTTGGACACGCCTATCCCGGTTACACTTAAAGCTGGTACTCTGAGGCAGCCACGTTTGACGTAGCACCTCAGAAGAAGCATCAAGAGGATGCTTCCCAGACTCAGTATGTGATGTTGCTCGGCATGACTCCCGATGTACATAGGCAACATGAGAAAAATGGGTCCCTTCTTAGTGCTCAAGCATCTGAAGGATCTCTTTGATTTTGAATCTCGTTCTGAGATTTATGAATTGATGAGAGATCTGTTCAAATGCCTGTTAGCTAAAGGAGAGAAGATTTTACCTCATGTGCTTAAGATGATAGGCCTAATTGAAAAACTTGGTAATTTATGCTTTGAGCTAAAAGACCAACATTTTCATTTATGTTATCCTCCAGTCGCTCCCGGATTCATATTTTAGCTTCATTGTGAACTATAATATGAATAAGACGGATGCGACCATGCCTAAACTTCACAACGTGCTCAAGACTTTCGAGTTCACTATCACTAAGATGGTGTTCAAAATAAGGAGAGGGTAAACAAGGATGTGTGCCTCTACTGTAAGTAGAAAAGGACACTGGAAGAAGGACTGTAAGGTTTTGGTTGCTAAAAGAAAGACACTAGGTGCTTCTAGCACTAGAGCATGTATGTTTGTTATTAAGATAAACATGTCCACTAATAGCGCTAACTGCTCGGTATTGGATACCGGATGTGGCTCTCACATTTGCACTAATGTGAAAGGGCTCATGTGTTATAGGACAGTTAGAGCGGGTGAAGTCGTCTTACACGTAGAAAAGGAGCAAAAGTTGCTGCTGAACGTGTGGGAACTTATGTGTTAGACTTACCCTTTGGTTTTAGATTGGAACTTAATGATGGTCATCTAGTTCTTTCTATTACTAGCACCATATATTTGTTGCATTGTGGATACGATGTTCTTAATATACAAAATAAAAGACTCAAACTTAGTAATCATGAAAACCCAACTTACTTATGGCATTGTAGAACTTGATCATGTAAACGAGAAAAGAATTGCAAGGTTAAGAAAGTTAGACTACTTAACCCCATTCGACTTTGAGTCTTATGGTAATTTTGAATATTATCTCATGGGCAAGATGATCAACAGACCCTTTTCTAGGAAAGGGGTGCATGCCAAAGAAGTTCTAGAGTTGATCTACAACGATGTTGTGGACCATTGCCCACTCTAGCTAGGGGTCACTTCGGCTATTTCATCACTTTTACTGATGATTTCTCTAGATACAGATACGTGTATCTTATAAAACACAAATCCGAATCTTTTGAGAAATTCAAAGAGTACAAAGCTGAAATAGAGAAGAAACTTGGTAAGAGTATCAAGACTCTTCGATCGGATCGAGAAGGTGAATACCTTAGCCATGAATTCACTAATTACTTGAAGTTACATGGAATCCCGTCACAATTGACTACTCCCGGAACACCTCAGATGAACCAGTGTGTTCGAGAGAAGAAACCAAACCCTGTTAGACATGGTGAGGTCCATGATGAGCTTTTCCTGTCTTCCAACATTCTTATGGGATACGCGTTACAAACCTCAATTTACATTCTGAATAGGATTTCATCTAAATTGGTTGAACATACACCATATGAACTATGGTGTGGCAAGAAGCCAACTTTTACACATATTAAACATGGGGTTGCCCCGTGATTGTTAAAAAGGATGCTTACCGACAAGTTGGAATCCAAAGGTGAAAAGGATTACTTTGTGGGATATCCTAAGGAAACTAAGGGATATTACTTCTATCTACCTAAGAAATAATCAGTGATTGTTTCTAGGCAGACCAAGTTCCTCGAAGAAGACTATGTCTTTAAGGAACAAAGTCGTAAGTTGATAGAACTTGAAGAAATTCAAGAACCACAAATTAACAAAGAGACTGATATCTTGCCAAAGCAACATGACAAGGAATCAGTGGGAGCATTCAGCAACTTTCACAGTGGGAGTCTTTCACTAGGTGGTCGTCTTTCAGCCTGTGGGAGCGTAACTGGAGTAGGCTTGCCAGTGCAAGAACCTCCAAGTGGGCTGAATAAGAACAACATAGTTCAAACTCCCGCCCAAGAGGCATCTGAAAGTGTAGCTCTTGAGGACTCTTCGGACATTGATGAAATCGATGCACCACAAAATTTTTCACAATCAGAATGTACAGCCTGCACAACCACAGCTCCGTAAGTATATTAGGAATTGTAATCCGCCCATTAGATACGGTTACCTCTTGGAGGAACTAGTTAATGTGGACATACCGGATAAGAACAATCCTAATATTTATTCTGAAACAATATCAGATATAGATTCAGGGAAGTGGCATGAAGCCATGAAATTCGAGATGGACTCGATGTTCACCAATCAAGTCTAGGACTTAGTTGAGTTGCCTAAAGGGGTTAGATCCATATGTTGTGATTGGGTCTTCATGCAAAAGACCAATGCAAATGACAAAGTACAAACCTACAAAGCTAGGTTGGTGGCGAAGGGTTATAGTCAACACGAAGGCATTGACTGTGATGAGACCTTCTCACTAGTTGCAAAGATCAAGTTCATTCGAATTTTACTTGCGATAGCAGTATACTGTGATTATGAGATTTGACAGATGAACGTCAAAACAGCTTTCCTCAATGGAGACATTGATAAGGAAGTGTTTATGACTCAACCGGAAGGTTTCACATCTAAGTCAAATTTTAATCTAGTATGCAAGCTAAAGATATCCATTTATGGATTGAAGCAAGCTTCTAGGAGTTGGAATATATCCGATTTGATGAAGCTATCAAGTTCATTTGACTTCATCAGAAATTCAGAAGATCCTTGCGTTTATTGTAAACGCAGCTGGAAGAATATTGCTTTCATAATCATGTATGTCAATGACATATTGATTTTGGGAAATAATATCCCATTAATGCAGTCCGGTAAAGATTTATTGTTAAAGACCTTCACGATGAAGGGTCTTGGTGAAGCCTGCTACATCCTAGGGATCAAGATCCACAAGGATAGATCCAAGAGGATGTTGGGGCTGTCACAGTCCACCTATGTAGACAAGGTGTTGAAGCGTTTTGCGATGGAGAACTCTAAGAGATGATCTCTATCGGGAAATCATGGGATAAAGCTATCAAAGAAGGATTGTCCTTCTGTTGAAGCTGATATCAAGCACATGAAAGATGTCCCATATGCATATGCAATTGGGTCAATCATGTACACCATGACTTGCACTAGGCCAAACGTGGCCTACGCTATCAACATCACTGGTAGATGCCAACATAATCCGGGTGAGTCTCACTGGATTGTTGTCAAGACCATTCTGAAGTATCTTACACGAACTAAAGAATGTTTTATTGTCTATGGTGGACAGTCAGAATTAGTAGTGACTGGTTAAGCTGACACAAGTTTCCAATCCGACTGTGATGATTACAAATTACAGTCAGGTTACATTTCACTCTCAATAATGAGGCGGTCAGTTGGAATAGTTCCAAGCAAAAGGACGGCAGATTCAACAATCGAAGTTGAGTACATTGTTGTATCAGAAGCCTCAAGGAGGCTGTCTGGATTTTATAGTTCTTAAGAGAACTAGGGGTAGTTCCGAGTGTCAATTGTCCAATAAAGTTTTATTGAGACAACGCTGGTGTGATTGTGCAAGCAAAGGAACCGAGATCAACAAGCATAAACTAGCATGTACCTAGACTTATCATTTGATCCGGGAGATCATAACGATATGAGAAATATAATTAAAATGTATTCCCACATATTTAATTTGGCAGATCTTTTCACCGAAACACTGAGTGTTCATGTACACACTAGACATTTGATGGTCTAGGGGTTGTTAGGGAATAAGTCGCACAGATCTATTCGGGGTGAATATTTAAATACAAATTTAATTCTTTAATTATTACTAGCATGAATTAATCCTATATTAATTCAGATAATAATCCAACAACATATCATGCATATAATAATTCACTTAAAACCTACGCATGCGGAATTCTACGAGTTTACGTGAACGTACCTCTTGGGATGGCAACGGTGTGGCTGAATAGACTAACCGTAAGGACTTCCCAAGTATTCCCTTAGCCCTCGTTCGACTATCCGGTGGAAGGATTCTTGTGAATGATTTAACAAAAGGAAAATAAAATATGTTGCACCACCTTTGTGGATTTACTAATTTTTCCAGCACATGGAATTGTACACAACTCACAATTGTCGTTTTTCAAAAAAAATACAATCTGTCGACGTTACAAAATATTTGATATTTTATCGACGCTGATATTTTTCCGAAAAACCAATTTTCGTGTGTTACTGGGAATGAACCATTCATCCCCTATTTATAGAGGAGAGGGGGATGAAAATTTAGTGATAAAATAATGTGGGAAAACCTTTTCTTGATCTCCAAGAAATCTTGAATATATCTCCTATATTCTTTTTCCCATAATTATAATATTCCACAAAAATCCCACCTTCTCTATTTTTATGGAATTTTCGAAATTTATGTGCAAGATTCCAAGATTTAGATCTTCTTGAATTTATGAGATATTCTTGTATTTCAAGAAATACATATCTTCCATAATATCTTTTCAAGAAAATCAAGAAAATCTTTCTTGCCTACTATATTTCAAAATTTTTGAAAATATCACTATGAATAACCAAGTGGGAGATTTCTTGAATTTAATGAGATAATCTTGTATTCCAAGAATACATATCTTCATTCCATAACAAAATTCAAAGAAAATCTTTCTCCCAACTTTATCCATAATTTTCGAAATATTAGGAAAAATTAAGCAACAATATTTATTTTATTTTAATCACATTTTTCAGTTATTGGACTATGTTGGGCTACTCAGGGGCCTTTAGGAGAATTAAGATTGGACCTTCTAATGGACCGTGAATATCTAATATTGAGCCACAATATTATTCAAGCCCATAAATATTAATTAATCCCACTACATAATTAATATTGCACTATCCATCTTAACCCATATTACAGTCGATATGGCTCCCGGTCATTATTTCCCGTGTTTAAGATTATCTAGCCCATTAATTAATTCAAGCCACTGAAATAGCTTTCCATTAATTAATATCTTTTATCCTTGGTCAAGGAACGGTTCAACATTATTATCCATACCGGAAACTAATTCCACTTGCAAGATTTGGTATGATAAAGCTTATGAACCTCCCAAGGGGGCAAATCGAACAAGCGTACTTGCACACGATTCTTCGTATTAAATCTTAGCAATCACATGTGACCAATAATATTGCCCAAGATAAAAAGTATTGAATCTCATTGATTCGCTACCCATGATAAGTCAAAGCAATAGTTACCAATCCCACGTGATCCTATTTAAGGAACGAAGATTAAGAAATAACGAACCACTGAGGTCTAATTCTTCCTTGTTCAGTTCTGAAGAATTTATCCCCCTGTAGGTCCTATTCAGTGCATCAGTCATGCACTAGTGTAATCTCTTGGTCAAGACAAGCCAATCTGAGCCTTACACTTCAACCTTTCACGATAGGTTGTTCATTTCCATCTAGGTCGTGAATAGCGTACTTTTAGTTACAAGGGACTGTTAATTTAATCTTCTGTGATCTGGTATCACTAAATTGACTACAATGTAACACGTACGACTTATTGAACAGTTATGCAGTAAATATATGTAACATTCAATAATATTTAAAGCATCAGTGATAAACAATTTATTTCAGTAAATAAGTTTGAAAATTCAGTTTCGATTATACAAAGTAAAAAGCATACTTTCCAGTATAATCCCAACAATATCCCACTTATACTCAAAGTCTGCTTTTAAGTATACTACAACATATCTCGCGTAGTCCGTGACATCTAATGTCACCTACACGAACCTAATAATTTCTCCCACTTATACTCAAAGCAGATTGGCAACGGTCTTGACACTCATTCCACCCACATGTCTCTCGAATGTATTCAGAGGCAGACTCTTTGTGAATAGATCTGCTAGGCTGTCCTCAGACGCTATCTTTGCCACATCTATATCTTCTCTCTTAACGATTTCTCGTATAAGATGTCTTTCCTTTAGTGTGCTCGTTTGACTCGTGGACTCTTGGTTCCCTTGAATTTGCAACTGCCCTTAGCAAAAATTGCTAGACAAATTCGGAACTCCATCCAAGTCCACTAAGAAGGTCTAGAGCCAAAACGGTTCTTTCACCGCTTCACAAGCAGTTACTTACCCGACTTCCATGGTTGAGTCAGTGATGCATTTCTGCTTCACACTCGTCCATTTGATGGCTACACTTCCCAAATGAAAACACACTAACTGAGGCAGATAGTTTCTGGAATCTAAGTCTGATTAGAAATCTGAGTCCGTGTAGCCGATGGGGATTGGAGTATCTGACTGATAAATCAACATTCTATCCCGAGTTCTTTTCAGATACTTCAGAATGTTTTTAACTGTCGTCCAATGCTCTTTCCCTTGGTTACTTTGATATCTTGCTACCATGCCTACGGCAAAGCAGATATCCGGTCTCGTACACAGCAATGCATACATAAGGTTTCCGACAGCCGAAGCACAAGGAATGTCTTTCATGTCATCTATCTCCTTTTGCGTCTTAGGGGACATTTTCTTGGATAGATGGATTCCATGCCTGAAAGGTACGAATCCTTTCTTGGAATCTTGCATGCTGAATCGTTTCAAGACAGTGTCTATGTATGAAACTTGCAATAACCCGACCATCCTTTTCTTGCGATCTCGAGTGATCTTGATCCCAAGGATGTGTCCGACTGTCCTTAAGTCTTTCATATCAAACTGTTTTGAAAGTTATGCCCTTACGTCTGACAGCACCTTCACATTGTTCCCGATGGTCAGAATGTCATCTACGTATAGTACTAAGAATATCAATGCAGTTCCGACAAGCTTTTTATACACACAACTTTCAAACTCATTTTGATCGAACCCATAAGACTTTATAACATGATCAAAACATTGGTTCCAAGCTCTGGATGCCTGTTTGAGTCCGTAAATGGACCTCTTGAGCTTACAAACTAGGTGTTCTTGGCCTGTTTCAATGAAACCTTGGGGTTGTTGCATATAGATCTCTTCATCAAGACTTCCGTTTAAGGAAAGCTGTCTTGACATCCATTTGCCAGATTTCAAAGTCGAAAATGCGCAGCAATCGATAAGAGAATACGGATGGACTTAAGCATGGCTACGGGCGAAAAAGTTTCCTCATAATCGATCCCTTCTTTCTGAGTATAACCTTTCGCCACTAGTCTTGCTTTAAAGGTTTCAACCTTCCCGTTCGGTCCTCTTTTCCTCTTATATACCCACTTGCATCCAATGGGTTTGACCCCATTAAGTGGTTCGACTAGCTCCCACACCCTATTATGAAACATAGAACCCATTTTGGCTTTCATTGCTATTTGCCAAGAATCTGCATCCTTATCTTAGAGTGACTCGTCATATGTCCATGGGTCTGATTCGTCTTGTCCGGGAATCAAGTCCGAGGACTCTCCTATTCCCTTGAATCTCTCGGGCTGTCTAACAACCCTCCCACTACGACGAGGCTCCGGTTGTGAAAGCGTATCGTTTGGTATATCATCTAGTACAGTTGCCACTGAGGTTTGCCTTCTAAGCTCATTTAAGGTAATCTCACTTATGGGTTTTCTTTGGTTCATATAGTCTTCTTCCAAAAATCTAAAGTGGGTGCTGATGACCACCTTTTGATCTTCGGGACCATAGAACATACACCCTTTTGTTCCCTCAGGGTATCCTACAAACAGCCTTAATCCTGATCGAGGATCCAATTTACCGGCTTCCTTGTCCACCACGTAGGCTGGACACCCCCAAATTCTCATGTGTCTCATACTAGGCTTGCGCCCAGTCCACAATTCTTTGGGAGTTTTGAGAACCGATTTGGATAGCACCAAGTTCAGAATGTAAGCCGATGTTTCCAGGGCATGACCACCCCAGAACGACTCGGGAAGATCCGCATAACTCATCATTGATCTAACCATTTCCAAAAGAATTTTGTTTCTTCGCTCTGCAACCCCGTTTTGTTGAGGGGTTCCGGGTGCAGTGAGCTGGGATACAATCCCTTTATCAGATAAGTAGTTCAAAAACTCATAACTGAGGTATTCGCCTCCACGATCAGATCGTAGAGACTTGATACGTTTTTCCCTATGATTCTCTGTTTGAGCCTTAAATTCTTTGAATTTCTCAAAATGTCTCAGATTTATGCTTCATAAGGAAAATGTAACCGTACCTTGAGTAATTATCAATAAAAATACTCATAACCTCCTCTTGCTTTGGTTGACATTGGACCACATACATCTGTGTGAACGATCTCTGACACTTCTTTGGCCCTATCCCCTTGGCTCCAAATGCCCTCTTGGTCATTTTACCCTCTAAACATGATTCGCAGGTTGGAATTTGTTCAACTTGGAGACGCTCCAGTGAACCATCTTTCACCAACCTTTGGATCCTCTTTGGATTTATATGACCTAATCTTAGATGCCAAAGAAATGTTTCGTTCACGCTTTCTTTTTTCAGAAATAGTTGATGTGTTATAGGATGCATTTCGTGAGTGGTGTGCACAGTTAATTGTATAGAGATTTTCCATCAATGTCCCGTAACAGATACACTCATCATTTAAAAAATGATGTCATTCTTATTAGAAGAAACTTAGTGTCCTTTAATCGAATTTTAGAAACTGAAAGTGAATTCTTTCTAAAACTGGGAACATAAAGATAATCTCAAAAAAAACTTTATCTTCAAAAGATAGGTGCACTTCTCCCATCGCTTCACCGCCACTCTCGAAGATCGCCCGAAGGTGATGAGGATCTCACTCCCACTAAGTTGTCGGGTCCGTTTGAACCCGTGAAGCCAACATGATTAGTGGATCTCATATCAACCACCCACGAATGAGAAGTATACGCCGCTAAACAAGTTTCAACAACTAGTGCGTGAGAATTACCTTTCTTTCCGTCCCTTTTGGGGTTGGAACAGTAAAACCTCCATTGTCCTCTCTCATCGCAGCTTTTAAGCACTTCCTCTTTGGATTTTCCTTGACACAACAAGCATTCCTCATCTTACCATTGCCCCTTGCAACAATTGAGTTTTATTGCTTATGGCCTTTTGGTCCTCTTTTTTTATCTTGCCTACCCTTGGCCTAGAAGATGAAGACGGACCACTTGTCAAATCAAAGCTTGAGTTTGGTGCCTTATCATCATTTCGCCGAGACCAAAAGCTTGCAACAAATTAGCTAGCGAGGCCAAAATGCTCAAAAACTTTTTTGGGCGAGTGAAGTACCAAATTCATCCGAGTCTCTAGATCATAATCTGCGACTCGTAATCTCAAGTTTGTTCGGATGGGCCATCTATTTTGAGGACGAATCCCTTACGGGTTTGCCCTCCACCATTTTCAAATGACGACATCTCTCAAGAAGGTGATCCGACGAGTCCCACATGTTTTGACTCGTCGGTTGGCTCATCCGATTTTGGTGTGTCAAGAATCCACTTGTGCTTTTTGTGCGATTAGGACAATTATAATTTTTTCGTTTCCAATATAGTTTCCATACATATTGTATTGACTTTAAGTATAATAACAAAGGATTAAAAGGTAACGACATCTTTGAATCGAATAAACAACTATATGCAATAGACAAGTATATCACAAGGTTCGATCACATGCTTCATATTAAAATCTCAAAAAAAAAATATGAACATGCATCACCGACATATCTCAAAAAACAGCAGTTTAAATAAGCCACGTTGGGTGGGTCATTATTTAAACACATTCAAGGAGTTACAAACAAGAACAATTTAAAACCTTTAATATCCAGAATAGTTGGCTCCCTCTTGACCAATATAAAATCGACAGGGACTTTGAGAAGTGTATGCATATCAATTTTATACCTAAGTAATAACCATGATTAAATACTGATTATTATTTCGCTTTGAACGAGCCTCGTTGGGAGGTCATCGCTCCACTAGTAATAAACCACAATCATCCGCTTTGGAATTCATTCATGTGAAAGCTATCTTTTTGACCGTCCCGTTGGGGAATTTCTCCAAAAGAATTCACAAATAAATATATCATGGAGGTCAAAATTAATTCAATTTTATTATCCTAAATAAAATTGTCAATTAATTATTTAAACATACTTAGTAATTTTGAAGGTGAGATTTTCCATTTGGCAACTCTCATGCAAACACATTTAAACAAATTAAATAAAGCACAAGATAAGACAAATAAATCAAGCAAAAATGAAAAATAAACATATTGGGCACAAATTATCCAATTGTCATGGTTTGATTTTTTCTTTTGCTTGATCTTGAAGAAACACGCCTCGAATTTCTCCCACTCGATCGTCTCGAAAAAGAACTTCGCCTCGAACGCCACGCCAAAGTAGCTCGCGGCGGGGATGCACTCCTCAAGATCCGCCGCCGCTGTTGAAAGCAACAAGTCCGTCTTCGCCAGGCACAAATACAGACGCCCACCCGAACACCAAGAGTCGCCGCCCGAAGCGCCCGTGAAACACAGACGCTTGCCGCCGCCCTTGCCATCCGCTCAAGACGGTCTTAAGTCGCGCTTAGCGCCCGCCCGTCTTGTGGCCTCGATCTCAAGCGCCCTCGACCCTTGGCCTCACCCTGCGCCCGTGCGTGCCTGTGCGCCTCCACGTCGCGCGTGTGCCTCCCTTGGCACATTTCGTGCGACGCACGCCGCCTACGCCCGGTTCTGGATTTTGTCCTTTAATTCTTCGTCTCTGTCCTCATTTTTGATCCGGTTACAATTTATTTAGAAAAATAAATAAACCTAGATCTAGACTAGTCTATTACATTGATCAAATCAAATAAATTCTAATCTACTCGTGGATTTTCTCACGAGGCAAAACGAATCCGAACGAATCGAATTAAAAAAACACCGTTTATATGCATGCATAAACAAACACATTAAATTCCATGACAATTAGATACCTGCAAAGTAGATCTATCAATTCTACTATCCAATTTCAAATTTAATGCCAACGAATTAAATTACAATTTAAAAAATTCAGAGCCCGAAACCGTGGCTCTGATACCAGTTGTTGGGGAATAAGTCGCACAGATCTATTCGGGGTGAATATTTAAATACAAATTTAATTCTTTAATTATTACTAGCATGAATTAATCCTATATTAATTCAAATAATAATCCAACAACATATTATGCATATAATAATTCACGTAAAACCTACGCATGCGGAATTCTATGAGTTTACGTGAACGTACCTCTTGGGATGGCAACGGTGTGGCTGAATAGACTAACCGTAAGGACTTCCCAAGTATTCCCTTAGCCCTCGTTCGACTATCCGGTGGAAGGATTCTTGTGAACGATTTAACAAAAGGAAAATAAAATATGTTGCACCACCTTTGTGGATTTACTAATTTTTCCAGCATATGGAATTGTACACAACTCACAATTGTCGTTTTTCAAAAAAATACAATCTGTCGACGTTACAAAATATTTGATATTTTATCGACGCTGATATTTTTCCGAAAAACCAATTTTCGTGTGTTACTGGGAATGAACCAATCATCCCCTATTTATAGAGGAGAGGGGGACGAAAATTTAGTGATAAAATAATGTGGGAAAACCTTTTCTTGATCTCCAAGAAATCTTGAATATATCTCCTATATTCTTTTTCCCATAATTATAATATTCCACAAAAATCCCACCTTCTCTATTTTTATGGAATTTTCGAAATTTATGTGCAAGATTCCAAGATTTAGATCTTCTTGAATTTATGAGATATTCTTGTATTTCAAGAAATACATATCTTCCATAATATCTTTTCAAGAAAATCAAGAAAATCTTTCTTGCCCACTATATTTCAAAATTTTCGAAAATATCACTATGAATAACCAAGTGGGAGATTTCTTGAATTTAATGAGATAATCTTGTATTCCAAGAATACATAACTTCATTCCATAACAAAATTCAAAGAAAATCTTTCTCCCAACTTTATCCATAATTTTTGAAATATTAGGAAAAATTAAGCAACAATATTTATTTTATTTTAATCACCTTTTTCAGTTATTGGACTATATGTTGGGCTACTCAGGGGGCCTTTAGGAGAATTAAGATTGGACCTTCTAATGGACCTTGAATATCTAATATTGAGCCACAATATTATTCAAGCCCATAAATATTAATTAATCCCACTACATAATTAATATTGCACTATCCATCTTAACCCATATTACAGTCAATATGGCTCCCAGTCATTATTTCCCGTGTTTAAGATTATCTAGCCCATTAATTAATTCAAGCCACTGAAATAGCTTTCCATTAATTAATATCTTTTATCCTTGGTCAAGGAACGGTTCAACATTATTATCCATACCGGAAACTAATTCCACTTGCAAGATTTGGTATGATAAAGCTTATGAACCTCCCAAGGGGGCAAATTGAACAAGCGTACTTGCACACGATTCTTCGTATTAAATCTTAGCAATCACATGTGACCAATAATATTGCCCAAAATAAAAAGTATTGAATCTCATTGATTCGCTGTCCATGATAAGTCAAAGCAATAGTTACCAATCTCACGTGATCCTATTTAAGGAACGAAGATTAAGAAATAACGAACCACTGAGGTCTAATTCTTCCTTGTTAAGTTCTGAAGAATTTATCCTCCTGTAGGTCCTATTCAGTGCATCAGTCACGCACTAGTGTAATCTCTTGGTCAAGACAAGTCAATCTGAGCCTTACACTTCAACCTTTCACGATGGGTTGTTCATTTCCATCTAGGTCGTGAATAGCGTACTTTTAGTTACAAGGGACTGTTAATTTAATCTTCTGTGATCTGGTATCACTAAATTAACTACAATGTAACACGTATGACTTATTGAACAGTTATGCAGTAAATATATGTAACATTCAATAATATTTAAAGCATCAGTGATAAACAATTTATTTCAGTAAATAAGTCTGAAAATTCAGTTTCGATTATACAAAGTAAAAAGCATACTTTCCAGTATAATCCCAACAGGGGTTAGACATGTAAGTGATTGACTCTAGTCCAAGTGGGAGATTGTTAGTGTTAGTGTCCTAGAGACAATCTATTATAAGGACATAATACTCGATGATGTTCAGTTTGATTTAATATTATAGTTCATTTAATATTAATGTATGGCAATACACTTGTTTGAATATTATGATTGATTGTTTTCATTTATTCATGCAAGTGTTCTCATGAATCATTGTTGTCATTGAGGTTGTGAGAACTAAGATAACTTAAGCATGATTCTCAAATAGCCCCAATCAAGGATCATCAAGAATGGGATATTGATGTATTTCCACTATATGTGTCTACGGGTGTCTCGGTTAGTGGGAACGATGCGATACTCCTTTGACTTGAGGTCAATACGCACAACATGTGTGGAGTGATGAACTTTGACCATGACCGACGCTTGCACCCGTCTATGGGTAGATATGGTTTGGATTGGGTTCGTCACGAAGTACATGTGCTTGGTAGTTGAGCCAAGAATATGATTCATTCCTCAATGTGGATTAAGAGAGAATACTCATCTTCTCATCATAATTGGATCTAAGTCATCGGCCGATGCACGTCAACTTAGACTTTGTGGCTAAGTGTGACATACATGATCAATTAGTGATTAGAGATAAATTGATTAAGTTATTTGAATAGACACTTCATCATGTTCAAGACTTAATCGAGTATTCGCGAATGAAAGGAGGAAATCGTAATAGCCCATGTTTCAGTTACAGGTAGTTGCACTTTTCTCGCAACGTACCTCATATATTGAGAATGTCTGATTTATTGTCTAGGGTTCAATTAAGACTGTTAGTTTGTCTAATCGCTTGATATATGAGGGCCTATGGGTCACACAACAAGTAGTTCCCTTTTACGGATTATAGTTGGTTGATTAAATGTTAAATTGGATTTAATATTTAATTTATGGAGAAGTAATTAATAATAGATTAATTTGGAATGAATTATTATTAATATTTAATTAAATTAGATTTAATTAAATAAGAATTCCCAATAATTATATTTGGAATATAATTGTAGGATTTAATGTATATGGAAATAAATCGTAGAGATTTTCATATAAGACATTTAAATCCGTAGAGATTTATATTTAGGGAATTAAATTAAAAGGAATTAATTTAATTCAAGATTAGGGATTTTATTTCCCTAATTAGGCTAGCTTGGGAAATAAGCTAAACCTCCCTATATATACAAGCTCTTAGGAATTCACAAAGGGTATCACTTCATATTTTCTCCATAAGATCTAGAGTTAGAATTTTCCTAGCAAATTCATCTCAGATTCAACCCTGGCAAATCTGTGCAAGTCCGTAATTGGGGATTACGTGGATACCATAGTAGAGAAAATTGTATACGAATTACTGTAAGAATTATGTTTACATTTACTCGTATTTAATTATGCAATTAACTGTACGTTGTTGGTGAACTTTAATTTTTGCTGCGCATGTATTATGTGTTTACGTGCCTCTAAATTCCAACAGGACATTTCGCTCTTTTCTACCTGAGTTTCGGGACACATGCCACGGCTTAATGTCTCAACTTTTACTACAGGAGTATCTACAGGCTTACAGTTATCCATTTTGAAACGTTCTAGAAGTTTCTTTATGTATGTCTCTTGAGACAGTCCAAGTAACTTCTTTGAACGATCTCTATGGATTTTTACACTAAGAATGTATTCTGCTTCACCCATATCTTTCATTTCAAAGTTTGAAGATATCCATTTTTAATGGTCTTAAGATACTCTTTGTCATTTCCAGCTAAAAGTATATTATCCATGTGTAGTGATAGAAAAACAAAACTATCATTGGATCGTTTAACGTAGACACAATGATCTTCGTTTAAAGTAACAAAATTGTATGAGATCAAAGTAGAATGAAATCTCAAATACCACTGCCTTGAGGCTTGTTTAAGTCCGTAAATTGACTTTTTCAACTTACAAACTTTATTCTCTTGACCTTGAAGAATAAATCCTACAAGCTGAATTATGTAGATTTCTTCATCCAATTCTCCATTGAAAAAAGCCGTTTTAACGTCCATTTGATGTAATTCTAAATCCATACCGGCTACTATAGCTAGTAATAGGCGAATTGAGACAAATCTCACAACAGGTGAAAAAGTTTCTTGATAATCAATACCCTCTTGTTGAGTAAAACATTTTGCCACCAAACGAGCTTTATACCTCTCTATTAACCCATCAGCCTTTCTTTTGATTTTGAGAATCCATTTATTCCCAATCGCTTTGCGTCCCTTAGGAAGATCTACAAGTTCCCAAACTTTATTTGAACTCATAGATTCCATTTTTTTTCCATTTTTCTTTTGCCGAACATGACAAAGCCTCTTTCACATTCTTAGGCTCATCCTCGTCGACTGGAAATTTATCCCCATTTTCTAGAGAAACAAAGAAGGCGTGCCCTTCTATGTCATAATGTCTCTTAGTCATATGTTTCCTAATACTTCTTCGAGGTTGATGTGTTGTTAAATCTTCGTTTGATGAAATATTCTTATCAAGATCCATTTGATCCTCAACTGGAATACACTCATCAAGATCCACATTATTAGTCAAATCACTCCCACTTGGATCGGATGGAGTGTGATTTTCATCAATCTAAAAAATAGGTACATCATTTCGAATGCCACCCTTATTAGGAAATTCAGTCTCTAGAAAAATTACATTACGTGATTCTATTTCAGTCACACTTCCATCTCCTTGATCTCCAATTAATACATACCCCTTAGAATGATCACAATATCTTATAAAGATACATTTCTTCCCTCTTGGACCTAACTTTCCATACTGACTCGAAGAATCGATTACGAAAGTTGCAGATCCCCAGGTTCTAAGGTTACTTAGGTCAGGTTTTCTACCATTCCAAAGTTCATATGGAGTTGAAGTGATTGACTTCGAAGGCACTCGGTTCAACACATAAGCCGCAGTTAACAACGCATCACCTCAAAAGGAGATAGGTAAATTAGCTTGTGCCATCATGGTCCTTGTCATCTCCAACAATGTTCGATTCCTTCTTTCAGCCACACCATTTTGTTGTGGCGTATAAGGAGTCATCAATTGCCGAATTATTCTTTTTTCATTACACAGTCCCTTGAACTGATCAGACAGATATTCACGTCCTCTATCGGTTCTTAAAACTTTTATAGTTCTGTCCTTTTGATTCTCAACCTCATTTAGGTATCGTCTAAAGCAATCTAATGCCTCAGACTTGTGAGAAATCAAATAGACATAACCAAAACGTAAATAATCGTCAATAAAAGTAATGAAATAGGAAGCTCCATGACGTGCCCTCACATTAACAGGACCACATATATCAGAATGAATTAATTGCAATGGAAATTCAGCTCTAATAGCTTTTCCAAATGGTTTTCTAGTCATTTTACCAGCAAGACAATGTTCACATATGGATAACTCAACCTATGAACTTAAAAGTCCCTCTTTTATAAGTCAGTTCATCCGATCTTGCCCAATATGACCTAATCTAGCATGTCATATATTATCATCTACATAAGCATCACCAGATGAACAAACATTTAGAAAACATGAACGATCTTCATAATAACTCAATGTAGTTCTATTACAATCCAATACAATAAAACCATCATAAAGATGTATAGTACCATAGCAAACATCATTCAAACTAATAACAACAATGTCTTTAGTAAACAACATATTATATCCTAAACATAGTAGAACAGAAACAGAAATAAGATTTCTTGTGATATCCGGAGCATATAAGACATCATGCAAGATGAAAGCATGTCCATTGTCCAGCTCAAGTTTACAAGTCCTAACTCCTTTGACTTCAACTCGAGCATTATTTCCTACATAGATACATCTCGTCCCTTTCGAAACACGACGAAAATCTACATATGCTCCTCTGTCTCGAGTTACGTGGTATGTTGCCCCTGAGTCTATAATCCACAAAGGATAAGATTCAGTTAGTAAAATAGCACTTGAGACATTTACCATACTCAAATTAGAATTAAAAAGAATTACCTTGTCCCTCTTGGGCTCAGGGCATTCTCGAGCAAAATGGCCAAGCTTATGACAATTATAACAAGTCATCTTGCTCTTATCTTTCTTCTTCTTAAACCTTTTCTTTTTCTTCTTTCCACCAGGATTGTTAGTAGGATTGTTGGGAGGATTCCCAGTCTGAGATTGCTTACCTTTCTTCCCTTTCTTCCAGTTTTTCTTTCGTTTAAAGCCCGAAGCTTGTTTCGAACTGGATTCAGTAAGGTGAACACTAGATGATGACTTGACAGCTCCAAGTCGTTCATCTTCTAGCTCAACATGTCAAGTTGTATCAACAAAAGTCTTGATAGTTTCGTTATGGGTCAAGTTGACCTTCAAGTGTTCCCACTTATCGGGAAGTGACCGGATAAGAGCTTGAATTTGCTGTTCATTAGAGAGAATATGACCGACAATTTTAAGTTCCCTGATCATATTAGACATTTCACGGATATGTTTGTTGGGGAATTAATTGTCCGGATCTATTCGGGGTGAATATTTAAATACAAATTTAATTCTAGCAATTATTAATAGCATGAATTAATTCTATTAATTCAAATAATAATTCAACAACAAATCATGCATACAATTTCGTCACATAAATCCTACGCATGCGGAATTGCTTGGAGTTTACGTGAAATAACCTCTCGAAGTGACAACCGTTGAGAAGATGGATACCCCATTCGCACGAACAAACCCAAAGAGCCTTCTCAAGTATTCCCTCGTCCTTGTTCAAGTATCCGGTGGAAAGATGCTCGCGAACAATTTTACAAAAGGGAAAAATAAAATTATGCTGAACCACCTTTATGGATTTCTAATTTTTCCAACACATGGAATTGCATTGGGGATGAAACATTCATCCACTATTTATAGATATAGAGGTGGTCGAAATTTTAGGGTGAAAATAAGATGAAACTTTTTTTTTCTTGATCTCCAAGAAATCTTGAATATATCTCATATATTATTTTCTCCATAATTAAATATTCCACAAAAATCCCACCTCCTAATATTATGGTGATTTTAAAAAATTTAAGGATAAAGGAATCCAAGATTTTGATCTTCTTGAATTTATGAGATATTCTTGTATTCCAAGAATACATATCTTCCATAATATCTTTCCAAGAAAATCAATAAAATCTTTCCTCTCCTTATTTATTCAAAAATTTCAAAACTTACTTAACAAGTAACCAAGTGGGAGATTTCTTGAATTTAATGAGATAAACTTGTATTCCAAGAATACTTATCCTCATTCCATAACAAAATTCAAAGAAAATATTTCTTCCTCTTTTATTTATTTATTTCGAAAAATTAGGAAAAAATAGGCAACAATAATTTATTTTATTTCAAACACCTTTTTCAGTTATTGGACTTTATATTTGGGCTACTTGAGGGGCCTTTAGGAGAATTAAGATTGGACCTTCCAATGGACCTTGAATTTCCAATATTGAGCCACAATATTATTCAAGTCCATATTAATTAATCTCACTACATAATTATTATTGTACTATCTATCTTAACCCATATTACTGTTAATATGACTCCCGGATATTATTTCTCGTGTTTAAGATTATCCAGTCCATTAATTAATTTAAGCCACTAAAATAACTTCACTTTAATTAATATCTTTTTCCTTGGCTCAGGAACGGCTCAACACTATTATCCATACCGAAAACTAATTCCACTTGCAAGATTTAGTATGATAAAACTTCTGAGCCTTCCAAGGGGACAAATCAAGCATGACGTACTTGCACACGATTCTCCGTATTAAATCTTAGCAATCGTCGTGTAACTAATAATATTATCCAAGATATAAGGTATTGAATCACACTGATTCTCTACCCATCATAAGTCAAAGCAATAGTTATTAATTCCACACGATCCTATTTAACTAACGGAGATTAAGAAATAATGAACCACTGAGGTTTAATTCTTCTATATTCAGTACTGAAGAATTTATCCTCATATAGGTCCTATTCAGTGCATAATAATGCACTAGTGCAATCTCTTGGTCAAGACAAACCAATCTGAGCCTTAAACTTCAACCTTTCACGATGGATTGTTCATTTCCATCTGGGTTGTGAATTCTGTACTTTTAATTACAGGGGACTGTTAATTTAATCTTCTGTGATCTGGTACCACTAAATTAACTTCAATGTAACACGTACTTATTTATTGAACAATTATGCAGTAAATATATGTAACATTCAATCATATTTAAAGCATCAGTGATAAATAATTTATTTCATCAAATAAGACAGAAATTCAGTCTGGTTATACAAAGTAAAAGCATAATTTCCAATATAACCCCAACAATTTTGTCTAATATTATGATCAACTTTTTTCTTATAAGTGTCGAACTTAATAGTGAGCTGCCTCAGACGAGTAATTGATATACCTCCATACTTCTCCCTCAGATATACCCAGATATCATGAGCAGTTGGATGTTGTTCACACTCGTGAATCATGTCATCCATTACCGAACTGACAAGTATATCTCGAGCTGTAGAATTGTTTTTTTTTCCACACAAGGTATATATCTTGGTCCCTTCTCCCTTGAGTCCCAGTTCCAACTCCAGGATCCTCCATGACATGATTGATAACGTCTAAATCATCTTGTTCGTCAAGGACATACCAGATCTTATGACGCCAGGTGTCATAGTTATCACCATTTAGTTTCTCGCCCTTGTTCAACTCAGCGTTAATAGTTTTTGATGTCATTTGTCTAGAATTTGCAAGAAGTGATTCAAAAATAAATATAAGTCCACATGTATTATAAAAAATTTACGTAAAGCAAGTTTGACATCCAAAATTACAAGTACAAAATATGACTTCGAAAAATAACTTAAAGTCATTAATCATCAACCATACCATGCACTTTAAAATTGGATTCAATCTTCGAAACATAAAATTGCACAAGTTTTAGCAATAATCATTCACCCAAAGCTAAAACATCCCACAATATGAAATAACAAGCTTATATTAAAACATACATCCAACATATTTGTAATAAAGCAACTATCATTTCATACATCGGTAGTTTTTCTAAACAGACTAACACAAGTCTAATAAAACAAACTACAAAAACAAACAGTCATATACAAATATAACTAACGACGTCCTCTTAAGTAAAACAAGTAACAACGTCCTCTTAAGTAAAACAAGTCACGTCTACTCCGCATAAGGGACTTAATTTTCTTTTCAAAAGTTTTTGAAGCAGCATTATGAAAAACATTTGCAAAAGGGTCCAACAGGGAATTTCTAATTCCATTGTTTCTTCTATCCCTCATATTAAGAACACCGGATTGACGAAATCCCCCATTTCTTAAACATGCAGATCGTGCAGCTTGTTTACACTTTTCATCAACAATCATTTTTATTACGATGTCTCGACCAATAGGCATATTATCTAATGCTGATAATCTACCCCCAAAACAAGTTTGATGTTCAGGTGAAAGTGAATTCACCCAAACAAGAGGAGTGTCAATATCAATGCCTACGGTCGATGGAAGAATCTTTCTCTGAACCAAAAACTCCAAATATATGTGCATGTCATACATGCATATAAAGTGTTCTTCTAGAGTTTGATTTTCTATCACTTTGCAATTCAAAAAACTTTCAAGCATTGTTTCCCTTTGACGAATGTCTTGCGTAGAGACAGTTCTTCTGAGACACATACCTAGAAAATGAGCAACCAACCAATAACAAATCAGTCAAACTTCCAACACATCAATACAAACCTACTCACACGCAAAAGGAAAACACATTTTCAAGCGTGAATAAAGTTCAACTTTGGTCCTCAATTTCATAGATAAATAAATATTTTAAAATTAGCTCAAATGCCACATAACAATGCTCATTATGAATCTACACAAAAAACCAAGCTCACAGGAATTTTCGGTGATAAAAACGGAGTTAAAAAATGACCTCAAACTAGTCGAATGAAAGTAGAAAGAGCGCGTAATCGCCGAAATTGACCCAAAATAGGCCTGAAACTCACCTGTTTTCGACAGAATGACGTCATGCAAGCCGTGCACGCAAGCCCAAGCTCGATAGAAGTCAGCACACACCTCTACGCGCTCCCACGCATTCCCACGCGCTACGCGCGTGATCTTACGCGCTTCCACGCGCTCGTGTAGACCATGCGCCGACTCCCTTGACCGCGCGTGTAGACCACGCCCCGACACTCAGCACCTCGCATGCGGCCCACGCGCCGTAATGTCTGACTTTGACCGGGATTTTAAATTTAATTACAAATAGGTCCCTAGAAAACATCTAATTTTCAAAAGGCAACCCCTCAAGTTTCTGAACATTTTCGATCAAGTCCCAAAACTCTACAAAATTTTCAACAACCCATAAGTTACTCAATACTTGACCAAAATTAATAAATAATATACCAAAAAAATCGTCTCGGAACGTAGATGATAAGTAGAAAATTGTGCATGTTTTTAGTTGTTTAAGTGCAATTTTATTGTACTCGATTCGGTTAGAATTGCATATTTTCTATTTATTTATACTTTGATGATGAAATTCTACACTTAATCTATTTGTTGTATTTTTTGGTGATTTTAGGATCTTTTTGGAACACTTTAATGAAGCTTGAGATGAGCCTGAGTGTTGAGATGCATTTGAGTTGGGTCCGGTAATACATATAAATTAGTCAGCCAATAAATTAAGGCCCATGGATTGTTTAATAAATTATGCACGTGAGCAGGCAGGTGAGTGACTAAATGATCAAGGCAGAAGAATAATTGATTTAATTTTGGCTAACTAAAAAGTCACGTGAGGAGGGATTGGATCAAAGCCCATGAGCACGAGACTATATTGACCTAATATTCAAGTATTAGAAAAGGGGACGCACAACATATATATATTGGGGGCGAAGAGAGACCACACGGCAGTTTTGACGCCCAATTTTGAGAGGAGAAGAAATAGAGTTTGTTCTTGATTTATTTTTTTGTTTAAGGTTGCTTTCCAAGGAAGCTTTGTCTGTCTCAACATTTAAAAACGTAAAAAAGAGTCATAATTACCCCTGTCAAACAACCCAAATGGGGTAAGTACACTTTTTCTCATCACTCTTTGTTCAAGGTAAAATAGGTACCACATGAGTTAATTAATGTAGTGGGCAGTTATATTTTTCTTTATTGTATATATCCCGTAGCAAATGTCATTTGTGAAATGTATTTATAAGTCAGTCCCCCATTCAAATGTGCTCACTAGTAAAATAATTGTTCTACGATTACTGTCCCAAAGTTAATATCCTAATATAAATAGTCCCGTCCCAACTTATTCAACCATAAATCACCTTTTATTTCAATTCCGGAGATTTCTGAACTTGTATTTTGATAAATATTAATTAAATTTAATATCGTTTGTGACACTGTTATTTTCAGATTATTTATATAATCCGTTTTAATTTCTTGCATGTTTGGATATTTAATTTAGATTGATCACTTATATTATTTTATTCTTATATGCATGTTAGTTCGTATCGCATAATCCGTAATTGTTGCGTGTATATGACAATTGGTAACAACTAGTGATATAAGTTAAATTCTTTCGAATCGAGCTTGCGTATTCGGGAATTTATTTGACCTTTATTCTAGAGCCTAATATTTTTACTGAATTAAATTTAGATCGTATCTAGACTGTTCAATTAAAAAAGTTCATTGAAAATTTATTTCAATTGGATAAAATATTTAAATATATAAAAGCAATCATTTTTGTCAAAATGGTGGAAGCACGTGCCGTTGACGTGAGCAGTAGTCGCTGCTGCATGAAATCGTGACTCACACTGGATGCTTTCGCGTGAGTCCAATCTCTTGCCTATTAATTTTGTAATATTTTTATTCATTTATGTATTCACAGAGTAATAATGAATGTAGTCACAGCTGTATGTAGCAACAATGATTTTTTTATTTTAATTAACATGCCTTGAAAGGATTTAATAGCTACTGCAATTGCAGTGTATCAGGAAAAGTACTGTCTTGAGCTACAAAATCACGCTTACCGAGATGAAATTAATGACCGTCAGGCGCATTTGTTCAAATTCAAAATTTAAACGATTAGGGTGTGCTGCAAATCACTCTATATATAATGCTAAATGTGCTCATTCGGAGGTACATAAAAAATCACCTCACATGTGTGTGTATCTTATCTTTTTGGGCTTATAATGACAGAAATTTCATGATCCACTAATTGCTGCTCTTTTTTCCAGGAAAAATAGATAAGCATATGGCAAATGAAGAATATTCAAGAGTCGTATCTGATACAGGTTGTTATTGCACAAGCTTTTATTACAGGTAAGGTCCTCCTTCGTATTCATTCTGGAGCAATGATGCATTGTCTTTTAAATCTCAATATCATTTGACTAATTAAAATCTCATAATTTCATGCACAATAATGTGTTTAATTAGGCTCTTCAACATGGTTTTCCTGGCACACACTATCACCAAAGTGAATTTTTAATCCATAATTTCACCATTGTTATCCCCACAAATGATGCTTGATACATATTCCGCCACTAAACAACCATCTACGACATATACATAAATTTATGTTGGTACCTTTGGCATGATTAATTAGTTCTCAAACACATATTCTGGACTATTATCTTACATTGTAACTTTAACTGCAGAATTAGCTTCGACTCAAGACTTAGGGGGAAAACTGCTTTGGTATCAAACACTAGATTCGTAGAAGATATATCTGATTTTAATTGAAGATAGAAATAAAACTTATGTGCGTTGACGCGTGTGTGTGACTTATACACGTGTATATGCTATGGGCGATCTGGGTAGTAAAATTGGGCTTTATAAAATAAGACAAAAACTCATATTAGATGGTCTCATACATGAGACATGGTACAATCAAACACAAATCACATCTAATTCTCCCAAACTGTTAAAGCGTCATTGTCCAACGTATGTCCCGTCTCACCGTGAGATAGTCTCATTCAAGTGTGTCTCTTATAACAATTTATTGCAGGTTATATATACTATTACTATGAAGGTTGTTGCCGCCTGGCCTAATGTGCCTACGACAATTTGACTTTAGACAGGCCCAAGCCTTCTGGCCCGAGGTGTGAACAATTTTAAAATAAAACTGAGTGAGTTGTAATGGTTAACAGCCAATTAGACTATATAAAACCACCATTCCAAATGTATTTGTCTAATGGAAGATTGGGCTTAGAATTAATTTTTCGTTTTAGAATGTGTAGTACATAGATATTACTATATTATATTATTATATTAAAAATCAGTCAAAATGACTCTGTTTCTTTGAGTTTGGCCTTCAGCTAAGTTTAGGTATTGCCAATTAATCCAGTTATATGCTCTGTTTTAAAAATCGGGTCCGACCGGCCGGTCGGATCGGTCGGACCGGTGAACCGCCCCAAAGCGGTCCAATAGAGGTGTATAGAACCGCTATTGGACCGCCCACCTCAAAACCGGAAAAACCTTTCGAAAACCGGTGAAAATCGGGAACCGGTGAACCGCCGGTTTTCACCGGTTTTTAACAAAAAAACCAAAAAAAAAAAAAAAAGGGGACGATGTCCGCCGCGCTCGCCGCCTGACGCCACCCTCCAAACCAGATCCGCCGCCACCAAAATCACCCACACCAACAGATCCACCACCAAAACCGCCGCCACAAACCGCGGGATCTCAAAGGTGGAGGAGACAGTCGTCGTTGTCGTGTCCCAGGAGCTGGAGGAGGAGTAGCGGCAGTGGTGGATCGGCTTAGGTTGGAAGACGGTGGATTTTGCAGCGATAAAGTTTATGTGTGGAATGGGGGAAGTGAGAAACAGAGAAGATGGAAGGGGAAATAGTAAAATTCAATAATTAACCCAAGAGAGGAGAGAAGAAAGAGGAGATTGGAGGGACACGTTTACGCTTACAAGAAATCTCGCAGACAGGTTTCTGATGGAAGGAGTGGGAAAGACACGTGATTGAATCAAATAAAGGAAATAAATTGTATTATTAAAATTCTATTATTTCAATAAAAAGAAAAAGAAAAAAGGGTTATTAAGAAGTCAAATGATATCATATGTTCTATTTTCAGTGTTCCACTCTATGTTCTATATTATGGATATATGATAAGTGGAAATTAAAGTATTATTCAATGACCCACCATAATCTTGGGTCCATGTGTTAAAAAGATTCGCGAAGTGAAAATATTTGGAATACGAGAAAACGATACAGAGGAATAGAATCGCATCAAGATCAGATAATGGATTACTGTTGGGGAATTTTAGTGGAGTAAGGAGTAAGGACCATTAAAATTCAAGCAGAATTCAATATTTTATATTTTTTTAATAAAATTTGCTATATAAATTGATTTGTTTTAAATTTTTATATAGAATATTATATGATTATTGTGTATAAATTTCTTATACACAATATCTCATGTTTGAGACCTGATTTTTTTAATACACATAATTAAGTAATTAAATATTTTGAAAAAGAGTTATATATATTAAAATAAAATATTCAATTTTGTGACCAACCAAAAATATTAAAATTTTAAAATGTTATTTTAGAAGGTTTTTAAAAAATTAAATTTAATGAATTCAAGTGTAATTAAAATATCATCTCCTCTGTCAAAAAATAAAAATAAAAATTATAATATCATCTCAATACTATATATTTTAGTATTGATCTCTGAAATTTTAAATATCAAGTAATTAATACTATTTTCGTTCTAAATTTATTTATCCATTTGTTTTTAGCACGAGTTTTAATGTGAAAATTATTTATTAATATTTAAAGTGGTAAAATTATTTTTGGTTGGAAATATTGTAATCTTTTTTGCTTTATTATTAAAGTAAATTACTTTTTGTGGGTAAAAGTAATGAAATGGGATGTAAAAGTAAATTACTTTTTGTGGGTAAAAGTAATGAAATGGGATGTAATTTTGAATTTTTTTAAAAATTATGCATATTATATATATATAATATTTATTATGACGTCATAGCGGCTCAATCCGGTCCGATCGGTTCGACCGGTCCGACCGATCCGACCTCGGTCCGACCTTTTTTTGGGGTCGTCCGGCTCAACTTCCGGTTCCGGTTTTTAAAACATAGGTTATATGTATTGATTTTTATTATTATACTTTTACCATTTTTATTATTTTTAGTGGCATAATATAAATGTGCATGTTTGTTCTTAAGTTTTGATCAATGTCATGTCTTATTCAAAAGTGTTTTATTTATTTTAATTGTATAAATTGAATCTAAATAATTTTGTTTTAGATTGTATAAGGTTTTTTTTTGAATTTTAGTATTATCATTTTATACATTTAGTATTTGTGGTGAAATTAAAAGTCATATGATTAATATATAATTAAAAGTCATATGATTAATAAAATAATTATTACACTATATACATATAATTTTTATATATTAATAAAAATTATTAGTAAAAGAAATTAATATTAATTAATGAGTATGTGAACAAAATAAATTTAATTTTAAATTTTATTACAATTCATCTTATTACAATCTCATATTTAAAAATCAATAATATTCAAATTCGTGCATCGCACGGGAGAAATACTAGTTAAGGGATAAAACCGATAAACGGAGCTTATTGTTTATTGAGGGTCATTAGTTTGAGAGTAAAGTGGAGCAAATGATACGTTTAATTAGGAAAGTCAAAATACAAGGGATGAATGAACTGTGAATTGGAAAACATTTTTATTAATTAATTTTATTTGTTATTTTAGTTATTTGATTTTTATTTCAGTAGTATTTTATTAAACCAATCCAAAACACCCCCATTTTTCATGTTGCATGTTTGTCCCCCATAAATTCATACAATTAACACATTAATTATTTTCATGTTCCTTGTAGATCGACCCTTACTTGTCCTACTACATTCTAGTGGATCGGTTAAGGTATTTAATTTATTTTTGGGTGCCGGCGACAACACACCAGTAGAGTCTTTCTACTCAAATAATTTTCCACGATTCATACTGTACATGTTCAGATTTATCAGTCAAAATCTCGAAAAATTTTCCCAAAAATAATTTTTATCTTGAAATCGGTAAGGCAAAAAATTATGAAACTTTTCAGTATGCTTCAACACTATAAAACTCATGTACAGTAAAAAATTTGGCCCCTAATTCGTCTGTTTCAAAAAACCCAAATTATGCAATTTTAGAAAAAAAAACGAAGACGACACAAAACAATGTGAACGCAGAAAAGCATATAACTCAGGCCATATCTACGAACGAGAATCACAACAAGTAAAACGAGAATCCAACACATTGGCTCTGAAACCATTGTTGGATTATTCCTACAAGAAAGAAAACATGCCTTTCTTCTGGAATAATTTATCAGCGGAAGGATTAACAATCCGGTTGAATTTCACGTCAAATTGGATTCTCCTGGTCCAAATAGCAATCACACGAACTGCTTTCTTTGTTCACAATCAAAATGCCTTTGATGTATTTTGATAGGGTGATCACGTGAGAATTTTCTCTGTGAGTCTAATGAGGCGTCAAAGCCAGAAATTGAAAATGAGAAGGAAGACGTCCTTTTACCGTAACCATGAATACGGTTTTCTCATTTCAAAATCAAATTCAAATCTGGGATTATCCGTAACTAAATCCCTAATAACATGTGTGTATATTATTTTATACTAATTAATTAATAATAATTAATTAATACTTTCAGGAGATGTTGAAAATGTTTCGAACCCTAGAAAATCAGCAAAATCTCTTCGGCGGTGTTGTATAAACCTGTCATCTACCCAGGTATTCTATTTGGTTTTTTGTTTTTTGATGTTTTGTGTTATTGATTTCCCATATAATCTGTGAAATTCGAATATGAAAATTGAGATGTGCAGGGCACGATTTTATTGAAACACTTGTGTGATAGTTCGGCCAATATGGTTTTATTTTGTTTTTCAAATGTAGGAAATAATTGATGATTTGGGTGCTAGTAAACCAAATTCCATACCTGATTTTGGGATTAATAAATTTACAGGTGATTTATTATTTCCATTTTGTCTGGTTTGAACCTCAAGGAAGCAGCTAGGACTAGTCTTATCTCACGTAGATGAAAATATTTGTGGAGGTCTGCAATCAGGAATCTAGATTTTGATGATAAAAAGGCCGTAAAAGATGATCTGACTAATAAAAAGATTGTAACTGAACTTATTGTTTTTCTCAGATAAGTGAGAGATATATTGGGCTTCATCCTGTTTTGCCTCCGGTATGCTCACTCAAGCGGCTGGAATTGGTAGTATCTGTGTCCTTAGCTGGTCGAAATCTTCAATTCTTGTCATAATTTATCAAGGCATCTCCTCAATTATGTGAACTTGGGATCGAGGTGACTATTCTTCTTCCTTCCTTGATTGTTGAATTAAATTTGGATATAGTATTTTATGCTAGAGTTGGGGTATCTTCTGTGGTGGTGATGTTGCTTGTGAGTGCAATTCTTAAACTTGAATTAAGCTGATTTAGGGAGTGTATTTAAAAATTGATATGAAATTAAACTTGACATATTTTTTATTTTAGATTGAAACTGATGAAATTCATTCCTAGTTTTAAATTTTCTTTTTGATGAGTGAACTTGAAATTTGTTGTGATTTGTATGGGTGGGGACTTGAGATTCATTCATTTGAAATCTCTTGGTCAAAATGCAACCTAGGGGGTTAATGACTTCTATTGGACTTGATTTGAAAATAAGATTTTAGGGGAGAGATTTCAAACCCCTTGAATTATTCAAGTCCTAGTAAGACTCGTCCATTTCACATATAATCAAACAGTTACCTCCAAGCATTTGTCCTTTTGTTGCCGTCTCAGTATTTTTATTACCAAAATCCACCATTTTTAACCCCTCATCTCCAATCATTCATCCACTCCCATCTAAAAGTTCAGCCCTTTTTATTCAATAGGAATTGTTGCCTCTAAAAAGGTGCAATCTTTATTATTGTGTGTATATATTGAATTGTGAAATGAAGAGGTATAGGAATAGAGGTATCTGGGAGTTTGAGCATGGATTGAATATGGTTGCTGCTGCTGCTTATAGAATGGGGGGAGGAATGGAAGTGAGCTTGTTATGCTATGTTTTCAATGTTGTGTTTATTAAGTAGTATCTTGTTTTGATTTGCTCTCAAATGAGGCTAACCAAATACAGAAGAGAATTACTTTGAGTATATGGAAAAGATGTTTCCATTTGAATGGAATAATACAGTTAATATTCAGTCTTTATGTTTATGGAGTTAATTGTTCTGGTAGTAGCTGCATTGAGTATCTTTTGGTAATGGGTAATTGGAAATGTTATTCTACAACCTCAATGACAGCTTATAATGATGTAGGAACAGATAATATGTAGAAACTTACATATAGATTTACTGAATCTTTCTATCCGTACTACTTACACCTGAAGTGTTTCACCAGTTTTCTTTTAAAAAAGATAAGTACTAAATCTGCCCGTGAATTATTACAAGGACCTTGTTTATAAAAAATGACACAAAAAGGAATTTCTATTGTTGTATGTCAGTTGAAGCAGTTGTGTGATTGCTCCCAGATAAATTTTAGTTACTTTGATGATGATGATGAAACTTGTAATGTTGGTATTGTAGTTGTGAATGGCAGGCGATGGCAATTCAAGTCACATTGGTTACAAATTGCGATGCTGGTTCATTCGAAATAACTTTTGTAAGTATTTCATATTTTTGAGTATTAATGTTTGTTATTTGGTAGAAGAGGCATTCCCTTGTATCAGCAGGACGCTTATGTACAATGCAACTGAGAGATTTGGAGAAATGCAAGCAAGGTTGTGGTGGAAATAAAATAAAGTCAGGATTCAACAGCAATTCTTATATGTTGTATAAGTTTCCCTAGCTAGTCGTTTGAGTTTTGTCTAACTTTAGTGAGTTACACGAAGATCGCATTGCATCATCTCCTATTCGTAGTTTTTATTTACATTTAGAAAGCCTGAGCTGCTACTTGGTAGTGAAATAGAATTGGATTTGGATGAATTTGTGGAGAATTTTTTTAAAATGGTTGAATGAAGAGTAATTTGGGTTTTAATTTAATTTCATTCTAGAGCAAGTTGTATACAATACGATCAAAAGATCACCCAACATTTTTGATCCTCAATCTACTTCTAATTTGGACTTGCAAAATCGTGCTGGGAATTTTGGTATGTGTACTTCGATGCTCAAATCATTTTGAGTTCCATAGAGCATGTTAAAATGTTCATTTGAATCAACTCCATAATGTTAACATGTTAATTGATGGTTTTTTAATGAAAGATGAGTTTTTGAGTTATATTATAGTATGGTCATCAAATCAACTTGCTTTTTATTTAGAAAATTATTTCTTCTTAGTAAAATTTAAATGCCACAAATATAATTCTTGGTATGATGAATCCTAATTATATAAGATTGTTAATACCACATGGACACGATCACTATTAATATCACTTGTTAGTCCACCTTTAAGAAAATGAATACCAAATTTTAGCCCATCCATAAAAAAAGTGACATTTATATATAAGACTAGTAATATCATATGGACATTACCATTATTAATATGTCATGTTAGCCCCCAATTAAAAAAACAGACTTTTATGTTTTGCTACAAAGGGTAAAATCGGATATTTCATGAAAATCTCAATTTTATACATGTTTATTACTCTCTATATGTATAAAATATATTTAATTTAAAATATATGTGTATAAAAATATATTTAATTTATTTTATTTTATTTTATTTTATTTTATTTAAATATATTTAATTTAAATATATTCAATATAAATATATTTTAAAAAACAACAAAACTAAGTTTTTATTTATATTTTAGAACAAGGGGTAAATTAGTAATTTCTATGAAATTCCCAATTTTATACAAGTTTATTACCCTCTACCAAGTGTCATACTAATTTTATACATGTTTATTATCCCCTACCAAGTGGAATACTAATTTTATATTGTCACGCCATATTACGTCGTACCAAACGTCATAATACTACCAACCCGTATTATATTATACGAATCTTCTTTATCTTATAATAATTCCATACCCCCTACCAAGTGGAGTCTTAATGTGATAACTTAAGATAATACTACTTTCATCCCAACTTTTTGTTCATAGTTATTATTTTTTCGTATTTTAGCGAACGAATTTATTTATTAATATTTAAAATTATAAAGTAATATATAAAATGACATATAATAGAGGAGAGATGGATCAATCATACTCTTTTTTAAAAATCACTTTATCATTTTAAATACTAATAAACAACTCGCTCGCTAAAATATGAGAAAAAAAGATGGTATGAATAAAGAGTTAGGATGGAGGGAATATCATACTTTAGTACAATATTCATGATCAGCACTATAAAGTGTCTTTAACTTGGACACATTCTTCGTTTCGTAACCCGTCCGGTAGAGGGGATAATAATATGAGTAGGGGAATTTTTCGTCTGTCCCTTATTTTTAAAAAATCAAAATTTAGTCCACTGTATACGTATAATACATGGGAATTTTTTGTGTCCCTTATTTTTAAAAAAATCAAAATTTAGTACACTGTATACGTATAATACATGGGAGCGCATGATGAGTTATAATTTTTTAAATTAATCGATTTTTAGGTCGAATATGGAATTATAAAAAATAAACACGTGGGGATGCAGCTAAAAAATACTTAATGGAATGAAATCGAATTAGAAGATCCAAACTAATATATTTCCATTTTGAAAACAAATCAAGTAGGTGGTCCTCCTATGTCTATGTCTGATCCATATATAAAGTGAAAATAGGAGAATCATGTCAATTCAAACATTTGAACATGTTTGCAGCATTCTCCCTATAGCCTTGTTTTTTTCTTTTTCTCTATTCTTTTTACAAAATAACTTTATTGCAATAAATGAGTTTCATATGCATCAAAGTGTATTATGCATTTTTTGTGTATTTTATGCAACTTTTTTACAATTAATCGTGTAATTATTTTTTTATATTAATAATTACATATTTCAATATAAATAAATTAAATTTTTTAATATAATAAATTATATTATTTTAATATGCACTGATGAATATACTGTGCATCTAAATATTAACCTAATGCAATGTAAGAATGCACGTCACATCAATTTAGCATTATGTTCACATACAAGATAGATACAACACAACCTCTGTTATTCACGACCAATGAATTAAATTAAACACTATTAGAACTAACTAAAAAGGAATAATACACAAAACACAACAGTAATAATAATAATAATAAAACTTGGGAACATACAAATAACAGAATTTTTAAAAAAAAAATAATATAAAAAACTAGATAAACTTCAAAGATTGTGAATAACCACCATTGTGACTAAGATCCATGAAACCATTTCCAACAAATATCCTTTTCTCTTTCCTCCATCACTCTTCTCATTTACCGGAGCATTTGTTTTTCCGTCAGACGAATTAGCTTCATTTAAACAAAAAACAAATTAATATAAGAAATTAAAAAGAAAAAAAAAATGTAAAAAAAAGAACAAAGTATCTGGTACTTGAATTTCTTGCTTACCAGTAGCAGTAGCAGGCAAAGTAGCATTACTTTTGTGGTCACTGTTTGCAAAATCCTCAAAAACATTTGCATCTGGTGAATTTGGTGGCAGGTGTAGCAGAGCTGAATCAAATCAAACACTTAATTAGTAACAAAACCTTTTAAAATTTTAATTGAGTGTTAAAAAATATATCAAAAAAAAAATTGTCTTTTTTTCCCTATGTTCTTAAATGGGTCTACCTGTTACACAACTAGAACAATCAAAACTCATAAATTGATGTAATTCACAAATTATTAAGCCAAGATTCTTAAATGGACCTACTTGTCACACCAACTCATACAACCAAAACTCATAAATGGACATAATTGTCCAAATTATGAATCCATGATTCTTAAATGGGTCTATTTGTTACGGACCAGCAGTGCATTAGGATATTGTACCACTTACATTAGTTCAATATTATACCGTACAACATTTTAAAGCACTATTAGTCAATTCGAGCAACCAAATCTCATAAAATACAGTTCTAATTGACAAATTATAAAAACACACTAATACTTTAACGAAATTAAGTAGAATGATCTAAGATCCGTGAACTGGCCGGGGCAATTGGAGACGTTGGCGGGGGCATGGCACTGGGCAGGGAGGCCAAGGGCAAGAATGGCATTAATCTTGAGGCCAAGGCTAGGGTCATTCCTATCCTTAACCAACAAGCAAATACATTGGGGGCTCTTTTGCAACAATTGTTTAAAGCCAGTGCAACAATCAATGGGGGTTGATTTTGATTCACCACTCACATAAGGAAGGCATGTTGCTAATCCCATAAGATCATTTGCACATTTCTCCTTATCTTTGTCTACATCACATGTTGCAATTGCACTAAGCAACAACACAAACATGCACCTCAAGAACATGTTCATTTTGCAATTGATGGAGAGAGAGTGATGAGAGAGAGTGAGATGGGATCAAAAAAATGGCCACTAGGGTTATACATAACTTGGCTTGTGAATAATGGGACAAGAATAATAATTGGTAATGAGAGATGGGGGTGGAAGTTGGGGGATATAAATGGCCTTGGTTAAGACCATCTCAAAGTCTTATTTGAAATGACATATTACTCTAATTTTCATCTTCAAAGAATGCTACCAATACCATAAATACAATGGAGTTAAATAAATATTCATGGTGAAAGTGCGCCACATTCAGCGCAAATCAAAGGTGCGCTACTTTTTTTTTCTTATTTATTTTAATTGGATTTATGTGATGGATATATTATTAGATTATTATTTATGTGATAACTTAGAATAATTATGGATAACTTAGAATAATTTATGTGATGGCATATATTAATGTGTTGGAGAAGTCTCATTTGTTCTCTAATCTTGCTAGAGGTATTGCTCCTCCTACACATTATGTCATTCAAGGAAAGGAATACAACATGGGTTATTACTTAGCTGATGGTATATATCCCAAATGGGCAACACTTGTCCAAACTATACATGAACCAAATGGTCGTAAAAAAAATATTTTGCTATGAAACAGGAATCATGCAGAAAAGATGTGGAACGAGCATTTGGAGTTCTCCAAAGTCGATTTGCAATTGTGGCAAATCCAGCACGCTTTTGGAGTAAAAATTATTTGCATGATATAATATCTGCATGCATAATAATGCATAATATGATAGTCGAGGATGAATGTGACCTTGATGCTCCAATTGAAGAGGCACAAGAAGTGTCATCTCCGGATCTTGAATTTGTTAATAATGAACCTAATGATCAATTTCAAAATTTCATTGGCAGGTTTAGACAAATTAGAGATGCAGAGGCTCATTTCGCACTCCACAATGCACTAATTGATCATTTGTGGAAGAATATTCCAACAATTGAGTAATCAGTGTCTATTGTATTGTAATTTATATTTTAGTTGTAATTTAAGTTATCATTGTAATTTAGAATTTTCGTTCTAATATTATGTTGAATTTTCAATTTTGATTTGCTCAACAATTTTATCAATTTTATATTTTTTATTTAAATTTAAATATAATATAAAAATTAATTTATATTAGAAATAAGTATACAAATACATTATAAATATAGATAATTATATATAACATAAAAAAAATCAAAAATAAAGAATTTTTATAGAATATTCCATTTTAGTGCAAAAAATAGTGCAAACTGCTGGAGATTTTGTGTTGGCTTTAGAATAGAGTAGTGCTGAATTGACTTCAGAGTAGAGCCAACTGCTGGAGATGGTCTAAGGTGTTTTAAACACTAGGGCTAGGTTAAATGACAATGTGGGAATTAGTTGCAATTCATCGTTCTATTGGGTGATGAATGAATTGTTGCATAGAATAGCTAGCTACAAAATTCATAATGGAATTTGATACGACTTGCATCGTGTAAATTAACTGATAAAAGATAAAAAATAGTATGAGACGGTCTCCTATATAAGACGCAATACAATTTAGCAAAAATCAATATTCACTTTCAATGCTTAAATTATGATTTATCTTATCGTGGGACTCTCTCACACAAGTGTGTCTTATTGATAAAATATTTTTTACTTGAAAAAAAATTAATAAGTCTCCGATGAAACTTGTTTATAGTATAAAATTTATATTATCACACTTACAAATTAATATCACTATACTTTTCAATCGATGTTATTATAGTTATAAACTAAGATCACATTATTAAATGTTATAAATATTATATTTATAAAAATAGTTATATCAATTTATAAATGTAATGATATAAATTTTATAATATGAACAAATTTGTCGGGAGCGTTTTTGAAAAAAAAAATCATAATTTTAGACTTGTTTAGTAAGCATATCCTTCATCCGTCTCAGAATATTGTATATAGTCCCGTAATTTAAATTATACAATACTTAGGGTCAATTTGGTATGACTTGAGAATGATAAGTATTATTGAGGGGTCAATCATTAAATGTGTTATTGATTGCATTGTTATTGTTTGGTTAAATTATCAACAATGTGTATCATATCAGGTGGGTTGAGTAGGTGGGGTAATCAATTGTTTACTTCTATTCTCATTACTTATATATCAAAACTATCAAATAACATCAATAGAAATGATTTTCATTACCCCAACTAAGCGGGCTACTATGTCAAACTTAGCTCATTTTCATGCTCATACCATAGTTTTAGAAATTGGTTTTTTTTTTTTTTTCCAAAAGTCGTTTTCAACAATTTTATAAAAATTAGGTATATATTTAATTTGAATATTTATAGCATATATAATTTTTGCATTATATATATATGACACACATTCTGTCTCAACTTACATTATTCATTAAAAAATTGTTGTCAGTGTATTAATCGGAAAGGACAAGAAAAATGTGAGGAACAGTGACTAAATTTGAAATGAAACGAGTATAATATTCGGGACATTATGCCAGATTCAGGTTTGCCTTTTTGGTATTTTGAAAGACAAATATTTGTGTAAATTCGATAGTTAAAAAAACTATCGCTATTATATACTCTCACCGTCCCAATCTTTACGAGATTCTCACTGTTCATAAGAATTTAGTGGAAATAATGAAAAAGTGTGGGGTAAGAAGAATTATTTATTAGTATTTTATATGATAAATTGATGAATAATTAGGGGTAAAAAATATTGTTTATTAATATTTTATGTGGTAAAGTGATAAAGTGTATAAGTAATTTTACCATAAAAATTGAGACAAAAATATGGGCTTTTACCATAAAGAATGGGACGGAGGGAGTATAAAATATAAAAATTATAAATACATAAAAAATAAATTTAATTTTTAAATAGTGATAATATTTTTGCATAATAATAATAATTTTATGTATAATAGTAATTAAATTCGTAATTAAAATTGTGTATAGAGTTGGTTCAGATTACTGTTACTCGTTTTTTGGAATATAAAAATAGAATTAAAGAAGAGACCTAGATTGGATGAAGTAAACTACTAGTAGTTATATTGGAATCCCGTGACAACTGAATTAATCTTGATTTTGTATTGCTAGATAGGATAACATTACAACCCGTGATTAATTTTGGTTTGTCCGTGATCTAATAGTGACTTAATAACGTGATTAATTAGTTAAAAAATTTGGGCTTTTTTATCTCCGTGAAATTTGAGAGATATTATTAGGTTGAGTCTCATGTGCATCCAGGTACACCGTGTATTTATAGTGCATTTATTTACACTGAATCGTACAATTATTAATATAAAAAAATTGTTGAACGTTTCAGTATAACACAAGTTGCATATTTCAATATAACAAGTTGCACGTTTTGAAAATACATTATGAATGCAAGGTACACTTGGATGCGTACAAGACTTAGCTATATTATTAATGGAATATTGATTATTATTTGTGTTGCGAGTTGTTTTTTTATGAGAATATTATGTGGCTAATTTGATAACAACTCACAAACAAAATAAATATGTGTACGATATATTGTAAATAACAGGAATTTGTTGACCCAGTTCGTCAAGGAATGACTACTCTGGGGGCGTTCCAAGCCAGGGATGTCATATTGCGAGGTTTACATATACAGTACACAATACTTCTCATGGGGAAAACTTCTACGAAAGATGATGATTTGGAGAGTAAGTGTGTGAGTGCTAGGGAATTTTTCTGAAATGGATCATTTCTGAACGGAAAATTTCTGAATATGTCTCTTGTTCTTTTTTCTTCTATTTATAGTACTTTGACAAGCATGAGTTGGTTTGGCAAGTATGAGCTGGAGACTTTGTGTCTTGCAAGAACTCATGTGATGCTGCCACATTTTTAACTTCGTCTTCCTGGTTGACCTTTGGATTTACTTGCTTATAAGGCATTCGTTTTGGCGTCCAGAAGGTTCAGTTCAGTTAGTGACTTGACTTTTATGTCATCTGCCCTTCATATCGACTTTTGTTCGATCGATCGCTCTGCTCGCTTCCTTTGACCATATTGATTTTGTACTGGAGCTTTGCTCTTAACGAGCATATAAGAATGACTATAATACTTGACAGATTTATCGAGCAAACTTGTTTGGTCGGCAAGGCGAGCACACTTGAATTATTATCTGGGCGAACAACTCTCCAGCTGACATGGTTATTTTAATAATTTATCGATACATGTGTCTCTCCGACGTGTATAAATTAATCGAGTAATTGTATCGATCACAACAATACCCCCCAGCCGGGCCGCTTTGTATTCATCATGGGGCCCGACTGTTGGATATATTGAGCCGCGCCAATTGTGAGTGTCGCTGCCTTCTACGTTGTCGAAACCCTTTTTTTTTAGTTTTCAATTTTTTTTGCAGCATCTATAAATACCTATTTTGCCGCCTCAGCTCTTCTTCTTTCTCTTCAATCTCTCTTTTCTTTTTCTTCATACTCTGCCTCGTCTGAAATTTCCGGCAAGAGCACGTTCATTTCGG
Organism: Stenogyne calaminthoides; assembly: GCA_037126765.1. NCBI lineage: Eukaryota > Viridiplantae > Streptophyta > Magnoliopsida > Lamiales > Lamiaceae > Stenogyne > Stenogyne calaminthoides. Next base: position 16,742,238 of record JBBCBC010000031.1, on the reverse strand, counting down.
CGAAGGATTTCTTTTAGGTAACTAATTTGTACCCTCTTTAATCCCAATTATGACTTCTCGTTCAAGTTCTACCGCTTCAATAGAGTCGAATCATCATGGTTCCTCTTCCTCCTCTTTCCGTCCGATCTCCCGTAGTGGTGCTAATGCGCCGGAGATGAATGCCTCGGGTTCAAGATCCCGTTGGCAAGTTCGACAGCCATTTGTCATTCTTTCATCGGATTCCGATGATGCCCTCAATGAATTAGATCGGGATTTAGCCCGTACCAATTTTTTAGATGATTCGGGTGAAGATTTTTTATCCCAACCCCAAATTGGGTCTAGGGTTGTATGTAGTCACGATGTAAATAGGGGTGCCGATCATTTGAGGGAGGAAATCCCAATAACTGAAAATATTGATGAGTCGAACAGAGGATTCGACGGCGAATAGAACACGGAGCTCGACATCCCTGTTGGTCTTCCTCATAGCCCAACATATAACGAGTATAGTGCTCGTTATGATTTTGAATGGCCAGAACAACCTCATAGGACCAGGGTTGAGAATGAATATCCAGCGAGCAAAATTGCGAGCGTGATTGATGTAGATATGCTCGGCCAGTTGTATAGGAACTACGAGACCCCAAAAGATATATTTTTATGGGCGCCTAGTCCCGATGAAAGCGAAAGGCACCCGAATTCACGAGGTTGTTTTGTTTGTGAACTTAGATACAATGGAAGCGGGTCTTGATTCCCACTTCATCCGGGTGTTACTCGGTTGCTCGTAGAATGGAACATCACCATTACACCAGCTAAAGCCGAATGGGTGGCATATGATTATGAGTTTCCTAACTCTGTTCGGCAAAACGAAGCCCGTGTACTATCCAACAGCAGCAGAATTCTCTCGATTAGTGCATTTGTCCCGACCCAAAGGTGAACATGGATGGTTGTTCATGCAGGTGAATGCCAAATGTAAGTGTTGGGGAATAATTTGCACAGATCTATTCGGGATGAATATTTAAATACAAATTTAATTCTTATAATTATTACTAGCATGAATTAATCCTATATTAATTCAAATAATAATCCAACAACATATCATGCATATAATTAATTCACGAAATCCTACTGGCGATGCGAATTCTACGAGTTTACGTGAACGCATTCTCTTTGGGATGGCAAAGATCCGGCCGATTAGACTAACCAAAAGAACTTCCCAAGTATTCCTTTAGTCCTTGTTCGACTATCCGGTGGAAGGACACTTGTGAACAATTAACAAAAGGAAAATAAATTATTTTGCACCACACTTTGTGAATTTACTAATTTTTCCAAAGACATGGAATTGTACTTGGGAAATGAAAAGAGTCATCCCCTATTTATAGCTAGGTGATGGTCGAAATTTTTTGGTAGAAAAACAATGTGGGAAAAACTTTTCTTGATCTCCAAGAAATCTTGAATATATCTCTTATATTCTTTTTCCCATAATTATAATATTCCACAAAAATCTCACCTCACCAATATTATGGTATTTTCGAAATATGGGGTCCAAGATTCCAAGATTTGGATCTTCTTGAATTTATGAGATATTCTTGTATTTCAAGAAATATATATCTTCCATAATATCTTTTCAAGAAAATCTTTCTTGCCCTCTATATTTCAAGATTTTCGAAATTTCTATTATGAATAACCAAGTGGGAGATTTCTTGAATTTAATGAGATAATCTTGTATTCCAAGAATACATATCTTCATTCCATAACAAAATTCAAAGAAAATCTTTCTCCCCTCTTATCCATAATTTTCGAAAATTTACAAGGAAAAATAGGCAACAATATTTATTTTATTTTAAACACTTTTTTCAGTTATTGAACTATATGTTGGGCTACTCAGGGGGCCTTTAGGAGAATTAAGATTGGACCTTCCAATGGATCTTGAATTATCAATATTGAGCCACAATATTATTCAAGCCCATAAATATTAATTAATCCCACTACATAATTAATATTGCACTATCCATATAAACCCATATTACAGTCAATATGACTCCCGGTTATTATTTCTCGTGTTTAAGATTATCTAGCCCATTAATTAATTCAATCCAATGAAATAGCTTTCCATTAATTAATATATTTTATCCTTGGTCAAGGAACGGTTCAACATTATTATCCATACCGGAAACTAATTCCACTTGCAAGATTTGGTATGATAAAGCTTATGAACCTCCCAAGGGGGCAAATCAAATAAGCGTACTTGCACACGATTCTTCGTATTAAATCTTAGCAATCACATGTGACCAATAATATTGCCCAAGATAAAAAGTATTGAATCTCGTTGATTCTCTACCCATGATAAGTCAAAGCAATAGTTAACAATCCCACGTGATCCTATTTAAGGAACGAAGATTAAGAAATAACGAACCACTGAGGTCTAATTCTTCCTTGTTCAGTTCTGATGAATTTATCCTCATGTAGGTCCTATTCAGTGCATCAGTCATGCACTAGTGTAATCTCTTGGTCAAGACAAGCCAATCTGAGCCTTACACTTCACCCTTTCACGATGGATTGTTCATTTTCATCTAGGTCGTGAATGGCGTACTTTTAGTTACAAGGGACTGTTAATTTAATCTTCTGTGATCTGGTATCACTAAATTAACTACAATGTAACACGTACGATTTATTGAACAGTTATGCAGTAAATATATGTAACATTCGATGATATTTAAAGCATCAGTGATAAACAATTTATTTCAGTAAATAAGTCTGAAATTCAGTTTTGATTATACAAAGTAAAAGCATAATTTCCAGTATAATCCCAACAGTAAGGTCATCGAGGATGTGCCGAACAAGATTACTGATTGGAAAGAGAAGTTTTGGTTCATCGGGGGTGATTGGAAAAGCCCTGCTTCTGGATGTGAACCAAATGCTCGCTTAGATATCCCCACAGATTTTGGGATATGTCGAAGTAAGTAATTTTGTGTTTTTGCTCTTCACAATGAACTGATTTTAACTTATTCTCAATTTTAGGAATTCAAGCAGCAACGGACAAAGAGACAAACGACGGTTATTTCAGCAGTATCTGGCAAATCGATCTTGAGCCATATTCAGAACGGTCAATGAAGACGTTGAATACTGCTGATCAAAGGAAGAAGGGAGGATAGTACGTGCCCCCTCACCATTTAGTTGCCGTCAATCCAGCTGGTAAGGATTGTTTTTTACTCTTGCAAATGTGTTGTGCCCTTTGTTCCCGGTTTGTATTTCTTTCTTAATAAATTTTTTTGTCTACAGCTTTCCCTGCCGTCACTGTTGCTGTAAGCACATCCAAACATACTGAAATGGCTCGAACTAAGAGACCTTAAGAGCTTGCTCGAATTCAAGCCGAGAGAGATGCTCAGCGAGCAAATCGAGAGGAGGCGAGTAGAGTGAAAAAGGTGAGCCGACCAGCCGTGCCCGGATCGGGCGAGTCGAGTCGGTCGAAGAGGAAAACTCGTCCTGTCGAGCAGGGATCGAGCGACCAAGCTCCCTCGCCAAAGAGATCCAGAAGGGCACCTGACGAACAAAATCCGATAGCTCCGATGAGCATCAATGTTATTGAGAGACCCCCCCCATTTGAAGCGACAAGAATAATCGCCTCTTGTGGTCGGGTCCGATCCACACAAATCGTTGAAATGGAGGTCGATGCGTCTACCCACCTCTGCGGGGCCCCGAACACGGACCCCTTTGAGTTCCCAACCCGTTTCTCCGAGGACAAATCATTTATGGGATGGGATCCCTTTCGGGTGAGCAGTGCGTTTGCGTTTGCTTTTGTTGGAGTGCCTCTTTGTTTCATCTTATTTGGTCATTTAATCGTGTCTATTTACTCAGGTGATCATGCAGGTTGAGCAGTTATGCGCCTCGATGCGAGTTGAAGGACTATTACTGCTTTCCTAGTGTCCGCAACATTCCTGGCCTTCCCGAGCATGTTCAGAAGGCGTGCGAGACTCCCATTCGAGCATGGACTACTGAGCTCGAAGAAGCCACTAAGGGTCCAACGCCTTTGGAAACCATGCGACTTGGCCTAGTGCGCCATGGCCAATCTTTGGTTCTCCTTGAGAAAGCTTATGCCGAAGTCAGCCCAACTTCATGCCAACTACTTGACTCTTATTACGAGTTTCGAAGAGAAAGTGAATGAGCTCACCAGGACCCAAGATGAAATGAAGTTGGCTCAGGGACAAGTATCCTCAGCCCAAGCTCGTAAAGCTCGGGAAGATGCTTGCCAGGCCAGAGAGGAGCTAGTCCTTGCTCGGGAGGAGCTGCACCGCAATCGGGAAGAGGTGGTTGGCATTAGGAGAGTTCAGGATGAGCTGAACGTTGAGCTCCTAAACTCGAATCGCATCGAGATTGCGTAATGTGAAAAACTCGCCGACAACAACTCTCACCACTTTGTTGAAGAGACCAACACTCGTCTGCGATCTTGAAAAATTCAAATTGCACAATCGGCGAGTATGTTGATTCCATGTCCAATTTCTCCTATATATGCGCCTTTTGCAAATGTCATCCGCTTACGCTAGACAAACACTTCTTATCCGATTAGATTACCCCCGCCAGAACCCATCTTGAGAAGTACCGATCGACAACCCCCGAGATCGCAACCTTCCAATATCTGATTTGGCTGATCTGTGCGATTTCTCTAATCTTCCTGATGGGATCGAGATTGATGATCCTATTTTAGATGAGGAAGATGATTCGGATGCGGATGTTGAAGGTATTGTCGACCAAGCTTGCCGAGCCGAGCATGGGTTGGATCGGTCGCGGCGAACAAAGTGGTCCACTTCGTCGAAAGCGTAACTTCTTTGTCAAATGAAAGGACGAGGCTTGATGGTTCTGGGGGAGTTCTTGCCGAAAGGACCCGAAGCGATTTGAGGCAAGACACCTTTCGATACATCTCTTCTGCCCACCCCCAATAATGAATTTGTTCCTTAATTTTACTTTTTGCTTTGCTGAACAATTTCTTCTGAATTACCGTGTAATTTTTGTCTTGTTGAACAATTTTGTTGTTTCCATTGAATTTGATTGTTGAACAATTTCCTCTAACCTGATCGTGGAGGATGAATTTTGTTGCTGGCGAACGGTTGATGTTTGTTTTGCTTCCTAGTTTATGCCATCTTTTCTTCTGAATGAATTCGAACATGATCTGTGTCTATGTTTCACCCTGACTTCTTTGGTTTTTTGATTGTCTTATTGAGATTCAATCAGATTGATCGTCTTATTTAGTTGCGACCAGATGGGTTAACTTATGTGCAACCCCCCCTTTCTTGTTTAAGGATCGTCTTTATTTAGCGCGATCACTATTCTTACTGGTCGTCTTATTTAGGCTGCGACCCGTACTATCACTTTCGCTTTGTTGGGTATCTGTAAAGTACTAGTCGCCTTTTTAATTGATCGTGTACCCATCACTCGCTTTACTGTGGGTAACTAAGTATGAATTGTTTCGTCAGGTGAACATAAACCGCGCTCGTTAAATTTTGTTTTTGGGTCGTCCCAAACAGGTGCAACCTCTGATAGGCTTTAATTAGAAGAACTTAACAAACAAAAATGCTTCGCAACACGTTGATATTCTATTACAGCTTTTACATTTGAAGAAGACTGTTTCTATTACACATAACTATAGACATCTATGGTTTTGCTAAATTCAAAACCTTGTCTTGAAATAGACATGAGCTGACCTCATCTCGTCCGCGGAATTGATGTTGACAAGTATGAGGCGGATCAGCCTGTCTACTCTTCTTCAAGTAATATGCTCGAGCAACAAAGAAAGATCGGCGTTTTTCCCTCCCGACAAGCCGTGATTATGTGGGCCGTCGTGGACATGAAGGCGTGGCGAAACCGCACGCCGCCTATATCGAACACGCCGAGCATCAAGATCCGCCGACGTCGTTTCGTGTGGATGCCACGACATCCCACCCCCTCGGAGGAGATTTTTGGGATATGTAGGGGACTAATGATTTACTACTGCATAAGTAGTGAGTAAAGTGGAGTGGCAACCATGACTCTGCCGAGCATCTTGAATCCGCAACGAGCACCAACCTGTGCTCGGAGTGACAATACCCGTTTAGAAGAAAATACTTCTCCCGATTTGGATTGGCTTTCCCAAATTGAAGGGAGATTATTTTCCTTCGTGATTGCGATACGGGGTATAAAGCTCGTACTAGAGCAAGCGCCAGGACACTTGATTGAGTCAGTAAAATGATTGTTGAATCGAGTGTCAAAAAATTCTTCTGGAGGCATACCAAACCAACTATCTCCGGATAACTGAATTCTCTTTTAATATGTCTGCAGTATATTTTCTTTTTTCTCTGTTTTTCTTTTTTCTTCTTCAGCTATCAATATGCCAATTTATACTACCATCCCAAACAGGTGCTGGCATAGCTAGTTGGTGTTGGCCTTCTTGCTTTAAATCCTCATTTTGACATCTGTCCTTGTCTTTGCCAGTTCTTATTCAAGGATTGACACATACCTCTTTTGGTTGCCACCACTTCTCATCTTGTTTTGACACGTATCTTCTATCTTTTAATAGTGTTGGCCATAATTTTTTCTAGAAGATTTGTGTCGGATATGGTGTGTTCATCCTCCACGTTTGTCCTGCTCGTCTTAGCCGAATGGTTGATTATGCTTGGGGTTTTTTTTTTACCCCAATATCCAAATTCTTGTGCTTTCTACGTTCTTCGATAATACTTTTTTCAGATTTGACGATTCCACGAATAGGACAACGACACTCCATCAGTCTTCCAAATCATATGCCCCGCTTAACAAACATTCTCAGAACTCGAATGGACCTTCCCATGCTTTCGGCGAACACACCACTTTCGGTACCCCCATTGCTCGTCTTAGAACCAAATCGTCGTTGAACCCGAGTGTTCGGACTTTGGAGTTGTAGAACTTTTTCCGACCTTTTTTTTTATACATGGCGTTCTTGAAATCAAATCCATCCTTCTTTTCTTCCAACAAAGTCTACACTTAGGGCGGCCTTTTTTCGATTGGTGTGCTCTCTGTTGGTCCCGGTGGGAAAACCCATTTTGCGCGTGAGGAAGCAAAACATGTCGGGCGATGCATATAAAATAGGGGTGAAGGAATGGTGATTCCAGATTTTTCTCTTTTAAGCTCATGTGTTGTGTCTTGTTTATAATCGAGTGCGTATGACAAGATAAGAACGTAAAGCAGTAAAGAACACAACAATGTATAGTGGTTCGGAGACTCAAGCTCCTACATCCACTCTCCCTGTTCCTAGGGAAATTCCTTCAAACACTTCCTAAGGCTTTTGGACTACCTCTGTAGTTTTACTAACCTTTCTACTTTGAGCTTTCAGACTACCTCTGGTTTACTAACTCAAAGCCTCTGGACTTATCACCCTCTCGGGCTCGTCTCTTAGATGTTTAACGAGTTCACACTCCTTCAGGACTTATCACCCTCACTCGGGATTGCCTAACAACTACCTCACTTCACCACTCGTTATCTCTTACGAGAATGGGTTTAGGTTTGGTGTTGTCTCCAACTATGGTGAGATTTTCCCTTACAATGGTTTAGCCTCAATGCTAAGGTTGGGAAAATCTCTCTAAGCTTAGGATACATCGTGGGTTGCTTAGGTTGAGTTCTAGAACACTCTTTGAATATATTTGTATATCTACAGACTTGTGTTCTAGGGTGGGAATGCTTTGACTATAACGCTCTTGGCTCTGTAGCATTTTGTGCATAATCTCCACACTTAATTTGATGGAAGATCTTGTATTTATAGTGTGGATTTGAATGTTACCGTTGGAGAGAATCACATTCAAATCCATACTATTCTCTATTTCTGCGCAATTTTTCGGTGGTTGTCTTCCTCTCGTTGGTCCACGTCACCGGATTCCAATCGGCTATATTCCTCGGCTTCATTCCTCGAGAACATTCAGGATATATTGAGCTTTTCAAGACATTCTCGAGTCTTCAAGATATTCTTGTGCCTTCAAAGATTCTCTTGAGTCTTCGTGGTTTCTCTGAGCCTTGGGTTTTCTCGAGTCTTCTTCATTCTCCGAGCCTTGATTCTCGGTTTCATCTTGAGTCTTGGCTTCGGTTTCTTTAAACTTATTGAGTTCTTCGGTTTCTAAACCTTTCTATATCTGCCGACTATACACCTGCGTATAACATCCCAACACTCTAAAACCCAAATCGACTCATCTATCAAGATTATCCCGAACATGTCATACTCAGGGGGTTTTGGGATCTAATCAAAATCCTCTTTATTAAATTCATTTCCCAACAATTTCCCCCTTTTTGATGATGCCAAAACCATCTTGTTACAACACACTTAACCTATACTCAGGTTTCAGTTTTTCCTATTACAAGAATGGTATATCTCTTAACATCAATTCAACAATGAATTTCCCAACAATTTCATCACTAAACAACAATAATCAGACATATCAAATATAAAGACATGTAAAAAGATAATGAGGTATTATCGTTGAGCATAAAGATAAAGTTTTCATTGATGTATGATAGACTATTACAGTTTACAATGAACTTATCAGAAAAATAAAGACAAAAACATAAAGAATTACAAGTCTTCAGTCTTGGTCTTGAGTCTTCTTGATCTTCAACTCGGCTCTTGGCCTCGAGTCTATCCCGAGCTCTTAGTGTCTTCGATGACATCTTGAGTCTCGAGTTTCTTGATTCAGGGACCTTGTTCGAAATCTTGATACTCGGTGGCAAAATTTCTTCGACTTCATACATCGACCCTCGGTCTCTTTTTTTGACCCTCGGTCTTTATCTTTGGGTCTCGGTTTCACTTGATAAAGTATCGATTTCTTCTTTATCGTCGATACATCTTTAGATCAATATATCGGGATAGCAAAATACACCATATCGAGTTAGCATATCGGGTTATCAAATCGATCTCGATCACGTCTCGATCTCGTCGAAATCTCTTTCATCTTCAAATCGATCTCGATCAAATCTCGATCCTTTCTCTTTTCTTTCATCTTTCGATTTGCAACATTCTCTTCTCATTTCTTGGCTTTAGCTTTTCTTCACTTCTAAATTTTGCACAACTCATCGGTTAACTCCTAACTCATCTAACTCATTCGATTTCGATCGGTCTAGATCTCTGACCTCGTCCGATCTCGATCATCTTTTTGATTCCGTGAGTTCCCCTTAATTTGTTCTTTTGTTCCCCCTCAACTTGGTATCTCAGAAATTAGCTTGAATAACACAAGTTGATAATATTTTGCATAGAACTAAAATATCCCAACAATTTCTCAATTGATAAAGATGCCAAAACATCGTAATATATGCATTTTTAAAAAAAACAGTTTTTTTTGAAAAAGATCTGCTCTGGTCACTCTAAAATTAGTGAACTTTTTGAACTTCACTCGATACCACTTGTTGGTCCCGTGGGGAAAACTCATTTTTGCGTCGCGAAGCAAAACATGTCGGGCGATGCATATAAAAAAGGGGTGAAGGAATGGTGATTCCATTTTTCTCTATAAGCTCATGTGTTGTGTCTTGCTTATAATCGAAAAGCGTATGACAAGATAAGAACGTAAAAGCGTAAAAAGAACACAACAATGTATAGTGGTTAGGAGACTCAAGCTCCTACATCCACTCTCCCCATTTCTAGGAAATTCCTTCAAACACTTCCTAAGGCTTTACGACTTTAACCTTTCTACTTTGAGCTTTTCGACTACCTCCTCTGAGTTTACTAACTCAAAGCCTCGGACTTATCACCCTCCTGCTCGCCTCTTAGATGTTTAACGAGTTCACACTCTTCGAGACTTATCACCCTCACTCTGATTGCCTAACAACTACCTCACTTCACCACTCGTTATCTCTTACGAGAATGGGTTTAGGTTTGGTGTTGTCTCCAACTATGGTGAGATTTTCCTTACAATGGTTTAGCCTCAATCTTAAGGTTGGGAAAATCTCTCTAAGCTAGATACATCGTGGGTTGCTTAGGTTGAGTTCTAGAACACTCTTTTGAATATATTTGTATATCTACGACTTGTGTTCTAGGGTGGGAATGCTTTGACTATAACGCTCTTGGCTCAGTGGCATTTTGTGCATAATCTCCACACTTAATTTGATGGAAGATCTTGTATTTATAGTGTGGATTTGAATGTTACCGTTGGAGAGAATCACATTCAAATCCATACTATTCTCTATGAAGTTCTGCGAACACACCCAGTTGGTTGTCTTCCCCTCGTTGGTCCACGTCATTTTGGATTCCATCGGCTATATTCCGGCTTGATTGCCTCGGAACATTCAGGATATATTGAGCTTTCGTGTTCTTGAGTCTTGATGATTATTGTACCTTCAAAGATTCTCTCGAAGTTGTTTTCTCACGAGCCTTGGTTTTCTCTGAGTCTTTTCGATTCTCCGAGCCTTGATTCTCGGTTTCATCTTGAGTCTTGAAAACTTCGGTTTCTTTTTTCTAACCATTCTATATCTCTGCCACTATACACGCGCAGATAACATCTGAACACTCTAAACCGAATCGACTCATCTATCAAGATTATCCTGCACATGTCATACTCAGGGGTTTTGGGATCTAATCAAAATCCTCTTTATTAAATTCATTTCCCAACACTCTCCAAAACTCATTGTTCGATGGCTCGGAATCTTTACTTACGCGAGATAATAAATGTTCGGCAGATTGATGTTCGAAAGTAGTACGATAGGCCCATAATATTTCTCGGTAACTCTTTGTCCTCCTCCCTCGAATTATCAAGTTTAGCCTTGAGGGTATGCTTGATAATTTTATTGACAGCTTCAACTTGTCCGTTTGAGTGGGGGTAATACGGAGTAGAGTAATGCTTCTTTATGCCCAAACGATCACAATTTTGTTGGAATTCACTTCCATCGAACTGTTTGCCATTATCTGTTACCAATGACTGGGGAAGTACAAAACGACAATGATATTTTTCCAAATAAAATTCAACATTCTTTGTTCGGTGGCTTTAACAATGGCTTCAGCTTCTGCCCATTTAGTATAGTAATCAACGGCAACTACGGCATATTTTACTCCCGATGTGCCAATAGGAAATGGGCCGATCAAATCGATTCCCCATTTAGCAAATGGCCACGTTTGTGAAACGACACTAGTTCTTGGGTGGGCTATGGATAAGTTAGGCGTGCACCGACACTTATGACATCTTGTGCAGCATCTGTGCGAATCTTTCTTGAGTAGGTCGAATAGTAACCTTGTCGATAATTTTATGTGCGAGACAAGTTCACTTCATGGTTTCCACATACCCCATCATGAATTTGTTCCAGAATCACATGACCCTCTTCAGGAGTAATACATTTCAATAATGGAAGTGAGAAACTTTTTTTGTATAAATGCCTGTCTAGAATAGTATAACGAGCAACTTGTAATTTGAGGCGAGTAGCTTGTGCTTTATTTTCGGGGAGAAATCCTTTTTGTAAGTAACTTAAAATTGGAGTCATCCAGGTTTCTTGCTCGCCTGTCACATGGGCGACCATAACTCTGGGAATTGATGGCGAACAAGTTGTGACGACCACAATGTCCGTCGTGCTCGTCACTCCTTCTGCTGTTGCCAATCGTGCCAAGGCATCAGCGAACGAATTATCCAATCGTGGTAATTGTTCTATATAAACTTGTTCGAATTGTTCAAGCGGCTCGCCTTTGCTAGTTGTTGATATTGTTCCATTTGTTAGCCTCGGGCCGTACTACTTTAATACTTGGTATCACGATTATTTGAGAATCGCTATAAATCATCGACCTCTGAATTCCCATTGTCATATCCATGTGTAACCCAAACGATCAAAGCTTCGTGCTCGAACCCATTATTTGTGGTGGGGAAATCAAAAACGGATGGTCGTCGTGAAAAGTTTGTCGAGTTGATTTGATGAAACCACGCCGCTCCCGACTCTTGAACTTGTTGATGAACCGTCAACATACATGTGCCATGGTTGGTCGACAACTCTTTTCGGTATTTGAGGATATGTCAATTCCACCATGAAATCGCCATACGACCGCTTCATTCTTGTTAAGTAGGCTAACGTAATGCCAAATTGACCTAACTCCACCGCCCACTTGAGTAATCTGTCCGCAGTGTCTGGTCGGTGGAGAACTTGTCGTAATGGGAATGTGGTTAACACCTCGACCGAGTGGTCGAAAAAGTATGGTCGCAGTTTTTGGACACTCATAACGAGAGCATACAAAAGTTTTTCCAGTGGAGGGTACCGGAGCTCGGCTTCTTTGAGTACCTGACTTACATAGTAAATAGGCAAATGTGTTGCCCCCTCTGCTCGAACGAGCACAACGCTAATTGCATGCTCTGACGCGGCAAGATACAAGTAAAGTTGTTCGCCTGGAACAGACTTAGATAATGTTTGAGTATCTGCAAGGTATTGCTTTAATGACTCAAATGCATTTTGGCAATGCTCTGTCCATTGGAATCTCCCTTTCTTTAATGCGTCAAAAAAAGGTTTGCATTTGTCTCCACTTCGTGATATAAACCGGTTTACAGAAGCCAAACGTCCAGTTAATTTTTGAACTTCTTTCACACTTTTGGGGGCCTGCATGTCGAGCATAGCTTGAATCTTTGATGGGTTCGCTTCAATCCCCCGTTGACTGACCATATGCCCTAGGAATTTTCCCGAATGAACCCCAAAGCTGCATTTCTTCGGATTTAACTTCATGTTATACTCCCTGAGAATATCAAACGTTTGTGCAAGGTGGGTAATGTGGTCTTCCTTATGCTCGCTTTTTACCACAATGTCATCAATGTACACCTCAACTGTTCGACCTATGTGTTCGTCGAACATCTTGTTCACCAAACGTTGATACGTTGCTCCAGCATTCTTTAATCTGAATGGCATGCGTTGCCAACAATACATATTCATTTCACTGTAGAAAGTCGTATTCTTTTGATCGTCTGGATGCATGGGTATTTGGTGATACCCAGCAAATGCATCCATGAAGGTCATGAGCTCATGTCCTTGTTGCGTTATCGACCAAATAATCAATATGTGGCATTGGGAAATTATCTTTCGGGCATGCTTTGTTTAAGTCGGTGAAATCTATGCATAACCTCCAAGTTCCGTTAGATTTGCGGACGAGCATAGGGTTAGCAAGCCATCTTGGGCACTTTACTTCTCGAATTAATTTATTATCGAGCAATTTCTTGATTTCACTATCCATAGCTGCATACTTCTCCGGACTGAATTTTCTCCGCTTCTGGATTATTGGAATTTGTGTTGGGTCAAGGTTAAGAGAGTGACATGCGTGTTTAGGATCAATGCAGACCATGTCCTCATGTGACCAAGTGAACACATCCAAGTTTGCCTGGAGATACGCGATCATTTCTGTTCGGAATGGTTCCGGTAATTCTGAACCAATAAACACTTCTAATTCCGGTCTGATTGGGTCGATATTAACCGACTCCAATTGTTCAACAGGCGTCGCTCGTCTCCTTTTTTGCTTCCATCGAGGATCTTCGACCGACCCCCGGTGCTCGTCATCTACCTCCATAGGTTCAAAACCTATACGAGGTTCTAAGTCTGGTAGCTTGTTTGGTGGATCAATGTTCATGAGATCTGGAACATGAGTTACCATCCCTGGTTCTGTGCTCGCCCGTGGAGATGTGCTCGTCAGAGGAGATATAAGCGTCCTCGGTAACATATTCGCCTGTTGGCTCGATTCTCCGGTCTCCCATGTTTGCTCCATCATGTTAATGATATTTTGCTTTTCTGGCACGCATGATAGCAAACAATCTCGAGCTTTTTTCTGGTCGCCTTTTACGCTACCCGTCCCTTCTAGGGTTGGAAACTTAACACAATAGTAATAAGTCGAACAGACAGCTTTGAATTCCTGAATAAATAGGTGACCTAAAAACCCGTTATAAGTAGATGGAGCATCGACGATTACAAAGTCTAGCATTCTAGTTCGTCGGATCTCCGGATTTAAAGTTGACTCTAGCTCGACTCCTAATCTGATCAGACCATAGGGCCGGGTTATAGATACTCTGAAACCCATGATGGTGTGATCACATGGTTCTATATAACTACTTAGGTCCCCCAACTTGCTTCTCCATTTGGTGCAGAGTGTTGACAAACAGAATGTTCGCATATGCTCCGGTATCGACCAGGAGGCGATGCACCTTCAAACCGAGAAGACGAGCGCTGATGGTTAGAGAGTCATTGTGGGGGGTGATTATGCCGTCGAGATCATCTTCTGAGAACATGATTTGGTGAGAGGGTGGCGTGCTAGCTGATGTGCTTGCCACCTTCACCTGATGGATGCTTTGCATGGCACGCATTTCCATCTTCTTTCGCTTGTTCGATAACGTGGGTGCCTGGTAGCATCCACCCACTGGACCATAATTAGGACGAATTATGTTGATCTCTTGACTCTCCCGACCTCTACCCATGGTAGGAGCCCCTCTTTTGGGTAATTCCAACTTCTTGCGGGATTCCTCGGGATCACTATCAGATGCTTCTTTGGCCTTACGCTTACCCCTACGATCACCTGACTTTTCCACTCGGGAATCTCTGTTCGCCGGCTTTTTGAGGAACTGCGTAAGACGATTCTTTTCATATAACTTCCAAAGTTGAAAAAAGTAAATCGCGACAATCTTCGGTATTATGTCCGATGTACTCATGATAATTACAGAACTTGGAAGCATTAAGTCAGTTTTTATCTCTTATGATTCTTCGTGGCTTATCCAACATATCCTGATTCTTAATTTGATTGAATATAGTTTCTGCTGAAACGCCTAGAAGACTTTGTAGCGCATGTGCTTCTGCTCCTTCTTCAAAAGGTTTAAAAGATCCTGGGGGTTTATACCCCCCATCATTCATTACTTTTTTACCAACAAATCTTTTTGTTGCTACCTCTTGGCCTAACTGCGATTGGGCGAGTAGATCCTGCATAGTTATAATCTTGGCTGCTCGCTCCCAAAATTCAGCATATGTGTTCGGTCAATCCTGATGCATGGCTTTCCACATATCCGTATTTAGGGTCAGGCCTCCGACCACCGTGAGGATCTTGGCATCCTCTTCAACTGGGGCTCCATCGTACAAACATTTGTCAAATCTTTCAATGTATGCTCGATCTGACTCACCCTTTAGTTGGGAGAAATGTGACAACCTCTGTTTTGGTGTTGGGCGAGCACACATGGATGAAAATGGGACAGGAATTTCTGTCCCAACTGGGCAAAAGACGTGATGGACGCAGCGGGCAAAGTAAAAAACCATTTGTGGGCACGGTCGCCCAACGTCATAGGGAATGATCGGCACTGCGTTGCGTCGGTGGTGCCCATGGCGATCATAAAGTCTGAATATTTGCTGAGGTGAACATGTGGGTCAGACTCAGCATCGAACATAGGGATTGGAGGTCGAATCTTTGCCACTTTTTCTTGTACTTCGGCTGCCATGATCGCCGGCGTTAGTGGCGAGCAGGGCATTGTGCTCGCCCGAGGGAGTCCTCTCATTGTGGCCAGGTCGGCCTGTAAGCCCTCGATTGCTTTCTGCATTTCTGCAAATTCCGTGGAACTGACAGACTTGGATCGGGGTTGTGTCCCATCATGAGGACCCGGGGTCATGCTCATGATAAGGGCGATCCCCTTTCCATGTTAGGCCCATGACTATCCAATCGATGGTGGATAGACAATTTAATTCCAGCTGATTTTTGTTGTTCCTGTTGTCTTTCGGGATGCGGGCGATCATGAGGATTTAAGGGAGCCGGAATGTTCGTCGGTTGTTCCCTCCCGGGATCCTGACGCCTATGATTGCCGATTCGGTCTTTAACGGAGAGCCTCAAACGTCCAAACGTGGATGGTCTGGACCCTTGAGGTTGCTCGTCATCCGACATATCATCAGCCTTTTTGTTGGCCCGCTTCCGCGTATCTTTTACCTTAACCTGAACGCTATCAGGTGTATGCGAGCGTCGATCATCATCATCTTGAACTTTCAACTTGGCCAACTCCTTTTCGGCCCTCTCTTTCTGTGCTCACAACAAGAAAGTGATGGCCTTTGTTGTGGCCATCGGATCGTTGGCGATATCTTCAAGATTGATGGTTTCCACGAACTAATTTTTGTGAGGCTGATGTTGAGCCTCTTTCTGAGCGTGAGGTCGGCTCTGTCCCGACCTCTCCACCTGAGTATTCCTAAATTGAGGCATTATATTTCTTTTTTCTGCCTCGGCTATCTACATGATTGTGTATGGGCTGGTTTTTTTTACCCTCCTTCTAGCGCCAATTGTTGCGAGTCATTTTTTTATGAGAATATTATGTGGCTAATTTGATAATAACTCACAAACAAAATAAGTACGTGTACGATATACTATAAATAACAGGAATTTGTTGACCCAGTTCGTCAAGGAATGACTACTCTAGGGGCGTTCCAAGCCAGGGATGTCATATTGCGAGGTTTACATATACAGTACACAATACTTCTCATGGGGAAAACTTCTATGAAAGATGATGATTTGGAGAGTAAGTGTGTGAGTGCTAGGGAATTTTTCTGGGAATGGATCATTTCTGAACGAAAAATTTCTGAACCTGTCTCTTGTTCTTTTTTCTTCTATTTATAGTACTTTGACAAGCATGAGCTGGTTTGGCAAGTATGAGCTGAAGACTTCGTGTCTTGCAAGAACTCATGTGATGCTGCCACGTTTTTAACTTCGTCTTCCTGGTTGACCTTTGGATTTAATTGCTTATAAGGCATTCTTTTTGGCGTCCAGAAGGTTCAGTTCAGTTAGTGACTTGACTTTTATGTCATCTGCCCTTCATATCGACTTTTATTCGATCAATCGCTCTGCTCGCTCCTTTGACCATATTGATTTTGTACTGGAGCTCTGCTCTTAACGAGCATATAAGAATGACTATAATACTTGACAGATTTACCGAGCAGACTTGTTTGGTCGGCAAGGCGAGCACACTTGAATTATTATCTGGGCGAACAACTCTCTAGCTGACATGGTTATTTTAATAATTTATCGATACACGTGTCTGTCCGACGTGTATAAATTAATCGAGTACTTGTATTGATCACAACAATACCCCCCAGCCGGGCCGCTTTGTATTCTGAAAAATGTTAATGAGATTGGGGTGAGCAAAACAACTAGTTCAGTGGGGACTCGTTTGTCACTATTAAAAATAAATCATGTAAACAATCACTAAATATGACAACACACTGTAAATTAATTTTAGCAAGGACCCACTTGTGATCCGAGCTACTATAGAAACTGTTGAAAATGTCATAAACATTTATTCTGTTTCCTGTTGCTATAGCTATGGAATGTCGCATTTAGACAATAACAATTCACATTCAAAGAATTTAATAAAGACAAACGTAAACTTGAATAGAAATCCCCACTGAGCTAGTTGTTTTGCTCACCCCAATCTCATTAACATTTTTTCGATTAAGAAGGAGTGCGATGGAGGGATGGTAGGATTACCTCAAGTGTTTATTTAAATTCTACTATTACAACAATTGATTTTATTTTTAAATATTGAGTCATGTTAAGTTCATGTTTACCTATTGAGATTGAAGTATTTTTATTTAATTGTAGTCACATCTCTTAGACAAATTCGAATCTTTTGAGTTTTAAAGTGCATATTTTCTTATATAATATTTACTTCCGCTGCAAACTCTTATAATATTTATGCATATTTGGACTACGAAAATCGGATATGACAAGGTAGTATCAGAGCAGGTCTACGTTCTTGTAGACTTGTTAATATAAAAATTCTTAATATTTATGTTGAGAAAAATATTTTTTGAAAAAGAATTTAAATCTTGCATTTTTGAGTATAAAAAAAATATATATCTCTTACTTTTTGAGTCAAGGAAAATATTTTTAGTAAAAGAATTTTAAATCATGCATTATTGAGTATATATTACGGCATCCACCACCTCCCACCGCTACAACTCCTATAAGGTATGACATGAAATTACATATAATATTTTGCATTGATCATGATACATGCATCATATATGACACAATACAAGTTTCAAGTTGCATTGATCATGAAAAAGATGATCACATGATATATGGTACGTACATATATCACATACTACAGTTCAAGTTTCAAGTTGCATTGATCATGAAAGAGATAATTACATGATATATGATACATGCATCATATGCTACAGTTCGAGTTTCAAGTTCAAAACAAATTTATTTTAAAATCATGACATCAAATATATACACTACATGACTATTTCATTTTTTCACGCATGCACGCATATTCTATGAATTACAATTAATTGATTTTCGAGGACGAAAATATTTTTAAGGGGAGGTAGGATGTAACACCCCGAAAATTTCAAGTCATTTATATTTTTTTTTTAAATGTCCACAAGAGATTTTTACCAATACTTTTAAAATTTAAACTTATCTTTTAATATTTACAAAAAAATATTGTTATCAACATCCCATAATTTTCTCATATCCTTCACATATTTTTACAAAATTTATAAAATTTAAGATATTTAAACTCATGTCATGACTAATTTAAAGATCCGCCAAGATCTCTGTTTCCAACCCTACCCAATCACTTAATTCGGGTCAGATAAAATTTAGATATGGTGATGGAAGATTTGACAATCATGAGTATCCCCAATCAAACCCTAGCTCCAATTATTAACCTCAATCGCAGCATTACAACTCTCCGACAAGAAATCAATTGCCTTGACCGCCTCCTCAACAGCAGCCGCGTATTAGTATCCACCTCCTCCGTGGAACCTTCTCCTTACCCTCCTTCACCTCCACCTCCACCTCCGCCGCAATCCACCCCGGCACCGATGTACTATCCATATCTTTGCAGCCACCACCTCCTCCCCCCCCCACCGCCACTGTTGCTGCCAACATCAACTCCACCAATACCTTCTTCCGCCCCTCTTGCAGTCGTATTTTTTTTAAAAGGAAAATTTAGAAATCCCCTCCTGCAGTCGTTAGCAGGGAAAGTAGACAACCACGCAGCATCATATAAAAAGTAGCAGAAGCCTCCATTGTAGTTTGTTAGCAAAAGGTGGGCAGGGGCCATTAGGTAGACTTGAGACAGAGGAAGAAATGAGGTTGAGAAAAAAGAGGGAGTATGGAAAACAGAAGCAAGAGGGCTTAATTGTAATCCAAATTATGTTGATTAATGGTGATGGAAGATTTTGGGAAAATTTGGTGGTTTCTTTTTTTTTGATGTAGGATTTGTACTTTTGAAATTCTTATCTAATATGCAGTAGAATTTGTTTACTTTCATGAGAAATGCTTTTGACATTATCAATTTTGTTTAATTTCATTCTCTCCTCTTCTTCTCTTCAAATTCTCTCTTTTTGGGCATTTTTCACTATTCTTAGCATTCAAACTGAAATATGGACTACTTATACTGAAACAACAACTTCATATTACAAAAACATGCAACTTCCTATCACTGAAACATGCAATCCAATAGCTAGTTGAACGTTTCAGTATTTAGCTAGATGCATATTTCTATGTTTTCTAGTTGAACGATTCAAGATTAATTTAACAGATGTTTTTTATGTTATATATATATTTGTATATTTCTATATTACCTAGTTGCATGTTTCTATATTATTATATATTTGTATATTTCAATATTACCCAGTTGTATGTTTATTTTATATATATATAGTTGTATATTTCTATATTACCTAGTTGCATGTTTCTATATATTAATTATATATTCATTTAGTATATTTCTATATTTTATATTATATAGTTGTATGTTTATGTATTAGTTAGTTGCATGTTCAATATTAGCTAGTTGCATGTTTATGTGTTATATATATAGTATGTTTATTTCTAATCTAGTTTAGACGCTTTCTTATATATTCTAATTGCACAATTTAATATTGACTAGTTGCATGTTTTTGCAAATTATATATCCTCATTTTGATTCAGTTTTTCATTCTTTATTGACCTAATTCTTTTCTAGTGAATTTGAGCCATTTAAAAAAGTTCCAAATTTGGGTCATTTAAAAAACAAAAAATATTAGAGTTAAAAACTAGTGAATTTGAGTCATTTTAAAAAGTTCCAAATTTGGGTCATTTAAAAAACAAAAAATAACAGAGTTAAAAAAAAATTCTAGTGAATTTTGAGTCATTTAAAAAAGTTCCAAATTTGGGTCATTTAAAAAACAAAAAATAACAGAGTTAAAAACTAGTGAATTTGAGTCATTTAAAAAGTTCCAAATTTGGGTCATTTAAAAAACAAAAAATAACAGAGTTAACAAAAAAAATTAAAATGACAAACTCAGGACTCGAACCATTTATCATTTGCCTTGAAAATATGATGTTCAAACACCAAACCAAAGGCGGATGTTTAAACAATCACGTCGCTACTTAATTTTAACTGAAAGGGCCGACCCGTTTTTTAAACGGATCACTCATTTACATGAGTGCACAGGAGACCCACTCAATTTATAATGGATTCAAATTTCAAATCTTTCTCTCCAAGAAATTCTTTTACTTCCCTATGCACTGGAGATAAAATTCGTATTCTCAAAATTTTGATATGCTCAATTGATTTCAAAATCATACCATCACCTTTTTAATTAAAATCCATAGATCTGTTTTGTTCCTTTAGCACCTGTTTCGAATTTGTCGTTCCTATTATTATTATAATTATTGAATATGAAAAAAGATTCTTTACAATTTTATCTCTATTTACAAGAATCAAATCTCAAGATTTTCATGATAAATTCAAATCCCAATTTTTATAACAAAATTATATTTTTCTCTCTATAAATAAAGGTCTCTTATTTTGAAATCAAAATACACAAAAAATATATTTTCACCGTAAAACTTGAGTTGTGTTTTCTTGATTAAAAAGTACCGTGAGTCCCTTCTTTAGCCAAGAGGTATCAATTTCTATCTCTTAACTCTTAACGTTTTAATTTTATTCAATTTCTTGATTTTTAATTAGGCCAAATAATTTTAATACAAGTTTTGTTTCATCATTTATTCAAGGCCAAAAATCTGAACTATGGCGTGATTTTTTGAAAATAATCTGTACCTTATTTTGTTAAATAATTTATTAGCAAAGTTGAGATCTTGCAATGGTTCTTTCTTTAAAATGGCCGAGCACCTATTATCACATAAATCTAAATCTAGTTATTTTAATTTTCAAATAGCCTACCCCGTAGCCTATGTTTTGGTTTTCAAATTGCCGAAGCACATCACTTTCAATGTTAGCTTATTCTTTTAAAAAGTTTTAACGTTAAATTCATGTTTTATGCATTAGTATAACATTTTTAGTTTATCAAACCATTTATTGAGATGCTACTTATACATTCATTTATTAGCAATAATATTAAGACTTGTTACATTATTTTAGGCTCAAGGAATAAAGATATTTCATTGCATCATTCACATTCATCGTATCGGCAATTAGAGGAAAACAAATCTATGGATTTTAATTAAAAAGGTGATGGTATGATTTTGAAATCAATTGAGCATATCAAAATTTTGAGAATACGAATTTTATCTCCAGTGCATAGGGAAGTAAAAGAATTTCTTGGAGAGAAAGATTTGAAATTTGAATCCCTTATAAATTTTGTAAAAATATGAGAAGGATATGAGAAAATTTTGGGATGTTGATAACAATATTTTTTTAAATATTAAAAGATAAATTTAAATTTTAAAAGTATTGATAAAAATCTCTTATGGACATTTTAAAAAATATATATACAAATGACTTGAAATTTTCGGGGTGTTACAGGCCCAAATAATTTTTTTACATTAGGTCCTTTAAATCGTTGGACCTGGGGATGAAAACGGAGTCTTAGACAGGTTTGGTCAATCCTAAGACCCACCTGCCCAGGATTTTCATGGACTCGAGACCCACAAGTCTTAGACAGGTTTGGTCAATCCTAAGACCCACCTGCCCAGGATTTTCATGGACTCGAGACCCACATCGCCCCGTGGATCAGCTAGGTCCAATCCGACCCGCCATATTTGGATTTATATTATTTTTAAATTAATTTTAAAGTATAAATATTTCATTTAGACAATAAATAATGCAAATTTAAACATAAATTTATTAAAAATAACACTTAATAATCATCTAATGCTTAAAAATAACACATATATATATATACACACAAATTTAAATATATCAATTCAAATATAAATTTATACAAATGCACAATTACATAATAAAATATTAATATTTTAATGAGACGAGTCCTAATGCGGGTTCACAGAGGGTTCTATACAAACCACGACGCCACATACCTGCTTGACCGGGTCCAAACCCGTCCCGAGCAAGACGGGTTCAATACGTGTCCAAGTTGAATTGGCTCATTGTCATCCCTAGTTGAACTGGTCCTAATGTTAATATAAATTATAAGGCCCAGATTATGAGCAACCCCTTTTTTAAAAAATAAACCATATAGATGAATTCACTCCTCACGGAATTCATAAAACACCAATAAATTTCCTAAATTATTATTCTCCCTCTTAACCCTTCATTCTCATCAGCAATTCGAAAAATCAATGTATACACTCCTCTCGCCCGAAAGACAGAAACCGTTTGAACTCATCTCCTGCCGCCGCACTTTCGACCACTGCAACCCATTGTTTGCCTCATTCTCCCGCCATTATTATGCATACAATTTGAAACGTGCATCCTATATTTGTAAAACAAACTGCAAGTTTTAATGTAAATAAATTGTATTCCCTCCGTCTCAATCATAATGACATTTTTACTGTTCATAAGGATTTAGTGGAATGGTGATAAAGTGGTGGGGTAGGAAGAGTTGTTTATTAGTATTTTATATGATAAAGTGATGAGTAATTTGGGGTAGAAAGTGTTGTTTATTAATATTTTATGTGATAAAGTAATAAAGTGTGTAAGTAACTTTACCATTATGATTGAGACGAAAATATGGGGTACTTTACCATTATGATTGGGACGGAGGGAGTAGTATATTTTAAAATTACACTATGAAGTGCAAGATTGAATTATAATTACATTTTAATTGTAAATTTTTCTTTTCCCGTTTTTGTTATTATCTAATCCAATTATTCGACATTTAGATATCATCTTTGGTGCTATAAACAACAATATCATGTAACGTTCTATACTAATACTTTTAAGTTGGAAATAACAATTTTAAAATAATAACGTTTTTGCACGAAATAGAGTTGCCTGTAAACTGTAAAGTATTGTGTGAATTAATGTTTTTAAATAATTTATTGTATTTAATAAAGATTAAAGAATAAGCAAGATTTTTTTTTTTCTTCCGGAAACACCAATTAAAGAAAATCGCGCACACAGAGAATCAATCACTCATTCACTCGTAGCGAACTCAAAACCCTCGAAGGATTCTAGTTTTCTCTTCACACTGTATTCTCAATTTACTTCATCTCAGTTTATACGTACTTTCGCCGTATAAATACGTACAGGTATGCATATAAATACCTAGAAAATTGGAAGTGTAGGATGAGTGAAGGAAGAGGAATTTTCATTATTTGTTTATGATTATACTTGTTCCGGCTTCAGGCGATTGAGGAACAATGTGTGAAACAACCAATTATGTTTCTTAAGCTGTAAATTTAAAATTTCCTTTTTCTCAATTTGCCTATCGATGTGGTGGTGTCGAATTATCTGGAAATATTAGCATCTGTTAATTCAGTTCATTTGTTGGGTGTAGTTAGGGTTGCTTCTGTGTTTGATGTCTCAATTATTTAATTTTGAGTTGGTTAAATTATCAATTTCCTGTGGTGGGGTGTGTCTGATTAGTTGGAAATTTCATTTTGTGTTTTTCTTAATTACTTACCGTTTGGTGGTGTCAAATTATCTGTAAATATTCAGAGCCGTAATTAAGTCATTGTTGCTTGTAGTTAGGGTTGAATGCTATTTTTGATGTCACAGTCATTTTCACGAAATTACGATTCTTTGTTTCGAGTTAGATGAACTATCAAAGTTCTTGAGATTTGGGGGAGGATATGATGAATGTGAGGTAGTCTGTTAATATTTAATATAAATTTCACAAGTGAAATGAGACAGAAGAGAAGGAATTTAAGAGATGACTTTATTTGGTTACTTTCTGAAAGACTTCTCTTTACTGCACACATTCGCTTATAAAAGCGTATGTGGCCTCCTTGTTACAACAAAAGACGAAAAGTGGAGTGCACGTTACACGTGTTTCTACTGATGTTTGATGCATTCGATTATCATAAGATACTCCAGTAACTATTTACCACTAGTTCGCATTTTGTTTTTGAGTTCTGGGATTTGATTGTAGCACCTTCACTAAATTTATTGCATGTTCTGTACCTGACTAAGGCCATTGATTTTATTTAACTAGCTAATTTTGGTGTTTAGCCATTAGGTTGAAAATAGCAATGGCTTTAATGTTAGTTATTTAGTGAATAGTTATTATATTATCTGTCCCTAAAGGTTAAATATTGCAGAGAAAGATGGGCACAGAGGTTGAGCATGCGTCTGGTGATATTCAGAGTACCCTAACAACTCTGCCATCAACTACATCAACGAGTGCTCCAAAGACGTCCATGTTTGCTAAGAGATCAGGATTTGTCATCCCAAAAAACAAACTATCTGGTTCATTAGTTCGTGTGCATAAAGGCACTAAAAAGGGAGATCCCGATTTGACTAACGAGGAAGCCAATAAGCAGGTCCAGAGGAAAACCAAATGGGGACCTGATCTAGCGATGGACACCACTGTCCGGAAAGGGAGAGCATTAGCATATCAGGTATATAAAATTCTAGCTGTCATTTAATTTCCATTTCGCATTGGGGGCAAAAATGTCAGTGTCTTCTTTGTGAGTGGTTCGCATCAACTTCACGTGCCAGGTGCCTCTAAGTGATGATATTGCTCTACCTTTGTGGTGGTACAAATTTTGGACAGACTCGGATCAATCAAATATCACAACAGCTAACTCTAGGGGTGCTGGAACTTGAGGATGATGAAGATTCATTTGCTGCGTCAGAATCTCGTGGGAAAGCATCAGGTCAACAAATTAGCCATGAGGTAGCTGTATGCTTTGATTGCACTCCTTTTATTCTTTATCTTTCATGGTACTTACACTTGAGTGATATGTACGATAGGAGTCTGAACTTCTGGATCTTGAAAGGCGTGAAATTATTGGTATGAACTATAATTATTCCAGATATATCAATGCAATTCTCCGTAGTGTCTTTTCTGAACTTTAATATTTTCCATATTCTGTTTTAGGTGAACTACTGAAATTAAATCCAACCTACAAGGCTCCCGCTGATTACAAACCTCTGCTAAAAGAGGCGAAAGTTCCAATTCCTGTGAGTGGATGTCTTTAAATGCATTATAGCTTTTCCTGTGCTCCATTTTTATGTTCGTATTGAAGGGGCATTAGCTTTAAGTTGCTAGACTTGTCATTACTCGGTATTTGGAGGAAATGACATCTTAATTATTGTTTATATTAAGTACCTAAACCTTACTAGCAGCTGTCCAGTTATGATAGTTTTAACATATTTTAATTATACAATTAAATCTCAACTAATTGAAACAAAAGATGGGTGTTAGGGGGAGTGTAGAAAAGCTGCATCTTTGGTTGGTGTTTTAGTAATCAACCGTTGTGGTCACTTTTAACTGTTGGGCAAGATGTTTGTAGATACATTTCCATTTAATGCATTCACAATATTTACTGCAGTTCTTGTATATGAATGAGAATAAAGTGACCACTTCTTTTTCTGACTCTGTCTATGCAGATTAAAGAATATCCTGGGTACAATTTTGTTGGCTTACTATTTGGCCATTCAAGTGACACGCAAAAGAGACTGGAAAAGGTATGTACTTTGGGCATCTTGGTGTTTTGCTATGGGATCTATTTTCGTGTTCAGCTGTATCACTAACACAATTTTTCTTGCTTTGGAATTCTAACAATGCAAATCAGGAAACGGGAGCTAAAGTACAAGTTTATGGCACTAAAAAGGATACAGGAGGGAAGGTATTATATTTTCCACATGGTGTTTTGTTCTACCACGTATTCATTATTTGCCCTCCATAGCAGAATCTAAACATGCTAATTACACTCTTACCTATAATATTTCCAGGTTGAAATTACTCCTACTGATGAAAAAGAAGTAGAGAATACTTGTGAAGATATGTATGTGCATGTATCAGCAGACACATTTGAGAAAGTTGATGCTGCTGTGGCTTTGATTGAACTGTTGGTCACCCCAGTTTCAGTATGTTCTGAATCCTTGAATTGTAGCTATTATATGTTGTGATGCTAATGTAGCTCTTGCATTTTATTAGGTGAATCCCGTGTCTTCTTCAAAAACATCAACCTCCGTTCCCAATAATAATGCAAATGCTGATCCGGGTCAAAACAGGCCTAGCTCCCTCATAGCTCCTCCACTGATTAACCAAGGAATAGCTCAGCCATATGTGTCACTTCCTCAGGGGCATTTTGGACAATATCCTCAACCCTGGTTTTCTGCAGGCCTAACTCAATCTCCAACATTTTCACAGTCTGGATTTAGACCCTCGAATGTGCCCTCGTTTGGTCCACAACCAGTTGTAGCTGCAAGTTTCAGTCCTGTCTTTCAAAACCCCTCAGGAAATCAGCCACAATTCATGCAACAAACACCTCCACTAGTCCAAACTGGTGGGCCAAGAAATACATCTATGCAAATTTTACCCTCACCAACAACCGCTCAACCCTCGGGGCCACCTCCGTATAGTTCAAGGCCTCCTATGTCCATTTCACCTCTATTTGCTCCTATACCAGCATCTTCTGCACAAGTTCCTTCACATGGACATAATATCCTGGCTTCACATAACATGTTATCACCGATGAATATTTCCAACCGTATGATTTCACCCCAACAGTCTCAAGGAGTCTTCTCTCCATCGGAATCCACACCTTCAGTTCGACCTGTGCAGCCTTTCCCCATGCAATCTTCTTCAGCACCTCCTCAACCTAGAATCCCCAATTCATACCCTGGTAATGCTCTGAATATTGATTTGGTAAGACCTGTTTCCGCAGGAATTCCACGACCGAGTTCCAGTGATTTTACTTTTCAGCCCCATCGCCCACCCAATGCCCCTGCCTCTCAGCTTTGGCAAGGCAATCAACACAGTATAAGACCACCCCAGTCTCCATTGTTAAGGCCTATGGCTCATAATATGAATCCACCACCACCTCCTATTCAGGATGGTTTCTCAAGGCCTCAGGTCAATCAACAAATGGCCCAGATTCCTCCTAGACACCATCCCATGATGGCAGGGCCCACAGGCCCTCATATGCCACCGAGGAACTTCATTCCACCTCATCAGATAAATAACTCTCTCGGTCCTTTCCCTCACAGACCAGGAAGTCAGATGCACATTCAGGAAAATCACCTCGCTGGACATGCACGCCCACAAAGGTTTCCGATTCCTCAACAGCATTTCGGAAGGCAGTTTTTTAATTCTTCTGGTACTCAGCAGACATATGATCCTTTCTCTCCTACTTCACCCTCACATGGGCGGTAATGCATCCCGAGTATAAGCCGGCCCACCCTGATGGCTTCTGTAGGAGGTAAATGAGCTATATATATAAAGATATGCCACTATTACTGTTCAAAGGGTGGCTTGTCTAGAAATGGTTTATACATGGTTCTTTTGGGATTCTTTTGTTCCATCACGGATTAAGGATTGAGATAGAAAATCATCAATTTTCTTTGTTTTTTTCCTGAAATTGTTTGTTTTCTGCTGTAAACATAGTAACATGGAGTTTAGGAAAAAAAGAGCCGCCTTCTCTAATATAGTATATTGCCAAACTTCTTCTACAATATATCCAAATATGATTTACTTGGGCCTTGTTTGCATTAATGGACTGGATGAATAACTAATGATATGGGATTGCATAGTTCAAAATGTCACTATTTGAATTAGGTTATATGTTTGGACCGATGGATTATATGTTGTTTGAATTGGAGATCCCATTGAACGAGATGTGTCTTGTTCCAGATTATTCAATCTCATTGAAACGAGACGTGCGTTGTTCTCTTTCTTCCTTGTTTCCTTGAGGGTGAGGTCATCTTTTTCGATGCAATTGCAGTGCAAATCAATATCCGGGAAGCCCTCTTTTCCTAATAGATTAGAGGACCTCTCGTCCTGGTTGAAGAACCTGCTTCATGTAAATTCACACCACCACTGTAAGTCTGGAACATAGACAAAAATAAATAAACGAAAGAATTTTACCCGAGTCGAGAGAGAGACAAGGAGGAACTGGTAGCAGCTTGTATTGAATGGAAACCACGCTGAGGCATGAAAATCGCACTCAGATTGATCGACTAAATGGAATCTCAATCGCTTCACATTTTTTAACTGCAAAGGTACAATGAATAGGTCTTATGTGAGATTGATGAAATTTTTGACACTTTGAAAAGAATGTGTATTAATTTGTGAATCGTTTTAGTGAGACAGTCAGATGCAAATTTTTATCATTTCTATAACTACTTGAAATTTAGGGCAATTTGAGCAAAATCTGATCTTCCCCGAATGATATCAACAGCTGAAATGGTAAAGAGGGTCTTTTTTAGAAATAAAGACTATTCAGTCCAATTCAGCCCATATAAGTACTATGAGATCCAATCTGTTTTTAAAAATACTCTCAGGTCCAAAACACCACATAAAAACCCTAAACTACCATTTCCCCCATTAAATACCCAACTTCACTCATTCTAACCCTAATTCTCACCCAAACCAGCCCCCTTGCAAACGCCACCCCTCCCAAACCAACCTCACCCCTCTCAAACACAAACTCAGCCACCGCTTGCGACGACAGTGGAGTAGCCAGTGATGGTGGCAACGGGGGAAAAAGATGACTTCTTGTGCGGTGACGGTGGAGTAGTTAGCGGCGGCGATGGAGGCGGTTGGTAGATCTTTTGTACGATTATTGTTTCGATTTTTTCTAGATCTTTGTGCGATTTTTGTGTGATTTTTGTAGATCTTTCCTTCATTTCATTTCAATTTCATGGGCATTAATTCCATTTTTTTGTTATAGATCTGTGTGATTTTTGGGATTTGAGGCGAAGGCGGCGCGGTAGAGCCGCCGATGAAGACGAAGCGAACTAGATAGCAGGCGGTGCAACAGCCACAGCTTCCGATGATGACGGCGGCGTCGGAGGCGTTCGCGAAGGATGCGATTATTGCTTGGTTTAAAAACAGATAGTGTTTATTAAAAAAATTGGACTTATTTGAGGCGGGCTGTGTTGGTGAGGTCTCAGTCTCAGCTGGTTGCGATATGTAAATTGTTTTGATGAATTTTGTTTGGAATTTATTTGAATTTTTGAATTTATTTGAATCTGAGTTCTCCGGCGAAGCATGCGATTTTTTTTAAATCTAAGTTGTAGATGGAGGATCTGGATCTTTTTTTTTTTTTTTAACTGGGGGTTGTAGATGGAGATGTGTATGTTCATTAAAAAATGAACTTATGCACGTAAACATGCATATGTGCATGTTGAACTGAAGACAAGGATATGTAACTTTTTAGATTTTGGACAAAGATATGTAATTTTTTGGTTTTTAGATATGTAAATTTATGTAATTTTCAATTTTGATATGAAAATTTCAAGATTTCTAATGTTATTTTTAGGATGAAATTATGTGGATGTGTTAAACTGTAATCGAAATGAACATATGCATATTCCTATTTTTGGATTCCATCCACTCTCCTAGGGGAAAGACAAGATTTTCAAAAACACGAGAAAAAAAGTATTTTTATCTTTTCAAGCATGATTTTGAACCTCGTAGTACTAAAAAAAATCTTGCACCTACTAGTATTATTGCATCCTATTCTGGATTAGAAAATCACCCACTCTCTTTTTTATAGCAGGGTATCTTGTAATTAATTCCATATTTGAAGGGTAATTTTGTCTCATTTATAAAAGGTACAAGGAGAATTTGATAATCTTGGGTCTTGGGACAATTGATCACACTCCCACCCCTTGACCAACAAATGGCAGGACAAAATAATTTCCTGACCCATGTTTTTTCTCTACAACCTAACAAAGTTTAAAAGTATTATACCATCTATTTTAATGTGTTAGTATTGTCCGTTACATTAAACATGTAATATAATTAAACATGTAATATAACATGGAGTACTAAACAACACTGGTCCTGTTTGAATTTGGATGATGTGTTGTTGGATCCTCTTGTGCATTATACCCATATGGGTTTATAATAAACCTTGATCAACACAGTATTGTGCAGTTTAAAAAAAGTACATTATAAACCCAAATGCAGTATTTTCATAACGGTTGAACCGGGAACCGGCCATAAAATCGGTCCAACTACCCTTAAAAAATCATTTTTACGGTCGAATCGGAAAAAATCGGCCAGAACTGAAAAAACAGGCCAAAATCGAAAAATCGGTTGAACCGATTTTTTAGTTTTCTAAATTTAAAACTTAATCCTAATTTTTATCATTCCCATTTTAAATTTTAGTATTTTAAATTGTGTTGTATAATATTGTCTATGATTATATTATGTTTATTTATATGTTGTTAGTTGAAATATTTGTGCTGATGTGGCTTTGACTTTCAACCAACAAACAAATAATTAATCGAACAAGAACACTGCGGGAAGAACCATAGTTCTTCCCTGAAATATGGTTTTTGGTATATAAGAGGAATGGGGGAAACATTCCTGAGTTCTTTTACAATAAATGGTGAGGTCCTTTATTTATAGAGAACCAGCACGACAAATCATAAGCACGACAAATCATACAGCACGACAAATCACTAAGCATGACAAATCATATGTGTAAGCACGACAAGTCATAAGCATGACAGATCATCTCCTGTTTGACTCTTGACCTCCTGTCGGGTCGGGTCGATGCAGGTCTTTGTGGGCCCTGCTGACTTATGATAATTCGTCATGCTGACGTGTGATAATTTGTGTTACAACATTATAATATGAAACTTATGGAGATAAAGTTTTATAAGTGCATATTTATTTTATTTTTAATATAATATACAAAATATTTTTAAAAATCGATATCATTTTAACAGTTGAACTGTCGGTCTGGACTGTCCTACCGGTTGAACCGTCAATCGGTGCCCAATCCGATTTGGTCGCCGGTTCGATTATGAAAACATTATCCATACAGGTTTAATGCACATGATAGTTCTATACACGTAATCTAAATCCATTTTAGTAGTGTGGTTAGGATGCAATTCAATTCTTCTGTGTCATTTTCTCATGTTCCAAATATATCCTACTTCCTGGATCTTTAACACATGGACTCAGGATTATGGTGGACTATTGAATAATATTTTAATTTCCACTTATTATACATTTACAATATGAAACATAACGTGGAACACTAAAAATGAAACAGATGATATCATTCGGTTAGGATGGGATTAAGATTCCTATTCTTACAAACCACTTCGCTATAATAAATATTATTAATTAATGTCTTGCGGGATATATTGTCTCATTGTGTTACATGTACCAAATTTTAATTGAATGGCTGTTAGTACTTGTTATGGCAAGGTGTATTCCTTTTGAAAACGTATATAAAATTTAGGGTTAATTCTAAATAAATACACGATTTTTTTGACAAAATATCAATTTAATCACGACCTTTAAAAATTTTGTATTAAAGTCCAACCTTTGATATTGTTACAAATTGATACATGTTTTTTTTCTCCAGGCGCGAAGAGGTCACGTGGCTCACCGAAGCATGTGTACACTTGTCAGTTAGAATGATACATATTAAATAATATTTTTTAAATTATTCCACATAATATTACACATTTTTAAAATAAATTAAAACAAAAATAATAATTAAAATAAGTTAAAATATAAATAAAAAATAAAATTTATATCCATTTCATAAAATTTATCAAATCTCAATAAATAATTCACAAATTTAGTTTAATGAGGTTGACTGTAATAAGAACAAGTGAGGGGTAGAGGGAGTGATAATAGACAATGAGTGGATTTAATGAGAGAAGATAAACTAAGGGATTACATTTAATTTTGGAACATGAGAATATATTTAATTTTAAAACATTGACGACAAGAATTAGTTTTTAAGGTTTGGAATTTAGATTTAAATAATTTATTTTATTTTTTTAGATTTTATTTATTTTATTTTTTATTTTGTTTTTAATTCACTTTTAAAATATTTTTTATATTTATGATTTAGACATTTCATCATACGTGTAGTCTGACATAACAAAAATAATAGTTTCGGCGAGTCACATCGTCTCTTCACGGTCGTTGGAAAAAACGTGTATTAATTTGCAACAACATCAAATGTTGGACTTTTATACAATAATTTTGAAGGTCGTGATTAAATTGATATTTGGTCTAAACGTCGTGTATTTATTTAGAATTAACCCTAAAATTTATTATTTTAAGTTAAAATTTGAAAAGTTTTTACATAATAATAATAATATTTTATTGAAAATGGTATCGATTGTGCACTGTGAGATAATATCGTGTAAAATTTTCCTTGTAACCTAATTTTCTAGGGTATGTTTGTTTCGGAATTCAGGTGTAGGAGAGAAGTCGATACTTCAAAATCCTATGAATTTGAAAATTTTGGTGAATATTAAAAAGTACTATGTACGTATTATGAAATTTTGATAGGATGAGATTTTATTTTATGTTAAATCAATTTTATTTTTCTAAGGGAATGTCAAATCAATGTTTAATATTGTGTTGAGAAAAATAGTTATGAAATTGTATTAAATTCTGTAAAAATATGGGGTGTATGTGTATTTTATAGGAGTGGATAATATTGAAGTCTAATTTTAAATTTCAAATTATAATTAGACGTGATTTTTAAAGTTCTAAGTTCATTCGGGTGAGTCCCGAACTAAACATACCCATAAAATTATTATTTTGTTTTTTGAGAGTGCTCTAAAGTATTCCTTGTAACCGGATTCTCTAAAGTGAATGTTGATTCAATGAATAAGTATTCACTAATACAGATTTGGCTTTGCACATCCCTTGAAAAAGGCCTTACACAGCGGTTATAACAGATGTCCAAGTAACAGTTGTCTAAGCAAAAGTGGAGCTTAGACAGCGGTTTTTAACCGCTGTCCAAAATATATGCTTAGTTGGACAGCGGTTAAAAACCGCTGTGCAAGATGAACTTAGAAAGCGGTTATAAACCGCTGTCTAAGTATCAAAATTGATAATTAGATAGCGGTCTTTAGCCCCAATCAATTGAGACAATTTTTCGCTCCCATGGGGGACCGAACACGGGACCTTGGGCGCCTGAGCGGAGGAAATTTTTAACTCCCATAGGGGACCGAACACGGGACCTTGGGCGCCTGAGCGGGGATTGAATTAATATTAATGAACTGGAATAATATTGTGGCTCAATATTGATTTCTAGACTCATTGGGAGGTCCAATCTTAATTCTCCTAAAGGTCATTTGGGTAGCCTAATAAAAGTTCATTAACTAAGGTGGTTAAAAGATAAATATTAGTTTTGTTGCTAGATATTGGAGAAAGAAAATATATGAAAAAGATATATGAAAATAATATATATTATATGAATATATATGATAAATATCTCTTGATGAGATAAAATCTTTCCATATCTTCCCACACACCCAAATTTTCATCCCCTCCTCTCCTATATATAGGGCTGATTTTTCAGCCCCAATTAATTTATAAGTGCTGATTTTTTGAAAGCTAGGACAACAAAAGTGAGAAATTAATTATTTCTTAAGATACTTAAATAGTTCTTTTGGGTTGAAGCAATTAATCTTCTCAACAGTATCTCTTAAAAGGTAAATACGTTCGTCCCTTAATTCCGTATATTTAAGACTATATATTTTTTATTGTTATTAGTACATGAATTATTTGATTTAATTACTTTAAATCATAGAATTAAATTTATGACAGTTTTTTTTTAACGCAGATTTATAACAATTAGTATTTAAACCACGTCCCGAATATATCTATGACAACGTATTAAGTTTCTCAACACCCTTTACATATTTATAGCTTTATAAAACTAAAAGAATCACTCCTTTCAATATATGTTGTAAGAAATGGTAGGTAACTCTATTTTTTAATTTTTTAAATATTATTGTTATATATAAAAAACTATTATTATTATTATGCATAAAAATTATTATTGTTATGTATAAAAACTATCATTAATTGAAAAATAGAGTTATTTTTTAAATAGAGATTATTTTTTTACATAACAGTGATAATTTTTATGAATAACAATATTATATAGTTTATATATATAGACCAGGTTCACATGAATGCTTCTCCAAACATAAATCAATCTCAAGTAATTATATATATATATATATATATATATATATAGATAGATTTGATCATATGCCCGCAGGTGGGCACAAACTTATATGCCCACCGCTTATGTGGCGTGCCACATATGCAATTATTTAATTAATTTATTTAATTAATTCAATCTTCTCATTAATTATATAAACCTAAACCCTAAACTATGAACCTTAAACCATGAACCATTCAGGTCGGGTGAACCATGAACCACTCGGGACGAGGTTCGGGTTTGGGTTGGGTTGAGTCCGGGTCTGGTAATTTTTTTAATATAATTAATAAAATTAATTATATAAACCTAAACCCTAAACTATGAACCCTAAACCAAGAACCATTCGGGCCGGGTGAACCATGAACCACTCGGGGGGGGTTCGGGTTCGGATCGGGTTGAGTCCGGGACGGGTAAAGAAATTTAATATAATTAATGAAATTTGGTAAAATATGAAATATATACAAATGAGAAGATTGAATTAATTAAAGAAACTAATTAAATAATGGTGAGACCTTGCATATGTGGCGCGCCACATAAGCGGTAGGTATATAAGTTTGTGTCCACCTGCGGACATATGATCAAATTCGTATATATATATATATATATATATATATATATGTTGTTCCCGGTGAAAACGAGTCTTACACGTGTATGGGGGGGGGAATACACGTGTTCAGTGTTTTTAAAACTTTTTTCTTACTGAGGTCAGCTTGGGTCAGATAATCCTAAAGATTAGGTCCTGAGAAGCACAAATCACTCGAGTCAAAGTCTCATTGAGACAAAATGATCTGAAATGCTTTTAAAACCTCGAGATAATCCCAACCGAGTCCTCGAGTTTGAGAGATCCCGAGTTGCTTGGATCGATAACTAATTTCTTGAACCCTCGTAAGAGTAAGTTCGGTTTGGTAACTATCTCGTTCTAGCTTTCTCGGATGTCGGAATGGTTGGCCCTTTAGTTTATACTCGTTTTAAGCTTTGCTGAAAACCTTCCTTTAATGGAATAGTGATTCAATTGCATGCAACTTCCAGTGGATTGATTCCAACTGAAATATCAGTGAAAATATGCTTTCAAACTCAGTGATGCAACAGTTAAGCACGGATAAAGAAAGCAATAAGCAACACAGCAGTTATAGTGGTTCAGAGACTCAAGCTCCTACGTCCACTCTCTCTGATCCTCAGAGAAATTCACTAATCACTTCTGAGCTTTCTGACTACCTCGCGTAGTTTACTTACTCAACTCGGCCCTGAGCTTTCTGACTACTCCACGTAGTTTACTTACTCAATTCGGCCCTGAGCTTTCTGACTACTCCACGTAGTTTACTTACTCAACCCGACCTTGAGGTTTCTGACTACCTCCGTAGTTTACTTACTCAAACACAAACAAGCTTTCAGACTACCTCTGTAGCTTGCTAACTTCTCCTCTAGAGCTTTCTGACTACTCCGCGTAGTTTACTAACTCTTTACAACTCTTCTCACCAACAAACACACTCCAACTACCTTCTCAAGGGTTTTGGGGTTTCTCGGTTGGTTTCCAACTAGGATGAGATATCCTTTACAATGAAGTACAATGCAAAGGGTTAGGATATCTCGACTAAGCTTCGGATATGTCTTATCAAGCTAGGCTTAGTTTAGTGAGCTCTCTTCAATATAAAAGCACTTGGGAAATTCTAAGTTTTTCGAGTGCTTTAACTTTGCGATAATAAGTTTGAGCTTCTTGAGTTGCTTATAAATTTCCCGTAACCTTACAATGTAGAGGGTCACCAGTATTTATAGGCATACACCAAGGTTACTCTTGAAAACTATCCATTGGAGAGATAACTTCGTGAGTTTCCTCTTATGGTGTGTGAGGAACGACTATATTTAGGGTTTGAAACTCCCTAACACGTTTTAGGCAATAGCCTTTCATGTAGCCGGTCTTCACTTTTTGCGGTCTATAACTTTGTACTTCTGACATCTTTTTTTTCACTACATCCATCGCTTTCGATGTCGGTATGATGGTGATGTTGTCTTCCTCTTTTTGACTTTTGTCTCCAGTTAAAGGTAGACACCTTCAACGGCTCTTTTGGTTACAAACTCTGAGTTGATATAACCTTAACAACACTTCTGACTTAGTTCCTTTTGTGTGCGCATTTGAATATCTTGGCAAATATCTATTTTCTAAGGAATCGCGATCTTCCGATGTTGCATCCTTGGATAGATATATTCGATGCCTCGGAACATTCGGGTTTATCTTGAGCATTGATGCATTCTTTGAGTCTTGATAATTCTTGCCCCTTGATATTCTTGATCTTTAGTCTTGATCTTGATCTTGCGTCTTGAGTCTTGAGTCTTACGAGTTTTCGGCGTCTTACGAGTCTTGAGTCTTGAGTCTTGATGATATCTTGAGTCTTCATCTTTGAGTCTTGATTCCTCGATTTCATCTTGAGTCTTGATGTCTCGATTTCACCAAAGTCTTGATTCTCGGTTTCTCATTTTAGTCTTGATTCTCGATTTCTCCTTTGAGTCTTGAAACTTCGATTTCATCTTTGAAACCGGTTTCTTGAAAAACTATCTTGAGTTCTTTAGAGTCTTGAACCTATCTGATCTATATCTCTGGCGTATACATTTTGCGAGATAACATCACGAATACTCAAAAGCCCGAATCGACTCAACTATCAAGATCATTACGAACATGTCATACTTCGGGGGTTTTGGGATCTTAATCAAAATCATATATCTTTTATTAAATTCATCTCCCAACAATTTCCCCCTTTTTGATGATGCCAAAACCTATCTTGTTACAAACATATAACCTATACTCAGGTTTCAGTTTATTCTATTACAAGATTGATTATGTCTCCCAACAATTTCCTGAAACAGAGAATCTCCCAACAATTTCAGAGAGTCTCCCAACAATTAACAATTTCTTCAGTAATGAATCTTCTTAAATAGTTCATCACCAAATACTTAAACAATTAATTCAGAGACATTCATTCAGCATATCAAATATAAAAGACATGTAAATAAGATAATGAGATATTATCTTTTGAGCATAAATGATAAGTTTTCATTGATGATTGGTATACCATTACAGATTACAATGAGTCTTATCAACAAAATCAAAAAGACAAAAATTTAAAGATTACAGGAATCTTCTGAGTCTTCAGTCTTCAGTCTTCAGATTTGGCTCTTCAGTCTTCTGCTCTTCAGTTTGCTTCTTCTTCAACTTCATCAGCGGGCACCTCCAGGTTGAACATTCCGAAATACCTCTTCTTCAGTTCATTTCTTTCCATAATGATATCCGGACTGTTTCCTGTCAAACCCAACTGACCAGCATACTGAGCAATTTCTTGAGTAATGACCTTCTTATTTACCAAGCCATTACCAAGTCTTGGAGGAGGGTAGGAATATGGACCAGGGGCTACTATCTGTACCTTTCCTTCATCTGCTAAGTTCATCCAACTTTGGAGATATTTTGGATAGAAGGTTAGGAGATATTCAATGAACGCTTCATTCTGATCTGAGCTTTCCCCTCTCCACTCCCTGAGCACATCATAATAGAACCAGAAGGTTCTCTTGACTTCTTCCCACATATCGTTGAGCTTGATAGGCATCCATTTGTCAATGTGTGGCCACTTCAGTGCTTTTGATGTCTCTCTCCTTTTGCTCGCAAACTTTTTGAATCCACTCCTTCGCTTCAGCTCTTCTTCAGTCTTCTTCCTGATCACAGGCACGCCTGAGACTGAAGCAGCTGCTTTCTTAGCCTGTTCTATCTGGAGTGTCTTCAGAGCATTCTTCGTATTGAAGACTTTCTTCTGCGGTTGAGACTCAGATTCTTCAGTTCCTTCATCATCCATAATCAGCTTTCTCTGGATTGGCTTAGAAGCCTTCGCATGCTTGCTCTCAGGTTGAACAATGCCTAAGGCTTTCCTCTTCATAGGCAATTCAGCAGCAGCCTGGCTTGTTCCAACCTTAGCTCTAGCACTCAGTTTCTCTCTTGCAACATCAAGCATGGTTTCCTCCGAAACTTCGAGTGTAGATAAACTTCTCCACTGAAAGTGAACTTGGTTTGTCGGTAACCGACTTCATTCAAGGCTTTGGATAGGCTATACATTTTAGCTTCTTTTTCGTGCCTTTTTTCTCCAAAGTGCGTGCCAATAACTTCACGAAGTCTTCACCTTCCTTTTCCCTTCTTGCACTAGTAATTTGGAAGAAGAAGTCGGAGAGTCTTTGTGTCCATGTGATATTGCTCTTTGCTCACACAAATGACCTCTCCTGCTAATCGATCTTGTTAGTCTTCCAACCTCTGATGTGGTTCTTAGCCACGAAAAATTCTTCGAGAGATGGGCAACCGGCGAGAGAGCTTCTTTAAACATCTCATCATCTTGGTCATGAGCATTGAGCTCATTTCCTCAACAACAGATTTGACCAGCACTCCATTCCTCTCTGCCAATTTCACCTCTAGAAATGCAGTTCTCTCCTGGTGCTTTTGTTTCGATTCGGCCTTTCACCTCGGCCTTGACTCCCTCCAAATTTTTCATTCAAATTTTTATCTCCCATGGAGGTCATCTCGCGAGGTCGAGTGTTTTGGATTTGCACCAGTTCTGAAGAGTGACTAAGATTCTCCATCTTCTGAGCTTGGCTGACCAATGTTTCTTCCATCTGAGCAATCTTGTTCATCATTGGCTCAACCTTCTCAAGTTTCTCCATCAAGGGAGTGAGATCGATCTCAGGAACCTTCTGCACCTTCAGGCCGATTGATTGATCGTCGAGGTTCGAACACAACCCGAGGGTCGGTCTCAGACTTGAGCTTTCTTCATCCTGAGCTCCAGTCTCCAACTGAGCCTCAGTCTGTACATCAGACAATTCAGAATTAAAGATAGAACTTTCAGTAACTTTGACATAATTGTTAATAGTGCCAAAAGGTACCTGAAGAGTGCTAGCTTCAGTCTGAGGTTGAATGATTTCAGGTTGATCAGCACCAGAAGTTTCCCTCTCCATCTGAGACTGATCCTCAGCATCTCCTTGTTGGTCCCCATCTTGAAATTTGTCTCTGCTGCTAGGGGCACCAACTTCAGTAGCTTTCCTCTCATCTAACTTCTTCTGAACCAGCTCATCAAAATTGGAATTTTTCATCCTGAGCTTTGTCCTCCTGAATCCTGAGAAGTCAGTCAGGAAGGCTGTCTCCTCATTCCACCAGTCTTCCCCTCTGAATGCAACAATATCAAGCATCTCCGGAAGAGTCTGATTGAGGATGAAAACCATCGACCTTAATCCCGAAGAAGATATCTTGCGGATCGGGGAATGAAATTTGAGCTCGGGGGGAGCGGTCAAGGATGAACCGTTCCCCTTTGCTCCTCCACTCGGTTTCTTGACTTCGCCCTTCTTCCATCTCGGGCTTTACGTTCGATCGAAGCATCGGTGAAGGATCAAAAGTAGATCACTCAGAGGCTCATCAAGAATAAGATGCTCACGAGTCTCAAAGAAGATCGAAGTTTGTCTTGATCCGGTCCCTCGGTTTGCATCCGAGTAGGTTCTGGGTCCCGGTGGCACATCCTCGATTGACTCGAAGTTGGCTCTGTGCCCTGAGCCAAGACATCTTTGGTAGAAATCTCTGAGGCCTGAGTTCCTTTAAAAATTTCCTGAGAAATTTTATCTGAACTGAGCGAAGTCTCAAGCACCTCAGAGAAGACCTGCTCCTCAGTCTGTTCTTGTGCCTTAGAGATAACCTGAGCCAAAACTTGCAATGGCGAATTCTGAGCGGTTTGGCCCTCAGGTTGAATCTCTTCAGAATCACTGTCATCTTCATCGGTGAGAACCACCAATCTTCCGCGCTTGGGGGCGAGGGTTTTCTGCTTTTTCAACTTCTCACCCTGCTCCATCTTTGCCTCCAACAAAACCTTCCCCCTGGTTTGTTGGGTCTCTTCAGCAGCAGCAGCTTTTGGTGATTCTGCTTTCTTTTCTTTCTTCCCTCTGATGGCTTGTTTCTTCACACCAATGGGCTTGAAGAGCACCCTGGACTTAGGGAATGGGGTCGAATTGGCGAAGATATCCTCCTCCTCTCAGCAAATCTCCAAAATATAAGCTATTTTGGTTGCATGGTGGATCTTGCCTTTAATCGTGATAGCCCCGTCAACCTTCTTGAAGACTTTGGCTTGCTCACTCACCATCTGAATCAAAAATTTCAGCCAGTTGAAGTCAGTGGTGGGTGAGGCCTCGATCGCCGCCATCAATCGGAGCTTCGGGGTATTGATCTGCTCAAAACTCCCCGCAAGGCTCATGATGCTTTTGCTCACAATATCCATCAAAACTCGATATTGTGGCTTCAAATGCCTCTTATGCAGTGTAGCCTCGAATTTCACAGGATTCTTAGCAATCCTATCTAAATACTCCTGCTCTCTACCCAACATATATATAGCAGGATCCTCTCCTCTATCACAAAGCTCAAAAACATCGTTTAAATTCTTCGGAATAATATACAATTCCCTTTCAAAATCGATGTATTTGGACGAATGCTCTAAATGTGATACAGTAATCTCATAATGCATACCATCCTCTTCATCTATCCTCAAATTACAGATGAACTCGATTACCTCTTTTGCATATTCTTGATCCGGTCGGCTTGCAACGAGATGAGTGAGTTTGGCCAATCGAATCATATGGAGAGCCTTCTCTTCTGGTTTGGAATTGGTTGTGCTATCGAGCGAGACAATGAACTCGTACCAGGGTTTGTTGGTTTTCGCTAATTTATCGAAAATGGTAGGAGCCATTTGAGAGATTGAAGATTTGAAGATTTAGGGTTTAGGATTTTCTGGGCAAAGGGGATTTTCTTGCAGAGGATTTTGGGAACGAAGGGTTTGATAAAATTGGGCTTGAATGGCTTATTGGGGTATAAATAGTTTCGAGATCGTGGGAATTCGCGTTGGTTAGGTGAAAAGCAACGGTTGAGATTAATCTCCGATTAATCGGGTATACGAACAGACGATCTCCGAAAAGTAAGCTGTCAAAATATCCTCATTGGTCATTAATGTAACAGAGCATTAAATGATTTGTTGACCTTCTTCTAATTTCAAACGATCCCTGAAAAAATATTCCTTAGGTGTTTTGTATTTATTGCAAATGATTACTGAGCTTTACTTAAGCAATAAATGAGTTGCATGAGTCATTACTTCCTCAGACTAATTTCTCTCTATCAGTCTTCTATCAATCTTCGACCTTGATAAAATGTCAAGATAATCTTGAAATCTTGAATGGGTTCAAGATAAACGAAAAATCTTGACCTTCAAGAAATCTAAGTTTCCGAGACTCGATTCAAGATTTCCATTTTATTCTCGAAGCTCTCGGAGAATTCGAGAAAACTTCATGCATCTGAAAACCTTCAATTTTTCAGATTTTACTCTAAACACCTGGATATAACATCCCTAATTCAACTGAAAGTTCCTGAAATCTTGATTCAGCCAAAGGTTTAGTCAAGATATCAGCTCTTTGCTCATCAGTATGAATTTTCTCCATCCTTATGTCCTTCTTCTCGACATGATCTCTGATGAAGTTCCTTCTTCAGCTTGATTTCTCTTGAAGTCCATGAAGGAAATTCATCTTCCAACAATGACATCTCAGATCTTCTTTCAACAGGGCTAAAGATATCTTCATTCAGTTCAGTGCCCTTTTCTGTTTTCCTGAAAACAGATTAGATCTGTGGTACCCATTTGGTATAGGGTCCTATCTGGTTAGTTGTACCTTTTGGAATCCAAATCTGCCTAACACCTCTAATCACTTTAGAGTGGTTGATCTGTCTTCCATAAACATCTACATACACATTTACTACTCTGGGTGCCTTAGCAGTTTCCTGTGTATGAGTGCTAGCCTTAGCATGAACATGGGTTTTTGAATTCTTCTTTGGTTCAGGCCTTTTGTTCATTTGCTTTGGCTTTAGTGCAGCCGGTCTAAATCTTTGATGACTTGGGTTCAGATAACCTTTACCCTTAGGCAAGTGGAGTTCAGGGTTATGCATCTTTGAAATCTGGGTCTTTCGAAGATCTTCGAGGACTTGGTCTCTTCAATTGAGAATGTCTCTCTTTGAGTGTTTCTCATCCGAGGATTCCTCGATGGTTCGATGTGGAGCCTTTCGGTTTGCATTCTTTGCTCGAGGCTTTGAAGTACTTGCTCGAAATTTTCAATCGAGTGCTCGGGTTTTCTAGCCTTCACCGAGGTTGGGCTTTTCTTACCTGATCATTCAGTTTTACTGAGACCATAGGTCCTTTTCCCTTGTCAATAACCTTGGGCATTTCTTCAGATTGAAGTGTGGGTGCCACTGGTTTTACAAAGATTGTCTTCTTGCTACTTGATGCAGCATTTAGATGACCTTGTGAGGTTCCCCGGAATGTAT
Source organism: Stenogyne calaminthoides (assembly GCA_037126765.1). Taxonomy (NCBI): domain Eukaryota; kingdom Viridiplantae; phylum Streptophyta; class Magnoliopsida; order Lamiales; family Lamiaceae; genus Stenogyne; species Stenogyne calaminthoides. Next base: position 16,699,633 of record JBBCBC010000031.1, on the reverse strand, counting down.
CCCAATCCGTTTTATAGTGGCAGATCTCTGGTAACTCAATTTCATCTATTACTTTAGATGCGCAGATTCAATAGAGTTAGCTTCTTCATGCACTATCCTCACATGATTCTATATAGTTTCATGCTTCTCGAGAGGTCATTGAATTTAGTTACGATCGGTTTGAATTTCTTGATGGATTTCTCTAGCTTTTCGCTTAGGGTCATTATCAACTTCTCTTTCTCTCGAGAGTTGTACTTTTTCGTAACATCCAGTTCATCAGTAGCTCCCATTAATTGAGAAGTGATCTCAATTTTGCTAGAGTCTTTCAATTTTAGATTTTCAACCTTCAGTTCCGTATTCTGCTCTTGAGTTTCATTTAGCAGTTCTTGTAAAACACCATAGTCCTTCATCAGATTCTCAAATGAATCCATTAGGTCAAATTGACTGTTTACAGTTGAACTTGACAACTCTTGTGCTAGTGTAGGAGCAACAACAGAGATAGAAGAACTTACCTCTCCTACAAACTATGAGAGACGGATGTCATCACCGGCCACTTTCGAAAGCATATCTCTTCTGAGGAGCTAGAACTTTCTTCAGACTCCTTTTCTTCCTTAGCAATCTCAGCAAGTGTATCCCATATTTCCTTTGAATTCTTACAATGAGAGATCTTCCTCATAACACCATCATCAATAGTGCTATATATTGTATCTTTGGCAATATAGTCAAGATTGACTAACTTTCTCTGATCAGGAGAAAGTTGATCATCTGACTTTGGCAATTCAGTCCTGGAATCATTTCTCTCATCTTCTCAGAACTCTGGATTCACAATATTGAATTGGAATGGTCCTTCAGTAACCACTCTCCACATTCTCTCATGCTTAGAATACAAATGAGCCTGCATTCTTAATTTCCACAAATCATATTTCTCAACTGAGAACATTGTAAGCTTCGTAGAAGGCATGATGTCTGAGATTTTAAAAAAAATTCAGCAATTTTAAGATCAGTTCAGATAGACCACAAGTATTTTTAGCAAATAAAACTTTGGTCAACAAAGCAGGTGGTCAAGTTGAACCACTGCTTTGATACCACTTGTTGGTCCCGGTGAAAACGAGTCTTACACGTGTATGGGGGGAATACACGTGTTCAGTGTTTTTAAAACTTTTTTCTTACTGAGGTCAGCTTGGGTCAGATAATCCTGAAGATTAGGTCCTGAGAAGCACAAATCACTCTGAGTCAAAGTCTACTGAGATAGTGATCCCGAAATGCTTTTTAAAAACCTCGATAATCCCAACTGAGTCCTGAGTTTCAGAGATCCTGAGTTGCTTGGATCAGATAACTAACTTACTGAACCCTCAGAAGAGTAAGTTCAGTTTGGTAACTATCTGTTCTAGCTACTCAGATGTGCGGAATGGTTGGCCCTTTAGTTTATACTCGTTTTAAGCTTTACTGAAAACCTTCCTTTAATGGAATATTGATTAGGCTGTGATTCAATTGCATGCAACTTCCAGTGGATTGATTCCAACTGAAATATCAGTAAAAATATGCTTTCAAACTCAGTGATGCAACGATTAAAGCGCGATATAAAAGCAATAAACAACACAAAGAAGATTATAGTGGTTCGAGACTCAAGCTCCTCGTCCACTCTCTCTGATCCTCAGAGAAATTCACTAATCACTTCTGAGCTTTCTGACTACCTCGCGTAGTTACTTACTCAACTCGGCCCTGAGCTTTCTGACTACTCCACGTAGTTTACTTACTCAACCCGACCTTGAGCTTTCTGACTACCTCTGTAGTTTACTTACTCAAACACAAACAAGCTTTCAGACTACCTCTGTAGCTTGCTAACTTCTCCTCTAAAGCTTTCTGACTACTCCGCGTAGTTTACTAACTCTTTACAACTCTTCTCACCAACAAACACACTCCAACTACCTTCTCAAGGGGTTTTGGGGTTTCTCGGTTGGTTTCAACTAGGATGAGATATCCTTTACAATGAAGTACAATGCAAAGGGTTAGGATATCTCGACTAAGCTTTGATATGTCTTATCAAGCTAGGCTTAGTTTAGTGAGCTCTCTTCAATATAAAAAGCACTTGGGAAATTCTAAGTTTTTCGAGTGCTTTAACTTTTCTTGATAATAAGTTTGAGCTTCTTGAGTTGCTTATAAATTTCCCGTAACCTTACAATGTAGAGGGTCACCAAGATTTATAGGCATACACCAAGGTTACTCTTGAAAACTATCCGTTGGAGATATAACCGTGAGTTTCCTCTTATGGTGTGTGAGAACGACTATATTTAGGGTTTGAAACTCCCTAACACGTTTTAGGCAATAGCCTTTCATGTAGTCGGTCTTCACTTTTTGCAGTCTAGAACTTTGTACTTCTGACATCTTTTTTTTCACTACATCCTTTATCGATTATCGGTGGTACGATGTTGTCTTCCTCTTTTTGACTTTTGTCTCCGATTAAAGGTAGACACCTTCAACGGCTCTTTTGGTTACAAACTCTGAGTTGATATAACATTAACAACACTTCTGACTTAGTTCCTTTTGTCTACATTTGAATGTCTTGGCAAATATCTATTTTCTAAGGAATCGCGATCTTCTCAGTATTGCATCCTTCAGATAGATATATTGATTGCCTCGGAACATTCGGGTTTATCTTGAGCATTCAAGACATTCTCGAGTCTTCGATAATTCTTGTGCCTTCATATTCTTGATCTTTAGTCTTGATCTTGATCTTGCGTCTTGAGTCTTCCGAGTCTTTTTTCTTACGAGTCTTGATGATATCTTGACCGATATCTTGAGTCTTCATCTTTGAGTCTTCATCTTTGAGTCTTGATTCGCCGATTTCATCTTGAGTCTTGATATCTCGATTTCACACTTTGAGTCTTGATTCTCGATTTCTCGAGTCTTGATTCTCGATTTCTCGAGTCTTGATTCTCGATTTCTCGAAGTTCGAAACTTCGGTTTCTTCAAACTTCTTGAAACATATTTCTTGAAGTTCTTGAGTTCTTTAGAACCTATCCCGATCTATATCTGTTGACTATACATTTTGCGATAACATCCCGAATACTCTAAAACTGAATCCTGACTCAACTATCAAGATCATTCTGAACATGTCATACTCAGGGGTTTTGGGATCTTAATCAAAATCATATATCTTTTATTAAATTCATCTCCCAACAATATATATATATATATATATATATATATATATAAAAAAAAATTTTAACACTTGTTTTATTGATAAGTTGACTAGTTTCTGAACTATCAGTGGCGGATCCAGAATTTAACATTGAGGTAGACTAAAAATTATTAAAACTTTGTCACGTTTAAATTTTATATTTACACATAACATTCTTTTAATATATTCATTTAGGTTGTGTGATATGAGATTTCAAAACATAAAACTTATCAATAATTATATCTAAATTTATCTATATTTTAACAAAATATATTCGAAAAGATTGGTGTTCATTTGTAAAATACATTATTTTTTCTCTTAATATTTGTATTTAATCATTTCAAGAAACATTAATCAATTTTTTTTAAAGTCACATTAACTCATGTTAACATTTTATTACATTTTTACCTTCTTTTTTTTCATAATATTAAAGTGGCCAATAAATTATCATTGTCACATATATAATAAATAAAAAATAAATTACTAATACATATTTCTCAAAATAGAAGGACAAAAATTGAGAGAAAAATGTACATATTTAATATTGAACAAGTTAAATAAATAAAAATATTAAATTAAAAAATAAAATCATATTCATATGACTGTACTCTAAATGTTTGTGTAAGAGGTTTGTCTCAAGTAAGTACATCTAAAATTATAATAAAGTAAAATCTTTGTTGGGAATAAAATTCTTGAATTTCAATATTTAAATTAAGTTTTGATAAAAAAAAAAAGAAAAAAAAATAGAAGGGGGACTCAAAAGGTTTAAGAAAATAAAATTATATTAAGTACAAGCTACATATTATATCTTAATTTAATAACTAAATAAAGAGTGTGGATATGGACTTTAATTTTGAACTGATGATTACAAATTAAATACAAAGTAGGAAATAATATTGGGTTGAACTTAAATTTATATACTGAATTTTATTCACATATTAAATATAGATATAACAGGTTAGTTGGGGCTTGCAGTAGGTTGGAGTCTGGTGCAGTCCCACTAAAGATCCACCCCTGTGATCAAACATTAAAAAGTGGGTCTTCTGTGCACCAGATGTACCGTGCACTCTATAATTTATTTTACAAATTTACAATTTGCTGTATTGAAATTGTTTTGCTGAAATTTGTAACTTATGTTCATACAACACAATTACACATTTTAATATAATAAATTATAAATTTCTAAAATATATTATAAAATGCATAATGCACCTAGTGTATACAAGATCTAATATATGCGGAAGCCGGTGTGATATATTTGTTTCTGACCTGTCAAACACTAAAATATGCTTAAGCCGGTGTAATTTATTTGTCTAACTGAACTTGAATAAACTTTTTTTTATTATAGGATCTCAAATCGAATATCTTAATTTTATTTAGTACCTTATTGTATAGCATTGAATGCTAATATTAGGTGATTGAACTTTAATGGACCACCTGCCCTTTTCGAGCATTTGGTCGTTATTATAAATCTAATGATATTTACGTAAAATTGCACATATATACACAATAATAATGAAATGTCAAAGTCCAGTGTACATTTGAATTAAAATATTTCACCAATAATTATGATTACCAAATAAAAACTTCTTCTATAATTATTTTCATACTTTATTAGCATTTATCCGTTGGAAAGGAAAATTCCAATTTTGCATTTTCTGGCTGACTATTTTATAGATGTCTCATCAATTAAAATTTTATAGATGTCTCATTAATTATACCGAAAAACTTGCACTTGATCAAGACGTTTTACGCATGTTGGAAAAAAAATTATATTATTTGTTTTATATTAAATTATTTAATTTTTTTATTCTATTCAATTAATTCATTTTCATTACAGTCAATTTTATTTCTCATAAAACAATTCAATTAATAATTATTGTTCCTAATTAATTCAATATGTGATTATAATTTTAAAAGTTAGACTAATTTGAAAATAAATTAAAGTAGATAAACAAGATGGTTTTTTAGAAAAAAATGAATAGCTGAAATTTGCTTGATTGACCAACAACTAATTGTTCAATTACTTGGATTAAATCTATTGATTTATTTGAAAAATAAAGGTTAAATATATATTACACACGTATACAATAATTATAATTGATTGTTTGATATTAATGCATAATTTCCTTATTTAAATTTTTTGTTTGGGTTTTAAAATACAAAATTTTAGGAATTTAGAAAATTGAATATAAGAATGGGTAATTTTTTGTGGCAGATTCTGCCCTGGGTAGAAAAAGTTATTTTAGACTTGTTGGGCTTGATTGAGAGCAGATTCAAGGGTGGACTTGATTGATGGCAAATTTTTTTTAATGATTCTGCCCTGGGCAGAATCTGCCCTTTTAGCACCTCCATATAAGAATTATATAGTGCTTGTTTGTAAATTTTAGAAAGCGATTGAGAAACACTTATTTTAAAAGTTGTTAGACACAGTTTTTTTTTTAAATAAGTATTTTTACTTATTGAATATTATTTGCAAACAGGTACGTAGCATCATTTAGCATATAGGTCAGAAAAAATATACATCTGTACATATCTAATAACAAAATGTTTGGCCAAAAAATTATTATAATTTTCTAATAAAATTTTAAACATCTTAACAAATTTGATGTAGCTCAAATGGTATAACAAATATTTTTTATCTTTTTTGTATGCAAGAGGTACAATGTTCAATTCCTTGATGGGGAATGAGTTGCACAGATCTATTCGGGGTGAATATTTAAATACAAATTTAATTCATTAATTATTACTAGCATGAATTAATCCTATATTATTCAAATAATAATAATTGCAACAACATATCATGCATATAAAAAGTCACGTAAAACCTACGCATGCGAAATCTACGGGTTTACGTGAACGTACCTCTCGGGATGGCAGTGACTTTGGTCGGACGGACTAACCAAAAGGACTTCCCAAGTATTCCCTTAGCCCTTGCTCAACTATCCGGTGGAAGGACACTCGTCGAACAATTAACAAAAGGAAAAAATAAACTTTGTTGCACCACTTTTGTGGATTTGCTAATATTTCCAGCACATGGAATTGTACTTGGGAATGAACTAATCATCCCCTATTTATAGGAGAGGGAGTGGTCGAAATTTTAGTGATATTTCAATGTGGGAAAAGACTTTTCTTGGTCACCAAGAAATCTTGAATATATCCCTTATATTCTTTTTTCCATAATTAAAATATTCCACAAAAATCCCACCTCCTCTATAATATGGATTTTTCGAAAATACCATGTGCAAGAATCCAAGATTTGGATCTTCTTGAATTTATGAGATATTCTTGTATTAAGAAATACATATCTTCCATAATATCTTTTCAAGAAAATCAAGAAAATCTTTCTTGCCCATTATATTTTCTAATTTTTGAAATTTACTATATAAATAAGCTAGTGGGAGATTTCTTGAATTTAATGAGATAATCTTGTATTCCAAGAATACATATCTTCATTCCATAACAAAATTCAAAGAAAATCTTTCTCCCAACATATCTATATATTTCGAAATTTTGGTTGGAAAATTAAGCAACAATATTTATTTTATTTTAATCACCTTTTCAGTTATTGGACTATTTGTTGGGCTACTCAGGGGGCCTTTAGGAGAATTAAGATTGGACCTTCTAATGGATCTTGAATATCTAATATTGAGCCACAATATAATTCAAGCCCATAAATATTAATTAATCCCACTACATAATTAATATTACACTATCCATCTTAACCCATATTACAGTCAATATGGCTCCCGGTCATTATTTCCCGTGCTTAAGATTATCTAGCCCATTAATTAATTCAAGCCACTGAAATAGTTTTCCATTAATTAATACCTTTTGTCCTTGGTCGAGGAACGGTTCAACATTATTATCCATACCGGAAACTAATTCCACTTGCAAGATTTGGTATGATAAAACTTATGAACCTCCCAATGGGGCAAATCAAGCAAGCGTTTTTGCACGATTTTTTCGTATTAAATCATAGCAATCACATGTGACCAATAATATTGCCCAAGATAAAAAATATTGAATCTCTCTGATTCGCTACCCATGATAAGTCAAAGCAATAGTTACCAATCCCACGTGATCCTATTTAAGGGACAAAGGTTAAGAAACAACGAATCACTGAGGTCTAATTCTTCCTTGTTCGGTTCGGCGAATTTATCCTCCTCAGAGGTCCTATTCAACAGATCACCATGCACTAGTGTAATCTCTTGGTCAAGACAAACCAATCTGAGCCTTACACCTCAACCTTTCGCGATGGTTGTTCATTTCCATCTAGGTCGTGAATGACGTACTTTTTTTAGTTACAAGGGATTAATTTAATTTAATCTTCTCGTGATCCGGTATCACTAAATTAACTACTGATGTAACACGCATTTAATTATTGAACAGCTTATGCAAAGAAATATATATAACATTCAATCATATTTAAAGCATCGATGATAAACAATTTATTTCAAGAATAAGTCCGAAAATTCATTTTCGATTATACAAAAAGTAAAAAGCATACTTTTCAAGATAATCCCAACAATCTCCCACTTATACTCAAAGTCCGCTTTTAAGTATACTACAACATGTCTCGAGTAGTCCGTGACATCTAATGTCACCTACACGAACCTAATAATTTCTCCCACTTATACTCAAAGCCCATTAGCAAATCGGTCTTGACACTCATTCCTTCCACATGTCTCTCGAATGTATTCGGAGGCAAACTCTTTGTGAATGGATCTGCTAGGTTGTCCTCAGACGCTATCTTTGCCACATCTATATCTCCTCTGTTAGCGATGACTCGTATAAGATGGTATTTCCTTTCAATGTGTTTGCTGGCTTTGTGGACTCTTGGTTCCCTTGAATTTGCAAATCGCTCCCAAGATTGTCACAATAAAAAATGATTATCTTTGGGCAAATTCGAACCACATCTAAGTCCACAAGGTAGTGCTTGAGCTAAACCGCTTTTTTTTTTTGCCTCATTGCTAGACTACATATTCGGCTTCCATGGTAGAATCTGCGGCGACGATTTCGCTTGACGCTTCTCCATGTCACGGCTCCTCCCCATGCAAAACACACTAACGGGAGGTATTTTTTTTAGTCTATGTCCGATTGGAAATCCGAGTCCGTATAACCGATGGGGATTGGACTTCCTGACTGATAAACCAACATTCTATCCCGAGTTCTTTTTAGATACTTCAGAATGTTTTTAACTGCCATCCAATGCTCTTTCCCGGGTTACTTTGATATCTTGCCACCATGCCTACGACAAAGCGGATATCCGGTCTCATACACAAAGATTGCATGCATAAGACTTCCGACAAATTAAAGCATAAGGAATGCCTTTCATGTCATCTATCTCCTCTTTTTCGCTTAGGGACATTTTCTTGGATAGATGGATTCCATGCCCGAAAGGTACGAATCATTTCTTGGAATCTTGCATCTTGAAACGTTTCAAGACGATTAAGGTTCATGTATGAAGCTTGCGATAAGCCTAACATCCTTTTCTTGCGATCTCGAAAGTGATCTTGATCCCAAGGACGGTCCGGCTTCCCTAAGTCCTTCATATCAAACTGTTTTTGAAAGCCATGCCCTTACGTCGATAACACCTTCACATCGTTCCCGATGATTAGAATGTCGTTCTCGATAGTACTAAGAATACCAATGCAGGTTCCGACACGCTTTTTATACACACAACTTTCAAACTCATTTTGATCGAACCCATAAGACTTTATAACATGATCAAAACATTGGTTCCAAGCTCGATGCTGTTTGAGTCCGTAAATGGACTTCTTGAGCTTACAAACAAGATGTTCTTGGCCCGTTTCAATGAAACCTTGGGGTTGTTGCATATAGATCTCTTCATCAAGACTTCCGTTAAGGAAAGCTGTCTTGACATCCATTTGCCAGATTTCAAAGTCGAAATGCTTGAAGAATCGATAAGAGAATACGGATGGACTTAAGCATATTCTTTGGCGAAAAAGTTTCCTCATAATCGATCCCTTCTTTATGAGTATAACCTTTCGCCACTAGTCTTCTTTGAAGGTTTCAACCTTCCCGTCCTGTCCCTCTTTTCCTCTTATATACCCACTTGCATCCAATGGGTTTGACCCCATTAAGTGGTTCGACTAGCTCCCCACACTCTATTATAAAACATAGAACCCATTTCGCTTTTCATTCTTTGTTTGCCAAGAATCTGCATCCTTATCTTGGAGTGCCTCGTCATATGTCCATGGGTCTCGATTCGCCTTTTGTCCGGAATCAAGTCCGAGGACTCTCCTATTCCCATGAATCTCTCGGTCGTCTAACAACCCTCCCACTACGCATTTACGGGCTTTGCCAGAAAGTGTATCGTTTGGTATATCATCTAAGACAAATAAGGCATCGAGGTTTACCCTCTAAGCTCATTTAAGGTAATCTCACTGGGTTTTCTTTGATTCATATAGTCTTCTTCTAAAAATCTAAAGTGAGTGCTTATGACCACCTTTTTGATCTTGGGACCATAGACCATACACCCTTTTGTTCCCTGGTATCCTATAAACAACCTTTTAATTACGATCGAGGATCCAATTTACGGCTTCCTTGTCCAAAGACGTGGGTCGGACACCCCCAAATTCTCATGTGTCTCATGCTAGGCTTGCGCCCGCTCCACAATTCTTTGGGAGTTTTGGGAACCGATTTGGATGGCACCAAGTTCGAATGTAAGCCATTGCTTTTCAAGGCATGACCCCGTAACGACTTGGGAAGATCCGCATAACTCATCATTGATCTAACCATTTCCAAAAGAGTTCTGTTTTTCGCTCTGCAACCCCATTTTGTTGAGGGGTTCCGGTGTAATAAGTCGATACAATCCCTTCATCAGATAAGTAGTTCAAAAACTCATCACTGAGGTATTCGCCTCCACGATCAGATCGTAGAGACTTGATACATTTTTTCATATGATTCTCTGCTTGAGCCTTAAATTCTTTGAATTTCTCAAAGGTCTCAGATTTATGCTTCATAAGGAAAATGTAATCGCATTCTCGAGTAATCATCAATAAAAGTGACAAAATACTCATAACCTCCTCTTGCTTTGGTTGACATTGGACCACATACATCTGTGTGAACGATCTCTAACACTTCTTTGGCCCTATTCCCCTTGGCTCCAAATGCCCTCTTGGTCATTTTACCCTCCAAACATGATTCGCAGGTTGGAAACGGTTCAACTTGGAGAAGCTCTAGTGAACCGTCTTTCACCAACCTTTGGATCCTCTTTGGATTTATATGACCCAATCTTAGATGCCAAAGAAATGTCTCGTTCACGTCTGATGAACGTTTTCTTTTCTCGGAAACAGTTGATGTGTTATAGGATGCATTTCGTGAGTGGTGTGCACAATTAATTGTATAGAGATTATTCGCCAACGTTCCATGACAGATAAATTTATCATAAAGAGAAATGGTAACAACTTTATTAAAAGTAACCGAATATCCATCATGAAAAAGTTTAGAAACTGAAATCAAATTCTTTCTAAAACTCGGAACGTACAGAACATCTCTTAAAATTAAAACTCTGTCTTCAAAAGACAGGTGCACTTCTCCCACTGCTTCAGCTGCCACTCTCGTAGCATCGCCCAGTGTGATGAGGATCTCACTTCCACTTAGTTGTCGGGTCCTTTTGAACCCCTGTAACGTGAAACAAACATGATCAGTGGATCCCGTATCCACCACCCATAAATGGGAGGCATACGCCGCTAAACAAGTTTCAACAACTAGTGAGTGAGGATTACCTTTCTTTCCTTTCCTTTTGGGATTGGAACAGGCTGACCTCCAATGTCCTTTCTCCCCGCAATTGAAACATATTCCTTTTGGTTCTTTCTTGACACCCAACCAGCTAACCGTCTTTTTCTCACTTTTCTTAATGATGAACTTGCTTTGGTTCTAACCACTTTCCTTTTCTTGAGACTTGCCTTCCACTGGCCTAGATCTCGAGAAAAGACTTTTGGTCACCAATGCTTCGTCTTTCTTTCCTAAATGCTTCTCCACTTTCTCCAAGGCTTCTTGTAGATTATCCATGGTAAACATGTGATCACTCATCACAAAACCACAGTAAAATTCATCGAAGCTCCTTGGCAGAGTAAGCAACAGAAATTCGATTTGGGCCTCATCACAATACTTAGTTCCGAGATAAGCCTGTTTTAGAAAATGGTGTTTGACTCTGAGAACATGCTCCCTTATAGGTGTTCCCTCAGCCATTTTCAGCCTAGCCACGTCGTCGTTTTTAAACTGATCGATCATGCGGTCTTCTGTTGAAAACATTTCTTCAAGACTTTGCATAATTTCCGCAGCGGACTCAACACCTTCATGAACGTGTTTCAAATCATCAGACAGTGAAGTCAAGATTACACGTTTCATAGGTTCATTGGCCTACTCCCAAATATTATACTCATGTCTTGCCGCATCAGTTGATTCATCAATAGGCTTACGTGGCTTGGGTACATCAAGAATCCAATAATGTTTTTGTGCAGGTAGAAAATGCATCATATTTCGTTTCCAAACATTATAGTTTTCTCCAGATAATTGGTGTTCTTTGAGTGTATATAACAGTGGATTAAAAGGTTGCGACATGATGAACTGAAATAAACAATAATATGCATAAGCACAAAATTATCACAAGGTTTGATCACATGCATCATATTAAAATCTCAAAAAAAATATGAACATGCATCAGCCAACATCTCAAAATAGTTTAAATAAGCCACGTTGGGTGGGTCATTATTTAAACACATTCAAGCAGGTTACAAACAAGAATAGTTACAAACCTTTAATATCCAGATTAATAGTTGGCTACCACTTGACCAATATAAAATTGACAGGGACTTCGGAGAAGTATATGCATATCAATTTTATACCTAAGTAATAACCATGATTAAATACAGGATTACTATTTTGCTTTGATCGAGCCTCGTTGGGAGGGTCATTGTCGCCACTAGTAATAACCCACAATCATCCGTTTGGAATTCATTCATGTGAAACCTATCTTTTGACCGTCCCGTTGGGAGAATTTCTCCAAAATAATTCACAAATAAATAAATCATGGAGGTCAAAATTAATTCAATTTTATTATCCGGAATAAAATTGTCAATTAATTATTTAAAACATACTTAGTAATTTTGAAGTTGAGATTTTTCAATTTGACAACCCTCATGCAAAACCATTTAAACAAATTAAATAAAGCATAAGATAGCACAAATAAATCAAGCAAAACAGAAAAATAAACATATTGGGCACAAATTATCCAATTGTCATGGTTTGATTTTTCTTGGCTTGATCTTGAAGAAACACGTCTCGAATTTCTCCCACTCGTTCGTCTCGAACCGCCAAGCCAAGCGGCTTCATAGCCGGATGCACGCCAAGATCCGCCGGCCACTTGGCTCGATAGCCTCGGCAGCTTCAAGACGCCCGCCATGCCTCGGCAGTCGACAGAGTCGGCGATTCTCGACAGCGACAGCGCGCATCAGAAAAGCCCGCCTCCGCCTCGCCGCGACCTCAAGCGGCCCAGATATCCGCCCGGCCCGCTTCGCCATCGGCATCCGCCCGTCCACTTTCGGCTGGGAGCGCGCACCGCCGCGTCGTCGTCGACCCTCATCCTCGCGTCTTTCGCTCGGCCGCCCGGCCTCGCCTGCCCCGCGCCCTTACGCTGATTACGGATTTCGCCCTCCTTTAATTCTTCATCTCTTCGTTCGATCCGGTTACAATTTATTTACAAAAAATAAATAAACCTAGATCTAGACTAGTCTATTACATTGATCAAATCAAACAAATTCTAGTCTACTCGTGGATTTTCTCACGAGGCAAAAACAAATCCGAAACGAATCGAATTAAAAACCACGGTTTATATGCATGCAAAATAAAACATTAAAATCCATGACAATTGGATACCGCAAAATGCATCTAGCAGTTCTACTATCCAATTTCAAATTTAATGTCCATGAATTAAATTACAATTTAAAAAATTGAGAGTCTTAAAACAAAGGGCTCGATACCGATTGATGGGGAATGAGTTGCACAGATCTATTTGGGGTGAATATTTAAATACAAATTTAATTAATTAATTATTACTAGCATGAATTAATCATATATTAATTCAAATAATAATAATTGCAACAACATATCATGCATATAAAAAGTCACGTAAAACCTACGCATGCGAAATCTACGGGTTTACGTGAACGTACCTCTCGGGATGGCAGTGACTTTGGTCGGACGGACTAACCAAAAGGACTTCCCAAGTATTCCCTTAGCCCTTGCTCAACTATCCGGTGGAAGGACACTCGTCGAACAATTAACAAAAGGAAAAAATAAACTTTGTTGCACCACTTTTGTGGATTTGCTAATATTTCCAGCACATGGAATTGTACTTGGGAATGAACTAATCATCCCCTATTTATAGGAGAGGGAGTGGTCGAAATTTTAGTGATATTTCAATGTGGGAAAAGACTTTTCTTGGTCACCAAGAAATCTTGAATATATCCCTTATATTCTTTTTCCCATAATTAAAATATTCCACAAAAATCCCACCTCCTCTATAATATGGATTTTTCGAAAATACCATGTGCAAGAATCCAAGATTTGGATCTTCTTGAATTTATGAGATATTCTTGTATTAAGAAATACATATCTTCCATAATATATTTTCAAAAAAATCAAGAAAATCTTTCTTGCCCATTATATTTTCTAATTTTCGAAATTTACTATATAAATAAGCTAGTGGGAGATTTCTTGAATTTAATGAGATAATCTTGTATTCCAAGAATACATATCTTCATTCCATAACAAAATTCAAAGAAAATCTTTCTCCCAACATATCTATATATTTCAAAATTTTGGTTGGAAAATTAAGCAACAATATTTATTTTATTTTAATCACCTTTTCAGTTATTGGACTATTTGTTGGGCTACTCAGGGGGTCTTTAGGAGAATTAAGATTGGACCTTCTAATGGATCTTGAATATCTAATATTGAGCCACAATATAATTCAATCTCATAAATATTAATTAATCCCACTACATAATTAATATTGCACTATCCATCTTAACTCATATTACAATCAATATGGCTCCCGGTCATTATTTCCCGTGTTTAAGATTATCTAGTCCATTAATTAATTCAAGCCACTGAAATAGCTTTCCATTAATTAATACCTTTTGTCCTTGGTCGAGGAACGGTTCAACATTATTATCCATACCGGAAACTAATTCCACTTGCAAGATTTGGTATGATAAAACTTATGAACCTCCCAAGGGGGCAAATCAAAACAAGTACTTGCACACGATTCTTCGTATTAAATCTTAGCAATCACATGTGACCAATAATATTTCCCAAGATAAAAAGTATTGAATCTCTCCGATTATTTTACCCATGATAAGTCAAAGTAATAGTTACCAATCTCACGTGATCCTATTTAAGGGACGAAGGTTAAAAACAACGAACCACCGAGGTCTAATTCTTCCTTGTTCGGGCCTCGATGAATTTATCCTCCTCAGAGGTCCTATTCAAATAGATCATGCCTTAGTGTAATCTCTTGGTCAAGACAAACCAATCTGAGCCCTTACACCTCAACCTTTCGCGATGGTTGTTCATTTCCATCTAGGTCGTGAATGGCGTACTTTTAGTCACAAGGGACTGTTAATTTAATCTTCTGTGATCTGGTATCACTAAATTAACTACAGTGTAACACATACGAATTATTGAACAGTTTATCAAAAAGAAATATATATAACATTCAATCATATTTAAAGCATCAGTGATAAACAATTTATTTCAGTAAATAAGTCTAAAAATTCAGTTTCGATTATACAAAGTAAAAAGCATACTTTTCAGTATAATCCCAACATTCCTCATATCTACCACACATATATACTAATTATCTCTTGGATATTTTCTAAATTATTAATATTATTTTAAAAATTTTGAACTACATCTATTTATACATATATAATAACAAAATATTATACCAAAAAAGAAAAAAAAATCAACAAAAAAATTATTATAATATTTTGGCCAAAAAATTATTATAATTTTCTAATGAAATTTTAAGCATCTTAACAAATTTGATGTAGATCAAATGGTATAACAAATATTTTTTTACTTTTTTGTATGCAAGAAGTACAGGGTTTAATTCTTCATATCTACCACACATATATACTAATGATTTCTTGTATATTTTCTAAATTATTAATATTATTTTTAAAATTTTGAACTAGATCTATTTATAGGAATACATATATAATAAAAAAAATATTATACCAAAAAAGAAAAAAATTCAACAAAAAAAATTATTACAAAATTTTGAACTAAATCTATTTGTACATATATAATAACAAAATATTATACAAAAAAAATTAACAAAAAAATTATTACAAATTTATCATAAATTTTTTAAAGTGGCATTAATGATTAATAATATAAAATGTTATATTTTGCAGTTGATATGGATATATATATATATATATAAATATATATATATATATATATATATTTTTATATATATATATATATATATATATATATATATATAAAAAAAATGTTATCCTTCCATCTTTTTTTAGAAATTTGGTAAAATATTACTTAAAATTATGTGCAATACAACATAAATAAGGTAAAATTACTTAAAATTTCAGTCCAGGCGGGTCTGTCTGGGCGGGTCGGCGCAAGGCGAGGCGGCAAGTGGGTTCAAGGTTGGCGCAGACGGATATGTCTTTATAGAAGGATACTTTTATCAAATATGTGTTGTAGCCTAGTGGTTCAGGTTTGTTGCTAATGAATTTGGTCGCAGGTTCGATTCTTACTGTACGCATATTTTTTTTTCTCAAATTTGTGTGTTACTACATCTATGTATAAGTGTTACTACATTATTATATTGAATTTTATTTATTTTTTGTCAAATATTTGTGTGTTACTACATCTATGTATAAGTGTTACTATATTGTTATATTGATTTTTTATTTTTTTTGTCAAATTTTTGTGTGTTACTACAACTATGTATAAGTGTTACTACATTATATGGGTCACAATGTAACACATTATTGTTCATATGGTAACACATGAGTATTCACATAGTATTATGACGATATATGAACAGTGTTACATATTACTAAAAAAATATGTGTTACTACATGAACAAAAAGCATTACCATATGAAGAAAAATGTGTTACCACATGAACAAAACCAGTACAAGCGCGAAAAGAAATCACAGTCCAGAATTACAGATTTAAAGAACAATTTTATGTGTTACTACATGAACAAAAAGAGTGTTACCATATGAGAAAAAGAGTGTTACTACATGAACAAAAACTAGTATAAACGCAAAAAAAAATCTTCAGTCCAAAATTACAAATTTATAGAACAGCGTGAAAAAGAGTGCAGAAGGATCTTAATTTCATCACATACTTTGTGTTGAGGGGTAATCCAAACATCACACACATATTCTCTCTTCTTCTCGTAGAATCCACATCTAAATCCAAATTAAATGACCTGGTTTCATCCAATAATCGGAGCGAAAAAAGAAAATTAGGGCACAAACGAAGAAGAAGAAAGCCCATAAGATTCGCCAGAAGAGAAGAGGGAGAAGAGAAAATCTGACCGCCTCCGTCTGCGCGCGCGAGGAAGAAGATGAAGAAGCCCATTGGCCCACCAACAATCTGTCCTAAAACCCGCTTCCCCTGACCGCGAGAAAAAAAAAAGACCCAATTGCACATATCACTTGTATGCAATATTGCATACAAGTTTTTGTCTCTTTTTTTTAGATTGATCACTTGATTTTGACACGGGTTTTAATGAGGAAATTCTTTATTAATATTTGAAGATAATAAAATAGCTTTTTAATAAGGGTATTTTATCAATTTTAGTAAATAAGATAAAAAAAATAAGTTGCTTTTGTATGTAATTATTAGTGACATATGATGTAATTTAGTGATGTTTGTAAGGGGTAGAATGAACTGTATAGTTACTTTATTGCTATTTTGAGTATGTGATTAAAGATAGACTTTTGAATTTTGAGCAATCTAAAAAAGGCGAGGAGTATTATATATATGAAAATGTATAATTTATATACTTATTTGAATGATAATATTACATGATATTGGATTTAAATTGATTAGTCAAATTACCATAAGTTTGTTGCATGAGCTATTGACATTAGACCTAAACTGTTGAATAATTTTTAATTAAATTATTAGTTGACGTTATTAGTTGAATTGTAAAATGACATTAGGTTGGTTGTAAATAAAACTCGATTTATTTACTTATTTTTATGATTCTTTTACATGATATAATATTTAAATTGATTAATTCAATCATGGACGAATCCAAAAAAATTTCATGACAAGGACACAAAAATAAATAATATAAAAATTAGATTTTCATGTGAACCCGGGTTCAAGTGAATTCTATTTTTTTAGTGTCACGATTATGCATATACACTATCACTATCTTAAAAAAATATTTTATTTTTTAAATAATGATATTGCATATATATAACAGGTCTACAAATTTTTTTAGATGAAATATTTGCATGATTAACTAATTATAACATTGTTAAAAACTAATTTAAGTCATCATATACATATAATATAAGTATTACTCCTAATAATTATAAGATATATAACATATACTTAAAAAAAATTATGGGGGCACGTGATCTCAACATATGACATGTAGGTCCATCATTGAGTTCAGTTACTATGAATTAGTTACATGTACAATTGACATTAGACAATGGATTGTAAAATGATATTGGGTTGGTCGTGATGAAGCTCGGTACCCACATTTTTAAAAGAAAATACTACTCGAGACTAACTTAGGACAAAGATTGTTGATTTCGGGAATGACACTGACTTCATCAGATAGTAGACTCTCTTTAAATCTTAGAAAGACAATTTTGACTAATGATATCTTATGGTGTGACCATTAATAAATATTATAGACACTTATTAAAAACCTTGAACTTTTTTAAGGAGATCAATTTCAATCATGGATAATTATATGTTATCATGTTCAGAGTAACTAGAGGGGACAATTTAAATTTTTTGACATGTAATGGGAATTAGGAAGACGATAATAGGTGATAATCAAAGTGGTTTAGAAGGAATAATTTAAAATTGTAAGAAAAAAATACCCTTAAAATTGCATTATTTAACAATGTAAATTTTTTAAGCAGTTGAAGCGTCACCCATTTTCCATGCTTGATTGCAAAAGCAAAATATGTTCATAAATTGTGTGTTGCATCAAAATGAAAAAAAAAAGATAAAAAAAGATACTAAAAAATTAAAAAAAAAGATTCTTATTATTATTATAAGTAAAATAATTTTTTATAATTTATTTAACACAAAAATAAATACATTTTATATCATGTTCATTTTATACTCACAAACCGTGCATCACACGGGTGATATACTAGTTCATTATAATATCCTTACATTGACTTGGGACTTGGTTAGCTTTAACAAACGAGAGAGCATTTTACGGAATTAACAACAATTTTTTTTTGTCACGACAACAAATTATTAAATTAACTTTTATTTGTAAGTAAATACTCCCTCTGTTCTATTTTTTATTATACATTTACTGTAGACACGGAGATTAAGAAAAAATAGGAGATAATAATATTAAATGGTGTAAAGTGGGTTTCGTGGAGGAAAATAATAGTATTAAATGGTGTAAAGTGGGTTTGGTGGAGATAAATAATAATATTAAATATTCTCTTATTTAGAAATGGATAAACAAAATTAGGACGGCTATTTATGAAAAACGGATAATCAAAATTAGGACGGAGGGAGTAACAAATAGTGAGTTGGTTATATGTAAAATGTTTTTATCGTGCAACTAATTTGACATTATCACTTTATGAAGAGATAAAACCAACAATCATTCTCATAGGGTCCAATTACTTAAAAATGTTATCGATTTCATCTCATATTAATATTGTCGAAATATGTAATTTGCTAATAAAATTGATCAAATTGACTTTAATATCCTCAACAATTCTCTCAATGGAGCACATGATGTTATTGAAAATCACATTATTTATTTCTTTCCAAATTCGCCAAACTACACACATCTAAATTGTTCTTGCCACTTTCTTTCCAATCTTACCACAAAGAATGCGACTATGAGAAATAAGATTCAAGAAGATACGGTGATATAGCACAATAAAAACATTCAATCATTTGAAGCAATCCATCCATACCTTGTGAGAAGTCGTGCATTCAAAGAAACACATGTTTCTCGTTTTCCTCTCCAAAGCCACATAATACGCATCTTACTTCCCAACATACTTAATTATAGAGTAGTATTTAGACGAACGTTGAGGTTGTTGAGATTTTTGGGGATATGACCGGTTTTCACTCCTTCCAACTGACGTGGACTTGATCTAGAGTTTTGTCCAACTCTTTTCACACTTATTGAACTTATATTGAGCAGGAGGAATATTCCATCGTGCTTCTTTGGCAATAGGCGGAACTAATTCTTTTTATGTTTTTTCGGACGTTTTGCACACTTGTTGTCAATTCTGAGTGACGTCAAGCTTCGCTGACATCCTTCGATCGTCAATTATGTCTTTGTGTTTGATGTCGAATTGACATCACAGCGTTATAGATATTCATCCTCAACGTTTAGTATCTACATATCCGATTGTCACATGCAATAAATTATATTTTTACCTATCTATCATAAATAAACTTTATAAAATGATAAAGCTTAAATTAAAGAAACAAAATATTATTGCAATGGATGATCAATAACTACATATTCTTTTGGCACGGAAAAACATTAACTTTTTATATATCAGTAATAAGTAAACTCTAGATTGAACAGGCTTATAAACGATAAATCTATATCTATATCTATCTATATCTATCTATATTGTATTAAAAAGTGGCTTGGGGTTGAGAAACATTTTTGGACCCTTTTATCCCTGCCACTTTTTACTTTGTTTGGTTTAGTCCTTTATTTCTTTCATTTTTTTTATCTATATCTATCTATATCTATATCTATATCTATCTATATCTATATCTATACTATACTATACTAAAAAGTGGCTTGGGGTTGATAAACATTTTTGGACCCTTTTATCCCTGCCATTTTTTACTTTGTTCAGTTTAGTCATTTCTTTCTTTTATTTTTTTATTTTATTTTAAATCTATACTATACTAAAAAGTGGCTTGGGGTCAGGGACGGACCCAAAAAAATTTCACTATGGGGGCACAAAAAAAAAAAACTCTGCTACATTGTTGGGAGGTGGGATTTGAAAACCTTTTATCGCTACATTATTGGAGGGTGATTAGGATCTGTCCTACAGTATGAGAGCCTATGCAAAAAATGTTTAGATCTTTTATATTCTTTATAATAAAAAAATTATTAATTATTATAAAGATAATTTTATTGATTATATAAATTAAAACAACAAATAAATGTTCTAATTTATTAATTACTTAAATAAAATGAACAAAAAAAATTAAAAAAACAAAGAAAAGTTCTAATTTCATTAACTATGTGTTGTGTTCGATATAATAATTCATGATTAATCGAACACGTAAGAGCGACACGTGTAATATCTATTAAAATAATCATGCCCAATGGACAAGTATTCGCTACTCAGATCAGGAAAGAGGAGTTAAAAGAGCCAAGTCGAAAAGACTCAAACGGCTGAAAGGCTCAGATATCCTGAGGGTCAAGATGCTCATCACGCACATCCCGAAAATCCTGGATATCCCGAGGGTCAAGATATCCCGAGGGTATCCCCGAAGGCTCAAATATCCTGAGGGTCAGTATGTTCGCAGCTCAGATATCCTGAAAGGCTCAGATATCCTGAGGGTCATTATGCTCGCAGTCCAGAGATCCTCAGATATCCTGAGGGTCAGTATGCTCGTAGCACAACATTCTGAAGACTCAGGCATCCTGAAGGGTCAGAGTACTTGACACTCAGATATCCCGAAGACCCGAACATCCTGAGGGCTCAGTGTGCTCGAGGAGGACAATATTCCAGCATAAAACTGACATGGTTAAAGGGGCGAACAAAGCGTCCAACCGAAAGCAAAAAAATTAATTTGGACGACCAAAAAGAGTGCCTTCTGAGCACAAGTAAGCTCCAAGATCAATCTAGAAGACGAAGTTGGGAACGTGGCAATATCACCTGGATTCTTGCATGATCCGAAGTCTCCAGCTCATGCTTGCCAACCCAGCTCATGCTTGTCGGAGTGCTATAAAAGGAAGAAAAAAGAAGAAGAGAGAGGTTCAGAAAAATTTCCCAGAAAGAGTCATACCCACACTTGAGAGGTGAGGAACAGAAAAAACTGAGTGATTATCCACACATACAGAAACCCTAGCACTCATATGCTAATTCTCCAGATTATCTTCATCTGTAACGGTTCGTCTTCATAAGATGTATCAAATATTGTACGTGTAAAGCTCGTAATACCACATCCTGGCTTGGTATGCCCCCGCAGTAGTCATTTCTGATTTAACCCAAAATAACAAATTCATCTTATTTACAGTTTATCGTACACGTGCATGTTTTGTTTGAGTCGTTCCCAAATTAGCCACATAATACACTTCGTAAAAAACGACTCGCGACACTATGCAAATCAAATCAATAAAAAAATTAAAATAGAAACTAAATGCTAAAAAATACAAAATACAAAATTAGGGAACTATTGGATTTTGAATACAACACCTATAGCCTATTAAAGAAGACGCATGACCAAATAAGCTGGCTGTTTGATGATTATGCAGAAAAATAACCTTTCACCTTTATATTAGTATAAATGTATATAAATTTGTATTGCATATGTATATAGTAGTAAAAAAATTCAGAAAATTTATGGGGGCACGTTTGGAGTATTTAAGTCCGTCTCTGCTTGGGGTTGGGAAACATTTTTGGACCCTTTTATCCCTGTCAACTTTTACTTTGTTCAGTTTAGTCATTTCTTTCTTTCATTTTTTTATTTTATTTTAAATTTTATAAAATTAATTAATAATTATTTTTAATTCTCTATTTTTTATTTCTTTTATTTATAACTTACTTAATAATTATGTGGTATATAATTTTTATTCTTTTTTAAACTTATGTTCAATTATAATTTTACCTTAATTTTATTTAATTATTAAAATAGTGTAATTAAAGTACTGTTTCATCTATCTATCTATATCTATACTATTTTAAAAAATAGCAAGGGATTTGAAATTATTTTTGAACCTTTTTAGCCTTGCCACATTTTATACTATACATTTTCAGCCTTTTATTTAATGTGATATGTAATAAAACTTCAAATGACCTTTTGTATACTTAATTTTAACGTTTCTTTTCAACCTTCCATTCCAGAATCCATTTGCATTCAGACTATTTTTTCAAATTCATCCCAATTCTTCCAAAATACGAAATCGCGTGGAGTGGCTTTGAAAATTGAGATGACTTGTTATTGAAATATGCTCTAGATGGGGCCAACTTCGGTGATGGAGGCAGCTTTGGCGGCGGAGATGGTTTAGGTCAAAGTGCTCTAAATGGCGCGACTTCGGCGATGGAGGCGGCGTTGGCGTTCATTTCAATTTCACTGATTTGATTTCTAATTTATTGTTCATTGTTTTTAGTTTAAGGATGGGCTGCGAGAAAGTGACTTTGGCGATGGAGGCGGCGCCGGCTGGATTAGTCGGCGTTCTTCACCAACTCAGCGATTTCGACGAGTGAGTTTTATGTTGCCATTTTGATTTTATTTTTTCATCCTTTTCGGTTTCCTTACTTTTTTATGGTTTTTTTGTTGGAATATTCGTGCTTTGGATTGAAATGTGAGGAATTGGAGGTTTTATGGAGGTAATAGTGTATTCTATTTTGCCTCTCTATGCAGAAAATTCTTGTTGTATTGAATATCACCAGAGGGAAATTTTCTCCTCACCCGCAGAAGCTTCCATTTGTTGTAACTAGCATAGATGGTGATAAATACTTACTGTACTACTCATCCATAGATCTTTCTAAACATTTATCTTCGATCAAATATGAAGGGCCAAAATTGAAGAGAAGCGTTAGTCTAATGGTTCATCCTGATGATAAAGCTCGATTGAGAATACCTATGAAGGGAAGGTTGCAATTGGTATTCTCTCTCTCTGGCTATCTTTTGTTTGCTTTTCTCCTTATGCCCCATAAATGAATGCATCTCATTATTGTTTTGATATTATGGAGGTGTTCATCTCAGTGTTTGAATTTTGGTGATTTAGATAATAATAATATAATTGTTATATCTTGATTCTTAATTTGTCGTTCAACTTTGTGTTGCTTTTGGTTGTTTCTGTTTGGGGTTTGGTGTTATGGATAACATGTGAAGAAATACTGGTTTGTATGAGATAATTAATTACTTAGAAAATAGAAACGCTTAAAGTGAGTTATTAGGTGTTAATTTTAAATTTCTACAATTCTATTCAGTATGTACTGTTTTGTGCTTATACGGTGTTTAGAATCTTTAGATGACATTTGAATTTTGAAAGAATTAGGGTTCTTTGGATTTTCTTCGATTACCAGCTCTGTAACCTGGCATTGTTAATTTTCAATGATCTAATGTTGTATCTTAGATTACATTTGTGTTGGTCCCGGTGCAAACGAGTCTTACACGTGTATGGGGGGGAATACACGTGTTCAGTGTTTTTAAAACTTTTTCTTCGAGGTCACTTGGGGTCGATAATCCTCAAGATTAGGTTACGAGAAGCACAGATCGCTCTCGAGTCAAAGTCTCATCGAGACAAAGATCCTCGAAACGCTTTCGATATACCTCGATAATCCCAACTGAGTCCTGAGTGTCAGAGATCCTGAGTTGCTTGGATCAGATAACTAACTTACTGAATTCTCAGAAGAGAGTTCAATTTGATAAATATCTGTTCTAGCTACTCAGTCGTGCGGAATGGTTGGCCGTTTAGATTATACTCGTTTTAAACTTTGCTGAAAAACCTTCCCTTTATGAAATAGTGATTAGGTGATTTCATTTATGCAACTTCAAAGGATTGATTCCAACCGAATATCGATGAAAAGTATGCTTTCAAAACAAGTCAATGCAACGATTAAGAAATGAGATAAGGAAAGCAATAAAGAACACAAAGAATTATAGTGGTTCGGAGACTCAAGCTCCCTATGTCCACTCTCCCGACTCTTGAGAGAAATTCACTATCAATTTAAGAGCTTTTACGACTACCTCGTAGTTTACTTACTCAACTTCGCCCCGAAGTTTTACGACTACTCCACGTAGTTTACTTACTCAACCCGACCTTGAGTTTTCTGACTACCTCCGTAGTTTACTTACTCAATCACACACAAGCTTTCAGACTACCCATGTAGCTTACTAACTTCTCCTCTAGAGTTTTCTGACTACTCCGCGTAGTTTACTAACTCTTTACAATTCTTTCTCACCAACAAACACACTCCAATTTACCTTCTCAAGGGTTTTGGGGGTTTCTCGGTTGGTTTCAACTAGGATGAGATATCCTTTACAATGAAGCAAAATGCAAAGGGTTAGGATATCTCGACTAAGCTTTGGATAAATCTTATCAAGCTAGGCTTAGTATAGTGAGCTCTCTTCAATATAGAAGCACTTGGGAAATTCTAAGTTTTTCGAGTGCTTTAACTTTTACAAGAATAAGTTTGAGCTCTTTTGAGTTTAGCGATAAATTTCCCGTAACCTTACAATGTAGAGGGTCACCAAGATTTATAGGCATACACCAAGGTCACTCTTAAAAACTATCCGTTGGAGAGATAGTTTCGTGAGTTCCTCTCTTGGGTGTGTGAAACGGCTATATTTAGGGTTTGAAACTCCCTAACACGTTTTTAGGCAATAGTCTTTCATGTAGCCGGTCTTCACTTTTTGCAGTCTGGAACTTTTGTACATCTGACATCTTTTTTTGACACATCATTTGTCGATGTCGATGATGGTACAGATGTCGTCTTTTCTCTTTTTGACTTTTGTCTCCGGTTAAAAGGTAGACTCCTTCAACGGCTCTTTTTGGTTACAAACTCTGAGTTTGATATAATCTTAACAACACTTCTGACTTAGTTCCTTTTGTCTGCATTTGAATGTCTTGGCAATATCTAACTTCTTAAGGATTCGCGATCTTCTCAGTATTGCATCCTTCAGATAGATATTATCAATGCCGAACACTCGAGTTTATCTTCGAGCATTCAAGACATTCGAAGTCTTCGATAATTCTTGTGCCTTCAATACTCTTGATCTTGATTCTTGGTCTTACATCTTCTGTCTTGAGTCTTGAGGTCTTCTGAATCTTTGTAGTTTATCTTGACCGATGTCTTTGAGTTTTAAATCTTGAGTCTTGATTACTCAAGATCATCTTGAGTCTTGAGTCTTGAAACCTATCCTAAACTATATCTGCTGACTATACATTTTGCAGATAACATCCTGAATACTCTAAAACTGAATCCTGACTCAACTATCAAGATCATTCTGAACATGTCATACTTAGGGGTTTTGGGATCTTAATCAAAATCATATATCTTTATTAAATTTATCTCCCAACAATTTGTTTTTATTGCTCTGCAGTATTTACATCTATAATGAAGTTGAGGTCTTGGTCTGATGTGTGTGTTTCTAGATGAATTAGGTTTCTGTTGGTATTTGGTGTACTAATAATCGAAAGTGGAGTTCTCTGTTATCACTTTCTGAATTCCTATAATTAAAATGAGCATTTTGGTTGGTATAGAGGGCATTACATAAATGCATTGGACAACTATCTTATCCATATGGGTGAGTTTTGCATATAACTTTTTGAATGTTGATTTTTCCCAATTTTGGTTCTTGATGAAATTTTTTAACATTGTTTTCGGTTATATTTTTTTTATATATATTTTCCTGTTTCTTTTTACAAATTTGGAACTTTTTTTGAGCAGTCCTGAGGGAATTGTGTCCTGCTGCTCAGATTTGGAAGTTGATCACACCGAAGTGATGATATTAATGCTTGCTTGGTGAGTCAGTTGTATATTTGTTTTTCTATAGATGATATTGTTTTAGGTAATAGGATCACTATGCTAAATTCAAAGCAAATGTGTATTTCTTTTCACTTACTAGCGCAAGCACTGGTATGATTAGGGTAACACTTAATAAAAACAACTATCACTCAAGAATAGAATATCCAGTTCCCGAAAAATTTCATTCACATTAAGATATATTTGACATTTTCATACATAACCAACATACACTAGGAGAAAACATACACTCTGTGCTAAAAACAATTATTTGGATGGAATGCAGTGAGTTTTCTGCTTACGTGAATGAAGGGTTGGTCATGCATTTGAAATTCTTATATTGTAGTCAGTCTTCTTTGTCAAATGAAGACACAGCAGGAGCATTTGATTTCCAGTATTCTAATTTCTCGAATCATGGAAATCTCGGTTCAGTTCTACCAGTGAAATATTGTATTTTGAGTTGGTTTAATAATAATAATTCCTTCTTTTCTTGGAAGTTTTATTCTTGATTTGTTATTATGTTTTACAATTATTGGAGTCAATTGCGAAGAGTAAACAGAATTATAAGAGAAGCTATTTTCTCGTGTAGCTATTCCATGGGGTTATGAAGTCAGGATGGAGCAGAGTGGTAAATGTTGAATTTGGTTATTATTACTCTATCTTGCATCCGAGATAACAATAGTGTTGGTCATGACTACTCACATGTCAGGTCACTAGCAAGTAGTGTAACAAATTCTTGGTCACTAAACCAAGTAAGGGCATATTTTGTGCATGGGTGCATGACAAATTTGAAACATGTAGACCATTTACTAACTCGTGATAAATTGTGTGACCTACTGATTGAATATACTTATGTTCATATTTTCCTAATAACTAAACTTAAACTAGTAGAACACTTTGTTCAAGCTTTGCTCCAGTCGAGGATGATATTTTCAAGAAACAGAAACTGGTAGAGTCCTTACCAGTGAACCATTTCAGTTAATATTATTTTGAACAAATTTTTTAAGTTTACTTGCTCTGAAGTTAGGGAACTCTCTGGTTGTCATTTGCTGAGAAGTTAAGTGACTTGCGTTTCAATATATATACCTAATTGTATAGTTACTAGAGTAATGTTCTTAATTCACTATTTCATTTGTACATTCTTCATTAAGATGGCTGGTAAATTATAAATGCATTGTGATTTATTGGTTTAATTTATTATTTTCAGAAGCAACTGGCTCTGGAGAAGCGTACAAAAAGCTTTAAACTCAAGCCTGGCCAAAAGGATGAAATCTTTCTACCTTCTGAACTTATATCTTGAAATCCTGATTTAAGAGCATCTGGTGATTCTACTACTCATCTTTGCCACTTTTCAATCAGTATTGTTGGCCATCTGACCCCAGATTTTTGGTAGACAAGGCTGTGTAACTATCATTGTGCCTATCCTCATTCTATAAACTAGACATGACATAATATTAGGATCTTTATTACCAGAGGATGACATATTTCCTCTTTCAGGTCAATCTAGGGGAAGAGGGTTGGAAGGAAAGATACTACACTGAAAAGTTTCAGGTTCAAAATGATGATGACCATCAGCGAGTTACAAAGCATGCTGTAAGAAAATGAATTACTATATTCAACTAGCTTTATGCATTTTTATGTCTTTCATTGCTTATCATCTTAATGTTTACTATTATGTTGTTGACATTTCTCTAGATCTGCTTGAATATGGTATTGTTTTTTTCCAAGATCATTTTTATCTTAATCTTTTGATTTGAGTTGCGTGCCTATTGGGATGAAATTGTTTACTCTTAGGACTTCTATCTGGCAGAAAGATAATTTCTTACAAGCCTGTTTCCCTGAGATCTGTTCATGTTTCTTAATTATATCTTTCGCTTGAACACGTATCTTTTACATTTTCAAATTTGACGTAGGTCTTGAAATATGTTAAAGGGATGTGCTAGGTCATGCATTATTACTTCGAAGGAGTGTGCTTTTGGCAATGGTTCGTGCTTTGTTGCTTCAATATGCTGACTTGTGTTTTTTCTGTTATTACACGAAAATAGTGTATACAATATCTTCTCTCTGGATCAACACATATTCCACATTTAGTCTATCAGTTATTCCACCAAAAAGGGAATTGTATTTTTGTTAAAAGAATTGATATCAGAAAGAAAAATAGAAAGTTGATCCTTTTTTTTGTTTGTTAATATTGGAGACATTGATTGATTACTGCTTTCTCACAGTTTGGGTGTTGGTTCCTTTATTCACATTTGTATTATTGGTATATGGACGTTAGCTTGCATTGTCTTATGGAATTGTGTTATGTAAAGAATATTAATATATATTTTAGTGCTGCAAAATTATTTATAATTTATTAATTTAGTAACATAAAAATATATATTTGAGTTGTGACGATTCTTGGAATTTTTTGCTATTGTCCTCTTAGTATGTGGAACATTTTAGTTTGTTATATGTAGTGTTCTAG
Organism: Stenogyne calaminthoides; assembly: GCA_037126765.1. Lineage (NCBI taxonomy): Eukaryota > Viridiplantae > Streptophyta > Magnoliopsida > Lamiales > Lamiaceae > Stenogyne > Stenogyne calaminthoides. The sequence goes on along the minus strand of JBBCBC010000031.1, from coordinate 16,671,030 downwards.
CTATTTTAGTTGGTATTCTTGAAGTTGGGTGAGTGAAAATTTTGTGATTGAGATGTTAGAAGAATGAATGATTCATTACTCATGGGGTAGTCTAAACTTTGGCATATTTACAGAAGACTGAATTTTTTGTGAAGTTTTGGTTTTCTATAAATGACCTGTGATACCCCACAGATTTTCTTCTGTGACAATTAAAAACTTGCAATTCAAAGGCTTATAAAGGTATATTTTGCACGTCTTGGTTAATCTTTCATTGGGTGTGTTTATTTTATTATTTTTTTAATTTTATGAATTATATGTAATATAAGTATTTTTATATTTCGTCTTATGAAAGTATGATAAACCGATTGTAAGTGGCCATGGAAAAATTGTTGGCATTCTCCTGCTGTTCAGAATTTGAACTAATAGCTTACTATTTTAAGGTTTTTTTAAAGCTTTGAATAGATAAACTACATTGATCTCTTATCACATCTAAATTTCATATATTGTTTTAGGACTCGTCATTCTTAATGTATTTCACTTGCAAATTTGATGTAATCTTGAATTAGTATTTTGCCAATTAATCCAAGTTTTTTCCCCTTGAGTGGAAGCATTTCAGTAGATGATCTGTTGATTTCCTTGCATTAGAACTTATTTTTTTCATTTTGTTTTCAGTGTAAATTGTTAAATTTTTTGCATTCTGTTTGGCGGTCTTTATCATCTAACTTTTAATTTTAGTATTTAGATATATTGATTGAATTTATGGTAGTGTGAATGTGTAGGTCCCGATTTGTGGAAAACCCATGTGCGCGGAAGACTTGTGTAATGCATATAAAACAGAGAGGAGGGCAGAGTGATTCCAATTTTTTTTTTCTTTTAAGAACATGTGTGTGGTGCTTTGCTTATAGTCGAATGCATATGATAAGTAAGAACATAAAGCAGTAAATAACACAAGATTTTATAGTGGTTCGGACGAAACCCGTCCTACATCCACTCTTCCCTCTCGGGGCACCGACTTAACCGACTGAACTTAGTTTAACGTGTTAGTCCAACACCCAACAGATGTTTACCGAGTTCACACTCAAACGGGACATATCTCCCTCACGGGATTGCCTACCCTCCCTTTCGGGATTGCTAGATGTTTACCGAGTTCACACTCAAACGGGACTTATCTTCCTCACGGGATTGTCTACCCTCCCTTTCGGGATTGCTAGATATTTACCGAGTTCACACTCAAACGGGACTTATCTCCCTCACGGGATTGCCTACCCTCCCTTTCGGGATTGCTAGATGTTTACCGAGTTCACACTCAACCGATCCCAGAAATCAGAAACTAGATCCCTAGTCTGAAATCTTGCGGAAACAAATTTAACCTAACTAGATCCCTAGTCTGAAATCATCCTCTTCTGATTTCGTGAGTTCCCCCTCAATTTGTTCTCTCGTTCCCCCTTAACTTGTTATCTGTAGATTAGCTTCAAAAACACAAGTTGATAATGTTTTGGCATAATTCATCAAAACTAAAATATCCCAACATAATATTTTAACCCCGGAGTACATAACTCAACGAGCCATTCTGTCGACCAAGAATGAGTACATTGATGAGATAAATGAAAAAAATGATAAAAGACTTTTCAAGCTTAGCAAAGGAGTTTGTCAGTTACGATACTGCTGTGGATGATATGAGAAACTATTATCAATAAGAGTTTCACAACACTTTATTGCCTAATGGAATCCCTCCGCATCGTTTGCAGCTCAAGCAAAATTGTCTAATTATGTTGCTCATAAATTTGAACCCTGCCAACGGACTGTGCATTGGAAGCTGTTTAACTTATTGTGGATTCACCAGACATTTTATTCACGCTAAAATTGCGAAGGGGGAACATATCGAAAATAACATATTCATTTCATGCATACCTTAAGTCCTGCAAATGACGAGAACTACCCTTTCAAGTTCATTCGAAAACAGTTCCACGTTTGAAATTGTTTTGCAATGACAATAAATAAAGCTCAGGGACAAACAATTTAAAAGGTTGGAGTTTACCTCCCAGAACATGTGTTCTCTCACGGTCAACTTTATGTGGCGTTGTCCTGTCAAAAAAAACTTTATGTGGCGCTGTCCAGAGAAATTTCCATACAAGATACAAAAGTTTTGATATAGAGAAAAGATAAGCATTTGACAAAAACATTGTCCACAAGGAGATTCTAATGTAAAGAGGGAAGATAGTGAAATTTAATACTTAAAAAAAATCAAATAGTCCTTTCATTCACCGACAATTCTAAGAAAAAACGGGTTCGACATGCACAATATAACACTAAAAAAGAAAAGCCAGGTCCATGCACACACTTCAAAAGAACAGGTCCATGTACAATACAAGGAAAATTAATTAATTATTTTAAAATACAAGATCATCATAAAAGATGTTTTATTTGATAATTTTTAAATTTTATTTGATGATCAACATGTATTACCATACTTCAACAAATCGGTACACAATTACAGTGCCACGTGCAACGCACGTGTCAGAAACCTAGTATATACTAAAAAGTGACTTGGGGTTGAGAAACATTTTTTGACCCTTTTATCCCTGCCACTTTTTACTTTGTTCAGTTTAGTCCTTTCTTTCTTTTATTTTTTTTTTATTTTAAATTTTATAAAATTAATTAATAATTATTTTTAATTCTCTATTTTTTTTTTTTTTATTTTATAACTTACTTAATAATTATATGGTATATAATTTTTATTCTTTTTTAAACTTATCTTAAATTATAATTTTACCTTAATTTTATTTAATTATTAAAATATTGTAATTAAAGTATTGTTTCATCTATATAACTCATAAGTTACAAGAATCTCAAAGGGTCGCAAGTGGGAACAAGTTTAAGTGGACAAAGTATCAAAATGTGGCTTGGGGTTGATATTTAAGGTTTTTTCGGTCTTTTCTAATTAAAGTTGGCTTCTTTTGTTATATTCCTCAAAAATATTTTTGTTATTTAATTTTATTTAATTATTAAAATAGTGTAATTAAAGTATTGTTTAATCTATATAGCTCATAAGTTACAAGAATCCCAAAGGGCCATAAGTGGGAACAAGTTTAAGCGGACAAAGTATTAAAAATGGCCTTAAGGTTGATATTTAAGGGTTTTTTTTTAACTTATCTTCAATTATAATTTTACCTTAATTTTATTTAATTATTAAAATAGTGTAATTAAAGTATTGTTTCATCTATATAACTCATAAGTTACAAGAATCTCAAAGGGTCACAAGTGGGAACAAGTTTAAGTGGACAAAGTATCAAAATGTGGCTTGGGGGTGATATTTAAGGTTTTTTCGGTCTTCTCTAATTAAAAATTGGCTTCTTTTGTTATATTCCTCAAAAATATTTTTGTTATTTAATTTATTTAATTATTAAAAAAGTGTAATTAAAGTAATGTTTAATCTATATAGCTCATAAGTGTTGGAGTTATACTGAAAATTATGTTTTTTACTTTGTATAACCGAACTGAATTTCTTATTTATTTACTGAAATAAATTATTAATCACTGTTGCATTAAATATGAATGAATGTTATATATATTTGTTGCAAACCTGTTCGATAAGTAAGTACGTATTAAGTTGTAGTTAATTTGGTGATAACAGATCACAGAAGATCAAATTAACAGTTTCTCGTGATTAAGTACAAATTCACAACCCAGATGGAAATGAACAATCCATCATGAAAGGTTGAAGTGTAAGGCTCAGATTGACTTGTCTTGACCAAGAGATTATACTAGTGCATTATGATGCACTGAATAGGACCTACATGAGGATAACTTATTCGGTACTGAATATACAAGAGTTAGACCTCAGTGGTTCGTTATTTCTTAATCTCCGTCCCTTAAATAGGATCGTGTGAAATTAATAACTATTGCTTTGACCTATGATGGGAAGAGAGTCAATGCAATTCGATACCTTATATCTTGGGCAATATTATTAGTTACATGACGATTGCTAAGATTTAATATGGAGAATAGTGTGCAAGTGCGACTTGCTTGATTTGTCCCCTTGGTGGGCTCAGAATCTTTATCATACCAAATCTTGCAAGTGGAAATTTATTTATGGTATGGATAATAACGTTGAGTTGTTTTACTCCAAGGACAAAGATATTAATTAATATAAAGCTTATTCAGTGACTTAATTAATTAGTGGACTAATATAATCTTAAACACGGAAAGTAATTATTGGGAGACATATTATAGTAAAGTCGTAATATGGGTTAAGATGGATAGTTCAATATTAATTTTATAGTGGAATAAATTAATATTAATGGACTTGAATAATATTTTGACTTAATATTAAAGTTTCATAGCCCATTGGAGGTTCAATCTTAATACTCCTAAATGCCCCTCAAATAGCCCAAATTTAAGTCCAATTAATGAAAATGAGAAGAAAATATTCTTGCCTAATATTTCCTAATATTTTCGAAAATATTGTAGAAAAGAAGAAGAAATATTTTCTTAATTTTCTTGAAGAGATTTTTATGGAAAAAAATAAGTATTCTTGTAATACATAATTATCCCATAAATTCAAGAAACAAAATCTTGTTTCTTTTTCTTTGTAAATTTTTGAAAAAATAGTATATAGGGGAATGAGATTTTTATGAAAAAATTTAAAAATGGAGAAAAGATATATGAGATATATTCAAGATTTCTTGGAGATCAATAAAAAGATTTTCTTCCTTATTTTTCTATTGAAAAAATCGGACCCCTTAGTCCTATAAATAGGGGATGAATTTTTTTTCCCAAGTGAAATTCCATGTGTTGAAAATATTAGAAATCCACAAAGGTGGTGGCAAAATATTTTATATTTCTCCTTTGTTAAAATCGTTCGTGCGAATCCTCCCACCGGATTACGTTCGTGGACTTGTGATATATTTGGAAAGGCTCTTTGGGTTGATCCAGCGTCCCAACGGTTGTCTCTACAAGAGGTATGTAATCTCGTAATTCCTAGATTCCGCATGCTTAGGATTTACGTGGATTATGTGTACGCATGTTGTTTATTAATTATTATGTTGAATTGACTTAGGATTAATTCATGTTAGTAATTAATTGATTAATTTAAATATGTATTTAAATTCATCTCGAATAAGTTACAAAAATTCCAAAGGGCCATAAGTGGGAACAAGTTTAAGCGGACAAAGTATTAAAAAGGTCTTGAGGTTGATATTTAAGGGTTTTTCAGTATTCTCTAATTAAATGTGACTTCTTTTGTTATATTCCTTGAAAATATATTTATTATTTGATTAATATATATTCAATATATTTTACTTGAAGAAATAAGAGATTTTTATACATGCTCAGTATGTTAAGTCTCTACCTATTTTTTTTTTTTTAAATAATTGAAGCATAGAGTCTTGATTTTTTAAAATAATGATCTTATTTTCTATAACTTTTTACGAACTACTTACATATCACGTGCGAAAAATAACTTTTTACTAACTATACATATCACGTGCAACACACGTGGTATAAACTAGTCTTAATTAATAGGAGAATAAAAGCAATACAATGAAGTTGGCAATCAATAATTGCAAACACGGTCGTCACAATAAAAAAAATCTCTTATCCATTAGCAGTAAATAATTAGATTGAAATTTGTACATAATGACAAATTTAGCTCATCTCCCATCAATATCCGTTGCTCACAACCAATAACTGAAACTCCGTTGTCGCAATCAAAATAAATTAATACCTCATCCGTTAACAATAAATAAACTTGGATTGAACTTTTATATATAAGAACGACAAATTCAGCTCATCTCCCACCAATCCGCGATAGCCGTTGCTCGATTATCGAAATTTTAACTCGTCCCCGCAAACTCGCTGTAGGCATAGCTCGATTATCGAATTAATCATATTTTAAATGAAATTAGTTATTCAAAAGTTCCAAAACCCACCTAAATTAATTATATAAAATTTCAAAAAAATAAATAAAAACCCATTTTATTTCGTCCAAGATAAAAAAAAAAAGGAAAAATCTTAATACACCCTGACCCACGGATTTCACATCTTTATGCAATCCAATTTAATCAAATTTCAAATTCCATTTCCCAAATCTATCTCCCGCCCTTAACGCCAGGCCCAAAAATTTCGAAAGTCGATTCTTTTTCGCCCCCTCAAATCCACTCATATATATCGCCTCCTTCACTCTTCACTCTTCACACATCCAACCCTTCATCTCCGCTGCGCATCTCTTTTCTATTTCGCACACATAGGCGCCGCTATTCTTACAGATCGGAAAATGGCGGGCAAGAGGAAAAGCAGCACTAAATCGAGCGCCGAAGGCCGTGAATCGAAGAGGCAATCCAAATCTGTTGCTGCTGTTGTAGCCAAAGAGGAAGAGGTCGAGCTGACGAAACGTGCTGTTTTGAAGGAGAAAAAGGTCGAGATCGAGCTCAAGGCGAGTAAGCCAGAGGTGAAAGATGAAGGAGATGAAGATGTGGATGAAGGAGAATCGAGATTTGTTGGTGAACCTGTGCCGGCTGAAGAAGCGCGTCGGAGATGGCCGCATCGTTATCAGCGCGAAAATAAGGTAAATCGAATTTGCTGTTTTTTCAATTTGTGAATTTTTTGTTTCTTGCTTTATGTTCTGGTGAACTGCTATGTTGAAAACTTTAGTCTGGTGCAGGATTTTTTTTTGTGCGTGTGGCTTTAGGAAAGAGATTGTTTTACGGAATATATTAATTTTTTTTATTAAGGGCTAGAAAGCTCTCTGATTCTAGTATTCATGGACTAGTTAAATGTTGTTATACAATTGCAATAAATTGGAGTTAGTAAACACTCCATACTCATGCCATAATTACTTCATGTATAAATCATTTCAAAAAGGATAGCCCCAGGTGTAAAGCTATTGTCATTTTTCCAACAAAAATGAGATCTTTAACACATATTGTAGAAAAATTTTAATATCTACCAGGAATCGTGTGAAGCTCGATGTATTTTTTTAAGTAAACATTAGCACAGTTTCTTCTTCATAAAATTGCTTTTGTGAATGCAATTTTGAATTTCCGGTTTTTTAATGCAATATGTGTGCTTATATTGAATTTTAGTTTTAGGCATTCAATTGTACACATATCGTTTGTTTGTAAATTTACAATTTCTGGGAAAGTAAATTTACGCTTCATTTTAAATTTTATGGTTACTTATAGGATGTTACCCAAGCTAAACACCATTACTTAAAGGCGGAGGTTGATGGACAGCTTTTCTTTTTAGAGGACGATGCTAGTGTAAAGGTGAGCTTTATCTAATTGTTCCTAGTTTTTTTAAAATAACCCTATAATTATTGTGCTTTGAATTTAATAATAAGTATTATTGATATTAGGGTGACGGGTATAATTATATCTGCAAGATTATAGAATTCTTTGAAGCCGTTGATGGGTCACTAAATTTTACAGCTCAGTGGTTTTACAGGGCGTGTGACACGGTTAGATATTTTGACTCTGTGCAAGTTTTTTAATTTTCAGTTGATTGCTCTCATATAGTTAATGCTTATTTATTAATTTGTGCAACATTTATGCTTTCTTAGGTTATCCAATCATGGGGTCATCTTATTGATGACAAACGAGTGTTCTTTTCTGAAATCAGAGATGAAAATCCGCTCGACTGTCTTCTAAAGAAGCTTAACATCAAAATTTTACCTTCAAAGGTAAACAATAAGCCGTCAAAATTTGTTTCATGTATCTTATCTCAAATTTGTGGAACTAATTGTAGTTTTACTCATCTACAGACTGTAAATGAAAACCTTAGAGCGGCATGTGATTATTATTGTGACAAGAAGTATTTGATTCCTTATTCTTCTTTTGTATCCATGCAATCAGGTACGTTGATATTTTTCAACCTTAATAAGTTATATATTCAGCTTTTGATTTATATGGAAATAATGTTATATACATAGTTAATTTTTTTTCCTTAAAACGCATTCTTGGTTGGCAGAGTGTAATACAACTAGTGGTGAATCTGGTTCGACAATCTCTAGTGATGTTGGTGTTGAAGTTGAACTTTCGAAGACTTCAGAAGGCAAAGAGAAATCACTCTTGGATTTGTATTCAGGATGTGGTGCAATGTCAACGGGTCTTTGCCTTGGTGCTGAAAGTGCTGGCGTGAAACTAGTCACTGTATGTTCATTTTTACCTACTTTGTTGTCATCTTTACAAGATGTGTATTTTCTTAAATAAAGCTCTTCCACATTCTAGGCATACGTAGTTATTTTCTTACAATTGCTTTTTTTAACGAACAGAAATGGGCTGTTGATATAAACGAGTTTGCATGCCAATGCCTTAAGCTCAACCACCCCGAGACAGAGGTGGGTGTATTAGTAATTTCTATTGTGCACCAATAATATTTTTTTTTTGCTTGTGGCTGAGTTCTGGTAATGATAGGTGAGAAACGAAGCTGCTGAGGACTTTCTAAGCTTGGTTAAGGAGTGGGAGAGGCTTGGTTCTCTTTTATCCAGAGAAGTCGAAGAAACAGATGATGACAGCGAGGTCAAGGATGAAGAGGATGATGATGATCCTATTGGCGATGATGGTGAAATTTTTGAAGTTGAAGAGATTTTATCAATATGCTATAGTGATCTTACCAAAAAAGGAAAATCTGAACTTCATTTCAAGGTAACCTAGTGGTTATATATGTTGGCAGTGTTGCTTAAAGAGTAGAATATTAATTTGAGCAAAAACTCTCTATTTAAACTTGTTCATAGTATAAAACTGATTTCATTACATTTATAAACTGATACTAATAGCATTTAGTACTATGATCTTAGTTTATAAGTGTAATTGTACTACTTGATAAGTGTAATAGTATTACTTGATAAGTGTAGTGGTGTTAGTTTGTAAGTGTAATGGTATAAAATTCATACTATGAATGAGTTTCACCATAGACTTTGCTTTAATTTGAGCTCATGGGTAGAATACCTCCTAATTGGGAATGTTATTTAATTTATATTGGCGAGAATGATGTTTTTTGATTTTATTAGGTGGAACTATGTCCTTTAGTTTTTCTTGGTAGGATGTCACGTCATTCACGGCTAGGAGGTATTCTGTCCGTGAGCTTGAATTGCAAAAAGAAGTTAAATTGATGTTTTATTTACCTAAATCTAAAAGTTGAGATTAAATTGCATTTGCAATTCATAAAAAGGTGGTAATTTTATTTGCAATTCAGCTTTTATTATACAAATTAAAGAGAAGCATTTCAATTAAGATGCAATTCTTAATATGTACATTATACCTTGTTTCATTTTTTAAAAATGTCAATATCTCAGCCCCTAGTTAATAAAGTAGCATAATTCATAAATTTTGGTTTAAAGAGTGATAAATTAGGAGGTATAAAGATATCATGGATTTCATGATTCATTTAAGTTTCAGTTCTAGTATCTATCTGTTTGTTCTACTTCACATAGTGTCTTATTTACCATTCTTCGTGTCTTATTTGAATTTGTATGTACATGTCTACATGATTATGATAATATTATCTGTCTAATTGTAAGTATATTATGTTATTTTATCAGATAAGATGGAAAGGTTATGGCCCTGAGGAGGATACATGGGAGCCAATGGAGTGCTTAAGGTATGCAAAAGTTGACCTTTATGATTCAAAGTTTTCTTGCTAATTAATATTATTTCCATTTCTTATTGGTTTGTTTGTAATACCTACCTACTAGCTCTTGTCAAGAAAAGCTGAAGGCATTTGTATCAAATGGCTACAATTCTAAAATTCTACCATTACCAGTAAGTTATAACTGCTTCTTGTGAAGTCAAATTTTATCACTAATTGCTTGAAAATAATGGATATTTTGCTTGGATTTTGTAATAGGGGACAGTTGATGTGATATGTGGAGGGCCTCCTTGCCAAGGCATAAGTGGTCATAATAGGTTTAGAAATAAGGATGCACCACTCGATGATCCTAAAAATAAACAGCTTATTGTTTATATGGATATCGTAGAGTATTTAAAGCCGAAGTTTGTCCTAATGGAAAATGTCGTTGACATTTTGAAATTTGCGGGTGGTTATTTGGGTAGATACGCTTTAGGCCGTCTTGTTTCAATGGGTTATCAGGCAAGAATGGGAATGATGCCAGCTGGTGCTTATGGACTCCCCCAGTTCCGTATGCGAATGTTTATGTGGGGTGCACAATCAACAGAGGTAATCACATATCTTTTTAATTATTATATTTCATCCATGTTATTATTACAATTGCTATTATTATTGAGTTAGATTTTCTGAATTGCATTCCTTCCTTGTCTTTTGCATTACAGAAATTACCTCAATATCCATTGCCAACTCATAATGCTATTTATAGAGGTGTTACTCCCACTGAATTTGAGGTAAGAAATGTTAATTTCTTGGAGATTTGCAGTGTCCACTCTCTTTTGCTTATATAACTTAATTAACTTGCAGTCCAACACTGTTGCATTTGAGGAAGGCACCAAACCCAATCTTAAAAAGGAACTTTATCTCGAGGATGCAATATCTGACCTTCCTCATGTATGTAGAAATTGATTGTCCCAATTTATTATATTGTTTTTTTGGCATCATTTAATTATTTGTAACTTGAATATTGTCAATATAGGTTAAGAACAACGAGGACCGTGATGAAATGCCTTATGATCTTGAGCCAAAAACTGAATTCCAGCGTTTCATTAGACTAAGACGAGATGGTAAGTTATTGATTTAGAAGTTTATTTTCAGTTGCTATTTGACATTTCCTTTTATGCAATTTCTGGTCAAAATATATTGCTATAGTTTAAAATTGTTGGAACATGATTGTATGCTTTTATGTTTGAAAATCTGCAAAGTAAAATTTTATATAGTAGTTAAACTTATGATTTTCAATTGTTATAAACTTATAATTTATTGTTGACTTGTGTTATGAAGATTCTGATAAAGTAGTTTTCAGTTACCTAGTAAATTTTCAATATCTGTCATCATATATGTTATCCAATCTGGTATTATTCCATTATAAATAGGTTCCCCCTAACAAAATGATGTGCATTTTTAATGCAGAAATGCCTGGTTGCACGATATCTGAAGTGACGACACATAACTTGTATGACCATCGCCCCCTTTGTCTAAACCAGGATGATTATGACCGTGTGATGCAAATACCCAAGAAGAAGGTATAATTTCATGCTCTAGAGCTGCATAAAAAATGCTATAGAGGTACAAATAAAGAAATATTTCAACACTTATTTTATTTTAATCTGTTTTGTTATTGTATTAGGGTGCCAATTTTAGGGATTTACCAGGTGTTAAAGTTCGCCATGATAAAAAAGTTGAATGGGATCCAGAAGTCGAAAGGGTATTACTGAAATCTGGGAAACCTCTGGTACGACTTGCTCTTTACACGAGCATTAAGTTGCCTAATTTGTGTTTATTAGATTACAATTGTTTGAACATAGGCTAGCCTTTTGTATTTTTAGAAAGTTTTTTTGCCTTCGTTGAAGCTTGACAATTTGTGTGATTGTTAATTGACAGGTCCCTGATTATGCTATGACATTTGTTAAGGGAACTTCTTCAAAGTACGGTTGCAATTTGAATTATCCCTAACCTTGATTTCTTAAATAGAACATTTGCTATATTCCATACTAATCTTTCAATCTATGCAGGCCATTTGGACGCCTGTGGTGGGATGAAACTGTGTCGACTGTAGTTACTCGTGCTGAACCTCATAACCAGGTAGCAACTTGTTGTCTTTCCCTATTACTGATTGTTGCATACAATGCTGTGTAATTAACACATTCATTGCCAGGTAATTTTGCATCCCAATCAAGATAGAGTTCTTACGATCCGTGAGAATGCCAGACTGCAAGGCTTCCCGGACTATTACAAACTTGTTGGCCCAATCAAGCAGAGGTACCATTATTTTCATTGCCATAGTGATGTTTACTGTAGTGTTTAACTGTTTTAGAGCAAAGATAGATTCAATTTGCTAAAGACTACTTGATGATTCAATTTATTAATTCTCTCTTTGTTTCAAATTATGCTTTGAAATCACACTGTATTATATTGACATAGTCTTATGTAGATCAGTTTCACTGTGAGATTAGTTTGTATTGTGTGCTTATTTAACAATATCAGTTGTTTCATGAAAAAATATTTGTTTAACATTAACTGTTTTATTAAATAGTATTAGTTGTTTTACTACAACGTGATAGTTGCAAAACTGTTTTTTATGGGACCAACTTTATTATTCCTTCCTGCATTCTTACAATCCATTACTCTTTTGTTATTTACATTTGCCAGGTACATACAAGTTGGGAATGCAGTTGCGGTTCCAGTTGCACGGGCGCTGGGCTACTCTTTGGCTAAGGCTTTGAGACGAGTATCGGAGGATGATCCATTGTTCGCCCTCCCCGATGAGTACCCGTTTACCAAGGATGATTCTGAACCAGCTATTGTTGAGATGTGATGATGATTTCTGATTAAAACAATCCAAGTTTGGATATGTTGTAGCTTATTAATCCGATAATACTTTGTTTTTAGGCTATCATCCATTTCTATCATTGTTTAGCATTTGAGGGACAATGTAAGTTATTTTTAAGCTGTTGAGGATTCATTTCTTTTTTTGGTATATACATTGTGATCAACTGTATGGAATTGTCTATTGGTTGGTTATTTAGAGGAAGCCTTTTGTGTTGAGTTATTTTATCAACTCAATTATGGTTTGTTTCTTGATAAATTCTGAGAATGTAGTTAATAATGGTCCTACTATATGCAGATGGAATGACATTTGTTTGAAGGGTAGAATAGCTATATGTGTATTCTTAATTCCTCACCGCAGTTAAAACATCTGTAGAATCCGAGAAGAGATACTTAGGTTAGGGCTTCTGAGGATCATTGAATATTGAAGAGCTTTGGCTTGGACTTTCGCCTTTCACTTGGGATGGGGTATATCCCGGTGTCCCTTTTTTATTAAGTTATATAATTTATTTTTAGTAAATTCTTAAGTTTGTGTGTCTCTATTCTCTTGCCTTCAACACTCTAATGAATAATCTTCGACCTTATATGCACCACGTGCACCGAACGTCTTCATAGTGTATTTTAAAAATTTATAGTAAGTTGTTTATTGAAATTTGTGACTTACTCCCTCCGTTCCACATTAATTTTCACACTTTTCTTTTTGGTTTGTCCCATATCAGTTTTCACACCCTAAATTGGACACTTTTTACATAATTTTTACTCAAAAAAAAAACACACTTATTTACCTATATGCCATTACTTTATGCAAAAAGTACACTTTCCTTGGTTTGCGGTCCCAGATCAGTGTGAAAACTGATCTGGGACGGAGGGAGTATTACACTAAAGTGTGCAATTATATTTTACGAACACAAGTTACATATTTCAGTATAACAAATCACAAATTTTAATGTAATAAATTGTAAAATTTTAAAATATATTATAAAATATACGATGCACTTAATGCATATGAAGAAGTCCATTTATATTATTTTCAAGGATTTTGAGACTTGTTGTGATCATTAGGTTAAATCGTCAATTAGCAATGATTTTGTTAATTGGGTGTGATTCTTACCCATTTGTGAGATGAGTACAAAATTAGCAAATTAGCCGATGATATAAATCTAAGGATATGTATACTTTGAGTTCTGTAAACCTAATTTTGAGTTTTAAAATTTTAAATCGATTTTACTTCTAATTTTTATGAATTGATTTAAAAACCAACCCTATAAATACTTATAAACTCTAATATCATTCATCAATATTTTAAGAGGCACATTTGTATGAAACAGTCTCACGATAAGACGGAATATAATTTATGCATTGATATTGCCCATCATCCATTCTTGAACTTATTTCACAAATTAACCAAATAAAAGAAATAGGGAATTTTCTTTTAGGTACTATTAAGTCTCATTAGATATGGCATCCAGGTTCAAGAAGAATCATAGGTGAAATGTGGCTTTTTGTGGAAGCCATTAAACAAAGTAAATGTAGTAACGCTTTAGGCTGCGATTAGTAGCCATGATAGAGTTTGCTATAATATTAATGTATAGACTAATTTAATAAGATGAACTCCTATAAAGTTGATTGGTAGTATACATAAAAAATGTCTGTGAAATATAATAAGTTGATTCGTAGGCACTTAAAATTATTGTATAATCTTTATATATTGATTGGTAGGTACCATAAATCATATATAACTATTTGAAATGACCAATTTACCTCCCATCTCTTATAACCTAACCTCTATCCGCATCAATCGGCACTTTTGAAGAAAGACGAATACGATTCCGAGAACATTGGTGCTGCGATTATCTTCTTTGTCCAGGTGCACACTTCTTCCGTTCTAAAAATTTAATGAGTTAGGGTTCCATTTCTAATTTGGTTTCTATGATTTTGTTGCGACATATTACACTAGTTGATTTGGGTATTAGGTTTTATTGTGTAGGTAAAGGGTTCCTTAATTCGAACCATCCGGTTTCTATGATTTTTGTTGCTTTGGGTATTAGGTTTTATTTTGTCTAATGGTTCCGATTTCTTACGTGGTTTCTATTATTTTGTTGCGACCTATTTTACAAGTTGATTTGGGTATTTGGTTTTCTTGTTTCAGAATTAGATTATATGATGAAATTCGAACTACAACTTTAGAATGTTATGAATTATGTGGTTTTGAGTTCAGGGTTTAAAAGGTAATGGAGTTGATTTATGTTCTATGGTTGTGCTATTATTTTTGAGAGTTGCGTATTGGGATAAGCAATAAGTGTTGATTAGTCTGGAACATTATTTTGTAGATATGGCCTTCTTCGATATTGAGTTTATTTGATTACATTGCTCACTAAATACAACTTCAGATTGTTGATTGGTACGTAGATTTTGCTTGAAGGAATGGAGTTTATTTGATTATTACTACTTGTTAATACTAGTTTATTATTGCTTACTTCTAATGCCACTGATTATACTTGTTATTACTAGTTGAATTATGGAAGGTGATGGTAGCAGTTCTGGGCAAAGTAGAGTGCCAAAGACGGGTGGTACTCGAAGGTCATGGAATGCAAAAGAGGAGAACATTTGGATGTCCGAGTTAAAAGAACTTGTTGCCACAGGCTGTTGGAAAGGTGAGAACGGGTTTAGACCCGGCTATGCAAATAAGCTAGAGGAGAGGATGATGAAAAAACTCCTGATACTGATATTAGAGCAACTCCCCATATAAAATCCAAGATACAAACATGGAAGAAATTTCATGGTTACCTACAGACTACTCTAGGGGAGACCGGGTGCGGATTTAACACTGTCACTAAGATATTGGATTGCTCTGACGAAGCTTGGGCTAAACTGTTGAAGGTACAACTATTATGTTCTTATACCTTTCATCTTTTTAACATTTCTATATATATGAATTCAGATTGTAAAATGTTTTACTGAAATAACATGTTCCTATTATCCGTTTTATGGAAAGACTCGTCGATTGGTCCGATGCGGTACAAGCCATGGCCCTATTACGAAGATTGGCTAGAGGTATTTGGGAATGATAGGGCAAATGGTTCTAATTCTGAGAACCTTATGGATGCTGTTAACACCCTATGTAAAGAGGATAATGACAAGAAGAATGCTGCAACTGAACCACCAGACAGCAACGTGATCCCTGATGGAGATGATTCCTGTGATATGGACGTGACGAGTGAAACCCCGAGTGTGAAAAAAACAACTGCCATCCCAAAGTCGCTAAAGAGGAAGTCATCTTCCATTGAGGGTAGCAGTGAAAACAAAGAGCTAATTGAAGCAATTGGAGGTTTGTTTAAAGGTGTTGGGGTTATACGTGAAAGTATGCTTTTACTTTGTATAATCTATGTATTAAACACTTATTTACTGAAATAAATTATTTATCACTGTTGCTTTAAATATGATTGAATGTTATATATATTTATTGCAAACCGTTCATGTAATAGCACGTGTTACATTGTAGTTAACATGGTGATACCAGATCACAAAAGATCACGTTAACAGTCCCTTGTAAACTAGTGCGTGTTTCACAAATTAGATAGACCCGAACAGTCTATTGGTAGAAGTTGATGTGTAAGGCTCAAATTGGCTTGTCTTGACCAAGAGATTACACTAGTGCATTCGATGCGCTGAAGCGGACCTGCAGAGAGGATAAACTCATTCGCACTGACTTAAGGGATGAAGAGTTAGACCTCAGTGGTTGTTGATTTCTTAATCTCTGTCACTTAATAAGGACCGTGTGTGATTAATAATTATTGCTTTGACTTATAAATGGGAATATAATCATTGCGACTTCGATACCCTATATCTTGGGCAATAATATTAATTGTACGACAGTTGCTAAATTAATACAGAGAATCGTGTGCTTGCAATGTCTTGCGTGATTGGTCCCTTTGGTGGGCTTGGAACCTTTATCAGACCAAATCTTGCAAGTGGAATTAATTTTTCAGTATAGATAATAAAGCTGAGCTGTCCTTACTCCAAGGATAAAGATATTAATTAATATAAAGTTTTTCAGTGGCTTAATTAATTAATGGACTAAATAATCTTAAACACGGGAGATAACGACCGGGAGCCATATTACCGTAATATGGGTTAAGATTGGATAGTGCAATATTAATTATATGATGGTATTAATTAATATTAATGAGTTGAATTATATTGTGACTCAATATTGGAATTCAGAAGCCCATTGGAAGGTCCATCCTCAAGTAGCCCAATTAAAGTCCATTAAATAAAATGTGCTTAAAATAAATTAAATTTTTGTTGCATCTTTTCCTTAAATTTTGAAATTATTGAAGAAAAAGAGCGAGGAGAATTTTCTTGAAAAGATTTTATGGAAAGGAGATATGTATTCTTGGAATACAAGATTATCCCATAAATTTAAGAAATCTCCCACTTGGTTTCTTTAATGGTGATTTTCGATATATATAGAGCAATAATAGGAAGAAGGATTTTCTTGAAAATATTTTTATGGAAAAAGATATGTATTCTAGGAATGCAAGAATATATCATAAATTCAAGAAAGATCAAATCTTGAAAGATCCCCTATTATTTTTGAAATATTAGGTTAAATAAATGTGTGCGATTTTTGTGGAAAAATACACATGAAAAGAAGAATATATGAGATATATTCAAGATTTCTTGGAGATCAAGAAAAAAATCTTTCCTAACCCTATTTTGAGCCTAATTTTCGTCCTCCCTCTCTATTATAAATACGGGATGAATGTTTCATCCCCAAGACACATGAATTGATCTTTTTTTAGAAAAATATTAGCGTCGATAAAATATCAAATATTTTGAAACATCGACAATTTGTGTTTTTTCGAAAAATTTCAATTGCGTGCAAGATGTTCCATGAGTTGGAAATATTAGAAATCCACAAAGGTGGTGCAACAATTATTTATTTTTTCTTTGTTTTATAAATTGTTCATTGGAGAACCTTCCACCGAGGTTATTGAACGAGGACTTGAGAATACTTAAGAAGGACTTTTGGTGGGTATCCTGATACTTGATCCTGCCTGTCTCAGACCGTCTCTCCAACGGGTACGTTTACGTAAACTCCTAGAAATTCCGCATGCTAGGATCTTTTACGTGAAATTTATTTGCATGTCGTTGTTGGATTAATTATTATTTGAATTAACTTAGGTTAATTCATGCTAGTAATAAGTGTTAATTTAAATTTGTGTTTATGAGGTCATCCCGATAAATCGTGGCATATGTTATCCCAACAAAAGTTTCTGATGAACGCCTGGAGAACATTGCCGAAGTCATTGGATACGAGGCAAAACTAGCCATGAACCGAAATGAGGTCTACACCATTGTAGAAAGCATTGAAGAGCTATCAATGGATGAATGTCTCAATGCTACCGACATGCTTTGCCTAAACATTTGTCGGCTTGATATGTTTATGGGACTTCCTCACAGAGCTCGGTACCGTTACGTGCAGAAGTTGCTTGCTGGGGACTTCAGTGGGGGAAATGCATCGACAAACAATTGATCAGTTTGGAACTTATAACATTTTGTTGGTCTAATATCACGACTTTATGCTTTTTTTTTTTTAAAACAGACAATTGATTTCCTGATGATCTATTTATGTTTTTGCATATTATGTTATGTTTGTACTAGAAATTCAGTGGTTGTGCATGTTAATTTCACATCATGGATTTGATATTATATAGTTTGTCTAAGGTATTGTCATATATTGTGTTTATTGGGTTAAATTGATTTTGGGCATTTTGCAATTGGTGATCCATGTTACTGATATATGAGAATTTTGATGATATAAAACAGATTTTCAAACTTTTGAGTGGATTCAACATTTCCTTTTTTGAACTCCTACAATTAGTTGCCTCGTTGTAAGTCCTACAATTCCAAATACAAGTCATTCATTATATTTAAAATTGTACAATCATGCAGAATTCAATTATGAGTAGTTTAACCATGAAATCCACAAATTAAATATTTCTCATTTTATTGAATGCGAAATAAAATGAGAAATATATCATATGTGGACAATTGTAATTTCCAGTTTCACTTCTGATGAAATTTATTACTGATTTTGACTCAGTTTGACCACTCAAATAAAATGACTCCCAACAATTGTATGTATAAATTAGATAACACAAATTTTCCTCGTAATTCGTAACTACCACCATTCATCGAAAAGAAAGGTGCTGTAATAATCTTCCCGACTTCACCACGCCCATTCCAACTGTCCCAATCGTTTCTTCACTACACCAAGCCCATTCCAACCGTCATAACTCTTCATCGTTCCTCAAACACCCTTCGCCGCCAGCCCAAAATGGTACTACTCAATCGTCATAACTACTACCAGTCGACAGATCTGTCTTCTTCACTATAAAATACAAATCGATGGTGTTTTTATTAATTATTCACCCTATTCTTTGGATTGCATCATACATAGTAGGGTTATTTCAACAGAGGCAAGGGTGTTTCGTCCGTATTTCTCCCCTGTTTCAAGCGCCGGTCAAATAAGGTATGACACGAGCTTTTATGTTTTATCGAACATATTAATTAGGTGTTATTTGAAATTAGTGAAGAAACATTAGAATAAAAAGGATTACAATACCCAATTGCGTTGTGAAATTTGTAGTCTTATTCTTTCTATGCAATAGATTTCTCCAATTAAAATTGCCATTACAGAGGATTACTTCGATATTTATGTTTTATAGATTTGCATGTGAGAAAGAATACATATTTTAGATTCATTGCTCATAATATTTAGGCCTTATATGTTCTGTTACATCTTGTTTGATATTATGTGATCACCAACAATATGATTATTTCAGATGGCAGTTGTTCACCCCAAAGACTACTTCGATGCAAGCCTAAATTGCCGTGTCGATCTTAAAATTTTTGGTGCCATTCAAGAAAAGTTGTAAAAAAAAAACCATGGTCAAACTCAATAACTCATGCTTTGGGAATTTTATGAAGTTGACTCAAAAACTTCAGTTCCAAGGGCAGTTAGTTCTCCATCTACTCTTCAAGCAAGCCAAACAACTGCGATGAAACAAGCTGGAATTTCATGTTAATAAGGCTGAAGTTGAATTCGGTCCATCAGAGTTTGCATTGATTACAGGGTTACATTTCGGTCCTAAGCCGCCTATCCCACAAACATCATATTTCTTCAAGCAAGTATGGGCAACAACCAACCCAGAAAGTTTGGTAGTTCAAGACATCGAGGATGCATTTCGTGATGAGAAGAACAAAGGTGATGGGGAAATAAGTCTCAAACTTGCATTGTTATGGGTCTTGTATGGTATTATTTTGCCGAAGGAAAAGACATGCAGAAGAATTGATATGGAGTATGTACATCTGGTAGATAATCTTGCAGATTTCAACAACTACCCTTGGGGAACGGTTGATTTTGAGTTGCTCGTAAGGGATATTAGGAAAATCATGACACAAACTTGGTTTCCTAAGAAAGGTGGGGTTCATAAGAAGAATCATAAAAGGAGACTCCTTGATCTACATGGTTTTATATATGCACTACAAATTTGGAGTTATGAAGCCATATCATGCGTGGGGAATTATTGTGCGCATAAAATTTCAGATGATGACATCCCACGTATGCTACGTTGGAAATCTCCATCCTACTATAGATTTGCAGAGTTAACACTCAACTGTTTCCCGAGCACTTCGTACGAGGGAACCGAGGTTTGTGTGGTGCATTTTGTTTTCTCTATTTTGGTATATATTGCTTTTTATAAAAAATGGCTTTTATAAACCATTGTATAACCTATTTTTAAGAATTATTTTTGCAGAACGTAGTAATGCCAAATTTAATACCAACATCCAAAGAGGAAAGCACAAGATATTATCAGAGTGTAATGGGTGATAGTACTACAAGAACCATAAAAAGAGTGTGAAACGGAAAAGGCTTGATGTACAAGACACTCCACAAGGGAGAAAAATTGATGGCCATATTGATATCGATGGTTACATCTGTGAATTCCCCTCATCTTGCTCACCGTGACTTGAAATCACCTAAAAATGAGAAATGTGAGCCGAATAAGAGTGAAGAATCAATGCATTATAACGAGTTGATTTATGACATTTGGAAATTGAATCGAAAGTATAAGAAGATCGATAGCAAGTTGGACCGCATCCTAGAGAATCAAAGGGTAATAATTGAGAGGTTGGGATGTTTCGAACGTGAGGATGGTATTAAAATGCTACAGTTTCATGATTCTCATATTGAAGGCATGGAGGAAAATAGTTCTTACTGTCACGACCAATCAGAGGTACATATAACATACATTTATAAAAAATATAAAGCAACTTTTTTACATATTGCATTTTAATGTGGAAATGAATGTATGGTATTCGGTTATTATCACAGATCGATGCTTATACCCATAGTGATTATGATGATGAGCATAAAAAGGATAACGGAGTGGGAGAGGGAACAATTTACAATCCAGTGTCCAATGAACCACCCGTTGGAGCAGAATCTGTTTTTATGAACTGGTTTACTAATACTTCTAACTCACCGATTTGTGTATCTGTTGGGGAATACCCAAAAATGAAAAGGGAGTGGTTCGACAGAATTTGGAATCCTAGAGGATGGCTTTGTAGTGAGGTCTGTTATAATTACATAAATAATGCTGCTTTTATGGATTATTTTGATGGTATCTTACTTCTATATGGTATGTATTTTTGTAGAACGTAGATGCACTAATGTACCTCGTGGTGTATAAATCTAAAAAATGGCCAAAACTATTCCTGCAAGGATGGATAGTGGTCGACTTAATGTTTTGGGTAAGTGTATGACATAAATTTTTTATAATGTACGCACCTTTAATAACTGGTTTATTGGTATTTACTTGAACATGCAGGGTCACATTACTGGAGGTGTATACAAAAATTGGAGCAAGGGATCGAAGAAGGAAAGTGCAGAATATGATTGGGCCAATGAAGAAAAGTTCATTTTAGATACGTGCTAGGTAAATATCCTATACACGGTCCTTGTTTGTCTTGGTCACAGACAGAAAGGGTGTTTGGTGTAGAGCACGTACACCAAAATCATTGGGTGTTATATGAGATCAAATTCGCAGAGAAGGTTATCACCATTTACGACTCTCTTTCGGGAGGCAGTAGGAGGTCAAATCCTAGGTACTTGGATGAGATTCGTAAGGTAGCAGCACTAATGCCCAGTATTGCTAAGAATTTGATAGAAGGTGAAGCATGCAATGAGAAGCCGCCAAGTTGGGAAGTAAAGACGTGTCCAGATACTCCACAATAAAATGATTCAGACTCATGTGGCATATTCTGTATCAAGATGCTTGAATGTCTTGCATGTGGATGCTCCATCACTGAGATTGATCCGGATATGAGTGATGAATATCGAAAAGAGGTATTGTTATGAATTGTTTCGGGAAGAATACATACAGTGTACTCTTTAGTTTTGGGATTGGTTGGCCTATGAACATTGTGTTTGTTATAAAACATTTATATGCTTTTATGCTAAGTTGTCACTATTGGTTTTGTATGTGTAGTACATCTTGTTTTGGACTTATTTAATAGTTGCCTATATATTGTTTATCTGCTATATTAGGTTATATATTGTTTATGTTCTCATTTTGAATTAAATTAATATGGGATGTTTTGATGATTGTTTCATAGATCATAGTTATGATAACAACAAACATAGAGTTGAATGAATATAAGTAAGGACAAAATTAGTTGAAAGGTAACAATATTATAATCATAGCATAAACTGATGATAGCAATCAATACATCACACGAAATAAAATAACACAAAATAAGCACACAAGCACAAATATGAAAAAAAAATTCCATGCAAAACAAACTAAAACACCATTTCCATCTCACACTTTTCAAACCAAGCAAAACCCTAAACAACAAGTTCAAACCACCACCATGAGCCAACCCTGTTACAAACCCTTGTTCAAATGTTCCCATCATTAAAATGAAACCACTTAATGGGGCTACAAGATGCTTTATCTGATGCTAGAGAAGTTGGAGACGGCGGTTGGGAGGGATCAGGATTGAAATTAAGCTTGAGACACCCGAAGTTCCTAGGTGGAAACCTTGAACGAGCACTACCACTAGCACGAGCACGATTGGGTGGGGATTCTAACTCATCGAACAACCTTCTTGCAGTCTCATGCTTTTTCCAAATCACTGGTGATACAACCTCGTCACTGGAGTCTGAAATCACGATGTCCATGTTGACGAATAATGGCTCGGGTTTATAGTAATAGGCCCGAGCTAGTTTGTTGTTCTGAAAAATAATTATATGCACAAAATAATTACTTGTCTTATTTGTCATAGTTAACATGTTTTGAAAAATTGGATTTAAAATCAAGAAAATATAATTAACCTTAATTAAGAAATGCCATGTCGAATCGTCTCCATAGAGTTTGTTCTCATTGTGATCCCAATGGATTTGTGGACGTGTTATCACATCGATGAAAGCATCAAACCTTTACTCAAGAAAGCATCGACGTGCAACGACTTCCTCCCATGAGAAACTCGTCCCATATGTCTCGTTCACGGTCCCAATCGCGGTTGCCATAGCATGGTAATTAAGCTCACCACGACCACCCCAATTACCTAGCATGTGTTGATTGAACAAAGTGGAGACAAAACAATTATCCATTCCTTCGGTCCACTTCCAACCGTAGAAAATTGACTTTTGGGATGGAATGTGTTTGAGCGTCATGTTGATTGCTAGGCCGGCTTTAATACGTGTATGTGACAAATATAAATATGTAGTTCTTCTTAGTTACTTTCAAAGATAAATCGTTGCTTATATATAGTGGGGAAATATGTAGTTGTTCTTAGTTACCATTACATGATGATACATACAAGATGACAAAGCATTTGAATGACTCGTGCATGACTTGTACATTTGAATGACTTGTGCATGACTTGTATACAATTATATGGACATCTTTATCTTACCAGAATCAGAATAGGGGTGCAGTGCTATTTTTTTGTCATGTTGCCAATGGACTATAGTAATATGATAAGATAGAAAGAATCTGGCCTTACCTTTATGACAAAATTATAAAATTACATTGGGACTTGTAAATTATAGAATCGAAAAAATAACAATCAATACATGCCAAAATAAATTATAGAATCTAGAAAAAAGATCAATGGGTGCATGATTCAACAAACCCCTTTGTATGACATAACCTAATAATGATAACTACAAACAACAGTGATACGTTCACACATTGGGAATTAAAAATACAAAACATATATAGTGATAAAATACAAAACATAGTAGTTCCATAAGTTAAGAAAATCCATGATTCAACTACAAATACAAAGTCCACCTAATACCCAGAAATAAGGAAAATGTTACCTATGAGTACTCACATTGACATCCCCATTATCACACCTAGCAGCACCAACACCACACAAAAGAAGATAATAATAATTGACATAAAAATCCATAACAGATGAGCACTTGGACCACCAGATACATTCACAAGGGTAGACGTACTTGGTAATTGTGCAGATGAACTTAAAGTACTAGTATCAGTTACCTCTTCTGCTACACGAGACCTAAATTTGGATTCATTTTGGTCTAAAGTAGATCCGGAAGTAGGGCATGGACGTTTTTCGAAATCATCGAACCAATAAAAATGTTTCTTGTGGCGGCCATCTATTGGACAAACATAGTAATATCTACTTGGGATGCATAGAACTGTCGCCTGCACATCTTAGGATCATTCGACCATTGCCGCATAAGCATTGTGACGGTAACGATAAGTGTCATCTCTATATAATTAAAAAAGAAAAACAATACAAATAAATAGGCTGCAACAACATTCACCCCAATTATAAAATAGGCAATAACACAAATTATCATGATTACACAAATTCAATTCATGAATGTATGAAAGCAGGACCTTAATAGCAAAATTGTACATTCTCAAACTCAGGTTAAAATTACATATTCTTACACATAAACTACAGCTTAATGTCTCCAAATATCATACATAGTCTGTGCCAACTCATCTTGGGATAGATTAAACTCCGGTGATGACTCAACCATATCAATAATCTCAGGCGGTTGAAAGTCAAGTTCGGGAGGATCATTTGTTCAATTGGGTCATCAAGCATTTCATTGCGAATGAAGTTGTGGAGTAGGAAACAAGCCATTATTAGCCTAATTTGAGTCTTTATGGGGAAATATGATGGAAAACTAAGGATTGGGAATCATTTTTTTTAAAACACCAAACACACGTTCTATGACATTACGTGCTCTAGTGTGTCGCATGTTTTCTTGGGGATTCGTCGGACGATCCATCGATGGTCCTCACTCTTTCAAGTGATATCTACAACCTCTATAAGGTACGAAAAATCCCTCAGAATTGGCATATCCATTGTCGCAAAGATAGTAGTTCCCTAACACAAATTACCATAAGTTAAGCAATGTAAAAAAATAAATAATTAAGTGGCATCTACACAAATAAGTTGAGGATACCCTTTGGGACTTGCAGCCCATTAGGTCTAGAAACGACATCTCGTAATACTCTAGCATCAACTTTTGATCCTTCCCAACCAGGTAAAAAGTACACAAATCTCATTTGTGAATCACAGACTCCTATCACATTAGTGGAGATTTTACCCTTCCGAGTCCTAAAATGGGGCCTATCCTTAGGACTCACATGGACATCCACATATGTCACATCTAGAGCACCTAGACAACCCTATTAAATTCAAAACATATTTATCAAGATTACAACTTTCTGAATTTCAGATTATGAAAAATTATCAATTGTTACCTTGAACCATTTCCATCTTGGATCAGTTGAATCATCAAGTATAGGTGTGGGAACGACTAAGAAAAGAGGATGCAATTTCAGAACCTCTTTTAGGACCAGGTTCACATAATGTGACAAGGTTTGACTAGATCTATGGTGATCAAATCTAATGACTCTTTGTTTTTTGCAATGACCTAAAACTGACAAGAACATTGAAACTTGTTCTTGAACTGTCATATACCTTTGGTGCCTTAATCCTCCTAATTCACTTAATAAAATACACAATTTTGCAAAAGTGTTTTTAGTAATTCGGAGATTATCAAAACAGGCATGTGTTCCAGATTCAAAATACAATCTGTTAAGCCGAGATTTTTGATCACGCATTCTACCTAGCATTGAATAAGGTCGTGGAGCACGACGATGAAGTTGATT
This sequence comes from Stenogyne calaminthoides, assembly GCA_037126765.1. NCBI lineage: Eukaryota > Viridiplantae > Streptophyta > Magnoliopsida > Lamiales > Lamiaceae > Stenogyne > Stenogyne calaminthoides. The sequence goes on along the minus strand of JBBCBC010000031.1, from coordinate 16,645,360 downwards.
TCTGTTCCTATTGTTTTTTTTAACAAGGTGTACTAAAATGAGGATCAGAATTTTGTTGCGAAGTATTATCCGTTCCAGATTAAAAAAATAAGAAGGTTTCTCATGGCTGATGACAACATTGTTCAAAATTTGCATTGGGAGATTGAAAATTCTATCAAAATTCTATACACACACACACACACACATATATATATATATATATATATATATATATACACACACACATTATCTACTTGGGCAATGTATAATACACATAAGGTATGTCAATTCGTGCTTCTAATGCATAGTGTAAACACAACCACACAATTCTGACAAACTCAGAGTGTCACATATCTCCATGTACAAATTAAAATTATTGAACACACCAACTGATGAACCCAACAATAATTATCAATCCAATGAAAACAACCCATTGATGGTACAAATTGTAAGACACAGAATGTCAAATACATCTTATAAACAAACTGTTGAAGTTCACAATACCAGAAACAAATAATGGGTTTAAGAGCTTCCATTAGGATTGAGTGAAACTTTATTTAACAAATCAATAACCCAATTATGAACTCACAATACAGAGTAAACAAATCAACTTTTAGTTGAATTATAAACTCACAATTGGACAGTAAAATAGTGTATAGACCAAGAATTGGTCTGCATTTTGTTTAGCAAGTCAAGATGCATATTTATGTTTAACAAAGGCATAAACTATTACAAACTCACAATACCAGTAAGACCCGGCTTAAATACCAGTAAATTCACTTAAAAACCAGTAAATCCACTTAAAAACCAACATCAGAAATGACCAAAACCAAAATGAGGATCAAAACCCTGACAAGAAGATTAGTAAACATATCGAATGGCCTCATATGAAATTATTGTAAACACATATAGCTTCTCAAGTTGTTCAAATAGAGACTCAAGTTGATGAAATAGCTTGTTAGATACCTCTTCATGGAATCACCTGTAAAAACAAGTATTTTTTTACCTTTTTCTGGGGGTGGCTGTCGGCGGTTTATAATCTGCAAATGGATCGATATCTGGGAGCCATTCAACAACAAAGTACAGGTAAGAAACCCATTAATCAAATTATTAACAAGCACATATAAAACAAATAGTTTACCAAGAAAAAAAACTGAAAATCGGAACGCTTACACGAGAAACCCTCAAATACACGAATAATGCCACCGAAGACGACGACTCCTGATGCGAAATCGAAACTTAAACCATAAATCCAAAATAAATCGTCAAAATCGAATGGGTATGGAGAAAATTGATATTATCGTACAAATAGAGTCACCCATATCTGGGACAGAGGAGACGATCTCGAAATCCGCTCTCGTGATACAAGTCACGTCGATTATGATTCTGATTTGCAAAAGAACAACAACGTTGAAGAATCATATTATTTTCGTCTAGGGTTTTCCGAATCATAAGAGGGAAGAATGAAAAGAAGAAAGTAGAAATTGTTTTGTCCTTTTGTTTTATATATGGAGTGGAGTGGGGGTAAAATAGTAATTGGAAGAACACTGTAGAAGCCACGCTAAAATAATACCACCAAATCGATGGTATTATTTACATAGGTGTGAACAATGAATGAACACATTAATTGTAGTGGGTCAGCAGATACCGCCCGGGTCGGCCGAAAAATAATGTTGCCTACCAATCAGTGGGTTAAAGTAGTAGCACATCCCTTTTAGCCCCTAAAAGGGGCTCCCAATCGCAGCCTTAATAAAAGACATCTAAAACATACTTTCTCGTTCGGTACTCCATTGATCATTTACTATTTACACAGTAATATAAATATAATAATTATTTATTAGTATTTAAAAAATTAAATTAATTTTTAATTAAGAGTATTGTAAATCTTTTAGATGGGAAGATAAAATGATTTTTAGTGTGTATAAAGGTAATGATATGAGATGTAATTTTTTAAATGTTAAAAAGATATAGTTGTAAAAACAATGCTGCTTTATTATCATTTATGGAAAGGGAAAACAAGTACTCCCTCCGTCCCTAACTCAATTGAATATTTGCAAAAAAAGTCTATTCCAAACTCAATTGAATATTTTTATAAATGGTAATAAAACAATTTTTTCTCTTTTATCTATACCCCTCAAACACTAATAAAATATTTTTTTCTCTTTTATCTATACCCCTCAAACACCTCAATATTACACCCAATGTCATTATTTTTTTAACACTAAGTCAACTTTATCTTATTTAATTTACACAAATGCCATTACTTTTACCATTTAATCCCACCAAAAAACAACTTTATCCTTTTTAATAATAATAAACAACTCTTTTCTTAAAATTCTCATGCGCAGTAAATGTTCAATTGAGTTAGGGACAAAGAGTGTATGAGACAAACCAAAATCGAAAATGAGAAATCGAGTATAAGACATGAGACATATAAATAAACCAATTGCAAGAAATTAACAAACAAATCTCCTAGTCAAAAGTTTCAGTAAAGCTTGTGCATTAAGGATGAAATGATAATAAGGAAAGGTTTTCTACATTCTTGATATCTTATCTCAATTCTCAGGTAGAGGGAGACAATTCTATTACCAGAAACTGAGCAAGAAAAGTTGTTATTGCGATACTATGTACAGAATTACACGAATCCATACGATAATACAGAGAAATGGTATATACAGATTCAAACATTAGGACCAGATCTGAGCACCCTCTCTAGTCTCTCAGCCTTGGAGTAATCGTTTTCCGTAAGAGGCCCCGCAGGAAACGGTGTGATTTCCACAATCAGGTGTGGTGTCGGAAGCTCATCAAACAAAGCACGAACATTGTTGCAACACACTTTCTCCATGTGCATTTTCCCTCCTAATTTGACACCCCTGGAAAATGCAGCAATAAACGGGGTCTCAGACAAAAGTAACACTTAGGTGCAACATTTGCACTGTTCAACTGGAGCGTAACTAATACAGTTCAGTGAAAACAACTAATACCTTTCAGTAAAACAACTAATGACATTTAAAAATACACTTGAGTTGCACGATGCAACTGGTGCATGGAAATATTTTCCCTCAGACAAATATATGTTTCCATTGTAAGCATACACAAGGAAAATTGGACATGGGGATTACCTTGTGTGACGTGGCATCTCTAAATTGATCATCATCGGACAATAAAGATGCAATGGATTTCAGCAAACGCCTTCCTTCGGACTTTGATTGCACTCTGTAATTTTGCCTAAGGGTGCCTTTTGTAGTAGGATGCCACTTGCTCACCAATTTTCTTCTTTCAGACGCTTCTTTTTCTGATTAAAGATGATAAATTTGGATCGCTTAGCTTGTAATTTTAGATATGAGTTGATAGGTAGTATGCCTCTCAGCATTAGTAATGACTATAGTACATTTGAGATTTCGATATCCAAGTACCCCATAGTTGAGAGAAACTCATTTCCCGATCAAATTGGTATCCAAGCAATTATGATTTATGATTACAAAAAGTGATAAAGATCATTCATCTAATATGATCTTCTAATGTAGAAGACCTTCCAGAAGTGTCACAAAAAAGGTAGATAGTCCAACAATGGTAAGCAGATGTGAAATTGAATTGTCGAATATTTCAAACTAGCAATATTTGTCATTTATCAAGCCTTTAATTCGCAAGTACTTAATTTATGACACGGACAGTAAACATCCCAATGGCTCCATAAACGCTTCAACAAATCTGATTCCATCTCATCACAATTCTTCTAATCAAGAATGATTCACTCATACTTTAATCTTTATACTTATTCTAACATACTATTAGTTAAGCACAAGGAAAAGATACATCTTGATATAATGATATTGGCCTTTCACATCCCTTGTCTTCTCGTTATCAAAAGAACCGCGAGTGTGCTTTCAAATTTGTACATACGTTTATGTTCACTTCAAAGTTTTTGTCAAAAATCCACATCCCCAAACTATGTCCAAGTCATAGACATAGTTCTTGAATGGCAATGAGGCAATAAAATTGAGGATTTCTCATTGAAACAGTTCAATACCTTATGCATCTTTTATTAATGCACCAATTCAATAATCAGGAGCCACAAATTCAAGAAACATCTCAGCAAAAAGAAGATGATAATACCAGCTACATATGCATCATAATTCATAACATACATCATAATAGAAAAGGAGAAAGAAAGTAACAAAAAGTAAATCCATTGAATTCGAAGAAACCCCACTAACCTGGTTTGCTTAACGCATCAAACCACTTCGAGAATCCCAAATCATCAGCCCCACTTTCCAAATCTACCATTTAAAAAAAAAGCAAAAAAAAATCAAGTCTTGAACCAAATAGAGAGAAATAGAGAGAATATAAGTACCTGAAACAAGTGGATTTGAAGAAGATCCAGCTAATCCAGCCTTCAACAGAGCATAGAAAATGCATAGGCGGCAGGCCCATAAAACAGGGGCCTCAAGCAAAGTGGCGTGTGGTGAAATTATCGTTCTGGAAAGCCAAGTGTTTGATGATTTGCCGCAGAGATAAAACCTTCCATCAACAAGGGGCAAGAAGGCAGATTTGGGAAACGAAAAGTGGGGGCTTTGGGTCAGATTCTTGGAGGTGTAGCAGCAGTTCAACGGCGACCCGAAGGCGGCGGCGGCGGTTTGCAGTAGCATTTCAGGGAGGAAGAAAATGGTGGGTGTGTTAAAAAATTGGATCAGTTCGCTGTTGGTGAAAAAATTGTCTGCTTGGTTCCTAGCTGATCCAGTGAGTGAGTTGTACGGCGTCGTTTCCGTTTTTCTCGTTGATGGCTATCCAATAATTAATCCATTTTGTGTTATCATTATCAGTATAATTTCCCTTTTTTTTTATATATATAAGGGGGAGACGAGAAAGTCTCGTAGATGTACGGTTGGTATCTCAGCTGGATGGGTTAATTATCGCTATAATTTGACAAATCTGCCAATTGTTGAGTAATACATAATGCTGAAAATAAAGTCAAACTATTTGATACTCGATTCGTGATCAATCAATAAAAGCTGATTTTAGCTCAGTTCGAAATACATATCAAATTAGTTTGAACATAAATTTATGTTCGAAGTAGTCTAAAGCTTCGCTTGAGCTCAAGCTCAAAAAGTTTAAAAAGATAAAAATGCAAAACTACTCGAGCTCAGCTTGATTGCAGCTCGTTCAAGATCGACTCCGTTAATAATCAAACAAGCTCAAATGTAATATCAAAGCTTGATAACATCAAAATAAGCTTGAACAACATCGTGTTCGATTTGGCTCGATATTTACAGCTCTAGTTGTACACTTATATTCTAAAATGATTGTACCATTCTTTACAAAGGCATTTGTTCCATTTGAATTAAATGATTTTTATTTTGACAAAAACTTGTGTAAATCAAATTTTACGGTGAACTCTATTTATTCAAATATCATAATTATGTACACACATTATCATTATTATACATACACTATCACTGTTATGTTTATACAACTATATTTTTTAAACAGTGGTAGTGCATAAACATAATAGTAATAATGTCTATGCATAACACTATATAATTCATCGTGAACTCGATTTCACTGGAGATCTACTCTTTTTTTTGAGAAGGTTGTTACTTAATACTCCCTCTGTCTCACTATAATTTTTCACTTTCTTTTTTTATCTGTCCCACAATAAGTTTTATCTTTCATAAATAGAAAAAGTAACTTTACTACCTATAATTTTTGTCCTCATTCTTCACACAAAATTATAACTCCACATGTATTTTTCATATCTTTCAATACCCAAAACTACCTTTCATTTTTATTACTATATTATTATTTCTTAATTAAAATATTAAAAAAAAGAAAAAATCATAGAGGGATGGATGGAGTAGTAAGTAGTTTCTTTTGGAAGTAGCCAATTGGGAACAACTAGGAGCTCGAAACAAGATTATACTAGATTCACAAACTTTCGTGGGAAATTGTTTCACCTTACATTAATAATAGTATTGCCCGTAAAGGTTAATATTCCCTCATAATGATTGTTGCTTTAAATTTTTGGGTGGAAATTAAGAAAAAATATAAAATGATACATATAAGTATATAACCTTATTGATTACTCTATTAATATATTATTAGAATTGTGCAAAATTGATGTAATATTGAAATAAGGGTAGAAGAGAAAAGAAAGGAAAAAAAATATGTAAAACAATAATTAATTAGAAACAAAAACTCTCCCCTAAAATAACAATAATTAATGGCTTAGAGGTCCAAGTTTTGAGGCCCATTAGCTAAGAGGTCCAACACCTTTTTTCAAATACTCTTAGGTCCAAAACTAAGTGTAAATAACCCCTTCTATCCTTTCCCCTAGCTGAAATAAACGTTTAATTAAATAAATAAGACTATAACGACTTCTACAGAAACTATCTCTATCACCTCATCCGCTCTCTGATTTTTTTCAGGCGAGTCAAATCAAGCTTTGCCCGGGAGTTATTTTTTAGGTTGTTTCGAATTTGAATTTCAAATTAGTTGTACATATATCAATTTTAGAGCTATGGTTTCAGTTTACACATGCACAAACACAAGATTTTTCACAGAAAATAGAATCGATTTTTGCCATCTTTGATGGTTCCTGTTTTTTTCACCGTCTTCGTTCTGAGGAAGAAATCAAGTTCTAGATTATACATGTGGGATGGGTTCAGAAATCATTATACTAAATTTGAAGCATTTGGGCGAATCCAAAATCGTCTCAGTAAATTTAGGCACAACAATTGACGAGCTGAAATCTCATGTAACATCAAAATGGACTGATCTCACAAATGTTATTTTGTCATTCTAGTACTCGATTGGTAGTGTTATCAATTGTAGTATAGATACGAATTTGGATTTGAAAAATCTTATTGCTCTTTGTGAATTGACTTTGTCCAAGATTGTTGATGTTGATATATTCAATATAGATATTAAACAACCTGTGATAGAGGTCGATGACTGTTTGAAACATGCACATGTTCAGAATCACATGAATGAGAATATCAGTACGCATGATTTGGATATTGATAGTGGTGAATTTGATAGTGACAATGATATTCATGATAATATGAATAATGGGTTTGGGTTGAATGTTGATGGTGATGATTTTTACACTGATGGTGACGATTTTGATAGTTTCTGTGCAACTGATGGTAAAGATTGTATAGGCAGCATGCCTGCTGCTGTAGATGTTGATGATTTTGACATTGGTATGGAGCATGTTAGGAAAAATGTTGGGTTGAAGAACAAAAGAAAGGGGGTTTTTGAGCCTGGTTCGGTGTCAAAGTTTAATAGAATACCACGGAGCCTGATTTGAAGGTGATTTTGAGGGTTTAGGTACTATGCCTTCATATGATGTTTGCTCAAATGTGAATAAGAAACCGTTTTTATCCGACTCATGGGCTCACATTATGGACGATGGAGTTGGCACAGAGTTCAAGGAAGGTGCAGATGAATTCAGAACAGAACTTATCAAGTACTCACAACAGATGAGGTTTAGGTTCAATTACACGAAGAATAACAAGATTTATATATATGCTGTTTGTAGTGAGTGGGAGGATTGTGCATGCAAATGGTTTATAAAAGCCAAGTCACAAAACATTACAAATGCATTTAAAGTGATGAAGGCCAATTTAGTGCACACATGTAGTGGAAAATTAGTTGGTAATAAGAATAGTAGAATGGGTGCAAAGATTACTGGGAATCTCATTGTTCAAGATGTTAGGGCAAAGCTTCACACACGTGGGATCGACATAATCAACACACTTCAAAATAGCTACGGTATACACGTTCCATACTGGAAAGCTTATCGGACGTATGAAGCTGCAATGAATCAAATTTTTGGAAGCTACGACGAGTCGTACGACCAGCTCTGATGGTATTGTGATGCCATCAAACGAACTAATGCAGGTATTTCACAAAGTCTTAAAATTTGCAATCTGAACTTCATTATGCAACTTCATTAATTTATGGGGAAAACTCAAATGCTTGTTACTTTTTTGTTGGTTATATAGGAAGTGTTGTGGAATTGAAGTCAAACTAGGAAACTCATTGTTTTGAACGCGTTTTCATTGCATGTTTGGATGGTTTCAAGAAGTGTCGTCCGTTGCTATTTATAGATGGCACTTTCATGACCGGTCGTGCAAAGGGCACACTATTAGCAGCTACCACAAAGGATGGAAAATATGGTACTATTTAAACCATGTACCTTAACATTTTTTTATTAGATTCTTAGGTGTTTTTCAATTTTTTTGGTGTGCTTTCAATCTGGTTGAGACATTTTGAGTGCTAGCTTTTGGACGTGTGTAAGTTTTTTAGACAATAAATTGTGCATAAACCAGCCTTATATTTTAAGTAAAGATACATGAAAGTTTAGGTTGAGTATGACAATTGTATAGAACTGCAGAATCTGGAATTTGAATAAAGTTTGTTGTTTTTTTGTTTACACAGGCCTGTTCCCTGTTGCATTCCTTATATTTTCAGAAAAAATACATGAAAGTTAAGGATGAGTATGCCAATTTTATAGAAATGCAGAATCTGGAATTTTAATAAAGTTTGCTATTTTTTTTTTGTTTACACAGGCCTGTTCCCTGTTGCATTTGTGATCGTATCAGCAGAGAACAAAGAAAATTGGATTTGATTTCTTGAGAAGCTCCGTGACTTTTCTAAGCATGAATTACAAATTTGCTATGTTTCAGATAGGAACACAGGGTTGACGGTTGCTTTCCCTGTTGTATTTGACAAACCACTGCACTTTTTTTCCTTGTTCCACCTGTTAACTAATCTTAACGGGAAGCTTACAAAAGGATGGACAAATGCACAACGTTAAGCCTTACATGTTCACTTTAAAGATGTTGCATACGTGCCCAACATGAGGATATTTAACGAAAAATTAATTTTTTTTAAGCAAGTTGGTGGCAAGGTTGCAGAAGAGTGGATAGACCAACTACCAAAGGAGAAGTGGGCAGTGACATACTCATTACATATTAAACGGTATGGCAAAATGACCTCTAATGCTGCCGAATAATTCAGTTCGTGGATTAAAGAGGCTCGAGCACTTCCAGTCACACACATGATAGACCACATCCGCGCAGGTTTGTAGTTATATATGTTCATATTAATAGCTACGTTTAAAAAGGTTTTTTGATGAGTCGTCACTATTTTTTAATAGGTATATCTCATTGGATTTTCGGGAGGGGGCAAAAAAGCATAAAATGGAACGGTGCATTATGCCCGTATAAGGAGAAGTTGTGGAATATTCTAGTCGATATTTCACGATCATGGAGGGTAGTGCAGTGTTCGGGGGGTGGGGGGGGAGTTTGAAGTATTGTCATACCCGTCTGCCGAAGTGGATCTTGCAAAAAAAAAGTGCTCTTGTTACCAATGGCAAGTTCGTGGGTTCCCGTACATGCATGCAGCGGTTGTAATTGGTAAGGAGAGTCCTATTGTTTACAATATTGTCGAAGATTGTTTTCTAACAAAAAACTACCGAGCATGCTATAATTACGATATCCACCCAATCCCCGAGTCCGAACAGTACGAATTTCAGCCCGATGATGTTAATAAATCCAAGATTCTTTCTCCGGTTCTAAATCGAAGTCTAGGACGGCAAAAGGAAAAAAAGAAAGTCATCGTTCGGAGAGTGGCGCAAGAAGAAACCAAAAAAATTGTGTCATCGTTGTGGTAAGGTCGCAAATCACGACCCTACTAAGTGTCTTCTGCAACCGGGTGAAGATGCCTTTGATTAAGAACATATTTCATGTTCTTCTTTTGGAAAATGTATTTTTATTCATGCTTTTGAGCTTTTTGTTTAGAAACATGTTGTGCACCAGTTTGCCATAGATTCAACCTACTTAAATTTTGTATATACAAAGTTTGAGCAGGTTGATTTTTTGTTCATGGTGTTGTTTCTGTTTGCAATGAATCACTTTTTTTTTGTAGAATCATGAATTGTATTTTATGCAATTTTAATTGTTGGGGGTTTTTGATATGTTTTTGTGTTTTAATTTTTGGGAGCAGGATTACTATATTTCTGAGATTGGGGGGTGTAATGTGTTTTGAGTTTGAGATTTCTGATTTAAATTTTTTTTGATTTGTTTGTTTTTTTTTTGTTTTTTTTTGCAACAAGTAGAACACTCATGGAAAAAATTCTCATGGTAATATATATTTCTTAAACCATGGAGTTAAAACAACAATAATAAAGTGTAACATTCATACAGAAATTGAAAATACATGGTGTAGTAAAATACACTACATAAACATAACACTAATCATACTCCAAATAAAAAAAATAGCCCCAACTGTGATGATATTTGCAAATATTATTCCCAAAATTGTGATATTGAACGAATTCGTTGTATTAGATATTGATGCTTCAAACACGGGATGGTTGTGACTGCTCGTAACTTCTTCATTATCGTGTTGCGACAAGCACAAATTCTCGGGTAAACATCAATGTGAAAACCCATGCATTTCACACCTATAGTACAACCTCCCCGGATTTTTCTCTGACCAAGAAACATGCACGTACGCCGATCGATCACATTTTCGACAAGTGGATGTAGCATACTTAAGAGATGATTCATTGGGGGTGTTGTGTGTGTAGCTTGACATGTTGTATTGAAATATTAATTTTTGCTCCTATTTTTTCACAAGTTTCCTCACTTCTGGTGTCACAAATAAAATGAGGTTGGAGGTGCTACACACACACACACACACACACACATATATATATATATATATATATATATATATATATCATGGCTTGTACAAGTTGACCGTTGCAATTCTAAGTAACCGTTGGCTTTTGTAAATTTTTGACCATTACAATGCAAAAAAGCAAAGCCATCAAACATGTCTGACACCATAGCAGCCTTTTTGTTTAAAATTGACATGCATGCAGCCATTTTGGACCTTATTTTTAATGCATGCAACAATAATTGATTGTTATATTTTTATGGGCATTGGACTAATATATTAGTAAATGGTATTGGGTCTAAAAAATGTGAATTTTGGACATCAATTTGAATTAAGCCCAAAAAATATGGCATCAATTGTATGCAAAAAATTGTATTGGTACAACTAATTTTTTGGGGACTAAAAAAATGCAGTAAATTGATTTCAAAATGTTGGTCCTAAAAATAAATAAACTCTAGGCCCAATAGTACTTATCAGATTCATGCACACTTGTAATAAAAAATCTGGACAATTGTGTAGGATAGTTTGTAATAAAAAAAAATGGAGAATTGTGTAGTACCATTTATATGCTGATATTCACATGAACATACACACATTCATGTTGATATTCACAGAAACATACACACATTCATGCTGATATTCACATGACCATACACACATTCACTGGTTTTCAGGATGAGTTAATTCCTGCAAACAAAACAGTATCAGCACCCCATGGAATTGGACCATATCCAGAATGAACCATTTTTCAGGCTGTCTATATAGCATCATGATGTATTTTCCATCAAAATATTCAGAACCTCAAGTCTATCCTAATTACATAATCAAAATAAAGTGCATACCATACAACATACTACGAATACATACGAAGTTTGTCCCAAGCAAAGTTTGGTTGCACATAGCACAACATAAACAAGCATATAGACACCAAAAGACTAAATATTCAAATTCAAAGTAAGTTTTCAGACACCTAAAGATGGTGTTTCCATAAATAGTTCAACCATTTTCCGGTGATAATCACCTGACATTGCATCAGAAAATATCTTTGCCCTTCCGGAGCGTTTCACGATCGTGTTTTCGATTTGGAGGTAGACAATAATACCACAGTCAACCTAACTATCCACCTGCTGAATACCAAACTTTGATGTCACATCCGTAAACGTGTTATCCAAGAAAGGGTGTTCAGGATTTTTTGCCCGGTAAAGATCCATCATTGTATTCTCAATGTAATCAACCTGCAAAACAAAAAACTGCACATTGTAAGCCTAAATTCTAGATAGATAATATTGAGGGTAAAAGATTTATGCATGTTTACCACTTTGTGTGCTCTTTTCAAATGAGTGTCAACCACTCCAACGCCTCTTGAACGCATCGAGTTAAAAAAAGTCCTCTCGTAATTGTGAACGTTCAAATTTAGCAACGTCCAATGAAACAATCCTCCATGTGATACCCCATCAGGCTTTGTTAATAACGGGAATAGAAATACCTCATGGTTCAACAATGTCTCCAAACGATTATCTATTAGGTGTTTTTTCGAACCATTTTCACCGGGTTTACTATCCGTTAAAATGTCCTGCAATATAATAGTACAATGAAACAATTAAATAATTGCAAATAATATGAACAATAAATGGTTGGCACAAAAATACAGGATGATTAGACTGAATTATACCCAACAATACGAAGTGAAAACTACTGTCTTCTTTGCAACAACAATTCAACCCACACATCAATGACCTAAAAACAACATGCATTATATTGTTTGGTACGCGTTTTTGGTTAAAATAGCATATATGACATTAAAAATTCCAATAAGTCATACATTCGCCGACGTAGGTTCATGATGTAGTAGGCTTATAATGTCTCCCATTCTGACCTCGGATAATGGCTGCACGCCTCTCCACACCAAAAGGCTGTGAAATATAACAACGACTCATTAAGGCTTACAATTCTAAGAATGAACTATATAGTATATTTGTAAGTATATATAATTTGAAAGTACCTTTCTTGTCCCTTTTTCCAAAGCTCGATGATAGCGGATTTCAAATGGTCAGATAACTCGCTGACAACATAATATGCCTTGTCCATACGGGGCTCTTTAACTTGCAATTTGACGACCTAAGTACGGACTTCAGGTTTATATTCCTCCACTACAATGCATGTACGTTCGGACATGCCAATCAATTCCGCTGTACTCAACTGTGGCGTTACTTCCAACTTCTTCCTATCGCAAGCTGCTGTCCTGAACTTAACCCGTTTAGCCAGTGTGCTTGCTGATGAATATGGAACCATATCTGTGCAAGCAGCTTTGATTTCAGGTTTAGGCACCACATTCTCAGCAGAATCATCAAACTTTGAAATGTGCATCTGTGTAATTTCATCAATGCGGTCAAGGTTGATCTGTCCGCATAAATCTGTGTAGGAGTAGGAAGTTCATCCTCGGACAAATCAAGGGTTTGTTGGATTGTAACTTTCTGAATAGGAATGGTTAGAGCATCTTTGGATTGTTGAGCAGGTGTACGAAACGCAGATTGGCCATTTTGTGATCATAATGCTTCATTCTCCACAATTAAACTTGCGTTCAATTCTTCAATAGCATGAAAGCGTGCTTCAATCGATCTTTGTTCCAACACATGTGCCTTGTTTAATTATCAATCTCATCAAGTAGGAACTTGTTACGCATGATTTCATGTAGAAGATTATTATTAAGGCCCGATGGTTCTGCTTCGTGCTGTTCAATCAGATTTATCATTCCCGGATAACACACCTGTTTCGTGCTGCATGCAATCAACTGCATCACCTCCATGTAGGGACGAATCCAGGAATTTCTTATGACGGGGGCACAAAAAAATACGAATATAAAATATATTACAAAATTCTTCCTACATAAGTCATAAACTCATAATAACTCAAATTTATTACAATTGAAACCTACGAGTTTTCATAGACTGAAATATTTGCATGATTTACTCATTATCAACATCATCAAAAACTTCTCTCTCAATATGTACAATCAAACTATCATTCTACTGTAGCAGTGGCAACTGGAAGAATTAATGCAAGTGTTTTAAGCAAATAAACCAATGGATATACCTCATGTCTCTTCTTCTCTACCATCTTCTGTGCAAGAGCTCCAATACCTTTTAGTCTTCCAAACGCATCAGTAGACCGCATATCAGCAATATAAGTTTGAAGATGATCATCAAGTGCCTCGATCTGATATATAGAGAATCTTGAGGGTAAAATCTAGCAAGATTGATTATTTTATGCTTATCAAAAGCCAAGAATGAATCACCTAGACATAAACATGCCACACAAAGTAACAATTCTGTATTTTTCCTCAGTGAAACAATCATTTAACTCCGCGAGTTGCATATCTACAATAGAATAGAACACATCAAACCGATAATGATGAAAAATTGTAGCTTCAGGTTCTTTACGCTTTGACCTGCATCGAGCTACATATTTCTCACTCATATTTGGGATATCAATGCCTTCTTTCTTACAAAAGAAAGAAATTTGATCATAAAAAGAGTCCCATCCTTCATCCCTCATAGACTGTAGCCGTTGCTTAGCTATTTTCACCAGATTCATGGCATGGGCAATATCTTGATCTTTTTTTTTGCAATGCCTTTGACAATTCATTTGTAAATTGACTCTCATCAAATGTAAGGTAAAAACAAAATCAAATGACTTCATCACTCCCACTAAATTGTGCGCCTCACGCTTCTGCTTAGAAGTTAACCTATCCTCCGCAATTACCTCAAGAACCTCAATCTTAGAAGAAAACAATGTGATCAAACTAATCAAAGTATCAAAATGAGAGCTCCATCTTGTATCACCAGGGTGTTTGAGAGTAGTTTCTTGATTTAAACCTTTTCCACTTGAAAGTTCACCATTGTTGAGAGCACTAAAAATTTTCTCAGCTTCTTTTTGATGAAGAATGTCTCACCTTTTGGCGAAAGCCCCAACAACATTGACCACACTTGTAACTGAAAAGAAAAGTGTAGAGACTACAACATGTTTTTTTGCAGTATCCACAAGAGCAAGTTGAAGTTGGTGAGCAAAACAATGAATGTAAAAGGCACATGAATTCTCCTTCAAAATAAGAGCTTTTAAACCATTAAACTCCCCCCGCATATTACTAGCTCCATCATAACCTTGACCTCATAATCTCGAAATGCTCAAGTTATGTCTAGAAAAAAAGCAATGAATTGCTTCTTTTAGTGCAAGAGCAGTAGCGCTAGCAACATGTTCAACACCAACAAATCTTTCAACTATGCAACCATCCTTATTCACAAAACGTAGCACAATTGTCATTTGTTCTTTCATTGAAATATCACGAGATTCATCAACTAGAATGGAAAACAATGCACCTCCTATCTCTTCCATAATGATATTGATAGTTTTTACTGCTGCAACATTCACAATGTCCTTTTGAATACTAGGTGCTATCAATTTGAGATTTTTAGGAGCACCAAGTGTAACATATTTAATATCATCATTGTGATCAGTAGTAAACTTTAAAAGCTTAAGAAAGTTACCTCGATTAATTGAATGCTTTGATTCATCATCACCCCGGAATGCAAGCCCTTGACGTAAAAGAAATCGAACACAATCAATTGATGCATTTAATCTCATTCGATAATCTCTTCGAGTTTGATCTGTCTGTTTGTTTAATGCATGTTGGATATGTTGTTTTTGATTTTTCAAAGCTTCACATTGAGCCCAGGCTTTGTTATGAGCACTATTACAACCTCCTACATGTTCTTTCAATCTTCCCCCTTTTTCCAATTTCTGAACCCTTCACCAAAAAAGTCATCATTTGCTTGTTCTCCAGGTTTAAACAGATAACAACAAAAACAAAACGCAACATCTTTTGATATACTATACTCCAACCAATTTACATATTCAGAAAACCAATTAGAATTGAAACGCCTTGATTTCATCCCAAATTTTGTGAAAGGGAAATTATGCTTCAAGGGTTGACAAAGAGCCTCTCAATATGTATGCCCTTCGAACTTCATCTCGAATATTTGGCTTATAATCCAAAATCGGAATTCTTAACCCCGAATCTGTAGGAAGTTCTCTTGCATCTAAACCTTTCTGTTTTAGCCATAATAATTGGCCAACGACCGCATGACGAATATTGATGACGTGGCAACCATGGTTTAGCAGTAAAGTACAAGGAGCCGAGGTCGGCCTCGTAGGGCGACCTGGCAGCGATCAAGGAAGAAAATGAGTCGAGCTCGCCGGGGCGAGCAGCCTCCCCCGAGGTCGGCCAATGAAGGACGAAGATGAGTCGAGCTCGCCTAATCGGGCGACCTACCTCAAGGTCGTTCCGTAGACGAGGTCGGCAGGTGTGTCAAAACGAAGACAAGCAAGGAAATTGGATCAAGATAGAGATTCCCAATGTTTATTATGGAAATAGAAGATCTTACACATCTATTGAAGATCCGGGCGAAGATTTAGTGTATCTTGTATTTTCCTGTTTAGAAGGCACATTAAGTTGCCCGTTAGGGTTTTCATCTTTGTACCTTGTAATTGTTATAAATAAGGGACAAACCCCAAGACAAAAAGGATGAAAGATATTGTAACACCCCAAAAAATTTCAAGCCAGTTATATTTAAAAAAAAAAATCACAAGAGATATTTTCCAAATATTTTTAAAATTTAAGTCTATCTTTTAATATTTACAAGGAATAATTTTATCAATTACAAAATTATCTTCCAACTTCTTTATATCTTTACAAAATTTACAAAAGATTTGAATTTAACCTTTTCAAAAAGAAATATATTTTTCATTATCAAAATACGCATTCCTTGAAACCAAAGTCTAATGTCATGAAATTATTTTAAAATAAAGGTTGAAGCCACATTATTTTTCATGTAACAACCGCAATTCTTTTTATTTTGTATAAGATAATTTGAAATCAAATACTATCTATATCCTCTTTACAAATTCGGTACTCATCATCCTTTTCCTAATTATTATTAATTATTAATAATATTATTATTCTAAGTTTATATATTCAATATTAGATTAGATTTATAAAAAAATATATTTAAAATTTTATCTCTATCTATAAGAAAAATACCTCAAGATTTTCATGAAATATTCAAATCTCAATTCTATATGAAAATATATTTTCATCTCTATAAATAGAGGTCTCTTTTCATGAAATCAAACCACATATAATATTTCACATCATAAAATTTGGATTTTCTCTTGATCAAAAGTTGCGCCTACTATGATCTTACCGAAAGTATTAACGTTTTCTTCTCCTACTTTTGTAAGTTTAATTTTACGTTCTAAATTATACAGTCTACTGCTATTGTACAATTAAATTTTATTGATTAACTTATTAAGTTATGGTTTTAAAGAAATTTCGGTGTTACATCTTTCTTGTTTAAACCCTTTTTATTTCAAATATTTTAAAGGAAAATTTTATATATTTTAGTGTATGAATTCGAGGGTGTCTTTTTGTTTAATTGCCCAATTTCTTTCTATATGAATGCTAGAAGACTATAGCTATTTCAAAGTCCGAATCTTTTATTTTCAAAATTTGGCCAGCTATATCATCAATTTGCTGCATAAATTCATTTGTTTAAATTTCCAAAATAGACCGGACCCTGTAGCCTATGCTTTAGTTTTCAAATTAATTTGCCGAAACTCATCACTTTCAATTTTCGTTTATTTTTTTTAAAATTTTTAACGTTAATGCATTAGTATTGAACTTTTAATTTACCAAACCTATTATTAAGATACTAAATATACTTGCATTTATTAACAATGATTTCAAGACTTATTATTTAATTATTTTAGGCGACGAGGAATAAAGATATTTCATTGTATTCATTGTATCCATTGCATCATTCATATCTACGATACCGACAAATTTGAGGTGGGTATTTCTATTCAAGTTTACGTTTGTCTTTATTAAATTATTTGAATGTGAATTGTTATTGTCTAAATGCGGCATTCCATGTCTACAACAACAGACAACAAGCAACAGAATACATGTTCATGACATGTTCAACAGTTTCTATAGTAGCTCGGATCACAAGTGGGTCCTTGCTAAAATTTATTTGATGTGTTGTATTATATTCAAATGATTGTTTACATGATTTGTGTTTAACATTGACAAGCTAGTTCCCACTGAGCTAGTTGTTTTGCTCACCCCAATCTCATTAACATTTTTCAGATTAAGGAAGGAGTGCGGTGGAGGGACGGTGGATTGCCTCAAGTGTTTATTTAAATTCTACTATTGCTACAATTGATTTCATTTTAAATATTGAATCATGTTAAGTTCATGTTTAGCTATTGAGATTGAAGTATTTTTATTTAATTGTAGTCACATCTCTTAGACAAATTTGAATCTTTTGAGTTTTAAAATGCATATTTTCTTATATAACATTTACGACAAATTTGAATCTTTTGAGTTTTAAAGTGCATATTTTCTTATATAACATTTACTTCCGCTGCAAATTCTTATAAAATTTATGCATATTTGGCCTACGAAAATCGGGATGTGACAAATATACACAAAAATACATAGGAAAAATATATTAAAATATCTTGATTTGGTATGCCCCAGACATAGTCATTCCGAACGAACTGGGTCAACAAACTCGAGTGTTCTTTACGTTTTCTATTATTCATTCATGGTTCATATATTACTTGTTTGTCGCGTAGACGTAAAATCTATGTTACAACAATTGGCGCCGTCTGTGGGAAAAATCAATCGAATTTTCACGTAATATTCGTTAGGACCCAAAACAAAAGATCAAATCGGAATGAAACAGTCACTGTTCATCTAAAACTCATACCCAGATTTCACAACAACATCTCGTTCTTACAAACTGCTCATCAAAAGAATTCATACACCTTAATACAGAAAACCAACATCCCCCAGTACAATAAAACCCAGAAAAATTGATCCTGAAATTGACGGCCTCACGCCGTCGAAATCCAAGAAAAATCCACCTAAACTGAACTGAGTCAATCGACTCTCCTCTTAGCCATTTTCTGGGTCGTGCAACACTTGTTACCACCATTGCTGCAAATCGCTGCTACGCGATGCCAAATCGAGGCCCGCCTTCGCCAAATCGCCCAGCCACTCGCGCGCGCTGTGCTCCGCCTCGTCACTCCTATCTCGCCGCTGCGATTCGCGGCCGATTGGGCTCCATCGCACACCCTCAACCCAAATTAAAACTGCACAAAACCGCCGCCTCTGCAAGGACCAGAGTCCGCCATCTCCACCGCTGCTTCGAGCCCCACCATGCCGCCGCCTGGAGTCACAGGTCACCCAGAAATCAGACGCTGATGCCACCTCCCTCCGGATGCGACGCACGCATACCACACCAACCAACCGCCTCACAATGCTGCGTCCACGCCAAGGGATCGCGTCGTCCGACCTCATAAGTCGCACCCCTGCTGCGGTTCAATGCAAATCACCGAAACCTTCACGCCAGCACTGTCACCGCCCCACGCCACGCCGGAATCGACTTCCACGGCGCCGCAAGTTTTGGAGGAATTCCGACATTTCTGGCGCTAGGTCATGCGGCCAAAAGTTTGGAATGGGCTATTTTAGAGCGAGGTCTAGCCAACTTATGGGCCCGAGCCTCATAAAAGTTATCAGGTGCTGGTTTGAATAAATTCTTTGGGGCTTGGTCTTTGTTTAGTAAAATAGTGGGCCCAGATCTGATAAATATATGAGCCCAGGTTTGTTGGTCCAATTTTTATTTGCTTGAAGTATTCTGGCCCAACCTCCATAATAATAAATCTTTGGGCATAAGTATTATTCATTAATAATATTTTCGGCCCAAATACAAAAAACAACAAAAAAATATTTTATATAATTTAAAGTTTTAATATTATTCTCAAGGTTTCATGCTATATGAATATCTAACTGATATCTTGTTTTTTTAAAAAAAATTTTTTCGTGGCTACAGTTTAAAATCAAACATTAAGTTTCTTCTGCAAGAACTCAAAGAATCTACGGGCGATTTTTTTAATCCACTTCAAGATCGTGCTCTATTTTATTTACTTCCTTTTAAATATATGTTACAATATTCATACTTTCACATATATTAAAAGACGGGGGCATATGTGCTCATATCTCAAGTTTTTCGAGTTAATTTCAGAACACTAGTTGACGTTAGAAACTCAAACTAGCATGTCTAAATTTGGAGAGTTATTTAAAACGAACTCCAAATCCTTACTAATAACATAAACCCTCAAAAAGGGACTATCACAAAATTCATCTACGAGCACTCAAAAGTCTCATATAGATGAAGCGAACTTATAATCCGACTTCGAACTTACATCACGTCAAACGATTAAGGAAAATACTCAAATTCAAGAAGTTGCGGTCTCAAACAAGCGGACCCGACAACGTCAAAATCCTAAGGTCGTGATATCAAACGAACGGCCCTGCCGACCCCGACGGACGCAATGGTCAAACCAGAAGGCAATCAAGTCGCAATTTAAGTAAGACGACAAATAAGTCCTTCAAATCACAAGTCAAAGAGAGTTGTAACCTCAATAAAACGACCTCGAAAGACAAGCTTTTCATATCAAACGAATATCTCAATCTAAGCTGACACAAAGTTAAAACACTTGTTTAAAGTCACATTTCGGAATATCCTCCAGCTCACATCGTAGCCATGACTTTCAAATCCCAAGGTCGATGAGGTCGCAGCCTAAACAACTCGATTTTTGTCACGACTTCATAAGACGACAAAGAACAAGTTCATTTAAATCGCAATGTCACTAAGACGATAAGGAAATAGCTCGATTCATAGTCGCAGAAGTTATTCAAGTCACTGAAAAACAGTCCGAAATGACTATAAACCTATACATTCCAAAATGACTACAAACCTATGTGCCAATCTTCTTTCACATTCGTGAAACAACAAATCGCTCTGATACAGGCGACCTAAACAAACGAGAATCAAATCTCGATCTTGGGGCAAGACCCTAGGGATCCCAAACCTTCGCACATCCATGAAAGATGTTTTTAAACAAATATCAAAACCCGATCCTGGGGGGCAAAACCCCAGCAATCTCAATGGTTATTTTATAACACAAAAATCAAAAAAGATCTTGTTAATAATCTTGAAATTCAAGTCTCCTTTCCAACTCTGATAAAAGCCAGTTTTACCAAAAATATCAGAAACATTTTCTGACCTACTAATAATATCTTTACAAAATTTTCAAGAGTCTTTAAACCTAAATCTCTCTCTCCCAAAGAATTTCCTCAAATGGTCGAACAAACCATGACATTCCGCCTTCGTGGCGATGATTTTGTCCGCCTCCAAAGCGTCGACCAGCCCGCCTTCTCGGCGCTGGCATTCCGACTTCGTGGCGATGATTTTGTCCGCCTCAAAGGCGTCGACCAGCCCACCTCCTCGGTACTGGCATTCCGCCTTCGTGGCGATAATTTTGTCCGCCTCAAAGGCGTCGACCTGCCCGCCTCCTCGGCGCTGGCATTCCGCCTTCGTGGCGATGATTTTGCCCGCCTCTAAGGCGTCGACCAGCCCGCCTCATCGGCGCTGACATTCTGCCTTTGTGGCGATGATTTTGTCCGCCTCTAAGGTGTCGACCTGCCCGCCTCCTCGGCGTTGGCTTTCCGCCTACTCGACGAGATTCACTGGTTTTATCTATCATAAGCCAATACAAGTCAAATAAAATGTTATCTTTCTTTTCAAAATTCCTATGTGTTCAAACCGAAGGAGGTCGCATGAATAAACATCAACCCCCGAGGTACGACTTTTGACATACTGGCGGCGAGATCGCCACCCTAGCTGTGCGGTCCTCCCCCGACTTTGTTAGACGGCTAAGCAAAGTTCATAAGTAAGCCGCATCCAAATAAGACGGCAAGAACATATGCAATTCTAAAGTCGCGTAAGGAAATCAAGTCGGCACAATAAAGGAAGGAAAAAGAAACGATTTTCATTAATGACAGAAGGCCTAAAGGCTAAGTACATAAAGTTGCAAACTGCTCGCCAGAAATGGTCGTCGACGAGCGAAGCAAGACTAACACAAAGAGATTCAACTCAAAGTGTGAGCACAGAAAAGACTCGCACAAAGAGATTCAACTCAAAGTGCGAGCACAGAATAGACACGCACAAAGAGATTCAACTCAAAGTGCGAGCACATAAAAGACTCGCACAAAGAGATTCAACTCAAAGTGCGAGCACAGAAAAGACTCGCACAAAGAGATTCAACTCAAAGTGCGAGCACAGAAAAGACTCGCACGAAGAGGGTCACCTCGAAGTACGAGCACAGAAAAGTCTCGTACAAAGAGGCTCATCTCCAAATACGAGCACATAAAAGTCTCGTACAAAGAGGCTTACCTCGAAGTACGAGCACAGAAAAGACTCGTACAAAGAGGCTCACCTCAAAGTACGAGCACAAATAAAGAAAATCAAATACCTACCAAGTCGCAGCATGAACCAGCGACCAAGACTCTCAACGAGCCCAGCATCTCGACGAGCTCAATCTCAAATAGCAATTTCAGATGAACCTCCTAACAAACAGTGAATACAAGATAGACCCCCGACCCGGGGGCACGAGGGAGAATCGAGCCCGCTAAAATACATCCAAGTATGAAGTTGAAAATCCAAACTTGATATCAGAAGCATTATCATCAAAGTATGAACAATCAAGGCCTCATGAAGGCATTCTCAAGGGTGAAAATCAGATAAGTCTTATTTGAGCAAAGATCAAGACCGACCTCCGAACAAAGTCGAAGTCCGCTCTTGGGGGCAATTGTTGTAGCCATAATAATTGGCCAGCGACCGCATGACGAATATTGATGACGTGGAAACCATGGTTTAGCAGTAAAGTACAAGGAGCCGAGGTCGACCCCGTAGGGCAACCTGACAGCGATCAAGGAAGAAGATGAGTCGAGCTCATGGGGGTTAGCGACCTCCAGGTCGACGATGAAGCGGACGAAGACGAGTCGAGCTTACCCTGTCCAAGACCTCCCCCAGGAGGTCGCTCCAGAAAGCGAGGCCGGCGGTGTGTCAAAACGAAGACAAGCAAGGAAATTGGATCAAGATAGATATTCCCAGTGTTTATTATAGAAATAGAAGATCTTACACATCTATTGAAGATCCGGGCGAAGATTTAGTGTATCTTGTATTTCCCTGTTTAGAAGCCCATTAAGTGGCCCATTAGGGTTTTTATCTTTGTACCTTGTAATTGTTATAAATAGGGGACAAACCCCAAGAGAAAAATGACGAAAGATATACACGAAAATACAAAGGAAAATATAGTAAAATATCCTAGCTTGGTATGCCCCCAAACGTAGTCCTTCCGGACGAACT
The DNA here is from genome assembly GCA_037126765.1 of Stenogyne calaminthoides. Taxonomy (NCBI): domain Eukaryota; kingdom Viridiplantae; phylum Streptophyta; class Magnoliopsida; order Lamiales; family Lamiaceae; genus Stenogyne; species Stenogyne calaminthoides. The sequence continues at coordinate 16,622,357 of JBBCBC010000031.1, read as the reverse complement.
GGGTCAACAAACTCGAGTGTTCTTTATGTTTTCTATTATTCATTCATGATTCATATATTACTTGTTTGTGGTGTAGACGTAAAATCTATGTTACAACACTTTCATACTTGACTTGACACTATTATCCTCATTCCCAATAGCAAATGGTGGTTCCAATGCTCTTTTATAAAATCTTTTCATATTGTGGATTATGAAATTAAGACACCTGGGTTGTCATTAATTAAATACATTAGATATATCATATTATATAAACTCTAATTCTAATTTTTTAGAATGCATAGACATGAAATTAAATACAAAATTACTACTAAATTACAATTTGAATTTAAGCTATTTCTAATTCATCACATAAATCTAAAAGGACAATAGAAAATTGAATTTACCTGAAATTTTAAACTTGTACAGTTGTACTGTATGAAATTAGTGTTGAATTTTGAAAAATTTATCCCCCCTTTGAAAAGCAACAAAATTAATTAAAAATAATGAGAGAAAAAGGCCCCCCGCCGTGGGAACTGGGAAGTGGGAACAAGGTGGACTTTGAAGTGGTGAAAATTATTTCAAGTTTCAAGACAAATATATGTGATACGTGATCTTGATGGTGGTCTGCTTTTATGCTTTTTTCATTTACAAGGATTGGATTTATTTGGTGGGTTGGACCAATTTGATATATTTAATTTGGATTTATTGGGTGGGCAATTGATTTATTTAGCTGGGATGATTTTGGCTTATAATTATGTTTAGGTGGGTTGGGCACTTGGGCTGATTTACTAATATTTTATATAATAAAATATTTTTTTTAATGGGGGCACGTGCCCCCCATGGGACACATAGGCCCGTCTCTGTCTCCATGTAACACCCCCGATTCGCGTTGTGTGCAGTCAAAACCATCGCCTTCAAACATGTCAGCAGGCCCGTTTATAACACCATCAACCGGTGATTTCACAGCCTCATCACTCAGAGACTCCCTCAGTTGCGTGCATGAAACTGTATCATACACACCCAAACCCCCCGATTCTTGCTGTGCGCAATCCACACCAGCAGGTTCACAGATTTCAGCAGCTTCTGGTAGCAGGGACTTTCACAGAGCCACCCTCAGATGGCAAATCAACATGCATGCCACCCTCTCTATCATCCCTACGTAACACTCCCGATTCTGGATGTGTGCTCTCTACACCATCATTTTCACATATATCACCAGCTTCTTGTATAACGTCTTCAGCGGGTTTTTTCACAGAAGCACCCTCAGATCACAAATCACTAATCATTCTGTTCACAATTTCATCAACTTGGTCTAATGATGCATTTTCAGGCTGCGAAAAGTTGAGATTGAATGACGGTGTCGCAATGCAATCATCAGCTGATTTAGGCGTGACAATTTTTCTCTTTGGGAATTCAGGAACACCTGCCCTCAACAAATTTTCATAAAACTCGAACTTTTTGTTGATTGTTGAAGACGATCCAACTTCTTGTGTTTCACTATAACTTCACCACTTTCTGTCTTTCTAAAAATACTAGTAGTAACATAAACACTCTGCCCGTTGTCTTTTTCTTCATTACCACTGTCTTCGGAGTCAATTGCAATTTCATCATCACTGGACACTGATTTCTGGTAAGGGCACATTGGATCCCATCACACTCCTTGGGAGCAAATCCCTGAATGCACTTTTTTCTTCACTGTTTGGCTTTAACACAAGCTTATGAACCGACATTTTTCCAAATACCCGAGTTTTTTATGGTCATTATGAAGGTGTATTCAGCCCTAAGGTTTAATACCAATCAAAGATATAAATTACTCACGTATCTAGAAGGCAGTTTCTTAAGTCTCCGATGTTTAAGCTTATTTGTCAACATATTCAGATCCCACTTAAGGAAATGGGGGAACAAAACTTTCCCTTCCGGCACCACAAGCCTTGTATGCTCCAACAACCAATACTTCAAAAAAAAAAAGATGAAATAAATCAGTATTGTAGGCTCAAATAAGTCAATTGATAATAAATTAACGAAAAATCACAGTAAACCATAATGAATACATCATTACTTACCGGAAAGAGTAATGCACACCCTCCAATTTTCATGTTGCGTGTGGTTTTGATTTGTTTCCAAAGTATGTCAACCACGTATCCACTCCAATCGTACAACATCACCTCATCCATCTTCTCAAGATATTCGGTTAAATGTAACGCGATTGATGAACTCTGATTGGGCGATAAAACGGAGGCCATTAGATAACAATGCATCAACCTTGCAACATCTTCTACACTTGTTTCATCATTTTTTGACAATAATTTCTTCATTTTGCCCAGAATGAGTGTCTTGTTGAGTGAGGGCACTACTTCTCCAAAGTTTCTTCTTGCCCAGGAAGCATTCCTGGAGTTCTTCTTTGTGAATGAGATTTTTTTTAGTACCTCCCCCGATTCCAAAAATCATTGAAACATCACGACTGGTAAGTGGCACCTCCTGTCCCCCAATTATGAACTTTTGAGATTTTAGATCACTTCAAGATACTTCTTATATCGTCTTCATTCTTATCGCACATTTTCTCCAAAGTCTCACGATCAGATCGGTTTACAACTTCGAACAAATATCTTGTTGGTGTCTTCTCTATTTATCTGATATGGGCTCTAGAGAACTTGAGATCTTTTATTTTCATCACGGCTGTTTTGAGGTTGCTTCTGTAGTAGGTTTTGTCTTCCTCTACTACTACAACTCCTGAGTAAACAAAAAAAAAAAAAAAAAAAACAAGTTAGGCGGACATGAATATTATTAAAAAATATAGCCAACAAGATAAGTATATAATCCCATAGTATACAAGTTAAACTCTAGTAGGCACATTGTAAATATAAGTATGTAGAATATGTAAATTACTCAAAAAAGTAGTTTTTAGGTCTCAAAATCTTCTCCTTTCTTTCATCATCTGTTTCAGAACTATATTCTGACGTTGATGCATCTAAGATTTCATTCAAACCACCAATATTGCAATCTGATTTCAACCAAAGATTAGCAAGGTTTAGTGCATAAATTGCTAATATGTTTAGCACATATTGAAAAAATACCACAAATAAACATGCATACCATGGGAATCATGGTCTGAATTAGAGATCTATATCCTCCTCTTTACTAGCCTCCTTATAGTGACCCGTTCCGTAAAGTCTACACAAAAATATCAATACATTTAGCACATATGAAAATTTTCCAGAAATAAAATATCAATTTGTAACAAACATCAAGATAAAAAATCTGGAAAATAGAACAAACCAGATTTAGAATCAGATCCAAATGTTGTTATACTGTTCACTTTGGAAGATTTTCATTTCAAAAACACAAAATCATGAGCAAGATGATAATCGTAAATGATTTAGTTTTTAGAAATATGTGTTGGTAGGCTCAAAAAAGCACATCTAACTTTATCCTTGCTTTTAACCGGTTGTTTACCTTTCCCGGGTTTTTTTTTAGTTTCAAATACAAAAAACACAAAAAATGGATAAACATTAACCATCATTTTTTTAAGTGAACTTTTTGTTCATGTTTATGATCAATGTTCACCTACATAAATATAAGTGTTCAATAGAGAACAAACCAGAATCAGGTTCCGATGTTGTTATAATATCATTTTCATCAGAGTTCCCTAACCAAAAAATGAAAAACTAATCAACAAATTGGTAATCAGAAAAGAGGTAGGTCTAAAAATATTTGTTAGCCTTGAGATAGTAAATTTACCTCTATCCATTTTTTTAACCGATGGTGCACGCATTCCGCGCTTTATTGCAGCTTCAATTAAAGTAAAAAAGCTTATTTTATTGACCAAAATAGGAATCAGAAGCTTACTTAGATTTACAACAAACACAAACACACACATCCATAAACAAATTCACTGTACAAAAATACATTTTGAAACACAAATTTTCTGATGAACATATTAATAAATAATAATGCAAATATTCATCCATACACATGCATTTGTTCATCTAGTTTCAATATCTTTCCAACTATTACATTCAGCCTTTGTAATAGATCTTGTTGCCCGTTTACCAGTGCTACCAGTAGCTGCCAAAAAACAAAACATGAATGGTCTATTTTTGAGTGAAAAACTTAGGGGTTCATTTTGGTCCCTAAATAGATTTCTTACTGTTACCTCTAGAAAAATTTTAACAACAACAAACAAAATTAGAAAAAAAAAATAGAAAACATAAATCTGAAGAACTAAAAACATGAAGACTGGCGAAAATATGAAGAACATGTATATTTTTTTAAGGTAATACCTTTGTAAACTCCAGTTTTGTGTTTCCCCCTTTTCACATCTTGTGCTTCTACAACCTTAGCTTTCACGGTTCTCTTCCTTTTACCCATCTAAAAAAAATAATGCAGCAATGGAAGAACAAAAAAAAACAAAAAAATAGGCGAACCAAGCACGAATTCAACATTAAACAAACATATAAATTTCAGAATCTTTTCTGGGTTATTTTCGTAAACGAGATATCAAAAAATCAAAACAACCGAGTTCATACCTGAAGCAAGTCGGAACTGATTTTTCACCACAAATCCAAAACCAAAAACACAAAATCGCGAATTCTCTTCTCCTCGGTTTTTCTCTCTCTATTTTTCTGGGAAGGTTGTCTAATTTTGGTTGAATTTTGGTGAGAGAAACAAAAGTAACCGTTTCAAGATTATTGGGAAGAGGAGTGAGAAATTCGGAGGTGGCGTGTGAGATGACTGTCATCTCAAACAGTAGATTTGCAGCGGTTATTCTTTTTCCTAAGCCTAAAGACACTTAATGAAGTGAGGGTAGTAATGTCTTTTTAGGTCTCAATTTGGACCTACTAGTATTAGTTCAAATTCTATGGACCTAATAGTTATAATAGGGACCAAACTGGACCCCTAAATTTTTCACTCAAATAACAATTATTATGAATCGAAGAGAGTACTATTTAAGCTATAGTATTAATTTTTACAATGATGGTGCAACGTAAACCAATTTCACACAATACTTTCTCAACTAGATTTACCAAATTTGAGATGTAGAATTAAGCTGGACAAGGAGATATCAATGTTAAAGTGAACTATGTCCAAAATAGAAGTCGCGTTACACATTGATATTTTGTGTGTTTTGGGGGTGGGTGTTTCATTTAGTGGATAAGATTTCAACCTTTGTTTAGGGATGGAGTAAAACGGTACAAGAACTGCCCATAACATTTCATACATATTGTCAACAGGTCATATGTATGAAAAATTGGAATTTTCTTGTGTTCATTTCAACCTCACTCCTTCACAAGATTGGATGTTATCATCTATCAAGACTATCATGCATGAGACATCCTCGACTTTCACTACAACATCGGTTATAATACCCCACACCCCAAAAAAAAAAAAAAAACCCGTCTAACCATAATTCCCAGTTACATAATTTACAAGGCTGAACGATCGTCTTGACTTGAAACTAGAGGAACAGAATATGAAGCTCCTTTAAATCTTTACAAATCGAACGTCGTTTTGCCCGAATGCAGTTCCACAACCGGGACACTTGCGATGACGTATTTCTAGATTTCTCTGAATGCATTGATTACAGAATAGATGGAAGCATTTCACAATCACAACCTGCCACAAGTCATATCCGACATTTTATTAGCCGTTGTTTATATGACTCAGATAAATCGGATTAAAAAAAAAAGCGAAAGATGAAAGCAGACAAATTTCCTATGTTTCATAGGCTTATAAAAAAAATTTTTGGTCAAATGAAGTTACACATGATAAAGGAAAAGAGATGGGTACCCAAGTACATGGCTCTGGTACTCATAACATTAGAGTGAATTGAGCAATTAGTCCCATATTTATTGGGTGTTGGCGATTTCAGTCCCTTGGGAATTATTTCTCAATTAAATCCCATAACTTTTAAAATGATACAATTTAGTCGTATATTGACAAGGTTGCAAGATTTTTGTACTCACTTGAGCTGCCGAAATTAAATGTAGCAACCTGACTAATGACTTGGCGTCGCTTACATGGCATAATGAGACCCCAACATATTAATTTCAATAAAAAAAGTCATAATTAATTATCATTCTAAAATAAAAAATTGTCAGTATGTGACTAAAATTGCATCATTTTAAAAATTATGGGATTTAATTGAGAAAATTGTCAGTATATAACTAAAATCACCAGCATCCAGTAGATGCGAGACCACAATTGCTACTTGATAACATTATATCTAGACAAAGAACGAGAAGTCAATATAAATTTTCGAGAAGCAAGGCATATATGTGATACCTCCTTAGGCCGATCAAGACACACCCCACACTTGAGTATAGACTTGCAATCATTAATTTCGTCCTGAAGTTTCCGCATGGCAGCCTCCCCAGTCGCAGCAGTCAGCTCATCTACTGTTTTATTCAATTCCACCAGTTCTTCATCAAGCTTCTTTCGCTCAGTCCTGCATTGCAGATCATATGATAAGAAATTATGGTTTCTAATGCATATCAAATTGACACTAGAGAATTCAAATACATCTGACGCATGTGGAGCTCATTACGAGCGAAAGCTGTCCACATTAGAAGTGTCACAATAATTTACAATAGAAATTACCTTTCATTATCTAGGTCAATTTTAATATCATCTATTTTTCTCTGAATCTGTTCATGTTCCTTCTCAGACAAAGACACAGTGGATTTCAGCATCTTCAGTTCCTTTTCTGCATCTGCTAATTCCCACTTTGAAGTTTCAAGCTTCATTGCCATGTGCTTGTTTTCTTTAATTGAACTTAAAACTTCTTGGTGGTGATGCTTCATCTGCAGGTTTAGTTTTGGTTTTGAACGGGGTAATTGGATAGGAATGCAGTTGTTTAAATTGCAGGATAACCAACTTACCTGCTCCTCACTTTGCGCTATTCTAGACTTCAAAACGTCAAGAGATCCAATAAGTTGTTCACGTTGCTTTTCTAACCCTTGTTTCTCAGAAAGCAATAAGTTCTGTGATTGCTTTGCTTTCACGCTCTCAGAAACCAGCTGCAAAATGAATAACAAAAATAAATAATTTTTTTTTGTTTTTGATAAAAATATGTTTGGATCACTTGGCAAGATGAAGTGCATGGTAGATTATGAAGTTCAAGATCAAGAGACCTTTATATTATATTCATCCCTTTCAGTCAATTGCTGCAACAAGTGCTGGTTCTGAGTCTGCATATCTTCATAAGCTTGACCAATGGTCTGTAGGTATACTTTGCACAATTAACAGAAGCACCAAAAAGATTCTAGGAAGGTGTAAAAAGAGGATAAATATCAAATATTGTGCTTAATAATCAGTACAGTTCTTATATGCTCTAAGAAGCAACATTGTCACCTCAATTTCAGATATATAGGAGTCAGCCTCGCCTTCTTTGATTTTGATGGCTTCCTTGAGTTCTAGAACATCTCTGCATGTAAATAATATATGAGTACCTACCTAACGAATAATATTGATTTAGAAAGCTTGCAAACAGAGCATGAATCAACTCAAACAAGACAAAATTAAAGCAGTCAGATGAGAGATTTAAATTCTGTTCTTTTCATGCCATTAGAAACATTGAAAGCACCTCTCCCTCTCTCCCATAGTTATTAAAGGCGCGCCTGAGGCGCGCCTAAGGCGCCAGGTACTCGGGGCGCCAGCAATCGCGCCTGCCATAGGCCCAGGCGGTTGGGATTTTCTGGGCGCTCGCCTGGGGGCGCCTTTCGGCGCCTTGACTCGGCAAAAGGCGCGCCTAAGGCGTGCCTTGCGTACATCTAGGGTTTGAAATAAAAAAAACCATTTTTTATTTGTCAAATAACATCAGAATAATAAAAAATACTATCTCTTAAGTCTTAATATTTAAGTGAATCACATCTAGGGTTTCAAGATTCACTTTTTATCAAGTATAATCGTGCGTATCTCTTTGAGGGATATAGATGCAATGAGTGGGTGGTTGGTCTAATGGAAGATGAAGATGAGTTGGTTCACCAAGGTGAAAATTTGACTTGGGGTATTGCTACAGAAGCCATGGTTAGGTTTACTAAGAAATTATCAAGGTCTTATGTTGTTTTTTCCAGGGATGCAAGGCGAGCGCCTAAGACGCCAGGCGCGCCTAAGGCGCTAGGCGCTGCTTCTCGCCTTGTGGCGCCTTGCGCCATTAATAACTATGCTCTCTCCCCTTTTTCTTCTTTTATATTCCTTTTTTTTTCTCCAAAGAGGGAAGGGACCAGCAAATACTTATTAGAACATGGAGTATGAATCGAAACCACTTTTGTATCTTGATACCTTCTAAATCAGATAGATTCATATCTACTAGAGATGAAGTCTAAGTAGATCCTCAAAAGAGAAATGCTGATACAGGCAGTATGCTATCATTTTCACGTGATAAGCAAACATGAAGCTAAAACCAGAGGAGCAGGAGCGCATTATGCTAGTGAACTATGCATTAAGACAAGCATGCTACTAAATCTCATTAACTAAAAGAGAAAGATCCAGAAATCATATTGAAATATTAAATATTTAAGAGTCTGAAACTGCATGAGTCATCATATAGGCAATAGTATACTCTCTCTGTCCCACAAAGATAGACTTGTTTTCTATTTTCAACTACAAAGATAGGCCAGTTACTATATATAAGATATAATAACAAAAATTATTTCCATCTTGGTCCCTGCTTAACGTAGCTTGTTATTTTACAAATCAATATCTAGCCATCTAGGTACTAGTAATTGTCATGGGAAACGAGTAGACACATGGGCAAAATGGTAAAACAAAGCAAAAATATAATGTTCCAACTAACTTCCATTTCTTATCTGTCTTAAAAAATTTGTAAGCCTACTTTTATGGGACGAGGGAATAATACATTTAATGGTAGCATAATTTCTTTTATACTATACATGGTTTTCCTTTGTTCTTCATTCGAAACTAGTACCTTTCTCAAAGGAAAGAGATATTATAACGCATGCAAGCACAAATAAAGAAAAAAAAATACGAAAAAAGAACCTCTCAGAAGTATCTAACTCTGCCCTTAATTCAGACATCTCAGCTTCGGCAATAGAAAGCCTTTGCTGGCATGCTGCCTCAGCTTCATAAGCTGCTTTCACTCTCAATTCCAAGCTATGCTCTTCTAGGGCATTCCTCAAGTTTTCAGCTTGCAACCGAGCTCTATGTTCTGATTCTCTAATCTCTGTCAATTCTCTTCACAAATACAGACAATTATTCCATGTTTACACATGCACATAATAAATCACTGTAAAAAGATTATGCAACTAACTTCATTGAAAGATATATATATATATATATATATACACACACATATAGTTACCTGTTATCGTAAATTTGTTGACCCAACATATCCAAGTAGATTTCCAACTCCTGTTTATCCTTCTGCATTTTCTCAGTCTGTATATACAGATTCAAAAGTCAAGAGCTATATACATTTAGATTGCCAAGAAACCAAAGATTAGGTAATGGTAGACAAACGTACAATATCTTTCAAAGACTTCACCTCCTCCATCTGCCTAACACAGTCATCAGCCAAATTCTTTAATCCAGCAGTCTGCCAGCAAGCATAGTTGTTATCGACTCAGAAAAGTTTAGAAAATATAACATGATTAGATAATATATGAAATGTAAACATGAGATTGCCAAGAAGCCAAATAGATCTTTAGTATAGGATAGCATTTGGGCAGACATTGCAATGATCTCAGAGGTCAATTTAGTAAACAAAATGTAAAACTAAAATGACATTCTTTATTCTTAGAAAGTGAGTTACCAACACAATCCAGATGATCAAGCCGACAGTCTTAGTTGAACAACAATTTTTCATGACATCTGTGAGTTTTGGCATGAGCCACCCTTCCAATTTTTTAAAATACAATTTCATGAATGCTTCAGTTATATCTTTCTTTCTTTATATTATGGACGGAGTTTTAAAGACGACAAAACACTTTGGGATAATTGAAAGCCAACCTTTGCGTCCAGTAAGGCACTCAGTGATTGAGCTTTCTCCCGCAAAGAGAGGGCTTCATCAGCTGTTTTTTTCCATCTATTCAACTGGCTTTCGGTCATCCCCAATTCTTTGGTCAAAGCAGATGCCATTACCTGAAACTCTTCTTTGACATCTTTTGTTCCTGAAAGTGACACAAATCTCAGAACAGATTGTAAACACTATTAGCAGTAATAAGTTAAAGTATTATCACATCAACCTGTATCTTGCATAGCCTCTTCCATTTTCATTTCCATCTCATTCTTTTCAATAATAATTGATTGCAGTTGATTCTGTAATTCTTCAACCTTCGACTCAGAACTATTGATAGCATTCCTTGCCGCATCAATGGACTCTACTTTTGCAACCAAATCTTTTTCCCTTAGCGTGATGAAAGGCCTTTCAGCCTATAATTTAGCTTTTAAGAAACACCAGCGAGATGAATCGTAATACTATCAAAATAGAATCGGAAATATCTTACTTGCAAAGACTCTGTTAACGTTTTATAACGCTCCACCTCTGCATTCCAGTGCTGAAACTGATCATTCACTAAGGAGTAGGGCCGAGACGAGTGGATATATTTATCTTCTTTCAACTCATTCTTAAAAAGAAAAAAAGAATCAAAAGTTAGATCGCTTACAGATTCATAAATTAATCTAGTAATAGGTTACCACTTTTCAGAACCTGAAGATGATGTAGCTGCTTTGACAAAATTAAATTGTCCTCCCGTGAATCTTTAAGCTCGGAAAGCCGATCCTCTGCCAGTACCTATATAGTATTCAATTTTAAACTCCATTTGAATTTAGAAAAGAATGTCATTAGGCCAGGAAAGACAAGGGAGTGTGTGGATTGAGCCAAACAATGAAAACCTTTATCTCCTCAATAGATTCTTTAAGTTCTCGTAAACGCTTTGACCTATCAACGGACTTTTCGGGGATAATGCTCCATTTACAACATTAGGAACTATAACAGGAATAGGAATTGGAACATGCATTCCAGAAACACCATCTTTCTGCATTTTTATAGTAATAAGTTTTCTTCTACTTTCTTCGAGCTCAGCCATGCTTTCTTCCAGCTCTCCTTCAAACATAATAGAAAATATGCACGATTAGATAGAGTTGTAAATAGATTCAAGTTCAATATATTAATGCATACCCATATATTTAAGCTAAAAGTTTTGGCCTAAAATTGCACTATATATGAAGGGGAAAAAAATCCAATACCACCAAGGCGTTTTATCTCTAACTGATCAACTGAATGGTTGTCAATGCAAGCTTGAATCTCATAAGCATACTGTTTGTGTTTAAAGTGAAGCACATCGACCACATCATGGAGGTGCCTAGACTCCTCAAACATCAAATTATCAAGCTTACGCATTTGGATAACAGCATCTGAGAAGACAAGCAGCAGCAATATACTATCTTTTAAAATTTATTGAACTATATATTAAATTGAGTGTGTACAGAATGTCTCTGAGAAGACATTATGCATCAACTGAGGAATAATTTATAACCTTCGGCAGATGGGTTCCCCAGCAAAATTCGAGCTATATCCTCAAGTTTGGTACTCTGAGAATCAATAGCATCTTGAAGTGATTTCATCAACTCCTTTGTAGAAGTCTGGCGTAATGCAAGAGCTTGGTTAATATGATCGGTTGATTCATCTTTTGTGCTGCTTTGAATTGTGTCGGTTTCTAGTAACCTACAAAGGAAGATATCCTCCGCAGCACACGATGGAATAGAGCCTGAAATAAACTCTAGTCATTATCGTCAGTATGTATGAAATAATTTCCCATATTCTGGACTCTTCAAAATCCAAGTTTACCTCGAGAAGATTCTATCCGATCCAAACTCTGTAAAGTACTTGGGCTAGCCCCCGCTTGCACCCCAAGCAAAATAATATCTTCAATCAACTGCACAAAGTTGTCCAATTAACTACAAAGAATGTTATTTATATGCCATTAAATATACAAGAAAGAGGCAGACAATAACTGACCTGGTTCCAGAGGTGGTTCACTTCTATAAGAATATCATCATATGAAGTTTGCTTCCCTTTTAAATCTTTTATTTTGGATTCAAGGTCATGTAACTCTTGCTTCTGAGTTTCTAATTGTTGTACAAGCTTCTGGTTCTGGTACTGAAGAACTGCAGCATCAACCTATGACGAAAATAAATTAATGACTTATTTCAGTTATTCTGCATAGAGTAACCTCATATGCTTTATCAGGATAATAAAATTCATAAAACTATGATTAAGAAACATATAGAAGGGCACATAAAATGTAACTGACCAAATGGTAAACATTGCAGGAGTATTTGGACAGTTTTAGGAATGTATCAAATAATACGGTGGCTGATCAAGAAATCCACTAAAAAGGGAAAACATAGAAGGATAAGTTACAAATTGTTATATACTTGTCTTCAACGATATTAAAATGACAAGAGGAGGTGGAAAGAGCAACAGATGAGGCAAAGACAAAAGCCTTTGAAGAGTTTATAACAGATTAGAGAAAAAAATATATATAAAACTGCAAAAAGGAGAGGAGAGAACAAGAAAGTTATTTCAAACCAAGTGTACAAAAGTAAAAATGGTCATGTTCGAGTCCATGGTGAAGGAATAAAAGATGATGGAAGAGATACTTTTAAAACCTATAAAAGAAATGACATTGGATGACTTAAGATAATCCGAGCTACACAGAAATGCCATGGAGAAGTTGAAATTGCATGGCTTAATAACTTCTTTAATGTATTGATAACTAAGAAAGGCCAAATCCTTAGCGGAAATTGTATGTAGCTCTGTATATAAAAAAATGTGTGAAAATAAATATATAGGGGGTTTAAATTACATATAATGAAATATTCGCAATGAGTAATGCAAACAAGGTTGAAGAAAAAGTACTTTGGTTTCATGCCAGAGAGGTCTAAGTTGAGCATTGTATGAAAGAGAAATGAGATTTGCATATGATATTTCTTGACCTTGAAAAACATATGATAGAGTATACAAGATACAAAGTGGCGGGTGTTGGAAAGAAGGGCGTAAAAGTAGCTTATCGCGAAGTTTTAAAAGAAATATATATATGTGCTTAGTTGTTTGCTTTAATGACTGACAAGATTACTAACCACTAATGCATGTTAATTTAAAATGATATTAATAGGACAACTGTGGATTTAGATGGTAAGTAGAAGCTTAAAGAGAGGCAGTGGAATCAATAACGATTTTTACCCTATGGACAACTAAAATGAATATATGGGATGTCATTTTACTAACCATAGTTATAGTAAGTAACAATAAACTGAAAAACAATGATAGGGGGCATGATTTTTTTTTTTTTCTGAAGAAATAAACATACCTATTCGTATCGAAAATCATTACACAGTGAGTACAAAGGGTACACAATTTCCCGACAGACAACACAGAGTCTGTACCGAAGCCTGCCTCGGACCAATCGAGAGGAAACAAGGAGGGTACAACCAACCTAAATGCATATCCAAGGTTTTGAAATCATGGAACAAGAAGAAGCCCCACACTAAGGCTAATCTTGTTTCCCGATTGTTTTGACTTTTTGATTTTGATCCTGTAAGTTTCCAAAAATTTTGAAATTGGTCATTTAACCCGCTGCAACAGGTTACCATACAGGTAACTGCTACATGTGTAATTATTTTGTTTTTCCCTTTAATTTCAAAGCGCCACTTGAACTTTTTTAGTCCTAATAATTTTGGGTCGGGTTTTTGGTCAGGTTTAAAGACAATCTGTATATTAAAGACAAAGCGAATCGGGTCAATTTACCGGGTCTAAACTGACCGAATTATCCAAAAATAAACCAAAATATGCAAAAAGCACTCTTCCTCCCTAAAAAAATACGCAGAAAAATCCCGACCCAAAATTATTAGGATTAAAAAAGTCTAGGTGGCATTTCGAAATTAAAGGAAAAAAAAAACAATTATATATTTGGCGATTACTTGTTTAGTGACCTACTGCAGCAGGTTAAAGGTCCAATTTCAAAATTTTTAATAACTTACAGGATCAAAATAAAAAAGTCAAAACAATTGGGTCCAATTTTAAAACGAAGCAAAGCTGGACTACAAAAACTTTAATCCTAAACATTTAAGTCTATTAATGACGAAAATGTGGGAATCAATAAAGTTGTTAGACATAGGAGTCGAGCTAATTGAAACAAATGAAGAAGTGCACCACTAAGACAACAAAAAAGAAGATTTTATGGAACAGCCATACGATCAACAATGCTTTACCCCTTTTGTTCTAGAAGTCGCAGAACAAAAAAAGTCTACCAGTTCCCAGATTCTGTTTGTTCTAGAATTTAATATAATAATTCTCCCAATTCTCTCTGTGACTATGTCTCCTCCCCCCTTCTCTCTCACATAAACACAATAAGATATAATATCGGTTTATCATTAAATCTAATATAATATACAACCATAACCACTTTTCAAATATAAATAATAAATAATAGTACAACCACACCCACTTCTCCAACATAATTTGACATTGAACTATTGAAGTATAGCTCAATATTCCAATTCTACAACAAACACATTCTCTTACCATTATCCAAATCTCCCCAAAACAGTCCTCCTAATCCAAACAGTAAATTTTTAGAAAGTTCAAAGTCTAAACATGGGTTTATGGATTATTGGGCGACTAAATATAAACATGAATAAAACCTGAGGGAGAAAACATGAGAATATTGAGATGTACGTGCAGACACATTAATAGATAAATAAGTAATGAACAAATTAGGGGTAGAAAGTGGGGATAACCACAACAGCTGAAAAAAATCGGAGCAACACGTGAATATCTGATCTTTAAGCTTTAGATAACCCAGAATCCCATGAGAAAAGTCAAGATTCGTTAACTAAAATTTAAAGAGTAAGAGAAAGACCTAAAAAGACTAGGAAAGAAGATATTAGAAAAGACATTTTATGCTTATTAACAAGAACATGTATCCTGACCAAAAACAGTGACAATATGTGATCCATATAGTCGACCACATAATGGAAGAAAGGCTTAGTTGTTGCTTTCTCAAAGAAACATAGACTCCTGCATATATCTACTAGGCCACACAAAAGATGAACACAATAATAATCACGTTTCAAGCCAGGGAAAAGTCACAGTAGGTAAAGAAACATAGTGTGAAAGAGACTAAGCTAGAGAAAATTTTCTCAGGATGCATCTCAACTTATGCATATAGGCAAAATAAGCTGATATACTGGTCAATCATGATATTTCTCCAATTCATATGGTTTTGGTGTTCAAAATGGCTTTGGCATTTCGTCAAAACCATGCACATATTTCACGCATTAAATCAAATTTAAATTGCTTTATAATGGACGTACCAAAAAAGAATTTAGCCGAGACTGAAGGATATCCATAGTCCACAAGAAAAATATGTTGTTCATCAGATGCTCAGAAATTCAAGAAAACAGCTTTCCTAATATATTTTAAACAAACAACTCATTTCCTTTTTATTAACCATAAAGTAATTACATATATAAACAAGATTAGGAAAAAGAGGAGTACTCGCAAATAGAACACATCAATTCGGAATGAGCAGATGCCCGTTTACAAATATAGTAACAAAGAACTAAAACCAGATCAAATTTTCTCCCTGCAACTTTTACTCAGAAATCCAGCTCCCTCATAAAATCCTGATTTGAATACACCTTCCATTTAGTAAAAGCACCTAAATATATAAATTTCTCATTTTGATACTTGCACATTCTTATTAAAAATTCTACTCCAGTATTAATACAACATAACTTCGACCTGATTCCAAAATACTGCACCTTATCTCAGCTATTATAGCCATCACAGTTGACCCCCATACGTTAACCCTAACAAACGCTACTTCTAAGCCCTCATTGAACATCTAATCTTAATTAAAACCTAATCACAGAATCCTGCATACACCAAACATAAGAATCCCCAATAGTAAATACCAAAACAAGAGTAAAAGAAAATTGATAGATACAAATCAACGTTGGCACACACGCATCAGAATCAATATCAATACTTTAAACTCAAAATAAAAAAATAAAAAAAGAGAGAAAAACGAAACTTACGGTTTTATTGTCATCAGGAGGAGGAGAAGCAGAGTGACGAGCCATGGAAACGTTGTGATTGTTGAGATGCGGACGCTTTTGTTGCGGCTCTTCTTCTGGTTCCATTTAAACGACCACCGCCACACTCCAACTTAACGCAATGACTATGAATTTGATACCCCTAACCATCACATGAATAATTCCGAATTTCTTATCGTCGCTCGTGAATAATTGATTGCGTAGGTGAAATTCAGTTGTCAGAGAAGCGTAACAACCCAGAATTATTTGCAGAGAATTTACATGAGGAAGAAGTCGAGAAAATGTACAGAAAAAGAAGACAGGGAAAGAGGGGGAATAAGAATTGGGTCAGCCGTTAATTTGGTACTTGACCCAAATGACAGTAGATAAGAAACTGGGCCAGCTTTTCACTTGTGGCCCAATAATTCTATGGCTCGATTTTAATATTTCTTTAACTAAATTTATTTCCATAATTTATATTGATGATAAAAACCTATGTGAACCCGAGTTCAAGGTGAACTTAATTTTTTTAGTATCACTGTTAAGTGTAAAAATTATCACTGTTATGCAAAAATATTATTGTTGCTATGCACAAATGCTCTTACTGTTTAAAAAATATTTTATATTTTTAAAAAGTGAAACTTTTTATATTACATAACAGTGATGAATTTTACATATAACAGTGATATAGTTTATATATAGACGTGGTTCACAGAAATATTACTCTAAATTAATCTTATCAAACAAAGAGTCATTACCCTTTTTTTAAAAAAGGTCAAAGATAAATGACAAAGACTTGTGTGAACTCAAGTTCACGGTGAACTCGATTTTTTTAGTATCATTGTCATGTATAAAAATTATCACTGTTATTCATAAAAACTATTACCATTACGCACAAAAACTCTCACTGTTTAAAACATGCTTTATATTTTTAAACAATAATTTTTTTTATACATAATAGTGATAGTTTTTATCTATAACGGTGATAGAGTTCATGTATAAATCTGATTCATATGAGTGTTACTCGAGATAAATATATTTACAAGGTTGAGATCAAAGGATACTCAACACTCGATAGTACAAAAAGAACACTAAAAAGTTGAAAAACAGAAATTAAAATTGGGACACACTACAATGGATAGAGGCCCAATCATGAACCGAGCAACGAAAAGAAAGAGGGTAATGAGTCCAAAACCATTTTCACGAACAATATTTGATACTATTGATATCTTATCCAACCTCAGAATTAAACTTTTTAAAAAGATATGGGGTACTTCTTTAATTATATTTATTGCCGTAATTTAAATTAATCCTATCAAACAGAAAACATCACTTGTTGTATAATTATTGTTCATCCATTGTTTACATTTTTAATAAAAAAAATATTAAATAATAATTCGACCTCATAGCTCACGACCACTTAAGTTATACCACTATTTCAATGGTTTACTTTATCTGTTACCATATTCAAACTAGCTTAATCAAGGTAATAATTGTTTTAATTGGGACATGTACTTGTCTTTTATTTAAAGGAAAATTACTCAAAACTATCATTTTTCACTAAATCTTGCTCTAAAGTATCATACCCTCAACCCACACTCCACTTATTACACCCTCATTTCAACTGGTGACCCCCCAACCCAATAAATACCTCCACCAATTCTTACCTCTCATTTCTCACAATTACCACCCCCCTTCCTTCCCCAATTTTCTCTCCAGCCGCAGTGCTCCCCCACACATCCATAAACTCAAACCAAACCCACCCTACCAAATACCCATAACTAGCCGCCGTGCTCCCTCCCCCTATCCAAAAACCCCAATCCACACAAAAACTTCGATTAACACCACCCACCAAATACCCGTTACAGCCAAGATGCCCCCTGTCTCGCCGGCGGCACCCCTCGCGAGCGGGTGAATCTAATTTTTTTCGTGTGATCGCGCAGCGGTGGGACGATGCGTCCAAAGTGACCGAGGCGGATCTGAGTTTTATGGATGAACGCAAGCGTGCGGCGTCGCATCCGGGGTGGCCGAGTTGGGTACGAGTTTTATGGGGCGGATCTGGTGTTTTGGTTGGAGGTTGAAGGGGCGTGGCAGCGCTTCCGATCTGATTTTTTGGTAGCGCCGCTTTGCCGCGAGGATTTTGCTTGCGGGAGGTTTTTGCTTTGCGGATGACAGTGGTTTGGATAATGGTGGTGCAATTTTATTGTAATTTTTTTAGCATTTTTGGGTGGGTTGGTTGATGGTATTTTGCAGATTGTTGGAATTGGGGACTGGTTTTGTTTGAATAATGGTGGTGCAATTTTTTTTGTAAATTTTCTAGTATTTTTGGGTGGGTTGGTTGATAGTATTTTGCAGATTGTTGGAATTAGGGTTTCATTTTGCAGATTGTTGGATTAAGGTTTTATTAGGCAGATTATTGGATTGTTTTAATTTAGCATATTTGTTTCAAAATTAGAATTTTTTATTTTGCATCAGAATTATTTTGCAAGTGTGCAGAATTTTTTACGGTTGTGCTGATTTTTTTTACAAGTATGTAGAATTTTTTGGTGGTGTGCAGATTTTTTTTACAAGTGTGCAAATTTTTTTTTACAAATGTGCATAATTTTTTAAGTGTATGCAGAATTAAAAGGACGGATGATTAAAAAAAATTGGAATAATTTTTTATTACTAAAATATATTAATTAAATAAAAAGTATGATAAATAAATAAAAAATAATATTTAAAATCTGCACATTACTATTAATTTCAACACATTATTGATTCAATTTAAAATTTAAAATCAATAAGGGTAATTTGGACATTTTTGCCAAATTTTAGCATCTTAGAGTAAGAACTAAAAAATAGTAGACCTTAGAGTAAATGTACTTTATAAATAGCACTTTAGAGTAATTACCCTTTATTTAAAGGCCACGAGCCATATTAGCTTGTAGTCGTATGATCTTCAATTTGGCGCAGGGTGAAAACTTTTAAATAAGTCTTGATCCAACACAATTTTATACATATATGAGTTGTATATTTTATATTGTAAGTATTAGCCCAACCCAAAAAATGTTACTTCATTTTTAATTTTAATTGTACACTGTCCACCAAAATTCAAAATCCACACCTAATTAATTAGCCCATCTCGCCCCAAGTTAAAATGTACTAGAATTGATAGTTGGAACTTGAAACAGTACTAAAATCCATCTCTCTCAACAAGTCCTTTTGTAATATTTATCTACAAATGGGAGTTGGCCTCCTCTTTTATTTAACCACCAAAGAATAATGTATTGAGATTAAAGAAATATATATATATATATATATATATATATATATATATTATACAAGAGCAACGTTCTTGAAATTTTGAATGTGTATTAAAAATCTTACATTTAACATTCATAGTTAGTATAATATTTCTAACTTATAACCTAATTAACAATGTTTCTTTTCTAATTGTTGACATATATACACATACTTAATCTATTGATTATTGGATGCAGACTTCACGAAGTAGTCAGATAATAAAAAAAAAAAGAGGTTTAGTGTGAAAATTTTTCAAGATGAAAATCTATAAAATTGTCCTAAATCAATCATCTATACCCTAAACACTAAATAATGAACCCTAAATTATGACCTATTCGGACCGGGTGAACCATGAATCACTTGGGCCGAGTGAACCATGAATCACTCAATTTTGTCTTACTTCACCAATTACAGAATTTTGTTGTAAATTAAAGTTTTTTCATGTATGAAATTTTTTATTCTAGACTTTGTCTAAAAACAATTAAAACCTTAGGGATTAGATGTTGGGGGATCACATATTAAATAATTTAAAAGAAACGGTTATTATATATTTAAAGAGTCACATTTGTGTGAGACAAAATATAATTTGGATTTGAAATAGGTAGGTGTTGAATTGTGTATTTGTGCTAGTTTGAACCCCGTCAATATGAATTTTTGTGATAATTAAATCATAAATGACAACACTGCTTGAGTATAATTAGTGTTGCTTTAATTTAAACATGTGAAAACAACATGTCGTAATAAGACGAGATGATTTATTTGTAGATTGTCTAACCATTTTTACTGAGAGAGATGTTGTTAAAGATGTAGGCATAAACTCTGATGAATTTGCGTTTTAAAAATCTCATATAACACTAACTTAAGTGAACTTCAAAATATGTTTATATATTAATTTAAATGTTTGAAGCGTTTACTTTTCAGCCCACCCTAATATTAAATCCTGGATCCGCCCCTGCTTGTAGTACTAGTAAATAATTTGTCAAATGTCATTTACAAATAATTACATTAGAGTGTAATGTCCTAAATATAGATACTTTATTATATGGCTGGTTAATTTAACCAAACTTGTGTTAACAATTAGTGCAAGCTTACGGGGAAAAACACTCTTGATCTAAATTACTAAAACAACTCCCAGGCCATTAGTATACTATCCATGGTAGGGTTGTCTAGTGTACTTCTCATAGAGTTTAAACCTATACATAAGGGAAAAATTTTAGGAAATTAATGTTTCTATATTAATTAATTCACGCTTAATTAATTTCTAGCTCCGTTTCCAATCTTCAACAAATTAAGACCATTTAAAGTTAAGGATAACTATGTAGATTTTCTAGTTTATTCTAATCTAAACCCGAACCATCTGATTTTTTATGTGTTTTCTAATTATTTTGATATAGTAGAAATGATGAACTCAAGAGAGAGTTATATATTTTAACTGCTGTATAATTAGAGTTGAAAGTGAAATTAAATTACTCGATACTCGAATTCAGTGTTTTCATAATCGAATCGGTGATCGAACCGGACAGATCACCGGTCAGCGGTTCAATCGGTCGGATTGGTTCAACTGTTTAAATGATTTATGTCTATTTTTTAATATTTTTTATATTTTACTACTTTTTTTTAAAATGACTAATTCATCAATGGACTTATAATATTAATATATAAATTTAATTAATCAAACTTAAACCATAAAAATAATATAAACGTGTTGGTTTTCTTGAGAAAGAGATTTTGTCCCACATTTAATAAGTATTAGATGAAATGTGAGAAAAAATAATATAAAAAGGGGAAAAGATTTGTCCCACATCGAATAAGTATTAGAAGAAATGTAAAATGAAATTATATAAAAGGGAGATGAGGTAGATTTTATGGATCTCCTATCCCACATAGAATAAGTATTGAAAAAGATGTGAGATGAAATAATATAAAAGGGAGAGTAGGTGGACTTTATGGATCTCTCATCCCACATTGAATAAGTATTAAGAAAGATGTGAGATGGAGTAATATAAAAGGGAGTGGAGGTGGATCTAAATTCTACCTAAACTTCTATCCCACATCGAATAAGTACTAAAAATATGTGAGATAACCGCATTGCAAGTTACAACTTAGACAACGGTTTTTAACCGCTGTCCAAGTGAATATTCTTGGACAGCGGTTACAAACCGCTATCCTAACCTTTTTTTTTATATATATATATTAATACACTTGGACAGCGGTTAAAAACCGTTGTCCAATATTTTTTTTTTATTATTTTAATTTATATTTTTAAAATCCTATTTATATAAAACCAAAACCAAAACTAAAAATCAAATTTTATACCACACGATAATATATATAAGTACATCCAATTAATACCAAAACATCAAATAAATTAATAAACGCATACACATATCATGAAATAAATATCCGTCCAATACAACAAATTAAAACATGCATGAAGCATATCAATACAAATATATATAAGTAATATGCTACCAAAAGTTATCCCACTCTATCTATAATTATACAAGAATCGATTGTAAAGGTGCCCTGTCCAATCCATTTCCATTTGTTATTCTTTGTTTGGAGTAAGACTTGACCGGACGATCATAGACAAATTGCAAACAACGATCAATTAATCAATATAGTTAGATATATATAGTATGAATTTTTATTCAATTAATAATAATTTAAATAAATCGATAAATTGCTTACGTTGATAGGAATCGACATTTGAGAAGCGCATATTATATCTTCAATATAACAACACACAAAATGTCCACAGTGATCGCTATCTCGTTGCCTCGGTACCTGTTGATTAGCAATTATAATCACATATTATAATTATAATTATTTTATATTAATTTGATAACTTAATAAATTAAATTTACCTTAACATTATTCCAGTTCACTTTATTGAAGTTAGTTCTTGAGCCTTGATTAGGAAGACGACTCCGATACATCGTCATCACACTATTATTATTAGAATTAAAAAATAAAGTTAGATTAAATATGCATAATTTTAATAAGTAAAATAAATTATTATATTATAATATTAAAAATGAACTTACGCTTCCATGTACGAAGTGAGATCAGACCGATTTGAAGTCAACCCATTCGCAGCTGGATCCATAAAATATACACTTAATGTGCTCATATTTATGGCGACCAGCACCCAATGATTCCTATATTATATTAAGAATATTAAAATTAACTGTAAATTTAGCATATGTGCAAATATCATATATATATTATGAATATAACTTTTAACGAAATGTTAATTGTACTCACCCCACATTTGTTGGCCAAAAAATGAGATGGTCTCTGTCAGTATAACTCAGCATATGAGAAACTAACCACTTCATGGTCTGTGGCCTATCAGCCATTAAGCAAGACACTTGGGGGGATACGAAAGAATACATTCCACCTGCTCGAGGATCTCTGGAGAGATATACCTCACCCAAATATCTTTAACCAACATATATACGCTAATTAATATTTAATTTAAAAATTAAACTATATATAAAAAGTAAATACTGAGGATTAATTAGTAAACACATACCTGAGGTAAAAGGCTATGCTCGTTGCACTCAACCACTGTTCGTTCACGACTTCAATCACATGCTCCCGAGCGATGTATTCTTCAATAGAATTCCGATGAAAGTAAGCATTCTTGGAACTGTGACCATATCGAAATCAGAGGACTCCACTATCACTTGCACCGTATACTGTATGGCATAGTTGTGATCTAAGTCTCCAGGCAATGGATAACCAATTAGTCTGCGACCACCAATAGTGGAGTCCCTCGATATCTCCCTCTGACTGGCTGCGATACCCTTTGATTTCTGTTTAGGCTTTTGTGGTGTCGGCAGTTTCTACAATCAATTTGCAACATTATTTAGAGCGACAAATAAGATAATGAAATTTAATAACATATATTAAATTTACCTTCATGATGAGAGAGACCCAGTTGGTCGGCCATTAGATGAAGTGTCCGACAACTGTTCCGACTGTGACAGCATCATCAATTGGTTTAGGCACTGGTGAATCCTCTTCTCCGATTACGGGTACATCAAGCGTGACCCTCACGAAACCAGGAGTGATGGGACTACCATGAATAACTTCATCGGAGTTATTGAACAACGTTCCTATAGCCACCAACCGAGTATGATCCTCCAAATAAAGGAAGCATGGGGTCGATGACTGTTCGAATAAGATATTTAGTTAGAAAATTTTAATATCTATACTAGTCTTTAATTAAAATAAATGTGAGACACATCTGATACCTGCGGGACGTCGTTTCGAAGTGCCTCAATAAAATCGTCCCTAGCATTAGCCGAAAACATAGCATCAACGATACTATTTTCACAGCTTGCTCCACTCGAGGACATTCCGTGATGCGACAGTCTCTCGGACTTCATCTGTTCCAACTCTTTAGCTATCTGGGCAACCTGTTCCGAAAGTATACCCACCATATTCATGGCTTGAAGAGCAGGTAACATGGCCAATGATGACTTCGTCACGCCATATTCAACACTCCGTAAGCGGCCGGGATGCTCCTGACGACCTATAGCCCGTCCAAGTAGATCATTGGGACCGACAAAGCGGACGTCTTCGGGCGTCATGGTCTGAGACATACGCTCCTGAATTACAAAATATTATTATTTAATCATTTGTTTAGAAATAATAGTTTCTAATTCAAAGAAAAATTAATGGATAGCTTACCCCATCTTCGATGATACGCTGTGCAGTGGAATCGAGAATATCCTCGAATCGAGTCTTTCTAGTAGTTTGAAATAACTCAAAACGGATAACAACAGGCTCACGCTCTCCAGCTTTCTTTTTTTCTTCTTTCTACGATAGTCATTAACGTGTCCCCTTATTAGATATATTAAAAGTGAATATATAAACAAAATTAAATGTTAGGATTTTGATCTCACCAGATTTTCTCTTATGCGTGCATAACCTTTGTTCGATCCACGATATCGCGCCTCCATCGACTTGGCTTATTTGCGATTTTTCTCACTCTGTGACTACAGTGTAATAGAAATACGATAAACACTGAAAAGCATAGGGCATTAAATGATATTGATTTTACCTGGAACTCATCCTCCAAAGATCGTCGCACAAACTCCTCCCAGTATGGGGCCACCGTAGGGCAATTCTAATACGCCTCAGGCGGACTAGCCGAGTAAAGACCAGTATCCGGATCTCGTGCTTGACTTCTCAGCCAAGCCCAAAAATTCTTAGCCAATACTCCAGCTTGCGACAGTATTTGCTTCTTCTTTGAATAATCAAGGCCGAGAAATGTACTCTGTACGCATATAACATAACAATATAGTAAATTTAGTAATCATACAACAACTTTCAATAAGCATATATATAATTAACATACCGAAAGTTCATCCCATAATCTTTCCTTCAAAGAAGTCAGTTTGTCGCTACGCCAGTCCTTGGATGGCAGCATGATAGGGATTATACGCCTGACTGCAGCTCCAAGGTAGAAAGACAACGTCTCACTCTGTTTACCGATTACCTGCCCATACTCATTGAATGATAACTGCAATAATATATTATTTAATTAAATTCAATGATCAATCAATATAATTACAATTTTAACTGTTCAATTGTAATAAAATTACCTGCACTTGTTTCCCCTTGCTACGAGCCCTCTTAATAGAAGCCATCGTGACTATACCTTTACTGCGCTTATCCCTAGAGCTGCTAGTAGTGGGAGCAGAAGTGTCACTCTGTCTCAAGTCATCAGTATCATGTCGATCATCAGCACCATGATCTCCATCATAATCTCCACCATGATCTCCTAAATGTACTCCATCATCATCTCCATCATCTCCGGGATGTGGCAGATAAGACATGATCCTGTAAAGCAGAAGAAACAACATTTAATAAACAAAAAAAAAACAATATTTAAGGAAGCAGAAGAAATAACATTCAATAAAGCAAAAGAAACAACATTCAATAAAGTCATACATTTCTTTTTAGCACTTGTTTTTCTTTTACGTTTTTTGATTGACTTTTCTCGTTCATGACCATAAATGTTAACAAGATCGGGATTGCCATATTCATCCTCATCGATAATTATTCTCTGGTACGGGCGTGGATTTGCTAGATCATCGAAAGAGGGTACAAAATGAGTGAAGTTCTGTACTCATCTGATAATCGATCTGCTCGAACCCACTTTCGATCCATATAAAACTAGCTACAGATGCCTACAGATGCCTATAGGAAAGACAATATGAACACTGTTTCTCAAGACAATGTATCTTAAAGTATTAAACCTAAAAGCATACCTAACTATACTTAATCTACATTCATTTTAATTTTCTAATGTATTCTAATGTACCATCATTAATCACCTAATTAAAGAAACACACAAAAATTAATTCAAGCCACGTACTAACAACAATTAATTCAAGCTACTAACAACAATATAATTAAATCAACATTAATCACACACTATCAACAATACTTTTGAATGAAACAACTAATACCTTTGAATGAAACGTCTAATACTTTTTAAAGAAACAACTGTTGGTCCCGGTGAAAAAACCCATTTTGCGGAATAAACATGAAATGCATATAAAAACAGGGGTGAAGGAATGGTGATTCCAGATTTTTTTGCTTTAAGCTCATGTGTTGTGTCTTGCTTATAATCGAGTGCGTACGACAAGATAAGAACGTAAAGCAGTAAACAACACAACAATATATAGTGGTTCGGAGACTCAAGCTCCTACATCCAATCTCCCTGTTTCTAGGGAAATTCCTTCATCACTTCCTTGAGCTTTCTGACTACCTCGCGTAGTTTACTTACTCAACTCGGCCCTAAGCTTTCTAACTACTCCACGTAGTTTACTTACTCAACCCGACCTTGAGCTTTCTGACTACCTCTATAGTTTACTAACTCAAACTGGACTTATCACCCTCTCGGGCTCGCCTCTTAGATGTTTAACGAGTTCACACTCCACTCGGGACTTATCACCCTCTCGGGATTGCCTAACAACTACCTCACTTCACCACTCGTTATCTCTTACGAGAATGGGTTTGGGTTTGGTGTTGTCTCCAACTATGGTGAGATTTTCCCTTACAATGGTTTAGCCTCAATGCTAAGGTTGGGAAAATCTCTCTAAGCGTGAGATACATCGTGGGTTGCTTAGGTTGGGTTCTAGAACACTTCTTTGAATGTATTTGTATATCTACAGACTTGTGTTCTAGGGTGGGAATGCTTTGACTATAACGCTCTTGGCTCTGTAGCATTTTGTGCATAATCTCCACGCATCCACACTTAATTTGATGGAAGATCTTGTATTTATAGTGTGGATTTGAATGTTACCGTTGGAGAGAATCACATTCAAATCCATACTATTCTCTGTAAGTTCTGCAGCTTTTTCAGGCTGGTTGTCTTCCTCTCATTGGTCCACGTCAGCTGGATTCCAACGGCTATATTCCTCAGCTTCTTCGCTTCGGAACATTCAGAATATTCAGTACATTACTGAGTCTTCAGTAATTACTGTGCCTTCAGTATTCTCTGAATCTCAGGTCTTCAGAGACATCCCGAGTCTTCAGGTTTCTTTGAGTCTTCAGGTTTCTCTGAGCCTTCAGATTTCTCTGAGCCTTCAGATTTCTCTGAGCCTTCAGGTTCTCAGTCTCATACTGAGTCTTCAGATTCTTAGTTTCATACTGAGTCTTCAGAAACTTCAGTTTCATACTGAACCTTCAGTTTCTTCAGATTCTTTACTAAGTCTTCAGATCCTAACCTGATCTATATCTGCCGACTATACACGGTGCAGATAACATCCTAAACACTCTAAAACTGAATCCTGTCTCATCTATCAAGATTATTCTGAACATGTCATACTCAGGGGTTTTGGGATCTAATCAAAATCCTCTTTATTAAATTCATTTCCCAACAATTTCCCCCTTTTTGATGATGCCAAAACCATCTTGTTACAAAACACTTAACCTATACTCAGGTTTCAGTTTTTCCTATTACAAGAATGGTAAATCCCTTAACAATCAATTCAGCAATGAATCACCCAACAATTTCATCACCAAACAACAATAATCAGGCATATCAAATATGAAGACATGTAAAGTAAGATAATGAGGTATTATCTTTGAGCATAAAGATAAAGTTTTCATTGATTGTATGATATCAGTTACAGATTACAATGAACTTATCAAAAGTAAAGACAAAAACAAAAGAATACAAGTCTTCAGTCTTGGTCTTCAGTCTTCTTGATCTTCAGCTCGGCTCCTCATTCCTTTTCTTCTATGAACCTTGTCTGATCAGGCATACTGACTGAGTTCAGTTTCTTCTGACTTCAGACATCCTGACCCTCAGGTCTCTTTTACTTACTGACCCTCAGGTCTTTTGACCTATACTGGGTCTCAGTTCACCTTACTTACTGAGCCTCAGATCACTTTTACTCAGGCTATCTGATTTTTTCTTTGCCTGATCTGATCAGTTCGACTAATTAGATCAACATATCTTTAGATGTATATATCAGAATAGCATCAGGTCATCATATCAGGTTAGCATATCAGGTTTATCATATCTGATCTCAATCACGTCTGATCTCGGTCAGTCTCTTTCACTCATCTTCTGATCTGCAACCTTCTCTTCTGATTTGCTGATTTTAGCTTTTCTTCACTTCTGATTTTTGCACAGCTCGTCAGTTGAACTCATCTAACTCATTTGATCTCGATCAGTCTCGTCTGCAGCCTCGTCTAATCTCGATCATCTACTTTTGATTTCGTGAGTTCCCCCTCAATTTGTTCTTTTGTTCCCCCTCAACTTGTTATCTGTAAATTTTCTTGAATAACACAAGTTGACAATGTTTTGGCATAGAACTAAAAATATCCCAACAGTTTCTCAATTGATAAAGACGCCAAAACATTAGTATATATGCATTTTTAAAGAAACAAGTTTTTCTTTAAAAAAATCAGTTCAGGTGGTCACTCTGAAATTAGTGAACCTTTTGAACTCCCGCTTTGATACCACTTGTTGGTCCCGGTGGAAAAACCCATTTTGCGGAATAAACATGAAATGCATATAAAAGCAGGGGTGAAGGAATGATGATTCCAGATTTTTTTGCTTTAAGCTCATGTGTTGTGTCTTGCTTATAATCGAGTGCGTACGACAAGATAAGAACGTAAAGCAGTAAACAACACAACAATGTATAGTGGTTCGGAGACTCAAGCTCCTACATCCACTCTCCCTGTTTCTAGGGAAATTCCTTCATCACTTCCTTGAGCTTTCTGACTACCTCGCGTAGTTTACTTACTCAACTCGGCCCTAAGCTTTCTGACTACTCCACGTAGTTTACTTACTCAACTCGACCTTGAGCTTTCTGACTACCTCTGTAGTTTACTAACTCAAACTGGACTTATCACCCTCTCGGGCTCGCCTCTTAGATGTTTAACGAGTTCACACTCCACTCGGGACTTATCACCCTCTCGGGATTGCCTAACAACTACCTCACTTCACCACTCGTTATCTCTTACGAGAATGGGTTTGGGTTTGGTGTTGTCTCCAACTATGGTGAGATTTTCCCTTACAATGGTTTAGCCTCAATGCTAAGGTTGGGAAAATCTCTCTAAGCGTGAGATACATCGTGGGTTGCTTAGGTTGGGTTCTAGAACACTTCTTTGAATGTATTTGTATATCTACAGACTTGTGTTCTAGGGTGGGAATGCTTTGACTATAACGCTCTTGGCTCTGTAGCATTTTGTGCATAATCTCCACGCATCCACACTTAATTTGATGGAAGATCTTGTATTTATAGTGTGGATTTGAATGTTACCGTTGGAGAGAATCACATTCAAATCCATACTATTCTCTGTAAGTTCTGCAGCTTTTTCAGGCTGGTTGTCTTCCTCTCATTGGTCCACGTCAGCTGGATTCCAACGGCTATATTCCTCAGCTTCTTCGCTTCGGAACATTCAGAATATTCAGTACATTACTGAGTCTTCAGTAATTACTGTGCCTTCAGTATTCTCTGAATCTCAGGTCTTCAGAGACATCCCGAGTCTTCAGGTTTCTTTGAGTCTTCAGGTTTCTCTGAGCCTTCAGATTTCTCTGAGCCTTCAGATTTCTCTGAGCCTTCAGGTTCTCAGTCTCATACTGAGTCTTCAGATTCTTAGTTTCATACTGAGTCTTCAGAAACTTCAGTTTCATACTGAACCTTCAGTTTCTTCAGATTCTTTACTGAGTCTTCAGATCCTAACCTGATCTATATCTGCCGACTATACACGGTGCAGATAACATCCTGAACACTATAAAACTGAATCCTGTCTCATCTATCAAGATTATCCTGAACATGTCATACTCAGGGGTTTTGGGATCTAATCAAAATCCTCTTTATTAAATTCATTTCCCAACAATTTCCCCCTTTTTGATGATGCCAAAACCATCTTGTTACAAAACACTTAACCTATACTCAGGTTTCAGTTTTTCCTATTACAAGAATGGTAAATCCCTTAACAATCAATTCAGCAATGAATCACCCAACAATTTCATCACCAAACAACAATAATCAGGCATATCAAATATGAAGACATGTAAAGTAAGATAATGAGGTATTATCTTTGAGCATAAAGATAAAGTTTTCATTGATTGTATGATATCAGTTACAGATTACAATGAACTTATCAAAAGTAAAGACAAAAACAAAAGAATTACAAGTCTTCAGTCTTGGTCTTCAGTCTTCTTGATCTTCAGCTCGGCTCCTCATTCCTTTTCTTCTATGAACCTTGTCTGATCAGGCATACTGACTGAGTTCAGTTTCTTCTGACTTCAGACATCCTGACCCTCAGGTCTCTTTTACTTACTGACCCTCAGGTCTTTTGACCTATACTGGGTCTCAGTTCACCTTACTTACTGAGCCTCAGATCACTTTTACTCAGGCTATCTGATTTTTTCTTTGCCTGATCTGATCAGTTCGACTAATTAGATCAACATATCTTTAGATGTATATATCAGAATAGCATCAGGTCATCATATCAGGTTAGCATATCAGGTTTATCATATCTGATCTCAATCACGTCTGATCTCGGTCAGTCTCTTTCACTCATCTTCTGATCTGCAACCTTCTCTTCTGATTTGCTGATTTTAGCTTTTCTTCACTTCTGATTTTTGCACAGCTCGTCAGTTGAACTCATCTAACTCATTTGATCTCGATCAGTCTCGTCTGCAGCCTCGTCTAATCTCGATCATCTACTTTTGATTTCGTGAGTTCCCCCTCAATTTGTTCTTTTGTTCCCCCTCAACTTGTTATCTGTAAATTTTCTTGAATAACACAAGTTGACAATGTTTTGGCATAGAACTAAAAATATCCCAACAGTTTCTCAATTGATAAAGACGCCAAAACATTAGTATATATGCATTTTTAAAGAAACAAGTTTTTCTTTAAAAAAATCAGTTCAGGTGGTCACTCTGAAATTAGTGAACCTTTTGAACTCCCGCTTTGATACCACTTGTTGGTCCCGGTGGAAAAACCCATTTTGCGGAATAAACATGAAATGCATATAAAAGCAGGGGTGAAGGAATGATGATTCCAGATTTTTTTGCTTTAAGCTCATGTGTTGTGTCTTGCTTATAATCGAGTGCGTACGACAAGATAAGAACGTAAAGCAGTAAACAACACAACAATGTATAGTGGTTCGGAGACTCAAGCTCCTACATCCACTCTCCCTGTTTCTAGGGAAATTCCTTCATCACTTCCTTGAGCTTTCTGACTACCTCGCGTAGTTTACTTACTCAACTCGGCCCTAAGCTTTCTGACTACTCCACGTAGTTTACTTACTCAACTCGACCTTGAGCTTTCTGACTACCTCTGTAGTTTACTAACTCAAACTGGACTTATCACCCTCTCGGGCTCGCCTCTTAGATGTTTAACGAGTTCACACTCCACTCGGGACTTATCACCCTCTCGGGATTGCCTAACAACTACCTCACTTCACCACTCGTTATCTCTTACGAGAATGGGTTTGGGTTTGGTGTTGTCTCCAACTATGGTGAGATTTTCCCTTACAATGGTTTAGCCTCAATGCTAAGGTTGGGAAAATCTCTCTAAGCGTGAGATACATCGTGGGTTGCTTAGGTTGGGTTCTAGAACACTTCTTTGAATGTATTTGTATATCTACAGACTTGTGTTCTAGGGTGGGAATGCTTTGACTATAACGCTCTTGGCTCTGTAGCATTTTGTGCATAATCTCCACGCATCCACACTTAATTTGATGGAAGATCTTGTATTTATAGTGTGGATTTGAATGTTACCGTTGGAGAGAATCACATTCAAATCCATACTATTCTCTGTAAGTTCTGCAGCTTTTTCAGGCTGGTTGTCTTCCTCTCATTGGTCCACGTCAGCTGGATTCCAACGGCTATATTCCTCAGCTTCTTCGCTTCGGAACATTCAGAATATTCAGTACATTACTGAGTCTTCAGTAATTACTGTGCCTTCAGTATTCTCTGAGTCTCAGGTCTTCAGAGACATCCTGAGTCTTCAGGTTTCTCTGAGTCTTCAGGTTTCTCTGAGCCTTCAGATTTCTCTGAGCCTTCAGATTTCTCTGAGCCTTCAGATTTCTCTGTCTCATACTGAGTCTTCAGATTCTTAGTTTCATACTGAGTCTTCAGAAACTTCAGTTTCATACTGAACCTTCAGTTTCTTCAGATTCTTTACTAAGTCTTCAGATCCTAACCTGATCTATATCTGCCGACTATACACGGTGCAGATAACATCCTAAACACTCTAAAACTGAATCCTGTCTCATCTATCAAGATTATTCTGAACATGTCATACTCAGGGGTTTTGGGATCTAATCAAAATCCTCTTTATTAAATTCATTTCCCAACAACAACTAATACCTTTGAATGGAACACCTAATATCTTATTATGAAACAACTAATATCTTTTAATGAAATAACTAATACCTTTGAATGAAACACCTAATACTTTTTTTATTAATGAAACAACTAATACCTTTGAATAAACACCTAATACCTTATTATGAAACAACTAATACCTTTGAATGAAATAACTAATACCTATGAATGAAACACCTAATACTTTTTTATGAAACAACTAATATTACCTTTTAATGAAACACCTAATACTTTTAAATGAAACAACTAATACCTTTAAATGAAACAACTAATACTTTTTAGTGAAACAACACACAAATTGACAACCAATTAACCACAATCTAATCAAACAACGATTAATAATCCTAACATATAACAACAATTAAACTAAATTAAACAATCTAATATTCAAACAAACAACAATCAAAACCAAGTCAATTAACCAATTAATTAATCTAACACTATATATATATCCTAACATATATATATATATAAATATATATATACACACATATATATACATATACATACATATATAAAACATAAAATAAAATAAATAAATTACCTATATATAGAGGAGGCGGTGGAAGCGGTAGGGGAGGAGGAGGAGGAGGCGGCGGTGGCGGCAGGGAGGAGGAGGAGGAGGTGTCGGCGCGGTAGGAAAGGAGGAGGTGGAGGGCGCGCGACGCACGGTGCGGTAGGGGAGGAGGAGGTGGAGGGCGACACATGGCGGTAGGGGAGGAGGAGGGCGACGCGTGGCGACGGCCTTTCGCCGAAAAAAATGGAGAAGAGCGAGAGGAGGAAGTTGGACGCTTGAGGAAAAAAAATATGATACTGGATCGATATTTGGGGGCTGTATCTGATATAAGGCTACGCCCTTAGAGTGCGGTTCAGAACCGCTCTCTCTTGCAGAGCGGTTCTGAACCGCATTTCAAGCCCCCTCCTTGCAGAGCGGTTATAAACCGCTCTCCCTTGTAGCTTACAGAGCGGTTCGAAATCGATCTCCCTTGCAGAGCGGTTATAAACCGTTTTTTAATTTATTTTTTTATTTATTTATTAAAAACCGCTCTCCAAAGTCGTTTTTGGAGAGCTCTTTCTAAAAGGGCTGTCCAAGTAGAGCTGTCCAAGCTAAAATGTGTAGTAGTGAATATACTAAAAATATGTGAGATAGAGTAATATAAAAGAGGTGGGGTCTAGATCCTTACTCACAAGAAAGATTTCACAAGAAAGATTAGTGAAAAATTGATTAGTATTAAAAATAATAATTTTTTTAACCTAAATAATTAATAGTTTAAAATTAAAAAAAAAAGTTAAAAAAAATCTTTAACCTATAAACCGGTTCTTAGAGGTTGTTCGAACCGGTTTTGGGTCCGGTTCTCGGTTCAACTGGTCGAACCGGTCGGTCCGGTCCGATTTTGAAATCATTGCTCGATTTGAAATAATTAATTAAAAGTTCTGTTGATTTTGTTCGGTTGAAATAATAGATAAATTCAAATTTATTTTATATTCGAAAAGTAACAAAGTACAGAGACACAAACTGATAATAGCTCGCTCAAATTTAATAATATATAGAGTGGGTTTCATGTGCACCCGTGTGGAGTTTTTTGCACTTTTGGTCCCACAGGACACGCCTCCTCACACTTTTGGTCCAAAAGCTTACACTTTTGGTCCCAAAGCTTACACTTTTGGTCCCAAAACTTACACTTTTGATCCCACAGGACGCGCGATTTTTGGACCAAAAGTGTCAAAAATTTCGGCTTTGGGACCAAAAGTGTCAAAATTTTCGGCTTTGGGACCAAAAGTGTAAGCTTTGAGACCAAAAGTGTGAGGAGGCGTGTCCTGTGGGACCAAAAGTGCAAATAACTCCACCCGGGTGTACCGTGCACTCATAGTGCATTTTAGAAGCGTGTAACTATATAAAATAGAAACGTGCAACTATTACAAACTGAAGCATGCAACTATGTTCCCATATTAATAGTTACACTTTTCTGTGTAAATAAATCGCACTTTTCAGCATAATAAGTTGCACGCTTCTAAAATGCATTATGAGTGTACGGTGCACCCGGGTGCATATAAGACCTAGCCTAATATATTAGACAAATTCATACATGCTATTATATTTAAAACACTCGATAACTTATCAATTAAACATGTTTGAATAACAATTGATTTACAACCCTATTTATTAATGAGACATTGTCATGTACGAGACAAAATACAAACTAGGGCTTTTTTACGGTCAGGTTCGCCCTTCCTGACGTCAAATATCCAATCAAAGGTTGACGCATCAATTAACTTCGCTATGAGCGATATAGTTTCGCCATGACACTAAATAATTATTTTTTTTAAAATAAAAATATAAAATTACTAAAATATTCTTATAATTTTTTTTGTATAAAAAATACAAAATTTATAAATTTAAAAACTGAAGTCCTTTTTTCAAAAAAGATTGAAGTCCTATTTATATTAAAATTAATAAAATATCAGTCATTTGAAACCCATTTTCTTAATTTCTTCCCCAAAAACCCTTCAAAAAAAATTCGTCCCCAGATCAAATGAACCCTAATTTTTACAAACGTAATACACGATGTGTCTTCTTCTCCCCTTTCTCAAGCGAGACATTGGAGATGTCTTGAGCAACACTGGAGATCCCTACAAACTATGTAAATTAATACTTACTTCTTCTAAAGTGTTAAAACACCAATGTCCAAATTATATTTTGTTTTATCGACGTTTGATGCATGTGTGCTTCTTTACTCTACACTTAAAAGAAAACCTCTATGTGCCTTAAACCCTGGTTGCTTGGGGCCCACAAACAATTATTATCGGTAAAACATATTCATGGAGAAAGAAGAATGAGTAGGTCTCCTCTGCTCTTGGTTCACCGTGCAGCTTAAGTGCATAAAGTGAAATAGTTCAAGTGGTTAAAGCACCACTATCTATATCGTGAAGTCATGAGATGGAGTCACCATTTTTCGATTAAAAAAAAAAAAGAGCGAGTTTTCCTATGTTACCCTCACACGAATTTTTTTTTAAAAATTGTTTGACCCGATTAATCGGTAACAAACTGAATATTTAATTAATCTTTAAATGTCAAATCAGTTCCATAGCACAATACACGCCTTCATGGCTTCATCCTCTCTTTCCTCTCTCAATTTCAAAATAAATATCAGCTTTCTCTCTCATTCTTTCTCTCTCTCCCTTTACTTTCATCTCTTTACTTCTTCATGACTGGCGATGGTTACCGACCATGGCGAAGAATGCGCTGCCAGCGACGGAGACTGACAAATCTATTCGATTTATTTCTCCTCTCATCTTAGCGGCACCGCCGCCAAACCCCACTTGATACGACCGCCACCAACTCTGTCCATATTATTCAATCCTTATACAAAATCTTCTCCTAAATACGGATATTTCAAATTCACAAACCGATTCTTCATATAACTTTCCATTTGACAGATTGAAAATTTAAGTTTAGTTTCTTACCCTTTCCAAAAATGTCGCCATCGCACCACCGCACGGCTGGTCCCAATATTGGTACCAAATGAAAGCCCTTGACGTGGAGAATAACATTCCTCAAATAATTTCATAATCGGACTCCGAGAACGCCATCGATCTTTGTCAAAAAGTTACGATTAAAATTTGAAAATCTACTTCTTTCAATAATTCAAATTTAATGCCCGATTCAACCTAATTTTGACCCAATTTTCTTTAGCCCGGGAGATTTTAATTTTCTATAGTTAGAAAATATTACACATGTAATATTATATATGTCTTTGGGAAGGTAACGTTATTTTATCCTCATTCCATTTCTTAAAACCAAACAGTGCACGTAATCAAAATTATTTAGTTTTCAAGCCCAAAATTAAACAAATCTTTAATGAGGACTAAAACGTTAAGCAAGATGATTGGACAATAAATTTTATGGATTCAGATCTTGTGCTGTACAACACCCTCCTATGTACATACACACTATTAGATCACACACTTTCGTACATGTGTGTGTGATCTAAGGGTGGAGAGGGTGCACAACACCCTCCTGTACAACACAGAATCCACTCCCAAATTTTATACGCAAGTATATGATTAACTAAATGGATGTGTATATGTTGGGAAATTTATTAAGTTTTGATAAAAGTTCCAAAACAGATGTAATAGGACCAGTCAGAATCTGTTAGCTGACTGACGTTTTATATTGAGAACTAGGCTGACCAGTTGAGAACTGATGTATAGAGCAACTGATGTATAAATTAGATTAGAACACACATTGAGGGGGAACTCAATGTGTATAGCTCTTAGTCTTGAAGATCAGTTATAAAGATCACTTATGAAGATCAGAAGAGAAGAACTGAAGATATCAAGACTGAAGACAGATAAAGCACATCAGATGAAGTCAATAAGTTGAGCTAAGACAACTTACAACCGAAGACTTCAAATAGGGCAGATCAGTTCACCTGATCTGTTCAGTTCTAAGAAGTGTTCTGAAAGTTCATTATACTTTCAGAAAGGTCGATCAGACAACAAGCATAAAACCTATCAAGACCAGATTGAATGGTACTTGCTAGCCTATGAGAGATCGACACGACTGTACGGAACTGATAAGACTCAGGGTTGGAGGCTCAATGCTCAACGGCTAGAAAGGACGAAGTTGCATGCTTTCGGCCATACCACCTCTGAGAATAATCATATCAACCCTGCAAGTCTACCTAAAAATAGACCGAAGTTCGAATTGCTCTCCAACGGCTAATTCGAAACCAGACCTATAAATAAGGGATCAAACCTTCAGAGTAAGGTTACGGAAATTATTCACAAGCAAAAAGCTCTCAAGATTTCCACAAGAAGAACACAAGCTCAAGATTATTTCTTAAGTGTTCATCCCTTTTGTTCATAGCGGAATACTTATCCTCTAGCTATTGGCTACTTAGAAGATATGATAGTATTCCAGTTGGAACAAAACAAATCTTATACCAAAACTGTGTTAGGTTAAGTTTGTTATAGCAAGATTTCTATCTAGGGTTTCTAGATTAGATTTCTGGGATTGGTTGAGTGTGAACTCGTTAAATATCTGTTGGTTGTACTGTGTTGGACTAACACAATAAACTAACTCCAAGTTGGTGCCCCTACTGATAGGGAAGAGTGGACGTACGACAAGTTGTCCGAACCACTATAAATCTGTGTGTATCTATCTTGTTTTACACATCTGCACACAACTTGTTATTTGCATGCATATTCTGTACCTAAATCGAGTTAGCATCAAACGATCCGATCGTCGGTTTGACATTTTAGTCACCTGATCCGAACTGTTGGTCAGAATCTCATTTGAGTAAAACTGGTTTTCTACACGGGTTAACTTATCTTCCGCACCATCAGTTAAGTTGATAGACGCCGAACTGATCTGTCTACCAGATCAGTAAGTCGGATATCAGTCCAAACTGATTCACACCGCACTCTGATCAGACATACGTGCAAACACATCTGATCCACGAAAAAAGTTTTTGAAGTCTATTCATCCCTCCCCTCTAGACTTCAACCCTCACTGAAACCCGTTCGGGACCTACAGTATATACTTTATATAAAACAAACATGTACTCAATCATTTCTCCCAACAGTGCTCCTTTTCTTTAGTCAATCCATTATTTTAATAATTAAAAATCACCAAGTATATAGTATTATGCAAGAGCAAACGTCAGATTATTAATTATATTATACAATTATCCGATATCAAAGAAGCTTCACAGTCGACGTAATTATCAATTAATGTCATTTTCAAGTTTCATATTAACATTTCACCAATATTTTCTGACTCCACGGTCCGGCGGCTTTGTTGGCTTGCCAGCGGCGGCGCCACCTTCTTTTGCAAAATGTTGGTGTATGTATACAACTACAAGTAAGAGGGTGATTGCATAATTTATATGTTCCACACACAAATTAATCCTATATATATATTTATATATTTATTAAAAAACAAAGTTTCACATCAACTTAATAACACGAACTCTCCTGTTATACTTATTCATACAATGAAATTAATACCATCACATTTATAAACTGATACATACTATATACTTTTATCAACTAATAGCTATAATATTTAATATTATAATATCAATTTATAAGTATAGTTGTATCGATTGACAAGTGATATGCTATTAGTTTATAAGTGTAATAATACCTAGCAGATTTCAAGCGCATATGGAGCAAAAATACACCTATCAAAACATGCCATCGTGGCATGGAGATCGTTATGGGATCGACTATTGACCAAGGAGAATCTTGTCATGAGGAATATTCTACATCAAAGCGGTGATCAAAACTGCCCTTTATGTAACAACTAGTTTAGAACTCGCGTATTATGCGGAATTTTAAATATAACATATATGTATAAATTTATATATTAATCATAACACTTATTATATTTGATGTTGAAATTATATATTTGAATATAATAAATTTTAATTTTTTTTCATATGAAATTGTTATAAAATAGATGATTCATGATATTTTCTAAATAGTCATTTCATTAAAGTTTAATAAAATTATTTTTTCAATGATTATTATGATAATTAGAAAATTCAACCACATTTTGATTAAAATAGTTATAAATATAAATCCTCTAAAAAAGAGTATATTGAATAAAGTGTTGAAGGAAAATACATTTATGTGCCTTCATCAAGAAGTAACTGATGGAGGGGTAGTTTAGGTAATTCCTTATATTATGGGTAACTCTAGATTATATCCTGTATGAAGGGATCTTTGATGTATTAACAGTACGTGAAGAATAGTGAAAACCTCCTGGCTTGGTATACCCCCTAATGTAGTCATTCCTGACGAACTGGGTCACCAAATTTATGTCCTTTATTTTTGCATATCCTACAACACGTTATCAGTACGAATTGCTCTACCCAATTAGGTTTCAAATTTCGCCGCCTCACTTATGAATTCTTTCACCAAAATCTCCATTTACATATTACAGTATTTTCAATTACTAAACAACCGATTCACGGAACCGAGGTGAAATATATAATTGTCACCTACGATGAAGAGCAATCTTAAAGGTCGACAGAGCCTTCTGCCCATGGAGTTTGTGGTAACAGATTCCTAATTTATGATTTAATTTATTAGACTAAAATCCCTGATTATGTGTGATGATTATATTCATAAATCTAGCTATTACATAATTCACGACAAATTATTGACATTCTTGTTTGTAACTTGAATCCCTAAATTAAGCTTATTTAGAACCCATTAATTTGAGCACATTAAGGACTTGTTGTGTAATTAATTCCCGAAAAAGAATGTGGGCTAATTGCATGCTCATATATGCAGTTATGTTATATATATACTCTGTAATTTGTATGTATAACAATATATGTGATGATTTTGTATTTTATATCACTTTTGTGCGATGGGTAATTTTATTAATATAGTTCACTTTTATGAGACGTGATTTTAATTAATAACAATATCATGAATCGGTTCAGTTACTTGAATTCCCATAATATTTTACATCAATTGTCGTCATTGACATAACATATGCACTGTGCTTTTGGCTAACACGTTTCTGCGTTGAGTTTTCTCTTTTGGACTCGATATTGGTTATTGCATTGCTGGAGAAATGCTTAAAACCGATGAAATTATTCCCATCTACAAGAGATGAAGCAAATGGTTCGTCTCCAAATCTCTTGGAGCCTGAGTTCGACGGGAGCCAAGTCTATCATAAGACGATATTGAAATCCTTACCGTAGGGTTTCACTATGGTAAAGAAGCTTAATCTCTTTTACATTTCAGCAATTAGAACTGCTTGCCGCAGTATAGACTTGAGAATTATTTGCTGTAGAAATTAGGATTTATGTGAAAATTCTTGTTTGCCTTGTTATTGCTTATTCTTGTGGCTGATTTGATTCACTGCAATTTATTGAATTTGTTTCCATCTAAAAAAGAATTTGTTTCCATCTAAAGAAATAAGTGGCGACGATTATATTTTTTACAAGTAAAGCCACACAAAAATATTGTATTGATGAAACTATTTTCAAATATCCTAAACTCCCATAATGTATTTGGGTATGTGACTTTATGATTATTATTGTGAACTGAAAATTTTATTAAATTTTCATCTATATGTCATACTATGTTTGTTTTATATATACATGTTTGCTATTGTACACCTCCATGATAAAGAATATTCATGGGTGAAACATATGAGTATAAATTAATGTGATAAAGTATTTTCACAAACCATCGAAATATATGACCTTTGGTCTCAAATTTTTTTATGCACAATCTTGAAAAGTAATATCTCATATTGCTATGTTTGAGTAATTAATATATATTCTTTTTTGCCTGCAGTAAATGACTTAACCAACTTGACCTAAATTTAAAATATTAAGCTCAGAAGAAATTGAGTGTCATTATTGGGTTTTCGATGTGGAAAATACCTCCTTTAGGAAGTTTTTTTTACAATGAAACCCATCAACTGGTCCCACAACGATGAACTGTCTGACAAGGTCAAAGCCAATCCACTAATACCTTTGAGGTCACATTGATCCTAGTTTATACTGGGAGTACCTTCAATTGAAAACACCCGAAGAACTGTGGGAGATGGTGACGTTTTGAAAACATGCGTAATATTCTGCTTTCAGAACTAACTGTCTAGTGGAATAAGTTTCACTTACTTTCCTATTAAAGGATCAACAATTTTGATAAATATATGTTGCACCTTAAAACACGGTACTTTCTGTGGAAAGCAAATCACAGAAGATGATATGATACAATAAAACTCTCTCCACCTTCCCTACTTCAATGCTTATATTGGCTGGCAAACCAGTATAGGCTTGAATATAAAAAAAAATAAAAAAAATACTATCACGATGTAAAGTAATACATCTAAAGAATAAAGAAAAATATTGAATGAAAAGTAAATCATTCTACTCAATTTGAAAAATAAATTATTTTACTCAAAATTGAAAAGTAACTCATTCTATTCGATTGAAACTTAACAGGATATGGAAATTTTTTTTTTTTCTAAACTTATTCCCTACAATTTCATCTGTAACTACAAGGGTTGGATCATTCCAATTCATGAAAGGGCGAAGAACTACCAAATTCTTGATAAAGGGCCAATTATTTTTAATACTTATATGTTATGTGCTAAAAGAGGTCTTACCCTCTTTGAAAAATAAATCACATAAAATTGTCCTACTTTTCTTTTACATAGCGGTTTTGATGTTATTGATAGACTTTAACTTCTTAACTACTTCATATTTTTTCAAATTTCTAGCGCTACGACAATTTTTTAATATCAAGTTCTTATTTTTATGAACTATTTATAAATTCAATAAGAAAATAAGGGAAGCATTTTTTTAGTCCCGTGTGTGGTCATTATTATGCTACCTGTTCTGGTGAATTGCCCCAATTTGTATTGGACTTGTATGTTTTCATAATTATACTTTTGTCCAGATACTAGCTATACTAGGCAGCCAACAAGTTCCTTGATGATATATGTCATCTTATAAGTAATTGAAAAGTATGATCAAATTCTTTTTAAATAAAAATGTCAAACCTTATGGGACAAAGAAAATTCCCAACGCTAACTTTATTAAGGAACAATGAAAAGAGTTCCAAAGGAAAGTGGACATGACGTGTTAATCCCTACCAATGTGAAAATAATAAATGCATCACGTGGTACAGGGCTGTGGGACCCATGTTAAGGGTCACTATTACCATGCGAGCACAAAATAACAATTAATTATAAGAAGCATGGGGAATCTAAAGAACATGAAACCCATTATATGGAAGGCGAAAACCATCGTAAAGATGTTAACCTCAAGATTGCAAATTTCAATGGCAACAAGGACTTTGCCCAGTCAATAGGTATTCGTGATTTTAACTGCTTTACTTTATCAATTTCTATTTTCAAGAATGTTGTTAAGGCATAGTGCCTCCTTTTATTTGAACAAGTAATTTGGGTCTTAAAGTTATTTAGACCGATGATTTCTTAGTTTACTTTTTGGATTAAGATCTTTTAGTGATGTTGGCTTATTAATTTGAACTTTATTCTAAAAGTAAAAATTTATTTCAATATATTGTGCATCAATATTTCTTGTTTAATTTTAAAGATGTTTGTGCCAACATTATCATTTGAAAGATCATAATGAGAATGAAATTTAACTACCTCTAATGAATGTGGAAGAAAACACATCTTAGAGAAATTAATGAGTCAATCTAGTGAATTGTATCTCACTATTATATGGATTCTCGAATTATATATTGTCGTCAATAATGAACTATGGGACACTGACTAATATAGGCTTTGTCATGACAATCTTGGACATCCAAGTTGTGACATGATGATCCATATTTTGAAGAACTAATATGGACATCTGTTTTCTGAGTGAAGCATAAAATGAGATATAATGCACAATATCGGTCATGTTGTTGTTTTCCTCCAACCTCTATTTTCTGAAGTACCAGAAATACTATTTACATTGCACTCTGCCTCATTATAAATCTCAAAGGTACATCACTCATTTTACAAAGCCTACTCTTTAGCAAAAGTAAAAATGAGACCTACTTATGCTAAAGATTCAAAATAAAATATTTCATTCTCACAAAGAATACAAAATGATATTTGTGGAACAATTCATCCAGAATGCGGACCATTCAAGTATTTTATGGTTTTGGTTGATTCTTCGACATATGGTCACATGTAGTTCTACTATCCACAATTAATTCTGCATTGCAAACTCTTAGCACATATTATATGTTTAAGGGCTCACCACCCTTATCATCATCAAAAGCATTTGATGAATATTGCATATCTATTGGGATCAATGTGAAGCATCCTACACCCCATGTGCTACACAAATGGTCTCACAGAGGCCACCATCAAAAGAAAATAAATGGTGGCTAGGGCAATTTTTATGCACATCAACATGCCTATCTCTGCATGGGGTTATGCAATATTGCATGCAACTTTACTTATTCGTTTTAAACCCATTGTTGACCAACCAAATTTTGCGTACCAGTTGGTAACTGGATATAAGCCTGAAAGTTCACATTTACGTATACTTGGTTGTGC
Organism: Stenogyne calaminthoides; assembly: GCA_037126765.1. Taxonomy (NCBI): domain Eukaryota; kingdom Viridiplantae; phylum Streptophyta; class Magnoliopsida; order Lamiales; family Lamiaceae; genus Stenogyne; species Stenogyne calaminthoides. The sequence goes on along the minus strand of JBBCBC010000031.1, from coordinate 16,579,095 downwards.
AATATATGTGCCTATTGTGCTCCCACAACTCAGTAAGATGAGTTCTCAAAGACGATTAAGTATATATGTTGGATATGAATCCCCAACAATTATCCGCTATTTAGACACCTTGACAGGCGACCTATTTACCGCTGGATTTGCGGATTGTCACTTAAATGAGACAATCTTTCCGTCGTTAGGAGGAGATAAGAAAAAGAATTTTCTAAGGGAACGACTGGAAGTATCTTGGTCTATCCACACTATGTCTCATTTTGATCCCCCAACTTCACAACGTGAAAGTGGAGTAAAAAGAATAGTTGGTATTTAGAACGTAATTGATTTGATGTCTGCTACGTTTACTGATATTGCTAAAATGACTAGGTCACATATACTAGCTGCAAATGTCTGTAAGGTAGAAATCCCCAATAAGGGGCACAACACCACAGAAAAGGTGTTGCGGCCATACTTGGTGGAAGTGTGGTTGAGGCCGTGACTCTCAAAAGGAAATGGGGGAAGCCACATGGTTCGATTGACACCACCCAAAGGAAGAAAAGGTAGGTGTGACACAATTCAATTTATTGATCATCAATATCGAGAATACATCTCGTGAGATTATCTCTGATTATAGTTATGTCCATGAATCATTACTGGAGGGCGCTCCTAAGTTTTATATGATTCCATAGATAAATGAATCTCAATATATTAGAGTGCATATGAGTCGATGGACAGACAATGCACATAGATTGATGACGTATTTTCTTATACTGTTGCTCAAGGAATTATAGAGCACGATGATGTCGAACCATGCTCAATTGTATAATATCAACAAAGAGCATATTGGCCTAAACTGAAATAAGCAATCCAGGAAGAATTTGATTATATAACAAAAACACAGGTATTTGGTCCGATAGTGCTAGCCTGACCAAGTATAAAGCCTGTAGGACATAAATGAGTCTTTGTCAGAAAGAGTAATGAGAAATATAAAGTCCTGATATGTTTCTCACTACGTCCTGGGTTGACATAATTATCATTATAACGTTTCGCTACTTAGTTAGCCTAATATTCTCCAAAGAACTTGAAATGCAGCAAATGAAGGTGGTTACTGCATATCTCTATGGGGATCTTAATATAGAGATATATATGGAAGCACTTGATGGTCTATCCATTACCCAAGTCAAGTTACTCTAAACCACAGAGTGTGTATGCAATAAATTTGAAATACTCACTTTAGATTGAAACAATCTGGACGTATGTGGTATACCCACTTAAGTGACTACTTGATTGAGAAATATTATAGAATGACGAAAAGTGCCCCTGCGTTTTATAAAGAAACAAGTTTTGGATTTACAGTTTATGTGGATGGATGAACATAATAGGTACTCTTAATGAAATAAGAGAAACCACAACATAATAGGTACTCTTAATGAAATAAGAGAAACCACAAAAAATAGGTACTCTTAACGAAATAAGAGAATCATGAGCTACTTGCAATACGAAATTGAGATAAAGAATCTTGGGAAAACTCAGTTTGTCTAGGCGTTGTACTAGAAAATTGAGCTTGTGGAATACTTATCCACCAATCTGCATATGTCCAAAATATGTTCAGACGATTTAACATGGACAAGATGCATTTGGTTAGCACTCCCATTATCGATAGAAGTATGGATTTAAAGAAAGATCCATTTCGTCCAAAAGAAAGATGACGAAGAGCTATTGGGATCTGAAATTCCCTACATAAGTTCAGTATGCGCATTATTATACTTAGCTCAATGCACTCGATTGATTATTACATTCTCAATGAACTTATTAGCTAGATTTAATTCAGGACCAAACACAGTATCATCGGAATGGTGTCATTGATACACTCTGATACCTAAAAAGGAACCTTTGAATGGGCTTGCTATGTCATTATTGAAAATGCTAAAGGGACCACTGATGCAATTGTGACCCCTAAAGAAATCTTAAAAGGGATAACATATGAAATTGTAACCCTTAAGAAATGTTGAAGCTACTCCTTACACCTATAGACTAAATAATGTGTTAGTTGGTTTTGTTTATGTTGGTTATCTTTGTAATCCACATAAAGGTCATTCCCATAATGATTTATGTATTTACCATGAGAATCAACAAGTTTTACTCAAGTACAAGTAACTTAAGTAAGCTTTAAAGAAATTATGTTTGATTTGATTACATAATTATTGCCAAGAACAATTCTTAAGAAGTCAATGACAAGAATTGAGATTTGTAGCTCACATGATAAACATACTTATCAAGTGAGAAGTGTACACTTTAGGGGGAGTCTCGACACAGGTGCGTTGTAATTCTTTTCCCTTTGACCAAGATTTATTTTCCTACTTAGCTTTTGATATTTGGCAAGGGCATTAGCGAGACAACATTTATGCACCATCTACCCTCTTGATTTGGCACAAGGGGGAGTGTTGAAGGAAAATACATTTATGTGCCTTCATCAAGAAGTAACTGATGGAGGGGTAGTTTAGGTAATTCCTTATATTATGTGTAACCCTAGATTATATCCTGTATAAAGGGATCTCTGATGTATTAACAGTACGTGAAGAATAGTGAAAACCTCCTGGCTTGGTATGCCCCCAGATGTAGTCATTCCTGACGAACTGGGTCACCAAATTTATGTCCTTTATTTTTGCATAACCTACAACATAAAGAAAATAAATAACAATAGATTTAGTAAATCTTCCTATTATAAATAATCAAATCTAGCCTACATTTTTTATTTTTCATCAAATTTAGCACATACTTTTTTCTCTCTCCAAATTTAGCACACACTTTCACTTAATATTTAAAAACATCATGAGTCATCATTTTTGACAAAATTCGTCTTACGTGATCACTGGAGTTCGGCTGTCTTGTTGACATGTAAATATTAAAATTAAAAATATTGTGGCCTAAAATGAAGAAATAGTGAATCGAAATGTTTTTATATCCCGCGTTTTCTAATTTAAGGTGATGATATTTTTATTTTTTTATATTTAATATTTACACGTCAGCAAGACAGATGAACTCCAACGAACACATCAGATGAATTATCCCGCGTTTTCTAATTTAAGGTGGTGATATTTTTTATTTTTTTATATTTAATATTTACACGTCAGCAAGACAGATGAACTTCAACGAACACATCAGATGAATTTTGCCGAAAATGATGACCTGAGATATTTTTAAATATTAAATAAAAGCATGGGCTAAATTTGTAGAGAGAAAAAAATATATGCTAAAATTGATGAAAAATCAAAAGTATGTGCTAGATTTCCTTTAATTTTTTTAGTCAATCCTCATTATACTATTTACACATCATTTCATGTAGCTTATGTAACCAATATAATCATGCCACATAATACAATATATAATGACATTTAGATGAGACTTTCTAATAATGCGACACATCATCCAAATGAAGGAGGAGACGATACATCACCAGAAAAAGCTCTCAATTAGTAATATAAGGGATGTGACGGAATCAGCTTCACATCTTTTTTTTTTGCTGTGACAAATCGATCGCCATTTGGTCTGCTTGTTACAATTGGCTTGGAGTTGCAACTGCCCCCCACAATCAAATTCACCTTCATTTCAATCAACATGCGGTCATTCTCACGGGTAAGAAAGGGAGTAATTTTGCTATTGCCTTATGGATTTGTGTGGTTTGGATGATTTTAAAAAAGTAGAAACAAACTGTTATTCGAGGGAGTGCGCTTCGATGTGGAGAAAATTGTTGACAAGATCAAGGAAAGATATTGGAGTTGGTGCTCGGCGAAAGTTACATCTTTCGGTTCCTTTACTTTCAAAGATTAGTTTTCGGTTCCTTTACTTTCAAAGATTAGTTTAGGGTTACTAAATCCTAGAATGATGTTAGATTGTTAATTGTCTCATGTACATGTTCTTGTTTTAAATTTGCCTCATATGTATAGGGTATTTCTTATACCCAACTCATTCATTTCATTAATGAATTTCTCTTACAAAAAAAAATATTAATTTTATACGTAATATGAACAAATTTCAAGGGAGATTTATAGAGTCTTTAATAAATGTGCCAATTAATATGATCACTGATATATTTCTAAAGTGAATTAATTGTGTAGGTCGACTCAAAACTAGATAGCAAAAATATTTTGATCGAGAAGCTACACATTCATTTAAATATAAGTATATATATATATATATTACAAATTGTTTTTTAATTAGCTAGTTTGACATATAGCTAGCACAAATTTTGCTGTATTTTATTGCAGTTTGCAACCGTAGAAGAGTTTAATCAGCAAGTTTAAGATGGATTAATGTTCCTTACGCCTAAAATAAATAAATAAATAAATAAAATCAACAACAACAAATAATAATAATAATAATAATAATAATAATAATAATAATAATAATAATAATAATAATAATAATAATAATAATAATAATAGTCAATTGGATGGTCAACGTGTGGCCCTATTCTTGATTGGAAGAGAACAAGGAGCACTAGAGCAGCCATTTTTGCTTGACTTTGAATTTTATTACTCAACTTTAAATTCGAAATTCAAATTGATGTAAATCATCTTCGATTCTTCTTCATTTTTCAATTCTTTTTAGTTTGGTGTAAAATCAACGATTATTATATAATTCATATTAATTTCTTCGTACTGACCTATATATTCTTAAATTATATTGTTTATTTTTAACATTTATAAATTACAATAACTGTGCAAGAAGATAAGGAAATTAAATGTTTTTTTTTTAAAGTTCCAGATGCTTATGATAAACGGATAAGAGTCATAATACTAATATAGTGAATTTGTTTCACATTAAATTATTATGTTGAAATTTGGCGTTAGTAATTTGTTTAATGTTTGGGTGGGTCTTCCGTGCACTAGATGCACCGTGCATTTTATAATATATTTTTTAAAATATATAATTTATTTAAATTAAAATATACAATTTATTTACACCGAAAAATATCAATTTTTAATTGCTAAATTAAACAAAGAGAAGAATCGAATACATATATAAATGTTGTCATCATCTAGAATAGTGCGTGTATATTAAAGATTCTTTACGTGATTAAAAATCTTGCCACGTATTGAAGAAATGGAAATAATTTTTTTTAAAAAATCACCTTTTTGCGATTTTCAAGTACAAACAAACACAAAGAACTAACAAACCTAGAGCCCAATAACTTAACACCAAAGAATACAAACGAAACACCACATGATGTCACACAATTTGATCACATTCCCCCTTGATATCAAACATTTCACAATTAAGCCACTATTATGGGCTTAACATACATATCAAATAACAAATTATTTTAAACTGCCCTTTAATAATTTGTACACATATATACCTTTATTTTACCACCTTCTATCTTTCAATATTCATGGAAGTGAAAGACTTATGATCACCTTTCTGATCAAATTCCTCAATCTTACGCTTATTATTAATGATCTTCTTCTGTGCTTCCACGTCATCATCTCCATCATTTTCGTCATCTTGTAGCACAAATCTCGATAAAGATTCGTACTCAATCTTTTCCATGTACAACTTGACCATAACCAAATAAACGGTTAGGGCGAAAATTGTCACGCCTACGACGTACCAACTGAATTGAATGTTCACTAGGGATTTGGCCCGTTCTAGGGCTTCTTCCCCGTGGCAACGCACAACTTTGTGATCTTCCTCTAAGTTGATAAAACAACCCTTAGGGATTAGGGTAGGGGTCCATAGCATGAACCCCATAGCCATAAGCCAAACCCCTTGAAACAAAATAGCACTTGATCTCACAAAGCTATTCAAGAAGCTATTAGGGTAATTAATCCCTAATAGAGTGGTAGCAAGTGAGATAAAAATGACTATTTGTAGTAGCCAATGGTAGTGGCCCTCCACCCCCATGTGGTCGGCGGAGTGGAGGTGGAAGAGGAGGAGTTGTTGCGCGAAAGCCACCGCACCAAGCAAGTAGGTGAGCCCGTGTTGGGCGGGTGGGGCGAGTTTATCGAGAAGGATGGAGAAAAAGGCGTAGGCGAAGAAAGTTAGGGAGATGTTTGAGTGCTCGAAATTGTGGAGATGGTTGGAAGGGATGGTGCCATCCGGGTCGAGGGGGGTGTGGCGATCGGGCCCGATGAAGAGCTCCATTGATATGGAAATGGAGGATCCGAGCATGATTGAGTAGAGCTCCAAGTATTTGAATTTTGAAGATGCGAACCACGGGGAAGAGGTGTAGGATTTAGGGTTTAGGGCATGGAGTTTGGTGTGGTTAAATAAGTGCCATAATCCAATTATGAAGAAGCCAAATCCAGGTGCAACATGCCCTATTAGAGTGCCCATTTTGGAGATTAATTGCAAATGTTTTTGTGAGGGAAAAAAGAGAGGGAAAAGAAGGGGAAATTGTATGGGATGGGGGGAAGGGCTAATGGGAATTGGGGTTTTTATATGGGGATTTTTAATTGCAAAATTTTGAAATTTTGCAAGGTCTAGAGGCTTCAGAGAGAAATTGTTATTAGTTTGAACTATTTTTTTAATGCTTTATTTTCTTGGGAAATAAGATTAAGAAGAGTTGACCAGCCTAGGTGTTATTTATTTTTTCAGCCGTACTTATGAGATGAGGTTGGAAGTTGGTATATTCTAGAAAGCAATTGGAGTAGCCTAATTGAATTGTTAATTGAATTGTTGCATGAATGGAATTCTTGTGAAAAAGTCAAAAAGATTATGGCAGCTAATTAATAATAATAATAATAAAAAAGAGTATGATTTAAGTGTAATTTCTTTTTAAAGAACAAATAGCTCACGCCCTATGTATATCAGAGAACACTGAGTCATAACTTAAATTTTTGTCGAAACTATTACGTCCCAATCGTGAGAGATATGAGAGTCATTAAAATGAGATTAAATCATAAATGATTCTATAATTTTGTATCTTATTTTTTATTCAGTCCCATAATAATTTTTTGGAACGATTTAATTTTATAAGTGCCTAGAATTGTTCAATTTTTGTCCATTGTTACCAGAAATCGTTTTAACTTCTACCTTATGCATCAAATCTGTCCCAGAGTGCTTTCCTGATTATAAACCAACATTATAAAATAATTACTCCTCCGTCCTGACTTTTTTTATATTTATTATTTTCTTGTGTTTTAACGAATGCATTTTTTATTAATATATAAAATGATAAAATAATTTTTAAGAAGACATATAGTACAAGAGAGGTAAATCTATCGTACCCCTCCTTAAAAGTCACTTTATTATTTTAAATATTAATAAACAACTCGTTCGCTAAAATAAAAAAAAAGTTAGTGTGAAAAAAGAGTTGAGACGAAAGAGTAGTAAATATTTGAACATGCTGGAATATTTAAAAAAATTAGAAGTATGATGATTAGCTAATAAATATTTGAATTCATAAGTTGAAACATAACAAGCGAATAGGAACAAATCGACAACAAATCAATTAGTGATTATAATACGATATATACTTATTTTCAAAATGTAACTTCATCTTAATTTAAGAACAAAGAAAAAACTCTTTTCTCTTCCTCTCAGGTGACTACAACCCATATTTCGTCAAATTTTATGTACACCAGTGTACAATTTCAAAAGGTATTAATTTGTTAATATTGGTTGTTTTATGAAAAAGCCTCAACAGATCCCATATGCAAGTTTTATGTTACTCATTGTTGCCTTTATGTAAATAGGACAAAGATGGAATGAAGTTCATGTGAACCATATTTAGGGGTGTAAGTGAGTCAAGTCGGCTCGCGTGCTATTCGGGCTCGATTCGTAAAAAGATCAAAATTAACTCAAACATAATAGAGCCGAGGTCGAACTACTTAAGTAACTATCGAGTTCGAGCTCGTAAATACTCAGCTCGAAAGGCTCGCTAGCCTAATCGAGCTTGCACCGTAATTATTATTATATCATTAATTTTATTAAATATATATATATATATATATATATATATATATATATATATTTTTAATAATATACTTTATGTTTAATTATACAGGTAATCGAGCCAAGTTCGAGCATATCGAGTTTCTTCTCAAGCCGAGCTCGAACTTAAAAAATTGGGCTCGAACGAGTACAAGGAGTTTCGAGCTTCGAGTATTCTAATCGAGTCGAGTTCAAGTTCAGCATTACTCGACTCGGCTCGCTTACACCCCTAACCATATTCACTCAAGTGTTACTTAAATATTAATTGCATCGTGCAACTGATGCACGAGAGTATTACTCCGGAGGTTTCATATACGCTTTTATATATTTGAGCTTTTTTATATGTTTGTGTGTGTAATATTTTTTTATACAAAATTTATAGCTGCTATTAGAACAAAACACATCCCCTGCTCCAAAAGGAAGAGTGGCAATCGACCATTTATCACACACATACAACTACCCATATGTGAAAATTCACGATAGAGACGTTCATCAAATTCGCAACTGATATTTGGGCTCTCACTAATCTCAAATTCACTTACCAAATTTCATTTGATCACGACACTAGTTTCTGCAGTCGTACCAGATAAAGTACCAGTCGACACATTATCCTTCTAAGGGCTGGGAATGCTCGTTCATTCCTTGTTCCTCATCATTCTCATCATCTTCCACATCTTCACTGCTCTCACTATCAAATATATTACTCTTGATACTCCTGAGCTCACTCATGGCATCATCTGAGTCCATAATGCTATGATCAGATTTTACGTTACGATGTTTAACCAAAAGCCAACGGAGCAACCGATCTTCCTTGTTCAGGTAATGTAGCTCGGTGTTGAAGCTGGGCGGTGTCATCATCGTCATCTGCATCAGTTGCCCCTACATAATGTACTCATTAATAATCTATACACAGAATGCTCCATACTCTCACTAAGTTATATATACTGACTAGTTCAACTTACATAAATGAGTTGGTCTTATGTAGAACAGTTTTATCGTGCAACTAGTTTTGTAACTATCACTTTATAGTAAAACAACTAATACTTTTTAGTGAAATGACTAATACCATCAATCTAATACCTTTTGGTGAAGCAACTAATATTATTTAAAACGCACACACGACGAAGTGGAATAGCTCAAGCGGTTAGAGCACAACTATCTATGCCGTGAGGTCATGGGTTCAAGTCACCATTTGCCCGATAATTTTTTTTTTTAAAAAAATGCACACACAATGTAAACCACGTGCATGGTAAACTTGTTTACGTAAGACTCTGCCTACATTAAATATGCAGAAAGCAAGATACAAAATTTAGTAATTACTTATGGCTAAAGTCTTATGCAAACAAGTTTCACCATGCAACTTGTTTGCATTTTGTGTATTATTTTAAACAATATTATAAATCTTTAAAACGTATTAGTTTGTTAGTGATAGTTGTTTCATTCAAAAGTATATGTTATATAAAGTATAAGTGGTTATATTATAGAGTGATAATTGTGAATTGGTTGTACGATAAAACTGTTTTACGTTGACGTAGACCAATTCATTACTTATTAATACTAAGGGTTGGGGGTGTGGGGGCGCAAAATATTTTGAGAAAAAACATATACGAAAAACAGTAAAAATCAGCTTGAAACTTTAAAAAAGTCTATTCTAGGCATGGACTAACTCAGTGAGTGGCATTAGTTAGCGAGCCCTTCATGTAGTAAAAAGCAACCATAATAAAATTTACCGAGCCAAAAAAAGAAATAGGATCCAGGAAGAACACAAGCCAGCCACAGAATTGCCTAATGTTGAGTATAAACATATATTCCAAATCTAACCTTTCTCATCCTAGAAAGATGGACTATACCAGTAGTTTTGACACCTGAAGAGCAGTAACTATCAGCCGAATGATTCCACTGATTACTCATTACTCAAGGAGATTTATAAATATTTTTGGATAAATCATAGATGAAATTATGGAACTTGCAACAACTTATAAGAAAATCAAAGCAAATTATGCACTATAAATTATATAGAAAATACTGTATGGTGAATCTAACATATCAGAACTAATATAGAAAGCAAGAACAAAAACAATTAACATGAACAAAACTATAACATAAAGCGATTTAGTCTTACTGAAATTATGATATGCAAGACTTACTTGATAATATCGTCCATCAAGCTTCTTTATTCCATAACCCAGTTGAACTTCACCAAAGGACTTCACATCAGTCAGTACTCCATTTCTTTTGTAAACATGCTTTCCCACCCGTGCAACCAAATCCTTAATAGCCTCCTTTGATACAGTGGGTTTCAACAAAAACATGCAATCATAAAGAGGCATCTTTCCTGTCAAACTGTTTTAGCTCCCTGATCTGGAAAAGTCATCATTTATGCTAAAATGAGTTATCCTCTTCTTGGAAAGGCTGATAATCGATCGATAGAAGATAAAATAATTCAAAAATTTGAGACTTTCTAGTAAAGACTGCATAATATGAAATCAGAAGGCAATCATTAACATGCTTCATGCCAGCAATCCAAACAATTTTTTCATGAAAATTAAAACCCGAACACATTTGAATATGCACAAGAGATCACGGGCGAGATCACTCATCTCAAACAAAATGATTTTACATTAAGCAATGATGAAAATGTGTGTATATATATAACATATAATTCTTCCGTCCTACTCTATTTGATCTCTGTGAACATTATAGGTCTAAAACATCTAAAACAAAAATTGCACAACACCCAGCTAATCCAGCAATTACTACAGTTGAATCCCAAAACAGCACAAATTGGGTTAAATTTTGTCAAAATAAAATAAAAATAAAATTAGAACTTTGCGCAATTTTCTTCAGTTTGCGAAATTAACTATTCAAGGCTAATACAACAAGAACCGATATAATATTTAACTTACTCAGTCCATTAAAAGTACAGTAACTGCAGCATAAGCACTCAAATTAAATTAAATTAAATTAAATCTTGGAAGAAATAAAGATTTTATTGTTATATTCGGAGTCATAAGTCATCTTGGGTCTGAGATGTAATCAAAGTTGTATACTCAGATACTATCTGAAAATTTATGAATATGATAAGTGATTCTCCAGTGGCAGCAACTTTAAATAAAGTTGTGCCACCAAATAAGAAGCAACAGGACAAGAAAAGTAGAAGGAACTCATTGAAATTACAAAATTAAGAACAGAATATACATTTAATTGGAGCTTCTCCTCCTGTGTATAAGCAATGATATCAAGCAACAGGCCAGAGTTTCGAAGCACGAACCAGTGGAACATATTTAAAGAATTAATGGTTCAAATTTATAAGTTAATGGTAACAGCATCACCAGGGATCACCCCACCAGTCACCAGCATTTGCATTCAAACATCTCATATGCCATAGCAAGAGCATAACTGAGCTCCTCACATGAACAGATTGTACACGTATCGATTTTCAGAGATCAACAAAAACCTAAAATAATGTTATGAAATTAACACAAAGGGCCGTGGAAAAAGACAATGAGCTGGATTGAAAAAGGCACACAATGTGAGTCATCTGACTGGTGGCATGAGAGTCTATTAATGAACAAAAATCTGGCTTCTCTAAATGAATTAGTACTATTCTCTCAAGCTCCATTTGGATGGATGAATTTGAAATCCGTGGATTTCACACACAAATCACCACTCTCTCCACTTGAGTTAAATAAATTTACGAATACTTAGATTTGAGTCTAGTTTAAAATGGAGGGATTTCAAATCCTCATCAAAACCATGTCATTTGAAATCCCCCCCTCTCTACCCTTCCCTCTCTCTCCCCCTTCCCTCTCTTCCATTCTCTTTAATCTCTTGACAATTCATCATTTGAAATATATGCATTTTTACACTTATTATTTTTCAAATTCATTCATTTCAAATCCTCCATGTTCAAATGGAGCCTCAGTTCTTTATGTTAAGTAGGCAATGTTAGATATATATATATATATATCATTTAAACAAAGATGATGAGAAAACCGCATCAAGCATAAGATTATATGTTTAAATCTCATTTTCATCGCAAAAAGTGAGTTAAACCACTATAAAGATAATCTCAGATTCTCAAAACAAATTGTCAAACTAGATACATGATACGGAATTTACAGTAGCAAATTCGCACTTCGCAGATCTAATCATAACGAAAATTGTATTTGTGGATCAATAGATATACAAAATCAAGTAGATTCGAGCTCCGAAACTCAACTTCAATTCCATAATCGATGGTAAAGCGGAAAAATATAGATACCTATCAATTTAATAGGTCCAAATCTAACATGGTGGGGGAAAAAGACACAAAGTGATGAGAAAGAAAAAATTGTTCAAGGAAGGCTGTATCAGCTACAAACAGCGGGCGGACCCAATTGAATGACACTGTATCCCCAATTAAAAAAAAAAACCGATATATATATATAAACAAGATTTTTTTTTTTTTTTAGACAAGATATATAAACAAGATTTCATTTTACCTTTTTCTGTCAAATTTGGTTGCGGGCGAAGAAGAGACGGTGGCAACTGGCAAGAGAGGTTAAACGAACAACCGAACTTGGCTGGAGAAAAAAAAACTCAAATTGAAAAAAAAAAAAATGGGATAAATGAAACTGTGAAAATGGCTTCTCAGGAAAAAAGAAACACAAATAGGTTAAAGAATGAGCTGAAAAGGCAATTAACTTCCAATTAATTTAAAAAACTAAAACGCAATCTAGTTAATTAAAATAAAAAAATAAAAAGGTAATGAAGGTACAATATATCGCTTGGGTGAAAATAATACTATAATATAATTTTTTTTTGGAAAACAATAATATAATAATATAAATTAAATTATGAAAAATTAAAAAATAATGACACAAAGTATCATCTTTAGGTTAAGAAGGAAGATATCCAGTTATTATTTTCTTGTTGACTGGATGTCGAACCCGCTAATTTGTCTCGAAGGTTGATTGATAGTTGATTCTTGATAGCAGATTCTTGATAGCAGGGTGATTTTTATTAAACTTTGTAAATTCTTTATAATTTTTTTGTAAGAGTTGACTACCCCTCGTACCCTTTCTCAATATATTGATGTTTCAAATAAAAAAAATTATTTAAAAATATTTGATTTTATGATTTTTTTTTCTTGAAAGCGTGAGTTATTATTATTAGAGTTGGTATGTTGTGAAACTTATTCACCGTGAAACTATTTTTTTTTTGATACATCTGTTTAATAATATAAATCATACAACTTTAAGTAATATAAATCACACACTTTGATTATCACTACTGACACTTTTTTCTTTATAATATAAATCACACCCTTCATTTTTATAAGTAATACTTTTTATAGTAAAAAGTCATACACTTTTCAAATAAAAAAGTCACACACTTTAGTAATATAAATCACACTCATACTTAGGTTTATTTGAAAAACATTATCACACTCTTTTCTTTTATTTATTATTATTATTATTATTATTATTATTATTATTGCAATTATTAAAATAATGACACTTTATATACTAAATAATGATATCAAATTTACTGTATATAATTTTCGCGAACCAAGTTCATAAATTTTATTTTGTCTATTCGTATTGTGTGATATTACCAATTAAATTAGAAAATGACAGTTGCAACTCGTAGTCTATAAACATCTTATCTATGTGCATATTTAATTTGATTATCCACTTTTTTTTTCCAAAAATAATCAATTACAATAGTTCTCTAAGATAATCAATCACAATAATTCCTTCTACCACCGAGCACGTACATGTCAACATCATTTCATTTCGCTGTAGACGGGAACCGCAACCCGCACTAGAGGGGACCACCTGAAACTGCAAATCGAAACCACAACATCATTTCATTTCGTTGTAAATCGGAACCACAACCACCACAAAAAGGGGACCACATTTTGCTGTAGATGGGAATCGCAACCAGCATAAGAGGGGACCACCCAAAACTGCAACTCGAAATCGCAACATCATTTCATTTCGCTGTAGATCGGAACCACAACCACCACAAGAGGGAGACCAACCGAAACTGCAACTGGGAACCGCAACCGCATCGCAATTGGAACCGCAACCCCACAAGAGGGGGATCATCACAAGAGGGGACCGCCGGAAACTACAACTCGAAACCACAACATCATTTCATTTCGCTGTAACTACAACTAGGAACTGCAACCGCATTGGAACCGCAACCCCAGGAGGACCATCACAAGATGGAATAAATATTTTTTCTCCGTGTCTCGAACCCAAGACCTCGGGATCTAAAGTAGTGGAACTCTAACCACTTGAGCTATTCGCACTTCATAATTTGATTATGCACTTTAAACATAAGACAATATTTATGAACAAATATGTTTAAAGATAAAAACTCATATGAGACGGCCTCATGCATGAGACGGGGTACAATCTAGCACAAATCACACCCACCCCTTTCAAAGTGTTAAAACGTCAATGCCCAACTTATGCCCCGTCTCACCGTGAGATGAGACGGTCTCATGCAAGTGTACCTCATGTTTAAATTATATACCTATGACATCTCCGATCTCAAAATCTTGGGTCAATGGCGCCACTAACTTGAATCTTCCTTAACTTCGATAGTATTTTGATTCTTGCTCTCGTTGAGGTTTTACTTTTCGGAAGCCATGAAATTCCCTAAAAATATGCGCGCTGGATTCCAGGAATTTGGGGAGCTTTTTGAGATGTAGAAGCAACAAGAAACGGGAGTGCTGTTGTATATAAATACGAATTTTTTTTGAGTTCGGAACTTCCCCGAGGACTATGGAGTGGATTTCCTGCGTTTGAAGTTTAGTGAGATAGCTGAAGTTAGAGACATTTTCTGTCCTAGGAAAAGAGACACAGCAGGAAAAATGTTTGGTTTCGTCAGATTTAAGCCTGCACAGGTGGTGAATGTGGACAGAACTTTGGACAAGTTGAATAATCTTTGGATTAATAGCTATACGTTGAGAGTGTATCATCCCAGATATGACATAACTCAACTTGGAGACAAAAACAACATGGGTACTGTTGAACCAAAAATATTTGATGCTGCTTCGAGTCGACGACCGCCCACGAAATCTTACAAAGAGGCTTTTGGCTATTTGTTAGGCGACAAGGTGGGCCACGTTAGTGTTGGAGGACAACGCCAAGATTGCAACAAAGATATATTTCAGTTTTACATCCAGTCCGGAAGAGAGGGCTTGGTTGAAGCAATGTTGGATAGGTATGATGCGGAATAACTTTACATGGGAAGATAACGGGGGAGGAAATGCTCAGTGAATGTGGCAAGAAACTCAGATATCGGGGATAACATACAGAATTTAGGAGGGTCTTCGCGTGGAAACGAATATGGACGAATGGTTTAGATATTGGTTCAGATTGAAGATACCTGTAACCACCGAAAAGTATGGACTGGGGTGCCGCGGCATGTTTGGAACAAAAAGTTCTTCTCTCTCGCAAGTGCAAAGGTCGGTTCATTCGTTAAAATGGACCCCAACACAGTTCCTCGAATTCGCTAGAATTCTGATATCGGTCCCTTTCTCAATCGATGTTAATGCGTCGTTTATGGTCAATATCGATGACCGTATCTTCAAAATAAAGATTATTGAGGAATTCCCTTTTCCACAGGATTCGCCATCTCTTATTCACCGCATGGCCGTTCTGGGCGATGAGTCGGATTCGGATTCAGGGGTGTGGGAGTCTTGCCGGAAAACGTGTAACCCTAAAACGTTTTCCAGGAATTTAGTTATTTTACAACACTGTAACAGGTTCCAAATCCTTGGGGAGTCGAATTTGAATGTGGGGACCAGTTCTGAGGTATTGGCGGCGGATACATTCAAGTCTTGCCAGGATGTTGTCTTCTGGAGCGCGCCGCTATTAATCAGCAAAGTCCGCATTATGTGCCAACGTGGAACAAGGTGGCTCAAGGCCCACAGAGATTAATCCTGAGGAAGCGGCCCATTGACTTGTTGGGGCCGATTTAAATCTAGAGCCCAGTCCACATGATGCTGAGCGACAAGATGTGGATATATCTTCTGGGGTGCAGGAGACCAGCCCATTTGTGGCCCACAATAATCAGGACCCAAATTTAGTAAAAATTTAGATGTGGGCCGGTCTCATTAGAGATAATAAAAATTATCATTCAAAGCCCAATTAGACTCAAGCCCATGGGAAATCTGAGACGTGTGATGCTCAGTATATTTCGCAGCACATATCAACAGGAAAAAGGAAAAACAACAATCCCAATTCTAATTCTTTCCCTGCCGACACTATGGAGAAATCCGAAAAACGGGATTCGAAGCGCGCAAAACAATGGAGAAAGAAGGATGAAGGCCCGTCGAAGAGGGAAAAAAAAGAAGGCGGAGAAGAAACAATTGGGGACCTTTCTTGCTGACATCATCTCTTCGGAACAAGAGAGAAGAAGGGCAAGCAACAAATCGGTAAGTCTTCAACTTCAGTTGGGGGGGGTCTCTTATAATGTTGAAAAAGCTAGGGAAATGGGAAAAATTATGGGACTCACGGCATCTGGTAATGATCATTTAATACTGGAGGCATTTGATAGGGGTGAAGAATTTATTTCAGATTCACTTACAGCCTTGGAGCATAATAAGGGTGATTATCAGTGAAGCTACTCAGTTATAACATTAGGGGCTTGGGGTGTAGGGCGAAATGTAAGGAGATAAGAGAATTAATCAAGAAACAGAGAATTGACTTTGCGTGCATTCAAGAAACAAAAAAAGAAATTATTGATGAGTTCACTGTTAGATCTATGTGGGGTTTTGGAAACTGTGGTTGGGCATATAGAGAATCAGATGGGAGGTCAGGGGGTATTATCTCTTTATGGAATGCTGATATATTTGCAGCAAGCAGTTGCTGGCATATGAGAGGTACTGTTGTGGTGAATGGCCTCTGGGGGGAGGAGAAAATTAGTTGCAGTTTGGTGAACATCTATGGCCCATGTCCACTTCCTGAGAGAATTGATCTTTGGGACAGGATCCAGAATTTGCTGGATCAGAATTCAACAAACTGCATTTGCGTTCTTGGTGATTTTAATTCAATCAGATGTCCATCCGAAAGGGCGGGCTTCACACAGTAGTAGAAGAGACATAACTGCCTTTGATGATTTTATTCGGACAACAGGTCTCATAGACCCCCCTCTTCATGGTCGCTTCTACACTTGGTACAAACCTGACTGAACATGCAAAAGTTGCATTGACAGAATGCTGATCAATTCCAATTGGCTACTTAAATGGCCGAATTCTCATCTTACAGCCCTTAGTCGATCACTCTCAGACCATTGTCCCTTAATTCTTGAAATAAAAGTAAAGGATTGGGGACCGAAGCCAGGTTCATCAATGCCTGAAGACGTCATCATGGGTTCAGAGACTTCGTGACGGAGAAATGGAAGATCTACAAGATCGAAGGATGGGGGAGCTTCATCATCAAGGAGAAGTTCAAAAGATTGAATGCAGACCTTAAAATCTGGAATAAAAAACCTTTTGGATCGATGGATGCCAGGATCGAGAGCAGAAGGGAAGAAATTCGAAAACTTGATATTCTTGATGAAGCTTTCGGCCTTGAGGAGAACGAAGTGATGAAGAGAAACAAAGAGAGAGCATTGTTGTTTCGGGATTTGAAAGAAAAGGACAGCATGCTACACTAGAAAGCCAGACTGAAATGGATCACTGACGGTGATGCAAACTCCAAGTTTTTCCATAAATTCATCAATAAAAGAAGGAAACGCAATGAAATTTCGGGGATTTTTGTTAACGGTGAACGAAAAGAAGAAGTTGTGGAAGTTAGAAAGGGCATCTCAGATTACTTCTGTGTTCATTGCAAGTCGGTGATAAGGCCGAGACCATGCTTGAGCCAGGATTTTTGCAATAGAAAGATTTCAGAGGACGAAAACAGAATGCTTGTAGCTGATTTTACTGTCGAAGAAGTTAAGGAGGCCATTGATGCATGTGATAGCTTGAAAAGCCTCGGGACAGATGGCTTTAATTTTGGTTTTCTGAAGGAATTTTGGGATCTCTACAAGGATGACTTTATGCTGATGATGAAGGAATTCCACTCTCACCGGAAACTGGTCCAGGGCTTGAACCCATCCATTATTGTACTCATTCCAAAGTAAGAAGAAGCTGTCGACTTATCAAAATTCCGACCCATTTTGCTTGTCGGTGGAGTGTATAAAATTATCTAAAAAATTCTGTCCCTCAGGCTTTGCAAGGTGTTAGACAGCATTATTTCATACCAACAAAGTGCATTCATCAAGGGCAGGCAAATACTAGATAGTTTGGTGATATTAAATGAGGTGATTGAGGATGTTAAAGGTAGAAAGGGTGAGTGTCTACTCTACAAGATTGATTTTGATAAGGCTTACGACTCGGTGGAATGGAGCTACCTGAAGAACCTAATGGAGCGATTCGAATTTCATGAGAGATGGATTGGTTGGATAATGGAGTGTGTGTCAACTGCCCGTGCCTCTGTCCTCATCAACGAAAGCCCCTCGGAGAAATTTCAGTTGAATCGAGGATTAAGACAAGATGACCCATTATCACCTTTCTTATTTCTCATCGCAGCCGAAGGCCTGAGTATCATGTTTAAGAAGACAATGCAGGAAAAATTATTCAGCCCTGTGAAAGTTGGAAGAGCCGCTATTCCAATATCACATCTCTAGTTTGCGGATGATACCATATTTTTAGGAGAGGCTTCCATGGGTAATATTAACTTCTTGAGATGCTTCCTGATTAACTTGGAATTGGTGTCGGGGCTTAAAGTGAACAGGGACAATGCAATCTTTATGGGGTTAATGTCGATGATGATCGTATGGGCAGATTTGCAGTTAGTCTTGGATGCAGGGTAGGAGTGATCCCTTTCTCCTATCTTGGAGTTAAAGTGGGGTGCACGCATAGGCTTGTTACGGAGTGGGAGTACGTGGTAAAAAAAGTGAAAAATAGGTTGCGAAAGTAGGAAGGCTTGAATCTATCCATCGTAGGTCGAGTGACTTTGATCAATGCGGTCCTTTCGTCTCTTCATGTGTATTACTTTTCCACCCATCTTGCCAAAAAAAAAAAATTCTAAATTGATTGAGAAACTTCAAAGACGTTTCTTATGGGGGGGGGGGGGGTGATGAGTGTGTGAAGAAAATATCTTGGATCAAATGGGATACAATTTGCAGACCGAAACCTAAGGGGGGACTTGGGGTTAAAAATCTCGAGTGCTTTAACAAAGCACTTCTAGGGAAATGGGTGTGGAGGTTCTATAATGAGAGAGGGAGTCTATGGGCTAGAGTGACTGAATCAAGGTGGGGTCTCTCTTGGGGTGTGGGGCTGAGTGGAGGGAGTAGTGGAAGAGTTGCAAAACCAATTGGGTGGTGGGGGGAGGTGTTAAAAAGGCGTGGGGGGGGGGGAGGGAGGGCAAGTTAGTTTGGTTTTTTTTTTTCGATGGTTAAAGAAATTGGGAACGGGAGTAAATCTTTTTTCTGGGGAGGATGTGTGGGCAGGGGACTTTGCGTTAAAATCTGATTTTATAAGATTGTATAACTTGTGTATTGATAAATAGGTGAGGGTGTGTGATATGGGAGTGTGGAATGAGGGGGTGTGGAATTGAGTTTGGCAATGGAGACGTGATTTATTCGATAGAGAAAAATCAATTTTGCATACTTTGATTGATTTATTAGACAAGTACCCATTAATGTTCGAAGCGGAAGACCGTTGGAAGTGGAGGTGGGCAGCAAACAGAGTATTTTCAACCGAGCAACTTATGAGCATTTGCGGAAAGTAATGGAACATGATGAAGAAAGAGAGAAAGAAGAGTTCAAGATCGTGTGGAATAAACTCATACCATCGAAGATTCAAATTCACGCTTGGTGGGTTCTATGGGAACGTATTCCAACATCCTCAAAGCTTCACAGTAGAAGAGCCCTACCGAATCATGCCAACCTCAATTGTGCTTTCTGGGGATTTCGAAGAATCAGTAAGACATGTTCTGTTTGATTGTTGTAGCATGGAATAAACTACTATCCCATGACCCCTATAGTTGCATTCCAAGAGAAACATTTCGAGGTGGCGTCAGCAAAAAGAGGTCACCCTCAATGATAAACACCCAAGTCGCAGAAGCAGGGAGGTCGCTAAGCGAATATCAAAGGTTGCAATGCGACGTCCACTAGTGGCGTCCAGGTCGGAGTCCGGCATGCAGCAAGTAACGGACAATCAGATCTAATTAAGGAAAGCATCCTGCAAGCCAGCCAATCCGCCCGGGAACTTCATCCCCTGATTGGCGCTCATTAAAGGGGCGATCTCGAATCAGACCAAGGAAACAGGCGATTTGCGGGACTGAAGGCACCTAATGGGCACTTTTCCTTATTGGAATCTCCCGTCCAAAAGGCGGGATGTATAGTATAAATAGACCGATAAGGTCACATTTTTAAGGGTTGAACATCTTAGCATTATAGGCAAATACATTATACACATATACCTGGCTTGGACGCCCCCGGACGTAGTCTAATTCAAAGGACGAACAGGGTCATCAATTGTCGTGTTTCCTTTACAGCTTTTGATCTTTATTAGTTATTTTCTTTATTAAATTCATTGTTAAACTAGGCAAATTTTAACTACTTACAACAATTGGCGCCGTCTGTGGGAAATAACTAATTCATTTTCTTGAAGAACTAATCCAGTTCTAAAAAAGCCCACCCTTTGAAGAAATAGCAATGACGGCCAACCAAGGAAACACTCACCTTTTCAATGAAGTGGACGCACGCGATGGCGCCCCGGCGTCGCTGAGTTCCCACTGCGCACCTATCAGGCAGTTCCCAAGAAGTTTCACCCGACAGGAACTGGTTCAGACTCCGAGGATGCCAAAGCGGTCATTCATTGTCATAACAAAAGCGTCTGCTCATGGAGGGCGGGATCAACCGCAAAAAGACCATCCACGGCGCTCGGAAAATCTAAGGGCAAAGCCGTCATGGTCTCGAAAGGATCTGGTTTATCGGGTACCGGGTATACAACGCTGCCAGGCACACGATCGTCCGGACTCATCGGGCACGGGAAAGACCAGTGGCGTCGAACAATGTGTTCACCCGTCTCGGAAGCCAGGCTGCCCGGAAAGCTCCGGCGGAAGATGGTGACGAAGCCCATTCTCAGCCACGCCACCTAATAACAAGTGGAGCAGACTCGGTTACGGCCCCGGCTGCGTCATCATGGGGACATACACGAAACTCGGTGGTCCACTGTGTCGGGGACATAAAGGGGCAACATGATTAGCGAAAAGCAAGGACGCTTGCAGTCGCCATTTTAGCAAGAACGGTCAAACAATTTCTTTGAAGAAGGTGGGGGAACCAAAACGGTTCTGCAAGGATGGAGGATGATCTCACCATCCCAAATTCCCCGCTGGGAACAATGGTTACTCTGGCACTGACCCAGAGAAAGATCAGCATAGCGACACTAGATCGCTACAATGGGAGTACTGATCCCAAAGTCCATGTGGCTAAGTACAATTCGTACATGGCCTCCATGGGGGCATCAGACGCTACGAAGTGTAGGTTATTCTCCCTAACACTGAGCAACCAGACCCACAAATGGTAAGCCTCTTTGCCCGCTTTCTTGATTAACACGTTTGATAACTAGCTCGGTTGTTCCTAACCCACTATACCGCTCTGGTGCCCCGACCTGCGACCAAGCAGCGACTCATGAATCTCCAACAGGGGGAGACCAAATCAGATCGATCCTATGTCGAAAGGATCGATCATGTTATCTTAGAAGGCAACCCCATTGGGGATGAAGCGAAACTGC
Organism: Stenogyne calaminthoides; assembly: GCA_037126765.1. Lineage (NCBI taxonomy): Eukaryota > Viridiplantae > Streptophyta > Magnoliopsida > Lamiales > Lamiaceae > Stenogyne > Stenogyne calaminthoides. The sequence continues at coordinate 16,557,395 of JBBCBC010000031.1, read as the reverse complement.
TGGGTGCCGTCTCCGGCCTCAGAAAGGGGACCAAGCTTTGGCGACGCATGACCACCGACTACCTTGCGAGCTACGCCGATTTCCATCGGCGCGCTAGCGATCTTATTCATACCATGGAGCTGCTTGAGTCCAGGCTTTCGGAGATAAAAGAAGTCGCAGAACCAAAGAAGAGTTCCAAGAAAACCGGGGGCCAGTACAAGGCACCCGACAACTTCAAGCCATTTGAAGAATCCATTCCGGTGAAGCTGATGGAGGTATTAGGTATGACGCCCGGTCATATATATGCCCAAATCCAAGGACGGGACATGCTGCAAGCTCCCCGCCCCATCAAGGACAAAAGCAAACAAAACCCCAACAAATTCTGTCACTATCATGCGCAGAAGAGGCATTACACCAGTGAATGCAGGGATCTCTTGAAGCAGCTGTGAAAACTCTACAAAGACGGACGTCTGAACGAGTTTGTCACGAACCCCCGCACCATTGACCGAGACGGGCAGGGCTGACCTCAGGATCGTCAACCCCGTCAAGGGGAGCAAGCCCAAGGAGATCCCATTCACGGGGGAGCACGAGGCGAGCTGCCTGTACCTCCAATGCCCGAAGGTGCGGGAGGTCGCGTCATCCACACCATCTCGCCTCTTGCCACAATAGGGGGCCTCTCACCAGCGTCTCCATCAAAGCGACACATAAAAGCTGAAGTTAGAGCAATGGAAAACGCGCGGAAGATGGTCTTGCCCATACTAGTTGTCACCGAGGAGACTCTCAAGATCGAGTTCGGGGAAGTCGACAAGTCTGGGATTGTTTACCCTAACATTGACCCGCTTGTCATCAAGGCCAACATCATGGGGACCACCGTGTGTCGATTGCTGGTCGATGGTGGGGCTTTTTGCAATATTCTGTTCAAAAAGACCTTGGACCAACTCGGCGATTATGAAGCATACATCACCCCATGCGACCACACGGTGAAAGGCTTTGGGAACGCAACTGTCAAGCCTCTGGGTATGATTCGCTTGTCTGTGGAGCTGGTGTCCACTATAGATGAAAAGGTTAGGAATGCTAGGCTTCTAGATTTCCTTGTAATCGACCTCCCGAGCACCTACAACGGTTTCCTCGGAAGGCCATTTGAGCATGAGTTCGAGGCTGCGTCCTCCACATATTACTTCTGTGTGAAATTCCCCACCAAGAGTGGGATTGTTGGCACCGTTAAAGGTGACCAAGTGGTTGCTAGAAGATGTTTGCTTTATTCTGTGTCTTATTTCAATTCAATGCATGCGCCTGGTCATCAAGTAATGATGTTAAACAACGAAAGATGCAACAACGAATTAACCGATGAAAAGACAAACAAGAGAAAGCACGAGGATCTCGACCCTAGGTTGGGTCCCGAACCAGAGGATTTCATGCTTGAAGCTGAAATAGACGACCCAAGAGTGGAAGGACCCAGGGCAGTGCCCGGGGAAGAACTCAAAAGAATTCAAGTGGATCCAACTAGGCCTGAGTTGGAAGTGATTATTGGGTCCAAAATTCCCAGCGACCTAAGGGTAGATGTGATCGACTTCCTGAAAAAAAACTTGGATGTTTTTGCTTGGTCACACAAGGATATGGTCGGAATCGATCCTCAGGCCGCGTGTCATCGCCTACATATCTATCCAACGAAAAGGCCGATAGCTCAGAAAAGAAGGAAATTTGGCCTAGAAAAATATGCTGCTCTCGCAGAGGAGGTGAAAAAGCTGTTAGATAATGATTTAATCATGCAAGCCGACCAACCGTGATGGGTAGCCAACGCGGTACTCTTAAAGAAATCTAATGGGAGTTGGCGACTTTGCATCGACTTCACCGATCTCAATGAGGCATGCCCAAAAGACTTTTTCCCAATGCCGCACATCGACCATTTAATTGACAACACGGCGGGACATGAAATGATGTCTTTTATGGATGCATTCACCGGATACCATCAGATAGCCATGCACGAGCTCGACCGACATCACACATCTTTCCTAACCGAAAAGAACATGTATTGCTGGAAGAGGATGCCTTTCGGCTTGAAAAATGCCGGAGCCACGTATCAGAGACTAGTCAACCACATGTTCGCCTAGCAGATAGGCAAGTCAGTAGAGGTATACGTAGATGACATCGTTGTCAAAATTTTACGAAAAGAGGATCATCTAATGCACCTCGCATAGACCTTCGAGGTCCTTAGAAGGTACAACATGAGGCTCAATCCGAAGAAATACAACTTTGGGGTCGAGTCGGGCAAATTCTTGGGCCATCTAGTTAGCAAGCGGGGGATTGAGGCGAATCCAGCCAAAACACAAGCTATTCTGGACATGGGGGTGCCAAGAATAGTGAAGGAGGTCCAAAAGTTAACCGGATGCTTAGCCGCTTTGAACAGGTTTATCTCTAGAATGGGGGATAAATGCAAACCCATGTTCGACACGATCCAGAGGAAGTCAAAGTTCGAGTGGATGATGGAGAGCCAAGAAGCACTTGACAAGATCAAGGCCTACTTGGCCAATGTCGAAATACTGGCCAAGCCAATCCCCGGAGAGAAACTTTTTCTGTATTTAGCAGCTTCAGAAACAGCTCTGAGGGCGGTACTCGTACGAGCAGAAGGTCAGGCTCACCTTCCCATTTACTTTGTAAGCCAGGCACTGAGTGAGACCGAGCAACGGTACCCCCGCATGGAAATGTTAGCCTACGCTCTAGTAATGAGCGTGCAAAAGTTAAGGCCATATTTCTTCGATCATCCGGTCGAAGTCCTCACCTCTTTACCCCTCTGCAACATTCTCCATCGACCCGATACATCAGGTCGGTGCCTCAAGTGGGCTATTGAAGTCGGGCAATATGGTGTAACGTACGCACCACGACCTGCAATTAAAGCTCAAGCATTAGCGGATTTCCTTGTCGAGCTAACTTTCCCACCTGGGGATAGCGGCACAACCAACCCGCCTTGGAAGTTATACGTGGATGGGTCCGCGACGGCTAATAAATCAGGGGCAGGCGTGGTACTGATTAGCCCGGATGGCACATCTTTTCAGAATGCCATCACTTTCGAATTTTCTGCTACCAACAACGAAGCAGAATATGAGGCACTCATTAGCGGCTTGGAAATGTCCATAGTCATGGGCTTAAAAAAGCTTCAGGTATATACCAACTCTCAGCTTGTAGCATTCCAAGTATCGGTAGAGTACGAAGCCAGGGATGAAAGAATGTCGGCCTACCAGGAGGTCGTCAAAACATTATGCCTAAAGTTCGAACAAATTCACATCAAGTTGGTACAAAGAGACGCGAACTCTCGAGTCGATGCACTAACAAGGCTTGCGACCTCAGAGGGGCCAACAGAGATGAAGGATGTCACCCTCACGAAGCTCTCCCACCCCTCCACTGCGAGTACAGTGGTCGCTACCCTCGATGCCCCCCTATGAGCTGGATGACCCCTATCATCGATTACTTGATGTCAGGGACATTACCGGAAGACAGAATTCAGGCAAAACAGCTACAACTTCGGGCAGCCAGATATACTATGATCAATGGTGAGCTATACAAGCGGGGCTTCAACATACCCTTGCTCCGATTGCGTTACGCAAGAACAAGGACAAATTATCCTACGTGATATACACGATGGGGTATGCGGAAACCATGCTGGGGGACAATCGCTCGCACACAAGGTGACTAGACAAAGATATTTTTGGCCCACCTTAAGAGCCGATGCACTGATATTTGCAAGACGATGTCACAAGTGCCAAATCCATGCCCCTTCGATCAAAGTCTCCCCTGAGGAACTTTCCAGCATTCTCAGTCCCTGGCCATTTGCGAAGTGCGGGATATATATCATTTGGCCGCTTCCTACAGCCCCAGGCTCAATCAAGTACACTTTAGTTGCAGTAGACTACTTCACAAAATGGGCCGAGGCTGAAGCTTTGGCAACCATAGATCAAGAGCATGTCATTAAGTTCATCTGGCAGAACATCATTTGCAGATTCAGCCTACCCCAAGCAATCATATCAGATAATGGGAAACAATTTGATGGTTTCAAAATCGAAAGTTTTTTTAGGAAATGGAAAATCAATAAGCACTTCTCGACCCCATACTATCCCCAATCTAATGGACAGGTCGAAGCAGTGAACGAAATTATCAAACACACTTTGAAAGCTAAGATCGAAGATAGGAAGGGAAAGTGGGCCAGCGAACTGCCAGATGTACTATGGTCATACAGAACAACGTGCCGAAACTCAACAGGAGAAACCCCATACTCGATGGCTTTCAGCACAGAGGCGGTGATTCCCTCAGAAGTCGAGTTTCAGACACTACATACCTCTCAGGTCGCAATCGATCACAATGAGGAGGCCTTAGCTAGGGATTTGGATCTACTCGAAGAGAAAAGACTAGAGGCCAACGTAAGAAATGCTAGATATAAGCAGCAATCGAAAAAATATTACAATTCGAAAGTGCGGATTCGATAATTCAAGATCGACGACCTGGTCCTGAAGAAGACACTGGGAGTAGCCAAAAGAGTCTTTGGTCCGAACTGGGAAGGACCATACAAGGTCACACGAGTATAAGCCAACGGGGCATACGAACTCGAGAACCCGGATGGTTCCCCAGCTCAATACCCGTGGAACGCTTCCCATTTGAAGAAATACTATCAATAAGTTGGAATCACCTCTTTGTAATGATTTTCGGCCTATATAATAATAATGTTTTCTTTTTCATGCTGTATTAAACTAAGGGAAGTTGCATATGTACTATATCGACTTCCCTAAGAACGACTTTTGACATACTTGCGGCGAGGTCGCCACCTTAAATGGTGCGAGCCTCCCCAAACTTTATAAGACGACTAAGCATAGTTCACAACCACGTCACAATGACAATAAGAGGATAAGAACAGATGCAAAAAGAAAGTCGCGTAAGAAAATTAGGTCGACACAATAAAGTGAAGAGAACATTCATTAATAACAAAGGACCGAAAGTCGATACACTAAGAAATACGAAAGTTGAATTACATCGGAAATCCCGAAGGCAAACTACATCAGGCGGCCAAAAGCTAACAGGAAAGTAAAAGTACATCTGGATACTAAAACGACTAGCAATTCACCAAGATTCAATTCCTAGACGACTCATTGGCGACAATCGACTTCGGGGGATGCTGATCAAAAGTACTGTTGAGGATGGGGTTCAACTTCTCAATCTCCTTTTTCTTATCGGGATTCTTGATACTACTTCGGGGGATGCTGATCAAAAGTGCTATTGGGGATGGGGTTCAACAACTTTTCCATCTCCTTTTTCTTATCAGGATTCTTGATGTTATCATTCTTAAGAACATCTAGAATCCCATCAGCATCACCACTGACTATGTTCAAAGGCTGCCCAACTAATTGTTGTTGAATAACACTGGCGGATATGTGGGCAGCTCATCTTCCGAATCTTGGGCTGGTAAACACCTCCCTTAGAGGCCGTTTGTGGCCTGATCATTGGGGGGTCCGCACCCTCAGCAGCCTCCATCTGGCCTCCGACCTCGCCCGTCTGAGTTTCGAGGACCACCTCAGAATCTACCGGCTGCGTCTTGTCAGGATCAGGAGTGGGGAGCACAATCCGACTCTGATTGGGAAAGAAGGACAGATCAATACCAAATCCTTCCAAGTCCTTAATTTTGAGCACGACGTCAGGATCAAGCGGGTAGGCATAACTGGCCAGCTCAGAGATGAGGTCGGAGAAATCAGCATTGGGGCTTTTCCGGCGGATAACCTGGATGGCCCCAGCCACCGCACAGACGTAAGCAAAATTAATATTTTGCTCTTCAGTCCGCTTGATCTCGGAATCCTTGCTGCCCAAATCCCCCTTAAGTCGGGCCACAACATCCCTCTCCGCCACCAATATGCCCTCGACACCCTTCAATTGCTCCTCGAGCTCCTGGACCCTCTTAGCCAGATCGGACTTTTCGATCTCCAGCCTTTTCTGCACCTCATGGGCGTTTAGCACAGCTTTGGCTTGCTCAGAGATCGTCGCCCGGGCCTTCTCCAGGTCGGAAAACTCTAACTCAGATTGGGCACAAGCCTTCTCCATATAAAGGGCGGCCTTCAGGGTGTGCACGATCGACGAGTACATGTTACCCATGACCTTTTGGCGGCTAGCGGTGGTGTGGTCGTCCTTCGTCCACACTCGCGGAACATTGTTCATTGTCCTCGTCAAGTAGTGGGGCCAATCATCAGGGACGCCATCCAGGGTGGGGAGCCTCGACCTCAAGAAGCTCAGTATCTCCGACGAGAACTTGTGAGGCGTCAGGTCCGAGCTGCGATATAAAAAGAAAAAATAAAGGGGATGAGTTAGATTGTTAGCTCCGAAATAACATTTCACAAAGACTAAGGTAAAGGTTTACCTCTTCATCACCTCCTCATCCCAGCCGATCCAAGAATTGTCGTCTGGATGACGACCCCCAACCAAAGCTAAGGCCGGTGGAGGGATGGAAATCGGGGTGCCTCTTTCGGCATCCCGGTGAGACCCAAACCGATGGGAGCCAGTCTCCTCCCGCGCCCTCTTGTGAGGACGATCCCCAACCGCTGGGGCAGATTCAGTTGTCTTCTTTTTCTTGCCCTTGTCGGCAACGGGAGGTGGGATCTGGACCGGAGAACCTGCAGAGGTACCCGAGCTCGATTGACGCCTCATAGAACCAAGAACCGACTTCGATCTGGAGGCCATTTCAGCAGCAGAAGGCTCACAGAGGTAGGATCCACAAGTGGCGGGGATAGGTGTACAATCCGGCCGCCAAACGATCAAACTCGGAGTTCAGCGACTCGACGTCTCGCCAGCTCGGGGGTGTATCTCGTGCTGTCTTGAACGCCTCGGTGAAATCCCAGTAAAGATCAGAAGTTCGTGGCGTGTACATTGCAAGACAAGAAAAGAATTAGATCAGTACAACCGAAAATAAAGGTCATAAAAAGGTATACCATTTTCCACTCGGATTGCATAATCCGTTGGAACGCGGATTGATAACGGGCTGGACAGAGGGATCGACTCCTAAGCTCTTCCGACGAACCACCATTTCTGGTGCCATCCATAGACCTTATTTGGGATCCCACTAACAAGCTCTTTGCCCTTGCGAAGCCGCACGACATGATAGCCTCCGGCCTGAGCTATGGGCGACATCACATAACCGATCTCTCTCAGATTGGGCAGTCTCCTCAAGCCGGCTTGCCCCAGCACAACCATGGTAGAAATAATGTAGCTCCATCCGTTTGGGGTAATATGTGTGAGGCTCAAATTCCAAGCCGCCAACAAATGGGAGATGGCCGGATGCAATGGGAATCAGATTCCGGCAGCCATGGTTGGCTCATTCACATCTATCATCCCCGGGGGAGGCTGATCGGCACTTTCATCAGAGGACGCTCCATAAAAATGAACGTCCCACGGCACTTTGTGTAGCCGATGGAGCCCCCGCACATAGCGATCAGAAAGTACCGACCTGTGTCTCCTCTCAGATGCAGCAAATCGCAACGCTACCGACTTGCGATATTGACGCTCAGGTCGCTTATAAGGGGCAGTCCGATGGTATAACTCATAGTCGAAGACTCGTTGATAAGCCCCATAGTCTGGAACCGGGGCAGAGGGACCTGCCGACGCCGACTGCCCTCGGGAAGCAGAAGAGAGGATATTAATATCCAGGGGAGGAAGATGAGTAATTTCGTCCAACTCCTCCAAAAACCGGTCATCCACCGGTTCATCATTGGCGTTATCTTCCCGCCCGTCGCCCATGGAACGGGCCGAAGAACCCTCGCCGTCATGCCTCACGGCGGAGCCAGAGTTTAGGCGACGGCGCTGAGCAATTGGGACATCATCCTCGGAGGAGGAGGGAACCACCATGGGTCGTGGGACGGAAACAGAACCAGAAATTCCAGAAGCCATGGAAAGGATGAGAGATTGAAGAATATTTACCTGATTTCAAGTCTGAAACCGAGAAAAGTGAAGGATTCTCTTGACAAATTTAACTGAAAAAAAGGGAGAAGCAAGCAAACGCTCGTAGGGGGAAAAAGGTTTTTGAAAACCTAATTCCCCAGCCTATTTATAAAAGGAAGGGGAGGACCAAAGTGCAATTTCTCTATTATTCGGGCCCCTCCGACAAATTTAATCGCGGGATTCGCGCGTGGGAATCACCGCTGCATCCCATTGGACCCTCTGGCGGAGCCTCACGTCATCAGCCTGGCGAGCCATCATTTCAAATCTCCAAAATACGAGGAAATCTGATGCGCCGATTCGTAATATCGAGGTGACTTTTCGCATACTCGGGGCAGGAAGTCGTATTCCAGGGTAACCGTGAGATCAAGTCGATATCCCATTGCGTAGCATGCGATCTCGACTTGAGGGGCAATTGTTGTAGCATGGAATAAACTACTATCCCATGGCCCCTATAGTTGCATTCCAAGAGAAACATTTTGAGGTGGCGTCAGTAAAGGGAGGTCACCCTCAATGATAAACACCCAAGTCGCAGAAGCAGGGAGGTCGTGTAGCGACCTAAGCGAATATCAAAGGTCGCAATGCTACGTCCACTAGTGACGTCCAGGTCGGAGTCCGACCTGCAGCAAGTAACGGACAATCAAATCCAATTAAAGAAAGCATCCTGCAAGCCAGCCAATCCGCCCGGGAACTTCATCCCCTGATTGGCGCTCATTAAAGGGGCGATCTCGAATCAGACCAAGGAAGCGGGCGATTTGCGGGACTGAAGGCACCTAACGGGCACTTTTCCTTATTGTAATCTCCCGTCCAAAAGGCGGGATGTATAGTATAAATAGACCGATAAGGTCACACTTGTAAGGGTTGAACATCTTAGCATTATAGGCAAATACATTATACACATATACCTGGCTTGGACGCCCCCGGACGTAGTCTAATTCAAAGGACGTACCAGGTCATCAATTGTCGTGTTTCCTTTACAGCTTTTGATCGTTATTAGCTATTTTCTTTATTAAATTCATTGTTAAACTAAACAAATTTTAGCTAGTTACAACACGAATGCTCCTTCTCGTATAGCTTTTGGATGGAATATATAAAATGGCTTGGCTTCGAGATTGTGTTACCATCTAATCCGGCGAGTAGTTTACTCATTTTTAGTAAATTACTCAAAGGAAAGGATGGAAAACACCTCTCCATTTGCATCTGGAAATGTGCCGTGTGGATATTATGGAAATCGAGGAACGCAATTATTTTTCGGAATGAATATAGAACAGTGGGAACTCTGTTGGAAGAGCCGAAATCGCGTATCTAGAGTTGGCTATCAGCAAATCAGAAACTCAACTTCATGAGTAGCTACTCTGACTGGGAATGTAATCCAAGAAGTATATTGAATGAAAACTAGGTGATTGTTAATGTTACTAGGAGATCCTCATTTGTGGTAAGGCCTGTGCTACTGTTCTAAGTTGTTAAGGACAATAGTTCTTTGTACTTGTGTAATGCCTTGGGTATACCTAATACCCCATTGGAATGGAATTCTTTTTCTGTGTTAAAAATAAAATAAAAAAGAAAATTGAGTAGAAATTGGACTATTTAGGGCAAAATATTTGGGTCAAAAGGCGGGTAGACTGGGAGCTAATATATCCGATGTATGTAATTCACATAAAATTTACATATTTTTAATAATTTAATCTAATTAAGTAATAAAACACTAACTCAAATAACACTAGCTCAATACATAAGATATAAGGAATTAATTGTCAAATTTAAGTTACATTACAGAATAATGTTCAATTGAAACAACACACATAATACTGAATAACATGGTCATTTAGAGTTTTAGTTTTGATTTTTTTTTTAAAAGCAAAAAACAAAAAAAATCTTATATCTAAAAATGCACTACTACACATTTAAGCTTGCACAACTGCACTTGAACAACCCTTTTTTCAAACAGCTCTCCAAAATATAGGTTGGAGAGCGGTTTTAATTAAAAAAAAAAAATAGACAGCGGTTCAAAACCGCTGTCCAAGTGAAAAACTTGGAAAGTTGTTGAAAACCGCTGTGCAAAAGGGTTTAGAACCGCTGTCCAAGAAAATACCTTGGACAACGGTGTCGAACTGCTGTCCAATATGTCCGGTTTCATTATCAGTCCCAAATCACGTCCAGAAGCTTAACTTCTCCCTTTTCTCCCCCAAATCGCCCTCCTCCTCCCTCTCCCCCAAATCGTCCAAATTCCCCCTATTGCGAAACAATCCTCCCTCTCTCCCAACGTACATCGCGCGCCCTAGCTAGACTCCTCCTCCCTCTCCTATCGCCGCCGCCGTCTCCGCCTTCCTCCTCCTCCATATAGGTATTTTTTCTTTTATATATATGTGTGTGTATATATTTTAATTAGTATATATATATATATTTTAATTAGTATATATATATATATATACATGTGTATATATATAGTATATATATATTAGGATTAATTGTTTATATAAATGTGTTTATATGTTTGGCTTGGTTTAGCTAATTTGTTAGGATTAATTGTTATTAGTGTGGGATTAATGTTGGTTTAATTATATTGTTGTTAATTAGTAGCTTGGATTAATTGTTGTTATTGTGGGATTAATGTTGGTTTAATTATATTGTTGTTAGTAGCTTGGATTAATTGTTGTTAGTGGCTTGCATTAATTTTTGTTAGTGTTAGAGATGAACAATTTGTTAGAGATGAATATATATTGTGTGGCTTGACTTGATTTTTTTATGCTAATTTTAGAGATGAACAATTGATGCACTCAAGGTGTTTGATAATATGCTCGTGTGAGGATTTAAGCATAAATTAGGGTTAATACATTAGGATATATTTGGGTTATTAATTTGATGAATGGATAGTGTGTTTGCTTTAGATGATTGATGATACATTATGATACATATTGTCTTGAGAAGCAACAAAACCTTAGGTACATGCAATATACAAACCTTAGGTACTCCCACATTCTATATGTAAGTTTTTGAGAATGAGTAAAAAATTGGAAGGATTTCAAAATTAGAAAATTAAAATGAATGTAGATTAAGTATGGTTAGGTATGCACTTGTTTTGTTACGAAATAGTCTTCAATAAAAAAATGATTGATTTATACATTATGATTGTAATACTTTTAGGTTTAATACATTAGGATACATTGTCTTGAAAAACAGTACTTCATATTGTCTTTCCTATATGCATCTCTAGTTCTATATGGATCAAAAATGGGTTCGAGCAGATCGATTATCAGAGGAGTATAGGAATGGGGTAGAGGAATTTTGTAGTCATGCAATTAGACACTGCATCGACCATCAGTACATTCCATGTCCGTGTTGGAAATGTATGAATGAAAAAACCGTTAGTTGTCGAGAAAGTTTGTTCGACCACTTGATGATTCACGGTATTGATAAAACATATACCGTTTGAACATCTCATGGTGAGAGAAGAGATGGAGTAGCTCAAGCAACCTAGGAACTGACTTTAGGTTTGAAGATACAGTGGATGCGGATATTTTGGAGATGTACCTACTGTTGATACATCGAGTGGGGATGACAATGATCTGCGAGATCACCCATATATGTTAGAGAAGTTAAGGGATTCTTCTGGATTATCCCTTTGGTCCGGTTGTAAGAAGATAACAAAACTGTCAGCTGTGTTGATATTGTTCAACCTAAAAGCAGCTCACTAGTTGTCTGATGCGTTCTTCACAAATATGTTGGAAGTAGTTAGTGGTCTATTGCCGGATGGAAATGTACTGCCTAAGAGAGCATATGATGTTAAACAAATGCTCAAGTCCATCGGGTTAACACATCAGAAAATTCATGCTTGTCCGGGTGATTGTATCTTATTTCGGAAGGAGTATGCAGACCTCGATGAATGTCCCAAGTGTGAGGAGAAGCGATATAAGAAAAATAAATCTCCCGCTAAGGTGATGTGGTACTTTCCAATAATACCAAGATTCAGGAGAATGTATAGTAGCGTTGTGGATGCTAGAAATTTAACTTGTCATCATGATGATAGGATCAAAGATGGAATGCTAAGACACCCTGTTGATTCACCCCAGTGGAAGACATTCGATGTCAGGCATCCATAATTTGGCAACGAACCACGACACTTGCGTCTTGCACTCTCAACTGACGGAATGAATCTTTTCGGTATCCAAAGTACCAACCACAGTACATGGCCAGTGATTCTATTAGTTTATAACCTTTCACCCGAGTTGTGCATGAAGCGCACTTCCATAATGTTGTCCATGTTGATATCAGGACCCAAACAACCTGGTAACGACATAGCTGTATATCTGGCTCCTTTGATAGAGGACTTGAAGCTCCTGTGGGGTGAGGGTGTCGATGTGTATGATGCTTGTAGAAAGGAGAATTTCAAGTTGAAGGTCATGCTGTTTGGAACTATCAATGACTTTCCTGCTTACGAGAATCTATCTGGATATAGTGTGAAGGGGGCCAATGCATGTCCTTGTTGTACCAAGAAGACACATCACATTTGCTTGAGTCATTGTAGGAAGATCGTTTATATAGGACATAAGAGGTGGTTGGACCCAACGCATAAGTACAGAATAATGGCAGATGCATTCGATGGCACAATCGAGACAAATGAAGCACCATGTTTATTTTCAAGTTCGGATGTATTGAATGAGATGAAGAATATCAACACACAATACGGAAAGAGCTTCGCAAAGAGTGTCCCCACTAGCGGTTGGAAGAAGGAATTAATTTTCTTTCAATTGTTATATTGGAAAGAGCTGTATGTTAGACACTTTATTGATCTAATGCACGTTGAGAAGAACGTTTGTGCCAGCTTGCTCAATACTCTGCTAGCTGATAAGAAGTCTAAGGATGGTTATAATGTAAGAATGGATATGATTGATATGAGAATAAGAGCAGAACTAAAACTTGTGCCTAGAGAAAGGGGTAAACCGTTCTTACCTCCTGTTGCACACACCTTTTCCAACAATGAGAGAAAAGAGTTACTTCAGACACTAAAGGATGTGAAAGTACCAGAGGGTTATTCGTCCAACATACAGAAACTTATATCAGATGATGGCGTGAGACTGATGAATCTGAAACTGCATGACTATCATGTCATCATGGAGACTTTCTTGCCCATTGCAATACGTTCTATCTTGCTTGAAAATGTGCGCATAACCATAACAAAGTTATGTTGGTTCTTCAAGACAATGATAGCAAGGTCATAGATCCTAAAAAATTGCTTGGTTTTCAGAGACAAATTGTGGGGACGCTATGTGAGCTTGAGATGTATTTCCCTCCAACATTTTTTGATATAATGGTTTACCTAACCGTTCATTTAGTACACGAGATAAGGATGTGCGATCCTGCTCGTATGCGATGGATGTATGGTGTAGAGAGATATATGAAAGTGCTCAAAGGATATGTGATGAACATGTCCAGGCCGGAGGGATGCATTGCAGAACGCTATTTAGTAGAAGAAACAGTCGAGTACTGGTCTGAATTTATTCCGAATGTTGATGCAATTGGACTTCCAATTACCCGGTACACCAATAGGATGGATGGTGAAGGCATTACCGGTGGTCAACCTGTAAGTGTTAGTATGGAGGAACTAACACGGATGCACTTGTGCGTACTTCACAACATGGTCGACGTGCTTCCTTTTATTGACCTGCACATGCAAGCATTTGCTGAGACATTTCCCACCAGAGATAGATCATGGATTGAAGTTGAGCACAATCACACGTTTGTTGACTGGTTCAATGGTTATGTAGCAAATATGTTGTCACATGATAAATAATAAGTGAAAGAAAGAGTTAAGTGGTTATCCAGAATGCCCGATAGACATGTGTATTCATACAAGTGTTATCTTAATAACGGATACACATTTTATACCAGAGATCATGATGCCACAAGTACAATGCAGAATAGTGGGGTGTCCATTACTGCAACTGCAGGGGATCAATCGATTACTACTTACTTTGGACAGATTGTCAACATTTGTGAATTAGACTATGTTGTTCACCGCCAACCAATCTTCGAGTGTAGTTGGGTGAGGATCCCTAACGGTGTCCAAGTTGAAAGTCCTGGGTTCGTACGCGTTGATTTGAAGAATGTGGGATACAGAGATGACCCTTACATAATGGCGAGTCAAGGTCAACAAATTTTCTATGTCCCCGACCCAGTTAATAAGAAATAGTCCATTGTGGTTCTGTCAAACAAATTTAACAATAGTTACTAGATTAGCGATCACGTCGATGAAGATGTTGACACAATCGATGATCCTTTTCAGAACTTCACTCATTCTGTACCCTCTTTTGATGATCTTACAAATTCACGCTCGTACCAGAGAATAATTAGAGATGAAGATGAATATGGTAATTCGTATCTTGTTAACATTTATGGTCATGAACGAGAAAAGTCAACCAAAAAATGAAAAAAAAAACAAGTGCTAAAAAGAAATGTACACTTTATTTAATGTTGTTTCTTCTTGTTTATTAAATGTTGTTTCTTCTGCTTTATTAAATGTTGTTTCTTTTTGTTTATTAAATGTTGTTTCTTCTGGTTTACAGGATCATGTCTTATTTGCCCTATCCCGGAGATGATGGAGATTATCATGGTGATTATCCGGGAGATAATGATGCATATGTTAGACATCATACAGAGGACTTGGGACATGGTGACACTGATTCTCCCACCACTAGCAGCTCTGGGGAGAAGCGCACGAGGGGTATAGTCACGATGACTTCTTTGAAGAGAGCTCGTAGCAAGGGAAAAATAGTTTATGTAATTTTATTACAACTGAACAGTTGAAATTGTAATTATATTGATTCATAGTTGAACCTAATTAATTACTATGTTATTGCAGTTATCATTCAATGAATATGGGCGGCCGATAGGGAAAGAGAGTGAGAAATTGTCCTTCTACCTTGGGGCTGCAGTCAGGAGAGTTATCCCTATCGTGCTGCCAACCAAGGTCTGACGTAGCCCCAAACTGGCTCATTTTAAGGAAGCGCTATGGGATGAACGTTCGGTATGTTAATTATATGCTTATGAAAGTTGTTGTATGATTACTAAATTAACTAAATTGTTATGTTATATGTGTATATACTACATTCCTCGGCCTTGACCATTCAAATAAGAAGCAAATACTTATGCAAGCTGGGGTGATGACCAAGAATTTTTTCGGTCTTGGCTGAGAAAAAGAGCATATGGCCTGGATACTGGTCATTACTCGGCTAGTCCGCCTTCTCTCTATGAGAATAGCCCTATGGTGGCCCCGTACTGGGAGGAGTTTGTGCGTAGAGCTATGACTGATGATTTTCAGGTAAAATTGATCAATGTCATTTCCTCTATTCCTAATGCATGATGTTTTTCAGTGTTTATTGTATTTCTATTACAATGTAGGATCAAAGTAAGAAAAATCGCCAACAAGCTAAGACGATGGAGGCGCGATATCGTGGATTTTCCAAAGGTTATGCACGCATAAGGGAAGATTTGGTGAGATCAAAATCCTAACTTTTAATTTTTTTTTATATATTCACTTTTAATATATCTAATAAAGGACACGTTCATCACTATCGTAGATTGAAGAAAGAAAGAAAACTGTTGTTACACGTTTTGAGTTATTTCAGGCTACTCGAAAGACTCGACACGGGAATATTCCCAATCCCAGTACACAGCGTATCATTGAAGAAGCGGTAATCTATCCATTAATTTATCTTTGAATTAAAAACTAATGTTTCTAAGCAAATAATTAAATAATAATCTTTTGTGATTCAGGAGCGCATATCTCAGACCATGAAGCCCGACGAGCTCCGCATTATCGGTATTGATGATCTGCTTAGATGGGCTCTAGGTCGTCAGGAGCATCCCGACCACTTACGAAGTACTGGATATGGCGTGGCGAAGACGTCATTGGCGATGGCACCTGGTCTTGCGGCCATGAATATGGTGGGTAGACTTTCAGAACAAGTTGCCATGTTGCCGAAATAGGTGGAACTTTTGAGGTCCGAGAGAAGATCGAGTCACGGGGTATCGTCGAGTGGAGCAAGCTGTGAAAATAGTGTCGCTGATGCTATGTTTTCCGCTGATTCTAGGAACGACTTCATTGATGCACTTCAAAATGACACCTCGCGGGTATCAGATGTGTCTCGCATTTGTTTTAATTAAAGACTAGTATATTAAAATTTTCTAACTAAATATCTTATTCGAACAACCACGACCTTATGCTACATTTATTTGGAGGATCCTATTCGGTTGGTGGCCACGGGAACGTTGCACAATAACTCCTATGGAATGATTCATGGTCGTCCCCTCACTCCTGGTTTAGTGAGGGTCACACTCGATGTACCCGTACTTGGAGAAGAAGATTCACCGTTGCCAAAACTAATAGATGATGCTGTCACAGTCAGAACAGCGGTTGGGCACTTCATCGAATGACTGAGCAACTTGGTCTCTCGCACCATGAAGGAAAAATATATGTTATTAAAGTTCATTATCTTATTTGTCGTTCTAAATAATGTTGCAAATTGATTGTAGAAACTGCCGACACCACAAAAGCCTAAACAGAAATCACCACAAAAGGCTAAAGGTAAATCAAGGGGTGTCGTAGACAGTCAGAGGGAGAGAAGGAGGGACTCCACTATTGGTGCGCGCAGACTTGGTTATCCCTTGTCTGGAGACTTAGATCACGACTACACCGTACAGACTACGGTGAGCATGATGGTGGAGTCCAATGCTTTTATTACCCTCACAATTCCGATGAGTGCTCACTTTCATCTGAATGCTTTTGAAGAATGCATCGTTCGGGAGCATGTGCTTGAAGTCTTGAACGACGAGTGGTTGAGTGCAACCATCATAACCTTTTATCTCAGGTATGTGTTTATAAATTATCAGTATTTACTTTCTATATAGTTTAATTTTCTTTTTGAATATTAATTAGCGTATATATGTTGGTTAAAGATATTTGGGTGAGGTATATCTCTCCATATATGCCCGAGCATGTGGAATGTATTCCTTCGTCTCCCCCCAAGTGTCTTGCTTAATGGGTGATAGGGCACATGGCATGGAGGGGATAGTTGAATATATGTTGAGTCATACTGTTGGGGAATGAGTTACACAGATCTATTCGGGGTGAATATTTAAATACAAATTTAATTCATTAATTATTACTAGCATGAATTAATCCTATATTAATTCAAATAATAATTGCAACAACATATCATGCATATAAAAAGCCACGTAAAACCTACGCATGCGGAAACTACGGGTTTACGTGAGCGTACCTCTCGGGATGGCAGTGGCTTTGGTCGGACGGACTAACCAAAAGGACTTCCCAAGTATTCCCTTAGCCCTTGCTTGACAATCCGGTGGAAGGATACTCGCGAACAATTAACAAAAGGAAAAAATAAACTTTGTTGCACCACTTATGTGGATTTGCTAATATTTCCAGCACATGGAATTGTACTTGGGAATGAACTAATCATCCCCTATTTATAGGAGGGAGGGTGAACGAAATTTTAGTGAATTTTCAATGTGGGAAAAGACTTTTCTTGGTCACCAAGAAATCTTGAATATATCTCATATATTCTTTTCCCATAATTAAAATATTCCACAAAAATCCCACCTCCTCAAGATATGGTATTTTCGAAAAATATAGTGTGCAAGAATCCAAGATTTGGATCTTCTTGAATTTATGAGATATTCTTGTATTTCAAGAAATACATATCTTCCATAATATATTTTCAAGAAAATCAAGAAAATCTTTCTTGCCCTCTATTTTCCAAAATTTCGAAATATCACTATGAATAACCAAGTGGGAGATTTCTTGAATTTAATGAGATAATCTTGTATTCCAAGAATACATATCTTCATTCCATAACAAAATTCAAGAAAATCTTTCTCCCTCTTTTATCCATAATTTTCAAAAATTGAGAGGAAATATAAGCAACAATATTTATTTTATTTTAATCACCTTTTCAATTATTGGACTATATGTTGGGCTACTCAGGGGGCCTTTAGGAGAATTAAGATTGAACCTTCTAATGGATCTTGAATATCTAATATTGAGCCACAATATAATTCAAGCCCATAAATATTAATTAATCCCACTACATAATTAATATTGCACTATCCATCTTAACCCATATTACAGTCAATATGGCTCCCGGTCATTATTTTCCGTGTTTAAGATTATCTAGCCCATTAATTAATTCAAGCCAATTGAAATAGCTTTCCTTAATTAATATATTTTGTCCTCCTTGGTCGAGAACGGTTCAACATTATTATCCATACCGGAACTAATTCCACTTGCAAGATTTGGTATGATAAAGCTTATGAACCTCCCAAGGGGGGCAATCAAGAAAAAGCGTGCTTGCACACGATTCTTCAGATTAAATCTTAGCAATCACATGTGACCAATAATATTGCCCAAGATAAAAAGTATTGAATCTCTCTCTGATTCGCTACCCATGATAAGTCAAAGCAATAGTTACCAATCCCACGTGATCCTATTTAAGGGACGAAGGTTAAGAAACAACGAACCACTGAGGTCTAATTCTTCCTTGTTCGATTCAAGAATTTATCCTCCAGAGGTCCTATTCAACAAGATCACCATGCACTAGTGTAATCTCTTGGTCAAGACAAACCAATCTGAGCCTTACACCTCAACCTTTCGCGATGGTTGTTCATTTCCATCTAGGTCGTGAATGGCGTACTTTTTTAGTTACAAGGGGATCATTAATTTAATCTTCTCGTGATCCGGTATCACTAAATTAACTACAAAGTAACACGTCATTTAATTATTGAACAGTTATGCAAAGAAATATATATAACATTCAATCATATTTAAAGCATCGATGATAAACAATTTATTTCAAGAAATAAGTCCGAAATTCGGTTTTCGATTATACAAAGTAAAAGCATACTTTTCAAAGATAATCCCAACAATCTCCCACTTATACTCAAAGTCTGCTTTTAAGTATACTACAACACGTCTCGAGTAGTCCGTGACATCTAATGTCACCTACACGAACCTAATAATTTCTCCCACTTATACTCAAAGCAGATTGGCAACGGTCTTGACACCCATTCCACTCACATGTCTCTCGAATGTATTCAGAGGCGACGCCAGGAATGGATCTGCTAGTCGTCCTCGACGCCATCTTTGCCACATCTATATCTCCTCTCTTAACGATTTCTCGTGATAAGATGTCTTTTCTTTAATGTGTTTGTTTGACTCGTGGACTCTTGGTTCTCTTGAATTTGCAACCGCCTTTCAGCAGATATTCTTTAGTCAAATTCAGAACACCATCTAAGTCCACTAAGAAGATCTAGAGCCCAATCGGTTCTTTCACTGCTTCACAAGCAGCTACTTACCCGACTTCCATGGTTGAGTCAGTGATGCATTTCTGCTTCACACTCGTCCATTGGATGGCTACACTTCCCAAATGTAAACACACTAACTGAGGCAAATAATTTCTGGAATCTAGATTTGATTGGAAATCCGAGTCCATGTAGCCGATGGGGATTGGAGTATCTGACTGATAAATCAACATTCTATCCTGAGTTCTCTTCAGATACTTCAGAATGTTTTTAACTGTCGTCCAATTCGCTTTCCCTAGGTTACTCTGATATCTTGCTATCATGCATACGGCAAAGCATATATCTGGTCTCGTACACAGCAATGCATACATAAGGTTTTCGACAGCCGAAGCACAAGGAATACCTTTCATGTCATCTATCTCCTTTTCGTCTTAGGGAACATATTCTTGGATAGATGGATTCCAAGTCTGAAAGGTACGAATCCTTTCTTGGAATCTTGCATGCTGAGTCGTTTCAAAACCAGTGTCTATGTATGAAACTTGCGATAACCCGACCATCCTTTTCTTGTGACCTTGATCCCAAGGATGTGTCCGGTTTTCCCTAAGTCTTTCATTTCAAACTGTTTTGAAAACCATGCCCTTACGTCTGATCACACCTTCACATCGTTCCCGATGATCACAATGTGATCTACGTACAGTACTAAGAATACCAATGCAGTTCCGACACGCTTTTTATACACACAACTTTCAAACTCGTTTTGATCAAACCCATAAGACTTTATTACATGATCAAAACTTTGGTTCCAAGCTCTGGATGCCTGTTTGGGTCCGTAAATGGACCTCTTGAGCTTACAAACTAGGTGTTCTTGGCCCGTTTCAATGAAACCTTGGTGTTGTTGCACATAGATCTCTTTATCAAGACTTCCGTTAAGGAAAGCTGTCTTGACATCTATTTGCCAGATTTCAACGTCGAAAATGCGCAGCAATCGATAAGAGAATACGGATGGACTTAAGCATGGCTATGGGCGAAAAAGTTTCCTCATAATCGATCCCATTCTTTCTGAGTATAACCTTTCGCCATTAGTCTTGCTTTAAAAGGTTTCAACCTTCCCGTCTAATCCTCTTTTCCTCTTATATACCCACTTGCATCTAATGGGTTTGACCCCATTAAGTGGTTCGACTAGCTCCCACACTCTATTATGAAACATAGAACCCATATAGGCTTTCATTGCTGTTTGCCAAGAATCTGCATCCATATCTTGGAGTGCCTCGTCATATGTCCATGGGTCTGATTCCGGGAATCAAGTCCGAGGACTCTCCTATTCCCATGAATCTCTCGGGCTGTCTAACAACCCTCCCACTATAACGAGGCTCCGGTTGTGAAAACGTATCGTTTGGTATATCATCTAGTACAGTCGGCACTGAGGTTTGCCCTCTAAGCTCATTTAAGGTAATCTCACTTCTGGGTTTTCTTTGATTCATATAGTCTTCTTCCAAAATCTAAAGTGGGTGCGGATGTCCACCTTTTGATCTTCGGAACTATAGAACATTCACCCTTTTGTTCCCTCGGGGTATCCTACAAACAACCTTAATTCTGATCGAGGATCCAATTTACCGGTTTCCTTGTCCAACACGTAGGCGGACACCCCAAAGTTCTCATGTGTCTCATACTAGACTTGTGCCCGGTCCACAATTCTTTGGGGTTACGGGAACCGATTTGGATAGCACCAAGTTCGAATGTAAGTCATTTGTTTTCCAAGGCATGACCCCGAAATCGACTCGGGAAGATCCGTATAACTCATCATTGATCTAACCATTTCTAAAAGAATTATGTTGCTTCGCTCTGCAAACCCCATTTTGTTGAGGGGTTCCGGGTGCGGTGAGCTGGGATACAATCCCTTCATCAGATAAGTAGTTCAAAAACTCATAGCTGAGGTATTCGCCTCCACGATCAGATCGTAGAAACTTGGTACGTTTTTCCACACGATTCTCTGCTTGAGCCTTAAATTCTTAGAATTTCTCAAAGGTCTCAGATTCATGCTTCATAAGGAAAATGTACCTTGAGTAATCATCAATAAAATTACTCATAACCTCATCTTGCTTTGGTTGACATTGAACTCACGCACATCGTATAAACGATTTCTAACACTTCTTTGGCCCTATTCCCTTGGCTCCAAATGCCCTCTCGGTCATATTACTCCAAACATGATTCGCGAGTTGGAATCGGTTCAACTTGGAGAAAACCCTAGTGAACCATCTCTCACCAACCTTTGGATCCTCTTTTGGATTTATATGACCCTAATCTTAGATGTCAAAAAAGTGTCTCGTTCACGTCGATGAACGTTTTTTTTCTCGAAAAACAGTTGATGTGTTATAGGATACATTTAAGTGAGTGGTGTGCACGATTAATTGTATAGAGATTTTCCATCAATGTCCCGTAACGAGATACACTCATCATTTCAAAAATGATGTCATTCTTATTAGAAGAAACTTAGTGTCCTTTAATCGAATTTTAGAAACCGAAAGTGAATTCTTTTCTAAAACGGGGACATAAAGATAATCTCAAAAAAAAAACTTTATCTTCAAAAGATAGGTGCACTTCTCCCATTGCTTTAATCGCCACTCATGTAGCATTGCAATGTCTCTTTACTTGCGTAGTATTATTGCAATAATCGTTACTAACGTAGCATTGCAATATCTCCCACTTACGTAGCATTGCAATGTCTTCTACTTCCGTAACGTTACCCGGTGTGATGAGGATCTCACTCCCACTAAGTTCTTGGGATCATTTAGAACCCGTGAAACCAACATGATTAGTGGATCTCAGATCAACCATCCACGAATGAGAAGTATCTGTGCTAAACAAGTTTCAACAACTAGTGCGTTAGAATTACCTTTCTTTCCGTCCCTTTCGGGTTGGAACAGTAAAACCTCCATTGTCCTCTCTCACCGCAGCTTAAGCACTTCCTCTTTGGATTTTCCTTGACTCAACAAGCATTCCTCATCTTACCATTGCCCTTGGCAACAGTTGAGTTTTATTGCTTATGGCCTTTGGTCCTCTTCTTTATCTTGCCTACCCTTGGCTTAGAAGATGAAGACGGACCACTTGTCAAATCAAAGCTTGAGTTTGGTGCCTTATCATCATTTCTGCCGAGTCCAAGTTTGCAACAAATTAGCTAGCGAGGCCAAAATGCTCAAAAAAACCTTTCTCAAGGCGAGAATGTAGTACCAAATTCATCCGAGTCTCCAGATCATAATCTGCACTCAGAATCTCAAGTTTTTTCAGATGGGCCATCTATTTTGAGGACGTAATCCCTTACGGGTTTTTCCTCCACCATTTTCAGCGATGACATCTCTCGCAAGGTGATCTGACGAGTCACGCATGTTTTGACTCGTCAGTTGGCTCATCTGATTTTTGTGTGTCAAAATCCACTTGTGCTTTTTTTGCGAGAGGACAATTATAATTTTCCAATAAATATAGTTTCCATACAAATTGTATTGACATTAAGTATAATAACAGTGGATTAAAAAGGTAACGACATGCTGAACTGAAATAAACAACTATATGCAATAACACAAGTATATCACAAGGTTCGATCACATTCATCATATTAAAATCTCAAAAAAATATGAACATGCATCAGCCAACATCTCAAAATAGTTTAAATAAGCCACGTGGGGTGGGTCATTATTTAAACACATTCAAGCAGGTTACAAACAAGAACGATTTACAAACCTTTAATATCCAGTTAATAGTTGGCTCCCACTTGACCAATATAAAATTGACAGGGGACTTGAGGAAGTATATGCATATCAATTTTATACCTAAGTAATAACCATGATTAAATACAGATTACTATTTCGCTTTGATCGAGCCTCGTGGGGGGTCATCATCGTCGCCACTAGTAATAACCCACAATCATCCGCTTAGAATTCATTCATGTGAAACCTATCTTTTGACCGTCCCGTGGAAATTTCTCCAAAAGAATTCACAAATAAATAAATCATGGAGGTCAAAATTAATTCAATTTTATTATCCTAATAAAATTGTCAATTAATTATTTAAAACATACTTAGTAATTTTGAAGTTGAGATTTTTCAATTTGGCAACCCTCATGCAAACACATTTAAACAAATTAAACAAAGCATAAGATAGCACAAATAAATCAAGCAAAAGCAAAAAAAAAAAAACATATTGGGCACAAATTATCCAATTGTCATGGTTTGACTTTTCTTGGCTTGATCTTGAAGAAACACGTCTCGAATTTCTCCCACTCGTTCGTCTCGAAAAAATACTTAAATCTCGAATCGCCCGCGCCAAGTCGCCTTGGCCGGGATGCACGCCAAGATCCGTGACGCTTTTGGCTCGGGCGGCTTTAAGCCGCCTCGGCGCCACCCTGGCGAACGCCCGCCCACTAAGCCGCCGCAGCCTCGGCGCTGCGATCCTCGGCGGCGGCAAAGTCGGCATCCAGCAAGCGCATCCATCTTGTATCCTTCGCCCGCCTCCGCCTTCGCCGCGTCCTCGGCGGCCTTCGCGTCTCACATACGCCCCCGCGTCTTGCCGCCCGTCCATTTCGGCTTTGGCAGCGCACACTTTGTCTTGTACCCCTCATCCTCATCCTTTCGGCGCCCGGCCTGCGCCCTACGCCCGTGCGTGCCATACACACGCCCACGCCTTCTACGCTGATTACGATTTAAATCCTTTAATTCTTCATCTATTCGTTCCCGATCCGGTTATAATTTATTTACAAAAATAAATAAACCTGAGATCTAGACTAGTTTATTACATTGATCAAATCAAACAAATCCTAGTCTACTCGTGGATTTTCTCATCACGAGGCAAAACAAATCCGAATCGAATCGAATTAAAAACCCACGGTTTATATGCATGCAAAATAAAACATTAAAATCCATGACAATTAGATACACGCAAAACAGATCTAATAGGTTCTACTATCCAATTTCAAATTTAATGTCCACGAATTAAATTACAATTTAAAAAATTCGAGAGTCAAAAACAAAGGGCTCGATACGGTTGTTGGGGAATGAGTTGCACAGATCTATTCGGGTGAATATTTAAATACAAATTTAATTCATTAATTATTACTAGCATGAATTAATCCTATATTAATTCAAATAATAATTGCAACAACATATCATGCATATAAAAAGCCATGTAAAATCTACGATCGCGGAAACTACGGGTTTACGTGAAGCGTACCTCTCTCGATATGCGCAAAAAAGCTTTGGTCGGACGGACTAACCAAAAGGACTTCCCAAGTATTCCCTTAGCCCTTGCTCGACAATCCGGTGGAAGGATACTCGCGAACAATTAACAAAAGGAAAAAATAAACTTTGTTGCACCACTTATGTGGATTTGCTAATATTTCCAGCACATGGAATTGTACTTGG
Organism: Stenogyne calaminthoides; assembly: GCA_037126765.1. NCBI lineage: Eukaryota > Viridiplantae > Streptophyta > Magnoliopsida > Lamiales > Lamiaceae > Stenogyne > Stenogyne calaminthoides. Next base: position 16,532,727 of record JBBCBC010000031.1, on the reverse strand, counting down.
GAATGAACTAATCATCCCCTATTTATAGGAGGGAGGGTGAACGAAATTTTAGTGAATTTTCAATGTGGGAAAAGACTTTTCTTGGTCACCAAGAAATCTTGAATATATCTCATATATTCTTTTCCCATAATTAAAATATTCCACAAAAATCCCACCTCCTCAAGATATGGTATTTTCGAAAAATATAGTGTGCAAGAATCCAAGATTTGGATCTTCTTGAATTTATGAGATATTCTTGTATTTCAAGAAATACATATCTTCCATAATATCTTTTCAAGAAAATCAAGAAAATCTTTCTTGCCCTCTATTTTCCAAAATTTCGAAATATCACTATGAATAACCAAGTGGGAGATTTCTTGAATTTAATGAGATAATCTTGTATTCCAAGAATACATATCTTCATTCCATAACAAAATTCAAAGAAAATCTTTCTCCCTCTTTTATCCATAATTTTCGAAAATTGAGAGGAAATATAAGCAACAATATTTATTTTATTTTAATCACCTTTTCCGGTTATTGGACTATATGTTGGGCTACTCAGGGGGCCTTTAGGAGAATTAAGATTGGACCTTCTAATGAATCTTGAATATCTAATATTGAGCCACAATATAATTCAAGCCCATAAATATTAATTAATCCCACTACATAATTAATATTGCACTATCCATCTTAACCCATATTACAATTATGGCTTCCGGTCATTATTTCCGTGTTTAAGATTATCTAGCCCATTAATTAATTCAAGCCACCGAAATAGCTTTCCGTTAATTAATATCTTTTGTCCTTGGTCGAGGAACGGTTCAACATTATTATCCATACCTAAACTAATTCCACTTGCAAGATTTGGTATGATAAAGCTTATGAACCTCCCAAGGGGGCAAATCAAGCAAGCGATTTTGCACACGATTCTTCGTATTAAATCTTAGCAATCACATGTGACCAATAATATTGCCCAAGATAAAAAGTATTGAATCTCTCTCGATTAAGCTACCCATGATAAGTCAAAGCAATAGTTACCAATCCCACGTGATCCTATTTAAGGGGCGAAGGTTAAGAAACAATGAACCACCGAGGTCTAATTCTTCCTTGTTCGGGTTCAAGAATTTATCCTCCTCAGAGGGTCCTATTCAAATAAGATCACCATGCACTAGTGTAATCTCTTGGTCAAGACAAACCAATTTGAGCCTTACACCTCAACCTTTCGCGATGGTTGTTCATTTCCATCTAAAGTCCGTGAATGGCGTACTTTTTAGTTACAAGAGATCATTAATTTAATTTTACGTGATCCGGTATCACTAAATTAACTACAATGTAACACGTCTTTAATTATTGAGCAGCTTATGCAAGAAATATATATAACATTCAATCATATTTAAAGCATCAGTGATAAACAATTTATTTCAGTAAATAAGTCTGGAAATTCAGTTTCGATTATACAAAGTAAAAGCATACTTTTCAGTATAATCCCAACACATACTGGGAGAGAACATCTCATTTTTTGGCCAACAAATGTGGGGTGAGTACAATAAACATTTCGTTAAAATTTGTATTCATAATATGATATTTGCACATATGCTAAATTTGCAGTTAATTTTAATATTCTTAATATAATATAGGGAATGTTGGGTGTTGGTCGCCATAAATATGAATACATTAAGTGTGTTTTTTATGGACCCAGCTGTGAATGGGGTGGCTGCAAATCGCCCTGATCTCACGTCATACATAGAAGTGTAAGTTCATTTTGAATATTATAATATAATGATTTGTTTTACTTTTAAAATTATGCATATTTAATCTATTTTTATTTTCTAATTATAATAATAATAGTGTGATGACGATGTATCGGAGTCACCTTCCGAATCAAGACTCAAGATCTAATTTCAATAAAGTGAGCTGGACAAATATTAAGGTAAATTTAATTTAGTAAGTTATCAAATTAATAGAAAATAATCATAATTGTAATACGTGCTTATAATTGCTAATCAACCGGTTTCGAGGCAACGAGATGGTGCCCATTGTGGACATTTTGTGTGTTGCTATATTGAAGATATAATTTGCGCTTCTCAAACGACGATTCCTAACAATGTAAGTCAATTTATCGATTTATTTAAATTATTATTGATTGGATAAAAATTCATATAATATATATCTAACTATAGTGATTGATCGTTGTTTGCAGTTTGTCTATGTTTAGAAGCTTGGACAGCGGTTTTCAACTGCTGTCCAAAGGGGTATCTTGCAATGCGGTTCAGAACCGCTGTCTAAGACCTACTTTTAGACAACGATTTTTTAATAGCTGTCTAAGATTAGACAGCTTTTACTTGGACTGCCCTTATAACCGCTGTCTAAGGTCATTTTTAACAGCTGTCTAAGCCTAAATCTGTATCAGTGATATAACCACTCGCGCACCCTTGTCGCACTGAATTCGTGTATCCAAAGTATCAGACTCGCATATTCTAATTATTATTTTATTTATTTATTTATTCACAGAGTCGTCACGTGGCGTATTCCGTAAAAATCTAATGCAAATCGTACCCACACCGCACCCTATGCGTATTAGATGATGCATTGTATATAATCAGGTGGCTTAGCCCACCTGACCACTGGGCTCCTCATTTGAGTGGGAGATCCAGGTTCGATTCCCTCTGGGAACGAATTGGAGTTATGGGAGTTATAAGGTGGATTGGTAATTTCGTGGAGTATTTGGGTGTTTGGTGTACTAATTATTAACAACTAACATCTAACTTTGTCCGATTAAAAAAAAAGATGATGCATTGTATAATCAGCGCATTATTGCACCCGACCAACACACACTAATTACCAAGTATAAAAAACTAATAAACGATTATTCAAAGCTTGGTATAACTTTTTCGTGTTTCATATTGCAGCGCAAACATGCACCAATCACTTTCATGATTTCTCCACAACAAATTAAAGTTCCCGTCACATATATATGTTAATTATATGGAAGAATGTGTTTCACCAATCGTATGAACGCAATATGGCTGGGATTTAAAATGGTGAAAAATATAATTAACATATATTTAATATGGCTGGGATTTAAAATGGTAATCACCAGTATAGCTAGGATTTCAAATTATTTTATATTATAGCTAGGATTTAAAATAAGGCTGGTTAAGTACGGATCAAGCCACTTTAGTATATTATTAGTTTCTTCATCTCGTGATTACTGCAATACTTGTTTTATTTGGACGTCCCAACATTATTACGATACTCCTAAAATAGAAATAACACGTAATACTAACACTTTACTAATGCACCCTCAAAATTACCACTCAAATCCCTTATTTATTTCAATTCAAACCTATTAAAAATCAACATCTTCACCTTGAATTACCCACAATACCAATACTTTACTACACTCAAATTCACTTTTCACTTTTCTCCTTGGCTTGCGTGCCGTTTTCAGTGTTACAGTCCTCTTGGGACGGAGGGAGTATTATTATTTTTTTTATCGAACAAATGGTGACTCGAACCCATGATCTCTCGGCATAAGTAGTGATGATCTAATCGTTTGAACTGTTCCACTTCGTCACTATTTTATTTTATATTTAACCATTATTAATATATATGATAGCAAATGTATAATAAAAAGCATGACATCACAAATTATCATTAGTTACATAATTGTTATATTTTAAAGATAGTAAAAGATTAATTAAACACTAAAATAAATTAAATAAGTGATTTTGATTGTGAAATTTAGCAGTTCAATTCCATAGAAATCTTTGAGGCAAGAGGCCGGTGGTTTCCAGTCATATAATACATGGCTCAAAATATTATATTTCACTGAATATTTTTTATTATTTCATCACCAGTGTGTAGGGATGCTCACGATTCCGGAACCGGCGGTTCCAAAATTTCCGGAGGTGGAACCGGAACCGAACCGCGGTCAAGGCGGTTTCGGTTCCGGTTCCGAACCGCCGGTTCCGGTTGCGAACCGCCGGTTCCGGTTGCTTTTTTTTTTTTTTTTTATTTCTTAATTTTTTGGATCTAAAATTTGAAAGAATGTAGATGAGAAATTTAATTATTGTATTATTGTTAATATGAGAATTTAAATTAAAGATTACATTACAATAATTAAAAGTTAAAACATAACAATAACATTAGTACAATACCAAAATGAACTTAGAAATAATTGAATGAACTATTATAAAATACAAAATACAAAATACAAAAAAATAGTAATTCTAACTTAAAATAAGCTAGTAATCTACTATTACAAATTAATTGAACTATTACAACTTTACAAATTACAAAGTGAACTATATCGAATTAGTAATTACAATTACAACTTAAAATTTTAAACTTTACAAAATAAATTTGGGGGGGGGGCCGAGGGGGGGATTTAAAGAAATTGGACTTGAGCTTAAATTTAAGAAATAAACTTAGAAATTCTAAGTTTGAAACTTAAAATTAAGTTGCCTACGTATCCAAATAGGAATCAAAGTCCACGTAGTTCTCTTACCTCAAACTTACCTCGTTGATTTGGATCGATTCGATTATTCATGCATCACTTCCGGTGGTAGTTTCTTCGGAGCTATCTTGATCATCATTATCAACAAATTCTTGACTTCTCTTTTCGGCTCTTACCCAATCATCAAGCAAGCATTGGTTTTCCACGTTTTCAACGGTCATATTCGATCTCGTTGCATCCAAAGTGTAGCCTCCCAAACTAAAAAAAAAAAGCTTGTTCAACGGCAATGATTTGACGGAGATGCAAAAATTTCTCTTGCTAGCATTGACAATATTGGATAGATATTTTTCATCCTCGACCACCACTTTAGTATATTAAAAGTAGCGTTGTCTTCATCTTCATCAAGCCGAACAAATGAAGAGGATAAATAATGATCAAGTTCGTAATAAGGGTTAGAAGTAGACCTTGGACGTTTTTTGAGAACGTTCATCATAAAAATCTGTTAATATATCTTCTTCTTGACTCATAGAAGAGCCCACCACCACCAAAATTTTCTTCAAAACCGGGACCACTATATTCTCTAAATAAAGACATTAAAGTAACTTTAATCCGATTACCAATCTCTTCCGGATTAGGATATACATCATCTTCACCCATGACCATATGTCTATTAGGAAATAAATAATTATAATACATATTTAACATCATTATTAATCCATCCAATCTTACTCTAAGATCAAACACTTTAGCAACCAAGAATAGATCGGGAATATTTGTAAAATATTTTTTCCATTTTGCATCATAGAAAAAGTAGCACCACTTAATAAAGGATTTGTAATATTTTCATTTAACACATGAGCAACTTTAATACAATAATCAAGCGCTAAATTACACGTAGGATAATAAACACCGGATAACACTTTTGTGGAATCATTAAAAATTCCCAAAATTTTACACAAAGAAGTGCATGAATCCCAATATTGAGGATATAAACGAATACCACAATTTTCTTGAGTAAAAAATGTACATAAAGCGTCTTTATAATCCATAGACTCCTTTAACAATTTATACGTGGAATTCCAACGAGTTGACACATCAAGAGAAAATTTTTTGGGATGCATATTGTATGTTCTACAAAAAACTTTCCATTTTTTCAACAATTTTGAATGTCTCAAATATAATAAATAAGCGGATCTAATAGGACCAACTTGTTCTTTCAAAGCATCTAAACCATCTTGAACACATAAATTTAAAATATGACACATACATCTAACATGAAAAAATTTTCCACCAAGATATGGTTGACAAATATTTGTAAGATCTTCAATAGTAGCCGTATTTGCACTAGCATTATCAAAACCAATAGAAAATATTTTTTTAGTAAGAGCATACTCATTTAAAATATCATGCAATTTATCTCTAATATTAACGGCATTGTGTTCCGTATCAAAATCTCTATAAGCAATCAATCTTTTGTTAAGGGTCCACGAATCATCAATCCAAGTGCATGTAACTCCTATATAACTATGCTTTTGAAAATTATCACTCCAAATATCCGCACATATACAAACTTTAACATTTAAATCGGCAAATAGATTAATCAAAGCATATTTATACTCATAAACAACTTTAGCAACATCACGAGTAGTAGTATGACGTGAAACTTTTTTTGCTGCGGGTTGAAGACCAAGGTTAACAAAATCATTCCAATACGAATTATCGGCAAATTGAAAAGGAAGGTGTTGTGTGCACACAAATTTAGCTAACAATTTTCTATATTTCATTTGATCAAATGTAAATAGAGAAGTGGGGTTACTTACCTGCTTGAACTCCACCACCGCCACCGGTTGACGTAAATCCACGAAGTTGTGCTTGGTTTGAACTAATTCCAACTCTATCCGGATGAATTTTTTTCAAATGCTTCTCGAATGTTCCATATCCTCCTCCTTTGACAAAAGAATATATTTTGTCACAATAGTTGCAATGAACTTTAATAGTACCATCCTCGTTGATCACTTTATTAAAGTGACGTGCAAAAATATCCGACTTAAGTTGAGCTCGACTTGGAGTTGGGGTTGGAGTTGGCTCGGCATTGGACTCGGTTGGGTGGTTTTGGCTTTCTTGAGTAGGACGTCGTGGACCTTGTGGTATAGCATCATCTTCAAGAGGATTCTCATAACCGGGACCAAGTGTGGCCTCAATATCATCTAAACTCCACTCGATCGGTGCCGGTGGATTTGGAAGACGAACGGAAGAGGTGGAAGAAGCTTTGTCTTTACCCTTACCCTTGCTTTGATGGCTTGCCATAATAATAATATGTATGTAAGTGTATATGTAAATAATATATGTATGTAAGTGTAGTGTAATGTAATATGTATGTAACTATGTAAGTGTAGTGTAATATACTAATATGTAGTATAGTACTATAGTAGTATACTAGTATTAGTATAGTGTAATATATAGTGTATATAATATATAGTGTAGTATAAATATAATATGTAGTGTATGTATAGATTAGAGTATAGTATGATATATAGTGTAGTATAAATATAATATGTAATGTAAATAATATGTAAATAATAAACTTTGAGAATTGAGTGAGAGTTGAGACTTGAGAGTTGAGAGAGAGATGAATAAACTTTGGTGTGAATTTTGGAGTGGAATGAGTTGGTATTTATAGATGAAATATTGAAAAAAAAAAAAAAAAAAAAACAAAAACTGGTTGTTCGAACCGAACCGGCGGTTCCACGGTTCGAACCGGCGGTTCCTTCAACGGCTCTTTGATCTCAGCCGTTGGATCTCAACGGCTCTTTAATCTGGGCCGTTGGATCTCAACGGCTAGAATTTTCAAATTTGGGGGCGGTCCGGTTCGAACCGGCGGTTCCGGTTCGAACCGGCGGTTCCGGTTCGAACCGGCGGTTCCCGGTTCTGGTTTTGCTAGAACCGGAACCGAACCGTGGGATTTACGGTTTCGGTTCGGTTCCGGAACCGGAACCGCGGAACCGTGGAACCGGCGGTTCAAAAACCGGCGGTTCCGGTTCGAACCGCCGGTTCCGGTTTTTTTTGAGCATGCCTACCAGTGTGCATGTTATAATGTTTATGAAATTTACGAGACTATATATATAGACAATTTGATTTCTCTGTTCCATTTTTCGTATTTTATTGATGTTTCACTCTTCTAAATTTTTACCACATGGTATGTTGGTTCGTTGGATATTTTTTGTTATTTCACGTGTCATCCATCTATATTATATATGGAATACAAAGTGGAACACCAATTATAAAATAGGTGATCTCATTCCATATATGAAGTTACATTTTTAATAAATCGATCCTCATATTTTATTTTGTACTTCAGTTACAGAAATGTATTGATCAAAATAATTTAATTAAACAAACAATGTGAGACAAGAAACGATTTCAGAATCCAAATATAAAATTAGTACTCAAATAAAAGACTTGAATAAACTCGGTTCATATAATATACTTGAAACATTCATATATATATATTACGTATGATAGGAGAAACGATACAATTTCACCTTTTTTGCAAATTAAAGACTTGAATATTACACCACGCACTTAACTTAATTATGCACCCCCAACACTAATTATATAACCACACACACTAGCTAGCATAAACGTAGTAACATTCTAGCTATATTCTAATTAAAATACACGCATATATTAAATAGAAAATATATAGAGTGGGTTGAAGGGTGTTTATTTATAATTTTTATTGCATGCACTGGCCTTAGCCTAAGCAAATGCAATACTTGCCATTAGGACCAGTTGCACATGTTGCACTTGCGTATTTTTCCTTCAACACTTTCTTACATGCAGTAATGCATGCAGGGGGTGTGCAAGGACTTAGGTTTATTCCAATTGCACTCTCCACATTTTTTGGACCCAAAACTATGATTCCAACTATCATCACAATCACAACCCAATTCTTCACACCCATATCTTTCACAAATGTGTTTTGTTATGGTAGCTAGATGTTTTCTTGATGAAATCTAGTGATCTCGTACTAGGGTATTTATAAGGCCAGAATATCATTAGTATAATGATGAGTCATGTGAAGTTTGGTTTAACTTTTCATGTTCCTTCATTAGAAAAAAAATTAAGTGGTGCATACACCAATCAAGTGTTGTGAATTTTTCTATCACAAATGTGAGGCCCGGTCCGTACGTTGAAATTTAATTATTAGGAATTAAACTATACTATATATATATATAAATGAATTGATTCAAATTTTTTTAAAAGGTCGAGCTTTTAAATGAATACAATTTTTTCATGGTACGAATTAGAATTTTGGCTCATGTCCACACCATTTTTATCTTTTCAAAAAAAAAAAAAATATATATATATATATATATATATATATATATATATGGGAGAAAATGTAAATTAATTAAGCTAGAGAATAAGCGTTATTTTGCAAAGTTTTATATGCACCAAGTGCACCATGTAACTTAAATGTATTTTGAAGCGTGTTACTTGTTTCCTTGAATCGTTTAACTTGTTTGTACTGAAACAAGTTGAAAGTTTCAGTTAAATAAGTTATACGTTTCAAAGATACACTTGAGCTGCACCTTGATGCACATGAGACCTGCTCTAAATGTAAATATGTATTGCAACTCGGCTAACATGCCATCTAAATGTCTGAACTTACATAGAGTGGTGGAATTAATCATTTTATATATATTAAGGAAAAAGCTTATCTGAACCCTCACATGAACTCTTTTTCTTCAAATATCACTGTACAAATTGTCACTATTATACATATGCACTATTACTGATGAAATATTTTTCAAATAGTAACACTTCATTTGCACAACAGTGACACTTCTAATGTCACTCGAAAATTTACATGAAACTAGGTTTACAGGAGACCTACCCTTATATTAATTTTCTAAGACTCCATTTCATTGGTGAGCTGAATTCTCCAGATTCTTAACCTCTACTCTCTGGGATGGGAAAGAGGTCAATCGAGTGGACTATTTAATATTAGTGGATTAGTGGAACTGCTTTTAACGGGCTTTGAATTCAGGCATTGGCTCTGATACCATGAATTTTTTTATCTCATTTAAAAATCCAAACTTATAGAGAAGCGTGAAATCCATCTATTTATATTAATTCCCTAGCTAACTATTAGCCCTCATACAAATATTAACATATTATGTGTTTCACCAATTGTATGTGCTATATTATCTCGTCCTATGATCTTTTCTTTCCCTCAAAGAAGCAAACTTTTAAAGAATATTGGTATTTGCTAATTAGGCATAAAGCACTTATAGTTGTATAATGTTGTAGGCCTCGAACTTTTAAGGTTTGCTAATTGGAGAAGAACAGCTGCGGAGATTCCAGAGGTGGCTTCCACGTGTGGGGATTTCAATTCTATTGGATCCTTCCAACAAAGGGTTGCTAAGATATGTGTTCTCTCCACTATATTTGCACCAAGATTCTCTAAGTATATATATTATAGTTTATAAACCTAGTGGGGGCTAATAATTGTTCAATGTGGAAAATGATGAGCTTAGCTTTAAAATTAGATAAAGTTCAAAATTTCGAATTATCAAAAGACCACTTGTGTGCACCAACGTTATAAATTTTGATATGTACATAATACATTGATCAGTTTGGTGTCACTTTTTTATCCTTTTGGTTCAAATTTGAAAAAAAAAAACACAATAAAAAAAAAGGCCAACATTGAAAAAAAATAAAATATACAAAACTAAAATTATAATCGTATATATTTTTATTTTATTTTTTAATTTTGGTACAAAATGATCAAATTTAAAAAGTAAAAAATGACAAGTCTAAAATTAACACGACCTAAATTATATGACGATTGTTGATATATATTTAACTTAACGATATAAATATCCATTTTGATTGTTGTACAACATATAAATGGGGTATAGAAGATGAACCTCATATTCTTTATGCTATATCAGGTTTCATTTAAAATATTATGTATGATGATATGAAGCTAATGGTTGAATTACGTATGATGCGCATTTGACCCAGAAGAAGAAGGTGATCAGCAACCCTTGCTATGTTGCTGATGGGGAGGAGGATAAGGAAGAATTGGAGGACGACTCCGTTGAGCTGAAGAAACGGAAGCATCTGGATGCTATAAAAGCCAAAGGTGGAGTACTCGAGGGCACATCACACTAGAATTCTGATGAGGAAATGAACAATTTGTCTGAAGTTAACTATTTTTTATCGGCGGACCCCGGCCACCGCGGGGTCGGCCGGGAGTAATGATTGCTATAAGTTGGAATTGCAGGGGGTTGGGCCACCCGGATGCAATTAGTTTTCTTTGTGAGCTCGTTCGAGCTCGTAGGCCTGATGTAATTTTCCTGTGTGAGACTATTGCTCACACGAATAAGATTGATGAAATAAGAGCTCGCTTGCATTATGATTGTGTTTTTACTGTTGATTGTATTGGTAGGAGTGGTGGGTTGTGTGTGTTATGGAGAACGTCTACTTTCTGTGACTTGTTAGCTATTCCCAGAATCATGTGGACATGGTGATCAATGATGAGAATGGCCCTTGGCATTTCACCAGTTTCTATGGCTTTCCGGAACGAAATAATAGAAGAAGCTCATGGGGTTTACTAAGGCAACTCTCTGGGATAAATAATCTCCCGTGGGTTTGTATGGGGGATTTTAATGATCTTCTATCCATAGAAGAAAAGAAGGGAGGTGTGCCTCACCCAAACAGGCTTCTTAATGGGTTCCGTGAAGCTGTCTCTGATTGTAATTTATTGGATGTCCCTCTCCAAGGGTTTCAATTCACATGGAATAATGGGGAGGGCGGGTCTCATTTTGTGGAAGAACGCCTTGACAGAGCAATGGGCAATCCAAACTGGCACTCTCGCTTCCCTCTTGCACGCCTCCAGAACTTGGTGTCCCCTATTTCGGACCACAGTCCCATTATGCTCAAAGCTACTTCTGGAGTGCTTAGTGACTGGGGGAGGCATATCTCTTTTGCTAGAATTAATAACCGCAGGGACGTGGAGGCTGACATTGCGCGGTTGCGTACCATTGACACGGAAGAGGCTAGTTCCAGGCTTGTTGAAGCTCGGCAACAGCTTACTCAAGAGGAAACCTACTGGAGACAGAGAGCCAAGGCATTCTGGCTCACGGGGGGCGATCTTAATACGAGGTTCTTCCATCAAATAGCCTCTGCTAGGAAGAAGACCAATCGTATTACGGGTTTGATGAATGATCAGCAAGTATGGGTCACGGAGAATCATGAATTAAACCAGGTGGTGGCCAACTACTTCTCGAACCTGTTTGAGGCTTCGGAGAGTATGGGGGATATTGAACAGGTGACTTCTACGATATCTAGCAGGGTGTCGGAGGCTGACAACGACATGCTGACCCAACCGTTCGAGGCAGATGAGTTCCGGTTAGCTATCTCACAAATGCATAAGGATAAGGCCCCGGGTCCGGATGGTTTCAACCTGGCCTTTTATAAAAAATTCTGGGATTCGGTCGGTCCGGACATAGTCGATTCTTGTATTCACTGGCTTGATTCGGGGTCTTTCCCGGAGGGGCTCAATAGCACAAATGTGACCCTCATACCAAAGTGTGAGCTCCCGAAGACGGCTAAAGATCTCCGGCCAATCTCCCTTTGCAATGTGGTTTACAAAATAATGTTGAAGGTGTTGTGTAATCGGCTCAAGAAAGTGCTCCCGGGCTTAGTAGACGAGTCACAATCAGCTTTCCAGTCAGGACGGTCTATTCAAGATAATGTGATCATCGCATTTGAATCACTACATGGGATCCGAAACAGAAGGAGGGGCAAGGTTGAGGAAGTTGCTTTAAAAATTGATATTATCAAGGCGTATGATCGTGTGGATTGGCGCTACCTTAAGGGGGTCTTAAGGCAGATGAATTTCTCCGAGAGATGGATAACTTGGATGAAACAATGTGTCCGAACAGTGTCTTACACTTTTCTTGTTAACGACGCTAAGGTCGGCCCTATCCAGCAGAGCCGGGGGCTTCGTCAAGGCAACCCGCTCTCGCCTTACCTTTTCATCCTATGCGCTGAAGGCCTGTCCAGCCTCCTACGGCGAGAGACTTCTAGAGGTGCTATCCATGGGTGCAGAGTGCATAGAAGGGAGCCGGCGGTGTCGCACCTCATTTTTTCCGATGATTGCCTTCTGTTTTGTCGTGCCACGGAAGCCGAGTGTGTGGCCATGAAGGAACTCCTGAATTTGTATGAACGGGCATCAGGTCAGACTATAAATTACGTTAAGTCGGGAATTTTTTATAGTCCTAATGTGGCCCCTTACAAGAGAGCGCTGCTAAATGATCTCCTTGGCGTCCACTTGCCTCTTAATACGGGCAAGCATTTGGGATTGCCCTCACTAATTGGCAGAAGCAAGTCAGCCATTTTCCGTTATTTGCGAGAGAGGCTGTGGAGTAAGTTAACGTTGTGGCGGGGGAAGAAGCTACCGAAGGCAGGAAAAGAAATTTTAATCAAGTCCGCAGCGCAATCGGTTCCGGCGTACTGCATGAGCACTTTTCTTCTACCCAGTACATTAATTGACGAACTTCACAGGATGATGAATTCTTTTTGGTGGGGACATAATGCGGACCCTAAGAAGGGCGTCAAATGGGAAAGTTGGGAGTCTTTGTGTCGGCACAAGAACGAAGGCGGAATGGGTTTCCGTAATTTGCATTTGTTCAACATTGCAATGCTTGGCAAGCTTGTGTGGCGATTTCAAACCAAACCCGACTCACTTGTTGCTAGGATTCTGAAGGCGAAGTATTTTTCTCGGACCGATTTATTTCATGCACAGATGGGTGCGAACCCGAGTTACGTATAGAGAAGTATTTGCACAGCAAAGGACTTGGTAATTGCGGGCACTCGCTGGAAGATAGGGGATGGAACTTCTATTAGGGTTTGGGGAGACCCTTGGCTTGATAGAGACCACGCTCTTCGCATTTCGACTCCAGTTGTCCCTAATTTTGAGGACATGGTAGTCAATGATCTGTTCATCCCGGGGACTCGATCCTGGGATAAGGAGGTTATCGTTGAGTCTTTCTCGCCTATGGATAGTGCATGTATTATGCGGACCATTGTCGCCCCATATACGTGTGAGGACAAACACTACTCCCCGAACGGAGATTACACGGTGAAGTCGGCTTATCTCCTTGCTGCTAAAATCGTTGGGGATTCTGGGGACAACCCGAACTCGTTATTGCGAGCTATATGGCGTTTTAAAGTCCCTCCTAGAGTTCGTGCGTTCTATTGGAGGTTGTGCAAGTGGTGGCTTGTAGTGCGGGTGAAGCTACGCCGGTGGTACGCAGCGACGGATGTAGTTTGTCCGCTATGCAACAAAATGCCGGAAACGATATGGCATCTTTTCGTTGACTGTGACTTCGCTCGTGAATGTTGGACGTTGGGGAATTTGTGGGTAAAAATCAACTCTGCTTGCTATACTGCTGACGGGTCTGAAGACTTGTTTCTGAACTTATCGAGAATCTTAGACACCGATGAGATGGAGAGGACCATGATGATAGCTTGGGCGGTGTGGCGTGCCAGGAATGATGCAGTGTGGAACGCCACCCGGGGTCGGCCGGCCCAAACCATCTTCGCAGCAACCGTTTTCTTGGCGGAATGGAAGGCGGCGCATCCGGTTGCTGTCGCTCCTGGGGCATCGACGGGGTGCAGGAAATGGCACTCACCCAGGTGGGGTTATGTGAAGATAAATGTGGATGCTAGTTTCTTCGAGGATTCATCTGCTGCCGTTCCCTTCATAAACCTGGGGTGATGAGAGTGGACGAGGGCAAAGCATGGGGTGTGGTAGAAGCGATTCGGTGGGCGGTCAGTCTGGGGTTCGATCGGGTTATGCTTGAATCCGACTCGAAAAGGGTAGTGGACGCAATGATCTCGAGTGCTGATGGTGATTCGGTGCTTTGTGACTTTATTGAAGAAGGAAGGCGTATTCTTGCTGATCGGCAGTTTTATTCAATTTCTTGAGTTAATCGAGGTGCCAATATGTTGGCCCATACCATTGCTAGGACTAGTCGTGATTATAATAGTCCTCACTGTTGGGTAGAGCCTCCGTCGTTTGTGGAAGGCCTACTTGATAGATGCACTGTGCGCGCTTAGTTTTCTTTCCCGTAAAAAAAATAAAATTAATTCTTAGTACGTATAATTATTAAATTTGTATTGTTTTATTAGCGCTAGTAATTTGTACTTCATTCAGTACAACAAAACTGGGGTTTGGGACAATGAAAAAAAATTCCTTCAATGAGGTGGGATGAGATTTGTAAAAAAAAATAAAAATAAAAGGTATAGTTGGTGTGAGGATTAGAACTCTGTAAACTTTCAACGGTTCAATTTTAAAAAATGGATTTGGAGTTTCTTAAACGAATCAAATAGATGTTAGTAGTGTGCATCGAAAATGAGTGAAAATATAATAAAATAATAAATCGAGACTCGTGTTAAACACAATTTCCTTAAAACAAATGGTGTCTTTCACTCTCGGTGCTAGTGAATCGTAGGACATTTGTTTTCCAGAATACAGCGATTGAATTTAACCATATTAACACTATATTTTGCTTGAATTGAATTAAGAAAATGCTCAATGTATTAGCAACTGCTAGGAAAAGTATATATATCTTCCAAGTTTGTGGGTTCAAGTTTTTCGAGTGTCTTTCAACATCAGCTGAGGAGCTACTTATAGCAACCAAAAAGTGATTGTTGGAGCATGGCCGAAAAAGTATCACTTAACCCTCATACCAAAATCGAAAACAACATGAATTACACAATAAATTCAGGTTGATTTTTTAAAACTTTCAAACATGTGTAACTACCTGATTTATTTGAACTTTTTTCATATAAAACGTTTCACGTTTACAACATAGTTGAACAATTTTCAAGTAAAACGTTACATGTTGCCAGCCAAAAACAAAAACGAGGCAAAAGTCAACTTGTGAATCTGTCACCAAATTGGTGCGACATTAGTGTACGTAGATCTCGTTTGCACACAAATTCAGCCAAGATTTACACCTCCTGCGCACCCGCGTGAAATGTGGAGGAGCATGATCCCTTAATTATTTACATGCTACATATGGGTACCTCCTCAAGTACTCGCTTCCTTATTTCATATTTTCCTTTGAGGGACAAAAACTCTTTGTTTTTGTCTTTTCCTACTTTCCGATTTCTTGGGTACAACACCTTGAGAATATAATTTCTCATTCACCCCAAAATTGGGCTCTATTTTCTAACAATAGATTGTGGATTAGAGTCATATAATCAAGATATGGGGTTATATCATTTGGTATGAGGGATAGGGGTAGGGACCGAGGGAGTAGGGGAAGCATAATAAAGGCTAATTTCACTTTTGGTCACTAAACTTTACCTCAATTTCACTTTTGGTCACCGAGTTTCACCTTTTATCAAAATTAGTCACTTAACTACACCTTTTTAATCAGACTTGGTGACAACGTTATTTCACCGTCAAAAAATTAACGGGGGCAACAAAAGTGGCGCGAATTACATTAGGGTTCACCGTGCCTCTTTCTCCCCTTTCTCCTCTTTCTCCAAGCCCTAATTTCTAAATAACATCAATCGATTTCTCTCCAATTCATAATCCCTGGTGCTCAAAATTTTTGGTGCTCGAATTCAATCGTCACTTTCCAAAACTCTATTATCACCCATGCAGTATTATTTGCACCCAATAGAGAATATGTTGTAATGTGAATGTCTCTCTCCTTTCAAAAATCCCTCAATATCTTCTATTATCACCCCATGCAGTATTATTTGCACCCAATAGAGAATATGTTGTAATGTGAATGTCTGTCTCCTTTCAAAAATCCCTTTATATCCCTCAATATAGAATTTTTTTCTATTTATCAATTACAAAAATTTCTCAAGCCCTGGTGCTTGAATTTTTCTTGTTTATTGATTTATTTGTGCTTTCTTGTTTATCTTTTTTTTTTTGGTTTTCTATTATGCAGATGCAAAAAATGAACCAACACTTTTTACATTAAAAATTATTCATGGTGAAAAATTAACAGAAGATGATCTTAGCAAAAAATATGAAGGGGGTATTGTAGATTATTTTGACTATGTTGATGGGGATATGCTTGAGTTAATTGAACTGAATGATTTCGCTAATCAGTTAGGCTATGATGAAAAAAAATTAAAGTTTTTACATCAATTTGGAACTAATTTGCATAGTGGGGAAAGTATAATTTTATGTGTGTAATTTTATGTTGTGCAGGTTGTTCAATCATCAAGGGTTGACAGTTCAATTATTGTGAAAGGAGGTGTGAATTATATCACTATGTAAAATCTAAGTGCTTATATGGGAAGTGAAAGTTCTTCAAAAGGAAGAATTAGCAAGGGAAAAAGTACATCTGCTGGGCATGTCAAAAGAAAAAAAAGTGGGAGTGATGTTGGGAAATTTATAGTTTTGATGAAAGTTCCAAAAACACATGTAATGGACCGTCGGACACATTATTTGTTTACATTGGTTTGAAGTTGATAATGATTTAGAAAAAACTGTGTAATTTTGTTTGTCAATATGTGAAAAGAAAGGCAACAAAACCGACAAGATCGGATATTTTTTATGGATGTATTTTATATGAACAAGAAAGACCGGAACAATTGCCTACTTTGTTGGACTAGTATTTTGTGTTATGGATGTATAAGATGAAAATCTCGATCAAAAAAGATGAATTTTAGTTGGAACAACATGCAAAGCAAGGCTTTCATCCAATAAGGAAGAAACACGTATGAAACGAGTTTCATGGGATTCGATTTTCTCTCTCAAAACGGCTATAATCTTACGACCATGCTGCCGTTCTGAAGCGTCACATCAAGACCGCAAGTCTCAAAAAAATAACCTGAGATTCAAATTGCTCTCCAACGGCTCTTTGATCTCAAGGTCTATAAATATGGGATCACACTTGAGTGAGACACGGAAATGCTTGG
This sequence comes from Stenogyne calaminthoides, assembly GCA_037126765.1. Classification (NCBI taxonomy): domain Eukaryota; kingdom Viridiplantae; phylum Streptophyta; class Magnoliopsida; order Lamiales; family Lamiaceae; genus Stenogyne; species Stenogyne calaminthoides. The sequence continues at coordinate 16,515,320 of JBBCBC010000031.1, read as the reverse complement.
ACAAACAACATAATCAAGAAGCTCAAACTATAGTCGATTTCCGCATCGAAGAACACAACTACAAGCTTATTTTATATTGTGTTTCATCCCATAAGTTCTTAGCAAAAATCTTTTCATCTAGCTATCGAGTCGCTTTATCTAAAGAAAAGATTTCATAGTTGGAACCTCAACAATCTTACCCAAACCCCCAAGTTAGGATAAGTTGTTTAGCAAGATTCGATCTAGGGTTTCTAATCTTGATTTAAAGGATCGGTTGAGTGAGAACTCTTAAAACATCTGTTGGTGTCTTGTGTTGGACTAACACACTAATCTAAGTCGGTCGGTTAAGTCGGTTAAGTTGGTGCCCTTGTGAAAGGGAAGAGTGGGCGTAGGGACCGGTTTGTCGAACCCACTATAAATCTTGTGTGCCTTTCTTGCTTTGATTAAGCGCTCTACATCGCACAATCTTAAAGCGCATACATTCTAAGTTAAGATCGATAACACCAAGCTTCGATCGATCGGTTTGATTTACGTCATCCGATTAAAAAGATAAAACTTGGAATCGATTTATACAAACCGGGTTTTTCACGGGTAAAACTTAAAGCGCTTTTACATCGATTAATCGATAGTTACCGGCCAATCGCCTTTCCCGGCGTTGATGAAGTTGGTTATCGAGACGAATCCCGATTCACTTCGCGCTCTGATCGAAGCATCTGCTCTCACACTTGACTGCGACGAAAAAGTTTTTTGAGTCTATTCACCCCTCCCTCTAGACTTACGCCCTCACTTAACCCGTTAAGGACCTACAAGTGGTATCGAGGCGGTTGGTTCTTCAACCCACCGACTACTGTGTCATTGTGGTCATCCGAATCGATCTTGAAAAAAACCGTTTAAAACTCATTCATTTTCCAAAATCACTCGGCATGGATAACACGTCCGGTATGTATCATGATCTGCCCGAAGTTCTCTATTGATGAGTATCGCAGATTAGACCCATATATATGTCCAACCATCTAGGCTCGATCGTTGGCGTATCGATGGAAGTCATCGAGAGGACCCATCATCATTTACTCGACAATCCTGCGATCGGAGGAGATCCGGACTTTCCACGAAGTCTTGTGCGAAAAAAGCCCATACGATGGACCGGAAGAAAGAAAAGCGCATACTCGGACACCATTGCAAGACATATCATCATGAAGACAATGGATAAGGTCACCAAAGAGAAGATTAAGTATCTCAAATCTGCGAAAGCAATGTGGGATACTCGCTGAGATCTGCGAGGGAAATGAGCAGATAAAAAAGGCAGTAGTCTTCAAGCGAATAAGCGGTGAAGTTCGAAACGAAAGATGCTGCTTTCAACGAAACCATCAACGAACTCGATGGAAGAATTACAATGTCTATAAACAAGCTTCGAGAACTTGGTAGAGATGACCGATAAAGATATCAACTATAAGATCCTAAGGTCTCTCACCAAGAAAGTGGGACATGAAGGTCCGCGGTAATCAAAGATTGCGGGACATTTCAAGAATGAAACCTAGTAGCTTGTTCTTGAGTCTTAAAAGCTCACGAAGTTCGACGATTGAAAGAGGTCAAAAGTGATGAAGACGAGGCCCTCTTTGAAACCTCGACTTCAAAATCGATTGCTTTCAAGGCAACCCGATGGCGAGAACAAAGGCCAATGAACCCATTGGAAATATATTAAGTCGAGCGAAACGGATCGCGTTGCTTACCGGGAGAAGTCGGATATACAACTTGGTAAGTATCGAAGATTTTATAAGGACTATCAACATACCCGGATTTAGATAGGAGATCGCATAATAGATCTCCGAAGAACCGGACCGATGATCGGAGGGATCGCAAGAGATGAAAGGGAAAGAGATAGTCGACGAAGGAAGGAAAGAGATAACCAATCGGATAGAAGAAACCGGACTACTATCGAAGGGGAAATCACCGATAGGTCATCTGAATGAGTGATTCACCCGGAAGGAAAGGAACGGTGGATCGGGGAGCGTCTTTCAATCGGAGAAGCCAGTCACTATAGCAATTTACCCCCGGACTGGACGCCCAGAGAGGGAAGAAAAGAGGAACAAAAGAGAGCAAGCGGTATAGAGACGGAAGAGCTATGGTTGCCGATATCGTCGAAATCGACGATTCTATCGCCCTCCGAGGACTCGGATACTCCTCTGTAGAAGACTTAACCTTTGTCGGCCGCCGTCTCGTCGACTTCTATGAAAGTGAAGATCCGATATTCTCGTCGGGCGATAATGAACTCTGCTGATGGCGGGGAGGACCAAATCGAGGTAACCTCAAAAACCCCCCGTTCGCTTCTACATTAGCATTTTTAGCATTAGCACCGGAGGAGATTGACCTGCGGACTCTACTCGAAGCAATTGCTTGAAGATCTCTCCAATGCAAGAGAAACTTATGCTATTGTGGAAGCCGAGAATGATAAGTCGAGGATCGAAATAATCGACTTCTTCAAGAAAATGATCTCGGAAAAACCTCAACTTAGATCGGTTGGAAACCGCCGTCGAGAAGGTGGCGAGAATTTAAAATTCTCGAAGTTAAAACTTCGATCGTGAAAAGCAGATCAAAGAAATGAATGGAAATTAACGAACAAACAAGTCGATGACTTCAAAATCTTGCAAGCAAAATTCGATGAGCTATTCAATGCATGAAAGTCCGAAATCCTCCGAGGAAAATCTGCGTAAGAAAATAGATGTTTTTTCAAAATCATCTCAACCGTTAAAGACATGAACGCCTATTTTAGAGTAAAGATTGATAAGGAGGACTTGGCTATGAGAAACCCTCCACATCCTCAAAAAGCCCGGACCGATTCATCTCGAAAAGGTAATCGGGGCGAATTTAAAAAAAGATACACCAAAAAGCTAAACTTGTATCTAATAGGGGTAAGAGACCGTTGAAAGGTATAAAATGCAAGTGCCTAACGAAAAGGAAATGAAATGAACCCCAACCGGTAAAGCATCGGTAGGGAATCAACGGAACCCGGTTCTTCCGAAGAAACCTCAACCCGATCAACAGATCGAATCGAAAAAGACAACCTACAAAAGGGAAGTCTAATCGAGAGACCCAAATCAAGGTCAACCCTAATAAGCATGCTTGAACTGCGAAAACCATCTATGAAAAGGATATGAATCTTTTGATGGTAGCGGTCGTACCCCCCTATAGTCGAAATTTAGGAATCTTGACCAAACACCTTTGGATAAAAAAGAAGACAAACTAAAAAGGTAAATCATAAGTCTTCTAAGTCATCCAAGGTTCACACAAGTAATCATACAAATCGAAAAGCATATGAGGATAAGTATGATTATGTTGACAGTATGGGAGACAATCAGCCTTCGATCCGATGATCACCATAGAAGTGCTTTCTTTTGTATGGATCCCCAAATCCAAACCTAACCCCTCGGGACCCAATCCGAAGGGGTACCTAAAACCCGATCCGATTGCAGGTTCGCGTGGTCCGCCAACAAAGGAGGTGTGCAAGCAACTATCCGCACATCGATAGTGGATGCTCAAGGCACATGACGAAGCAAACATCTCCTCGGTTCCTACATAGAATGTAGAAGGCCCAGCGTGTACTCTTTTCGGTGATGATAACTTTGGTTATACCAAAGGGTTGAACCTTAGAGAATGATGATGTACAAATGGCGAGTCTCGTATGTCGGTCCTCCAAGCACAACCTATTATCGGTTTCACAATTACACGACAACGGATTCAAATGTTGAGTTCTCGATCGATCAATGCACTATCAAGAATCGAGTCACTCAACGGATATTGCTAACTGGTTCAAGAAAAGGGACGATCTACGGTGATTGGAAATAGTTTGTCCAAGAAATGCATGCACGATTGTTAAGAGTTCCAAAAGTAGCGAAATGGCTCGGCAAAAGAATGAGCCATCCCCGAACTTTAAAACTCTTAATAAGATAAACTAGGATGTCTCTAGTGGAAGGACTTCGAATGAAGTGTTCTCAAAGGATCGGGACATGTCTTTGCATGTCGGAAGGGAAAACAGTCAAAGCTTCATTCAAAGGAATTTCCGGACCAAAGATCCAAAGAGAAGTAATCGCAACTACCGCCTATATGGATCTGTTTGGACCCGCTTACCCGGTCGGTCTCAACGGACGAAAAATACACTCTGTAATCGTGGATGACTATTCCAAGTTTACGGGTTATATTCTTACATAAGAAGAATGAGGCGACAACCAAGATACCCCGAGCTACTAAGAAGATTACAAAATGAGAAGGGTGTCGGTAGTAAAAATCGGATCGAGATAAAGGTAATGAGACTTCGAACTCCTTTATTATCGATTTTTGCTCTAAGTTTGGTATACTGACATGAAACATCACCGCGAGGATGCCTAACAGAAATGGAGTAATGAACGGAAAAACAGAACTCTCAAAAGAAGTTCGCTCGAACAATGTTAATTTGAACATGCGATACCAAACCGTTTTCAAGGTATAATCAACATTGCATGCCATAATGCAGAAATGATGTCTCCTCGACTAAGGCTCACTACAAAACACCTTATGAACTGTGGAAGGGCGAGAAACCTCGTGTTTCTTACTTCCATGATTTTGGGTGCAAGTGTTTCATACACAACAATGGGAAAAAATCAATGAAGACCTTTGAGGCCAAGTCCGATGAGGGTATATTTCTAGGGTATTCCTCATCTAGCAAAGCCTTCGTATTCTACAACAAACGAACCCTTGTTGTGGAAGAAACACCCCATGTAACCTTTGATGAAGCATCTTACGATCAAGAGAAATCTGCCTCGAGAACAAAAGTACCGATCTACGTAACACGATATTCGAAAATGGATCAACTAACGATCAAGGATAAAGGATCGGCTGTATCAATTTACATTCCGGATCTAGATGATTCACCGATCAATCAGATCCTAAGGTACGAACAATCTGTCGATGAAAAAAGCCGATTCACCGAGACGGTAAGAATCGAACCCATCCGGTTCGGGGAACTTCGAAGTTCTCGCGAACAGACATCGGACACATGATGATTCCAACATCACCGAGACTTGTTCTTATCAAGTGGACCATAACCTCGCACCACTCCCAATCACTAGTAATAAGATTTTATCGAAACGGACGATGTTCTCAAAACCGACGCAAATCGAACAGAAGGACACGGATAACCCGGTCATCCAACGATCGATAATTGGAGACCCGTCGATAAAATTAAAACTAGACATCGACAGTGAAAGTGCCATGTATTCTTTTATTATCATGTCTATGAAGGAACCTACTACAATCGAGGAAGCATTACAAGACGCAAAAACCGATTCTAGCCATGCAGGGAGGAGCCGGAACAGTTCGAGAGAAATGAAGTATGGGAACTAGTAGACGCAACCCGAGGCCATCAAGACGTAATTGGCACGAAATGGATCTTCAAGAACAAGAGATGAGAAAAATGTTATCACCGTAAATAAGGCAAGACTTGTTGCTAAGGGGTATTCACAATCGAAGAATTGATTACGATGAGACCTTTGCACCGGCCGCCGCCCTTGAAGCCATTTCGGTTTTAAAACTTATGCTTCCACAGAGGGTTCATCGTGGTATCGGATGGACGTAAAGAGTGCTTTCTTAAACGGGGTACTAGCGGAGGAAGTTTATGTCGAACAACCTCGAGGCTTTGAAAAAAAGGCAACCAAGTGTATCGTTTAAGAAAAGCTCTTTATAACTTCAAACAGTCCATGAGCCTCGGTATGATACACTCTCTCGATTCTTGATCGAAAGTGGGTTCACTAAAGGAACGATGGATGAGAACCTTATTCGAGAATAGAAGATGGAGAAGATATTCGATGGTTCGATTTACGTGATCGACATCATCTTGGATCTCCAAACAAGAACCTATGTGAAAGATTGACAAATACCGATGCAAGGAAATTCGAGATGTCCATGATGGGTCGGATGAATTACTTTCTAGGTCTTCAAGTTAAACAAAGTTCGGAAGGATATTCATCCGCCAAGCAAAGTACACTAGGAATATTTTGGCTAAGTTTGGAATTCAAAATAGCAAGGGAAGCCAAAATTCCTATGATGACTGGATTCAAGATGGATCCAGATGAGGCCGGTCAGAAAACAAATCAGAAGGAATATAGGGCTCTCATTGGATCTTTATTATACTGTTGCCAAAGACCCGGATATCACTTTTGCGATGGGTGTATGTGCGATTTCGAGCAAATCGAATGGTCACCACCTAGAAGCGACTAAGCGGATTCTTAAGTATCTGAAGGAACAATAAACCTTGGTTTATTTTACCCATCGATGATAATCTAGAGCTTAGTGGGTATTCTCGATTACGATTATGGAGGTTGCAAGATCGACGTAAAAATCAACCTCGGGAACATGTCGATTCTTAGGAAGTAAAAGCGATCTCGTGGTTTTCAAAAGAAGCGAGACATCGATTCATATCATCAACAATCGAGCGAAATATATGGTCTGCGAGAAATTTGTTGTTCCCCGCTTCGCTTCACCTCGATCGGCGGATGAGGGATTACAACATTGTAGCTAAGAACGTACCTATATTACGTGTGATAATAGTCTTTGTGCAATCACACGAAATCGATTCTACATACAAGATGCAAGCATGTAGATGTCGACACCACTTCATAAGAGATCACGTTGAAAAGAAGAATATCGAAATGGAAAAAGATTCATCTTGATATCTGAATAATTTGATATTCTAACCAAGCCACTAAATTTGAGATCGATTCGTAGATTTATGCAATGAGCTAGGACTTCTAGATCTTGGAGAAATGGCACGAAAAATGTTTGATGGAATGCTCTCGAGAAACTAGTTGGTTAAGAGACTAACGGATCGAGAAAATCGATTGAGTTTGGTATCTTAAGCGATCTCAAGAGATCGATAAGCAAAAATCGATCGGGCATACACGCTACCAGATCCAAAGGAACTGATCGATTTTTAGTTTATCAGATTTAAAGTCTATCAGTTTAAAGGAACTGATCAGATTCAAGGTTTATCAGATTTAAGGAAAATGCTCAGTTTAAAGGATTATCTGATTAAATCAATTTGGTTCTAGTATTTCTTTGTGATTAGATTTTTTAGCCGATATTCAACAAGCAAGATTCAGAGATTAAGAAGCTATCAATCGCATAAGAAAAGGGGAATTTACACAACAAAATGAAATAACAGAACTTTTCATTGATAAAAACCCGAAGGTGAGGTTACATTACGAGTTACAAGTACAAGAAGACCCGAGGTCCAGTACATAAATGTTAACCAAAATCCTAAACCTATAACCCTAAACCCTCATCCTAACCCCAGAAGTGAAGGAAGAGAGAGATTTTAAACTCTCATTTTCCCCACTAAACAAAAAAGGGGTGAGAGAGGCTTTAAAAACGAGAATCCCAAGGCGGTCGCAAAAAGTCAAGATCAAAAAAAAGAAGCGACAGAGGCCTTGATAGGATTCTTAAGCCCGAGCCCTAAAAAGGAGGAGTAGTAGGGCTCTCCAAATTGTTGAATGGAGCACGTGTGCCAAAGAGTTGGTCATCGATCTCATGGGCACATGTCTTTGATATTTTATACCGCACTAAGTCCGATGGTTACGGTTACGTCATCCAGATAGACACACAAGGTGCATACTGTTAGGAGAAGTGTCTTCTCGGTTTACAAAACAAAGAGATCCGCCATACTGGTGGTAGAGAAGCTTTGCGACAAATCAGATGTGAAATCGAAGATGATGAAGAAAAAAAAGAATAAGGGATGCAAAGGGTTGATTTGAGAAGATGAAACCATATAAAAGGGTGTAAAAGTGTTTGCCTAAGTCTCACGGAAACAAGGGTTCACCAAGATACATGATTCTTACAAAGAAGATAAGTATGGTGAATGGGTGATGTTGTGTAAAACATTGGTCCAATTTATAGAGGCCAAGCAAGGATGCAAATGCAATTGTCGAGTTCAAGAAGCCTATCCGAAAATTTGCATCAAAAGGACGGCGTGTAGAAATCACGCTGATCGATAATTGGATAAATTTACGGTTGATTGACATATCGAGAGTTTCGCATTTATATTTACGCATGTCAATCACGCCTACTTAGGAATAGAAGCTACTACTCTGACTAAGTTTTGGCGGTAACACTTATCCCAAGAATTGGCTTAATCTGAAAAAGAATCGGATGAGGTCAACCAAAATCGATTACTTACAAGCATGATCGGGATGAGAGAGATCACCTAAACCCGAGTTTCAACAAATCGGATGCAATCGGAGAAGATCGGTTAAAAGGATCGGTTGGGAAATTTCTTAAGGCTTAAATGAATGATTAAGATCAACAAGTGGAATCAACATTGACAAGTAATATTGATGATAACAACATCGACCAACCGAATCTGATCTCTCTTCTCTTGTTCTTAATTTATTTATCGGATCGTATCTGATATTATTTGCCTTACTGTACCCACTATCCATGTGACGTGTACTCTGCAAATCATTTAATGCGGACGTGGGGTACATGTATTAACTGCTACTTGATCGTGCTTTTAAATCCAAAAGTTTTTTGTGTACGTTTTTTCCAACCCTACGATCAAAACCGCTTCATCTGGCGCATAAATCTTTTCAAAACGATTGATCTTCAAAATCTTGTCTTATTGTACCCTCCGCCTCTATATATGATTCATCAAACCCTACCAGAGTTTTCTGCTTCACAAACTTGCATTACTCTCATTGAAAAAACTTCAAATTTTACTCTACGTTTCAAAATCTTCTCTGAAAATTTGAATCTGGTAATATTTTCTTTTAAGCTTAATGATGAATCTTTCTTTCCGTTAAAAACATTGTTTTCAAAAGTTGTTTTTCTAATTTATGCTTCATTGCCTTTTGTTCTCCGTGGAATGATATTGATATTGATTATGCACAAATTTAATGAGTCTATCTCACTTTGTAGATGGCCACTCATGGACTTGGAAAGATCATGTGCAATTATGCGAATCGCAACGAAGATTTTTGAGGATAAGTTCGTTCGATTTGGAACCACCGAGGATTCTCAATCCATGGAGGTGGAACAAATTCAAGAAAGAATTTGGTCGATCGAAACATATTGCTCTGCTTCACCGCAATCCAGTTGATGCAAGATGAAGCACTTCAATTTTGCAATTCTTGCGATAAAAACCAGAGACGAACCGATGTCGAAAAAAACGGAGAAGAAATCGACCGATCAAATGCGTATATCACATCACTGCTCAAATTTCGGCTTAAAAGGCGAATCTCACCCGCACACTACGAGGAGAATGAGGATGAAGAAATCGAGAGAGGAGCTCTTAAGAGAGGCGAGACAAACATCGACAAACCGGATTCATCGTGCCAATGCTCAAAAGAAAGTACAGATCACTGTTTGACATTCTATCAAGAACGATCATGGGAATCTCATTTAGCCCGGATGCTCTCACATCACCAAATGTACAAGATGGCAAAGAATAATTGATGGGGCTCAACATCAATTGCACGGCTTCTGAAAAGCCATCTTGCTCCAAGAACACGCGAAAAATTTGGAGTCAATGAATCCAAAAGGTGTCTTTCTCGAAAAAGAGAGTCGACAATCTCAACAAGGTTGCGCTTATATTGAAAGACAAATCGCCAAGCCCAATGGAATCGAGAATGGACTCAAGTCCTACAATGCCTTCCTTTCATCAACTTCGTTATATATGGGCCACCGAGCGATGACAAGGAGCCCACTCCAACAAAACTCAAGAAAGGAAAGAAGCAAAAAAGCATCATCCACACCCGGTTGCTCCACCAGAAAAAAAACGAACTGGTGAAGGCCGGAGAAGAGGCCAAAGAAAGCAAAGCAACCTACCCACGACTCTGGCAGACTAGAAGATGAGTCGAGAAGAAGAAAAAAAAGCGCCCGAAACGATCAATCTTGCAACAAAAAAGAATCGAAGAATCAGACGAGCCAAAACTTCTCAACTGAGGGCTCGCCGGAACGATCCGAGGTAGAAGCACAAACCGATAAATCTACTTCTCCTCAACCTCAAAATTCATTCACCGCCGGACTAAAAATTTAGCCGATGTCTCTCTTTTAGTTCACACTCTCCTCATGAACTGAACCAGATACAACTGCCACTCTGTGAGAACCCACTGCAGGTCGAACCAATCAGACAACTTCCCCGCCAGGCTTCAAGCCTGACGAAGCTTCCACATCTCATCCAACAGAATCTGGACAGATAATTCCCCAGATCCAGATCAACAAAAGACCATCACCGGAAAAATGGTCGGACTAAGAATTGAATCGAGAGATTGATGAGATGTATCCACAACCCGGTCGCCCATCCTGGCTATCGGAGAAGAAGTCATGGAGATCCTCACCGGGAGATCTCGGATTAAAAAAGCTTCTCGGATCTTATCTTACTTGTTGAACATATGGGTGGTGCGGATGAGTTCGCAGATTTTGACTTCGATATGAGGAAGTCCGCCAAAGTGGGATCACCAAATTTAGCTCATATCGATAAATCTGTGAAAGCTCGATCCACGGAAGTTGGAATTGCGGAAGAGAAGTTCGAGACCGCTCTCAAAGCTCGAAATGACGCTGAAATGGTGAATGCCGGAGGCTGCGCTGAAAAAGTGGAACCGGTGCTGCGCTTCACGACCAACCATTTGGAGGCTCAAACAATCGACTCGATCAAGTGATGGATCCAATCCCTACATCTCAAATCACCATCGATCAACTTCGGGAGATCGAGATCTTGTCTCAAAGATCTCCTCGAAAAGAAGAGATTGAGGGAGTCTAACCGATCGAGGACAAATCGATCTCAAACAAATCGAAGCAATCGAGAGATCGGTTCTCCCAATCTATGACCACCATATCTGCCGAGCTTACAAAATCGAGTTGATGACAAGGTGAAACAGTGGATCAAAATCAATCTTCTTTTACGACGCTCCTCGAGAAAAAGGCTCGAGTTATCGGAAGAGAAATTTGACAAAATGATTTGGACACTCTCTACGCTACAATGGAAACCGCCAAGAAAAGAACCGATTACAAGCTGTTCGAGAATCGTGACTCAATCTTGAGTTTATCTGCTAATGATCTAAATCGAGCATTGTCGATCAACTTTGGGTCTCGACTTCCCACCTCAATCGCGCTTTTTGATCAAACCAAAAAAGGGAAGGATCGAGAAACCAATGACACATCGAAGACAAAGGCCCATGGACAAAGCTCAATTGCAAGAAAGGTCTTTCTTCTGGGTCTTTGGAACATCAAAAATCTGGACCGATTACTCGGACCGGAAAGTCACCGGAAGCCGCCTGACTAGTCGGATCTGGTGATAAGGAGAAATTTGGTATGGAAATTGTCCAAAAGAGTGATGATGAAGAAGAAGAAAGAAGGAATGAAAAACGCACAAGGCGAAGGGTTAAAACGAAGTTCAAATCAAGGGCTAAGAAAGGATTAATCGGAAAATCGCACGGAAACCTCGGTTTGCCGGCAAGAGTCGGCGAGATCATACCAAAAAATCTTTGCCGCACACGCTAAGAGGTTTGAGGAATGGAATAAGATCAAAGTGAATGGCTTCTAGATGCCTTTGTCCTTGATCTTGTTCCAAAAGAAGAATCACCGATGATGAGTTCCTCAACCCGGTTCTGTATAAATATCCGGACTTTAAAGTATCCGGAAAATGAGGCCAAGCTTATAAATGTAAAGATATCTACCAAGAGTATGATCCGTTAATATACTCAAAAAGGCGGATGGCTCATTTGATGGGGCATTTGAGAGATTCTACTTTGACATCTTGAGCAAATCACGGATAATCGATCAAGTCTGATAATGATGTCAAATGGAAACTCTATCGATTTTCAACATTCCACAAGACCAAAGAGAAATGCCGGAAGGATACAAGCCCAAGGAGTGAAGATTCGAGAAGACGTCTAGGGATCGGTGCTTTTAAATTCAAAACTTTTACGATGTAACATGTAATCATCATATCTAATGAAAAGTTTATTTTTTTTCGATCCCAAGACAAAATCTCTTTGTCTTCGATTACTTGCTCTTTAAGCATTCTATACTTATCAATCTGTTTGGTTTCTCAAGTGTTTTGGTTTCATCAAAAAGGAAATTGTTGGGAAATTTATAGTTTTGATGAAAGTTCCAAAACACATGTAATAGGACCCGTCGGACACTGTTAGTAGTGATGTTTACATCTTGCTATAGGAGACCCGATTGATAATGATTGTATAGAAAAACCGATGTAATAGATAGGTCACATATTGAGGGGAACTCAATATGTAAAGGTCGAATCTGAAGAATCGGAAGAAAGTTTGATATCAAATGCAGCGTAACGCTAAACCGAATCGAAGATCGGATCGGCCCGATCTAGTCGGATAACTTCAGTGAAGTCATGAAGCTCAAACCTCTATACTAGAAGATCGGATGACTTCCGAAGATAAGACCCGAAGAAGACCTACATCGGCTGAGTCGGCCCGGTTGAAGCTAAGTCAACGAGCGCCCGGAAGACTCCATCGGTGGGTGTCGATTCGGTGATCGGATCGACTCATAAGATGAAATCGATATCTCGTCTTATCATCGTCTGCGATCTGAACAAGATGAATACCAACCTTAGTTGGAGGAACAACAACGCAAAAGCAAGGCTTTCATCCATAAGGAAGAAACACGTATGAGCGAGAGCGATACTTTCGATTCGATGTTGCTCTCTCAACGGCTATAATCTTACAGCCATGCCGTTCACGAAACCACGTCAAGCCCAAGTTCATTCTACCTAAATAACCTGAGATTCAAATTGCTCTCCAACGGCTCTTTGATCTCAAGGTCTATAAATATGGGATCACACTTCAGAGTGAGACACGGAAATGCTTGGACAAACAACATAATCAAGAAGCTCAAACTATAGTCAGATTTCCGCACGAAGAACACAACTACAAGCTTATTTTATATTGTGTTCATCCCATAAGTTCTTAGCAAGAAATCTTTTCATCTAGCTATCGAGTATTTTTATACTGTGAAAAAGATTTCATAGTTGGAACCTCAACAATCTTACCCAAAACCCCCAGTTAGGATAAGTTGTTTAGCAAGATTCGATCTAGGGTTTCTAATCTTGATTTAAGGATCGGTTGAGTGAGAACTCTTAAAACATCTGTTGGTGTACTGTGTTGGACTAACACACTAATCTAAGTCCAGTCGGTTAAGTCGGTTAAGTTGGTGCCCCTTGTGAAAGGGAAGAGTGGACGTAGGACTGGTTTGTCCGAACCACTATAAATCTTGTGTGCCTTTCTTTGCTTTGATTAAGCTCTCATCGCACAATCTTAAAAGCATACATTCTAAGTTAAGATCGATAAGCACCAAGCTTCGATCCGATCGGACTGATTTACATCATCGATTAAAAAGATAAAACTTGGAATCGATTTATACTGTTTTCGGGTAAAACTTAAGCTTCACATCGGTTAATCGATAGTTCTGAAGCGATCGCCTTAAGGCGTTCGATAAGTTGGTTATCGACCCGAATCGATTCACTCGCGCACTCTGATCGCTATCTGCTCTCACACCGATCCGCACGAAAAAGTTTTTGAGAAGTCTATTCACCCCTCCCCTCTAGACTTCTGCCCTCACTTAACCCGTTCGGGACCTACAAGTGACAAGAGTGACAAGCCAAGTGATGGTTGAATTCATTATTTGTTGTTGGTTTGAAGTTGTATTTGCTGTTTTTTGTTTGTATTGAAAGCTAACAAGACAAGTATTTTTTTATGGATGTATTTTGTATGAACAAGAAAGTGAACAATTGCCTACTTTGTTGGACTAGTATTTTGTGTTATGGATGTATTGGAAAAAGTATTTTGTGAACTATTGCTTACTCTGAAGTTTTTTGTTTTCTCCTGAAGTGATACTTTTCAGTATTAGAAGTGATACTTTTCAGGTTTTGTTTGTTAATGGTTTTTGCTGGTTACTACTGAAATGATACTTTTCAGTCATGTTTGTTTACTAGTTGGGAGTTCGTGTTTTTTGTCTGGTACTATTTTTATGGATTTTCTATCATGGCTGGTATGATGGTGTGTTTTGGATTTACTGGTTGACTTGTTGTTATTTACTGCCTTCATTTTGTTTTGGTAGAATTTTTGTTGTTTGCTACTAATCTCATCCCTCTCTTCAATCTTATACCTCATTGCTTTTCCCTGCTCTACTTTCAATATTCCCCCTAATACCTAAATTCTATGTTTCTGCCTTCTTCTTAATTTACCAAATAATTAAACTCTCAATTTAATTGTTTGATGTTTAGAGAGAGAACGTGCACTACAAAATAATTGTCAATTAACGAGGGTGTTAGCAAGGGCATGACCTCGTTAAATTGATTTAACGAGGGTATTAACGAGGATAAAATTGCTCTCGATAAAGTGAAAATTATAAAAATTAAAAACATCAGCAATTTTGCGAGACAGTGTTAGCGAGGGCAAATGCACCCTCGATATTAACGAGGGTAAAATTGCTCTCGCTAAAGTGAAAATTATAAAAATTAAAAACATCAGCAATTTTGTGAGACATGGGTGTCAAACCCAACATCCCCCACTTGCATATCTGCTACAATTACCACTAGGTATAAAACTATAAAATTACACAAAAACACAAAAGAGTGTGCTAAACGCAGGAATCAAACGCGCAACTTATTACTGCTTCGTGGACGCGATAACCACTGGACTAACTAACTATTTTATTAAATTTTCGGTTCTGATAAATATTTATCATATATATTTTGTATTTTTAACGAGGGACTATGCCCTCGCTATTAGCGAGGGAACTACACCCTCACTATTAGGGAGGGTTATTATGGAGTCATCCGTATAAATGAGATAAATTTTATTGCTCGTTAACCCTCGTTAGTAATAAGGGCTCTGAAATCTCTCATTAATTCCGAGGGTTATAAGAAGCCTCTTTAAAACCCTTGTTATTAGCGAGGGCTTTTATAGCCCTCGTTAATGCCCTCGTTAAATGACAATTTTTTTGTAGTGGTGCATTGATTAGTAGTTTTTTGTTGTTTCCTTCAATGTTAATGGTTGCTGCCTTATTTTTTTATTTTTCTGCTGAAGTGATACTTTTCAGCATTATAAGTCTTTTCAGTATTACAAATGATATTGTTCAGAAGTTTAGTGCAAAATGAAATCTAATAAATACATCTTACGTTACCAGAAATTGATGAACAAAATTGTCTTTTAACATAATTAAAATGCAGAATTAGTACCAAAAGAAATACATCTTCACTAGTACAAAGCTCCCAAATACATTGCACATATCCTAATAAACTACATGAGCTCCAAATGATCAAACTTGTTTTCTTTGTTACAGATTAAAAGAAATGATATCACAATACCCACGATCACATAAGTGCCAAACAAAACATTTTCTTCTTCTTGTGTCTACTTGTTCTTCAATTCTTGTTCTTGTGTCTACTTGTTCTTCATTATATCTGTTGGGAGATGAATTTAATAAAGATATATGATTTTGATTAGATCCCAAAACCCCTGAGTATGACATGTTCAGAATGATCTTGATAGTTGAGTCAGGATTCAGTTTTAGAATATTCAGGATGTTATCTGCAGAATGTATAGTCAGCAGATATAGTTCAGGATAGGTTCTGAAGACTCAGTAGGATACTGAGGAACTGAAGACTCAGCACGAAGATTCAGTGTATCAGTCAGTAGACTCAGAAGACTCTGAAGACTCAGAAGGCCCTGAAGACTCAGAAGACTCTGAAGACACAAGACTGAAGACTGAAGATTGAAGATCAAGAATACTGAAGGCACAGTAATTACTGAAGACTCAGTAAGGTACTGAATGCTCAGTATGAACCTGAATGTTCCGAGGCACTGAATATATCTATCTGAAGGATGCAATACTAAGAAAAACGCGATTCCTTAGAAAGTTAGATATTGCCAAGACATTCAAATGCAGACAAAAGGAACTAAGTCAGAAGTGTTGTTAAGGTTATATCAAACTCAGAGTTTGTAACCAAAAAGAGCCGTTGAAGGTGTCTACCTTCAACTGGAGACAAAAGTCAAAAAGAGAAAGACGACACTGTACCATACTAACACTGACAGTGACAAGTCGCTGAAAAAGATGTCAGATGTACAAAAGTTCCAGACTGCAAAAAGTGAAGACCGGCTACATGAAAGGCTATTGCCTAAAACGTGTTAGGGAGTTTCAAACCCTAAATATAGCCGTTTCTCACACACCTTAAGAGGAAACTCACGAAGTTATCTCTCCAACGGATAGTTTTCAAGAGTGACCTTGGTGTATGCCTATAAATACTGGTGACCCTCTACATTGTAAGGTTACGAGAAATTTATACGCAACTCAAGAGCTTATACTTATTCTTGCAAAAGTTAAAGCACTCGAAAAACTTAGAATTTCCCAAGTGCTTCTATATTGAAGAGAGCTCACTATACTAAGCCTAGCTTGATAAGAATTATCCAAAGCTTAGTCGAGATATCCTAACCCTTTGCATTGTGCTTCATTGTAAAGGATATCTCATCCTAGTTGGAAACCAACCGAGAAACCCCAAACCCTTGAGAAGGTAGTTGGAGTGTGTTTGTTGGTGAGAAGAGTTGTAAAGAGTTAGTAAACTACGCGGAGTAGTCAGAAAACTCTAGAGGAGAAGTTAGTAATCTACAGGGGTGGTCTGAAAGCTTGTTTGTGTTTGAGTAAGTAAACTACGGAGGTAGTCAGAAAGCTCAAGGTCGGGTTGAGTAAGTAAACTACGTGGAGTAGTCAGAAAACTCAGGGCCGAGTTGAGTAAGTAAACTACGCGAGGTAGTCAGAAAGCTCAGAAGTTGATAGTGAATTTCTCTGAGGATCAGAGAGAGTGGATGTAGGAGCTTGAGTCTCTGAACCACTATAATTGCTGTGTTCTTTATTGCTTTCCTTATCTGTGCTTAACTGTTGCATTGACTTGATTTTGAAAGCATACTTTTCACTGATATTCAGTTGGAATCAATCCACTGAAGTTGCATAAGTGAATCACAACTTAATCACTATTTCATAAAGGGAAGGTTTTCAGCAAAGCTTAAAACGAGTATAAACTAAGGGCCAACCATTCCGCACGACTGAGTAGCTAGAACAGATAGTTATCAAACTGAACTCTCATTTGAGGATTCAGTAAGTTAGTTATCTGATCCAAGCAACTCAGGATCTCTGACACTCAGGACTCAGTTGGGATTATATGAGGTATCTGAAAGCAGCTCAGGATCACTGTCTCAGTAGACTTTGACTCAGAGCGATCTGTGCTTCTCAGAACCTAATCTTCAGGATTATCTGCCCAAGCTGACCTCAGTAAGAAAAAGTTTTAAAAACACTGAACACGTGTATTCCCCCCCATACACGTGTAAGACTCGTTTGCACCGGGACCAACAATATCCAATTCTTGTGTCTACTTGTTCTTCAATTCTATTAATTCAAAATTCAAAGATCTTTCCACATCCTTTGCTTTCCTCAACCCGGCTTCTAGTTGTTCTCTTTAATCTTGAGAACATTAATTTCATCTTCAAACCTATCAAGCTTTTTGAGGAATCGAGGGATAAGCACTTTAGATCTTGAGCACATTTAAGGATCAAGCCACCTAAAAAATTCACAATATCCGCCTCTCTATGAACAATAAGAGTTTAACATTAATTTATACTTCATTAAAGGAAATATAAAAAGATTATATTGTAATTAAAAAATAAAGATGTACATTGTAGTTAGGGCATGACCAAAATCTTCTTCCTAGATTTTCTGGAGTCAAATAATTCTTCAATTGAAGCTAAATCCCACAGTTACAAAACACACGTTCGAGTTGAAAATCAGTGTCTGTGGAATCCACCGATCGGCTTGAGCTCGAATGCATTTCTTCAGGGAAAAAACAAAAACAATGTCTATGGACTCCACTGATGCAGGGGTTGAGAAATTTGAGCACCAAAAAATTCGAGCACAAGGGATTATGAATTGGAGAGAAATAGATTGAAGTTAAAGAGAAATTAGAGCTTGGAGAAAGGGAAGAAAGAGGAAAGAGGCACAGTGAATTGAGGATAAAAAGTGAAGGAAGCCTAATGTAATTCGCGCCACTTCTGTTGCCCCCATTAATTTTTTGACACTGAAATAACGTTATCACCAAGTCTGGTTAAAAAAATGTAGTTAAGTGATTAATTTTGATGAAGGGTAAAACTCAGTGATCAAAAGTGAAATTGAGGTAAAGTTTAGTGATCAAAAGTTAAATTAACCCGCATAATAATTTTGGAGTGGTGGAAGGACATTTACAAGTTATATTGGAGATCCGGGGAAAGGGGGATGAAAGCCCAAATGATGAGAGAGTCTGCATTTTGGGAGGATTGGTGGGTTGGGGAGGGAGATTTGAAGTGAAAATTTCTTAGATTATTTAGATTGAGTTCACAATCATTTTCATGTATAAATGAGGTGGGCAGTTGGTTAAATTGATGTTGGGTATGAGATTTAAAATGGAGTAGGTCATTGAGAGAGAGAGAGGGATCTATGGTTAGCAATTTATTATGTTATATTAACAGGTGCAAAATGTCGGAGAATGAGGGTGACTCTTGGAAATGGACCCATTCCAATGATGGTTTGTGAAAAGAATTACATCTCATCTAAAAGTCTGAACATATAGATAAATGTGAAATTAATTTGTTTATTTAATTTCCCTAATACTCTCCCTCATTCGTGGGCCGAATTTTCTTACTCCATGATTGAGAGAAGGTCATCGAGTAAACAATTTAATACGGAGGAGTTTCGTTCAGTTGGAATTGAACCCAGGACATGGGCATAAGCCTGAAGGCTCTAATACCATGAAAGAATTTTATCTCATCTAAAAATCCGAACTTGTAGAGAAGTGTAGAATTAATTTTATTTATTTATTTCCCTAACAATTTATTTTCCACGAGTCTTGCCTACAAAAAGGCCGCGAACACAGATCCGGAGGAGAGAGATCGAGAGGAGAAGGCATTTAAGAGACTTTGAGAATGCTATGCACCAAGAAGAGTGCAGTCCATTGTTTACATATATATCACAAATTTTCCTATGAAACTTGTTCATACTATGAAATTGATATCACTATATTTATAAACTGATACTATTATTCTTATAAACTAATATCCATATACCCATGTTATAGCTGCAGGAAATTATGTAGTATATAGTGAGGAATGAGAAATGGATTTGGGAAGACGTAGAAAAAAAAGATTGGGGATGGAGGGGACACAGATTTCTGGACTGATTTGTGGGCTGATAATTTAGCTCTCAAAGTCAGGTTTCCGAGGCTTTATCATCTATGTGTGAAGTGTTGGAATTTAGAGGCACGTAAACACGTAATATATGCAGAGCGGAAATAAACAGTTCACCAACAACGAACAATTAATTGCATAATTAAATACGAGTAAACGTAAATAGAATTCTTACAGTAATTCATAAATCGTTTTCTCTACTATGGTATCCACGTAATCCCCAATCACGGACTTGCACGGATTTGCCAGTGTTGAATCCCGAGATGAATTTGCTAGGAAAATTCTAACTCTAGATCTTATGGAGAAAATATGAAATTAACATTTTTTGTGAATTCCCAAGAGCTCATATATATAGGGAAGGCCCAGCTTAAATCTTAAGCTAACCTGATTGGGAAATAAAATCCCTAATCTTTATTTAAATAAATCTCTACGATTTATTTTCCCATATAAAATCTCTACGGATTTAATTCCCATGTATATCAAATCTCTACGGATTTGATTCCATATATATTAAATCCTATAATAATATTCCATACATTATTATTGGGAATCCTATTTAATTAAATCCAATTTAATTAAACATTAATAATAATTAATTCCAAATTAATCTATTATTAATTAATTCTCCATAAATTAAATATTAAATCCAATTTAACATTTAATCAACCAACTATAATCCGTAAAAGGGAACTACTTGTTGTGTGACCCATAGGCCCTCATATATCGAGCGATTAGTCAAACTAACGGTCTTAATTGAACCCTAGATAATAAATCAGACATTCTCAATATATGAGGTACGTTGCGAGAAACGTGCAACTACCTGTAACTGAAACATGGGCTATTACGATTTCCTCATTTCATTCGCGAATACTCGATTAGTCTTGAACATGATGAAGTCTCTATTCAAATAACATAATCAATTTATCTCTAATCACTAATTGATCATGTATG
Source organism: Stenogyne calaminthoides (assembly GCA_037126765.1). Lineage (NCBI taxonomy): Eukaryota > Viridiplantae > Streptophyta > Magnoliopsida > Lamiales > Lamiaceae > Stenogyne > Stenogyne calaminthoides. Next base: position 16,495,131 of record JBBCBC010000031.1, on the reverse strand, counting down.
TCACACTTAGCCACAAAGTCTAAGTTGACGTGCATCGCCCGATGACTTTGATCCAATTATGATGAGAAAATGAGTATTCTCTCTAAATCCACATTGAGGAATGAATCCTATTCTTGGTTCAACTACCATGCACATGCACTTCGTGATGAACCCAATCCAAGTCGTATCTACCCATAGAAGGGTGCAAGCATTGGTCATGGTCAAAGTTCATCACTCCAAACATGTCGTGCATATTGACCTCAAGTCAAAGGAGTATCGCATCGCTCCCACTAACCGAGACACCCGTAGACACATATAGTGAAAATACATCAAACGGTTTCTCGGATGGGTATATCAATACCCTCTAAGGTATTTGTGCATCCATTATGAGATACCTAGTATCTCGTAGTAAGTGAGATCTTACTACACTCTCTAAGAGTATGATGCAGATCGCACACCAATCTCCATTGCATCATCAATATCCCATTCTTGATGATCCTTGATCGGGGCTATTTGAGAATCATGCTTAAGTCATCTGAGTTCTCACAACCTCAATGGCAGCAATGACTCATGGGAACATTTGTATGAATAAATGCAAACAATAAAACATAATATTCATACAAATGTATTGCCATACATTAATATTAAATGATCTATAATATTAAATCAAACTGAATACCATCGAGTATTATGTCCTTACAATAGATTGTCTCTAGGACACTAACACTAACAATCTCCCACTTGGACTAGAGTCAATCACCTTACATGTTTAACCCCTAGGCCATCAAATGTCTAGTGTGTACATGCACACTCGGTGTTTTGGTGAAAAGATATGCCAAATTAAATATGTGGGAATACATTTTAATTATATTTCTCCTATCGTTATGATCTCTGGGATCAAATGATAAGTCTGGGTACATGCTCGTTTATGCTTGTTGATCTCGGTTCCTTTGCTTGCACAATCGCACCAACGTTGTCTCAATAAAATTTTATTAGACAACTGGCACTCGGAACTACCCCTAGTTCTCTTAAGAACTATAAAATCCAGACAACCTCCTTGAGGCTTTTGATACAGCAATGTACTCAACTTCGGTTATTGAATCTGCGGTTCTTTTGCTTGGAACTATTCCAACTGACCGCCTCATTATTGAAAGTTAAACGTAACCTAACTGTGATTTGTAATCATCATAGTCGGATTGGAAACTTGTGCCAGCATAACCAGTGACTACTAGTTCTGACTGTCCACTATAGACAAGGAAACATTTTTTAGTTCGTCTAAGATACTTCAGAATGGTCTTGACAGCAATCCAGTGAGATTCACCCGGATTTTGTTGGTATCTATCAGTGATGTTGATAGTGCAGGCCACATTTGGCCTAGTGCAAGTCATGGCGTACATGATTGACCCAATTGCATATGCATATGAGACATATTTCATGTGCTTGATATCAGCTTCATCAGAAGGACAATCCTTATTTGAATGCTTTATCCCATGATTTGCCGGTAGAGACCCTCTCTTAGAGTCCTCTATCGCAAAACGCTTCAACACCTTGTTTACATAGGTGGACTGTGACAGCCTCAATATCCTTTTGGATCTATCCATGTGGATCTTGATCCCTAAGATGTAGCAGGCTTCACAAAGATCCTTCATCATGAAGGTCTTTGACAACCAATCTTCAACGGACTGCTTTAACGGGATATTGTTTCCCAAAATCAATATGTCATTGACATACACGATTATGAAAACAATATTCTTCCCGTTGCGTTTACAATAAATCAAGGATCTTCCGAATTTCTGATGAAGTCAAAACTTGATAGCTTCATCAAATCGGATATTCCAACTCCTAGAAGCTTGCTTCAATCCATAAATGGATCTCTTTAGCTTGCATATTAAATTAGAGTTTGGCTTAGATATAAAACCTTCAGGTTGAGTCATAAACACTTCCTTATCAATGTTTCCATTGAGGAAAGCTGTTTTGAATTCCATCTACCAAATCTCATAATCATAGTGTGTTGCTATCGCAAGTAAATTTAAATGGACTTGATCTTTGCAACTGGTGAGAAGGTCTCATCACAGTCAATGCCTTCGCGTTGACTATAATCCTTCGCCACCAACCAAGCTTTGTAGGTTTGTACTTTGCCATTTGCATCAGTCTTGCGCTTGAAGACCCAATCGCAACATATGGGTCTAACCCCTTTAGGCAACTCAACCAAGTCCTAGACTTGATTGGTGTACATCGAGTCCATCTCGAATTTCATGGCTTCATGCCACTTCCCTGAATCAATATCTGATATTGCTTCAGAATAAGTATTAGGATCGTCCTTATCCGGTATGTCCATATTATCGAGTTCCTCCAAGAGGTAATCGTATCTAATGGGCCGATTACGATTTCTAATTAACTTACGGAGCTGTGGTTGTGCAGGCTGTACATTCTGATCGTGAAAATTTTTTGGTGCATCGATTTTATCAATGTCCGGAGAGTCCTCAAGAGCTACACTTTCATATGCCTCTTGGGCGGGAGTTTGAACTATGTTGTTCTCATTCAGCCCACTTGGAGGTTCTTGCACAGGCAAGCCAACTCCAATTACACTCCCACTGACTGAAAGACGATCACCTAGTGAAAGACTCCCACCGTGAAAGTTACTGAATGCTCCCACTGATTCCTTGTCATGTTGCTTTGACAAGATATCAGTCTCTTTGTTAATTTTGAGGTTCTTGAATTTCTTCAAGTTCTATCAGCTTACGACCTTGTTCCTTAAAGACATGGTCTTCTTTTAGGAACTTGGTCTGCCTAGAAACAATCACTGATTGTTTCTCCGGTAGATAGAAGTAATATCCTCTAGTTTCCTTAGGACATCCCACAAAGTAACCATTTTCACCTTTGGATTTCAACTTGTCGGTAAGCATCCTTTTCACAATCACGGGGCAACCCCATGTTTGATATGTGTAAAAGTTAGCTTCTTGCCACACCATAGTTCATATGGTTTATGCTCAACCGATTTAGATGGAATCCTATTCAGAATGTAAATTGAGATTTATAAAGCGTATCCCATAAGAATGTTGGAAGATAGGAAAAGCTCATCATGGACCTCACCGTGTCTAACAGGGTTTGGTTTCTTCTCTCGTACACACCGTTTATCTGAGGTGTTCCGGAAAGAGTTCATTGTGACTGGATTCCATATAACTTCAAGTAATCAGTGAATTTGTGGCTAAGGTATTCACCTCCTCGATCTGATCGAAGAGTCTTTATACTCTTACCAAGTTGCTTCTCTACTCCAGCCTTAAACTCTTTGAATTTCTCAAAAGATTCAGGTTTGTGTTTCATAAGATACACGTATCCGTTTCTTGATAAATCATCAGTAAAATGATGAAGTATCCGAAGTGACCCCTAGCTAGAGTGGGCAATGGTCCACAAACATCGTTGTAGATCAACTCTAGAACTTCTTTGGCATGCACCCCTTTCCCAGAAAAGGGTCTGTTGATCATCTTGCCCATGAGAGAAGATTCACAATCTCCATAAGACTCAAAGTCAAATGGGGTTAAGTAGTCTAACTTTCTTAACCTTGCAATTCTTTTCTCGTTTACATGATCAAGTTCTAGAATGCCATAAGTAAGTCGGGTTTTCATGATTACTAAGTTTGAGTCTTTTATTTTGTATATTAAGAACATCATATCCATAATGCAACAAAAACATGTTGCGAGTAATAGAAATAACTAAATAACAATCATTACGTTTTAATCTAAAACCAAAGGGTAAGTCTGACACATAAGTACACACACGTTCAATTAGCAACTCTTGCTCTGTTTCCACGTGTAAGACGACTTCACCCGCCCTAACTGCCCTATGACACATGAGCCCTTCCACATTAGTGCAAATGTGAGAGCCACATCCGGTATCCAATACCGAGCAGTTAGCGCTATTAGTGGACATGTTTATCTTAATAACAAACATACATGTTCTAGTGCTAGAAGCACCTAGTATCTTTCTTTTAGCAACCAAAATTTTACAGTCCTTCTTCCAGTGTCCTCTTCTACTTACAGTAGAGGCACACATCCTTGTTTACCCGCTCCTTCTTTTGAACACCATCTTAGTGATAGTGAACTCAAAAGTCTTGAGCACGTTGTGAAGTTTAGGCATGGTCGCATCCGTCTTATTCATATTGTAGTTCACTATATGAAGCTAAAATATGAATCCGGGAGCGACTGGAGGATAGCATAAATGAAAATGTTGGTCTTTTAGCTCAAAGCCTAAATTACCAAGTTTTTCAATTAGGCCTATCATCTTAAGCACATGAGGTAAAATCTTCTCTCCTTTAGCTAACCGGCATTTGAACAGATCTCTCATCACTTCATAAATCTCATAACGAGATTCAGAATCAAAGAGATCCTTCAGATGCTTGAGCACTAAGAAGGGACCCATTTTTCTCATGTTGCGTATGTACATCGGGAGTCATGCCGAGCAACATCACATCTTGAATCCGGGGAAGCATCCTCTTGATGTTTTTTTTACGAGGTGCTTTCGTCAAAACGTGGTGCCTCGAGTACCGGCTTTTAAGGGTAACCGGGATAGGCGTGTCCAACACGTACTCAATCTTTTCTTGCCTTAGCACCAAACACACGTTTTAGGTGCCAGTCCAGAAAATTTGGCCTAGCCAATTTGCTTGTTTCCAAAACACATCTCAATAACAGTTATTCATTTCAACTAACCAAGAGAAATAAAATAAAACGGGAATTAAACATATAATTTCTATGATCAATATTCAGCAATCAAAATAAACATGGCCTTTTTTTTGTGTTTATCTTGTCTCCATTATTTTCACATACTCAACGACCTCATCGGAAGAGTACGAATTTATATCAAATATAAATTGTAATGGACTAGGATCCACATTCCTACTATCATGATCCCTTCTTTGGCTGAATATCACAATAGCATAACTGGTAGGTCTCCAAACCAATTGCAAAATTTGCAATTCCTAGTTGATTAAACCCAGTTTAATCGGATGTCCCTTAACTTTCGTTTTCCTGCTTTGGCTGAATAAACAAAGTTAAGTTGGTTTACAACCATCAAGCGGCGACACTACGTGTCCCTATAAAAGTCCCGTTGAATGTAGATCCAAGCAAAAGACTTTGGTCTTAAATACCCATTGGAACGAAATCCCCGGTTTACTTTTAATTTCGATGGAAGACATCGTTTCAATTTAATGAAAAACCATATTTTAGTGAGGAACGTTTTAAAGGCGGGGTATTAATTGCTTAATCGAGATCCAACATGTTAATCTACATCACATTTGAGCAATTATTGGGCGCCGCCTACCCAAACATGATTTTATACGGACTATTATTTACATGGGCGCTTTCTACCCAAATAATTAATACGGTCCGACAATTATTGGCGCCGCCTACCCAAATAATTATAATGCGGACTATAAAATGTGTTAACATAATTTAAATTAAATTGTTAACCAAATGAGATTTAATAGCCTTTTAAAATTCTCGAATTTTAAAATCCAATTTTAAATTCAATTTTAAAAGTTATTAAAAAAATATTAATTATTCTAATTAATTATTTTAATTAAAATTCCAACTTTTAACTTCCTTTTCATCTTAATTGTTAATTTGAAAAATGGTTTTTAAATTGTTTGTCGAGGGCTCATGTACAATTACTCGAATTTGCACGGAAAGGCCTGTTAGAAATCCAATTTGCAAAACAGCCCCTCCCTCATCACAGCCCAGAAACCGACCTTCAATCCGGACAACCGATACCAACAATTCATCAAATGTTTTTCAGATTTAATCCAATTCAATCACAAAATATTCAATAATTTTGTTCGAATTATCCAATTTGTTCAAGAATGTCCAATAATCTGTACAAATTCGCCCAAAACATAAACATCAATTGAACACTCTTCCAAGTCGCAACAAACACAGAAAAGTCAGGCGGCACGTGCGGTCAAGTCACCGCCGCCGCTAGGCGCGACCGGGTGACTCGACACTGCTGCCGGTTCGAGTCGGATGTTCAGAGGCTCCACAAAACCAGAAACCAAAAGAGAGCAGATTGCAAAATGCATGCGGTGTCGCGTTGCCATCTTCGTCAAACGAAAAATGACACGCAATCGAGCAGTGCGCACGCAGATGGTGGAGACAGGGGCGAGACGAAATTCGATCTTGTTTCGTCGCGAATCGCGTCGACACGGAGGTAGTGCCAACGTATTAAAACGAAGGCGTCACCCCAAGTTAATGAAAGAATCAGCGAGAAACGAATCGGGGGTCTAACCCGCTCAGATTTGCTCCGTCGCGGCGTCGTCCCGGCATCGCGAGTTGAGGCGCTACGCCACCGACTCAAGCGACGCAGCCGACGCCTGCTCTGGACACGAAATTGACATGGAGGTGGAGGATTGCAGCGGCGGCGGGTTTTAAAGGAAACCCTAAATCTGGGTATAGTGAGGAAGACGAGCATAGCGAAGACGAAACAAAAACAATAGGCACACCCAAATAAAAAAGTGCGGTCAATTAAAATATGGGGTGCAACCGTACGGTTCAATATAAAAGAGAGACAAATTCCTTTAATTTAAAACCAATTATGCAATCAAATCAAGAGCCTGAGCTCTGATACCACTGTTGGAATTTAGAGGCACGTAAACACGTAATACATGCGCAGCGGAAATAAACAGTTCACCAACAACGAACAATTAATTGCATAATTAAATACGAGTGAGTTTTTTGCAGTTTTGATCCCACAGGACACGCCTACTCACGCTTTTGGTCCCAAAGCTTACACCTTTGGTCCCAAAGCCGAAAATTTTGACACTTTTGGTCCACCGACTGGAACTGCCGTCTAATTTTCCGTTAAACTTTTGCATCCAAGACACGCGCCGTTAGTAAAAAAAAAATTTAAAACAAATTAAAAAACAATAACAATGAATCTATTATTCCACCAAAAATCGATTCGAACTCAATTTTTCCCCCCAATTCGCCGCCACGATCGCCGTTAGTGGTGAAGTTTCACTAAATGGAGGAACAAGAAAACGTGGCTCGTGAGGTAGAAGACACTCTACCTCTCCAAACAACCTCTCCGCGTCGCAAAACACCCCGTTTCAAAAAACCCCGACCCGTCGCAAAACTGGGAATCGAAGCGGACAACATACGCCCAACTTCTTCAATGAGAAGAGGTCACAAACCGATGCCTAAGCCATATATTCCACCTTTCTTACGAAGGAAAGACCATCTACACCTTGGAGCCCCCGATTATGGTAAGTCTTCAATTTCAACGAAATTTTGAAAATTAGGGCATAAACTCTGTAATTAGGGCATTTCGACATTTGGGCATTTTGATTTTGCTGATAATTAGGCATTATGGCATTTGTGTATTTGGGCATTTCGATTTTGCTGATAAGTTGGGCGTTTGTGGTTAAATATTGAAATTGTTATGCTGAAATTTGGGCATCTCTTCAATTTTGAATTTTTGTGGTTAAATATTAAAATTGTTATACTGAGAGCATGCTGATTTTTTATTTTTTGTTCTAATGTATGCAAATGCAGATTTTTGATGACTATTAAAATGCATCACGGGGGAGCACTTCGTAAAAACCGTAATGGAAATTTAGGATACTTGGGAGGCACAATTAGTGCATTTGATTTTGTTGATGTAACCAGGGTAGATATTGGTTATTTGGATAATTTGATGTGTAATCTGGGGTACAGTGGAACGAAGGTTTATTATGGGCTAGGTAAAACTGGGGGCTTCATCACTATTTATGGTGCATTTGATATTGAACAAAATTTCAATGCGGCTATAAAGAGGGTATCTCATTTTTATGTGAGTGCATTTAGAGATGGCCCTGGGCTAGAGTTTGGTGTGATACCAGAGGACTTTGAAGGACTTCATAACTATGAAAAGCTAATAGAGTTCAACAGTGATCCCAACAACATGGATTACTTCTCACTTGCTGAGTTAGAAGTCCATAATGTAGAACAGGTGGAGATCACCAACCTGAGGTTGAGGGGCTAGAACCAGAAAATAAGAAGGTGAGGGTAAGGGGGTACAACTAGAACAGGAATGTGGGGGTCAGGGGGTACAACCAGAACAGGAGGGTGGGGGTCAGGGGGTTCAACCAGAACAAGAGGGTGGGGGTCAGGGGTAGAAAAAGAAGTAGATTTGGAAGAGGTAGTTGAGTGAATAGAAGCTGTTGAGGAAGAGGAGAATCATGTGGTTGGTAATGGCAAAGGGAAGACAATAACGACAGAGATAGAGGAAGATGAGAGTGATTCTGATTTCAAGGGTAATTGTTCAAGTGGTGATGAGTTGTTAGATGATATTATGTTTGAAGAGAATGTAGATATTGAAGCTAAGTGGCTAGGACTTATGGAGTTGACTAACAGGGATTCTGATTCACGTGCATCTGATGATAATATAGCAATGAATCTGACTTTTCAAGTGTTGCATCTGATGAAGAAGCAGTTGATAATGAAATGGGTGATTTAACTTTCAGGACATCTAATCTTGAGAAGCCTGTATTCTTCATTGAGCAGATATTTCCCACAAAAAATGTGTTTAAGGAGGCTGTGAATATGCACAGTGTTGACACATGAAGAGGTTTAAAGATAACAAAAAATGATGCAAGGAGGATCTATGCCAGGTGTAGACAGGATGACTGTGATTGACATATAAATGCACTGAAGGTTGTTGGCCAAGAATCTTTCCAAATCAGACAGTACAACCCAGATCACAGTTGTGCAAGACAGTATCACCTTGAGAATGTAAGATCAGGATGGTGTGCAAGACAATATCACATAGCTAGCTAGATTCAACCCATCCACTTGAACACAGTAGGTGCCCAAGATAGAATTAGTACAATGAAAATGATGACTTTTACCTGATTCACTTTAGAGAGTTCTTCAGCCATGCACATTATCTGGTTCGTCATTTCTTCATTCATTTCAATTGCATTTCTTTCCCCATGAGCTGCATCCTTTAGCTTCTGAGTTAGCTCCAAGTTTTCAGCAATTAGGCTATCAATTCTCCTCATCATTCCAGGAAACTTGCCTTGCTCAGCCACTTCATGTTCATCTGCCCAAACAAAAAATTTGCAGCCACCACTTAGTGAGTCAACACATGTATGGAACAACCTACCTTTACTTCTTGGCCTTTGAGACACATAAGTGACAGTTGGTTTGCCACAATAACAGACAAGATGATGTGCCCATTTTTGTGTTGTAGAGGATGATGAAGCTCCATCTTTACTCATGCTCATTTTTGTTGCTATGTATGAATGAATGTTTAAGTGTTCTGCAACATATATATAGGTGTATATGGCTCCAGTTTTCCCTCCAGAAAGGGAAAAAATTCCCTCCAAAAGATACATTTTCCCTCCACAAAATCTGAAATTTTTCATGAAAAAATGAGGGAAAAAAATCCTATGGGACCAAAAGTGTCGATTTTTTCCCTCCAAAAACGAGTTCACGCGCATGGGGTTGACTAAAATCCTATGGGACCGAAAGTGCTAACAGATTTCACAGAAAAACTAACGGTGGGACCAAAAGTGTCAAAATTTTCGGCTTTGGGACCAAAAGTGTAAGCTTCGGGACCAAAAGCGTGAGTAGACGTGTCCTGTGGGACCAAAACTGCAAAAAACTCAATACGAGTAAACGTAAATAGAATTCTTATAGTAATTCGTATACCGTTTTCTCTACTATGGTATCCACGTAATCCCCAATCACGGACTTGAACGGATTTGCCAGTGTTGAATCCCGAGATGAATTTGCAAGGAAAATTCTAACTCTAGATCTTAAGGAGAAAATATGAAATTAACATTTTGTGTGAATTCCCAAGAGCTCATATATATAGGGAAGGCCCAGCTTAAATCTTAAGCTAACCTGATTGGGAAATAAAATCTCTAATCTTTATTTAAATAAATCTCTACGATTTATTTTCCCATATAAAATCTCTACGGATTTAATTCCCTTGTATATCAAATCTCTATGGATTTGATTCCATACATATTAAATCCTATAATAATATTCCATATATTATTATTGGAAATCCTATTTATTTAAATTCAATTTAGTTAAACATTAATAATAATTAATTCCAAATTAATCTATTATTAATTAATTCTCCATAAATTAAATATTAAATTCAATTTAACATTTAATCAACCAACTATAATCCGTAAAGGGAACTACTTGTTGTGTGACCCATAGGCCCTCAAAAATCGAGTGATTAGTCAAACTAACGGTCTTAATTGAACCCTAGACAATAAATCAAACATTCTCAATATATGAGGTACGTTGCGAGAAACGTGAAACTACCTGTAACTGAAACTAGGGGCTATTACGATTTCCTCCTTTCATTCGCGAATACTTCAATTAGTCTTGAACATGATGAAGTGTCTATTCAAATAACATAATCAATTTATCTCTAATCACTAATTGATCATGTATGTTACACTTAGCCACAAAGTCTAAGTTGACGTGCATCGGCCGATAACTTTGATCCAATTATGATGAGAAGATGAGTATTCTCTGGAGCTGGATACTTGTAAAGTATATACTTTAGATGTCTGTAGATCTTCCTTTCAAAATTGGAAGACGGATTCTAGGAAGACTTTAGATTGTTAAAGACTTGTAATTGCATTCTTTTTTACGATTAACATGTGTAACTGGAATTATATTTCTCAATGAAATAAAACTTTTTCCTGACAAAAATAAAATAAAATAGTATATATGAAAAAGAATTTTTAATAAACACACAGAATTTATGCACAAAAAAATGTCATGTGTTCACTAACGAATGGTACTAAATAATGGTACTAACCATCAAAATACCTTGAATCATAGATAGCATGAGGATTATGCTTGATAAAATTATTATAATCAGGAGCATTCATGAATCCCTCGTTCTTGGTGGTCCGCATAGGTGCAAATGGAAGTAGTTCAGCATCATTATTCCCAGGGTTAGGGTTATAATGATGTGGATGTTGAATTTGTAGCAGTGAATTCTGAAGCTGGTTGAAATGTGGATACATACTGGAAGGTCCAACTGTGGAATCAATTTGTAGGTGTACATCCCGAAGGCTCACATTGAACTTGCTCGAGACGTAGCCGTTGATATTATTATAATTCGGAATCGTGTTGTTTCTGTAGTTTTGTTGCGAAACATCAGGCTGTTCGGGATAGATATTTGTGTCTGATAATTGGGCTGTTTCTGCTCTTTTTTCTCTGCTCTGATTCAGTCGATGCTTCTGAAACCATAATTAAATGCAACACCAGTCAATATTCGGCAAATACTTTTACGCACATTGTGTAGTATAACTGCATTTTTATAGGGTATTAGTTGTTTTATGCATTGTAACGTGTATTATTGTCCTTTGAATTATTATTCTTTTTACAAATTGCAGCATGTACTATTAAAAATTGACAAATTTTCACACCGACTAATTTTTTTTTAAAATATTATGAATTGAATTTCTTCAGTTTGGTGTTTAGTAGAACACTTTTTGATATTATGATGTGTACAGTATATATCATTTTATAGGTTAGGTCTAGCCGGAATGTTTCACAAAAAATGATTCCGAGTTGGAATCAATGACTTTTTACAAGGGTATAATGTTTTTTAAGGACAGTAACTTAGAGGGTTGTGTTTTAAGGAGAATAATTTTACGAGCTTGAAAATGTAAGACAATATATTTTAAAACTTGTAAATGTAGGACAATATATTTTAAAATTTATAAAAATAGGACACTATGTTTTAAAAATCTGAAATGTAGGACAATCGAGCCCGAATCTCACATGATATTTCATCCCGATTTGGGCTTATTTGGGTTCAATTGTCCTACATTTACAGATTTTAAAAAATATTGTCCTACCCTTACAAATCAGTAAAATTATTTTCCTTAAAATACAACCTTAAAGTTATCGTCCAAGAAAAATATTTTTTCCCTTTTTACAAATGCATGTTGCATTTTATTTTAAAAATAGTACATAAGTTGCAATTTTTTAAAAAGATGATATTACAGGTTAATTTACTCTTAATATTGAGTTTAGTACTAAGAAATAGACCTGCAAGTGGCTAGCAACATTCTCTCTTGTCAGCGATGTATCTCCCATCAATTCGAGTATTTTCTTAGGGCCATATTCTGTGTGTGAAATTAACATTAATAATTAATTTACACGAAAAGTTAAATAAATAGCTAGAAAATATATAAATGAATGGAAGACTTACTGTTATCACCAATTTGGTCCAAAGCTTGCACGAACTTTTGATGAAGTTCATTAGTCCAAATAACCCTAGGTTTCTTGATAGAGCTGGAAGAATCACCCACACGTTCTCCTCCTTCATCACTTATAATCTCAACTAATCTCTTTCTTTTTTTTCCAGCTACCAAACCATCTTCACCAATTTCGCTTACCGGGCTATCGTCTTCTTCTACAATTTGATTTTGCTGCTGCAGCGTTCTTTTCCGAAAAACGTGTTGCCATATGTGCTGAACATCTTTAGTTACTATAGGCTTAAGAAGGTAATCACAAGCACCGCTTCGAACCCCTTTCATCACCTTGCTCGTTTCTTCATCTCCAGACATCACTATAAAATATATTAGTGACGCATGCAAGATAAATGTGTGTGTTTTTTAAGGACACTAACTTAGGGTAGGACAATATATTTTAAAACTTGTAAATATAGGACAATATGTTTTAAAATTTGTAAAAGTAGGACAATATGTTTTAGAAATCTGTAAATGTAGAACAATCGAGCCCATTCTCACATGATATTTTAGCCGGATTTGGGCTTATTGGGGCTCAACTATCCTACATTTACCGATTTTAAAATATATTGTCCTATACTTAGATGCATATTTTAAAACATATTGTCTTATAGTTCAAGTCAATAAAATTATTGTCCATAAAACACAATCCCCTAAGGTTATTGTCCTAGAAAAATATTTTTCCCATATAGATACATTTCAGAAATGCAACTTACTAATAGGTACAAAATGCTTGCATATATGAAGGTACATTTGCACTTTCGCTTGCAACTTTGACTATATATGCAATCCCGTTTGTACCTATAATAATTTGCATAAAAAAGTGCACTTATTAGTAATTTTCCCCATAATATATAGGAGAGGAACGAAGACTCACTTATCACTGGAAGGTCCAAGTTGTGAGCAACATGTTGGAGAAACTCGAAGCCATTCATGTCTCTCATGTTCACATCACTTATTACAATATCAATTTTAATTCTCTCATCATTTAGCATATCAATGGCCTCTTTTGCTAAATGGCACGTGCTTACTGCAGAAACATACAAGGAATTACATATGTACTCAGACACAAAGCACAAAAAAGTTGTTTGACATTAAAAAATACAATAAATAGACACATCTGAATTACAGGGAAATACAAATTGAAATCATAAATTTGACTAAATCTAGATTTAAGATGTATCAAATTTATAAGTTATGTCAGACCATAAAGTCCATCCATCCATCCATCCATACTAATCATCAACAAATCCACACTAAATATACAAGCAAAAAATAAATAAATAAATAAGATGATTAGAAGAGAATGAATGTGAAACCTTCATAGCGGCATTGCTTAAGCATGTTTTCAAGATTGTTCAACCACAGATTATCAGGATCCACAACTAGGACCCGAAGACCCGCTGGGAAATTACTGGAAAATCCATGTGAATGTGAATCCATTATTGACAAAAAAAACAAACAAAGTTGAGATATTTAGTATATATAAGAAGACTAAAGTGTGACTAGCTAAGTGCTGATCTTTTTATTGCGAGATATGTTTTGTATATATATATACATACATATATGTATATACATAAATAAATTATATTATAATTATATTGTTGATAAGTATGCGTTGCGAGATTGGAGGCAAGAGATATATCATAAAAAAGAGGTTGAGAAAGTATAGGAAACGAGTTTAGTTTAAAGGGGGGAGTACTAACAAAGTACGTCACTTCAAACCCTAATTGCTCATAAGTACATATGTTCAAACATTTTTTTCCCCTGGTACCCCAATGATATTAATATATCTACTCTTTTTCTCTTTTCAAAAAAAAAAAAATTCAAACATTTTTTTACTATCCAATTTTTTTTTCTTTTACAATTTTTGAAGAAAATTTAATTAAAATAGTCATGTTATTAATTATTAATTATGTGTACTTTTAATTGAACGTTATTATATAATAATATAATTTAAATTGACAATATAACACTTTTTTTTTATTATTGAAATTTATTATTATAACTTATGTATTGTGTGTTAATGTTATTTGATCAATGGGTGTTTTGTTACTCAACTATATTGAAAGTATTTAATTTTTATGTGAATTATACACATTTAATGTATTGATTTTATAAACTACTAAAATATATTTTATACTACCTCTTTCTCATTCTTTAAGAGTTTTTAACTGTTCATAAGAATTTATTGGAATAGTAATAAAGTGATAAAGTAGAAAGAGTTGTTTATTAGTATTTTATGTGATAAAGTGATAAAGTGATGGGTAGTTGGGAGTAAAATGAGTTATTTATTAATATTTTATATGATAAAGTGATAAAGTGATAAAGTAGAAATAATTGTTTATTAGTATTTTAAAAAGTTTTTCTTAAAGATTGTGACAAAAATAATGACAAGTTTCTCTTAAAGAATGGGACGGAGGGAGTAAGTATTACGTGTAATAAAATATAAATAAACAGACGTGCATCGCGCCCTAAATTTTTTAAAATATGTATCTATCATATATATATATATCTATCTTAATTATGGTCTCATCCACACTCTCGCATCTATGCAACATAGATGGTGGGCCCGTCCTTAACTTTTGTTCTTTTACTAGCCTACTTAAATACCAAAAGTCCCTCGATTAGAAGAATTTGGTTTTCTCAAGTTACGCTCCAAAAAAAAAAAAAAAAATGTTTACGGTCCTTTGAAAAGTAGCTTAAAAATCACATTGTCCGATTTTTGTGGAGATTAATATGGAGTATTATGTTGAAGTTCATTTTGAATTAAAAAAAAAATATAATTGGGTATAATATAATGTCTTTATTTGTTTTTTGGAGAATCAATTCTAACATGACACTTGTAATTATTTATTTGTCTAATTTACTATATATTATATTGATATTTTTCTTGAATTATAATACAAAGATTAATTTATATGTTTTGCCAAATAATATTTTTGAATTGATATAAATTTATCTATATTCATTTATTTACTAGAGAGTTAATTTTGAGACGTGTTGTTCTTTCTTGGATTCAATCACTTGTAAATTTCTCAACTTTTTTATTTTTTTTATTGTATAAAGATAAGTATATACTGATATATTTCAATAATAACCAAAAAAACGTCACACATAATTTAATAATTATCTAAAAAATCTTATACATGATCTAATGATTAACTTAGATGATTTATTTAATGCTTTCACAATATTGAAAATGCGATTATGTAGAGAATTATGGAGGGTTCTAGAGCCTGTCAAAAGAAATGGGAGGGTTTTTCGAGAACTTCTCAAACAGCGAATTAAAAAGATCTACACAGTTCACTGAAGTATGTGTTACTTTTAAAAAATTCAAAAGTTATAAAACTTTAAAATTGTGAATAAACTTTCATTCTCTCAAATTTTATTAAAATTTAAATTTCATATTTAAAATATATTTTAATTGATTTTGACTATATGAATGGAATATAGTCGCGACAGGGCTATGATCCAATCTACTAAAACTCAACACAAGGTCGTCAATCGGACTCATCTCAACTCAAAGTCTATGAATAATTTTTTCTGTCCAACTATATCAAGTGTTTCTTTGTCGTCACTAGCTCGGGCTCAAAAAAGATAAGTAGTGACATCTACCATTAATCTTATTAAAATTAAGACCTACTCAGTGGAGTTGAAACTTGAAAATTAATCATATTAAAATTAAAAACTATTCAGTGAAATTACAACTCTTTAGGTTCAAAGTATGACGTACTATTCGACAAAATTGCAGTTTTGTTGGGTTTCCATTTATCACGGTGTGGAGAAAATTGTGTATCGGGAGAAAATTTAAAACCGAAAAATTAATCATATCAAAATTAGAATAATTGACTACTCTTAGGTCCACATTACTTTTTTAATTATTAATAGGTACAAAACTACTAGTAAAAAATTCACAGTACCTCTCCCACAAATTAAAACCCCAATTAATAAACCCTAAAATTATATATGTTGTTCTCTCTCCCTCACCTCCATTTCTTTCAACGCAAACCAGAAACCCTCACCCTACCCAGAAATCCCGCCGCCCATTAACATGTGCATTTTGATTGATCTATGCATGTTGATTATGTATATGTTTATTTCGAAGATATGTAAATTATTTGGATTTTAGGTATGTAATTTCTGTAATATATCAATTTTTTATATGAAAAATACAAATTGTAATCTTTGTCATTTTTATTGGATTTTTTGTGGATAGGTAATTTTTTAAAAGTATATTTTAATATGAATTTTGTGTCAAAGAGAAAAAATAAGAAAAGAAAGTATGGGTAGAAAAGTCATTTCGGAGCCTTTTTTTTTTTGTGATCGGACAAAGTTAGTTGTTAGTAGTTAGTACACTAAGCACCCAAACACTCCACAAATTCACCAAGCCACCTTATAACTCTCATATGGAGAAAAATTGTGAATTAGGAGAAAAGTTGTGAATCAGGCTTTCTCGAGGCAACAAGAAATCAAGTTTTTCTGAACACTGAAAAGTTGAGAGATCTATATATCAAGTCTTTTATTTTGTGTTTTATATACACACTTGTGATTTTTGCTTCTAAAATTCGTTAGAGTTTAACTATTGAATTTCCGTGGAATAGGTTTTGTATCCTGAAAGGTTAATTTCTCGTGAACCGTTTACACATGTGTTGAAGGAATTAATACCTTTAAAAAATAGGGACAAAAATATGAAAATAAAAAATTAATAATATATTAAGTGTACTAAGTTATCTATGTTTGTGGATGAATGAAAGTAGTAATCAGATTTATCTTTGTGGGACAGAGAAAGTAGTATTTTCTAATTTAGTTTATTAATTTGTTCAATAAATAAATATAGGCTTGAGTCAACGAAAAGGAAAAGAGAAAGGTGTCGAAAGAGCCAATATATAAATATGAAAATAAAACATTAATAATATATTAAATATACTAAGTGATTTATCTTTGTAGATGAAAATAGAAATCAGGTTTATCTTTGTGGGACGGGGAAAATAGTATTTCCTAATTTAGTTTATTAATTTGTTCAGTAAATAAAAGTAGGCTTGAGTCAACGAAAAGGAAAAGAAAAAAGTGACAAAAGAACCAATATATTCGTTTCGGGCTTATAGTGGGCGTGAGAAATTCTGGACTTCAAAATCCTTGGATTTCAAAGTCCTAATAAAAAATTTGATTATTATTTGAGGATTATAGGATAGAATTGTGTAGGATAGAGAAAAAATATATTGATTTGTATTATTATTGTTGTTAGTCGTGTTGCATGGAAAATATGATGTTTCATCGAGTGTGACGACTTAACAAACAAAATGAAGATGTGTCAAACACTGGGTGTGTGTGTGACGAGCACAGCTACATGTAGGATGACCACGAGGATTTGGTGACCAAGTTCGTCAAAGTTAACTACGTCTGGGGGCGTACCAAGCCAGGATTGTATTATTTATGGTTTGGGGAGTGCGTCGAGCACAATGTGTTAGTGACGAGCACAATGGTTATGTGGGATGGAGAGTTGATACAAGAGTTAGCTTAGGAAATTTATCAACCTTTTCTTTGTTCTTTTTGGATCTATTTATAGAGTTTAGGTGAGTAGGTGGTGTCCTGGCTAGCATGAGCTGCTGAGAGCGAGCTGGTGGTGTCCCGGCTAGCACGAGCTGGCAAGGGCGAGCTGGTGGTGTGCTGGCTACCATGAGCTGGCGATTTCTTAGGATACATGAATCTATGTGGTGCTGCCACATTTTCTGTAGTACTTCTTTGGTTGACATTTGTCTTTACTTGCCCGAGAAGTATCCGACTTGTCATCCAGGTGGTAATGGTGGCGTCGTAGGTGACCCGATTCCTGTGCTCGCCTGGTGGTGGTCCGCACTTGCAAGGCCCTTGTGGTCGTTTGGTGGGCGCGCCGCAAGTGCCGTCATGTCATAGCTTTGATTCTCAATGCTTGCTCTAGGGGGCGAGCACACTCTCCACCTTCCTGCGCTCGTTGTCTTTCCTTCTCTATTAAATAAAACACGTTGTCTTTCCTTCTCTGTTAAATGCGAAAACGCCCGCATGTCTTCCCTTCTCTGTTCATCTGGAAAGCACGTCCGCATGTCTTCCCTTCTCTGTTCGTCGGGCGTTCTGCTCGGCCACTTCTTGTGTTCGCCCGGCTTGGTGAGTAACCGTCGAATTGTCGGGTGAGCATTCGTCGAATTGCCTGGCGAGCATATTTATTGTGGTGTGGCGGCCTCTAGCGTCCTCGGGTCGCCTGAGCTGTCGAGCTCCTGGCGAGCACATGTGAGCGAGCAGGATGTTTGACCAGTTGTTGGCTACATGTCTGCTGGGTCAGCGCGCACCTTTGGTTTATTGGTCCACGTGTTCGTTTGCGAACACGTGGCAGGAATATTTTTGGGCGAGCACAACAATTATATTATTATTGTAATGATTGAATGAATATGATAGATTGAAAATTGTGTAAAAGTGAGGAGATAGAGTGCAATAGTGGGCTATTTATTAGACCAAAAGAAGTATTGGAGTAAATAGGATATAAGGTGTAATAGTAGGTATTAGGTGGATTAAATAGGATTTCAAAATACTTTGATGGAGTATTTGAACAAAGGGCATTTAGGATTGTAAAATTTAAAGTCCATCCGTGGTAGTCAGGAAACGAGTATACCCTTAGACAATAATTTGTGTGAACCTAAATTCAAGGTAAGTTCTACTTTTTTTAATATCTTCGTTATATAGAAAAAGACAAGGTCTTATATACACTTGGTGCACGGATTCTAGATCCGTGCACTCACTTTGACCCTGCCCATTTTATTGTGGATCATTCTTTTCACTAATGACGATGTCTCATTTTCTTAATAGGTCACTCCTATACCCGAGTGCACGGTGTGCACTTTGTGCACAGGAGACCCACTCACAGAAAAATTATCATTGTTATGCACAAAAATCATTAAATATTATAAAAATAATTTTTTTAAATAAAAATAACTTTTATAGTATAAAACACTGATCTTTTTTTTTTGATAGGAAGTAAAAAATAGGATTAAACAGCCGGAAGTTAGCTAGGCTTCCACAGTAGCAACAACATGATTCAGAACATGAATCGAGAAAAAAGCAGTAACAGAAGTAAAAGCATAAAAAATGAACAAATGAACCACTACCAACTCTCCTAATCCAAGCAAAAAACACTCTATCAAAATCAGCAGCCAAATCTCGAATGTCTCGAACAACAATGATAGAGTTCATCGAAATGCTTGATTCACTTGAATGTTGCTCAATCCTTAATAGTCTTTATTTGCATGATAATATTCCACGCTGCCCCCGTCTCACTCTTTAAAATACTTTTCTACAATATTCGCCTCACTTCCATATTGTGTGTACATGGTCGATTCTACTACATTGAATAAAGCCCTAAATAATAATGTCATCCATAAATGTACCATCGATATTAGCAATAAAAAGTAATTTATTCATATCCAACTATATATTAATCTCGTATTTCATTCCATCAATGCAAATTATATATACAATATAACATTTGTTACTTATATGCAGAAAAAGTAAAATAAGATACGAAATTGACACATACAATAAATTAAACACTCTTTTATTTTGAACTAGTATTTCTCCCCTACATTAATGCATGATTTGAATATTACTATTATAATTTTTTTTTCAAATATATATATATATATATATATATATATATATATATATATACTTCATTATGGCAGGAATTCAAATTAAATTTACAATGTTAATGTACATATTGGTCTTTACTATTTTTTTTACTAATATATATATTTAATAAAATAATAAATGTATATCTCGCTACTACAAAATAAAGTACATAACTTTTATTAACCACTAAACTCATTACAAATTACTTTAAATGATATCAAGATTAAAAAAAAATAAACCCTCATATAATCACACAATTGATAAATATTTTAAAACATTAAAATTCATATTTTAAATCTTTCAATTATATTTATGAATATGTATATCAAATTAAAGATAGTAAAAGACAATTAATTTAGCAATTAATGTGTTAAAAATATGTTTGTAACAAAAAAATTATTAAACTTAAAAATGTGGGTGAAAAGTAAAGAATAAAAAAAAGAAATTTTATTGGTTGAATTTATCTTGCTAAATTCACATCTTCACCACGTAAAGCAAGCGTAACTACACATTTGCTCAAATGTATTCCTGAAATTTTGACAAACTTCCACTTTTATATATTTATTATAGATTCAAACACTACCTTTAAAGCAAAACTAGTTGTTTCTAGAACACATTATGTATATATGTGTGCATATATATATAATTTACTTTCATCTCTTTCACTCCAACATATATATTAAATAAAGCTTATATATTATACATATACACACCCTCTATTCTTCATTCAAATTAAAGCTCTCTTATCTCAGAATGGCTAGAAACTACAACTCATCTTACTATGACTACTTCCACCATCTCTCTCACTCACTTCCAATCTATTTTGTGTTCTTCATTTTCATAGTCTTACTCTTATTGATCATATCTTGGTACATGAACTATGAGTCCAAGTTTGAGGACATTTTGGACAGCTTCAAGCTTTGCCTTATGGTGTTTCCAGTAGCTCTGCTGCTCTTTGTTCACTGGTTATCGAGCAAAGACCGAGACTGGGTCCCGTTTATCTTATCTTTGCCGGAGAAGGATGCACTCTTTCCACACCAAATCAGTGTTTTAATTTGCTAGTCCAACAAGTCCTTTTCCTTCCTTTGCAGATGTTTTTAATTATATACGTAAATGAAATTTAATAAATTATAATAGCAAAAAACACAAATTGAAATCATAAATTTGACTAAAGATTTAAGATCTTTCGAATTTACAAGTTATGTCACACCTAAAATCCAACCATCGGTTCTCTAATCATCAACAATAAACAAAAATAAGAAATAAGATCATTAGAAGAGATTGAATTTGGAGGTTAGAAAACAAAAACAAAAAATAAGATTGCTAGAAGAGAATGAATCTGAAGATTAGGAAATAAAAAAAAAGATAAGTAGAAGAGAATGAATGTGAAACCTTCATAGCGGCATTGCTTAAGCATGTTTTCAAGATTGTTCAAGCACACATTATCAGGATCCACAACTAGGACCCGAAGACCCGCTACTGGCCGAAAATCCATGTGAATGTGAACCCATTATTGACAAAAAAAAACACACAAAGTTGAGATATGTAGTATATACAATTAAGAAGACTAAAGTGTGACTAAGTGCTGATCTTTTTATTGCCAGATATGTTTTGTATATATATACATACATATATGTATATACATAAATAAATTATATTATAATTGTTGATAAGTATTCGTTGCGAGATTAGAGGCAAGAGATATAGCATAAAAAAGAAGTTGAGAAAGTATAGGAAACGAGTTTAATCGGGGAGTACTAACAAAGTACACTTCAAACCCTAATTGCTAATAGGTACAATTCAAACTTTTTTTACTATCCATTTTTTTTTTCCAACTTTCTAAGACTAAATTTTTTTAAATGATCATGTTATTAAGTACTAAATGTGTTATTTCAATTGAACGTTATTATGTAATGTTACTCAAATTTAAAGTATAACATTTATTTTTTTTATTTGAAATTCTTATTTAATTTATGTATTGAGCTGATGTTATTTGAAACTATGTTTTAGTAACTTAATTAAATTGAAAATAGTTAAAATTTTTGTGGATTACACATATTTAATATATTAATTTTCAAAAGTAATATATATTTTATAGGTGTTATATATAATAAAATATAAATAAATAAACGTATTCTTATCGTATCAAATTCTAAATTTTTTAAAAATTCATATTCCCATACCATTGTCTTATTGTCCTCGCGTCCACACTCCCACATCTATGCAACATAGATGGTGGGTCCCCTTCAACTTTTGTTCTTTTACTAGCCGACTTAAATACCAAAAGTCCCTCGATTAGGAGAATTTGGTTTCCTCAAGTTACGGTCCCTTGCAAAGTAGTTTAAAAAGAAAGGATAAAGTCTATGATATAAATTTGTATATATATAAATTTTAATTGAGATTTAATTTTATTTTACTTAATCCATTATTGACTCGCTTTGATCCATTTTTAATCGTTTGACCAACTAATTTTTTTAAAATTAATTGATTTTATATCTATACAAATTTGTACAGTAGACCTACTAAAAAGAATTTGGTTTCCTCAAGTTACGGTCCTTTGCAAAGTAGCTTAAAATCACATTTCGTGATTTTTGTTGAGATTAATATAGAGTATTATGTTGATGTTCATTTTGAATTGGAAAAATATAATTGGGTATAATATACTGTCTTTGTTTATTGGAGAATCAATTCTTACATGACACATGTAATTATTTATTCTCCTAATTTAATATATATTATATTGATATTTATCTTGAATTATAATACGAAAGACTATTTTATATATTATGCCAAAAATTATATTTGAATGATATAAATTTATCTATATTCATTTATTTATTAGAGAATTAATTTTAAGACGTCTTGTTCTTTCTTGATTCCATCACGTGTAAATTTCTGATTTTATTTTTATTTTTATATTGTATAAAGATAAGTATATACTGATATATTTTAGTATAACCAAAAAAATGTCACATATAATTTAATAATTATCTAAAAAATTCTCATACATAAATATTTAATGATTAACTTAGATGATTTATTTAATGCTTTCAAAATACATATATTATGGCAAGGTCACATATGCACTTGGTACACAATTTCTAAATCAGTACACTCACTTTGACCCTGTCAATTTTCTATTGTGGATCCTCCTTTTCATTAATGGCAAGGTCTCATTTTTTTAATGGGTCACTTCCTATACCCGAGTGTACGGTAAACTTGGTGCACATGAGACTCACTCTTCTTTTTTTTTGATCGGACAAAATTAGTTGTTAGATGTTAGTAGTTAGTACACCAAGCACCCAAACACTCCACAAATTCACCAAGCCACCTTATAACTCTCATACTCCAATTCGTTCCCAAAGGGAATCGAACCTGGGTCTCCCACTCAATTGAGGAGCCCAGTGCCTAGGTGGGCTAAGCCACCTGGTTAGGAGACCCACTCACATATTACTCCCTCCGTCCCAAGATGACTTGAGCACTGGAAATGACACGCAAACAAAGTAAAGTGGATTTTAGTGGGTTTGAGTGAAATAAAATAAGGGTGTTGTGAGTGTATTAATATTATATTTATTTCCATTTTGAGAGTGTTCAAGTAATGTTGGGAGGTCCAAATAAGATAAGTGTTCAAGTAATATTTGGGACGGAGTAAGTATAAAATACAAATATGTAGAGAATTATGGAGGGTTCTGAAGAACTTCTCATAACCGCGAATCAAAAAATCCTACACAGTCCACTGGAGTATGTGTTGGTATAAATTGAAAAAGTGAGTTACTTTTAAAAAATTCAAAAGTTGTAAAACTTTAAAATTGTGAATAAATTTTAGATTTTTAATTGATTTTGACTATATGAATTGAATATATTCACGATAGGGGCTATGACTTTTTTTTTTAATTACTTTATTTTTGAACCATACAAACGTTCCTGGAAAGAGAGAGGTAGTACAATGAATAGTCAGCAAATTCAGGACGGAATCTTTGTACCAGTCCAATCGTGAGGGTCGATATAGATAGTCGCATATTTCGCAAGGGAGTGCGCCTGAGAAAGTTGTGTACGCGGCATGTACATATAATCTCGCACTTGGACTTCCAAATTCACGTTTTGAATGGCCGTAATCGCAAAGCACTCTGGTCAAAAAAAGATGAGCCTAGTCGTTAAGGCTTGATCGCAAGCTGCAAATCCGATCGAACCGAAATCTGGGTTAGCACATGGTGTCTGCATCTCAAGAGTCCAATGCGAATGGCTTCAAGCTCATCCGAGACTACGGAACCTGGTGGTGAAATTGTCGTACATCCCGCGGCAATTGGTGTACCGTTACTATCCCGAACCAGGTAACCTGCAGCATGAGCACACTTTTCATCACTGTACCAGGGTCTACTTCCAGTATAATGGTTGGTTGCTGAATGGGTCGAGGCATAAGATCAGAATTTGTTACTAGGCGGCGCCAAGTGCTACATGACTCCTCAAAATGGCATAGAAAAGCTTCAGGCCCATATGGTCGAAACCGTGACAACAAGTATATCTTGGGTTGTGGTTGGTCATCACTGATGTCGTGCAGAATCTAACACCTAGACTGCCACCCATCTGGTCATGAAGTCTTGTGTGTTGACGGTCTGTCGTAAGAAAAGCAAGAAATCCATAATATTGGTGGCTTTGTATTGCTTGTGATACACGAGAATCCCCCGCACTTAGATTCATCTGGGCTTATTACAATTTACAACTAGAATATCACCCGTACTTCTTTTTAAATCACGTTATCTGAACTTATTACAATAATAAAGTATAGTGTGAACAAGTTTCACGGTGAAACTAATTAAGGAGTGTGACTTATATTACTAAAGAGTGTGACTTTTTACTGTAAAGGGTGTGACTTTTTACTATAAAGAGTATTACTCATAAAAGTGAAGGGTGTGACTTATATTTTAGCAAAGAGTGTCGTAGTGATAACTGAAGGGTGTGACTTATATTACTAAAGAGTATGTCTGTAAAAAAAAAAAAACCAATTTCACGGTGAACAAGTTTCACAGCATACCAACTCTATTACAATTTACAACTAGAATATATATCACCCGTACTTCTTTTTAAATCAGGTTAGTTATATTTTTTAAAACAACGTCAGTTGCGGCTTCTTTTTAAATCACGTTAGTTATATTTTTTAAAGACAAAAACTTGGGTAAACCTGGTTCATGCTATGAACTCGGGTCAAATCTGACTCATACACTATAAATGGGTCAGCTATATACCATTTGAGTTATTTTTTTCCCTCAATATCCCTCTCTCAAGTCTCGATCCCCACCCTGTCATCGATTTAGAAATCGACGGTGCCGATGAGGTCGATCCGGGCTTGAATTTGGTTAAAGGCTGTGGTGGATCTCTCTTAAGAGAGAAAATGGTCGAATCTGTTGCTAAAAAGTTATTAGTGATCGTCGACGAATAATGCCAATCAAACTTGTCCCCACTCTTTTCCAAACCACCGGCTGCGCCGCTGCCAATTCCGACTCCATTATTGATTTTTCAAAATAAAAAAAAAACATAAAATTATTGAAGAATCTAAAAGTGGTACAAAAAATGCATCCACAAACGTCTAGGTCTGAATGTTCATGATTTAAACTTTTCGAAAAAAGAATTGGAGATAGTAAAATGTACTAAAGGGGTACTTGAAGAAGATGTTCTATATATCTAAAAACGTGACTCTTATATTAATTGATTTCTGAATAATAGTGAGAGTTTTATAGTGTGGGGGGTGGTAGTGTGGGTATTCTCTATAGGATTTTAGACCTAAGAGTTATATTTTTTTGTCTTTGGACCTATGAGTTAGTGGGGTTGGGTTTTTGGACCTAGGAGTACTTAATTCTTTAATTTTTGTGACAAAGAGAAAAAATAAGAAAAGAAAGATAGAGAAGAGTGACCACAAAAAATATTACAAGCATGCCTTCAAATATGATGAACATTGACCTGAATGTCTATTTACTCTTATGAAATGAAGTTTTTATTTCTCTATTTCTGCACTTCTCCTTCTCTGCTTTGCTTTGGATGCTTGAGTAAATTTGGTGGGGGTGGGGGGAGAAAAGGAAGAAAAAGTGAAAAAATGGGATTTCACGTGATCCGGTCAAGAGGGGGAAAATTACTGTATTGTCATGGTGACCCAAGTTCCACAAATCTAAAAATAAGGGTAGAAAAGTCATTTCAGAGCCTATTTTGCACCTACAACTAATTAAGAAAAATCTTAAGACATCTTAGTAATTGGGTCTTGGGCCTTGCACTGGAAAGTGATCCACCCTCAAAATTAAAAATTATTCAGTGAAATTGCAACCCTTTAGATTCAGCGTGACTATTCGGCAAAATTGTAATTTTGTTGGGTTAAAATCGCAACCTTCTATTTATCATGGTGTGAAGAAAAAATGTGAATCTGGAGAAAAATTCTGAATCCGGCTTTCTCGAAGCAACGAGAAATAAAGTTTTTCTGAACACTGAAAAGTTGAGTGCTCTATATTGTTGTAAAATTTAAAGTCCATTTGTGGTAGTCAGGAAACGAATATATCCTTAGGCAACAATTTGTGTGAACCTAAATTCAAGGTAAATTTTACTTTCTTTAATATCTTCGTTATACAGAAAAATTATCATGGTTATGCACAAAAATCATTAGTATTATCAAAATAATTTTTTTAAAATAAAAATAATTTTTATATAAAATAGTGTTTTTTTTTTACAGCAAGTAAAAATAGGATTAAACAGTCGGAAGTTCGGCTTTCACAGTAACAACAACATGATTTGGAATATGAATCGAGAAAAAAGCAGTAGTTGAAGTAATAAAGCATAAAAAGCGAACAAATGAGTCACGGAATTATCAATTCTCATAATCCAAACAAAAAATACTCTATCAAAATCAGCAACCAAATCACGAATGTCTCGAACAATAATGATAGAGTTCATAGAAAGACTTCATTCACTTGAATGTTGCTCAATCCTTAATAGTCTTTTTTGCATGATAATATTCCACGCTGCCCCCATCTCACTCTTTAAAATACTTTTCTAGCTAGACAATATTCGCCTCACTTCCATATTGTGTGTATATGGTCGATTCAACTCTGCATTGAATAGATCCCTAAATCATAATGTCATCCATAGATGTACCATCGATATTAGCAACAAAAAATAATTTATTTATATCCAATTATATATTAATCTCGTATTTCATTCCATCAATGCAAATTTTGTATAACATTTGTTACTTATATGCAGAAAAAGTAAAATAAGATACGAAACTGACACATACAATAAAATAAACACACTTTTATTTTCAACTAGTATTTCTCCCCTACATTAATGCATGATTTGAATATTACTATTAAATTTTTTTCAAATATATATATAGTTCTGATATGAAGCTTAATAGCTTATGTAACATTCCCAAACTAAGCCCTAAACCATAAACCGTAAACCCTAAACCATCAACCGTTCGGGTCAGGTGAACCATGAACCACTTGGGCCGGTTTTGAGTCGGGTTGAATTGGGTTCGGACCGGGTAAAAAATCTATTAGACTCCATAAAGAGCCCAATATTAGGCTCCATGTCAAAATCATATATATATATATATATTAACGTGAAATTCATTAGGGCAGGAATTCAAATTGGTCTTTACTGATCTCTTTTACTAATATATAAATTTTATAAAATAATATATGTGTATCTCGCTACTATAAAATAAAGTATATAACTTTTAGCTAACCACTAAACTCATTACAAATTACTTTAAATGATATCAAGATTAAAAAAAAAAAGAAAAAAGAAAACCTCATATAATTTCACAATTGATAATTATTTTAAAACATTAAAATTCATATTTTAAATCTTTGAATTATATGTATGAATATGTATATCAAATTAAAGATAGTAAAAAGACAATTAATGTAGCAATTAATGTGTTAAAAGTATATTTGTCATAAAAAATTTATTAAACTTAAAAATGTGGGTGAAAAGTAAAATGTAAAAGAATAAAAAGAAGAAATTTTATTAGTGGAATTTATCTTGCTAAATTCACATCTTTACCGTAAAGCAAGCGTAACTACACATTTGCTCAAATGTATTCTTGAAATTTTGACATACTTCCACTTTTGTATATTTATTATAAATTCAAACACTACCTTTAAAGCAAAACTAGTTGTTTCTAGAACACATTATATATATGTGTATATATATAATTTACTTTCATCTCTTTCACTCCAACATATTAAATAAAGCCACTTTTATACACATACAGTACACACCTCTATTCTTCATTCAAATTAAAGCTCTCTTATCTCAGAATGGCTAGAAACTACAACCCATCTTACTATGACTACTTCCAATATCTCTCTCACTCACTTCCAATCTATTTTGTGTTCTTCATTGATCATATCTTGGTACATAAACTATGAGTCCAAGTTTGAGGACATTTTGAACAGCTTCAAGCTTTGCCTTATGGTGTTTCCAGTGGTTCTTCTGCTCTTTGTTCTCTGGTTATTGAGCAAACACCGAGAGTGGGTCCCGTTTATCTTATCTTTGCCAGAAAAGGATGCACTCCACAGGGTAGGAGGATCTCCAGTTGGAGTGGCAATTCTGCTGGTATTTTTGATGTTCATGGTCTCTCACCGCAGTTCCTTGCAAGAAAAATGGTTTCCCCTGTTTAATAGACGATAAAAAGACGAACATATGTGTGATACTATGAAGCTTTTTGTGGCTTTGAGGATTATGTATGTGCTTGTAAGTAACTCTATTAGATTTATCATTTATGTTACTAAAAAACCTTTGGTTTAATATCATCTTCTGATGGGAAGTACTAGAAATTAGAAAATAGTTATACTCAGGGTTGTATTTTTGCTGCAATTGATGGTCAAAACGCTATGAATTAGAGTCCCAGCATACCATTTTGCTTTTCCACTTAAGAAGTAAAGTAAGATCACATTTCATGCAATTTCCATGTTACTAATCCGTATTTGATTCAATTATGAGATTATTTATACTCCTTATTAAAGCAATTAATATATGGCTGTGTCTTTTATGCATCCAGGTGCACCGTGCACTCATAATGCATTTTAGAACCATGTACCTTGTTATATTGAAAGGTGCAACTATTAAAATGAAAATATAGTTGTACGGTTCAGTGTAAACAAGTTGCATCTTTTAGTAAAACAAGTTGCATGGTTCTAAAATGCACTATGAGTGCACGGTGCACCTGGATGCACATGAGACCCACTCTTAATATAAATAGACCACTGGTTATGATCCCTGATACACCAAACAATTAAACGTTTTTTCTCCCTATTAAGATCATAATACCATGACCATTTGTCTTTGAGTATTAAGGCAATTTTAGGCTACATTTTAAAACAAACATACCTAATCAGTTTAACCCGTGCTATGAATATGATCTCAAGCGAACTAAAAATTAAAGATGAGGGATTCAGGCAGGAAATCAGAATAAGTCGTAAAAAACTTACAAATCCTTCACCGTTTCAGTCAAAATCATCTCCTGAAGCCTGCAGCCAACTGTACCCAGGAACTTTTCTCAAACCTTTTTTTTTCATGTCATTCCAGTATTCAGTCGAAGAGGGCATACTCGCAGCTAGTACATAGTTCGATCCGATATCAGGCTCTAGCTCGATCAAAAGTTGCGCTAACCGTTCATCCAGATAATAACCACAGTCGTGGTGTTTACAAGCACTAAGATAACTCCTTAAGATAACAGAGTTAGGCTCTATCGGCATGCTCACAATAATCCGATAAGCTTCTTTTATCTTTCCAGCTCGTCCGAACAAGTCAACCATGCATCCATAATGCTCCATACTAGGCACAATCTGGTATATGTTTACCATTTTGTCGAAAAGCTCTTTTCCCTTATCAAGAAGACCTTCATGGCTACAAGCAGAAAGTATAGCTGAAAACGAGACACTGTCCGGCCTCAAGCCAGCTTCTTCCATTCTGGTAAACAAAGAAAGAGCTTCTTGTCCATATCCGTGGTTCGCAAGAGACAAAATCATGACCGTCCAAGATTGAAGATTTTTCTCACTAACGGAATTGAAGATACGGAAAGCTTTGTCCAAATGACCGGATTTTGCATACATATTTAGAAGGGCTGTTCCCAAGGAAACTTGCAATTCAACACCGTTGGTGATTATGTACGAATGAATGGATCTTCCGAGCCTGATATTGAGAAGGTTGGTACAAGCAGAGAGCAAAGTAACAAACGTTACTAAGTTTGGTTTCTCATTTACCATTGTCATGTCTTTGAACACTCTCAACGCTTCTATATTAAGGTTACTGCAAGGAGTTCAAAGAAAAATACCACATTTCTGTTAGAAGCAAGAAAATGGATGTACCCCTCTGAGAAAAAAAGTTTTTTAAATTATCTACTGTTCATTTTTCGTCCCTAAAAAATTAACTGTCTAATTTTGGTCTCACAACTAAATTGATTGTCCAATTTTGGTCCCATTTTTGTGGGTCACATAAATAAATTGATTGTCCAATTTTGGTCTAATTTTTGTCGAAAAATCGCGAACAACGTCAGTACGAACACATTTAAGTCACGTGCCGATAAAATTGGGGGTTTTCTATACCCTCTGATGTGAATGTTGACTATTTTTTTTCTCTTTAATTTTTTTACGTTTTTTCATCAATTAAATTACACATGTGTAAATAATCCAACAAATTTAATCAAACCTAAAATTTAAAAACTGAAATGCATGAGACAGAAAATGACATTTTTCCCAATTTTTCGGTGAAAATGGGACCAAAATTGGATAAAATAGGGAGAACAGAAAACACTGGAATAAATCCCAAGCCAAAGTCATTCAATATTCAATGATCCTAAGATGCCATAACTAAAAAAAGCAAAAACAATATAAATCGACTCACAAACCTAAACCTTAACTTAACCACAACTTCTTATTTGCAAGATTATTAAAAGATAGTAACTTAAATATGGGCCCTGGCTGGATCTGATGCGTATCAGTTCCCTCCCCGTTCACCCACGTACTGCTCACTAAAGGTACGACATGTGGGTGGCGGCCAATTCCCGTTCAATTTCCCGGGCCAAGTGCATTGTACTGCAAATCTCCTCCGCATCCTTCGATCTGATGCGTAGGCGGATGTCCTTCCCGAGGCCATTTAGGAACAATCCCAAGGCATGGGCAACAGAGAGATCAGTAACAGCCGCCATCCGTGAGATAAAGAGGTCCACGTACTCGTCGACACTACCAGTTTGATGAGTGGCAGCGAGAGCCTCGAACGGGGCCGGGGTTCTCCAAAAGTCCTCCCCATAACGACGTAACAACTCCACTGTAAATTTCTGCCACCCCAAATCCGGAAACCTGCCCATTAGCCACTGCAGCCAGTGGAGGGCCGCGCCTTCCATGGCTATCAGAGCCTAGTTCGACCTTCATGTCTTCGGGAGTGTTATAAAGGCGAAAATACCGCTCTGCCTGGGATATCCATGAAGATGGATTGTCGCCTCGAAAACTGGGAAATTCCAGCTTTGTCAGCTGGTTCGCGACGCCCTTATCACGAACCAGATGACGGAGCATCTCTTGTAGGTTCACGACTCCAGCACGGAGGCCAGCAACCTC
Organism: Stenogyne calaminthoides; assembly: GCA_037126765.1. Lineage (NCBI taxonomy): Eukaryota > Viridiplantae > Streptophyta > Magnoliopsida > Lamiales > Lamiaceae > Stenogyne > Stenogyne calaminthoides. The sequence goes on along the minus strand of JBBCBC010000031.1, from coordinate 16,463,631 downwards.
GTCGAGCAGCTTCTCCTGTCCTTTTTTCAGTTTCTCCATTCTCTTCTCTAATGTCTCCATAGGAGCCTCCATAAGGTCGGGCAAATCCGAATACCTAAACTCCCCTAAACAGCAAATACTAATAGACTATGAAAACAAAAGCCCGTGGGCCAAAAAAAAAAACATTAAATGGGTGAAGTGCTTTCCACGGGAATCGAACCCAGGATCTGGGGTGAGCCAGTGGCTCAGATACCATAAAAGAATTTCGTCTCATTTAAAAGTCTAAACTTGTAAAGATGTGAAATTAATTCGTTTATTTAATTTTTCTAACACTCCCCTCACTCGTGGGCGTGAGCCTAAAGACTCTGAAAGAATTTTGTCTCATCTAAAAGTCTGAACTTATGTTTGAACTTATAGAGTGGATCGGGAATTAACATCTCCATTTTTCCAATTCAATGTGGATTCAGCTATTAGTCAATTTACTGCAGGAACCGTTATTAAAGAATATGGAAAATTTACGTACCAATTAACATAAGCAGCAATCATAGAAGTCCAAGACACAACATCTCTCTCAGGCATTTCATCGAACACCCTCCGAGCAAATTCAACGACCCCGCATCCAGCATACATCGTCAATAGCGTGTTCCTGACATGAAATTCCGAACCAAATCCCACCTTCAACACCATGGAATGCACCGAACCACCAACCCCGAGCATCGAACCACGCCCACAGGCCTTGATAACGAAAGGGTACGTGAAATTATCAGGTTTAAGCTCGCCGGATAATAATTCTGAAAAGAGTTTAATGGACTCTGTTGGGGAGGAGTTGTTAGAGTAGGCTCTGATGAGCGTATTCCAGGCGAATAGCGGCGGCGGCGCAATGGGAGAGGTGTCGAAGAGTCGGCGCGCGTGGCGGAGGGAGGCGGTGGCGGCGGAGAGTATGAGCTGAGAGAAGAAGTATTCATGGTGATCGAGGGAGGTTTTGAGGAGGAAACAATGGAGGAGATGGAGAGTTTGCAGTGAGGTTTTCGAAGTTTGGATAAGGGTTTGAATGTGGCGGTAAATCATCCAAGACATGTGATGATGGGAGCGATGAATTAATCTAGATTTATCAAAATATATTGAATTTTTAAGAATTCACTCGGTTCTCCTGTACAAATTAATAGAGCCGGCAATTTGAGCCCGGCCCGATGGGCTAGCCGGGCCAACTCGAGCCCAAGTATGGGCTGGGCTAAAAAATTAGAGGCCCAAAAAGAGTCGGGCCTATTTGGCCCGGCCCACTTGGACCACGGGCCTAATGGGTTTGGGTCAATTTGGCTCTACGGGTCGCGGGCCGCCGTTTGGCCCGACCATTTTTATTTAAAAAAAAAAAATTCTTTTTTATATCTATGAAAAAGATTGTGAATTCAATTAGTTTCCAATTCCATCTCATTTATAGCTTTTTAGGTAGAAATCAGTGGATATATATTGTTTGTTGATTTATTTATTTTTTGGACAGGATTTGTTTGTTGATTTAAATCGTTATAGAAGGGTCAATTTTTGTGGTGTACTTGGGGTGTTAATGTTTCTGTTGAATGTTGATAGTAACTTTATGGAAATCTGTAGGAATAAATTGATTAGTAGCCGAAACTCTTTGATCTTTGAGAAGAAAACATATAAAATTTGTAATATGAATATTGATTAGATGGTCAGTAATACTAAGATCTATGGATAAAGATCTTATACTAACATGAGATTATAACATGAAATAATTTTTTTTTAATCATGGGCCGGGCCGGCCCACGGGCCCATGAACCCATTGTAAAATGCAGTTTGAGTGTACGGTGCACCTAAATGCATACAAGATTTAATCTTAAGAATTTTGCTTCACGACGAAGCTATAAATAATAAAAAGCACATCTTCTGTTATATTAAAACGTACAACTTAATTTACAATGAATAATAGTAATAAATTTTAAAAATACTCATGAATTGCACTATGCATGTATACAAGATTTTTTTCAAAATAAAATTAATCTTATACTCTCCTCATTTCGTAATCGATTGCCTATAAAGTGATGTTGTACCTAGGTACTTCGTATCATTCTACTCATTTATAAAGTAGATATTTTTTAGTTAAGGATGGTATGAGTGGTAAATAAAAAAATATCCGTTTGAAGGGATGCGGTGATTTTATACTATTTATGAAAAGAAAAAAAAAACTTTAGAAAAGTAGATGACGGATTCTTTTGAGAAATAAGTAATTCCGCATGGACAAAAACATGTATACAATATTGTATATTAGTATTATGTGTAATTGAATTTTTTTTTTCTCACGGGTCATAGGAAGCGGGTTAGGGTAGATTGACTTTCTTCATCTTCGCGGCGCTCATCACGAAATCTCTCATTTCTTCTTCTTTCTATTTTCTTTAGATTGCTGGCGGATCTCACGGGTTCTTCTTCCTCGTTCGTGCCCTAATTTCTTGTCCAATTTAATTTTCTTCAATTCGCTCCTATTATTGGATGAAATTGAGTTGTTCAATTTAAATTTTGGAATGGATTCTGCGAGAAGAAGAGAGAACAATAATGTGTTACGTTGTTCATATGTCGTCGTAATACTATGTGATTACTCAAGTGTTACCATATGAACAATAATGTGTTACGTTGTGACCCATGTTACCTTATGAATATGTATGTGTTACGATATGTTTTATTACATGTTACGTAAGATATGACGTTTTTTCAATATAACAATGTAGTAACACTTATACATAGATGTAGTAACACACAAAAAATTGATAAAAAAAATAAAAAAAAATTATGTGTACAGTAGGAATCGAACCTTCATTAGTAACAAGCGTGAACCACTAGGCTACAACATATATTTGATAAAGATATCCTTCTATAAATACATATGCGCACATGCCAACGTGAAACCCAATGCCCGCGCCCGACCCGCCCCCCTCGACCCGCCCCCTGACCCGCGAATTTTAGTCAATTTTTGTCTTATTTATGTTATATTGCACATAACACTAGTTTGCAATATAATATTACACAAGTCTTTCTCTTGGGCATGGGACATAAGGAGTACTACTACTAATATCATTACAATTTTGAAAGAGATATTAATTTGAAAAAAAAAAGAGATATACCCACTTTTATTAAAAATTTAAAATATCTACTCATTCCATATAAAAAAAAGATATCTACCTATTTTTTAATAAAAATACATATATGTCTTTATTAGAAAAAAAGATATATATCAACATTGGCCACATCCTTATTTCTTTAAAGTTCAATTAAATGATATATTATTTCTCTTTTGTTTAATTTTATTAGATATATCCATTTTTATTTATTTTTTTTATATCTTAATTTTTTAAATTAGATAAAAAAATATTAAATAATTTATTATAATAAAATTTAATATATTGCATTAAATAGAATAAATAAATAAATAATTATTTTATATTAAAATTGTAATAAATAAATTTAACTATGTTGATCAATTATCTTTTTTAATTCTTTACAATTGTAAATATTATTAATTCACTTCTATAAATTTAATAAATCTTTTCTAATAATGATGTTTACTAAATCTAATAATTTAATTTTATTGACCCCATATTCTTAATTTTAAAATTTAAATTTTATAGCATGGATTTAAATGTAATATTTAATTAACACATACTTGTAAATATATACATATATATAAATATATATGTGTGTGTTTGTGTGTATATGTATATGAATGGACAGGGTAGTGATAGGTGGGGTATTTTTGAATGAAAAATATAAAATTGGTATATATTTTTTTTTATAGGGATGAACATAAACCTTTTTTTTTATTACAAGATTGGGTATATTTGCCCTTCTTCACTTTTGATTTTTCGAATTTCTACGTCGACAATATTTGATATCGCATAAATGGATCAATTATAGTTTACATATATTTTCCTTCTGATTTTAATTAATGAATGTTTTTGTATCAAATAAAATACACTATTAAATAAACTCCACATCATATAGTAGGTTTGTTGCAAGTTTCGTTTATTGAAGTAATAGGACAAGGCAACACGATAGTTTTCAAGTATTCATGTTGACGCTCGTTTCTTCGGTGAGATTGTAATTTTCTCTAATTTTCTGGATCAATTCAGCTGATAGATATGAGTTTGACTAGTATTATGATTTCAAATTTTGGTGGGTGGATGAGTTAATAATGTCTATAGAAAAAGACTGAAACGGAATAGCTTTAGAGCAACACTGTCCATATAGTGAAATCATGAGTTGACCTTTAAAAATAATTTTACAAAAATTCGACTGAGAGAGAATATTGTATTTTGAATGGATAGGTGGGTGAGTTAATTTCGATTTGGGGGAGGGTGATCAAGGCAGACACAACTATTCACCTCTTCCCCTCACAGGCTTTTTTTATACTATTATATATTAATAGAAATTACTTCCTTTTTTTCCTTCAATCTCATTACAAATTGAAAAATCCTTCATAAATTGCACCCTTGCAATATTCATAATTTTATATAAAATATTATTTTTTTTGAGCCCATACATACACACAATACAATAATTTTTTTTCTTTATACATAAAAATTTATAAAATTATACCTCAAAATCCTACTAATTATTCTATTTTTTTTTTTTTAATAATTTTGTGTGTTAAGTAATGGTGCAAGTAAATATGAGATGAAAGGGAGTTCATTAGTTATTTAGTATTAGGTTTTTCTCAATTGTACCCCCGACTCGATTTTTAAGCCTTAATTTCATTTTTTCAAATACCACCTCGCCAAGCTCCAGCACCACAACAGACGACATGTCCCTAAATACCAATCTTACACTCAATTTTTAATGTATATATATATATATATATATATATATATATATATATATATATATATATATATATATATATCGATTCGATATGATTCTAATATTAGCCCTAAACATTTATGACATTCCCAAACCAAGTTTCTAAACCATAAATCGTAAACCCTAAACCATCAACCGTTTCGGTTGGGGTGAACCTTGAACTACTTGGGCGATTTTTGAGTCGGATTGAGTTGAGTTCGGACGGGTAAAAAAATCTATTAGGCCCATGGGAGGCCAATATTAAACTCATATTAAAATCGTATATATATTCTAGATTTTTGTCACCGCTATAAAAAAAAACATTCTAGATTCATCCTGGGTGGAGATGAGGTGAGTTAATTTTAGTCGGTAATGAGTTTTTTTAGAATATTTTGGTCAAAAAAAATAAGAAGAATATAAAAGAGGATATCCAATTTTCTTGTGTTTACTTAAATAGGTAAAAACGATTTTTGCAACCTCTGAAATCAGAAACTCACAATGTGTGTTTTGAGGATTATTAGATTCTTAAACATACTATTCTTACTCATCTCCCTTTAATTATCTCTTTATCTACATATGCCCTAATTTCTTACTTCTTATTTTTGTTGATACACAAATTCCACCACGAAACAATACCACACCAAAGCACCCTTTTTGACGACTCAACGGATGAAATGCAGGTGACAATTTGAAATCATAACGTTCCAAATCATAACATTCGAACTTCACCTATTCCACCAACTCGAAACCGATAACATTCGAACTTCACCTATTCCACCAACTCGAAACCGATGGCCCCGTTTTCCAGTTTCAATAAAGGAAACATAGCAACACATAATCGGAACATCTTGTTTGTATAAACCAACTTTTTTCATCCCTCCACTAAAAATACATCATCCATCCATCATCTCAAATGGGACTTAAAACACAATGAAGAACCATATATCCACAGATTCTTCTACAGGTTAATTTAGTTTTAAGATTAAGGATTGCCCCACATCATATTGTAGTTAATATATAACAAAATCCATACACCAATTAGTAAGTTTGAACCCAGGTCTGTGTATTCAAAATCGAGCGAAAATCATTCGCTTACTTTCTCTCTCTCGTCTTCCTACGCTGTTTCTTCTTTCCATATGCGGCCCGCCACTTTGAGCTTCAGCTCCTGCTTGTTACCAGCCGAGAAAAACAGCGCCATGTTTCTCTGGATAATTAGCCCGTCCATGCTGTCCCGAACTTTTACATGACTGTCGCGGATGCTCCTCGGGACTCCTTGCCACGTCATCTTTCGTCCGTTTCCACCGACTTCCAAGGTGTAGCTGAACTTACGAGCATCGTGATCGTCCCCCATGAAACGAATGAAGGCCATGTAAACGGGCGCCATCCCTAGATTGAAAGCCTCGAAGTGCAAGCAGAATTGATGCCCGTAGCAATTGAAAACCTGAACAAGCGACACCCTCAAATAGATACGACAAAAAGATAATCGAAAAGACAAATCTGCCCCTGCTATGATAAATGGATCCTATGTACCAGGTTTTGTTAGACCCATTTTATTAATGGGTCAAAATGGGTACATACAGGTGTTAATCTTATTAATAGCTACGAAACAAACGTAATCGAAACGACAAATGTACCCCTGCTATGGAAATGAATAACACAACCAAGGGGGCGAAGAAAGTGCACTTACGGTGAGCATCCATGTGGCGTTTTCGACATCGTGGGGGTTGGCTTTCACGTAACGGTGGTTGAAAGTACAGCCGTCGTGCATATCGACCTGATGATCTCTCCGGAGATGGGCCACGAGGTACGGGATACTGCCACTACTGAGGCATTCTGCTCCAGCATAGGGGCATTTGTAGGGTCGAAACCGGCAATTCTGTTCATGCCTAAGTCTGCCATTATAGGGAAAGATATCTTGACAGCCTAGAATCTCGTATTTGCATGGAAGCTCGAGCGATTCTGCAACTCGTTCCAATGCCAAGCATCTTATGTTTCCAAGCTCTTGACGGCAAATTGGGCAACATCGTACCTTTGACTGGCACTTGGAGCATAAGGTATGCCCATTTGGACACTGAAATAGGAATAAATAGTTACAGTAGATGGATAGGGAGAAACAGTAATAATTCACACAAAAACAACGAAAATAGATTTTTTCGTTTTCAGCAGCACGACATCTTTAATGCAAGATTAACTCCATGAATCTACTAAATCCGCTAAAGAAGCACATGTAATGATACGAACTCCATAAAGCGCACTGTGAACAATTCATGATTATGTTTGTCTCTTCTGGCAATCCAATAATTGACAATGATAAACCTCTTGTACAAACTTATATAATTATTTACACAAATTAACAACACAAAAATTGATTAATTTAGATGATCCAGGTATATGGAGCCTTCATTGATCATATCAGATCTGATTTACAGGTTTGTTTTAACTGGTTAAATGCCCATAAATAAGCAATTAGAATACTTAATAAGCAGCCAAAACATACATGACAACCCCCAAAACAGAACACGGTCTTAATTTCTTAAAAAACGAAAGCTAGGGCTATTTGATCAATACAAGTAAAAGCTGAAAAACATACAACTATACAGGAGTTCTTTCTGCGGACTCGCATAATCAGTTTGATGTTATGTTTGGGCGGTAGTTGAAGAAAGAAAAGGGAGCAGGAATAAGTTTTCGTTCTATTTCATTCTTATATTGAAGTTTTCAGGAAAAAAATGATCACTTTATCTGGTAGGAAAGGTATTTTGGGAGATAAAATAAAAGTTTATTCGGTAAAATAGAAGAAACGAGGAAGATTATAGTGGCTATGTCCACCTTCCTAAACTTTCATGTTCCTGTATCGTATGTGGTTAGCACAAATTACAAAATTCGAGCTTTTCTTAGTTATGTCACCACAATTACAAAGAGGTACAAGATGCAATTACCTCAACTAAAAAAAATTCAGCTTCAAGCTGTCTACAGTGAAAGGACAATATACAATGTACCTTTTTAATTTTGGACAACAAATTGTAATTTTTCAGAATCAATTACATATTTGGTGACATCTACATGTTTAACGCCCCCCCGCCCCACCCCTTGGTTTGGAAAATCGGCATTAAACCCCCCTGTGCTTGAAAAAAAACCTCGCGGTTTTATAAATATGGTGCGAAACCCTATCGAGATAATGGAAAGTGTATTACATGCTCGCTTCATGCGATTTTTAGTGCTTTTCACTTTTTTTGTTGGAAAATGACAAAATTATCCTCTTGTTCTCCTATTTATATCAACTCACTTTTTTTATGGACAGTTCTTTTCATTTTCCTAAGTACAATTTTTTATATTTATTTCAATGTCATTTCTTTTCTTAATATTTCTAACTTCATATTAATATATAAATTATTTACTTAATGATATATTAATAATAATTAGATACATAGAGGATACAAAAAATTCAGCTCGTCACTTTACAATATTTTATAGATGACAATTAAATAACTATACAAATTTTGTAATTGTGAAAATATGAAGGCTTGACGTCAAACCCCCCCTTTAATGTAGTCAATGGAGGGTAATTTTGTCATTTTCCAACAGAAAAGGTAAAAAGAAAAGCACTAAAAATAGCATGAAGCGAGCATGTAATACACTTTCCATTATCTCAACAAAAATGGGGGTTTTGCGTCATATTTATAAAACCACAAGGGGATTTAACCACACAATTTTTAAAGCGCAGTGGGGTTTGACGCAATTTACTATTTTAAAAGGCTGCAAATTCAAATAAACATAATTCAACCAATAGTTCAAAGAACCTAAAAGGGTTAAGGGCATCTCTCCAGCAACAGAGAAGCAAGCGTACGGCTAAATCAGAAAAACAAAAACTTGTATAAACCTGGTCAATTTGAGATCTGTGAACTCCACTGGTCCTACCAAACAAATCCTAAATAAATCCTACATACAAGTTTTGTGTTGAACCAATTTTTATAAATGGGTAAAATATGGGATGGAGTTCACGTATACAAAGTTCACGCAAGTGTTACTCAATCAGAATTGGTGGGGACACAGACATAGAAGACAACACATCTAAACTATCATACAAAATTGAAACAGATATTACCTGATGAATTGGAGGGTACATTATGTTCATACAAACAGGACATTCGAGTAGTTCATGCACAGAAGTATTTGATTTATTGGCACGTTGTGCACCATTAAAAGGCGAAAACTTCCTATTAGTAGAGGGTCTTGATCCAGCACTCTCAGCTGCAACATTAATATCAGCATTTCGGGCCTCAGTCACGCCCTCATAAGTGCTACTTCCAGAGATCATGATTTAGTTCCAAACTTGCTCCTGTCAACATAGCCAATAAGAAAAGTAATTATCAACAAAAATAAGTAATGCTTACTTAATTGGGCACTCCACTTGTTGATTGGTTGACGAAATTTTATACGATTATCTGCTGCTTCTATTATCATATTTAATTATTAAATGAGTGTAAACATATGTTAAAGAAAATAATAGCACGTGGCAACAAACTAGTTACAAGCTGATTATTTAACACTTTGATATTTGTGCTACAAAAAGTTGGTGCTCCTTTAAATTTGGACATATTTATATGATATGAAAAATTATTCAGGCAGTATTTTCAGGGCTCATTTGTCGGAGATGTATTCATGTTATATATATAGTAATTCAATGATAATGTTATGTAAGCATGCATGACCTCCATAATGCTACGTATCTATTTTATTTAGGAGATGATATGGCCCCACGCGGGACATGACTCACAGGTTTCTAGTTTTTTCTTTAAACATTTACACATAATTTTTTAAAATTCTTTTCGATTTGATGAATTGTGTCGATGGAGGCTTTTGGTTATCGAAATGAGGAAATATTAGCAGAAGGGCAAGCAAGAAAGTTTAGGTCTGGATTCAATGTCTGATGACTTCATCATAAAATGGTGGAGGTTGGCTTTGGAACATATATAATATTAGAGGTTTACCGGAATAGCTACGTTACTCCAAATGGAATTAATTTCAAAAAGTTATCCGCTAAAAAAAGGAAGAATAAAAGCTAAAATAGCAACGACAGGACAGATAGGCCGATCAAATAGAAGAAAAGGTTTTAACATAGTTGATACTTTTGACACTAATTTGACAGAACACGTAAGTAACTACTTCCATCTAATGTGGGAAAAGTAGTAAACTATCAAAAGGATCCCCAAGCTATAAGATATGAAAATCTTATAATGCAAAGACTGACATTTTTAATGCATGCTACCATTTTTTTCATTAAAAAGTAAAACATGAGACATAAAACCATTTAACTACAAAAATCACCTGAGTCCTCTCTCGTGAAACCGTGATCTAATAAGACTTCATCAAAGCATTTTACGGTTAAATGTATAAGTATGACATGCATCAATCAAGCATCTCCCTTCGCCATCTCTTTCCCTATATATTATCATCCTAGACGGCGTACCTCCGAGTTTTCTAGTTAAGCGATTCTTAAGTAACTATATAGAGCATAAAATACAAATGATCATTATCCACATTTATGTCCTGAAACTTTAAAGGTATTTGACAGTTTGAACAAGTTTATAATTCTCAGTCTCCAAAGCAGAAAAAAAAAGAAGAAAGGGTTAATCGTTAATCCCACCTTAAAATTGATACCATATATGTATTGGTACCGTTTAATAAATATGGAAGTAAATACAATATAAGTTAAAGTCATTTTATCATCATATCACCATACCATACACTAAAAGACAAGATAAAACCCCCTTTTTGTGTGTGTCATTCCACATTTTTTTCTAACTGAAATAACAACATTTCTAAAATCACCATACTTTGCAGCACGAATATTACAATGCAGGAAAAATAAAAGCACTACAACTCCGAGAAGAGATTCATAATTAGTTACTTGAGCTGTATCAGACATGAAAGAGCTCCATTAGACAACAGCACGTAAATGTCTAACCAATCAAAAGGAATAAAGACACATGCTAATTTGGAAATAATAACACCGCTAAATTTGGAAACATGGGCCATGAGTACTCTTAAATCATTCATCACTATGACTGAATTGTTATGTTAAAAATTTATTGTTCCAAACAATAAGACTTAATTTATAGTAAACAAGTGCAACTCCATTGAAAATGGTACAAAGTATTTAAAGATATGAATAAATTTGATTAGGTCATAAGGCATTTCTTCTCATATAAATCGGGAATCCATGCAACATCATGTGGCCAAATAAAGGTAATTTTATCAGAAGAGAAATGAAAAGAGGAAAGGACAACAAACTGGTCCAAATCGAGAGCCCCGTTTAAGCCTTTCCAATGGTAAAACCCTATAGGAAAAAAACTTTGGAAAGGAAAAAGTGTACCCATAAGAGACAAGCAAAGAGCTTGCAACCATATCTAAGAAAATCGAAAGTATTTACTATAGTTATCCTTAACAACTACTTACTCAAATCATTCTACTGAATCTAACAACTATTTTAAGCATACTTTCTACAAGATAAAACTTGTGCTAAAAAACAGCATTAACCACAAAAACTAGGGCGTAGAGCCCGTTTACATGAATGTAAGACAAAATAAGCAGGGAAAAGTTGTATATAATGACTAGAGAGATGCAAAATCCCAGTGATTCAAAAATACATACCGTTAGCGAAATTAAATAGCAATACCACTGAAAGAGATAATGTAAATGACTGCACAGGGTTGAAACTGAAAACACCAAATTAACATTAGAGAAAGCACTTTCTTGGAAATATTTCAAAATTCCTGAACCAGTAAGTACATTACCTTTTTAGGCCAACTAGAAAAGGCAAAGATTGTATTTTTCCAGCTAAGAAAACCCCAAAGATATTTGCACAAATCACCACTATAAACTATGATAAACAACATTTCAGTCCCATGAAAGTAGAATCTTTCACTAATCAACTAAAAATTAAGAAAATTGACTACAAAAACCAAAATTGACAAACCTTTTTCAACAGCTAGGCATGATTAAATATCAGATTAAGAGATGCAGCATTCAAATAACATATCCTGAAATCTGAAATTTCTATTTTCACAAAATTTTACACCAACATTCTCACATTGTTCATACAATTACCAAAATTGACGAATAACCCTAAAAAAAGAGACAAGCAAAAAAAAACTAATGATCCTCACAAAATTCAATAGAACAAATATAACCCAAAAAAAAAAAAAAAGCCACTTACTTTATTCCTCCCAAAACATACAGAAACACGAAATTATTCTACATTCTTACACTATTTCAGTGATAAAGATCGGATTTTTTTGCCCCAAAAAAATGAAAACAAACAGTAGGAAAAGCGAGAGAGATAAACTAACCCAGAATCAAAAACCCAGAAGAGAATTTGGCAGCAAAAGCTCTAAAAAGCACTTGAAATCGCAATCAAGGCATGTTGGAGCAATCTGAGAATTCGATTACTTCAAGTAAAGAGGCAGTTGTTGTGTCGAGGTGGAGCTTAATCCTTAAAACCCGTCGCTTTGCCTATATTTACGTGTCCAAAAATTGGAGTTTTTTTCCTAAAAAATTCAATTTTATATACGCACACAAGAAACTGTAGGTATGTGTGTGTGGAATTTCACTGTGGAGGTTGCATAAAGTTGATTTTCTCAAGTCAAACAAAATTGTCATAATACACTGTGCCCCCAATTTACGTGTGCATTCTGTCAAGTCACTATTTAAGTCCGATTATAAATGGACTGGTGAACGATAATAATATACACTATTTATTTTCATAAAAAAAAAAATCTCCTGTGAATTCTGAATACGGGTTATGAAACAAAGCTAAATATATTTGGTTGGATTTTTTTGTTACATTATGGTGTTACATTTTTTGTTACAAAAAGACGACATTTGGTTTACGGGACTGAATTGATTAGGTGTGATAGGATTGAGTGTGATTGAGTAAGGTTTGATTGATTAAACTGTATTTGTTTGAATCAAGATTTACGTTTGAATTGTAGAATTGGATTGAAGGATTAGAAGGGATACCTATTGAAAAGTCATAGATACCCTTAAATTAAATTAAAACAACCACACTTCATTCTTGTGAATCTATTCAAATAATAAAAGGACAATTTGTAATATTGCATTTGTGATATGTTCTACCACATCTTTCACATGAGATTGACGTATCCCTCCATGGAGGGATTTAATATAATGGACCATCATACCACAAATCAAATAGTGAATTAGTTAAGATTAAAATCCTAATTCTATCTTATTCCGATCAATCCATCGAACCAAATATTGCCTAATTGAACATGCTACTCTGGGATATATAAAGGCACTTGACATTTTTTTTTGCTTTAAAACATGATTTTTTTTATTTATTTTTTTTTGCTTTAAAATGTTATTTGGATAGAGTCTTAAGCTGACGGATCATAATTAACGAAAAACCCGTTTCATACATCTGCCTCGTACAAAATTTTATCAAATATATGGGCACGAAATAAAGGAAAATACTTCATTTTTATTAAAAGAAAGATTTACCCATTTTTATTAGAAAACAAGTTTCTACTACCCATCTCATTGGTTTGCGTTGGGATTATTTGTTTCATAACGGGTAGTTTTTTTTAATATAATAAATGTGGATAAAATATACTCTCTTCGTCCCAAATTTGATTTCCATATCTCCGTTTTGGGTGTCCCATACTTGATTTTCACTATCCTTAAATGAAAATATCTACTATATCACTTTATCACATAAAATACTAGTAATAAATAACTATTTTTAACCGCAATTACCCATCACTTTATCACTTTATTACATAAAATACTAACAAACAACTCTTTCTACCTCAACATTTTATCACTTTTTTTTAAAACCCGAGCACATAGTAAATAGGAAATCAACTGTGGGACGGAGTGAATATTTTTTAACAACTGTTTATGAGACACTTTACTATTTTTAAAAAAGAAATGGATTTCCTTTTATAAAAATTGATATTTTCTTTATGGAAATGGGTAGTTAAATTTTTTTATTCATTTGTATATTTATTTGGTATATAGATTTATATGTAATATTAACTTAATATTAAAACCAAAAGGTTGCATGAGAATGAACTCACAAAGATAGTAATAATTTATTTTCGTCAATAGTATTTATGTGTTTGCTTGTATAATATTATGTTAATTAATAATACAATAATTAAAATACATACTGTATTTACTTTGACGTCTGTGTATATGTATAAAGTAGCGAACATGTATTAAATAACTCCTAGAAATTAATGTATGTTAATGTATTTATTTTTACGCGTAATACATACAATTCTGATATGGAGCCTAATATTAGGCTCCTTTTGGAGCCTAATAGCTTATGTGACACTCCCAAACTAAGCCCTACACCATCAACCGTTTGTGCCGGGTGAACCATGAACCACTTGGGCCTGTTTTGAGTCGGGTTGAGTTGGGTTCGGACCGGGTAAAAAATTTATTAGGCTTCATATCAAAATCAAATAATACATATATATATTTATAATATTTCATCGGTTTTTATTTACATTGGTCAAAATTCAAAAAATAACCCTTTTATTTTCAACATACGCAGCAAATAAATCTTTTATTAAAAAAAAAAACCTAAAACCAATTAAAAACCCAAAAAGGGCCATCGGCCGGGCCCCCACTAAAAAACCTCAGTATGGAAAAACTCTCCTTAGGGACAAAACCCATAGTCGAGGGAAAAAAGGAAAAATCCTCTATTACAATTAGGGCTGGAGGAAATACCGAAAATACCTAAGATATCTATTTACGCATCAAAAATATTGAAAAATATTGAATTTATCGAATTTTAAAAATTTTCGAATTTAGATGGTATGGTACCGCATCAAAAATTTCGCATGCATAGCAAGATATGAATATAGAAATTTCATATACCGCTATATACCCAAATATTTTTAGATATTTAAATATACTTTAAAATCTATATTGAATTTCATATATTTTTTTAAAAAATAAATAATAATTATATTATATATATATATACACACACATTAACACACAAATCACAAAAATGAAACCCTAACTCGGTCTACACCCACCTCCCCTTCTCACCCTTCTCCCCTTCTCACCCGCCTCCCCGACGCCGTCTCCCCGCCTCCCCGCCGTCGCCCACAACTCCATCTACATCCCCACTCCCACTCGACTCACATGCATTTCTCTCCTCCCCGCCGCTGTCGCCCCGCCTCCCTCTCGCCGCTGTCGCCCCCGCCTCCCTATCACCGCCGTCGCCCCGCCTCCCTCCCGCCGCTGTCGCCTCACCTCCCTCTCGCAGCCGTCGCCCAGCCTCCCTCACGCCACCCGCTCTCTTCCTCCATTTCCAGTTTCTTCAATCGGCCGCCGTCGCCCAAGCCAAGCCATCCACCACGTGACCACGCCGTCACCGTCACCGTCGCCCAAGCCAGGCCACCCGCTCTCTTTTTCCCTCACATCTCTAATAAAGTTATGCTCTTTTTTTTATGCAAGAATCGAAATTTGTTAAATTAGGGATTGTTGGGGGTGTTAAATTAGGGATTGTTTGGGGTGTTTATATGCTGAGATTGTCTGGTTTGAGTTGCATACCAATTTTTTGGTTTGGTTTGGTTTGGTTTGAATTGCATACTAATTGTTGGGGGTGTTAATATGCTCGAATTTTGGTTTGGTTTGGTTTGAAGTAGAAGCAATTTTTGCAATGGTACGGTATCGGTATCAATATTGGCATACCGAAAATTTCGATATACAAAAAATACCAAAATTTTCGATATATCAAAATTTTCGGTATGACAACGGTATGACTTTTTTCGGTATCGAAATTTCGGTATACCGAAATTTTCGGTATGACAACGGTATGAATTTTTGGTATACCGAAAATTTCGGTACGGTAACGGTATGGCCAAAAAAATTTCGGTATGCCGTACCTTCCACCCCTAATTACAATGAAAAAGGAAGGGACGAAACGCCCAAAGGCCAAAGGCCAGTCCAAAAAAGAAAACGGCCCAAACCAACGCGGAAAGCCACAAACCAAAAAACAAAGCCACAGGCGGCAAGTAAATCGAAGTAAACAACAACAAAACAAGCATAAATTGAAAGCCACGGGCGGCAAAGGAAAACAAAGCGCCAAACCAAACTAGTTAATGATTCTAACAAAAGTTTCGTGTAATTCCCTGTTCATAGGGATATCCAGAAAGCTGGGAGCCATCTCCCACCAAAGAAAGGGGTTGGTATCCGTAGCCCGATCAGCAAGCATATAAGCAGATAAGTTAGCTTCGCGATAGGTATGAGACGAACCAGCGAAATGTGCTCAAAATTTGTTGAATCCTACTCCAATTGCGTATGAATCTCCGGGGGACGATCGGCTTGGGGTTAGTGAGAATATGCACAACGTAAGTGGAATCCGTTTCCAACCAAAGAGTGGACCACCCCTTATCAGCCGTGATCTGAATGGCGAGGAATGCAGCAGCCAGCTCTGCTTCAAAAGCAAACCCGGAACCCGTGGCAGCCGAAAAACCCCCCATGAACGTGCCAATATGGTTCCGAAATATACCACTCGACTTGATTCTTCCCGGAGTGCCAGAGCAGCTGCCACCAATGTTGCATTTGATCCAGCCCGCGCGAGGCAAGATCCATCGAAAGTGAGCCGAAGTAGGTGGCTTCTTCATGCATATGTTTATGCCAAATCTGCCAAAGCAATCAGTATCCTCACTTGACCCGTCCGTGTAGCCATGTTTCACATCATTTAGCTGGCGCAGATAGGAGCAAAACCTCGTCACAGCCGACTCCGGAGTGATGCTCACGTTCTCAAAGTGCTCCTGGTTGCGTACTTTCCAGATGTACCAGAAGTAGGTAACCATAGCAAATCTCCAAACATTGATGTACTGAGAAGACTCCTTTCTGCCCACAACCTGCAAGATAAATACATTCAAATCCATATCATTAGGGATAATGTAAGGAAGGTGAAAAGAACTGAAAAGAAAAGCACGGAGAGGGGCGAAGAAAGGACAGAAAAGGAAGAGATGCTCCCTGTTTTCCTCAGCTTCCTTGCACAGGCAGCAACGCGATGGTCCTTGGTAGCCCCAGCCTGTGAGTCTGTCCCAACTGACCAACTTATCATGTATGATTCTCCACATAGTTATTGACCTGCAAGGCGGAATGAACGAGGCCCAGATCCACTTAAGAAAATAAGAGAGCTTGGAAGAGAGGCTTCCTGTTGGGGTTATACTGGAAAGTATGTTTTTACTTTGTATAATCAGGCTGAATTTTTGTCTTATTTACTGAAATAAATTATTTATCACTGATGCTTTAAATATCATTGAATGTTACATATATTTACTACATAATTGTTCAATAAATAATACGTGTTACATTGTAGTTAATTTAGTGATACCAGATCATTGAATATTAAATTAATAGTCCTTTGTAACTAAAAGTACATAATTCACGACCCAGGTGGAAATGAACAAACCATCGTGAAAGGTTGAAATGTAAGGCTCAGATTGACTTGTCTTGACCAAGAGATTGCACTAGTGCATTATGATGCATTGAATAAGACCTATAGGAGGTTAAATTCTTCAGTGCTGAATATAGAAGAATTAGACCTCAGTGGTTCATTGTTTCTTAATCTCCGTCCCTTAAATAGGATCGTGTGGAATCAATAATCATTGCTTTGACTTATGATGGGAAAAGAGAATCAGTGAGATTCAATACCTTATATCTTGGACAATGTTATTGATTACACGACGATTGGTAAGATTTAATACGGTGAAACGTGTGCAAGTACGTCTTGTTTGATTTGTCCCCTTGGGCGGCTCAGAATATTTGTCATACCAATTCTTGCAAGTGGAATTAGTTTTCCGGTATGGATAATAATGTTGAGTCGTTCCTTGACCAAAGAAAAAGATGTTAATTAATATGAAGTTATTTCAGTGGCCTAACTTAATTAATGGACTGGATAATCTTAAACGCGGGAAATAATAACCGGGAGTCATATTAACAGTAATATGAGTTAAGATGGATAGTGCAATATTAATTATGTAGTGGGATTAATTAATATTTATGGGCTTGGATAATATTGTGGCTCAATATTGGAAATTCAAGATCCATTGGAAGGTCCAATCTTAATTCTCCTAAAGGTCCCTCAAGTATCCCAAAGATAAAGTCCAATAATTGAAAAAGATTTTTAAAATAAAATAAATTATTGTTGCTTATTTTCCAATTTTTTTTTTCGAAAATATTAAAGAAGGAAAGAGAAAAGATTTTCTTGATTTTCTTGAAAAAATTTTATGGAATATGTATTCTTGAAATACAGGATTATCCTATAAATTCAAGAAGAGTCAAAGATTCTATTTCTTCCCTATTTAATTGGTAATTTTCGAAAACCCCTTAATATAAGGAGGTGAGATTTTTATGGAATATTTTAATTATGGAGAAAAAAATATATTAGATATATTCAAGATTTCTTGGAGATCAAGAAAAAATTTTCCCATCTTATTCCTAGGGCAAAAATCGGTCACCCCTAGTACTATAAATAGGGGATGATTTTTTCATCCCCAATGTAATTCAATGTGTTGGAAAAATTAGAAATTCACAAAGGTGGTGCAACATAATTTTATTTTTCCTTTTTGTTAATTGTTCACGAGCATCCTACCACCGGATTGTTGGAAAAGGACGAGGGAATACTTGAGAAGTTCTTTTGGTGTGTTGGTGTGAACGCGATCCATCTTCTCAACGGTTGTCACTCCGAGAGGTTAGTTCACGTAAACTCCTAGCAATTTCGCATGCGTAGGATTTATGTGACGAAAAAAGGAATGCATGATTTGTTGTTGAATTATTATTTGAATTAATATAGGATTAATTCATGCTAGTATTAATTGTTAGAATTAAATTTGTATTTAAATATTCATCCCGAATAGATCCGTGCAATCCATTCCCCAACAAATGGTATCAGAGCCACGGTTTCTGGCTCTGATTTTTTAAAATTGTAATTTAATTCGTTGTTCATTAAATTTGAAATTAGATAGTAGAATTGCTAGATCGTTTTTGCAGGTATCCAATTGTCATGGTATTTGATGAATGTTTATTTATGCATGCATATAAATTGTGGTTTTTAATTCGATTCGTTCGAATTCGTTTTGCCTCGTGAGAAAATTCACGAGTAGATTAGGATTTGTTTGTTTTGATCAATGTAATAGACTAGTCTAGATCTAGGTTTATTTATTTTTTTAAAATAAATTGTAACCGGATCGAGAACGAAAATG
This sequence comes from Stenogyne calaminthoides, assembly GCA_037126765.1. Classification (NCBI taxonomy): domain Eukaryota; kingdom Viridiplantae; phylum Streptophyta; class Magnoliopsida; order Lamiales; family Lamiaceae; genus Stenogyne; species Stenogyne calaminthoides. The sequence goes on along the minus strand of JBBCBC010000031.1, from coordinate 16,444,549 downwards.
AAGAATTAAAGACGGGCGACCAAGTGCCCGGACGTACGCGAGCCAAGGCACAAAGTGCTAGGCAGTCGGGCACGGAGTAGGGTGAGAGGCGCTAGGCACATGCGGGCGCAATCCCGGGTGTGGTCGAGCACCGGGCGAGATTGGTGGCCGAGGTATGCGCGGCGCGCACACAGGCGCGCGCGGAGATGCGCACGAGCACTCGGACGCAAGGTCGGGCGTGGCCGAGCACCGGGCGATCGGGGGTAAGGGCTCGCGCGGACAGGAGCGGGCAGGACCAAGCTGCCAAAGCAGCTCGCAGGCGATGGGCGGGTGTGCACATAAGCGCGCGCGGATCCGCGCCGTTGCCAAGTGCTGCCGAGCGACGGGCGGGGATGGCTGGCCTAGAGACGAACGATGTTGAGCTACCCAATGCCGGACGTCATTTCGGACCTAGACATAGGACATTTTAAAGAACATGTTGCGGTCGAGTGAGAGCTTTTCGAGACGAACGATGAAGGCTATGAAGACGATTTCTCAAGATCAAGACATGACAAAAATTAACCATGACAATTGGATATATGTGCCCAATATGTTTAATTTTTTTTATTTTGATGTTTGCTTTATTTTTCGTGCGTATTTAATTATGTTTGAATATGCGATGCATGAGAAATCGTTTTTGGAAAAATCTCACTTTCAAAAATTACAAAGTATTTAAATAATTAATTGACAATTTTATTCCGGATAATTAAATTGAATTAATTTTGACCTCCATGATTTATTTATTTGTGAATTCTTTTGGAGAAATTCCCCCCACGGGATGGCCAAAAGAGAGCTTTCACATGAATGAATTCCAAAAGAATGATTGTGCATTATTATTAGTGGCGACGATGACCCTCCCCACGAGGCTCGTTCAAAGCAAAATAATAATTCTATATTTAATCATGGTTATTACTTAGGTATAATATTGATATGCATATACTTCCCCGAAGTCCCTGTCAATCTTATATTGGTCAAGTGAGAGCCAACTATTAATTTGGATATTAAAGGTTTGTAACTGTTTTCTTGTTTGTAACCTGCTCGAATGTGTATAAATAATGACCCACCCCACGTGGTATTTAAATTGTTTTGAGATGTTGGCTGATGCATGTTCATATTTTTTTGAGATTTTAATATGATACATGTGATCGAATTGTGTGATAATTTTGTGCTTATGCAAATCGTTATTTATTTTAGTTCAGCATGTCGCAACCTTTTAATCCACTGTTCAATATACTGAAAGACAATTTACTTACTGGTGAAAACTTCGTCGATTGGAATCGAAAACTTACGATTATCCTTATTGTACAACATCATAATTGGGTTCTTACTGTCCCAAAACCCAAAAAGCCAACTAATGAGTCCACGAAAGCGGATAAGAAAGATTATGCTGACTGGGAGCGGTCAAATGAGATGGCTAATTACACTATGTTGGCATCTATGTCAAACGTGTTGCAACATCAACATCAACATTTTGAGACCGCTGCAGACATCATAACAAGTCTTAAAGCGATGTTCCAACATCAGAACCGTGTGGCTCATTGGATCACCATGAGAGACTTGATCTCTATGAAGATGGTGGAGGGAACGCCCGTAAGGGAGCACGTTCTCCAGATAATGGCTCACCTATATAAGCTTGAGGTACTTGTTGCTGTATATGACATCGAGACCCAAATCGATTTCATACTCCATTCTCTGCCTAAAAGCTTTGAACAATTCTGGTTGAACTATCAGACGAACAAACAAGAGTTCACGTTTCCTGATTTGTTGCAAGTTTTGGTCTCGGTAGAGGCGATATTGGGGCAAAAGAGGAGGCAAGAACAAGAAGAAGGCAAAAGGCCAAAATCAAGTGAACTCAAGCGTTGTCAATGGCAAAGAAAAGGTGAAGGGAGATGGAGGAGTGAAGAAAACAACTAAGGGGAAATGTTTTAATTGCGGTGAGAAATGATACTGGAGGTCAGCCTGTTCCAAACCCTAAAGAAATGGAAAGAAAGGTAATTCTCATGCACTAGTTGTTGAAACTTGTTTAGCGGCGTATGCTTCCCACTTGTGGGTAGTGGATACGGGATCCACTGATCATGTTTGTTTCACTTTACAGGGGTTCAAGCGGACCCGACAACTTAGTGGGAGTGAGATCCTCATCACACTGGGCGATACTACGAGAGTGGCAGCTGAAGCAGTGGGAGAAGTGCAGTTGTTTTTTTAAGACAAAGTTTTAATTTTGAGAGATGTTCTTTACGTTCCTAGTTTTAGAAAGAATTTGATTTCAGTTTCTAAACTTTTTCTTGATGGATATTTGGTTACTTTTAATAAAGTTGTTACCATTGCTCTAAATAATGAGTTTATCTGTCATGGAACGTTGTCGAATAATCTCTACATTGTTAACTGTACACACCACTCACGAAATGCATCCTATAACACATCGACTATTTCGGATAAAAGAAAATGTTCATCAGACGTGAATGAAACACTTCTATGGCATCTAAGACTAGGTCATATTAATCCAAAGAGGATCCAAAGGTTGGTTCAAGATGGTTCATTGGACTCTCTCTGGGTTGAACCATTTCCAACTTGCGAATCATGTTTGAAGGGTAAAATGATCGAGAGGGCATTCGGAGCCAAGGGGAATAGAGCCAAAGAAGTGTTAGAAATCGTTCACACTGATGTATGTGGTCCAATGTCAATCAAAGCAAGAGGAGGCTATGAGTATTTGGTTACTTTTATCGATGATTACTCAAGATATGGATACATTTACCTTATGAAGTATAAATCTGAGACCTTTGATAAATTCAAAGAATTTAAGGCTCAAGCAGATAATCATAGGGAAAAACGTATTAAGTCTCTACGATCTGATCGTGGAGGCGAATACCTCAGCGATGATTTTTTGAACTACTTATCAGATGAAGGGATTGTATCCCAGTTAACTGCACCCGGAACCCCTCAACAAAATGGGGTTGCAGAACGAAGAAACAGGAAGAGATTTTTAGAAATGGTCAGGTCAATGATGAGTTATGCGGATCTACCCAAATCATTTTGGGGTCACGCCTTGGAAACAACGGCTTACATTCTAAACCTGGTGCCATCCAAATCGGTTCCCAAAACCCCTAAAGAGTTGTGGACCGGGCGCAAGCCCAGTTTGGGACACATGAGAATCTGGGGGTGTCCGACATTCGTGTTGGAGAAGAAAGCCGGTAAATTAGATCCACGATTAGAATTAAGGCTGTTTATAGGGTACCCCGAGGGAACGAAAGAGTGTATGTTCTATGGTCCAGAAGATCAAAAGGTGGTAATCAGTACGCACTTTAGATTTTTGGAAGAAGACTATATGAAACATAAAAAGCCCAGAAGTGAGATTACCTTAGATGAGCTAAGGGGGCTTACCTCAATGCCAACTGTACAAGTCGACATACCAAACGACACACTTACACAACCGAAACCTCGTCGTAGTGGGAGAGTTGTCAAACAACCCGAGAGATTCATTGGGATAGGAGAGTCGTCAGACTTGGTCCCTGGTGAAAATGAATCAGACCCATGGACATACAATGAGGCAATCCATGACAAGGATGCGGATTCTTGACAAACAACAATGGAAGTCGAGATGGGTTCTATGGATCATAATAAGGTGTGGGAGCTAGTCGAACCACTTAATGAGATCAAACCCATTGGCTGCAAGTGGGTATACAAGAGAAAAAGAGGACCGGACGGGAAAGTGGAAACTTTCAAGGCTAGACTTGTGGCAAAAGGTTATACTCAGAAAGAAGGGATCGACTATGAGGAAACCTTTTCGCCTTTAGCTATGCTTAAGTCCATCCGTATTCTATTATCGATAGCTGCACATCTCAATTTTCAGATCTGGCAAATAGATGTCAAGACAGCTTTCCTAAATGGAAGTCTTGAAGAAGATATCTATATGCAACAACCCGAAGGCATCTTTGAAAAAGTCCAAGAACATCTAGTTTGCAAGCTCAAGAAGTCCATCTACGGACTAAAGCAAAAATCGCGTGCTTGGAACCAATGTTTTGATCAGGTTATAAAGTCTTACAGGTTCAATCAAAATGAGTTCGAAAGTTGTGTGTATAAAAAGTGTGTCGGAACTGCATTGATATTCTTAGTACTATACGTAGACGATATTCTGCTCATCGGAGACGATGTAAAGGTTTTGTCAGACGTAAGGGCATGACTGTCAAAACAGTTTGATATGAAGGACTTAGGGGAAGCCGGTCACATCCTTGGGATCAAAATCACTCGAGATCGTAAGAAAAGGATGATAGGCTTATTTCAAGCTTCATACATATACACTGTCTTGAAGCGTTTCAGCATGCAAGATTCCAAGAAAGGCTTTATACCTTTCAGACATGGAATACATCTATCCAAAGAAATGTGCCCGAAGACGCAAAGGGAGATAGATGACATGAAAGACGTTCCTTATGCTTCGGCTGTCGGAAGCCTCATGTATGCTATGTTGTGTACGAGGCCAGATATCTGCTTTGCCGTCGGCATGGTAGCAAGATATCAGAGTAATCCGGGGAAAGAACATTGGACTGCAGTTAAAAACATTTTGAATTATCTGAAAAGAACTCGCGATTTGTTGGTTTATCAATCAGACAGTCTACTTCCCATCTGATACACGAACTCAGATTTCCAATCAGACCTAGATTCCAGAAAATCTACCTCGGGTAGTGTGTTTTTAATGGGGGAGGAGCCATGACATGGAGAAGCGTTACGCAGAAATGCATCGCAGATTCTACCATGGAAGCCGAGTACGTAGCTGCTTGTGAAGCAGCGAAGGAAGCGGTTTGGCTCAAGAACTTTCTAGTGGACTTGGACATAGTTCCAAATTTGCCCAGCACCATCACGATCTATTGTGATAATGTCGGAGCAGTTGCAAATTCAAGAGAACCAAGAGCCCACAAGGCCAACAAACAGATTGAAAGGAAATACCATCTTATACGAGAAATCGTTAAGAGAGGAGATATAGTGTTAGTGTTAGTGTCCTAGAGACAATCCATTGTAATGACATAATGCTCAGATAATATTCAGTATTGATTTAATATTAAATATATGGCGTTGTACTTATTAGAATATTATGTTTGATGTTGTTTGCATTTGTTCTTATTTGTGTTCCCTTGAGTCATTGCTGTCATTGAGCGAGTGAGAACTCAGATGACCTAAGCTTGATTCTCAAATAGCCCCAATCGAGGATCATCAAGAATGAGATATTGATGATGCAATGGAGATTGGTGTGCGATCTGCATCATACTCTTAGAGAGTGTAGTGAGATCTCACTTACTACGAGATACTAGGTATCTCATGATGGATGCACAAATACCTTAGAGGGTATTGGTATACCCATCCGAGAAACCATTTGATGTAGTTCCACTATATGTGTCTACGAGTGTCTCGGTTAGTGGGAGCGATGCGATACTCCTTTGACTTGAGGTCAATACGCACGACATGTGTGGAGTGATGAAATTTGACCATGACCGACGCTTGCACCCTTCCATGGGTAGATATGGCTTGGATTGTGTTCATCACGAAGTGCATGTGTGTGGTAGTTGAGCCAAGAAAAGGATTCATTCCTCAAAGTGGATTTAGAGAGAATACTCATCTTCTCATCATAATTGGATCAAAGTCATTGGCCAATGCACGTCAACTTGGACTTTGTGGCCAAGTGTGACACGTGTGATCAATTAGTGATTAGAGATAAACTAATTAAGTTATTTGAATAGACACTTCATCATGTTCAAGACTAAATCGAGTATTCGCGAATGAAAGGAGGAAATCGCAATAGTCCATGTTTCAGTTACAGGTAGTTGCACATTTCCTCGCAACGTACCTCATATATTGAGAATGTCTGATTTATTGTCTAGGGTTCAATTAAGACCGTTAGTTTGCTAATCACTTAATATATGAGGGCCTATGGGTCACACAACAAGTAACGGTTGTTTACTAATTATAGTTGGTTGATTAAATGTTAAATTAGGTTTAATATTTAATTTATGGAGTAGAAATAAGAAGAAATTAATAATAGATTAATTAGAAATTAATTATTATTAATATTTAATTAAATTGAATTTAATTAAATAAGAATTCCCAATAATAATATTTGGAATATTATTGTAGGATTTAATATATATGGAAACAAATCGTAGAAATTTGTCATATATGGAATTTAAATCCGTAGAGATTTATATGTGGGAAATAAATCTAAGAGATTTATTTAAATAAGAGTAGGTCTTGTGTGCAAATTTGTATACATAAAAATCTTTAATTTTGACCAAATTCCTTATTTTGACCAAGTTTCTTATTTGATTTAATAAAAAAAAGAAAGAAATTCGCGAAAAAAATTCGTTCAGCCACCAGGTTTCGAACCTGGATCTCCATTTATATATATATATATATATATTCACAAAAAATGGCACTACAAGGACTCGAACCTGGGTCTCCAGTGCACCAACAGGAAGCTTTACCACTGAACTAACTTAATAATTTTAGCATTGATTCGATATAATGTTTTATGTTAAGTGAATATTAGTAATACTTTCGATAATTTAGTAAAAAAAAATTGTAACTTTTGACAATATTTTAATTAATTGTAGCTATATTCACAATTGATTGGTAAATAAATAGTAAAATTAATTAGTTATTTAGTTGATTCAAATATATAAGGAAACATTTTTTATTATTACTTATGCTTGCAAATTTGTATGTCCAATTTATTTAACATTATTTTTTTATTATAATATTGCTATGTTTTGCATTTAATACTGTTTTATTTTGATTAGATAACCTTCATAACTTATCTTATTTTTTTTCTTATGTTTAGACTATAATATCGTTATGTTTTTTTTTTTTTAATAGTGTTATGTTTTTGCATGTAATATTGTTATTATTAGTTTGTAATAATATTTTTGCTTGTAATACTACTAAATTTCTTATTTGAAATCAAAAGAAGACATTAATGATTGTTGATTATGAATTTAAAATATAAAGTATTACATCCAAAATAAGAAAAAAAATAAAAAAATTGAAATATATTAAATGCATAGTTGAAGCAGTATTAAAATTCATAATCAACAATCTTCTATTTTAATTTCAAATAGAAAATTGAAGTTGTATTACAAGTAAAAACATAACAGTATTACAAACAAAGGATAACAGTATTACATGCAAAAATATATTAGTATTACAAAAAAAAAATAACGAACATTCTAAACATAAAGAAAATTAAGGTATTTTATGAAGAGTATCTAATCAAAACGAAACAGTATTAGATGCAAAATATAACAATATTACAATAAAATATATAATTTTAAATGTATTATACGATACAATTTCTAAGCAGAAGCAATAATAAAAAAAATATTTCCTTATATACTTGAATCAACTAGAGTTAACTCAATTTTTCATTCATCAATCAATTGTAAATATAATCTATAAATAATTAAAATATATATACTTAATTAAAATTGTTAAACACAATTTATTATTTAAAATATCTCAATTTTAAATTATTTAATGATTTGTAGTGTAGTGGTAAGGTTCGACCAATGTACGTAAAGTGGTTGACCTTTTTTTTTCTATATTAAATATACATTTTTAATTAATTTAAAATTTTCTTTGTTAAATATAAATTCTTAATTAAAATAGACAAATACAGATACATATACCGAAAAACTCAATATTGTAACATAAGGTTTTGTAGCCTAGTGGTCAAGCTTTCTCTGTCTCGCTCTCGGGATACCGAGTTCGAACCTTGCCCGCGACATGGCAGCTACATTTTTTCGCGAATTGTATACAATTTGGTCAAAATTAGAGTTTTGGTTAAAATTAAAGATTTGTATACATACAAATTTGTACCCAAGACTTTGTCTTTAAATAAAGATTAGGGATTTTATTTCCTAATTAGATTAGCTTGAGAGTCAATCCTCTCCTATATATATGAGCTCTTGGGAAATTCATATTACGTGAATTCATATTTGTCCATAAAATCTCTAAGTTAGAATTTTCCTAGCAAATCTATCTCGGGGATTCAAGTTAGAATTTTCCTAGCAAATTCATCTTGGGGATTCAACGCTGGCAGATTTGTGCGAGTTAGTAAACGACTGTTACATGGATACCATAGTTGAGGAATCCGTGTACGAATTGTTGTAAGAATTCAGTTTACGTTTACTCGTATTTAATTATGCAATTAATTGTTTGTTGTTGGTGAACTTTAATTTCCGCTGCGCATGTATTACGTGTTTACGTGCCTCTATATTTCAACAAATAGAGGTGACAAAGATCGCGTCAGAGGAAAACCTAGCAGATCCATTCACAAAGGGTCTGCCTCAGAATACATTCGAGAGACATGTGGAAGGAATGAGTGTCAAGACCGTTGCCAATCTGCTTTGAGTATAAGTGGGGGAGATATTATTAGGTTCGTGTAGGTGACATTAGATGTCACGTAGATTCTACACGAGATATGTTGTAGTATACTTAAAAGCAGACTTTGAGTATAAGTGGGAGATTGTTGGGGTTATACTGGAAAGTATGTTTTTACTTTGTATAACCAAACTGAATTTCTGTCTTATTTACTTAAATAAATTATTTATCACTGATGCTTTAAATATCATTGAATGTTACATATATTTACCTGCATAACTGTTCAATAAATAGTTCTGTTACATTGTAGTTAATTTAGTAATACCAGATCACAGAAGATTAAATTAACAGTCCCTTGTAACTAAAAATACAGAATTTACGACCAGATGGAAATAAACAAACCATCGTGAAAGGTTGAAGTGTTATGCTCAGATTGGCTTGTCTTGACCAAGAGATTGCACTAGTGCATTATGATGCACTGAATAGGACCTACAAGAGGATAAAATCTTCAGTACTGAATATAGAAGAATTAGACCTCAGTGGTTCATTATTTCTTAATCTCCGTCCCTTAAATAGGATCGTGTGGAATCAATAATCATTACTTTGACTTATGATGGGAAGAGAATCAGTGAGATTCAATACCTTATATCTTGGGCGATGTTATTGGTTACACGACGATTGCTAAGATTTAATACGGTGAAACGTGTGCAAGTACGTCTTGTTTGATTTGTCCCCTTGGGAGGCTCAGAAAATTTATCATACCAAATCTTGCAAGTGGAATTAGTTTTCTGGTATGGATAATAATATTGAGTCGTTCCTTGACCAAGGAAAAAGATGTTAATTAATATGAAGCTATTTCAGTGGCCTAAATTATTTAATGGACTGGATAATCTTAAACGCGGGAAATAATAACCGAGAGCCATATTAACAGTAATATGGGTTAAGATGGATAGTGTAATATTAATTATGTATTGGGATTAATTAATATTTATGGGCTTGGATAATATTGTGGCTCAATATTGGAAATTCAAGATCCATTGGAAGGTCCAATCTTAATTCTCCTAAAGGTCCCTCAAGTATCCCAAAGATAAAGTCCAATAATTGAAAAAGATTTTTAAAATAAAATAAATTATTGTTGCTTATTTCCAATTTTTTTTTCGAAAATATTAAAGAAGGAAAGAGAAAAAATTTTCTTGATTTTCTTGAAAAGATTTTATGGAATATGTATTCTTGAAATACAGGATTATCCTATAAATTCAAGAAGAGTCAAAGATTCTATTTCTTCCCTATTTAATAGGTAATTTTCGAAAACCCCTTAATATAAGTAGGTGAGATTTTTATGGAATATTTTAATTATGGAGAAAAAAATATATTGGATATATTTAAGATTTCTTGGAGATCAAGAAAAAGATTTTCCGATCTTATTCCTAGGGCAAAAATCGGCCACCCCTAGTATTATAAATAGGGGATGATTTTTTCATCCCCAATGCAATTCCATGTGTTGAAAAAATTAGAAATCCACAAAGGTGGTACAACATAATTTTATTTTTCCTTTTATTAATTGTTCGCGAGCATCCTACCACCTGATTGTTGGACAAGGACGAGGGAATACTTGAGAAGGTCTTTTGGTGTGTTTGTGTGAATGAGATCCATCTTCTCAACGGTTGTCACTCCGAGAGATTAGTTCACGTAAACTCTTTGCAATTCCGCAGGCGTAGGATTTATGTGACGAATTTGTATGCATGATTTGTTGTTGAATTATTATTTGAATTAATATAGAATTAATTCATGCTAGTAATAATTGTTAGAATTAAATTTGTATTTAAATATTAATCCCGAATAGCTCTGTGCAATCCATTCCCCAACACTTCCGTGTAGAGAAGTTTTCCAAATTCTAGTATCCTGAAGGTGAACAGTGGGCAAATAGTTTAAGATATCCCCCACAATCTTGGGGTTAGCATCAATAAAGTTTTGCTCTAAAGTCAAAATCCCTTCCTCGTAGTAATCAGAGACACAATAGGTGAGTAAAGAGCGATGAATGCTAGTAAGGTTTAACTTATCAGATAAGACGTAACCAAGCCAATTTTCATTCCAAAAACGAACTTTAGAGCTGTTACCACAGATCCACATAGAGTTCCTAGAAATAATAGGCCAACAATCCCGAACCGTCGAAGTAATCGAGGAATTGAGATGAGACTTACGGATACGATCATGGGAAACAAAAAAATCTATCTCTAATAAAAGACGTAGACTCGTCATTGGTAGTGAGCAAATTCCACATGGAATGCAACAAGTAAGCAGAGTTAGCAACACGTAAAGAACGAATCCCAAGCCCACCCTCGTCATGGGGGGCAGACACTTTAACCCAACTGACCGTACAAATACCTTTTTTAATGATCTAACCAGACCAAATGAAGTTTTTCATGGTAAATTATGTTGAGGTTATACTGGAAAGTATGCTTATATTTTGTATAACTAGACTGGATTTCTGTCTTATTTGCAGAAATAAATAATTTATCACTGTTGCTTTAAATATCATTGAATGTTACATATATTTACAACATAATTGTTCAATAAACAGTACGTGTTACATTGTAGTTAATTTAGTGATACCAGATCCCAGAAGATTAAATTAACAGTCCCTTGTAACTAAAAGTACAGGACTCACAACCTAGATGGAAATAAACAATCCATCGTGAAAGGTTGAAGTGTAAGACTCAGATTGACTTGTCTTGACTAAGAGATTACACTAGTGCATTATGATGCACTGAAGAGGACCTACAGGAGGATGAATTCTTCAGTACTGAATATAGAAGAATCAGACCTCGGTGGTTAGTTATTTCTTAATCCCGTCCCTTAAATAGGATCGTGTGGAATTAATAATCATTGCTTTGACTTACGATGGGTAGAGAATCAATGTGATTCAATACCTTGTATCTTATGTGTAAGTGCGTCTTGTTTGATTTGTCCCCTTGGGAGGCTCATAAGTTTTATCATACTAAATCTTGCAAGTGAAATTAGTTTTCGGTATGAATAATAATGTTGAGCCGTTCTTGAACCAAGGAAGAAGATATTAATTAAAGTGAAGCTATTTCAGTAGCTTAAATTAATTAATGGACTGAATAATCTTAAACACGGAAAATAATAACTGGGAGCCATATTAACTGTAATATGGGTTAAGATAGATAGTGCAATATTAATTATGTAGTGGGATTAATTAATATTTATGGGCTTGAATAATATTGTGGCTCAATATTGGAAATTCAAGGTTCATTAGAAGGTCCAATCTTAATTCTCCTAAAGGCCCCTCAAGTAGCCCAAATATAAAGTCCAATAACTGAAAAAGGTTTTAAAATAAAATAAAATATTGTTGCCTATTTTTCCTATTTTTTCAAAAATAAATAAATAAAAGAGGGAGAAAGATTTTCTTTGAATTTTGTTATGGAATGGGGATAAGTATTCTTGGAATACAAGTTTATCTCATTAAATTCAAGAAATCTCCCAATTGTCTATTTATCTTGTAATTTTCGAAAATAATGAAGAAATAAGGAAGGAAAGATTTTCTTGAAAAAATATTATGGAATATATGTATTCTTGGAATACAAGAATATCTCATAAATTCAAGAAGATCCCAATTTTGGAAATCTTGGTCCCTTATTTTTCAAAAATTCCATAACAAGAGAAGGTGGAATTTTTTGTGGAATATTTTAATTATGGAGAAAATAATATAAGAAATATATTCAAGATTTGTTGGAGATCAAGAAAGAGATTTTCCCATATTGTTTTTCCCTAAAAATTTCGACCACCTCCCTCTTATAAATAGGGGATGAATGTTTCATCCCCAATGCAATTCCATGTGTTGGAAAAATTAGAAATTCACAAAGGTGGTGCAACATAATTTTATTTTTCCCTTTTGTTAAATTATTCGCGAGCATCCTTCCACTGGATTGTTGGACAAGGACGAGGGAATACTTGAGAAGGCTCTTTGGGTTTGTTCGTGTGAACGAGATATCCATCTTTTCAATGGTTGTCACTCCAAGAGGTTAGTTCACGTAAACTCCTAGCAATTCTGCATGCGTAAGATTTATGTGACGATTTTGTATGCATGATTTGTTGTTGAATTATTATTTGAATTAATATAGGATTAATTCATGCTAGTAATAATTGTTAGAATTAAATTTATATTTAAATATTCATCCCGAATAGATCCGGACAATTAATTCCCCAATAACTGGTATCAGAGCCTTGATTTCGGGCTCTGAAATTTAGATTGTAATTTAATTCATTTTCATTAAATTTGAAATTGGATAGTAGAATTGCTAGATCTTTTTTACAGGTATCCAATTATCATGGTATTTGATGAATATTTATTTATGCATGCATATAAATTGTGGTTTTTAATTCGATTAGTTCGAATTCGTTTTGCCTCTTGAGAAAATCCACGAGTAGATTAGGATTTTTTTAATTTGATCAATGTAATAGACTAGTCTAGATCTATGTTTATTTATTTTTTATAAATAAATTATAACCGGATTAGAAACTGAGACGAAGAGTTAAAGACAGACGACCAAGTGCCCGGATGTACGTGAGCCAAAGCACGGCGTGCTAAGCGATCAGACTGGTCGACCGAGAGAGGTGCTTTTGAGCACGCAGGCGCAAGCCCTAGCGTGGCCGAAAACGGGCGAACTTGGGCAAGAGGCGCAGCTGTGGTGCACACAGCACGCCATGAGACGCACAAAGCCTGTAGACGAAGCGAGGCGAGGTCGAAAGCGGCACGGCGCAGCGCGGCCGAGCCGCCAAGAAACTCGAGGGCGGAGAAGGGCAGCGCTACTGGCACGGATCGGGCGCTGATTCGCGCTGCGACGTCGAAAGTCTTTGCCGCCGAGCGACGGGCGGGGATGGCGAGCTTGGACGTGGGCGTGCGCACGGGCGCATGCGAATACGTGTTATGGGCCTTGAGCTACCCAATGCAGGACGTCATCTCGGACCTAGACTGAGGACGTTTTAAAGAACATGTTGCGGTCGAGTGGGAGCTTTTCGAGACGAACGATGAATGCTATGAAGACGATTCTCAAGATCAAGACATGACAAAAATTAATCGTGACAATTGGATATATGTGCCCAATGTGTTTAATTTTTTGTTTTGATGTTTGCTTTATTCTTTCGTGCTTATTTAATTTATTTAAATATGTGATGCATGAGAAATTGTTTTAGAAAAATCTCACTTTCAAAAATTACTAAGTATGTTTTAAAATCAATTAATTGATAATTTTATTCCAGACAATAAAATTGAATTAATTTTGACCTCCATGATTTATTTATTCGTGAATTGTTTTGGAGAAATTCCCCCCACGGGACGACCAAAAGATGGTTTTCACATGAATAAATTCCAAAGGGATGATTGTGGATTATTATTAGTGGCGACGATGACCCTCCCCACAAGGCTCATTTGAAACGAAATAATAATTCTGTATTTAATCATAGTTGTTACTTAGGTATAAAATTGATATGCATATACTTCCCCGAAGTCCTTGTCAATTTTATATTGGTCAAGTGGGAGCCAACTATTAATCAGGATATTAAAGATTTGTAATTATTTTCTTGTTTGTAACATGCTTGAATGTGTTTAAATAATGACCCACCCCACGTAGCTTATTTAAACTGTTTTGAGATGTTGGCTGATGCATGTTCATATTTTTTTGAGATTTTAATATGATTCATGTGATCGAATTATGTGATAATTTTTTGCTTATACAATTGTTATTTATTTCAGTTCAGCATGTCGCAACCTTTTAATCCACTGAAATATACACTCAAAGAACACCAACTTACTGGTGAAAACTATGTAATTTAGAAACGTAATATGAAATTTGTCCTCACTACACAACAAAACTCTATTGGGTTCTTGGCGTGCCCAAGCCTGACAAGCCTACTAAAGAATCAATAAATGCGGAGAGATTTTTGTATGATGACTGGGAGCATTCCAATGAGCCTATGAAATGTAAAATCTTGACTTCCATGTCTGATGATTTGAGATACATTCATGAAGGTGTTGAATCTGCTGCGGAAATCATGGAAAGTCTTGAGGAAATATTTTTAACAGAAAACCGCATGATCAGTCAATTGAAAGACGATGACATGGCTAGGCTAAAGATGAAGGAACACCCGTGAGGGATCATGTTCTCAAAGTCAAGCGCCATTTTGACAAACTTGCTTATCTTGGTACTAAGTATTGTGATGGGACTAAGATTGAATTCCTGTTCCTAACTCTTCCAAAATCTTTCAACGAGTTTTACTATAGTTTTGTGATGAGTGATAACATGTTCACTATGGACACTCTACAAGAAGCTTTGGAGATAATAGAGAAACATTTGGGAAAGGAGGATGAAGCATTGGTGACTAAAAGTCTCTTCTCAAAATCTAAGCCAGTGGTGGGCAATATTAAAGAAGGGAAAAACGGTCAAGACCAAAGCAAACCCATTACTAAGAAAAGTAAAAGAAAGACGGTCAAATGGTTGGGGGTAAAGAGAAATCCAAAGGGGAAGTGTTTCAACTGCGGTGAGAAAGGACACTGGAGGGATGCCTGTTCCAAACCAAAGCGGAATGGAAAGAAAGGTAATTCTCATGCACTAGTTGTTGAAACTTGTTTAGCGGCGTATGCTTCCCATTTATGGGTAGTGGATACGGGATCCACTGATCATGTTTGTTTCACTTTACAGGGGTCCAAGCGGACCGGACAACTTAGTGGGGGTGAGATCCTCATCACACTTGGCGATGCTACGAGAGTGGCAGCTGAAGCAGTGAGAGAAGTGCGGTTGTCTTTTGAAGATAAAGTTTTAATTTAAAGAGATATTCTTTATGTTCTCAGTTTTAGAAAGAATTTGATTTCAGTTTCTAAACTTTTTCTTGATGGATATCGGTTACTTTTAATAAAGTTGTTACCATTGCTCTGAATAATGAGTTTATCTGTCATGGAACGTTGTCGAATAATCTCTACACAATTAATTGTGCACACCACTCACGAAATGCATCCTATAACACATCGACTGTTTCGGATAAAAGAAAACTTTCATCAGACGTGAACGAAACACTTCTATGGCATCTGAGACTAAGTCATATTAATTCAAAAAGGATTCAAAGGTTGGTTCAAGATGGTTCATTGGAGTCTCTCCGGGTTGAACCATTTCCAACTTGCGAATCATGTTTGGAGGGTAAAATGACCAAGAGTGAATTCGGAGCCAAGGGGAATAGAGCCAAAGAAGTGTTGGAAATCGTTCACACCGATGTATGTGGTCCAATGTCAATCAAAGCAAGAGGAGGTTATGAGTATTTCGTTACTTTTATCGATGATTACTCAAGATATGGATACATTTACCTTATGAAGCATAAATCTGAGACCTTCGATAAATTCAAAGAATTTAAGGCTCAAGCAGAGAATCATAGGGAAAAACGTATCAAGTCTTTACGATCTGATCATGGAGGCGAGTACCTCAGCAATGTTTTTTTGAACTACTTGTCTGATGAGAGGATTGTATCCCAGTTGACAGCACCCGGAACCCCTCAACAAAATGGGGTTGCAGAATGAAGAAACATAACTCTTTTAGAGATGGTCAGATCAATGATGAGTTATGCGGATCTACCCAAATCGTTTTGTGGTCACGCCTTGGAAACAACGGCTTATATTCTAAATTTGGTGACATCCAAATCGGTTCCCAAAACCCCTAAAGAATTGTGGACCGGGCACAAGCCCAGTTTGGGACACATGAGAATTTAGGGGTGTCCGGCATTCGTGTTGGACAAGAAAGCCGGTAAATTGGATCCACGATCAGAATTAAGGTTGTTTATAGGGTACCCCGAGGGAATGAAAGAGTGTATGTTCTATGGTTCTGAAGATCAAAAGGTGGTAATCAGTACGCACTTTAGATTTTTGGAAGAAGACTATATAAAACATAAAAAGCCCAGAAGTGAGATTACCTTAGATAAGCTAAGGGGGCTTACCTCAATGCCAACTGTACAAGTCAACATACCAAACGACACACTTACACAACCAAAACATCGTCGTAGTGGGAGGGTTGTTAGACAGCCCATGAGATTCATGGGGATAGGAGAGTCATCGGACTTGGTCCCCGGTGAAGATGAGTCGGACCCATGAACTTACAATGAGGCAATCCAAGACAAGGATGCGGATTCTTGGTAAACGGCAATTGAAGCAAAGATGGGTTTTATGGATCTTAATAAGGTGTGGGAGCTAGATGAACCACTTAATGGGGTCAAGCCCATTGGATGCAAGTGGGTATACAAGAGAAAAAGAGGACCGGACGGGAAGGTAGAAACCTTCAAGGCTAGACTTGTGGCAAAAGGTTACACTTAGAAAGAAGGGATCGACTATGAGATAGCTGAGCATCTTGATTTTGAGATCTGGCAAATGGATGTTAAGACAGCTTTTCTCAACGGAAGTCTTGAAGAAGAAATTTATATGCAAAAACCCGAAGGCTTCATTGAAAAAGGCCACGAACATCTAGTTTGCAAGCTCAAGAAGTCCACTTATGGACTAAAGCAAGCATCGTGTGCTTTTAACCAATGTTTTGATCAGGTTATAAAGTCTTACGAGTTTGATCAAAACGAGTTTGAAAGTTGTGTGTATAAAAAACATGTCAGAACTGCATTGATATTCTTAGTACTGTACGTGGATGATATTCTGCTCATCTGAGAAGATGTAAAGGTATTGTCGGACGTAAGGGCATGGCTGTCAAAATAGTTTGATATGAAGGACTTAGGGGAAGCCGGTCACATCCTTGGGATCAAAGTCACTCGAGATCGTAAGAAAAGGATGATAGGCTTATCGTAAACTTCATATATAGATGTTGTCTTGAAGCATTTTAGCATGCAAGATTCCAAGAAGGGTTTTGTACCCTTCAGGCATGGAATACATCTATCCAAAGAAATGTGCCCGAAGACGCAAAAGGAGACAAATGACATGAAGGGAATTCCTTATGCTTCGGCTGTCGGAAGCCTCATGTATGCAATGGTGTGCACAAGGCCAGATATTTGCTTCGCCGTTGGCATGGTGGCAAGATATCAGAGTAATCCGGGGAAAGAGCATTGGACTACAGTTAAAAACATTATGAAGTATCTGGAGAGAACTCGGAATAGAATGTTGGTTTACCAGTCAGACAGTCTGATTCTCATCGGTTACACAAACTCGGATTTCCAATCAGACTTAGATTCCATAAAATCTACCTCGGGTAGTGTGTTTTGCATGGGGGAAGGAGCCATGACATGGAGAAGCGTTAAGCAGAAATGCATCACAAATTCTACCATGGAATTCGAGTATGTAGCTGCTTGTGAAGCAGCGAAGGAAGCGGTATGGCTCAAGTTCCTAGTGGACTTGGACGTAGTTCCGAATTTGCCCAGCACGATCATGGTCTATTATGATAATGCCGGAGCAGTTGCAAATTCAAGGGAACCAAGAGCCCACAAGGCTAGCAAACACATTGAAAGGAAATACCATCTTATACGAGAAATCGTTAAGAGAGGAGATATAGAGGTGGTAAAGATCACGTCAGAGGACAACTTGCAGATCCATTCACAAAGGGTCTACCTCAGAATACATTCGAGAGACATGTGGAAGGAATGAGTGTCAAGACCGTTGTCAATCTGCTTTGAGTATAAGTGGGAGATATATTATTAGGTTTCTGTAGGTGACAATAGATGTCACGTAGATTCTACATGAGACGTGTTGTAGTATACTTAAAAGCAGACTTTGAGTATAAGTGGGAGATTGTTGGGGTTATACAGGAAAGTATGTTTTTACTTTGTATAACCACACTGAATTTCTGTCTTATTTGCTGAAATAAATAATTTATCACTGTTGCTTTAAGTATCATTGAATGTTACATATATTTACTGTACAACTGTTCAATAAATTGTACGTGTTACATTGTAGTTAATTTAGTGATACCAGATCACATAAGATTAAATTAACAGTCCCTTGTAACTAAAAGTACATGATTCACAACCTAGGTAGAAATGAACAATCCATCGTGAAAGGTTGAAGTGTAAGGCTCAGATTGGCTTGTCTTGACCAAGAGATTACACTAGTGCATTATGATGCACTGAAGAGGACTTACATGAGGATAAATTTTTCAGTACTGAATATAGAAGAATTAGACCTCAGTGGTTAGTTATTTCTTAATCACGTCCCTTAAATAGGATCGTGTGGAATTAATAATTATTGCTTTGAGTTACGATGGGTAGAGAATCAATGTGATTCAATACCTTGTATCTTGGGCAATATTGTTAGTTACACGACGATTGCTAAGATTTAATACGGAGAATCGGTGTGCAAGCACGTCTTGTTTGATTTGTCCCCTTGGGAGGCTCAGAAGTTTTATCATACTAAATCTTGCAAGTTGAATTAGTTTCCGGTATGGATAATAATGTTGAGCCGTTCCTGAACCAAGGAAGAAGATATAATTGTTGATGTTGCACGGATGTTGTTCCAGATGTTGGACAACATTCTGCACAACATCTTAAATTTTCCCTTTCTCCTAAAACTGACTCCGTTTTATTAGATGTGTTTTTCTATATTTCCTACATTGCAGGTTGAAGACAATTTCGGATATTGTCAAGCGGTTGCACTGATGGAGTAAGAATAGAAAGATCATGGGTGGTTACTCCAAGATTATGGAGATAGTGGAGAAGATCTTTAAGGCTGTCCACACCAAGTGGATAGGACAATGGTGTTGGCCCAAATGTCTATAAATAGACTGCATTGGTCGACATTCAAGTTTGAGTTAAAGTGAAATCTCATTTGCTCTACTACAAACTTAAGAGAGTAACATCCATGACACAACCGAGAGAACAACCGAGTGATTGTTTCTTGTAGGAGTGTGAGGGTCGTTGTTATTCTATTTGTACTGGTCGAGGGAATACAATCTCTCCCATCAATATTGTGTTTATCTTATTAGATCAAGTTTTAGGTTGAATAAGATCACTAGTTACTTGATTGAATAGATTGATTTTTGGTGTGTGGTTTTTCACTACACCTTTTAGGATCTTGTAAGAGATTCATGTGTATCTCACTACTTGTTTTAGTGAAGTTTTTAACCACGAGGTTCGTATAGTCTGATTATAGACTATACACAATTTTGGAAATCCTCTGCACTGCGTTTTTATACTTCTGTTGTCATATGTTGTTTTACATGTTTCACAACATTTTCAACAACACTCTGAAAATACACGCACACACACTTTCAGTTGGTATCAGAGCCATAAACTTGATACACTAAGTTAAAGGTCCTGTGTTTAAATTGTGTTTTTGTAATGGATTATCCACTAACTCCTTCTTTAAAACCTCCAATTTTGGATGGATCAAATTACCCATACTGGAAACCTAAAATGCGCATGTATATTAAGTCTATAGATGAGAGAGCATGGCGTAGTGTGTTGTCTGGTTGGAATCCACCAAAGATGGTTGGTGATAATGATGGTGATTCACAAGTCAAAAGGGAGATTGATTGGTCCAATGATGAATGCACATCTGCTACTGATATTTCTATGTTTAAACTGATATCTAACTGTGTTTCTTCTAAGGATGCATGGGATATATTGCAGGAACATTGTGAAGGATCAGAAAGTGTTCTAAAAACTAGACTCAGAATGTTGGGAACCAAGTTTGAAAACTTGAAGATTAAAGATGATGAGAACATTTCATCATACAATGAAAGGATTAATGAGATTTCTAATGAGTCACACTCATTTGATGATCCAATTTTCAACACTCGGTTAGTTAATAAAATACTTAGAACTGTTCCTAAACGATTTGATGCAAAAATATGTGCAATAGAAGAGGCTAAGAACACTGATTTATTGAGTCAAAATGAGTTGATAAGTATTTTGAAAACTTATGAGATTAACTCAAATATGTTAGATGATGATAAACATGAGAAAGATAAAGACAAGAAAGTACTTGCTTTTAGAGGTGAAGCATCTGATAATGTTGGTAAACATCCTTATGTGACTGAAGTTGATTCTGATGGTGATGTTTCTAATTTATGTGATGAAAATGTTTCTGAACAATTTGCTCATTTCACTAAGCAATTCAAATCTTTTCTAAAAGGAAAGTTCAGAAGACCAAATGGTCAATTTCAATCAAATGATAAGTTTAACCAAAACTCTTCTCCCTCTGATAAAAAGCTTGTTCCAAGTCAGTCTTCCAGTTTCAATCAACCCAGACAATTCAATAAGGATAACAAGTTCAAATATGATCCTGAGTACAGAAAAAAGGTTAAATGTGATGCATGTTCTGGATATGGTCATTATGCTAATGAATGTGCTAATACTATGCTTAGGAAGAAAATGAACTTTAATGCTACCTTAAATGATAATTCTGATGATGAAACTGATTCTGGTAAATGTGAGCTAAGTGCTATGTCTGCTAGAATAGTTTATGATGATACATTTGATGATGATCTCGATGATGTGAAGCAGATTCAGATGTTCATACAACATCTGAAACAACATTCAGTAAATATAATTCTGAGATTAATTGTTTTGCTGTAACTATTCTGAATGCTGAAACATCAAAATCTGCTGATTGTGACTCTGAATATCTGAAGTTTAAAACTGATTTAGAAACTCAAAAACATGTGTTGAGTTCCTTATCTTTAGAAAATTCAGATTTGAAAGAAAATCTTTTGAAGCTTGAAGTTCTTTTAACTAGAAAAGATGTGTAAATTTCCTCTTTGAAAGATGAACTCAAGTGCACTACTCTTAGTTTTAAAAAGTTTTCCGCAAGCACTACTGAATTGAATGAGGCATTAATGATTGGTAGATCTGATAATGCTGGACTTGGTTTTGTGAAAACTTCTGAGAATAATCCTTTATTTTGTGAACCTATTTCTTTTGTAAAAGTTGGAACTTCTACGCCAAAACATTTGAAAGGTAAACAAAAGAAATATGATGGTTTGTTTAAAAAGTATGTTTGTTTTTATTGTGCTGGAGTAGGTCATATTCGTCCATATTGTTCTAAGTTAAGAAGAGACTTAAAAGCTAGAATTGTTTTACCTGATAAAATTGAACACCCTATAAAATAGGTTAACAACACTAAAAAGTTGATTCATAAGAACATGTCATGTAATGTTGTATATACATCTTTGAAAGCATGCTTTCCTGGATCTTGGTACGACTGGTTAAATTAACTATCTGTCTAACTATACATCATGTGATGGTGGTCATGTTACCTATGGTGGTGGTTCAAAAGGTAAAGTTGTTGGTAAAGGAACCTTGAATGTTCCTGGATTTCCAAAGTTGACAAATGTATTACATGTAAAAGTTTCCTTGCTAATCTGATTAGTATTAGTCAGTTATGTGATGATGCTTTACATATGAAATGTGACAAGAATTCATGCTATGTGTTTGATAAGAATGATGAATGCTTAATGACTAACAATAGATCTACTGATAATTGCTATTTGATTGGTTCAAATCATACTTGTAAAAGTGCTAAAGCAGATGATATTATTTTGTGGCATCAAAAACTTGGTCATGCTAATTACATAAGTATTTAGAAATTACATAGACTAGGTGTTGCTGTTGGTTTACCTGATCTTAACTTTGAAAAAGAAAAAATCTGTGGACCATGCAAGAAAGGTAAGCAAGTAAGGACAACAAATCAAATGTTGTCAGCATATACAACAAACAGGTGTTGTGAATTAATTCATATGGATCTAATGGGTCCTATGGAAACTGAAACTTTAGGTGGAAAAAGGTATTCATATGTTCTTGTAGATGATTTTTCTAGATATACTTGGGTTATTTTTCTAAAAGAAAAATCAGATACCTTTTCTGAGTTCAAAATTCTTTACAAAAGGTTTAAAACTGTTTTATGTTTAAAGATCAGTAGGATAAGATCTGATCATGGAAAAGAATTTGAAAACAGTTTGTTTACTAATTTTTGTGAAAAGAAAGGTATTTTGCAAGAGTTTTCTTCACCTAAAACTCCTCAACAAAATAAAATTGCTGAAAGAAAGAATAGAACTTTGCAAGAAATGGCAAGAGTTATGCTAACCTCAAAAAGTCTTTCTAAGAAATTCTGGGCTGAAGCTTTGAATATTGCTTTTCACATTGTGAACATAGTCTATTATTCGTTTTGGTAGTAATTGTACTCCCTATGAGATTCTGAATAACATGAAACCTAATTTGAAATACTTTCATGTGTTTGGTTGTGTTTGTTACATTTTGAATGATAGAGATCAGTTGCACAAGTTTGATTCTAAGAGTGATAAATGATTTTTCTTAGGATATTCTAAAAATAACAAGGCATATAGAATCTATAACATGAGAACTGATACAATGCAAGAATCTGTTAATGTGGTATTTGTTGAACTTGCAAGTCTTGCAGGAAAAAGTGTTGAAGATAATGTATCAGATTTGATAGAAGTATCCAGAAATACTGATGACACAGAAGATAGTAAAAATGTTGATCAGAATCAGAATGTTCCTTCAACATCTGTTGCAACATTACCCAAAAGTTCAAATACTGAAAATCTGTCACAAGATTCACAGTATCCAAAACATTTGGTTCCCTCAACAAAGATAATGAAAAGTCATCCATCAGATCAGATCATTGGAGAAGCTACCACTGGTGTACAAACTAGAAGAAGAATGTGTATTCATATCAATAACCTTGTAAGATCAGTTTGCATGTCATCCATATGCAATCAGGTAACTTTTGAGTGTTATCATTCTGAAATTGAGCCTAAAAATGTGAAAGAAGCTCTTGATGATGAAAACTGGATAAATGTTATGCATGAAGAGCTTAATCAGTTTGAAAGAAATGATATTTGGACACTTGTTCCTAGACCTAATTCTGATATTAATGTCATAGGAACAAAGTGGATTTTCAAGAATAAAACTGATGAATCTGGTAATATTGTGAGAAATAAGGCTAGATTGGTTGCTCAAGGTTATACTCAGATTGAAGGAATGAACTTTGATGAAACATTTGCTCCTGTTGCTAGAATAGAATCTATTACATTACTTCTTGCTATTGCATGTTTCATTAACATTAACTTGCATCAAATGGATGTTAAAGCTGCTTTCTTAAATGGTATTCTGGATGATGAAGCTTATGTTGAACAACCTAAAGGTTTTGAAAATCTGAAATTTCCTGATCATGCTTACAAGTTAAAGAAAGCTTTGTATGGTATAAAACAAGCACCTAGAGCTTGGTATGGTAGACTTACTGATTTCTTACTTGAGTTTGAATTTTTGAGAGGTGAAGCTGATAGAACCTTATTCATTAAAAATTCTAAGAATGATATCATGGTTGCTCAGATATATGTTGATGATATTGTATTTGGTTCAACTTGTAATGATATGCTTGAGAGTTTTGTTAAAGAAATGACATGTACTTTTGAAATGTCCATGGTTGGAGAACTGAATTTCTTTTTAGGTCTTCAAATCAAACAAATGAAAGATGGTATTTTCTTTTCTCAAAATAAATATGCTAAGAATTTGGTGAAAAGGTTTGGTCTTGAAACTGCTAAAACTATGAAAACCCCTATGGGTTCAACTCAAAAGTTGAGTAAAGACTTGATTGAAAAAGATGTTGATCTTACTTTGTATAGATCAATGATTGAAAGTCTTTTGTACTTAACTTCTAGTAGGCCTGATGTTATGTATAGTGTCTGTCTTTGAGATAGATATCAAGCTAATTCAATGGAATCACATCTTAATTCTATAAAAAGAATTATAAGATATGTAGCTGGAACATGTGATCTAGGTATTTGCTACTCAAAGGATACTAATTGCTCTTTAGTTGGATAGTGATGCAGATTGAGCAAGTGATTGTGATGACAGAAAGAGTACCAGTGGAGGATGTTTCTACATGGGAAACAACATTATATCCTGGCATAGTAAGAAATAGAAATGTGTTTCACAATTAACAGCTGAGTCTGAATATGTTGCTGTTGGAAGTTGCTGCACTCAACTGCTTTGGCTTAAAAAGATGTTTAATGATTATGGGTTGGAAAGTGGTATTTTGACTGTTTATTGTGATAATACTAGTGCAATCAATATTTCCAAAAATCCTGTGCAACATTCTTTGACTAAACATATAAGTATAAGACATCACTTTATAAGAGATCTTGTAGAGAAAGAAGTTGTGAAGTTAGAGTACATTTCTACTGAAAAACAACTTGTTGATATTTTCACAAAAGCCCTTGATAATGAGAGGTTTTCTTCAATTAGAAAATCTCTTGGTCTTTGCTATATCTGAAAATAAACACTAGATGTTGTGACAAATGTTTCCAACATTTGAAGCAACATTATGGTTCTGATAATGAGTTTGTCTGCTGATTGTAAAGTCCATACAGAATGTCTACCACCAGTGATGACAGACATCACTTCCCCTATGTCCAATCTCCAGAATCATCTTCCATTTGTCTAGTTTTCAGAAAGATGTTTATAATTCTAGGGGTAATGGTAGCAACATTGTATGTAAACCTTACTTTCCCATAATTTGAAGACTTCCTATTCCCACAACTCTTCTTCAGATTAGCATAAAATTCAGCAACCCAAGCAACATAATAAGGTTTGGCATATTGTAGAGCATGCAACAGAGATCTACTATCAAGAAGACCTATCAGATTTTGAGCTTACCTCTTTATACTCTGTGATGCATAAGTTGTTAGTCTCTAACTGGTTGCCTTCCAAGAATTCTACCGTGTTAACCAAGGAACAGACATTCTTGTTGTACAAGATTGTAGACATGAACAAATTCAACACGGGTCAAATCATATTTGACAACAATGTATCCTATGCTGGTAAACACTCTGAAGGAACCATTATGCCATATCCAAGTTTGATCTGTCAACTCTTGGATAGACTGGAGTTTGAGAGACCTAGAGGTGAGAGGATCAGTAGTTATATGCAAAAGTTTTGGTATCTCACATGTTCTGAGGTCTGGAAACCGCACTGTTGATCTACCCTTGGAAGATCCTGCACCGCAATCCAAAAATGTTGTCCATCCTGTTGGCAACAATCCTAATACTGTAACCAGAAGAGATGGTACACCCTATGTTCATTTTAAAAATTCTTTCATTTCTGATCAAATTACTTCCATACAGCAGAACATAGATGCTCTACTTAAACAACAAACCTTCTGGAGAAGCCTGCTTTCTACTCCAACAGGGGGAGGATCACCTGATGATGGTCCTGATGATGGTGGTAATGATGGAGCTGGTCCATCTGGTCATGCAGGTGAGAAGGATGATGCACAAGATGCTAGTGATAATGTTGCTGAGTATGATGATGGTGTTGCTGCACAAGATGATCAGAATGATAATGAAGACAGAGAGGTTGATGCTGCTGTACAAGATTGTAGGTCCCGCATGGGTTTTAGTGAGGGTTGAAGTCTAGAGGGGAGGGGTGAATAGACTTAAAAAACTTTTTCGTGGATCAGATGTGTTTGCACGTATGTCTGATCAGAGTGCGATGTGAATCAGTTTGGACTGATATCCAACTTATTGATCTGGTAGACAGATCAGTTCGACTTCTATCAACTTAACTGATGGTGCGGAAGATAAGTTAACCCGTGTAGAAAACCAGTTTTACTCAAATGAGATTCTGACCAACAGTTTGGATCAGGTGACTAAAATGTCAAACTGATCAGATCAGTAGCTTGATGCTAATCTGATCTAGGTACAAAATATGAATGCAAATAACAAGTTGTGTGCAGATGTGTAAAGCAAGATAGATACACACAGATTTATAGTGGTTCGGACAACTTGTCCTACGTCCACTCTTCCCTATTAGTAGGGGCACCAACTTAACCAACTTGGACTTAGTTTATTATGTTAGTCCAACATAATACAACCAACCGATATTTAACGAGTTCACACTCAACCAATCCCAGAAATCTAATCTAGAAACCCTAGATAGAAATCTTGCTATAACAAACTTAACCTAACACAGTTTTGGTATAAGATTTGTTTTGTTCCAACTGGAATACTATCCTATCTTCTGATTAGCCTAAAGCTAGAGGATAAGTATTCTGCTAAGAATTAAGGGATGAACACTTAAGAATAACTCTTGTGATTGTGTTCTTCGTGCGGAAATCTTGAGAGCTTTTACTTGTAGATAATTTCTGTAGTCTTACTCTGAAGGCTTGATCCCATATTTATAAGCACAAAATTGAACTAGCAGTTGGAGAGTAATTCGAATTTCGGTCTATTTAAGGTAGGTTTGCAGACGGATTTGACGTGCTTCAG
The DNA here is from genome assembly GCA_037126765.1 of Stenogyne calaminthoides. Taxonomy (NCBI): domain Eukaryota; kingdom Viridiplantae; phylum Streptophyta; class Magnoliopsida; order Lamiales; family Lamiaceae; genus Stenogyne; species Stenogyne calaminthoides. Next base: position 16,417,895 of record JBBCBC010000031.1, on the reverse strand, counting down.
GAGCGGTATGGCCGAAAGCATGCAAGCTTGTCCTTTCTAGCCTTTTAACTCTGAAGCGCCTTGTCCTGCAATATCAGCTCCGTACATACGTGTCTTTCTCTCATTGGTTATCAAGTACACTTATTCAGTGTTTGATTTACCAACTTAGTTTGATATTCTTCGTGTCTGATGACTTGTCTCGTACTGGGTAACATTGAAGTAGTCACCTGGTGGAGCTGACACAGATCAGTTCGAACACTGATCTGTCTTCCTGATTTAGGTTATCTGTTCGTAAGTTGTCTTAGCATAACTTACTGACCTTTTCTTGTTGTTATCTGATGTAGGTCTTCTGGTCTTGATGTCTTGACTCTTCTGCTCATCTGATTTTCAGCTTATCTGCTTAGATCTTCATCATCTGATCTTCAAGTTAGCTGATCTTCTGATATTACAAGACTTAACCTATACATATTGAGTTCCCCCTCAATATGTGACATATCTGTTACTTCAGCTGTGTACACACTTCAGCTGGTCATCTTATCTGCTATCTAAATCATCAGTCAGCTAACATGTCTGACTGGTCCTATTACATTATCTGTTTTGGAACTTCCATCGAAACTACAAATTTCCCAACAATTTCCCCCTTTTTGATGGAACCAAAACAGTTAATCAGAAAAACAGATAATTAAAAGTAATCAGCAGATAACAACATGCAGTTCAGAAGACAATGAGATGTTGTCTTAGAATCAGAGAAAGATAAGGTATTTTATTAACATTGATGCATGATTACACAGTACATCAAAATACCTATCGGCTGATTCTAATTGTCTTCTGATCTTCTTAAGAGCGATAATGGAATTTCTGAAGCTCTGGAGGAATGTTGAAGACCTTGTACATTCTATCCATCAAAGCAGGTAGCCTGTCCTTCTCAATGATCCCACCCATCTTGGCAAATTCATAATACATCTGTTGAAGCGCACTGGATCAAGAGACCTGTCTGATCGGAGAGGTGGAAGGATAGTCTCAAAAGGAGGTGCTTCTGGAATCAGACTCATCTCTTCACCTTCAGACATCACCAAATCGTAGAACTGCGGGTGCTTTGCCTAGAGCCAGCTTCTGAATTCTTCATTGAATTCGCCTTGATCATCTGTTGTCGGGATCTTCTCCAGAATGTATACATCAATCAGCCATTCACCTCTTATCTTGTCCCATTCTGGCAGCCATTTCTTCTTAGAAACCAGAATGTCCTTTACAGGAGCAGGTAAGGCTTTCTCTTCCCATGATGCATCCTTTGCTGAGGCGGCTTTCTTCCTCTTCATTCTTACGTATCTGGTTGCCAGCCCTTTACTATCAGCTAATTTCTTTTTCCTTTCTACAGCCTCAATCACTGCCCTTCTCGCTTTCCTCTCTTCCTACCCTGCTTCAGATAGCTGAGTCCTTGACCCGGTCAGTCTTGGTATTTCAACAGCTTGTTTTCCTCTCTTCTCTCTCCTTCAGTTTGGTATCTGCCTCAACAACTTCTTCCTCAGCTAGCTCAGCAGCTTCTTCCTCAGCTAGCTCAACAGCTTCTTCCTCAGCTAGCTCAGCAGCTTCTTCCTCAGCTAGCTTCTTTACCAATTCCAGACTCTTGGATTGATCTTCTGCTTCTTGTATTTTCTGGACCGAGGAAGAGAAATCTTCAATCTTTTCAACTCTCTGAATCACCTCAGATAGAACAGACTTCTGTTCAGAGAGTTCTTTTCCCTGAGCTGCTATGGCTTCCCCATGCTGTTCAACTGTTTGAAATAATTCCACCAGTTCGGTGTCCAGAATATTCACAGTTGGTATAGAAGGTTTTGGCATGGCAGATGGTTCTGTAGCTTGTTCAGGATGGGCAGATGAGGTTTCAGCAAGTATCAACTGCATCTGTTTTTCTGGCTCTTGTCCTTCCCCTTTTTTGGTTTCATCAAAAAGTAGTGACAGCTTATTCGTCAGATTTCTCAGTTGAGCTGAAATCTCCTCCTTGAGACTGGCAATATCCTTAGGCATGGCAAACGAAGGTTAGAGGCTCAGAAGCCTATTCAGAGCAGATTCAATTACCTTCTTCGATTGATTGACTGAACCCTCAAAATGTTTCCACCCTAGATCCAAGCAAGTTTCTGTATGCTCTAGAGATCCCCAGACACTTTCTAGTAAAATCTGCGTGTCACCCAGCATGGAGGTCTGGAGACCTAGCTTCTCCACAAATGGATCAACCCCTTTCATCAAAGATTCAAGAATCTGATCATGCATGAGTGTGATCTTGTCCGCAGTTAGCTTCCTTTTTGTCTCAATTAAACCGCTTTGTTCCTCCTCAAATCGCTTCATCAGAGCTGCTGTGAGAGATGTGAATTGGGCATCAATTGAAGCCTTTACCCCATCCTGAATCTTCGAAGTTATGAGATCTAGGGTATCGACATTCATCGTAGCAGTCTGATCAGATGTTGATGCCTCGCCAAGGTGGGTCTCATCTGCATCACCCAGTCTTGGTTCATCGGCAACTTGCTCAACGTACTGATATTCTTGGTCCACCCATTCTTCTATCCGTGGAATCTTGAACCTATCATGAATTAACCATCTGATATCATTATCAGAGGCCAATTCGACCACGCTTTCAACACCAGCACTTGCCAAGCATTTTGCCTCCAGATCGACGAAGTAGTCCTCTGGGAGGGACTTCATTAGAATTAAGAACTCCTCCACCATCTTCAGCCTTATGTCCCTCCAGAATACAATCTCCTCCAGCTTTTCCTGAGGACCCGGATGGTTTATGAGGTCAGGACAAATTTCAAGCAGATATGCTTTTACCTGCTGCTTCAAGATGTAAACCACGGGATCTTCCTCCTTAGGAGTTCCCAGCTGAATCTTTGTATTGAAAGGATTGTGGGAAACTGAGACATATCTGTCATCTGCGGGCTCAGATTCCACAATCGACTGTTTCTCAGCCATTTCAGCTTCTGCTTCAGTCGGCTCTTCAGTAGTGGGAACAACTGGTTCTGATGCAGTCGGTGCTTACGAAGCAGGAATTTGTTCCAGCTGTGGAGAGGAGGGAGGCAGATCGGAAGAAGACTCAGTCAGCTGGGGTGGGGGTGAGGGCGACTTGGATGTCGGAGTCGGAGATCTCTCCTTCCGGAATACAGAGCTAAGAGGCATGGAATCAGAAGGTGACTCTTCCTCAGATGGTGCAGTCTCTGCTTCCCTCACAGCTGAACTTTCAACAGCTCCCTCCTGCATGTGTTCCTCTTGAACAACTTCCTTTTCCATGCTGACGGTTCGATCTGGACTCTCAGCAGCTTCCACATCTGATTCCAGATATATCCTCCCAGTTTCTTGTCTAATCTGTTCAGGCTCTCCTGTCTTTGGAATTTGCTCAGATGGGTCCGCCACTGCCTTTTGCAGAATTGAAGTAATCTTTCTCTGCCTCTTCTCTGCTCCTTCTGGCTTTTTAGCCATGGTCTTTCTCTTCAATTTCTTAGGAGCAGTCTGAGTCTCAGATGACTCTGCAACTCTGGAACCCTTGCCTTCTCCTCTTGGTCGGGGCACATATGGTGTGGGGTCATCATCTGACTGCCCAGGTAAGGGTTCATCCTTCCCCAAAATGGCTTTAAACTTTGCCAAGTAGACTTTCTTTCCTTCCTCGTTCCACTCGAAGTTATCTGGCAGCTTGTCATCTAGTAGAATCGACACCTTGTGGATGTATGAGCATTTCAGAGTTAGATAAACTTCGTTCCTCTCGTTCAACTTGAACTTGGTTGTTTCCTTCAGCAACCTTGACTTGAACAGTCCAACCCAGTTCAGATTATCGGCCTTGCTGATTATGGCTGTCATCACATTCTGCTTCACAGCAGTAAGAGCATCTAGGCTGTGCGTAATACACAAAATCACCTTGGACACTATCTTGAACAGAAGGCGATATTTTCGTATGAGATGTGGAACTTTGACATTGAAAACTTGCTCTATGTTGGCCGGTCTTAATAGGACATCCTTTAGATAGGTTTTATCGTCGACTCCTATTGTGAATGAGGTTGGATCAACGGTTCCCGTTCATAGTCCAAAGATTCGGAAAAAATCATCATCAGTAATGAGGATGTCAAAATCGCCCACGGAAGATGTCAACCATCCTTCACCATCCATCTCTAGATTTGATAGGCCCGGTGAAAAACCCATGAAATGCGGAATAATCATGAAATGCATATAAAAACAGGGGTGAAGGAATGGTGATTACAGATTTTTACGTTTTAAGCTCATGTGTTGTGTTTTGCTTATAATCGAATGCATATGACAATATAAGAACGTAAAGCAATAAAGAACACAACAAAGTATAGTGGTTCGAAGACTCAAGCTCCTACATCCACTCTCCCTGTTCCTAGGGAAATTCCTTCCAACTGGACTTATCACCCTCTCGGGTTCGCCTCTAGATATTTAAAGAGCTCTCACTTAAACTGGACTTATCACCCTCTCGGGTTCGCCTCGGGACTTATCACCCTCCACGGGATTGCCTACAGATGTTTACCGAGTTCACACTCCAACGAGACTTATCACCCTCTCGGGATTGCCTACCAACTACCTCACTTCACCACTAGTTATCTCTTATGAGAATGGGGTTTGGGTTTGGTGTTGTCTCCAACTATGGTGAGATTTTCCCTTACATTTGTTTAGCCTCAATGCTGAGGTTGGGAAAATCTCTCTAAGCTTAGGATACATCGTGGGTTGCTTAGATTGGGTTCTAGAACACTCTTTGAATATATTTGTATATCTACAGACTTGTGTTCTATGGTGGGAATGCTTGAGTATATGTCCTCTTAGCTCTGTAGCATCGTTTGCTAAATTCTCCACACTTAATTTGATGGAAGATCTTGTATTTATAGTGTGGATTTGAATGTTACCGTTGGAGAGAATCACATTCAAATCCATACTATTCTTGTATGTTCTGCAGCTTCTTCAGGCTGGTTGTCTTCCTCTCATTGGTCCACGTTAGCTGAATTCTAAAGGCTATATTCCTCAATTTCTTCGCCCGGAACATTGGGTTATCTTTGAGTATTCAAAGATTCTATTGAAGTCTTGATAAATACCGTGTCTTCAATATTCTCTGAGTCTCAGTTTCTTGGAGACATCTTCGAGTCTTCGTGATCTTCTCGAGTCTTGAGTTTCTCCGAGTCTCGGGTTACTCGAGGTTCTTGATTCAAATAGACTTCTCTTGGCCGGACCTTATCCGATCGGTATCTTGACACTTTCGGTGGACCGGGTTCGATTCTTCCCACTTCAGACATCCCCGACCTCGTGTCACTTTTTACTTCTTGACCCTCGGATCATTTTATTTACTGAGCCTCAGATCACTTTACTTACTGAGTCTCAGATCACTTTTACTCAGGCTATCTTATTTCTTCTTTGCCTGATCTGATCAGATCGACTGATCAGATCAACACATCTTCAGATCAACATATCAGGATAACATCAGGTCATCATATCAGGTTAGCATATCAGGTTATCATATCTGATCTCGATCACGTCTGATCTTGATCAGTCTCATCTGCTCATCTTCATATCTGATCTCGATCTCGTCTGATCTTGATCAGTCTCATCTGCTCCTCTTCTGATTTGCAACCTTCTCTTCTGATCTTACGGTCGGTTTCTTTACGATCACCGTGGCTTAGCTTTTTCTTCTCTTACGAGTTTGCCTGACTCATCAGTTTAACTTGGAACTCATCTAACTCATCTGATCTCGATCAGTCTCGTCTGCAGCCTCGTCTGATCTTCGATCATCTTCTTTTGATATCGTGAGTTCCCCCTCAACTTGATCTTTCGTTCCCCCTCAACTTGTTATCTGTAAATTAGCTTCAATAACACAAGTTGATAATGTTTTGGCATAATTCATCAAAACTAAAATATCCCAACAAGATTGTACAGAAACTCAAGTGCTTCATACGTATGTACAATATCTAGATGTCTATAGCAGAACTGTTCAAGCCCAACGGCACGGAGACAATCCAATATTTCTTTTGATTCAACATCCGTCGTCGTGTTGAATATGATGTATTTTTCATCGACAATGTCCTTCTTCATCGATAAGAAATTACACATCTTTTTACCTTGTCCTGGATTTGCTATTAATTGTGCCATTTCTACATCAAAAATAATATTTGTGAGTAAATGTTTATATATATATATATATATCAATACTAGTAAGAACAATTACCCAAAATATTGAATCATAGGACATGAATTTTCCACATGAATTTCATGATAGATATATGCGCATATTAGCACATATGTATTCAATCATTAATCTTACATAAAGCTTTAATTCACAGGATATGGAATAACACAGTGTATACAACATACATTATAAGTGATGTTCAACAAAGAAATGCACATACTATCAAATAACAATTACCAGAAATCGATTCGAATGAAGAAGAGTTTTGAATAATTGATTTAAGTTCTCTTAAGTGAAATGAGGTTTGCTTCAGAGAATTTGGGTAAAAGTTTCGAAAGTAAGAAGTTGAAAGACCTTTTAGGGTTTTAAGGTGCGAGGGAAAAACATTTTACACGACTTCCCACAAATACTTGAGTATTCGTGTTTAAAAAGAGCGACTTAGATTAAGCGGCCGTAAAGTAGAATAATCGTGTGGTTGAGAAAAAGTACAGAATGTATTTGGACGTGAAAAATACGCATTAAATACACAATCCACACGTCCGCATTTAATGAGTGCAGTGCTTGTGTCATAAAGTAAGGTAAATAGTAATCATTACAAAAAAGTAAATAAGTTCAGATAATGTAAACAGAAAATGTATCTGACTGGTTGATGTTGTAATCAACCAGTTACCAGCTGTATCTGATCCAACTCTTCTATTTTGATGATCTTACTGTAGCCTGTGCCTTAGCAAATTTTCCCAACAATGTTTTTCTCAGCTGATCAGATTTCTGTTGAACCAATCTGGTCCAATTTGTTGATCAGATTTCTGTTGAGCCAATTTGATCCTATCCGGGTCTTGGAGTGTGCTCCCGCCAAAACCTAATTCTCGGGGAGTCGAACGGTCGCCTCGATTTCCTAAATCGGCGTGATGTGATATACCCGGAATGATGGTCTGTCACTTTGTGACGTCAATTTGTTTGGGAGGGGTCTCAAATTTTTAAAATTGCATTTCCACCCCCGCTTATCCTCTATAAATAGAACTGAGTTTAGACAAACATTCATCAATTTTCGTTCTCAAGTTTGCACATGAGAAATTCCGGTAAGTCCTTGATTTCGGCAAGTCCTCCGCCAATAGGCTTCTCCTATTCTACTCAAATGATATGCGGTTCTCAGTCCATCCCTATGCTTCCCTTATTTCTAATCTCGTCTTCATCGAAAGATGACCAAACGGCCATTGCTAAGCTTCACTGCCACCCTGATTGCGGATTTATCACCTTTATCATGGAGGTGGCCGTCTATGCCTTGTGTTCCGATCGGGACGACGTGGTTAACAACGATGAGCAATTTTTGACATGTAATATGGATTTAGTATTGTATATGCGAACTTGATCAAGACAAGTCGCCCTTTTTCAATCCCTTATATGTTTTGCACCACATGTATGACACTTGTGTTCATTTAAAGTGAGAAGGCTCATCGATTTTAGGGTTTAGGATTTAGGATTTTTCTTTCGACCTCCGGGTCTATTGTAATGAAAAGTTTCGACCTCCGGGTCTTTATCAATGAAATTCTCTCTTAATTCCGTTGTTGTGTTGATTTGATTTCATTATGCGATTTTTTGCTTAGTTCCCCCTTAATCTAATATCCTTTATCTGATTAGTGCCTAACTGATTTTTCTGATCAGTTGAGGTTCCTTACTCAACTGATTCTATCTGGTCAGTCTCTTAACCAACTGGTGTTTGAGATCAGACCACCAAAATACTCTGGGGCTGCATCTCCTAAATCCAGTAGACCTAGCTCGTTGCATAATTCTCTAAATCTGACTTCAGCTAGAGTCTTGGTTAAGATGACAACTCTTTGCTTATCAGTATGGATCTTTTCCATTCTGATGTTCCATTTTTCTGCATGGTCTCTTATGAAGTGATGTCTGATGTCAACGTGCTTGCATCTTGTATGCAGAACGGGGTTCTGCGTGATAGCAATTGCACTATTACTGTCACAGAAGATAGGTACATTGGTAGCAGTTATGTTGTAATCCCTCAGCTGCTGACAAAGCCAGAGCAGTTGGGAGCAACAGCTACCTGCAGCCATATATTCTGCTTTAGTAGTAGATGTGGCAACAGACGTTTGCTTCTTAGAGAACCACGAGATCAGTTTGTTTCCCAGAAACTGACATGTACCTGATGTGGATTTCCTATCTATCCTACATCCACCATAATCAGAATCAGAGTACCCACTAAGCTCTAGATTATCATCTGCTGGATACCATAAACCTAAGTTTACAGTACCCTTCAGATACTTAAGAATCCGCTTAGCTGCTTCAAGGTGGCTTTGTTTGGGATTTACCTGAAATCTGGCACGTACACCTACTGCAAATGTTAAATCTGGTCTGCTTGCAATCAGGTATAGTAAAGATCCAATCAAAGCCCTATACTCTTTCTGATTAGTCTTTTTACCACCTTCATCTGGATCCATCTTGAATGCAGTTAACATTGGAATTTTGACTTCCTTACAATTCTGAACTCCATACTTAGTCAACAAATTCCTTGTGTACTTTGCCTTTGCCTGGCAGATGAATATCCCAGTGTGAGCTTGCTTGACTTGAAGACCTAGAAAGTAGCTCATCTGACCTATCATGGACATCTCAAATTTCCCTTGCATCAGCTTACTGAATTTCTCACATAGCTTCTGATTGGGATAACCAAATATAATGTCGTCCACATAGATCTGAACCAAGAGAATGTCTTATCCATCTTCTATTCTGAACAAGGTCCGATCAATCAAGCCCTTGCTAAATCCATTCTCTATCAAGAACTGGGACAATGTATCATACCAATCTCAAGGAGCCTGTTTCAGTCCATAACGAGCTATTCTTAAACGGTACACTTGGTTGCTTATTTCAAAGCCAGGAGATTGTTCAACATAAACTTCCTCAGTTAGCACCCCGTTTAAGAATGCACTCTTTACATCCATCTGATACACAGTAAATCTCCTATGAGCTGCATAAGCCAGAAACAGCCGAATGGCTTTCAGGTGGGCGACTGGTGCAAAGGTTTCATCATAATCAATCCCTTCTGATTGTGAATATCCCTTAGCAATAAGTCTTGCCTTTTTTATGGTTATTACATTGTGCTCATCCTTCTTGTTATTGAATACCCACTTAGTACCAATCACATCTTGATGAGTTGGTATGTCTACAAGTTCCCAAACTTGATTTCTATCAAACTGTTCTAGTTCTTCTTGCATGGCCAGAATCCAGCTTACATCTTGAAGAGCTTCTTCAACTGTGAGTGGTTCCTTCAAAGACAGATAACAACAATACATTGCACTTTCACCAATCTGATGTCTAGTTCTAACTCTATCAGATGGGTCTCCGATGATCAGATCAGTTGGATGACTGGTTATCCAGGTCCTTCTGTCCTGATTGTCATCTGTTTGGAGAACATCATCCTCTTCTGATAAAGATTCATCACTAGAGACTGGGAGAGGTACTTGAGTAGGATCCACTTGGCATGGACATGTCTCAGCTGATGTTGGACTCATCATGTGCTGAAGTCTGTCTGCCGGAACATCAGGTGTTCCCCATGAACCAGATGGTTCAGTTGTTACTGTCTCAGCTGTACCAGCTTCTTCACTGACAGTTGTACGTACCTTGGGGTCTTTCTGACCTGGTGAATCATCAAGGTCAAAATTTGGAACATATACTGTGACATATTTTGGTTCCTTTCCTTTGAGCCTTAGCTGATTCATTTTTAGTGAATCAGGTTTGTCTGGTACATCTTGTTCTGCGGCAGATTTCTCTTGATCAGATGATGACTCATCAAAGACCACATGAGGCGTTTCTTCCATAACTAGGGTTTGTCTATGGAAGACCCTAAATGCTTTGCTGGTTGAGGAATATCCTAAGAATATACCCTTATCTGACTTCGCATCGAAGGTTCTCAACTAACTCTTCCCATTGTTGTGTATGAAACACTTGCACCCAAAAACATGGAAGTAAGAAACACGAGGTTTTTTGCCCTTCCACATTTCATAGGGTGTCTTAAAGTGAATCTTAGTCAGAGAACATCTGTTCTGCGTGTGACATGCTGTATTGATAGCTTCTGCCCAGAAACGACTTTGAGTTGCATGCTCAGCTAACATGGTGCGTGCAGCTTCTTTAAGTGTTCTGTTTCTTCTTTCTGCTACGCCATTTTGTTGTGGTTTTCTGGCAGCTGATGTCTCATGCTGTATACCAAACTCAGAGCAAAAATCAGATATAAACTGGTTAAGAAATTCAGTACCTTTGTCTGATCTGATTTTCACTATGCTGAGACCCTTCTCATTCTGAATTTTCTTGAGCAGCTCGGGTAGTTTGGTTGTAGTTTCACTTTTCTTGTACAAGAATATAACCCAGGTGAACTTGGAATAATCATCCACGACCACCAGAGTGTATTTGCGTCCACTGAAACTGAGAGGTGTAACTGGTCCAAACAAATCCATATGGAGCAATTGCAATACTCTGCTGGATGGAGGAGAAGGTATTCTTTTGAATGAAGCTTTTACTTGTTTTCCCTTCTGACATGCGACACATGTCTGATCCTTAGAGAATACTTCATTCGGGAGACCTTCTACCAAGGACATCCTTGCTATCTTGTTAAGAGTCTTAAATTTCAGATGACTCATTCTCTTGTGCCAGAGCCAGCTGGAGCTCTTCGAACTCTTAACTATTGGGAAATCTGTATTTTAGTTTTGAGGGAAGTTCCAAAACAGGTTGTAATAGAACCAGTCAGACCTGTTAGCTGACTGATGACTTAGAATCAGATTAAGATGACCACCTGAAATGTATAGATAGCTGATGTAAAAGATAGGTCACATATTGAGAGGGAACTCAATATGTATAGGTCAGGTCGAAGTATCAGATGACCCAGATAAGGTCAGATGATCAGAAGACAAGACGTCAGAAGATCAGGTGAAGACAGAAGATACTGAAGACTCAGATGAACCTGAAGACTCAAAATAACCTGAAGACTCAGTAACAAACCTGAACACTCAGTATGACTGAATACACTGAGGCTCAGAGACACCTGAAGATCAAAAGACCTGAAGACCTACATTCAGTCCAAGTCTGCGTATTGAGCTAAGACAATATGCATCAGAAGACTCAAACAAGGTAGACTGATCAGTTACATGATCAAGTCAGCTCACACCTTGCGTCAATCAAAAAGATACACCAGACAAGACGAATCTTCTACAAAAAGAATATCAATCGTCTAACGGACAAATTCCTGAAGTGCCGCCTCGCGAAGCCAAGGAGAAAGCGACACGTGCAAAAAAAGAGCTGACAATGCGGGATACGACGCTGTGGACAAAAACTGCGCTAATGATGCCTACGGCCACGCCGAAATTCGGAGCATGTCACAATCATAACCTACAACCTACCTAATATAGCCCGAAATTCAAATTGCTCTCCAACGGCTCTTTGATTTCGTGGTCTGTAAAATGGGATTGCTCGTAAAAAAGAAATAGAGAGACCAATACATGAACTATTGAGCAAGCAGAACAACAATATTCACGCAAGCAAATTCAAGAAGAATTTCCGCTCAAAGAACACCATATTTGAAGATTATTCTTAGAGTGTTCATCCCATTTGTTCTTAGCAAGAAATCCTATCCACTAGCATTTTGGCTACCTAAAACACCAGGATAGATTTCCAGTTGGAACCCTCAAACATTCTTTACCCAAACGCAAGTTAGGTTAAGTTTGTTCCCGAAAGATTTCAGACTAGGGATTCTAGTTTTTTTATTTCTAGTTCGGTTGAGTGTGAACTCGATAAACATCTATAGAGTGTGAATTCAATAAACATCTCAGCCATCCCGTGAGGGATATAAGTCCCGTAGGTTAAGTTTGGTTAAGTTTGGTTAAGTTCGGTTAAGGTTCCCCATGTTAAGGGAAAGTGGACGTAAGACGGGTTTCGTCTGAACCACTATAAAAAGTCTTGTGTGCATTTACTTGCTTTCTTATTGCTTTACACTATTCACACAACTGAGTTTAAAAGCGCATACATATTCTAAGTTAAGCTCAGTCTGCACCAAGCAACTGATCTGATCAGGTTGACACCTTAGTCAGCTGATTGAAAACTGACTTGAGAATCCAAATTGATAAAACTGGTTTTTCACACGGGTAAAAACAAAGCTTCCGCACTCTCAGTTAAACTAACAGATATCAAGCTGATCTGCCCTTAGGGACTCAGTAAGATTGAACATCAGTCTAAACTGATACAATAGAACTCTGATCGGGTAATCTGCAAATCACACCTGATCCGCACGAAAAGTTTTAGAAGTCTATTCACCCCTCTCCTCTAGACTTCTACCCTCACAAAACCCGTTCGGGACCTACAAGTGGTATCAGAGCAGTGGTTCTACAGACCACTGGCTTTGAGTATCATCGATTCTTGAGGAAGAATCTTTGTGGTCATTTCAACAGATCTTGAAAAACCGTTTTCAAAACTCATTTATTTTCAAAATCACTCAGCATGGATAATACCTCTGGCATATATCATGATTTGCCTAAGTTTTCAATTGATGAGTATGCAGATTGGGCTATATATATGTGCAACCATCTAGGATCGATAAGTGGCAGAATGATGGAAGTCATTGAACGAGGACCCATCATTATATATCACGACAACCCAGCAGTTGGAGGAGATCCAGATTTTGCACCGGGAAGTCTTGTACGAAAAAGGCCAGCCCTGATGGATGCAGAAGAAAGAAAGCTGTATACTCTAGATACAATCGCCAGGCATATAATCATGAAGACGATGGATAAAGTCACTAAGGAGAAGATAAAGTATCTCAAAACTGCGAAACAAATGTGGGATACTCTTGCTGAGATATGCGAAGGAAATGATTAGATCAAAGACAACCGACTACAAGCTGAACTGGTGAAGTTCGAAAAGCTCAAGATGTTGCCCAACGAGACCATCAACAAGCTCGATGGGAGGATCACCATGTCAGTAAATAAGCTACGAGAACTTGGAAGAGAGATGTCAGACAAAGATATCAACTACAAGATCCTAAGATCTCTCACCAAGAAATGGGACATGAAAGTCACGGTAATCAAGGATTGCCAAGACATTTCCAAGGTGAAGCCGAGTAGCTTGTTCCTAAGCCTTAAAGCCCATGAGTTCGATTTAATCGAAAGAGGACAAAGCAGATGAAGACGAGACGCCCGCTGAAGCCTCAACGTCTAAATCAGTTGCGTTTAAAGCAACCAACAGCAGATCAAAGGCCACTGAACCTGTTGGAAACATAATGAGTCAAGCAGAACAGATCGCTCTGCTTACCAGGAAACTTGAAAGATCAAATACTCAACTTGGTAAGTATCAGAGATTCTACAGAGACTATCAAGACAACAGAAGAAACAGGAGGCCAACTAACAAATCACTAGAAAGAACCAGATCTGATGATCGAAGAGATCACAGAGAAGAAAAGAAAAGAGATGATCTATCAGATGAGAGAAGAGATAACAGATCTGACAGAAGGAGTTCAGATTACCATCAGAAAGGGAAGTCACCTGACAGATCCTACAGACAGAGTGACTCACCTGGCAGAGGAAGTTCCGTAGATCGAGGATCATGCTTCAACTGCGAGAAACCAGGTCACTACAGCACCGACTGCCCTGATCTGACTCCCAGAGAAAGGGAAGAGAAACGGAACAGAAGAGAGCAACGCCTCAGAGACAAAAAATCCATGGTCGCTGACACATCTGGAATTGATGATTCCTATCTGCCTTCCGAGGATTCTGGCTACTCATCTGTAGAAGACTTCTGTCTGATAAGCAGTGCTGTTGACTTCCACAAACATGAAGATCTGATATTCTCTTCAAATGACGATGAAGTCTGCCTGATGGCCAAGGAGGAAGACCAATCTGAGGTAACCTCCAAACCTTCTGCCTTTTCAATTTCCACACCTGCTATTATTAGCACACCTGCTGGAGAGATTGACTTGCAGCTCTACTCTGAGAAATTGCTTGATGATCTCTCTGATGCAGTAGACACTTATACAATAGTGGAAGCTGAAAATGACAAGCTAAGGATCAGAAATAATCAGCTTGTTAAAGAGAACGCTGCCAGTAAAGCTACTGAACTAAAATCCGCTGAAACTGCTTAGAAGGTAACTGAGGAACTTAACATTCTGAAAGTTAAATCTTCTAATCAGGAGAAGCAGATCAAAGATCAGCTAGCAATTAACAAACAACAAGCTGATGATTTCAAAATCCTTCAAGCTAAATTTGATGAGCTATTCCGACTACATGAGAGTCTAAAATCCACTGAGGATAGTTTGCGCAAGAAAATAGAGGTTTTCACGAAGTCATCAAAAACCGTTCAAGATATGAACACCTATTTTCGAACGCCGACTAACAAGAAGGGAATTGGGTATGAGAACCCTTCTACATCCTCAAAAGCCCCGTTTGATTCACTTCAGAAGGGTGTAATCAAACGAGTCTCTGACAAAGATACACAAAAAGCTAAACATGTATCTAATAAGAGAAAAAGACCTGCTGAGCAAGTAAGGCAGGTGCCTAATCAGAAAGGGAACAGAAATTGACCCCAACTGATTAAGCATCAACCGAGGAATCAACAGAAGAATCCAGTTCTTCTGAAGAAACCTCAACCTGATCAGCAGATTAGGTATCAGAAGAGGCAACCTGGAAAAAGGAAATCTAATCTGAGACCCAATCAAGGTCAGCTGCCTAATAAGCAAGCTATAGGTAAACTGCAAAGACCATCTATGCCAAGAAGATATGAATCTTTTGATGGTCGCAGTCGTACCTACCCTTATAACCAGAGATCTTGGGCTACTGCACCTGAGCCACACTGGATTAAAAGAAGACAAAATATAAAGAAAAATCCCAAGTCTTCAAAGTCACCCAAGACTCACACGAATAATCATACTAATCAGAAAGCATATAAAGAGACGTATGATTATGTTGATTTGTATGGGAGACAAATCAGACCTTCTAATCTATCTGATTACCATAGAAGTGCTCTGTTTGTGTGGATCCCTAAATCCACCACTAACCCCCCAGGACCCAATTCCAAAGGGGTACCTAAAGCCTGATTTGATTGCAGGTTCGCGTGGGACTGGCCAACAAAGGAGGTGTACAAGCAACTATCTGGTACATCGATAGTGGATGCTCAAGGCACATGACTGGAAGCAAACATCTCCTTAGCTCTTACAAAGAACAAGAAGGCCCACGTGTACTCTTCGGAGATGATAACTTTGGTTTTACCAAAGGATTCGGAACCTTAGAGAATGATGATGTACAAGTAACTGGAGTCTCGTATGTCGAAGGATTAAAGCACAATCTACTATCAGTATCACAATTCTGCGACAACGGATTCAGTGTTGAGTTCTCGAGCGACAAGTGTACGATTAGGAATCGAGTCACTCAACAAACCTTGCTAACTGGTTCAAGGAAAGACACAATCTACACAGCAGATTGGAACAGTTACCCGAGGTATACATGCTTAATTGTTAAGAGTTCCAAAAGTAGCAGTTGGCTCTGGCACAAAAGAATGAGTCATCTGAACTTCAAGACTCTTAACAAGATAGCTAGGATATCTTTGGTTGAGGGACTTCCGAATGAGGTATTCTCCAAAGATCAGACATGTGCCACATGTCAGAAGGGAAAACAAGTTAAAGCCTCATTCAAAGGAATACCTGGACCGGCATCCAGTAGAGTACTGCAACTGCTCCATATGGATCTATTCGGACCAGTTACACCAGTCAGTCTCAGTGGACGCAAATATACTCTAGTAATCGTGGATGATTATTCCAAGTTTACTTGGGTTGTATTCTTATACAAGAAGAACAAGACAATGACAAAGATACCCGAGCTGCTCAAGAAGCTACAAAACGAGAAGGGTGTCAGCATAGTAAAATTCAGATCAGATAAAGGTACAGAGTTCCTGAATTCCTTTATTACTAATTTTTGCACTGAGTTTGGTATACAACATGAAACATCAGCTGCAAGAACGCCACAACAAAATGGAGTAGCAGAACGGAGAAACAGAACTCTCAAGGAAGCTACTCGCACTATGTTAGTTGAACATGCGACACCAAGCCATTTCTGGGCAGAAGAAATCAATACCGCATGCCATACTCAGAATAGATGCTCTCTGACTAAGACTCACTTCAAAACACCTTATGAACTGTGGAAGGGCAGAAAACCTCGTGTTTCATACTTTCATGTTTTTTGGTGCAAGTGTTTCATTCACAACAATGGGAAAAGTCAATTGAAGACTTTTGAGGCCAAGTCAGATGAGGGTATATTCTTAGGATATTCCTCATCTAGCAAGGCCTTCAGGGTTTACAACAAACGAATTCTAGTTGTGGAAGAAACACCTCATGTGGTCTTTGATGAGACATCTTCTGAACAAGAGAAAGCTGCCTCAGAACAAACCGTACCAGATCAACCGCAACCTGATACGCAGAAAATGGATCAGCTAAGCATCAAGGAGAAAGAACCTGAACATGTAACAGTGTACATCCCAGAACTTGATCTTGCTGATTCAACAGGTCAATCAGACCCCTAAGATACGACAAATTGTCGGTGAAGAAGTTCATTATACCGAGACAAGATCAACCGAACCATCTCGATTCGGGGGGACTCCCAAGTTCCTACGAACATCGGCACATGATGAGTCCAACATCACCGAGACATGTTCTTATCAAGTGGATCATAATTCCGCACCACTCCCAATCACTAGTAATGAACTACTATCAGAAATGGATGATGTTCTCCAAACAGACGCGACATCGTAAGCGTAGGACTGGATTACCACCATCCAACCGATCGATTATCGGAGACCCATCCGATAGAGTCAAAACTAGACATCGACAGTGAAAGTGCCATGTATTGTTATTATCCGCTCTTTGAAGGAACCAACTACAAAGGTGGAAGCTCTATAAGACGCCTTAAGTCGGATTCTAGCCATGCAAAGGAGAATCAAACAGTTTGAGAGAAATCAAGTTTGGAAATTGGTGGACGTAATTCAACTCATCAAGACGTAATTGGCACGAAGTGGGTATTCAAGAACAAGAGAGATGAGAATAATGTCATAACCAGGAATAAGGCAAGACTTGTTGCTAAGGGGTATTCACAATCAGAAGGAATTGATTATGATGAGACCTTTGCACCAGTCACTCGCCTAGAAGTTATTCGGCTGTTTTTGGCATATGTTGCCCACAGAAGGTTCATTGTGTATCAGATGGATGTAAAGAGTTCATTCTTAAACGGGGTACTAGCAGAGGAAGTTTATGTCGAACAACCTCCAGGCTTTGAAAAAGGCAACCAAGTGTACCGTTTAAGGAAGGCTCTTTACGGACTGAAACAAGCTCCTCGAGCTTGGTATGATACACTCTCTCAGTTCTTGATAGACAACGGGTTCACTAAAGGAATAGTGGACAGAACCTTATTCAGAATAGAAGATGGAAAAGATATTCTGATAGTTCAGATTTACGTGGACGACATCATCTTCGGATCTCCCGACAAGAAGCTATGTGAGAAGTTTAGTAAATTGATGCAAGGGAAGTTCGAGATGTCCATGATGGGTCAGATGAATTACTTTCTGGGTTTACAAGTCAAGCAGAGTACAGAAGGGATATTCATCTGCCAGGCGAAGTACACAAGGAATCTACTGGCAAAATTTGGAGTTCAACATTGTAAGGAAGCCAGAATTCCCATGATGACCGGGTTTAAGATGGATCCAGATGAAGATGGTCAGAAAGTTAATCAGAAAGAATATAGGGCTCTGATTAGATCACTACAATACCCGACCGCCAAAGAGACGACGACATTACTTTTGGCAAGAGGTGTATGTGCGATTTCAAGCAAATCCAATGCAAAGCCACCTAGAAGCGACTAAGAGGATTCTCAAGTATCCGGGCGGGACCAGAAACCTTGGTTTATTTTACCCATCGATGACAATCTAGAGCTTAGTGGGTATTCTGATTACGATTATAGAGGTTGCGAGAATCGACGAAATCAACCTCGTGTTCATGTCGGTTTAAAGAAATAAACCGATCTCTTGGTTTTCGGAAGTTGCACATCGATTCGCGACATCTACTACTAAAGGTAATATATGGTCTGCAGAAGTCGTTGTTCCCAACCGCTCCTCGCTAAGTCGCCAGAATGAGGATTACAACATCGTATCTAAGAACGCACCTATATTCCGTGATGCGAATAATAGTGTTATTGCAATCACTCGTAATCTCGTTCTACATACAAGATGCAAGCATGTGGATGTCGACACCATTTTATCGTGAGATCACATTGAAAAGAACAATATCGATGGAAAAGATCCATACCGACAAGCGTAAAGTCGATATCTTAACTAAGCCGCTTAATGAGATCGATTCAGAGAGTTATGCAACGAGCCGTGGCTTCTGGATCTTAGAGAAAATGCACCAGATATGGTTGAAGGACTGATCTCCAGAACCAGTTGGTTAAAAGATTAACCAGGTTAAGTGGAATAAGTTGAGTTAGGAATCTCAACTGATCAGACGACCAGACGAGGAGCCCTGATCTGAAGTTCAGATAAGGAGCAGATCAGAAAGTTAGATAAGTAGCCGATCTGAAGATCAGACACGGAGCAGATCAGTTCAAGACATATCGACAAGGGGAACCGATCGACCGAAGATACTTTATAAGTTGATTAAAGCTACAGTCAACAAGCAAGTCAAGTAAAGCTACAGATCGCATAAGTCAGAAGAAGCAACACAACAATGGAATAACAGAGTTTTTCATTGATAAGGACCGGAGGTCAGATTTACAAGTTACAAGTGATATCACAAGCTACAAGTGCTACAAAGCTATCTTCAAGTGGTATTACAAGTACAAGAAGACCCGGAGGTCAAAACATAAACCATAAGCCCTAAGCCAACCCTAGGCAGGGAAGGAGAGAGAGTTCAAGGTATGATGCTCTCATTTTCCCTCGACCCTAGAAGGGGCGTCAGAGAGGATTCTAAAATCCTGAGCCAATCTCAAAAAGCTTCGGAGTGAGGAGCGAGAGAGGCTTTGAAGGATGTCCAAGCCAGGAGCCCTCAGACGTGAAATCAATGGGCTTTCCAGCTGTTAAATGGGACACAGTGCCACAGGTTTGGTCACAAAGACCATATGGTCATGAGTGTCTCATGCAAATATTGAGTTTGATACACAAGATTGTATATCAAACCCATGTTTTGTTTTCGCATCGAGTCTGTTGATGCTAATTCTGTCATCTCGATAGGCGCAAAAGGTGCATACGGTTAGGAGAAGTGCCTTCTCATTTGCCATAGCAGATCCGCCTCCATGGTGGTAAAGAAGCTTAGCATTGATCGTATGTGAAATCTTAGATGAAGACGAAAGCAGTGTGAAGGAACACACAGGGTTAATTTGAGAAGCTGAATTCATTGGAAAAGGGTTAAAGGTTCCCACCTAAGTTTCACCAGAAATAAGGAACTCATCGGAAAAGCATGAAGTATATGCTAAAGAAGATGAATGGTTTATGTTGTGTTGTTTGCCTAAACACCCCAGGCTAATTTATAGAAGGAAATTAGGGGTATAAATGCAAATTTATCTTCTCAGAAGATCTTAAGAGAAATTTGCATCGACAACGCGTATGGAACACGCGGCTAATGATTGGATGAGTTGACGGTGTGAGTAATCACAACGAATCTATGCCATTATTACGGGATGTCAAATCGCGCCGATTTGGGAATCGAGGCAACTTTTGGACTCCCCGAAGTAAAAGTTTTGGCGGGAGTTGACTTCAAAGAAATCTTGGTGATTAGAAGAAAGACCAAGGATGAAGTGTATCAGATAAGTGGATCAGATAAGTGGCGAAGTGTTTCAAGCAAGAATCTGATCAGATGAGTGAGATATTGTTGGGAAATGCATAAGGCTACCATCAGTAAAGACAACAAGTACCGGATCAGATCACAATTGGTAACTGGTTGATTACAATATCAATCAGTCAGATACGTTCACTTATTTATCCCTTTCTGAATACCATATATGCTTTTATTTAAATAAATAATTTATTTTATTCTATTCATGACGCATGCTCTGCAAAACTTTTAATGCGAACTTGGGAATATGTTTTCAAAGCGTTTTATTGCGAATTTTCGAGTCCGAAATACGAGAAGACTACTTTTCTCAACCGTGTGATCAAAATACTTTTTGGCCGACTAATCTCAGCCACTGATTTCAAAACACGGATACTTGAGTACTTTGGAAAGTTGTGCAAAAAGGTTTTTCCCTCGTATTCTATAAAATCCTAATCTTTCTCAGAAAATTTCTTTCCACTACTTCGTCTTCTCAAAGCTCTTAAAAGATCAATTTTTCAAAATCTTCAGAGAATTACCTTCGAAATCATTTGATTTTCTAAATCATTCAAATCAATTTCTGGTAATTTCTTGTTTAAATATTGCATGATTTCATTTTCTCTCTGGTACCTAGGTTACAAGTTGTGATGCTATGATTCTATAATTTTTTATTAGATCTAAACGCTTAATTGCTAAATTGATGCTAAAAATTACCTGTTTGACTGAGTTTATTGAACTATTTTACTCAAACTAAACATCAATTTTTATATCGTACAGAAATGGCACATCTTGTTCCACGACCGGGCCAAGGGAAAAAGTTCTGCAACTTTGCATCGATGAAGAAAGACATCATTGATGAAAAGTACGTAGTCTTCACCATCACCTCAGATCCTGAATCGCTGGAAATTCTGGAGTGCCTAAGAGCTTGTGGGCTGGAACGATATTGCTCTACACATCAGAACATCATCCACACCCATGAAGCCCTGGAGTTTCTATATAATCTACTGAGGGATGAAGACAATGATGCTGACCTGATTTCTTCCGTTGGCGGACTGGAAGTTTGAGTGTCGAATGATGATCTCCAGAGGATATTCGGCCTAACTCGAGGAAGCATCAATCCATAGACCTACACGACTGATGTAGGAGAAAAGGGATTTCTTGAAGCCGAGTTGTTGAGACCTGCAAACAAGGAGAACACGACGAACGTCAAAGCCTCCTATCTGAAGAGAAAATATCGCCTTCTTCTTGAGATCGTTCAGAAGGTGATCATGTGCTCAACTTACCGCCTTGATGCGATCACTTCATATAAGATAAGTGTCATGGCTGCAATAATCAAGAAGGCTTCAGATATTGATTGGTTGGGTATGGTCAAAGCACGTCTACGAAAAGACTCCGGGAAGTTCGAACTGACCCAGAGCAATGAAGTGTGCTTATCTTCCAAGTGCTCGTTCATACACAAAATCTCTATCATTCTGTCAGATAAGCTGCCACAGAATTATGAATGGAACGAGAATGGAGCGAAGATATACCAAGTAAAGCACAAGGCCATTTTGGGCAAGGATGAGTCCCTACCTGGACAAGCTGATGAAGATCCAACTCCTTATGTGCCCAAACCCAAGGGAGAAAAGAAGGGAAAAGATAAGGCAACTGCATCGTCTGAAGTGCAGGAAAAGGCCGTTCCAGAGAAGAGGATGAAGAGGAAGGATCTGGCCAAGAAACCAGATGCTCAGCGGAAACGTCAGAAGAGAGTCTCATCTCCTCTGAAAACTGCTCCAAGTTCTGCCCAGCAAGTCAGCAGAACGAAGGATCTGATGCAAGTAAGATCAGAAGAAGAGATAGCAGTCCGCTCTGAGCCAACTATCAGAGAAGTAAGGGAAGAGCAGATGATCGCAGCAGAATGAGAGAAATCTGTCAGAGGGACAGAAGTGGAGCAATCTGAGGAAGAATCACCATCTGATTCTCTACCTCTCACCAAGATCTTCCAGAGAGCAAGATCGCCAATGCCCACTTCCAAATCAACATCACCCTCTCCTCAAAAATCATCACCACCACCCTCTCCCCACAAAACCTTCTCACCCTCACCCTCACCTATCAGAACAACATCTCCCACACCACCAATCAATGAACCCGTTCAGGAAACTGAACACCCTCAACACGCTGAAAACGAACCTGAACTACAAACATCCCAATCCCCGATCAAGTCTCAAGAACCTGAGAGATCCGACAAGCGAGTGTCCATCTCTCATAATCCCTTCAATACCAGAACCGTGCTTGCTTCACCTGCTCCAGAAAGCACCATCATAAGGATAATGAAGCAACAAATCAAGAAGTATCTGCTGGACCTGTGCCCTGAATTGGATCAACATCCTGACATCCAGCAACAGATAGAAGAGATTGTATTCTGGAGGGATATCAGACTGAAAAGCATTGAAGAATTTCTGATTCTCATGACAACTCTAGGATCAAATTTCTTTGTCGACTTGGAGTTTAAATGCCTAAACAATGCTGGGATTGAAAGTGCTGTTGAATTGGCATCTGACGATGATATCAGATGGTTGATTCACGAAAGGTTCGGAATTGCTGATAACAGGGAGGAAACCGTTCAACCTCCTACAGATCATGAGGGAGCTACCGATGAACCAAGAATGGGTGCTGCAGATGAGACCCGACTTGGCAAGGCTTCAACATCTGACCAGACTGCTACGATGAGCTCTGATACCCTAGATCTTTATACTCAGAAGATTCAGGATGGGATCCAGGCTGCAATTGAAGACAAATTCGCAGTGCTCACAGCAGATCTGATGAAGCGATTTGAAGAAGAGCAAGCAAAACTAGTTGAAAGAGAAAGAAGTCACACAGCTGGGATGCATAATGCCATCCTTTCTGAAGTAATGCAACTAGTCAATCCTCTTGCTGAGAAGCTCAATCTCCAGTCTGACAAACTCAAAATTCAGACAGATATGCTCAATCAGACACAGGTACTCTTGGAGAATGTCTGGGCATCTTTGAAGAAAACAGACACCCACATGGATATGGGTTGGAGACACTTTGTAGCTTCTGCAGAACAAGCAAGACAGACATCGGCCTCCTCGACGCTTCTTGAAACTCGCAGACTTCCGCCACCGCTCAGATCACCCTCTTGTTGTCGAGGAACTCAGAGAGGAGATCACACGACAATTCAATGCTCTGAACCGCAAGATGTCCAACCTCTTTGATGAAACCAAAAAGGGGGAAGGACATGAGAATAAAGAGAAGAAAGAAAAATAGACACAATTGGTATCATATGAATCTTTACCAAAAACCACTGTATCTGACTTGCCAACCACTCCATCTATCGATCTCGTTGCTGAAATGAAAGAAACTTTGGAGCAACATAGTAAAGAGATCGCTGCACAGAAAACTGCTATTTCAGAGGTTACTGCCAAAGTCGACAAGAATGAAGACTTTTCTTCGTTCTTACAGAAAAGAATGGAAACTGATGATCAGGCCAAGAGCCTTGAACTCGCTAAGAAATTAGTCAAGAAGACGAACAAGATGAACCTCGAAAGCGCACTCGAGGAGGAAGAAAGGCAAAGGCAAGATGGAAAAAGCTATCAAGCGAAGATCGTAGACAAGGCCAATCACTCTACCAAAAGCCGATGACTCTGATCAAATTCAAGAGCGCATAAGACAGAGAATAAGAGAGGCCGCCATCAAGAAGCGTGGTTAGCAGAGGCTAAGGGATCAACATCGCTACATCCGGCGGAAGAGGAAGAACGGTTTCGCAGCAGAGGAGATTGCTTGGGAGAAGAATGCCCTTCCTAAGACTGTTAAAGACATCCTCTCAAGACGGCCAGATCTGCTTCTGCATGGGATCGATCGGAGGAGAATGGTTATGTGACGCCTACATCCCGGAAAAGATTCCAATTCATCAAGATCGATCAAAAATGATGATGAATTCGAACCGTTAGAAACAAAGTATCCGGACTTCTACCGACAGTGATGAAAGAAGGAAAGATCATGTCACCGATACCAGAAGCTCCACCCTTTGAACTACTCCTTCCACCTTTGCGGCCCGGACAAAAAGCTAGATCCTGTTAAGTTAAAAAATGCCTACTATGGATTTGCTGAAAAAGGAGGGATCCATAGAAGAGAAGAGCTGGACAAACTAATGCAAAGGATGTACAGGATGTTTGGCATCCCCAAAGAGCTGCAAATGTTCAAGTATGGAATCAGGTGATAGGTACGCTTTTCATGTATTCTATAATGCACACACCTATCTGAATGAAATATTCCATCTCACTGATTCTAAGATAACATCTCATTGTCTTCTGAGGTATGTACTGTTTACATTATCAACATTTCCATTCATGGTATCTGTTTTTCTGATTAAGTGTTTTGGTTCCATCAAAAGGGGGAAATTGTTGAAAAATCAGATTTTAGTTTTGATGGAAGTTCCAAAACAAAGTTGTAATAGGACCAAATGGTCTGGACACATTAGGATCGATGACTTAGAATCAGATTAAGATGACCAGCTGAAATGTATAGATAGCTGATGTAAAAGATAGGTCAAATATTGAGGGGGAACTCAATATGTATATGTCAGGTAGAAGTATCAGATGACCTAGATAAGGTAAGATGATCAGAAGACAAGACGACGTAAGATCGTGAAGATGTAAGATACCAAGACTCGACTCGATGAACTCAAGACTCGTAATAACCTCAAGACTCAAGAATAAACCAAGACTCAAAGATGACTGAATAAACTGAGGCTCAGAGACACCTGAAGATCAAAAGACCTGAAGACCTACATTCACTCAAGTCTGCGTATTGAGCTAAGACAATATGCATCAGAAGACTCAAACAAGGTAGATCGACGGCCACTCGATCAAGTCACCACACCGCATCAATCAAAAAGATACACCAGACAAGACGAATCTTCTACAAAAGGAATATCAATCGTCAAACGGACAAATTCCTGAAGTGCGGCCTCGCGAAGCCAAGGAGAAAGCGACACGTGCACAAAAAGAGCTGACAATGCGGGATACGACGCTGCGGACAAAAATGGTGCTAATGATGCCTACGGCCACGCCGAAATTCGGAGCACGTCACAATTATATCCTACAACCTACCTAATATAGCTCGAAATTCAAATTGCTCTCCAACAGCTCTTTGATTTCGTGGTCTATAAAATGGGATTGCTCGTCAAAAAAGAATAGAGAGACCAATACGTGAACTATTGAGCAAGCGGAACAACAATATTCACGCAAGCAAATTCAAGAAGAATTTCCGCTCAAAGAACACCATATTTGAAGATTATTCTTAGAGTGTTCATCCCATTTGTTCTTAGCAAGAAATCCTATCCACTAGCATTTTGGCTACCTAAAAACCCGGATAGATTTCCAAATGGAACCCTCAAACATTCTTTACCCAAATGCAAGTTAGGTTAAGTTTGTTCCCTAAGATTTCGGATAGGATTCTAGTTTTCTGATTTCTAGTTCGGTTGAGTGTGAACTCGATAAACATCTGTAGAGTGTGAACTCAATAAACATCTCGGCCATCCCGTGTGGGATATAAGTCCCGCAGGTTAAGTTTGGTTAAGTTCGGTTAAGGTTCCCCTGTGTTAAGGGAAGAGTGGACGTAAGACGGGTTTCGTCTGAACCACTATAAAAAGTCTTGTGTGCATTTACTTGCTTTCTTATTGCTTTACACTATTCACACTACTGAGTTTAAAAGCGCATACATATTCTAAGTTAAGCTCAGTCTACACCAACCTTAGTTAGCTGATTGAAAACTGACTTGAGAATCCAAATTGATAAAACTGGTTTTTCACACGGGTAAAAACAAAGCTTCCGCACTCTCAGTTAAACTGATAGATATCAAGCTGATCTGCCCTTAGGGACTCAGTAAGATTGAACATCAGTCTAAACTGATACACTAGCACTCTGATTGGGTAATCTGCAAATCACACCTGATCCGCACGAAAAGTTTTAGAAGTCTATTCACCCCTCCCCTCTAGACTTCTACCCTCACAAAACCCGTTCAGGATCTACATTAACAATCAGGCATGCATTTCTTGGACAACTGTTCCAATCTACTGTGTATATCGTTCCTTTTCTTGAACCAATCAGCAAGGTCTGTTGAGTAGCTCGATTTATCGTGGCATTTTTCCTCGAGAACTCAATACTAAAACCATTGTCGCAGAATCGCGAAAATGATAACAAGTTGTGCTTTAATCCATCAACATATGAAACTCCCAGGATCTCAGACGTCATCGCTTCACTAAGGTTCCGACTCTCCGTATGACCAAAGTTATCATCACCAAAGAGAACTCTTGGGCCGGTCTTTCAACATAGTTGCTAAGGAAAAACGGCTTCCAAATATGTGTCTTGAGCATCCACTATCTATGTACCAGATAGTCACCGTTCTCCACCCTTATTTACCAAATCCCCAAGCGATTACGCAAACAATTCAAACTTTAGGTACCCCAAAGAGAATCAGTCCCTGGGGTTAGAGGTACCTTTCGATCCAACATATCTAGCACCTCTCAAGGAAAAATGTAGGCTTGATCTGTCTCCCATAAACATCTACATAATCATACGTTATTTCATATGCAATCTGATCAGTATGATTATTAGTGTGAGCCTTGGACGAATCAGAAGACTTGGGATTTTTCATTGCAACTTGCTCAGGTGCAGCAGCCCTAGGTTTCTGATTGTAAGGGTAGGTACGACTGCTACCATTAAATGATTCATATCTTTCTGGAATAATTGGTCTTAGCAGTTTACCCTTAGCTTGCTTGTTAGGCAACTTGGACTGAGTCTGCATCAGCTGGGACTGTCCCTTTCGAGATGGTCCAGCCTGATACCTACTCTGCTGATTGGGTTGTGGTCTTCTCAGAAGAACTGGGTTCATCTGATGATACCTAGGCTGATGTCTGATCAGTTGGGGTTCATTTTTGTTCCCTTTCTGATCTGACACTTGCCTTGCCTGATCAGCTGGTCCTTTTCCCTTACCAGATACAAATTTGGTATTTCGTGTATCTTGGTCAGAAACTCATTTGGTTACACTTTTCTGATGTGAACCAGACAGGACCTTTGAGGACACTTTTCATACCCAATTCTCTTCTTGTCAGTCGGCGTACAAAAATAGTTGTTCAAGTCTTGAACAGTTTTAGAAGATTTCGTGAAAACCTCTATTTTCTTACGTAGACCGTCCTCAAGAACTTTTAGATTCTCATGCATCCGGAAGAGTTCATCAAACTTAGCCTGGAGAGATTCACTGGCTTGTTGTAGGTTGAGAGCCAACTGTCCCTTAACCAGCTTTCCTTGATCAGAAGAACTGACCTTCAGAAACTCCAGCCTACGGGTCATCTTCTCGAAACGATTTCAAATTGATTTTAGTTCACCGCTTCTTCTTGCCTCAATTTCTTTAACAAGCCTGATGTTCTCGGCTCTCGTGTTATCGTTCTCAACTTCCACTGTATATAAGTATCTATTGCATTGGAAAGATCATCATCAGCAATTGGTCATTGTAGACCCGCAAGTTGACCTCTCCCGCGATGTGCTCGGCACATGTGGTGTGGAAGAAAGAATCACGAAGAGTTAGAAAGTACCTCCGCTTTGATCCGATTCTCGGCCGTGAGATGATGTCGTCATCGACGATAAAGCTCATATCATCGACATCACCAGTTGTTGTTATCAAACAGAAGTCTTCGACAGATGAATAACCAAAATCATCTGAGGGCAGGTAGGAATCATCAATGCCAGACGTGTTTGCAACCATAGCTTTCGTGTCCCTGTATCTCTGTTCTCTTCTGTTTCTTTTCTCCTCTCTTTCTTTGGGGGGTCAGTCGAATGATCAAGACCTTTGTAATGGCCCTGGTTTTTTTCTGATTATAGCACACTCTTGAATCCCCGAGCTTCCTCTTGCACGGAGAATCATGTCTTCACAAATGCCTCGCGGAGACTTCCCATTCTATCGATAGTCGGAACCTTTCCTATCTGATCGATCATCACGTCTACTTTCTTTCCGGTCATCTCTTCGATCATCCTTCCTTTCGTCAGAATGATCATCCTGTCTTTCTTCTCTTCTGTTATCTCGATTGTCAGATGAACGATACCTCTCTTGTGATCTGTCAGATGAACGACGATCTCTTCCTCTATTCCTTCGATAGTCATCATAAAACTTCATGTATTTGCCCATTTGAACATTTGTTCTTTCCAGCTTTCTTGTCAGTAAAGTAATTTGTTCAGCTTGGCTGATGATGTTTCCAACTGGTTCCACAATTCGCGAACTACAACTTGCTGCTTGAAATGCAACAGATTTGGGATTAGGAGTAGTTTTAGCTGGGACATCATCAGATCCTTGTCCTCTCTCGATCAGGTCGAACTCATGAGCTTTCAAACTGAAGATTAGATCATTTGGTTTCATTGTAGCAATATCTTGTCGGGTCCTTAATCACAAATACCTTCAGATTGTTGGGGATTATAATTAAAAAGTATGCTTTTTACTTTGTATAATCGAACCTAATTTCCGCACTTATTTATTGAAATAAATTGTTTATCATCGATGCTTTAAATATGATTGAATGTTATATATATTTACCGCATAACTGCTCAATAATTAAACGTGTTACATCAGAGTTAATTTAGTGATACCCGATCACGAAGATTAAATTAATGAAATCCTTGTAACTATAAGTACGCCATTCACGACCTAGATGGAAATGAACAACCATCGCGAAAGGTTGAGGTGTAAGGCTCAGATTGGTTTGTCTTGACCAAGAGATTACACTAGTGCATGACCGATCTACTTGAATAGGACCTCTGAGGAGGATAAATTCTTCGAACCGAACATGGAAGAATTAGACCTCAGTGGTTCGTTGTTTCTTAACCTTCGTCCCCTAAAATAGGATCACGTGGGATCGGTAACTATTGCTTTGACTTATCATGGGTAGCGAATCAGAGAGAGATTCAATACGTACTTTATCTTGGGCAATATTATTGGTCACATGTGATTGCTAAGATTTAATACGAAGAATCGTGTGCAAGTACGCTTGCTTGATTTGCCCCCTTGGGAGGTTCATAAGTTTTATCATACCAAATCTTGCAAGTGGAATTTGTTTCCGGTATGGATAATAATGTTGAACCGTTCCTCGACCAAGGACAAAAGATATTAATTAATGGAAAGCTATTTCAGTGGCTTGAATTAATTAATGGGCTAGATAATCTTAAACACGGAAATAATGACCGGAGCCATATTGATTGTAATATGGGTTAAGATGGATAGTCTGAATATTAATTATGTAGTGGGATTAATTAATATTTATGGGCTTGAATTATATTGTGGCTCAATATTAGATATTCAAGATCCATTAGAAGGTCCAATCTTAATTCTCCTAAAGGCCCCCGGGTAGCCCAACATATAGTCCAATAACCGGAAAAGGTGATTAAAATAAAATAAATATTGTTGCTTATATTTCCTCATTAAATTAAAAATTATGAATAAAAGAGGAGAAAGATTTTCTTTGAATTTTGTTATGGAATGAAGATATGTATTCTTGGAATACAAGATTATCTCATTAAATTCAAGAAATCTCCCACTTGGTTATTCATTAAGAGATTTTCGAAATTTTTGGAAAATAGAGGGCAAGAAAGATTTTCTTGATTTTCTTGAAAAGATATTATGGAAGATATGTATTTCTTGAAATACAAGAATATCTCATAAATTCAAGAAGATCCAAATCTTGGATTCTTGCACCTTAGATTTTTCGAAAATTCTCCATAATAGAGGAGGTGGATTTTTGTGGAATATTTTAATTATGGGAAAGAGAATATATGGGATATATTCAAGATTTCTTGGTGACCAAGAAAAGTCTTATCCCACATTGAAAAATTCACAAAATTTCGCGGCTCCTCCTATCCTATAAATAGGGGATGATTAGTTCATTCCCAAGTACAATTCCATGTCTTTGAAATATTAGCAAATCCACATACGCAACAAAGTTTATTTTTTTCCTTTGTTAATTGTTCGCGAGTATCCTTCCAATCGGATTGTCGAGCAAGGGCTAAGGGAATACTTGGGAAGTCCTTTTGGTTAGTCCGTCCGACCGAAGTCACTGCCATCCTGAGAGGTACGTTCACGTAAACTCGTAGATTCCGCATGCGTAGGTTTTACGTGGCTTTTTATATGCATGATATGTTGTTGTAATTATTATTTGAATTAATATAGGATTAATTCATGCTAGTAATAATTAATGAATTAAATTTGTATTTAAATATTCACCCCGAATAGATCTGTGCGAATCATTCCCCAACACGTATCCCATTTCTTAGTCAGCGATCTGAGAATCTTGTAGTTGATATCCTTGTTTGACATTACTCATCCGAGATCACGAAGTCGGTTGACTCCTCGTGTGATCCTTCCATCAAATTGGTCAACTGTTTCATTTGGCAGCATCTTGAGTTTCTCAAATACAACTAGCTCAGCTTGCAGTCTGCTGTCCTTGATCTGTTTATTTCCTCTGCAGATTTCAGTAAGCGTATCCCAGACTTCCTTAGTTGTCTTCAGGTACTTCACTTTCTCTCTTGTAGTAGCATCCATGGTTTTCATGATGAGATGTCTGGCAACAGTATCCAGGTTAGACAGTTTCCTCTCATCTGCATCCATCAGAGAGGGACTCTTTCTGATTCTTGCTCCAACTGGTTGTGTGGGATCTCGTCCTGCTTCAGCTGGGTTGTAGTGATAGATGATAATCGGTCCTATCTCAAGAATCTCATCCATTCTGTTGCTAATCACTCCCAGATGGTCTCTCATGTCTATGGACCAATCTGCATACTCATCAACAAAAAACATGGGTATATTATGATGCATACCTGAAGTATTATCCATGCTTGTGGTGATTTTGAAAGAATGAGTTTTGAAAATGGTTTTCAAAGATCAGTTCAAGTGACCACAAAGGTTCTTCCTTAAGAACCAATGATATTCAAAGCCAGTGGTCGGAAGAACCACTGCTCTGATACCACTTGTAGGTCCCGAACGGGTTTCAGTGAGGGTTGAAGTCTAGAGGGGAGGGGTGAATAGACTTCAAAAACATTTTCGTGGATCAGATGTGTTTGCACGTATGTCTAATCGGAATGCGATGTGAATCAGTTTGGACTGATATCCGACTTACTGATGTGGTAGACAGATCAGTTCGGCATCTATCAACTTAACTGATGGTGCGGAAGATAAGTTAACCCGTGTAGAAAACCGGTTTTACTCAAATGAGATTCTGACCAACAGTTCGGATCAGGTGACTAAAATGTCAAACTGATCAGATCAGTAGCTTGATGATAATCTGATCTAGGTACAGAATATGCATGCAAATAACAAGTTGTTTGCAGATGTGTAAAGCAAGATAGATACACACAGATTTATAGTGGTTCAGACAACTTGTCCTACGTCCACTCTTCCCTATCAGTAGGGGCACCAACTTAACCAACTTGGAATTAGTTTATTGTGTTAGTCCAACACAGTACAGCCAACAGATATTTAACGAGTTCACACACAACCAATCTCAGAAATCTAATCTAGAAACCCTAGATAGAAATCTTGCTATAACAAACTTAACCTAACACGGTTTTGGTATAAGATTTTTTTTGTTCCAACTGGAATACTATCCTATCTTCTGATTAGCCTAAAGCTAGAGGATAAGTATTCTGCTAAGAACTAAGGGATGAACACTTAAGAATAACTCTTGTGATTGTGTTCTTCGTGCGGAAATCTTGAGAGCTTTTGCTTGTAGATAATTTCCGTAGCCTTACTCTGAAGGCTTGATCCCATATTTATAGGCACGAAATCGAACTAGTCGTTGGAGAGCAATTTGAATTTCGGTCTATTTAAGGTAGGTTTGCAGACGGATTTGACGTGCTTCAGGAGTGGTATGGCCAAAAGCATGCAAGCTTGACCTTTCTAGCCGTTTAACTCTGAAGCGCCTTGTCCTGCAATGTCAGCTCTGTACATACGTGTCTTTCTCTCATTAGTTATCAAGTACACTTATTCAGTGTTTGATTTACCAACTTAGTTTGATATCCTTCGTATTTGATGACTTGTATTGTACTGGGTAACATTGAAGTAGTCACCTGATGGAGCTGACACAGATTAGTTCGAACACTGATCTGTCTTCCTGATTTAGGTTATCTGTCCGTAAGTTATCTTAGCACAACTTACTGACCTTTTCTTGTTGTTATCTGATGTAGGTCTTCTGGTCTTGATGTCTTGGCTCTTCTGCTCATCTGATTTTCAGCTTATCTGCTTAGATCTTCATCATCTGATCTTCAAGTTAGCCGATCTTCTGATCTTACAAGACTTAAACTATACATATTGAGTTCCCCCTCAATATGTGACCCATCTGTTACTTTAGCTATCTACACACTTCAGCTGGTTATCTTATCTGCTATCTAAATCATCAGTCAGCTAACAGGTCTGACTGGTCCTATTACATAATCTGTTTTGGAACTTCCATCGAAACTACAAATTTCCCAACAAAGATGTTGTGAATGAGGTTGTGGAGGATGTTGTGGAAGATGTACTTAATGCTGCTGCTGCTGAACAAGTTGTTCCTGACCCTGCACCAGTTGAAGATAGAGATACAACTGATGATAGCACTGATGAAGATCGGAGAAAGACTCCAGACAGGGAGAATATGTCTCGTGAGAGTATTGCTTTGCTTGATGAGATGTATGGTCATGACAATTGGTGAACAGATTCAACACAGGGGGAGTTTTTGATATATGGGGGAGCATTTGCAGATTATGGAGATGCAACCATTCCAATTGCCCAGTCCTTCCCTATACTTCACTATAAAAATTTCTTTCTGTATTGCAATCTTTTATTTACTGCTCTTTACTTTATGAACTATGTTAATGGACAATTAGTTGATAGGTTTATGTTTCTATCATTTACTTTATGTTGATTACTTTGACCTAAGTACACTGCTGATGTACTTAGTGCTTGTGTTTGTTTTTGTTTTTAAATTATGATTTGGTTGAATAGTAGTTGTTCTCTAAATGACTATTATTTATTTATTTCCTGACACAAGTTCGGATGTTGTTTTTAACATCAGGTTTGTTGTAGTAGAAATGCCAAATTGGGGGAGTTTGTTCATGTTGCACGGATGTTGTTCCAAATGTTGGGCAACATTCTGCACAACATCTTAAATTTGCCCTTTCTCCAAACACTGACTTCGTTTTATTAGATGTTTTTTTCTATGTTTCCTACATTGCAGGTTGAAGACAATTTTGAATATTGTCAAGCGGTTGCACTGATGTAGTAAGAATAGAAAGATCATGGGTGGTTACACTAAGATCATGGAGATAGTGGAGGAGATCTTCAAGGCTGTCCACACCAAGTGGATAGGACAATGCAGTTGGTCCGAATGTCTATAAATAGACTGCATTGGTCGACATTCAAGTTTGAGTTAAAGTGAAATCCCATTTGCTCTACTCCAAACTTAAGAGAGTAACATCCAAGACACAACCGAGAGAACAACCGAATGATTGTTTCTTGTAGGAGTGTGAGGGTCGTTGTTATTCTATTTGTACTGGTCGAGGGAATACAATCTCTTCCATCAGTATTGTGTTTATCTTATTAGATCAAGTTTTAGGTTGAATAAGATCACTAGTTACTTGATTGAATTGATTGATTTTTGGTGTGTGGTTTTTCACTACACCTTTTAGGATCTTGTAAGAGATTCGTGTGTATTTCACTACTTGTTATAGTGAAGTTTTTAACCATGAGGTTCGTATAGTCTGATTATAGACTATACAAAATTTGGAAAATCATTTGCACTGTGTTTTTATACTTTCGATGTCTTATGTTGTTTTACATGTTTCACAACATTTTCAACAACACTCTAAAAATACACGCACACTCACTTTCAATAATTAAAGTGAAGCTATTTTAGTGGCTTAAATTAGTTAATGGACTGGATAATCTTAAACACGGGAAATAATAACCGGGAGCCATATTAACTGTAATATGGGTTAAGAAGGATAGTGCAATATTAATTATGTATGAGATTAATTAATATATATGGGCTTGAATAATATTGTGGCTCAATATTGGAAATTCAAGGTCCATTAGAAGGTTCAATCTTAATTCTCCTAAAGTCCCCTCAAGTAGCCCAAATATAAAGTCCAATAATTGAAAAAGGTATTTAAAATAAAATAAAATATTGTTGCCTATTTTTCCTATTTTTTCGAAAATAAATAAATAAAAGAGGGAGAAATATTTTTTTTGAATTTTGTTATGGAATGAGGAGAAGTATTCTTGGAATACAAGTTAAATTCAAGAAATCTCCCACTTGGCTATTTATCTTGTAATTTTCGAAAATAATGAAGAAAATAAGGAATGAAAGATTTTCTTGATTTTCTTAAAAAGATATGGAAGATATGTACTCTTGGAATACAAGAACATCTCATAAATTCAAGAAGATCCCAATCTTGGAAATCTTGGTCCCATATTTTTCGAAAATTTCATAACAAGAGAAGGTGAGATTTTTTGTGGAATATTTTAATTATGGAGAAAAGAATATAAGAGATATATTCAAGATTTCTTGGAGATCAAGAAAAAGATTTTCCCATATTATTTTTCCCTAAAAATTTCGACCACTTCCCTCTTATAAATAGGGGATGAATGTTTCATCCCCAATGCATTTCCATGTGTTGAAAAAATTAGAAATCCACAAAGGTGGTGCAACATAATTTTATTTTTCCCTTTTTTAAATTGTTCGTGAGCATCCTTCCACCGGATTGTTGGACAAGGATGAGGGAATACTTGAGAAGGCTATTTGGGTTTGTTTGTGTGAACGACATATCCATTTTCTCAACAGTTGTCACTCCAAGAGGTTAGTTCACGTAAACTCCTAGCAATTCCGCATGCGTAGGATTTATGTGACGATTTTGTATGCATGATTTGTTGTTGAATTATTATTTGAATTAATATAGGATTAATTCATGCTAGTAATAATTGTTAGAATTAAATTTGTATTTAAATATTCATCCCGAATAGATCCGAACAATTAATTCCCCAACAATTTCAACCTTGTTGAGCAAAAACCTAGGCCATTTATATACTTTCATAGAGTGCACAAAAGAACAACACAATGACGGAATCAACTAAACACACACGACCCGCCCTGAAAAGGGACGAACCCTTTCAGTTGGCAATCTTCCCAATAATAGAGTCCGCAAGCTTTTTGAAATGCGATGCTCATGCTAGTAATAATTGTTAGAATTAAATCTGTATTTAAATATTCTTCCCAAATAGATTCAGACAATTAATTCCCCAACAATTTTAACCTTGTTGAGCAAAAAACCTAGGCCATTTATATACTTAAATAGAGTGCACAAAAGAACAACACAAAGACGGAATCAACTAAACACACACGATCCGCCCTGGAAAGGGACGAACCCTTTCAGTTGGCAATCTTCCCAATAATAGAGTCCGCAAACTTTTTGAAATGCGAGGCTTTGGGAGCCCCTCTGAAAATGGGGACCCCTAAATAAGTGAAGAGGGTAACACCCGAAGCAAAAAACTAGAGTGATTTTTAGTATAAGACCTAATGACCCGACTCATAGAATTACCAAATTACATTTTAGAGTTGCTAGGATTCACAAATTGACCGGATAAAATAGCATACATATCAAGAATTTTCTTCATATTTCTCATGTTTCTTTTAGTATCCTTGACAAATATCACACATCATCCGCATAAAAGAGATAAGTAGGAACCAAAATAGTAGAATTATAGACCGCAGGTTCAATCAGATTATGTCTAACACTATACTCCAACATTAAACCCAACAC
This sequence comes from Stenogyne calaminthoides, assembly GCA_037126765.1. Lineage (NCBI taxonomy): Eukaryota > Viridiplantae > Streptophyta > Magnoliopsida > Lamiales > Lamiaceae > Stenogyne > Stenogyne calaminthoides. Next base: position 16,382,086 of record JBBCBC010000031.1, on the reverse strand, counting down.
ATCTTTAGCAATGCAAAATAGTAGGGGCGACAAGGGGTCACCTTGCCTAACCCCTTGAGAACAAGAGAAATAACCAAAAGGATAACCATTAATAAGCACATACAACCTAGCAGACTCAAGCACGTTGAAAATACACTTAATGAAGCTATTAGAGAACCCCATATATCTAATCACCACAATCAAAAACGGGATTTAAATCGATTTGGGCCCCATAACTTTTGATTTTATTGAAATAATTAGAATATATATCACATGTTTCAATTTAATTTAGTCCCGTGTGTTTTCATTTGTGTCAATTTAGTCTCAAAGAGACCCATCAAACTAGCCAAAACGACGTTTTTTTTTGGGCGTGTTTTTGCACGCCCTAATTTTGATCGAAAAATCTTGACTTTGACGATTTTGGACACGCAGACGCCACACGCAGATTTTTTACAATTAAAAAAATGAAAAAAGAAAATAAAATTACACATCATTAAATAAAATAAAAATAAATCAATTTTCTGAAAATAAAATAAAATAAAATAAAATAAATCAATCTTCTTTGGATCATCGCCGCCTCCGCCGTGCGTCGACCCGCTCGCCTGCAAATCCGACACTCCTCCGCCGCCTCGATACTGATTCAATCCCGCCAGCATCCCCAATTGCCCTTCCCCCGTCCCATTCCCGCCGCCCTGACTCGGCAGCAAAGCCATCGGCGTCGGAAAATTCATGAAATGCAACCCGCTCGACATCGTCCCCCTATACAGCGCCGCCGCCAAATTACTCAGCTGGTGGTGCTGCGGCGACGCGAATTCACAGCAGCTTCGATGTACTTTCTCGAAGCACAAGTTGCGGCTTTCTCCAAATTCTTCCCCAATTTCCGAGCGCTCTCCGCCAAATTAACCAGGCTATCGTGCTCCGCTTTGCAAATCGAGTTCATTTCCTCTTCGAAGCTTCGGAATTCAGCCATGGCGCTTTCCATGACGGAATCGAGATACTCCTCCGCTTCTTCCGCTGTGCGTCGACGGCCTCTTGTTCTTCGATTTGGCTCTCGAGCTCGAGATTAGCCCAGGCCCTGTAGGCCTCGATCTCGAAGAGCTTCATAAGGTTTTCGATGGTGGGCTTCATCGGAGATTAGCCCAGGCCCTTGTCGCGGAGGGCTTCATCGGAGAAGAATGTGAATTCAGAAATTAGGGCTTCCATTTCCCCCTTTACCTCTTTCTGATTGCAGGGGTGAAGTGAAGTGATAGTGGTGTGTGTAATTTTATTTTCTTTTTTCATTTTTTTAATTGACAAATACACACGTGTGGCGTCTTGATCGATCCAAATCGACGCAAAACAAAGATTTTCGATCGAAATTAAGTATACAAAGCAAAACACGCCCAAAAAAAAAACGCCGTTTTAATTTTTGACCGGGTCTCCCACGCGACTAAATCGACACAAATCAAAAACATACTTTTACTAAAATTTTTATATACTTTTAATTATTTCAATAAAGCCGCCTAATGCTATGATCAAATCGGTTTAAATCCCATCAAAAACTCCCAATTGATCGTATCAAAAGCCTTTTTTATATCAATTTTCATGGCCAAACCACCATGTAAGCCACGTTTATCCAACCAAATGCAAGTATGAATATGCTTTCCTGGAACGAAACCAAATTGGTATCTAGATAGGGTCCTGCTCAGAATGGGAGCAAGTCTAGAAGCCAAATTTTTTTTAAAAAATTTAAACAAGAAATTTCCCAAAACGATGGACCTGTACTCATCAATGCGCACAGGGCCCTTCACTTTAGGAATAAGAGTAACGAAATTAGAAATCAAACCATAGGGGATAAAGAACGTGGGGAAGAAGAATTGGACCGCGTTGACAATGTAGTGCTGCACAATCTCCCACGCCTTTTGGAAGAACATCCCTGGGAAACCATCCAGACCCGGTGTGCTGTCTACGGAGAGACTAAACACAGTTGCCTTAATCTCATCGAGGTAAGGGCGTTCTATCCATCTCCCCACTATCATCCTCAGTAATGCACCTGAAATTCAACGAGTAAAGAACACTGAAGTCAGTAGGAGAACCATTCGTGTTATTGAATAAAGTGGTAAAGAAAGAAACGACATGGGAACGAATAACTCCCTGATCTCGAGTGTGTTGGGGTTATAATGAAAAATATGTTTTTTACTTTGTATAATCAAACTAAATTTCTTATTTATTTACTGAAATAAATTATTAATCACTATTGCATTAAATATGAATGAATGTTATAAATACTAGTTTTTTGTCAGCCCGTGCGTTGCACAGAAGTCATTCATATTACTATATTTTATTAATTTATTGTTATTTATTTTTAAAATTATTTTAAGTTTTATATTATAATTAGTCTTTCACAAATCAATTGTCATATTAGCTGGTAATTTAATAATTATTGAATATACTTTTTTTACTAAAATATATATTAGATAAAATAAATTTTAATAATTATTGCGATTCTCAAAGTTTAACAGGAGAAGATTCAAAAAATTAGAGCCTCGGATTACAACTTCGCAATTTGGTTTTAAAAACTTCATTTATTATTTATAAGTGATTCTCATCCTCTAACTCTTAAAAAAAAAGAATAGATGCAATATATAAAACATAATTTAATAAACGTATGTAATATAGCAGTAATTATATATTTAAAAAAAAAACAACAACCGTTTTTAAAAAATAACATTCACCATTTCTAATAAAAAACAATGTAGATAACACAAAACAAAAAAAAAAGTCTCATAATATAATTACAAAAATCTAAACATTTCGGAAGACTTCTTGAAATACAACATTTTTTGTTGTATTATGTTCAAAACTATCATTATTACACAACATAAAAACCACGTCGACTGAAAACCCTCGAAACCGTGACATAAAAATGGTCATGGCTAAACAATCATACTATTTTAAAAAATATTCATGCTATCATTAGATAATGTATACTATTTCAATCATACTATTTTTAAAAATCTGTCATAGTCTTTTGAAACCATGGATAGTAATTTAAAATTATTTATATAAGTATTTAATGCTTTAAAATTTGAAAGAAAATAGTATTAAAGCATCCTTTAAGAAAGTAATTAAATGAATAAAAGGTTAAATATATATTCTCTAGTGAAATTTTAACAAAAAATTATATCCATAAAATCGTACACGTTATAATATTTAAACTACAATTATAAATGATACACGTAAAATAGTAAGTGAAATAATCCCAAAATTAAAGAGAATATAAATTATAACTCACTGCTTATAAATATAAGGAAATATAGTTATTAGAAGTGAAGAATTCTCAAAATTAAAGGATCATCAAATTAGTGGCTGAATGAAAACGTCAATCAAGTGAACAAATGAGTTCACAATTATAATTGTCACTATGCATTGGAAGGTTATTTCGTGGACGACAACAATCATCATACAATTAATATTAATATCATAACTATATTAAATCATAAATAAAAATGTTAAAATTCAAGTGTACCATAATAAAATCATATTATTTGAAAATGTCAAAACTTATTCTTAAAACACAATAGATATAAATAAAGAACTTAAAAGTGTTTTAATCACTCATTCTATTTCTTAATAGATAAAATAGATTTGGCCTTCTTTAAAGATCCACTACAAGATGACTTGTCATCAAATGATCGCTTTAGCCCAGCATCAGTTTCTTCGAGACAAACAACATCAGTTTCTTTGAGACAAACAACATCAGTGTCTCCGATCTGTTTGTTGGGTGAAACAGACTCATCACATGTTGAACCAACCTAGTAAAAGACAATGAATAAAAACTATGTACAATTCATTTTTGTATTAATTAACTCAAATTAAATTTAATATAAAATAATAAAAAAAATTAATGGTTACCTCGAACGTATTGGAAATTTCACTACCTGCAGTATGGAAATTCTCATTCCCTTGTTGTAAAAGAATAAGTGTTTAACAAAATAAGTTATAATATAATAACAATTTAACATATAATGTATTGACAATCGTATAAATTATTGAAATTTATAATAATATAATAAGGAAGATAAGTATTCAAACCTCATTAGCTTCACTAAGAGTTGAATATTTGTTGATCAATGATGAATCTGTATTCATCTTGACAACACTAAAAAACCTCATAAGATTCAGTAGAGTTGAATATTTGTTAATCAATGATGAATCTGTATTCACCTTGACAACACTAAAAACACTTCTCTGTCGTGTAATCTCTTCTGGCTTCAATTGAATTCTAAACAGAAGAGTTCGATTGATAAGATCCTGAATCTCAGGTGGAATGTTATATCCATATTTCTAAAATTTAGCGAGTAATGTAAAAATCGTATCAGAATTATAATAAAATTATTTATTACAATAATTTAAAATACAAATATACACAACAATTGAGCATAGAAAAAAATTGATTATTACAACTTACATCTTTAGAATTCTCCAACAACTCGTAAGCTCTTTTGTGAAGCAGACCACAACAAATATTGCCCCACAGATTAAGCGTAATATTTCTCGTACCATCCTCAACAATAACCTTGTCCCATATCTAAAAACATTATTAATTATAAATAACATAATAAAACATTATTTAATTTTAATAAAAAATGAGTAACAAAAACTGTAAAAAAATAAATAATAATATACATACCTTATAACAATAGGAACATCGTCCTTTCCACATTTAAAGAAAGAAAACGTTCCATTGTCCTTGAATACTTTTCGAGAACATTTCTTACATGAATAATACCACCAATTATCATAAGACTCCAATTCAATTATTGTGACACATATCCAATACATACCAACCTGCAAATTAAACACAATAAAAATTATAACAATAAAATTATAAAATTCAATATAAAAATTAAAATTCTTCAAAAACAAATGAAGAAACAAAATTACATTTCATATAAACACTTACCACACTATTTTCGAGAACCCAATGAGTTGACTTTACATCAAGACTAAGAACATGATTTCTTTCACCAGATTCATAAAGAGAAGACCACGAAAATGACCCACATATTTGTTTATCCTTAGAGTTAACAACAAAACTATACAAAAAAAAATTATTAACATGTGTTTCATATAAAAGTTCTCAAAATGTGTTTGCATATACAATAGTTTACCTCCTTTTCAAACCAGAAATCTCTTTCGAAGGAATTTGATATTGATCACCTGAAAATTAATGTATAATTTTTTTACAAATTAGAATTTTGCCAGTTAGTAAAAAGGAAAAAGAAAAATTTACAACACTATAAACATACGATTAAAAATTTTTGGTAGAAACATTCTGAAAATAAGTACAGGTGGATAAACAATCAACTGTTAAACACAATAGAATCATAAACAACACAACACTAACAACATTGTTGATCCCGGTGCAAACGAGTCTTACACGTGTATGGGGGGGGGAATACACGTGTTCAATATTTTTTAAAACTTTTCTATACTGAGGTCAGCTTGGGTCAGGTTGTCCTGATGATTTGGTTTTGAGAAGCACAAATCGCTTTGAGTCAAAGTCTACTCGAGATGTTGATCCCGAAATCGCCAGATACCTCGATAATCCCAACCGATCCTCGAAGTTTTCAGAGATCCCGAGTTAATCGATAACTAACTTTATCAACCCTCGGAAGATTAAGTTCACTTTGGTAACTATCTGTTCTAGCTACTCGATAAAAGCGGAATGGTTGGCCTTAGTTTATACTGCTTTTAAGCTTTGTTTAAAAAACCTTCATTTTAATGGAATAGTGATTAGGTGTGATTCAATTATATGCAACTTTCAAAGGATTGATTCCAATCAATATCGCTGAAAATATGCTTTCAATTCAAAGTAATGCAACAGTTAATCAAAGCAAAACAGAAAGCAAATAACACAGCAAGTTATAGTGGTTCAGAGACTCAAGCTCCTACGTCCACTCTCTCTGATCTCTTCAGAGAAATTCACTAATCACTTCCTAAGGTTTTCTGACTACCTCTGTAGTTTACTAACCTTTCTATTTTGAGCTTTCTGACTACCCCTGTAGTTTACTAACTCAAAACACACACAAGCTTTTTGACTATCCAAGATAGTTTACTCACTTCTTCTCTCTAGAGCTTTACTACCTCAATGTAGTTTACTAACTCTTTACAACTCCAATCTCACCAACAATCACACTCAAACTACCTTACAAAGGGTTTGGGGGTTTCTTGGTTGGTTTCCAACTAGGATGAGATATCCTTTACAAATAAAGAACAATGCAAAGGCTAGGATATCTCGACTAAGCTTTGGATAAATCTTATCAATCTAGGCTTAGTGAAATGAGCTCTCTTCGATATAAAGCACTTGGGAAATTCTTGGGTTTTCGAGTGCTTCAACTTGCAATAATAAGTTTGAGCTCTTGAGTTGCTTACAAATTTCCCGTAACCTTCAATGTAGATGGTCACAAGTATTTATAGGCATACACCACGGTCACTCTTGAAAAAACTATCCGTTGGAAGAGATAGCTTCGTGAGTTTCCTCTTATGGTGTGTGATGAACGGCCCTAGCACGTTTTAGGTAAACTGCTTTTCATGTAGCTGGTCATCACTTTTTTGTAGTCTGGAACATAGTACTACTGACATGTTTCAGTGTCCTGTCGCTGTCAGTGTCAGTAAAGTACAGTGCTGTCTTCTTCTTTTTGACTTTTGTCTCCAATTAAATGTAGACACACTCAACGACTCTTTTTGCTTACTATCTCTGAGTGATATAACCTTAACAACAACACTTTATCTTAGTTCTTTTTGTCTGCATGAGAATGTCTTGGGCAATATCTATTTTTCTAAGCAATCGTGTTTTTCTCAGTATTGAATCCTTCAGATAGATATTTTCAGTGCCTCGGAACATTCAGGTTTATACTGAGCATTCAGTACATTACTGATTCTTCAGTAATTACTGTGCCTTCAGTATCCTTGGACTTCAGTCTTCAGTCTTCTGTCTTCTGAGTCTTCAGGGTCTTCTGAGTCTTCAGAGTCTTCATAGATATACTGACTGATATATTGAGTCTTCATGCTGAGTCTACAGTTTCTCAGTTTCTCACTGAGTCTTCAATTTTCTCAGTTTCTCACTGAGTCTTCAGTATCTCAGTTTCTCACTGAGTCTTCAGTTTCTCAGTTTCATACTGAAACTTTAGAAACTTCAGTTTCATACTGAAACTTCAGAAACTTCAGTTTCATACTGAAACTTCAGTTTCTTCAGAAACTTACTGAGTCTTCAGAACCTATCCTGATCTATATCTGCTGACTATATATTTTGCAGATAACATCCTGAATACTCTAAAACTGAATTCTGACTCAACTATCAAGATTATCCTGAACATGTCATACTCAGGGGTTTGGGATCTAATCAAAATCAATCTTTTTTAAATTCATCTCCCAACAAACATAATTTAAAATACTAAAATTTAAATGGGGATGATAAAAATTAGGATTAAGTTTAATATTAATAAATCGTAAGAAAATAATAAAAAATCGATTGAATCGGTTCCCAGTTTTAACGGTTTTTTTAGAGTAACCCGAACAATTTTATGGCTGGTTCCTGATTCAATTCGATTTGAAAACACTGATCCGAGTTACATCTACATACAATTGACCATGACTAAAAATGAGCTTCTGCAAAAATACCTCAATCACAATCCATTGAAATTTAAACGACAATCTAGGACCAGAAGGAGTCAATGTAAGCATGAGTATCAAAGCCACATGTCCGACTCTACTTTCAGTTAGAACCTTAACTTCAAAAACTCTATTACCCATCCTCGTAATAACCAACATATGTATGTAAAAATAACATTATATTATAATATTTTAAAAATAATACACATTCAACTTTTTAAATATGAGAATTTTAAAAAAAAAAAAAAAAAAAGGCCAAACTCAGTTACATTGCACAAACCCCTTTGAGTGGTCAATATTGCTCAATAAAATTGCTGGTATTCCAACTTTTACATTCAATTTATAATCAGGAACACCTGAACACTTTACACTATTCAAGAACCCAGAATTATGCACATTAGAAAGATGATCAACATTTGACTTAGCCCGGCAAGAACTACCAGAGCTCAAATAAGTATGTGATTCATATTCATTTAATGGAATCATGTGATTGTTTATGGACCTAACAACATACAACATATGTGCGATAATTGTTCTATTTTGCAAATAATCGCGATTGTCTACCACGTTCTTCAAATCAGGATAAATGCTATCAACAATAGTATCGATCGGATTACCACCTCTCAACAAAATATCATACAAAATTTATACATCTGAATCATACCCAGTTTGTGACCCTATACTCCCATCTCCAATAGATGCTACTTATTCAATAAAAAAAAATCCAATTTGCGAATACCTTCAACCGATCTCAAGTTCTACAACCGAGTCATTCCACAAATAGATGAATTGATTGTAAACACAAACAATATATTGTCTCGTTATTTCGGAATAACCGACAATATCTGTGAAAAATCACATTCAAACCCAACAATCTTATCAAGTATATGATAAATTTTATTTAGTTTATTTAAACATGTGTTTTTATATTTTAATAAATTGAATAATTTACTAAAGTATTTAATATTTTATTTTTAGTGATTTTATATCTTTTAACTATACATAGATCATTAAAAGGGTTAATTTTTTAAAAAAACCACCACCTTTAGTATTTTTATCAATTATGTTTTTTTTTTCCAATTCGAGACACCATTTTTTTATATTTTACAATTCGAAGCATCTGCTCATTTTCCAACAACAATTAAATGATGTGGCTGCCGGAGCTGGCACATAGATGTCCCTGTATGATGAATTGGATTTTTGTTTAAAGAAATACTAAATATTATATGTAAAAGAAATATAGCAGGAATTGATAAAATTATTGAGCGGTACTATAACCATCATGAGAATTAATCACTAAGGCGATGTTTATTTTGAGTTTTATAAATTAGAATTTTAATTTTGAAAATTTAAATTAGTTCTAATTTGGGATTTTGAAAATCGAAATTTAAAAAAACTACTACAATTTTTATATTATAGAGCTACTATCATACTGCTCAAAAATCTAAAATAAAACACTCACATATACTATTTATCAGAATTTCAAAATCGCAAAATTTCCAGCCCAAAATAAATATTAATAAAAAAAATATATTGATGTTCTTAAAAGAACGTTTTTACATTGAGAAATTATTTAATACAAATTAAATGTAAACTCAATGGTTAAACTTTCGAATTTTTTAAATTCAATATCGATCGTAAATCTAGGTGGATTTGTTAAAATTTTATATTATGGCATTACCATCGTTAGTAAAAATTGCTTGTAAAAATCAAACAAAGAAAAAGAAAATTACATTAGACGTATTTTAATTTCCAAATGAACAACAAACTTAATAGTATGATATGTAAAAAGAGAATCATCCTTCAATGACACATTCCATAATGCTCACCATAATGGATATGATACTCGATTCTTGCAAGTTGCAACATCTTCATCTGAGATTTTTTCCACGTGTAGATCTAAAATACATTCATTAAACATAAATTATTAGTTGAAAGTTAACTATTCTGCAAGAGTTGAACATCTAAAGCTAAATTCAATGAATTAAAATATATTTCTATACAATAATATTAAATTTGTAACCATAATATATTTTATTTATAACGCACAACCAATTAAAAATACTTTATTTCTATATCATAATATACTTTATTTTAATTGGCCGGACTTAAAGTTAACTATTGAAACAATTAACTGAGATAGTTGTAATATTAAATTCAAACCATAATATACTTTATTTGTAACTGAGATAAAACACATTGTATAAAAACGTTTGTGAATGCACAAACTAACAAAACATAAATACAAAGTCTTGATACAGATACAATTAATGAATCAAGTCTAACAACATCATTGTAGTACATCTGAAATATTATTTTAAAATTTTGATTTATTCCTATCTCTCGAACAAAATGACTATGGTTTTGCATAAAAAGTATCGTATGTTATTTTAAATGATCAAACAATCTCGATTCATAATATACCAGAAACTCTTCGACGTGAGACCCCATCAACCTTTTAACGCCGTGAATCTGATAGATTAACGAAATCGCCAGAGTGTTCTTAATTAACAAAATCATCATCGTGAAAATAATGTGCTGAACGATGAATTAAAGCAAATTGGAAATAAAATACATGTGAAAATCTAAATTTACATATAAAAGATTTCGCTACACAAACTATAATGAATCATGAATAGGACAATGAGTTAGAACAAATAGAAAAAAACAAATACAAAACAAAATGTAAAATTACAAAAGCAAATACACAAAATAAATTGGATTAAGACTAACCTCAAAATCAGCATGGACTACATATACTGAAGAGATTGTGAACATAAACGGAATAAGGACTAAATTGTAAGAGGAAATGAAGCAAAAAAAAGTCTACATAATTTATGGTGGAGAAATGTATGGCCAAGATATAATACACATGAATCAATGGTCAAGATTAGAGTAATAACATTTAATATGCTAGAATAATTTTCGTCTTTCCTCAAATACAATGAATGACTAAGATTAAAGATAAAAAGATTTATCAACGGCTAGGATATATCTTTCTAAAAATTATTAATATATTAATAGAGAGTAAATAATCTATTCATCTATAGTTGTATTTTTTATATAATATATTATATATTGTATTTTATAAATAATCTATTCATCTATTCATCAATTATAATCATACGACAATTATAATCATAAATAGTTGTACAAACAAATATTTTGATATGGAGTAGCAGTGGATATTCGGTAAAAGCAACTACAAGAGTAATAATGCTATACAAACAAATTAATTTAGCGAAGTAACATTATTAAAAAGTGTCTAATTCCTTCTTCACAACATTGACATTATAAAAACCCTTAATATGAATAAATGCAAAATAAGAAGCATCATCACCAGCTTAGGGATGCTCACGGTTCCGGAACCGCCGGCTCGGGTTCAACCAAGGTTCCCAAATTTTTTTGAGGAATCCCAACCGCATGATCCAAGGCGGTTTCGAGCTTTGCTTTCTAACCGCTTGGTTCCTTCCTTTTTTTAATTTTTTTTTTATTTCTTGATTTTTTGGATCTAAAATTTGAAAGAATGTAGATGAGAAATTTAATTAATGTATTATTGTTAATATGAGAATTTAAATTAAAGATTACATTACAATAATTAAAAGTTAAAACATAACAATAACATTAGTACAATACCAAAATGCAAGCAACAATGGTAAATTAGTAAAGACTAGTCTAAGTAGAATTAAATTTCATCACCATTTGGACCATTTCCAATTTTTCATGTCAAATTGACTCATGTCTCTGGATGCTTTGATTGTATATGTTTAACCAAAGCTCCATATCCTCCTCCCACTTACGAAAAGGATAAACTTTGTTACATTGATTACAATGAAGTTTTATTTAGTTAGGATTTACCCCATAGCCATTTGACATATTTGAATTGATTCTATAATGAACCGTAAATAGAGAAGATTGAAGAATATGTTGTGGGATCGGAATATTAGTAGGTGTTGATGGTGGTGGTGGTGGAGTGTTTTCATCGGAAGTTATTGTTGATGAAGAAGAAGAAGCCATTTTTTGCTTAAGAAAATTGTATGAGTTTTTTGAGTTTGATGTGTGGGAATTTATAGAAGGATGATAAAGAATAAGAATAAAAAATAAAAAGTAAAAAACAATAACTAAAAAACAAAAAACTAAAAAACAAAAAGAAATAGCTTAGAATCTTAGTCTCTTGACTTGACTATTGAGTATTGACTATTTGACTCTTGAAAACAATGAAAAAATGAAGATAAAAACTTGAATAAATTAAATCAACTAACAATAATTTTGAATTAATTGAATTGTTGAGTATTAAGTATGAACTAAGTACCTTGAATTCTAACATTCTAAGAAATACACTTAGAAATAATTGAATGAACTATTATAAAATACAAAATACACTTAGAAATAATTGGACATTATTATTGTTAATATGAGGATTTAAATTGAAGAATACATTAATAATTGAACTATTATAAATTAGTAGCCTATTACAAAGTAATTGAACTATTACAAAATAGTAATTCTAACTTAAAATAAGCTAGTAATCTACTATTACAAATTAATTGAACTATTACAAATTTACAAATTACAAAGTGAACTATATCGAATTAGTAATTACAATTACAACTTAAAATTTTAAACTTTACAAAATAAATTTGGGGGAGGGGGAATTTAAAGAAATTGGACTTGAGCTTAAATTTAAGAAATAAACTTAGAAATTCTAAGTTTGAAACTTAAAATTAAGTTGCCTACGTATCCAAATAGGAATCAAAGTCCACGTAGTTCTCTTACCTCAAACTTACCTCGTTGATTTGGATCGATTCGATTATTCATGCATCACTTCCGGTGGTAGTTTCTTCGGAGCTATCTTGATTGATGGTCCCGAAAAACCCGATTTAAAGCTCGTAAAATCTCAATGGGAGGTGACTTAATTTTTTTTTTTTTTTGAATGTGTGTTATGCAGATTTGCTAAAGTATGTATGACAGTTAATATGAAAGCAAATAAGAACACTCAGATTTTTATAGTGGTTCGGACAAACCAAATCACTACATCCACTCTTCCCTTCATGGGACACCAACTTAACCAACAGATGTTTAACGAGTTCACACTCAAACGGGACTTATCACCCTCACGGGATCGCCTATAGATGTTTATCGAGTTCACACTCAAACGAGACTTATCTCCCTCACGGATTGCTACCCTCCCTTTCGGGATTGCTAGATGTTTATTGAGTTCACACTCACCTACAAACTTATCCTATCAAACCGATTTGGGTAAGGTTTGTTTGGTTTCCAACTAGGTTGAGATTTTCCTTACATTTGTTTAGCCTCAATGCTAAGGATGGAAAAATCTCTCTAAGCTTAGGATATAGCATTTGTGCTTAGATCTAGGGTAGAACACTTTTGAATATATGTGTGTATTTCTTGCTTGCTTCGTCTTCTAGGAATGGAGTTGCTTGAATATTTGGCTTTAATTTCACTTTGCAGATCCTCCATTATCTTCTTTTGAAGATAGTGCAATGTATTTATAGTGTGGATTTGAATATTACCGCTGGAGAGTAATATTCAAATCCATACTAATAATCTTCCAAATTTTTCTTTCATCCTTTTCAGACCGTTGTTTTGCGCCTTTATGTCACATCCATATATGTTGTTATCTTCTTATTGATCACCGCTTTTGTGTGTCTAACGGATCCGATCATTTCACGGACATCGCTCATCGCTTCGATTCGGGTCACTTTGTCCGAAGAAATCGATCTTTACGGTGTCTTTGAAATCACTTTATTCATCAAGTTCAAAACAACGGCTCATCGGGCTTCGATTTACCGCGATCATCGAAAATTGATATTTGCATACCGATCGATCTGATATCGATCCGATCTTCGAATTGATCTTATCGCGATACCGATCTGGTTAACTGATATTCGAATACCGATTCGATATCGCGAGCAAATTGATCGATCTCAGATAGTGATCCGATCTGCATAAATGATCGATATCAAGATACCGATCCGTTTCAAAGATAAATACTTGACCGATTCGGATCTAATGATCTCGATATCGCATCTTGATTCGATATCGATCTTTACCTGATTTCAAGAAAATTGATCCGATCTACATAAAAATGATCCGATTTCTTTTCTTCTTCTTAACTTGTTCTCTCGTTCCCCTCAACTTGTTATCTCAGATATTAATTTAAATAACACAAGTTGATAATGTTTTGGCATAATTTATCAAAACTAAAAATATCCCTACATTGATCATCATTATCAACAAATTCTTGACTTCTCTTTTTCGGCTCTTACCCAATCATCAAGCAAGCATTGGTTTTCCACGCTTTTCAACGGTCATATTCGATCTCGTTGCATCCAAAAAATGTAGCCTCCCAAACTAAAAGCTTGTTCAACCAAGAATCGGTTGAGGCGGGAGATGCAAAAATTTCTCTTGCTAGCATTGACAATATTGGATAGATATTTTTTATCCTCGACCACCACTTTAGTATATTAAAAGTAAGCGTTGTCTTCATCTTCACGTTCTAACAAATGAAGAGGATAAATAATGATCAAGTTCGTAATAAGGGTTAAAGTAGACCTTGATCGCTTTTGAGAACGCTCATCATAAAAACCCCGTTAATATATCTTCTTCTTGACTCATAGAAGAGCCACCACCACCAAAATTTTCTTCAAAACCGGGACCACTATATTCTCTAAATAAAGACATTAAAGTAACTTTAATCCGATTACCAATCTCTTCCGGATTAGGATATACATCATCTTCACCCATGACCATATGTCTATTAGGAAATAAATAATTATAATACATATTTAACATCATTATTAATCCATCCAATCTTACTCTAGGATCAAACATTTTAGCAACCAAGAATAGATCGGGAATATTTGTAAAATATTTTTTCCATTTTTGCATCATAGAGAAAAAGTAGCACCACTTAATAAAGGATTTGTAATATTTTTATTTAACACATGAGCAACTTTAATACAATAATCAAGCGCTAAATTACACGTAGGATAATAAACACCGATAACACTTTTTTGTGGAATCATTAAAAATTCCAAAATTTTACACAAAGAAGTGCATGAATCCCAATATTGAGGATATAAACGAATACCACAATTTTCTTGAGTAAAAATGTACATAAAGCATCTTTATAATCCATAGACTCCTTTAACAATTTATACGTGGAATTCCAACGAGTTGACACATCAAGAGAAATTTTTTTTGGATGCATATTGTATGTTCTACAAAAAACTTTCCATTTTTTTTCAACAATTTTGAATGTCTCGACATATAATAAATAAGCGGATCTAATAGGACCAACTTGTTCTTTCAAAGCATCTAAACCATCTTGAACACATAAATTTAAAATATGACACATACATCTAACATGAAAAATTTTTTCCACCAAGATATGGTTGACAAATATTTGTAAGATCTTCAATAGTAGCCAGATTTGCACTAAAGATTATCAAAACCAATAGAAAATATTTTTTAGTAAGAGCATACTCATTTAAAATATCATGCAATTTATCTCTAATATTAACGGCATTGTGTTCCGTATCAAAATCTCTATAAGCAATCAATCTTTTGTTAAGAGTCCACTAATCATCAATCCAAGTGCATGTAACTCCTATATAACTATGCTTTTGAAAATTATCACTCCAAATATCCGCACATATACAAACTTTAACATTTAAATCGGCAAATAGATTAATCAAAGCATATTTATACTCATAAACAACTTTAGCAAAGATCACGAGTAGTAGTATGACGTGAAACTTTTTTTTTTTTTGGTTGAAGACCAAGGTTAACAAAATCATTCTAATACTGAATTATCGGCAAATTGAAAAAGGAAGGTGTTGTGTGCACACAAATTTAGCTAACAATTTTCTATATTTCATTTGATCAAATGTAAATAGAGAAGTGGGGTTACTTACCTGTTTGAACTCCACCACCGCCACCGTAAAATGACGTAAATCCACGAAGTTGTGCTTGGTTTGAACTAATTCCAACTCTATCCGGATGAATTTTTTTCAAATGCTTCTAAATGTTCCATATCCTCCTCCTTTGACAAAAAAGAATATATTTTCTCACAATAGTTGCAATGAACTTTAATAGTACCATCCTCGTTGATCACTTTATTAAAGTGACGTGCAAAAAATATCCCACTTAAGTTGAGCTCGACTTGGAGTTGGGGTTGGAGTTAACTTGGCATTGGACTCGGTTGGGTGGTTTTGACTTTCTTGAGTAGGACGTCGTGGACCTTGTGGTATAGCATCATCTTCAAGAGGATTCTCATAACCGGGACCAAGTGTGGCCTCAATATCATCTAAACTCCACTTTCGATCGGTCTTGGTGGATGGAAAGACGAACGGAAGAGAGTGGAAGAAGCTTTGCCTTTACCCTTACCCTTTCTTTGATGGCTTGCCATAATAATAATATGTATGTAAGTGTATATGTAATAATATATGTATGTAAGTGTAGTGTAATATAATATGTATGTAACTATGTAAGTGTAATGTAATATACTAATATGTAGTATAGTACTATAGTAGTATACTAGTATTATTATAGTGTAATATATAGTGTATATAATATATAGTGTAGTATAAATATAATATGTAATGTATAGTATGATATATAGTTTAGTGATGTAATATGTAACTATGTAAGTAATGTAAATAATAAACTTTGAGAATTGAGTGAGAGTTGAGACTTGAGAGAGAGATGAATAAACTTTGGTGTGAATTTTGAAGTGGAATGAGTTGGTATTTATAGATGAAATATTGAAAAAAAAAAAAAGTCAAAGGTTCGAACCGAACCAAGCGGTTTCCACGGTTTGAGAATTAAATTCTTTTAATCTCTTTGATCTCAAATTTGGATCTCAACCGATTTTAATCTGGGCGTTGGATCTCAACGGCTATAATTTTCAAATTTTGGGGCGGTTTGAACGAACCGGCGGTTCGCTTCGTTTTGTTAGAACCGAACCCAACCGTGGATTTATTTGTTTTGCCTCGCCCCTAATAGAACTCATGAACGTGAACCGCGATTCGGTTTTTTTGAGCATGCCTACACCAAATTTTTTTTTTCAAGATAAACCGAAAACAACCGTCTACCATACATTATTTTTATTAGAACAAAATTGTGTAATAAAATTAATAAGAATTAAAATCTAAGTGGAATGATTCGTATGCAAAAAATAAACAATCTGATTCATAATATGCAAAAAATAAAATAACACACGAAAAGGAAGAAGATGGAGAATTTGGATGAGAAAAAAAATAAAATAATGAAAAACTAAAAAGTGGGATTATGAACTTTTTACAGTGTTTTGCTTGTTAAGCGTGAGATTCAGGCAACAAAATAATGGAGCACTAAAAAAATAATGATGAAGCATAAAAAACTTCTCTTTAAATAGGTGTGAGAACAAAAAATCAGCCCTTGGAATAAGCACGTAATTAATTTCATTAAATTATTGGTAAAAAAATACTATGAATAAATCATGCAACAAATGGATGATCAAGATTGATTGACTAAAAAACGAACAACGGTCGAAAACAAATGGCGCCAAAACTATAAAAGGAAAAATAACTCCTATTATATATTTATGATTTGTTGCAAACTTGTTCAATAAGTAAGTACATATTACGTTGTAGTTAATTTGGTGATACCAGATCACAGAAGATCAAATTAACAGTTTCTCGTGACTAATTACAAATTCACAACCCAGATGAAAATGAACAATCCATCATGAAAGGTTGAAGTGTAAGGCTCAGATTGGCTTGTCTTGACCAAGAGATTACACTAGTGCATTATGATGCGCTGAATAAGACATACAGGATGATAAATTCTTCGGTACTGAATATACAAGAATTAGACCTCAGTGGTTCGTTATTTCTTAATCTCTGTCCTTAAATAGAATCGTATGAAATTAATAACTATTGCTTTGACTTATAATGGGAAGAGAATCAATGCAATTCGATACCTTATATCTTGGGAAATACTATTAATGTAGGTCTCGAACGGGTTTCAGTGAGGGTGGAAGTCTAGAGGGGAGGGGTGAATAAACTTCCAAAACTTTTTGTGGATCAGGTGTGATATGCAAGTATGCCCGATCAGAGTGCGGTGTGAATCAGTATGCACTGATATCCGACTTACTGATCTGTATGAACCAGATCAGTTTGGCGTCTATCAGTTTAACAAATGGTGCGGAAGATTAGTTAACCCATGTGAAAACTAGTTTTACTCAATCAGATTTCTGAGCAATCTGTTTTAGATCAGATGACTAAAGTGTCAAGCTGATCAGTTCAATAGCTTGATGCTAATCTGAACCAGATTCAGAATATGCATGCATATAACAAGTAGTGTGCAGTTAAGTGTAAAGCAAGATAAAGGCACACAAATTTATAGTAGTTCGGACAACTTGTCCTACGTCCACTCTTTCCTATCAGAAGGGGCACCAACTTAACCAACTGGACTTAGTTTAATGTGTTAGTCCAACACAGTACAACCAACAAATGTTTCAAGAGTTCTCACTCAACCAATTCCCAGAAATCAGATCTAGAAACCCTAGACTGAAATCTTGCTATAACAAACTTAACCTAACTTTTGTTTGGGTGTAAGATTTGTAATGTTCCAACTGGAATACTATCATATCTTCTAAGTAGCCTAAAGCTAGAGGATGAGTATTCTATGCTAAGAACAATGGGATGAACACTTAGAAAATATGCTTCGCTTTAGTGTTCTTCGTGCGGAAATTTGATTGTGCTTGAGCTTGATGATAATTTCCATAACCTTACTATGAAGGTTTGATCCCATATATATAGGCACAAAATCGAACTAGCCGTTGGAGAGCAATTCGAATTTCGGTCTATTTTAGGTAGATCGGCAGGTTGATTTGATGTGCTTCAGAGGCGGCATGGCCGAAAGCATGCAAGCTTGTCCTTTCTAGCTGTTTAACTATGAATCGCCTTCCTACAGATTGTCAGTGCTCTGTACATGCGTTGTCGATTTCTCATTGGTTGTCAAGTACACTTTGCAGTGCTTGAATGAGCAACAAGGTTGACATTTTTCTTGTCTGAACACTTGGCATGTACTAGGTAACATTGAAGTAGTCACCTGATGGAGTTGACACAGATCAGTTCAAACACTGATCTGTCTACCTGAGTTAGGTCATCTAATTGTAAGTTGCCTTAGCACAACTTACTGACCTATCCTGTTGTCATCTGATGTAGATCTTCTGGACGGTCTTCTGTCTTGAAGTCTTCTCGACTTATCTGCTTCATTCATAAGATCTTCAGCATATCTGATTTTCAACTTATCTGATCTTCTGATCTTCAAAACTTATCCTATACATATTGAGTTCCCCCTCAATATGTGACCTATCTGTTACATCAGTTGTCTATACATTTCAGCTGGTCATCTTATTTGCTATCTAGATCATCAGTCAGCTAACAAATTTGACTGGTCCAATTACATTATCTATTTTGGAACTTTCATCGAAACTACAAATTTCCCAACAATTTTCCCCTTTTTGATGGAACCAAAACAACTAAATAGAAAAACAGATAACCAAATGTAAATAATCAGATAACAACACACAATTCAGAAGATAATGAGAGGTTTTCTTAGGATCAGAAAAAGATAGGATATTTTATTATCATGGATATGTGTTTACAAATTACCTCAAAATACCTATCATCTGATTCTAAGAGTCTTCTGATCTTCTCATGCTCTGGGTTTGAACTTCTGGAGCTATTGAGGAATGTCAAACACCTTGTACATCCTTTCCATCAAGGCAGCTAATCGATCCTTCTCTATGATTCCACCCATCTTGGCGAACTCATAATACATCTGTTTGAAGCGCACTGGATCAAGGGTTTTTTCTGACCGAAGAGGTGGAAGATTGATCTCAAACGGGGGTGCTTCAGGAATCAGTCTCATCTCCTCACCTTCAAGCATGACCAAGTCGTAGAATTGCGGATGCTTCATCTCAAGCCAGTTTCTGAACTCCTCATTGAATTCACCCTGATCAGCTGATATCGAGATCTTCTCCAGAACATATACATCAATCAAACAGTCTCCTCTGATCTTGTCCCATTCTGGCCACCAATTCCTTTTTTAAATCAGAATATCTTTCACTTGGGTAGATAGGACCTTTTCTTCCCAAGCAACATCCTTTGCTGCAGCAGCCTTCTTCCTCATCCTTCTGACATATCTGGTTGCAAGGCCTTTGATCTTAGCAAGCTTCTTCTTCCTCTCAGCTGTTGGGATTATACTGGAAAGTATGCTTTTACTTTGTATAATCAAAACTGAATTTCAGACTTATTTACTGAAATAAATTGTTTATCACTGATGCTTTAAATATCATCGAATGTTACATATATTTACTGTATAACTGTTCAATAAATAGTACGTGTTACATTGTAGTTAATTTAGTAATACCAGATCACAGAAGATTAAATTAACAGTCCCTTGTAACCAAAAGTACACCATTCACGACCTAGATGGAAATGAACAATCCATCGTGAAAGGTTGAAGTGTAAGGCTCAGATTGACTTATCTTGACCAAGAGATTACACTAGTGCATGATTGATGCACTGAATAGGACCTACAGGAGGATAAATTCTTCAGAACTGAACAAGGAAGAATTAGACCTCAGCGGTTCGTTATTTCTTAATCTTCGTCCCTTAAATAGGATCACATGTGGTTGGTAACTATAGCTTTGAATTATCACAGGTAGAGAATCAACGAGATTCAATACTTAATATCTTGGGCAATATTATTGGTCACATGCAATTGCTAAGATTTAATACGAAGAATCGTGTGCAAGTACGCTTGTTCGATTTGCCCCTTGGGAGGTTCATAAGATTTATCATACCAAATCTTGCAAGTGGAACTAGTTTCCGGTATGGATAATAATGTTGAACCGTTCCTTAACCAAGGGCAAAAGATATTAATTAATGGAAAGCTATTTCAGTAGCTTGAATTAATTAATGGGCTAGATAATCTTAAACACGAGAAATAATAACCGGGAGCCATATTGACTGTAATATGGGTTAAGATGGATAGTGCAATATTAATTATGTAGTGGGATTAATTAATATTTATGGGCTTGAATAATATTGTGGCTCAATATTGATAATTCAAGATCCATTGGAAGGTCCAATCTTAATTCTCCTAAAGGCCCCCTAAGTAGCCCAACATAAAGTCCAATAACTGGAAAAGGTGTTTAAAAATAAAATAAATATTGTTGCCTTATTTTTCCTCTCTATTTTTTCGAAAATTATGGATTAAAAGGGGAGAAAGATTTTCTTTGAATTTTGTTATGGAATGAAGATATGTATTCTTGGAATACAAGATTATCTCATTAAATTCAAGGAATCTCCCACTTGGTTATCCATATAGTAAATTTCGAAAATTTTGAAATATAAAGGGCAAGAAAGATTTTCTTGATTTTCTTGAAAAGATATTATGAAAGATATGTATTTCTTGAAATACAAGAATATCTCATAAATTCAAGAAGATCCAAATCTTGGATTCTTGTTCCCTATATTTTGAAAAATACACCATAACAAGAGTGAATGGGATTTTTATGGAATATTTTAATTATGGAGAAAAAGAATATATGAGATATATTCAAGATTTCTTGGAGATCAAGAAAATATTTTTTTCCCCTATTCCATGAGCAAAAAAAAAATCGGCCACTTCAACTCTATAAATAGGGGATGAGTGTTTCATTCCCAAGTACAATTCCATGTGCTGGAAAAATTAGTAAATCCACAAAGGTGGTGCAACAAAGTTTATTTTCCTTTTGTTAATTGTTCGCGAGCATCCTACCACCGGATTGTCGAGCAAGGATTAAGGGAATACTTGGGAAGGTTTTTTTGGTGTGTCTAATCAACAAGACCATTTCCACTCCAAGAGGTACGTTCACGTAAACTCGTACTAATTCCTCATGCGTAAGATTTACGTGAACTGTTTATATGCATGATTTGTTGTTAAATTATTATTTGAATTAATATAGGATTAATTCATGCTAGTAATAATTATCAGAATTAAATTTGTATTTAAATATTTATCCCGAATAGATCCGTGCAATTAATTCCCCAACAACTGGTATCAGAGCCTCGGTTCGGACTCTGAATTTTAGATTGTAATTTAATTCGTTTTCATTAAATTTGAAATTAGATAGTAGAATTGCTAGATCTTTTTTGCAGGTATCCAATTGTCATGGAATTTAATGTGTTTATTTATGCATGCATATAAATTGTGGTTTTTAATTCGATTCGTTCAAGAATTCGTTTTGCCTCGTGAGAAAATCCACGAGTAGATTAGGATTTATTTGATTTGATCAATGTAATAGACTAGTCTAGATTTAGGTTTATTTATTTTTTATAAATAAATTGTAACCGGATCGGAAACGGAGGCGGAGACGAAGAATTAAAGGATAGATCCATAACCGTACGCGGACGACGTACATCGTGCGAAAAGTGCCAATGGAAGCACGCGCACGACGTGGACGTCGCCATGTGCACGGGCACGACGCTAGGCATCGGGCGAGATCGGCCTGGACGCACGCGGCGCGGACGGTGACGCGAGACCTTATCTGACGCATGGGCGCTCATGGGACCATCGCTTGGCCGGGCAAGGTGGACCCGGCGGCAAAGTACGGATGCTTTGCCGCGACGTGGATGCTCACAGATACGCCGAGCCGAGGCATACTGAGGTATGGATGTATAGCCTGCCGAGATCGATTTGACCAGGGGCGGCGGATCGCAGCTTGCATCCCATTGTGAGCTACTTGGCGTGGCGTTTCGAGACGATCGAGTGGGAGAAATTCAAGACGGCGTTTCTTCAAAATCAAGCCAAGAAAAATCAAACCATGACAATTGGATAATTGTGCCCAATATGTTTATTTTTCCGTTATGCTTGATTTATTGTTGTGATTTCTTGTGCTTTATTTAATTTGTTTAAATGTGTTTGTATGAGAATTGCCCAATGAAAAATCTCACCTTCAAGAATTACTAAGTATGTTTAAATAATTAATTGAAAATTTTATTCCGAATAATAAAATTGAATTAATTTTGACCTCCATGATTTATTTATTTGTGAATTCTATTGGAGAAATTCCTCCCACGGGACGGTCAAAAGTTAGCTTTCACATGAATAAATTCCAGGTGGATGATTGTGGATTATTACTAGTGGCGACGATGATCCTCCCCACGAGGCTCGTTCAAAGCGAAATAATAATTCTGTATTTAATCATGGTTATTACTTAGGTATAAAATTGATATGCATATACTTCCCCGAAGTCCCTGTCAATTTTATATTGGTCAAGTGGGAGCCAACTATTAATCTGGATATTAAAGGTTTATAACTGTTCTTGTTTATAACCTGCTTGAATGTGTTTAAATAATGACCCTCCCCAAGTAGCTTATTTAAACTGTTTTGAGATATTGACTGATGCATGTTCATATTTTTTTAGATTTTAATATGAAACATGTGATCGAATTTTGTGATATATTTGTGCTTATGCAAATTATTATTTATTTCAGTTCATCATGTCACAACCTTTTAATCCACTGTTATATACACTCAAAGAACACCAATTAACTGGTGACAACTATAATGTTTGGAAACAAAATATGAGTTTTGTCCTACCTGCACAAGAACATCATTGGGTTCTTGATGTACCCAAGCCCCGTAAGCCTACTGATGAATCATCTAATGCGGAAAGACACTTGTATAATATTTGGGAGCAGGCCAATGAACCCATGAAACGTGTAATCTTGACTTCTCTGTCTGATGATTTGAGACACATTCATGAAGGTGTTGAGTCTGCTACAGAGATTATGCAAAGTCTTGAAGAAATGTTTTTAACAAAAGACCGCATGATCAATCAGTTTAAAACTGACGACGTGGCCAGGCTAAAGATGGTTGAGGGAACACCCGTAAGGGAGCATGTTCTCAGAATTAAACGCCATTTTGAAAAACTGGCTTATCTCGGTACTAAGTATTGTGATGAGGCCCAAATTGAATTTCTTTTGCTAACTCTTCCAAGGTGCTTCGATGGGTTTTACTGTAGTTTTGTGATGAGTGATCACATGTTTACTATGGACATTCTACAAGAAGCCTTGGAGAAAATAGAGAAGCATTTAGGAAAGAAAGACGAAGCATTGGTGACCAAAAGTCTTTTCTCAAGATCTAGGCCAATGGAAGGCAAGACTCAAGGAAAGGAAAGTGGTCAGAACCAAAGCAAACTCATCACTAAGAAAAGTGAAAAAAAGACAGCTAGCTGGTTGGGTGTCAAGAAAGTACCAAAAGGAAAATGTTTTAACTGCGATGAAAAGGGACATAGGATGTCAGCATGTTCCAATCCCAAAAGGAAAGGAAAGAAAGGTAATTCTCATGCACTAGTTGTTGAAACTTGCTTAGCGGCGTATGCCTCCCATTTTTGGGTAGTGGATACGGGATCCACTGATCATGTTTGTTTCACTTTACAGGGGTTCAAGCGGACCCGGCAACTTAGTGAGAATGAGATCCTCATCACACTGGGCAATGCTACGAGAGTGGCAGCTGAAGCAGTGGGAGAAGTGCACCTGTCTTTTGAAGACAGAGTTTTAATTTTAAGAGATGTTCTTTACGTTCCGAATTTTAGAAAGAATTTAATTTCAGTTTCTAAACTTTATCTTGATGGATATTCGGTTACTTTTAATAAAGTTGTTACCATTTCTCTTTATGATAAATTTATCTGTCATGGAACGTTGTCGAATAATCTCTATACAATTAACTATGCACACCACTCACGAAATGCATCCTATAACACATCAATTATTTCCGAGAAAAGAAAACGTTCATCAGACGTGAACGAGACACTTCTATGGCATCTAAGATTGGGACATATTAATCCAAAGAGGATCCAAAGGTTGGTGAAAGACGGTTCACTGGAGTTTCTCCAAGTTGAACCAATTCCAACCTGCGAATCATGTTTGGAGGGTAAAATGACCAAGAGGGCATTTGGAGCCAAGGGGAATAGAGCCAAAGAAGTGTTGGAAATCGTTCACACAGATGTATGTGGTCCAATGTCAACCAAAGCAAGAGGAGGTTATGAGTATTTCGTCACTTTTATTGATGACTACTCAAGGTACGGTTATATTTTCCTTATGAAGCATAAATCTGAGACCTTTGAGAAATTCAAAGAATTTAAGGCTCAAGCAGAGAATCATAGGGAAAAACGTATCAAGTCTCTACGATTCGATCGTGGAGGCGAGTACCTCAACGATGAGTTTTTGAACTACTTGTCTGATAAAGGGATTGCATCTCAGCTAACTGCACCCGGAACCCCTCAACAAAACGGGGTTGCAGAGCGAAGAAATGGAACTCTTTTGGAAATGGTTAGATCTATGATGAGTTATGCGGATCTTCCCAAGTCATTCTGGGGTCATGCCTTAGAAACAGCAGCCTACATTCTGAACTTGGTGCCATCTAAATCGATTCCCAAAACTCCCAAAGAATTGTGGACCGGGCGCAAGCCCAGTTTGAGACACATGAAGATTTGGGGGTGTCCGGCCTACGTGTTGGACAAGGAAGCCGGAAAATTGGATCCTCGATCAGAATTAAGGTTGTTTATGGGATACCCCGAGGGAACAAAAGGGTGTATGTTCTATGGTCCAGAAGATCAAAAGGTGGTAATAAGCACCACTTTAGATTTTTGGAAGAAGACTATATGAATGAAAGAAGACCTAGAAGTGAGATTACCTTAAATGAGCTAAGAGGGATAACCTCAGTGCCAACTGTACAAGATGACATACCAAACGACACACTTACACAACCGGAACCTCGTCGTAGTGGGAGGGTTGTGAGACAGCCCGAGAGATTCATGGGGATAGGAGAGACCTCGGACTTGATTCCCGGACAAGACGAATCAGACCCATGGACATATGACGAGGCAATCCAAGACAAGGATGCAATTTCTTGGCAAACAGCAATGAAGGCCGAAATGGGTTATATGGATCATAACAGAGTGTGGGAGCTAGTCGAACCACTTAATGAGGTCAAACCCATTGGTTGCAAGTGGGTGTACAAGAGAAAAAAAAAAATCGGATTGGGCGGGGAAGGTGGAAACCTTCAAGGCAAGGCTTGTGGCGAAAAGGTTATACTTTCGGAAAAGAAGGTATCGACTATGAGAAAACTTTTTTAGCCCGTGAAGAATGCTCAAGTCCATCCGAATTCTCTTATCGATTATTCTTGATCTCGACTTTGAAATCTGGCAAATGGATGTCAAGACAACTTTCCTTAATGGAAGTCTTGATGAAGATATCTATATGCAACAACCCCAAGGCTTCATTGAAAAAGGCCAAGAACACCTAGTTTGTAAGCTCATGAAGTCCATTTACGGACTCAAACAGGCATCCAGAGCTTGGAACCAATGTTTTGATCATGTTATAAAGTCTTATGGGTTTGATCAAAACGAGTTCGAAAGTTGTGTGTACAAAAAGCGTGTCGGAACTGCATTGGTATTCTTAGTACTATACGTAGATGACATTCTGATCATCGGGAACGATGTAAAGGTGTTATCGGGCGTAAGGGCATAGCTTTCAAAAAACAGTTTTATATGAAGGACTTAGGGAAGCGCGACATCCTTGGGATCAAGATCACTCGAGATCGCAAAGAAAATGATGATAGGCTTATCGCAAGCTTCATACATAGACACTTTGTCTTGAAAACGATTCAAAGATGCAGATTCCAAGAAAGGCTTCGTACCTTTTCGGACATGGAATCCATCTATCCAAGAAAATGTTCCCTAAGACACAAAAAAGGAGATAGATGACATGAAAGGCATTCCACATGCTTCGCCGTCGGAAGCCTTATGTATGCAATCTTTGTATCTGAGACCGGGATATCTGCTTTGCTTGTTGGCATGGTGGCAAGATATCAAAGTAACCCGGAAAGAACATTGAATGGCGATTAAAAAACATTAAAGTATCTGAAAAAGAACTCGAGATAGAATGTTAATTTATCGATCGATAGTCTAATCCCCATCCGGCCACACCGGACTCGGTTTTCCAATCGGACTTAGATTCCATAAAATCTACCTCCCAGTAGTGTGTGTTTTGCATGGGGAGAGCCATGACATGGAGAAGCGTTAAGCGAAATGCATCGCAGATTCTACCATGGAAGCGAATATGTAGTCATTTGCGAGGCAAAATGAAAAAGCGGTTTGGCTCAAGAACTTCCTAGTGGACTTGGATGTAGTTCCAAATTTGCCTAGCAGAATCACTGTTTATTGTGACAATGACGGAGCAGTTGCAAATTCAAGGGAACCAAGAGCCCACAAGGCCAGCAAACACATTGAAAGGAAATACCATCTTATACGAGATATCGTTAAGAGAGAAGATATAGAGGTGGCAAAGATCGCGTCAGAAGACAACCTGGCAGATCCATTCACAAAGGGTCTACCTCAGAATACATTCGAGAGACATGTGGAATAAATGGGTGTCAAGATCGTTGCCAATCTGCTTTGAGTATAAGTGGGAGAAATTATTAGGTTCGTGTAGGTGACATTAGATGTCACATAATAGGAACTACACTAGACATGTTGTAGTATACTTAAAAGCAGACTTTGAGTATAAGTGGGAGATTGTTGGGATTATACTGGAAAATATGCTTTTACTTTGTATAATCAAAAGCTAATTTTGGACTTATTTACCGAAATAAATTGTTTATCACTTGATGCTTTAAATATCATCGAATGTTACATATATTTCTTTGTATAACTGTTCAATAAATAGTACGTGTTACATTGTAGTTAATTTAGTGATACCAGATCACAGAAGATTAAATTAACAGTCCCTTGTAACCAAAAGTACACCATTCACGACCTAGATGGAAATGAACAATCCGTCGTGAAAGGTTGAAGTGTAAGGCTCAGATTGGCTTGTCTTGACCAAGAGATTACACTAGTGCATGACTGATGCACTGAATAGGACCTACAAGAGGACAAATTCTTCAGAACTGAACAAGGAAGAATTAGACCTCAGTGGTTCGTTATTTCTAAATCTTCGTCCCTTAAATAGAATCACGTGTGGTTGGTAACTATTGCTTTGACTTATCACGGGTAGAGAATCAACGAGATTCTATACTTTATATCTTGGGCAATATTATTGGTCACATGCGATTGCTAAGATTTAATACGAAGAATCGTGTGCAAGTACGCTTGTTCGATTTGCCCCCTTGGGAGGTTCATAAGATTTATCATACCAAATCTTGCAAGTGGAACTAGTTTCCGGTATGGATAATAATGTTGAACCGTTCCTTAACCAAGGACAAAAGATATTAATTAATGGAAAGTTATTTCAGTGGCTTGAATTAATTAATGGGCTAGATAATCTTAAACACGGGAAATAATAACCGGGAGCCATATTGACTGTAATATGGGTTAAGATGGATAGTGCAATATTAATTATGTAGTGGGATTAATTAATATTTATGGGCTTGAATAATATTGTGGCTCAATATTGATAATTCAAGATCCATTGGAAGGTCCAATCTTAATTCTCCTAAAGGCCCCCTAAGTAGCCCAACATAAAGTCCAATAACTGGAAAAGATGTTTAAAAATAAAATAAATATTGTTGCCTTATTTTTCTTCTCTATTTTTTCGAAAATTATGGATTAAAAGGGGAGAAAGATTTTCTTTGAATTTTGTTATGGAATGAAGATATGTATTCTTGGAATACAAGATTATCTCATTAAATTCAAGGAATCTCCCACTTGGTTATCCATATAGTAAATTTTGAAATATAAAGGGCAAGAGAGATTTTCTTGATTTTCTTGAAAAGATATTATGAAAGATATGTATTTCTTGAAATACAAAAATATCTCATAAATTCAAGAAGATCCAAATCTTGGATTCTTGTTCCCTATATTTCGAAAAATACACCATAACAAGAGTGAATGGGATTTTTATGGAATATTTTAATTATGGAGAAAAAGAATATATGAGATATATTCAAGATTTCTTGGAGATCAAGAAAAGATTTTTTTCCTCTATTCCATGAGCAAAAAAAATCGGCCACTTCAACTCTATAAATAGGGGATGAGTGTTTCATTCCCAAGTACAATTTCATGTGCTGGAAAAATTAGTAAATCCACAAAGGTGGTGCAACAAAGTTTATTTTCCTTTTGTTAATTGTTCGCGAGCATCCTACCACCGGATTGTCGAGCAAGGATTAAGGGAATACTTGGGAAGGTTTTTTTGGTGTGTCTAATCAACAAGACCATTTCCACTCCAAGAGGTACGTTCACGTAAACTCGTAGTAATTTCGCATGCCGTAAGATTTACGTGAACTGTTTATATGCATGATTTGTTGTTAAATTATTATTTGAATTAATATAGGATTAATTCATGCTAGTAATAATTATCATAATTAAATTTGTATTTAAATATTTATCCCGAATAGATCCGTGCAATTAATTCCCCAACATCAGCTGCTTCAATGACTGCTCGTCTGGCTTTCTGTTCTTCTTCTTGAGCAGCAGTCAATTGCACCCTAGATTTGGTTTGTCTTGGAAGTTGAGAAGTTTCCACGACCTGCTTCCCTCTCTTTCTTACTATCAGTTGGGTCTCTGGCTCGTGAGTTCCTCCTCTGCAGATAAACTCTTCACCCATTTCGAGACTCTTGGCTTGATCTTCTGCTTCATGTCTTTTCTGAACCGGAGAAGAGAAGTCTTCTATCTTGTCTACCCTTTGAACTACTTCAGATAGAACTGACTTCTATTAAGAAAATGCTTTCTCTTGAGCTGCAATGGCTTCTCCATGTTGTTCAACTGTTTGAAATAATTCCACCTTTTCGGTGTCAGGAATATTCACAGTTGGTGTGAAAGATTCTGGCATGGCAGATGGTGCAGGTGCAGGCGGAGTAGGTACAGATGAAGTTCCGGCTGATGGCATGGTTGTTATCATCTGCATCTGTTTTTCCTTCTCCTCTTCCCCCTTTTTGGTTGCATCAAAAAGGTTAGTTAATCTGGCATTCAGCGCATTGAATTGATGTCTCAATTCATCTTTAACCTCTTCGACAACAAGCGGGGTTATCTGGACCGTAGAAGATGTTGGCACAGGGCCCAGTAGTCTGTTCAGACCATCTTCAATGGACTTCCCGGTCCGTTTAACCGATGCCTCGAATCGCTTCCACTCGGCGTCTAAGCATGTGTCTGTCCTTTCCAGAGAGGACCAGACACTTTCCAGCAACTTGCCAAGGTCAAAAAGCATTGATTCATGCAGGCTTAGCTTCTCCGTGACTGGATCGACGCGCTTTATCACATATTCAGTGATGACGTCGTGTAATTGTAGCAATTTGTCCACATTCACCTGCCTCTCTGCATTCACAAGAGCCTACTGCTCTTCCCTGAACTTATTTAACAGATCAGTTACAAACTGGTAAACTGTGCTTCAACTGATGACTTCACCCCATCTTGAATAGTTGTAGTGATCTGCTCAAGGGTTTTGTCATCAATGACAACTGTCTTTCCAGATGTTGTAGCCTCTCCAAATTGGGTCACATCTGCAGCACACACACCTGGTTCATCGGCAGTTTGCTCAGCTTGCTTGCCTCCCAGTCCTTCAACCGTTATTTCTGTTCCAGCATCTCTTCTTCCCCGGCAATCCCAAAGTGATCATGTATTAACCATCTGATGTTGTCATCAGAGGCCAATTCTACTGCACTTTCAACTCCAGCAATTGCCAAGCACTTCGTCTCCAAATCCACGAAGTAATCTGCTTTAAGAGTCTCCAACAGAATCAGAAATTCTTTAATGCTTTTCAGTCTTATGTCTCTTCAGAATACTATCTCCTCAATCTGTTGCTGGAGTCCAGGATGGTTTATGAGGTCCGGGCAGATCTCAAGCAGATAGTTCTTGATCTGCTGCTTCATAATATAAACCACCGGGTCTTCCTCTTCTGGAGTTCCCAGCTGAGTCTTAGTATTGAAGGGATTTTGGGAGACAGAGACATATCTGCCATTTGTGGGAGCAGTCTCCACAGTTATCTATTCCTCAATCCTTTCCAGGGTAGGTTCTGCTAGCTCCTCTAGGATGGGAATTTCTGGTTCGAGGGTAGGGATTTCAGGTTCTGGCTTTGGGGAGGTGGGAGTTGGCTCAGAGATGGGTTCTGTGGGCTTTGGTGAAGGTGAGGGTGGGGGTGATTTGGAAGTGGGAGTAGGTGATCTCTCTCTTCTGAACACAGTGCTAAGGGGCACAGAATCAGAATTTGATTCCTCCCCAGACGGTTCTCCCGCTGCTCTCTTCTCAACTCCACCTTCATCAGTCCCTTCCACCATCAAATCCTCCTGAGCAACTTCTCTGCCCATACTAGCAGTCTTCTCTGAACTCGTAGCCACTTCTACATCTGATTCCAGATGAATCAGTTCCATTTCCTTCTCAATCAGCTTTGGCTCGCCTCCTTCTGATATTGGCACAAATGGGTCCACAACTGCCTTTTGCAAAATAGAAGTTATCTTCTTCTGCTTCTTCTTGGCCAGAGCCTTTCTTTTCATCTTCTTGAGGGCAGTCTGCGACTCTGACTGCACAGACGACGCGGCATCTTTGGCACCCTTGCCTTCACCTCTGGGCTTAGGAGCATATGGGTTCGGATCCTCATCAGACTGTCCAGGAAGAGCCTCATCCTTCAGGAGTATGGCTTTCTGTCTAGCCAAATACACTTTCTTGCCCTCTTCCTTCCATTCAAAGTTGTCTGTCAATTTGTCTGAAATGATGATGGAGATATTGTGAATGTAAGAACACTTAGAGGTCAGAATGACCTTGTTGCTATCATCCAGACCAAACTTCCTAGCTTCCTTGAGAATCCTTTTCTTAATCATCCCCAGCCAGTCCAGATTCTCGGCTTTGCTGATAATTGCCGCCATCACATTCTGCTTCACCGCAGTAAGAGCATCCAAGCTGTGTGTAATGCAAAGTATCACCTTTGATACAATCTCAAACAGAAGACGATATTTCTGTCTGAGATGTGGTACTTTGACATTAAACACCTGATCATTGTTGGCTAGTCTTAGCAAGACATCCTTCAGATACGTCTTCTCATCCACCTCCATTGAAAAACTGGTTGGATCAATGCTCCCAGAACAAAGTCCGAAGATTCTGAACAAATCCTCATCCGATACTGTAATATCAAAACCTCCTACAAATGATTTCATTCTTCCTTTGTCGTCTTCCTCGAGATTGTAAAGGAATTCAAGAGCCTCGTAAGTATGAACAATCTCTTGGTGGTGAAAGCAAAATTGATCTAGTCCTACGGCCCGGAGACACTCCAAAATCTCCTTTGATTCAACATCATTTGTATTACTGAAAATTACATACTTCTAGCCAACAAATTCCTTGTGTACTTCGCCTGGCAGTTGAAGATCCCTGTATGAGCCTGTTTGACTTGAAGACCTAGAAAGTAGCTTATCTGACCCACCATGAACATCTCAAATTTCTCTTGCATCAGTTTACTGAATTTCTCGCATAGCTTCTGATTGGGAGAACCAAAGATTATGTCGTCCACATAGATCTGAACCATCAGAATATCTTCACCGTCTTCAATTCGAAACAAGGTCCTATCAATCAAGCACTTGTTGTAACCATTTTCTATCAAGAACTGGGATAGTGTATCATACCATGCTCTGGGAGCCTGTTTCAGTCCAAAAAGAGCTTTTCTTAAATGGTACACTTTGTTGCTAATTTCAAAGCCAGGAGGTTGTTCAACATAAACTTCCTCAGCTGGTACTCCGTTTAAGAATGCAATCTTTACATCCATCTGATACACAGTAAATCCCCTCTGAGCAGCATAAGCCAGAAACAGCCGAATGGCTACCAGGCGAGCGACTGGTGCAAAGGTTTCATCATAATCAATCCCTTCTGATTGTGAATATCCCTTAGCAACAAGTTTTGCCTTATTTCTGGTTATCACATTGTGCTCATCCTTCTTGTTCTTAAATACCCACTTAGTACCAATCACATCTTGATGAGTTGGTATGTCTACAAGTTCCCAAACTTGATTTCTCTCAAACTAGTTCTTCTTGCATGGCTTGAATCCAGCTAGCATCTTGTAGAGCTTCTTCAACTGTGAGTGGTTCCTTCAAAGACAGATAACAACAATACATTGCACTTTCACCAATTTGATGTCTAGTTTGACTCTATCAGATGGGTCTTCGATGATCAGGTCAGTTGGATGACTAGATATCCAGGTCCTTCTATCCTGATTATCATCAGTTTGGAGAACATCATCCTCTTCTGATAAATATTCATCACTAGAGACTGGGAGAGGTACTTGAGTAGGATCCACTTGGCATGGACATATCTCAGCTGATGTTGGACTCATCATGTGCTGAAGTCTATCCGCCGGAACATCGGGTGTTCCCCCTGAACCAGATGGTTCAGTTGTTACTGTCTCAGCTGTACCAGCTTCTTCACTGACAGTTGTACGTACCTTGGGGTTTGACTGACCTGGTGAATCGTCAAGGTCAAAGTTAGGAACGAATACAGTGATGTATGTTGGAACCTTTTCTTTGAGCCTTAACTGATCCATTTTCAGCGATTCTGGTCTGTTTGAGGCAAATTTCTCTTGATCAGATGATGACTCATCAAAGACCACATGAGGTATTTCTTCCACAACTAGGGTTCGTTTGTTGAAAACCCTAAATGCTATGTTGGTTGAGAAATATCCTAAGAATATATCCTCATCTGACTTGGCATCGAAGGTTCTCAACTGACTCTTCCCATTGTTGTGTATGAAACACTTACACCCGAACACATGAAAGTAGGAAACACGAGGTTTTCTGCCCTTCCACAGTTCATAGGGTGTTTTGAAGTGAATCTTAGTCAGAGAACATCTGTTCAGCGTGTGACAAGCAGTGTTGATAGCTTCTGCCCAGAAACGGCTTTGTGTTGCATGCTCAGCTAACATAGTGCGTGCAGCTTCTTTAAATGTTCTATTTCTCCTTTATGCAATGCCATTTTGTTGTGGTGTTCTTGCAGCTGATGTCTCATGTTGTATACCAAACTCAGAGCAAAAATTAGATATAAACTGGTTCAAGAATTTTGTACCTTTATCTGATCTGATTTTCACTATGCTGAGACCCTTCTCATTCTGAATCTTCTTGAGAAGTTCAGGTAGCTTTGTTGTAGTTTCACTCTTCTTATATAAGAATACAACCCAGGTGAACTTGGAGTAATCACCCACTGAAACGAAGAGGTATAACTGGTCCAAATAGATTCATATAGAGCAGTTGCAGTACTCTGCTGGATGGAGGCAAAGGTATCCCTTTGAATGAAGCTTTTACTTGTTTTTTCTTCTGACATGTGACACATGTCTGATCCTTAGAGAATACTTCATTCAAAAGACCTTCAACCAAGGACATCCTTGCTATCTTGTTAAGAGTCTTGAAGTTCAGATGGCTCATTCTCTTGTGCCAGAGCCAACTGGAGCTCTTAGAACTCTTAACAATCAAGCATGCATTTCTTGGACAACTGTCCCAATTTGCTGTATAAAACGTTCCTTTTCTGGAGCCAGTTAGTAAAATCTGTTGAGTCACTCGATTTCTGATTGTGCATTGATCTGACGAGAACTCAATACTAAATCCGTTGTCGCAGAACTGTGATACAGATAACAGGTTGTGCCTTAAGCCGTCAATGTATGAAACACCTGTAACCTGTACATCATCGTTCACTAAGGTTCCAACTCCTCTGGTAAAACCAAAGTTGTCGTCACCAAAGAGAACTCGTGGGCCTGGTTTCTCAATGTAATTGCTGAGGAGATGTTGACTTCCAGTCATGTGTCTTGAGCATCCACTATCTATGTACCAGATAGTTGCTTGTACACCTCCTTTAATAACCAGTCCCACTCGAATCTGCGAACGAATTAGATTTTAGGTACCCCAGTAGAATCGAGTCCTGGGGGGTTAGAAGTACCTTTCGGGATCCAAATAAATCTGGCACCTTTGTTGAAAACAGAGGGCTTGATTTGTCTCCCATAAACATCTACATAATCATACGTCTCTTCATATGCAACCTGGTCAGTATGATTATTAGTATGAGCCTTGGATGAATAAGAAGACTTGGGATTTTTCATTGAAATTTGTCTTCTTTTAATCCAGTGGGGCTCAGGTACAGCAGCTCTAGGTTTCTGATTGTAAGGGTAGGTATGACTGCTACCATTAAAAGATTCATATCTTTTTTACATAGATGGTTTGAGCAGTTTACCCTTAGCTTGCTTGCTAGGCAGCTTGGATTGAGTTGACTTCAGCTGGGACTGTCCCACGCGAGATGGTCCAGACTTAGGCCTACTCTGCTGATTTGGCTGAGGTCTCTTCAGAAGAACAAAATTCTTCTGTTGATTCCTCGGCTGATGTCTGATCAGTTGGGGTCCATTTATGTTCCCTTTCTGATCAGGCACTCGCCTTGCCTGGTCAGCTGATCCTTTTCCCTTATCTGATACAGATTTAGTTTTTCGTGTATCTTGATCAGAAACTCGTTTGGTTACACTTTTTTGATGTGAACCAGACGGGGATTTAGAGGATCCAGAAGGGTTCTCATACCCAATTCTCTTCTTATCAGTTGGCGTACGAAAATAGTTGTTCAGTTCTTGAACGGTCTTAGATGATTTCGTGAAAACCTCTATTTTCTTACGCAAACTGTCCTCAGTAGTTTTCAGATTCTCATGCATTCGAAAGAATTCATCAAACTTAGTCTGAAGGACTTTGAGTTCTCCGGCTTGTTGTTCATTGAGAGTCAGTTGTTATTTAATCCGCTTTCCCTAATCAGTAGTACTGACTTTCAGAAACTCCAGTTCTATAGTCATCTTCTGAACAGTTTCAGCTGATTTTAGTTAAGCTGCTTTACTTGCCTATATTTCCTTGACAAGCCGGATATTCTCAGCCCTTAGGTTATCGTTCTCAACTTCCACTCATGTATAAGTATCTATTGCATTAGAGAGATCATCAAGCAATTGGTCATTGTAGACATGTAGGTTAATCTTTCCAACAAATGTTCTCATCACAACAGGTGTAGAACAGGGAACCACATAAGGTTTAGAGATTACCTCAGATTGATCTGCTTCTCTGGCCATAAGACAGATGTCGTCATCAGATGAGAAGTTCATATCATTGACATCATCAGTTGTGGTAATCAGACAAAAATCTTCAACAGATGAGTAGCCTGAGTCATCTGAAGGTAGGTAAGAATCATCAATCCCAGATGTGTCGGCAACCATTGCTTTTCTGTCTCGGAACCTTTGTTCTCTTCTGTTCCGATTTTTCTCTCTCTTCTTGGGAGTCAGGTCGGGGCAATCAGCACTGTAGTGACCTGGTTTCTGACAGTTGTAGCAAACCCTTAAGTCTCCAGAACTTCCTCTGTTAGGAGAATCATTTCTTCTGTAAGATCTGTCAGGAGATTTTCCACCTTGTCTATAATCAGAACCTCTCTTATCTGATCTCTCATCACCTATGTTCTCTTTGTGATTCTCTCTACGATCATCTTTCCTTTCATTCCTGTGATCGTCTTTTCATTTATCTCTTCTGTTATCCCTATCATCTGAAGAACGATACCTTTCTTGTGATCTGTCAAAAGATCTTCGATCTCTTCCTCTGCTTCGTCGATAGTCATCGTAAAACTTTATGTACTTGTCCATCTGAACATTTGTTTGTTTAAGTTTTCTCGTTAGTAGTGCAATCTGCTCTGCCTGGCTGATGATGTTTCCAACTGGTTCAACAATTCGTGAACTGCTACTGGTTGCCTGTAATGCAACAGATTTAGTAGAATTTGCAGCAACTTCAACAGGGACATCATCTGATCCTTGTCCTCTTTCAATCAGGTCGAACTCAGGGCTCTCAAACTGAAGATTAGTTCATTTGGCTTCATAGTAGTTATATCTTGACAATCCTTAATCACGGTCACCTTAGTATCCCATTTCTTGGTCAGTGATCTGAGGATCTTGTAGTTGATATCTTTGTTTGACATTATGCGTCCTAGATCACGAAGTCGGTTGACTCCACAAGTGATCCTTCCATCAAATTGATCAACTGTCTCATTCGGTAGCATCTTGAGTTTCTCAAATATCACTAGCTCAGCTTGCAATATGCTTTCCTTAATCTGTTCATTTCCTCTGCAGATTTCAGCAAGTGTATCCCAAACTTCCTTAGTTGTCTTCAGGTACTTTACTTTCTCTCGTGTAGTAGCATCCATACTTTTCATGATGAGATGTCTGGCAACAGTATCCAGATTTGACAATTTCCTCTCATCTGCATCCATCAGAGAGGGACTCTTTCTGATTCTTGCTCCAACTGGTTGAGTAGGATCTCCTGCTTCAGCTGGATTATAGTGATAGATGATAATCGGTCCTATCTCAAAAATCTCATCCATTCAGTTGCTTATCACTCCCAGATGGTCTCTCATGTCGATAGACCAATCTGCATACTCATCAATAGAAAACATGGGTAAATTATGATTCATTCCTGAAGTGTTATACATGCTTGTGGTGATTTTGTAAGGTATGAGTTTTAAAAAAATGGTTTTCAAAGATCAGTTCAAGTGACCACAAAAGTTCTTCCTCAAGAACCGATGATATTCAAAGCTAGTGGTCGGAAGAACCACTGCTCTGATACCACTTTTAGGTCCCGAATGGGTTTCAGTGAGGGTGGAAGTCTAGAGGGGAGGGGTGAATAGACTTCATGTTAGTGCTAGTGTCCAAGAGACAATCTATTATAAACATAATACTCGATGATGTTCAGTTTGATTTAATATTATAGTTCATTTAATATTAATGTATGGCAATACACTTGTTTGAATATTATGTTTGATTGTTTGCATTTATTCATGCTAGTGTTCCCATGAGTCATTGCTGTCATTGAGATTGTGAGAACTCAGATGACTTAAGTGTTAGTGTTAGTGTCCTATAGACAATTTATTGTAATGACATAATAATCGATGATATTCAGTTTGATTTATAATTATAGTTCACTTAATATTAATGTATGGCAATACACTTGTTTGAATATTATGTTTGATTGTTTGCATTTATTCATGCAAGTGTTCCCATGAGTCATTACTGTCATTGAGGTTGTGAGAACTCAGATGACTTAAGCATGATTCTCAAATAGCCCCGATCAAGGATCATCAAGAATTGGATATTGATGATGCAATGGAGATTGGTGTGCGATCTGCATCATACTCTTAGAGAGTGTAGTAAGATCTCACTTACTACGAGATACTAGGTATCTCATGATGGACGCACAAATACCTTAGAGGGTACTGGTATACCCATCCGAGAAACCGTTTGATGTAGTTCCACTATATGTGTCTACGGGTGTCTCGAGTAGTGGGAGTGATGCGATACTCCTTTGACTTGAGGTCAATACGCATGACATGTGTGGGATGATGAACTTTGACCATGACCGACACTTGCACCCGTCTATGGGTAAATACGGCTTGGATTGGGTTCTTCACGAAGTGCATGTGCGTGGTAGTTGAGCCAAGAATAGGATTCATTCCTCAAAGTGGATTTAGAGAGAATACTCATCTTCTCATCATAATTGGATCAAAGTCATCGGCCGATGCACGTCAACTTAGACTTTGTGGCTAAGTGTGACATACATGATCAATTAGTGATTGGAGATAAATTGATTAAGTTATTTGAATAGACACTTCATCATGTTCAAGACTTAATCGAGTATTCGCGAATGAAAGGAGGAAATCGTAATAATCCATGTTTCAGTTACAGGTAGTTGCACATTTCCTCGCAACGTACCTCATATATTGAGAATGTCTGATTTATTGTCTAGGGTTCAATTAAGACCGTTAGTTTGACTAATTGCTCGATATATGAGGGCATTTGGGTCACACAACAAGTAATGGTTGTTTACTAATTATAGTTGGTCAATTAAATGTTAAATTCAATTTAATATTTAATTTATGGAGAAGTAATTAATAATATATTAATTTGGAATTAATTATTGTTAATATTTAATTAAATTGGATTTAATTAAATAAGAATTCCCAATAATTATAATTGGAATATGATTGTAGGATTTAATGTATATGAAAATAAATCGTAGAGATTTTCATATAAGGCATTTAAATCCAAAGAGATTTATATTTAGGGAATTAAATTAAAAGGAATTAATTTAATTCAAGATTAGGGATTTTATTTCCCTAATTGGGCTAGCTTGAGAAATAAGCTAAGCCTCCCTATATATACAAGCTCTTAGGAATTCACAAAGAGTATCACTTCATATTTTCTCCACAAAATCTAGAGTTTGGATTTTCCTAGCAAATTCATCACGGGGATTCAACGATCGTGAATCTCTGCAGATTAGTAAACTTTGTTCGCTACGTGGATACCATAGTTGAGGAATCCGTGTACGAATTGCTGTAAGAATTATGTTTACGTTTACTGGTATTTAATTATGCAATTAATTGTTCGTTGTTGGTGAACTGTTTATTTTCGCTGCGCATGTATTACGTGTTTACTTGCCTCTAAATTCCAACATTAAGCATGATTCTCAAATAGTCCCGATCAAGGATTATCAAGAATGGGATATTGATGATGCAATGGAGATTGGTGTGCGATCTGCATCATACTCTTAGAGAGTGTAGTAAGATCTCACTTACTACGAGATACTAGGTATCTCATGATGGATGCACAAATACCTTAGAGGGTATTGGTATAACCATTCGAGAAACTGTTTGATGTATTTCCACTATATTTATCTACGGGTGTCTCGATTAGTGGGAGCGATTCGATACTCCTTTGACTTGAGGTCAATACACACGACATGTGTGGGATGATGAACTTTGACCATGACCGACGCTTGCACCCGTCTATGGGTAGATATGGCTTAAATTGGGTTCATCACGAAGTGCATGAGCGTGGTAGTTGAGCCAAGAATAGGATTCATTCCTCAATGTGGATTTAGAGAGAATACTCATTTTCTCATCATAATTGGATCTAAGTCATCGACCGATGCACGACAACTTAGACTTTGTGGCTAAGTGTGACATACATGATCAGTTAGTGATTAGAGATAAATTGATTAAGTTATTTGAATAGACACTTCATCATGTTCAATACTTAATCGAGTATTCCCGAATGAAATGAGGAAATCGTAATAGTCCATGTTTCAGTTACAGGTAGTTGCACTTTTCTCGCAACGTACCTCATATATTGAGAATGTCTGATTTATTGTCTAGGGTTCAATTAAGACCGCTAGTTTGACTAATCGCTCGATATATGATGGCCTATGGGTCACACAACAAGTAGTACCCATTTACGGATTATAGTTGGTTGATTAAGTGTTAAATTGGATTTAATATTTAATTTATGGAGAAGTAATTAATAATATATTAATTTGGAATTAATTATTATTAATATTTAATTAAATTGGATTTAATTAAAAAAGAATTCCCAATAATTATATTTGGAATATAATTGTAGGATTTAATGTATATGGAAATAAATCGTAGAGATTTTCATATAAGGCATTTAAATCCGTAGAGATTTATATTTAGGGAATTAAATTAAAAGGAATTAATTTAATTCAAGATTAGGGATTTTATTTACCTAATTGGGATATCTTGGGAAATAAGCTAAGCCTCCCTATATATACAAGCTCTTAGGAATTCACAAAGTGTATCACTTCATATTTTTCTCCATAAGATCTAGAGTTATAATTTTCCTAGCAAATTAATCTCGGGATTCAACGCTATCAAATCTGTGCAAGTCCGTAATTGGGGATTACGTGGATACCATAGTATAGAAAACTGTATACGAATTATTGTAAGAATTCTGTTTACGTTTACTCGTACTTAATTATGCAATTAATTGTTCGTTGTTGGTGAACTGTTTATTTCCGCTGCGCATGTATTATGTGTTTACGTGCTTATAAATTCCAACAGTGGTATCAGAGCATCGGGCTCTTGATTTAATTGTGTAATTGATGATTTATTTAAAAGTTTTTTTTTTATAAATCGGTACGGCCAAAATTACTTTTGGACCGCACCATCTTGTTTGTTCACTGGGCGTGTGCTTTATGCCTTTTATTATGATAATTGTGTTTATTTGATAAACAAAACACCCTTTTATTTTGCATATCACTTCGTCTTCATCGCTTTGCCTGTTAGGGTTTTCTGCGACAGCCGTCCTTCATCCTCTCGCCCTCCGCCGCATTTTCACGTCCAAAGCCAGGCACCACGGCGTCGCTCGAGTCGACGGCGCAACGCCGCGACTCACGGGATGCCGCGATGGAGCAAATTTCAGTGGGTTGGACCCGCGATGGCATGACCCTCGTCGGACCTATTTCGATCCGATTTTCGCCGAATTTTCTTCGATTATTAGGGCATATCTTCGATTTGTTGATTTTGTTCCCGTCTTCGATGCGATTCGCAGCGAATCGGAGTCACCTCACCTCGGCACTGCGTTTGCCGTTCGTGCGATTACCACGGGGTCACGTGCTATGTCGTTTGACAAACGCAGCGATGTGCCGCCGTGCGCTTTGTGACCCACTTGCTCCACCTCTGTTTCGACCTGAGATGGTGTCGTAGGCCCTACCCTACGCAAGGCTTAACCCGGTTGCAATGTCGAGTCGTCCATGCGCGCCTAGCGGCGGCGATAACTCGACTGCACGCTCCGCTTGGTTGCCCGACCCAGATGCGTGATTTTGTTTTGTGTTTTGGTTTGATGTGTTCAGTCTGTTGGACTTTCTTGAACACATTGGATGAATCTAAGAACAATTGTTGACTGGTTTTGTGATTGAATTGGATTGAATCTGAAAACTGGTGTTGAATGTTGGTTTCGGTTGTCCTGGATGAGAGACGGTTTCAGGGCAATGATGAGGGAGGGGCTGTTTTGTAAATTAGATTTCAAACAGGCCCCTCTGTGCAAATATTGGATAATTGCACTTGAGCCCTTGGCAAAATTAATAAAACCAATTTTTTTTAAATTTAATTGGATTGAATTTAAAAGGAATGGTAATAAAAGTTGAACTTTTATTTATAATTAATTAGATTAATTGAAGTTTGAAATTTGTTTTGAAATTAATAAAAGTTTATTTTTAAAAAGAAATTAAAATAAGATTGTTGGTTGGACCCACATTGAGTTAATTGGATTAACTGAAATTTTAATAATAGATTGAAATTTGTTAAGTGAAATTAATATTGGATTTTGAATTTTGTTTAATAGATTTAATAATTATTGAAATCCCACTTGGTTAACTTATTTAATTTAATTTGTTAACGCTTTAATAGTCCGCATTATAATTGTTTGGGTAGGCGGTGCCCAATAATTGTCGGACCGTATTAATGTTTGGGTAGACGGCGCCAATATAAGTGTTAGTCCGTATAAAATCATGTTTGGGTAGGCGGCGCCCAATAATTGCTAAAACGTGATGTAGATTAACATGTTGGATCTCGATTAAGCAATTAATACCCCGCCTTTAAAATATTCCTCACTAAAATATGGTTTTCTCATTGATTTGATAAGATGTCTTCCATCAAAATTAAAAGAAAACTGGAGATTTCGTTCCAATGAGTATTTAAGGCCCTCGTCTTTTGCTCGGACCTACATCTAACAGAACTTTTATAGGGACATGTAATGTCGCCGCTTAATGGTTGTAAACCAACTTAACTTTGTTTAACTCGCCCTCGCGGGGACAAAGGGTAAGGGACATCAGTCGAACTAGGTTCGACAAACTAGGTGTTGCAGTTTGCAAATGGTTTAGAGACCTACCAGTTATACTATTGTGATATTCAGCCCTCGTTGGGATTATAATAGTAGTAATGTGGATCCTAGTCCATTATAATTTATATTAGATATAAATTCATACTTTTCCGATGAGGTCGTTAAGTATGTGAAAATAATGGAGACAAAATAAACACAAAAGAAAGGCCATGTTTATTTTGATTGTTGAGTATTGATCATAGGAATTATGTGTTTTAATTCCCGTTTTATTTTATTTATCTTGGTTAGTTGAAATGTATAACTGTTATTGAGATGTGTTTTGGAAACAAACAAATTGGCTAGGCCAAATTTTCTGGACTTGCACCGTAACATGTGTTTGGTGCTAAGGCAAGAAAAGATTGAGCACGTGTTGGACACGCCTATCCCATTTACCATTAAATCTGGTACTCTGAGGTAGCCACGTTTGACGTAGCACCTCAGAAGTAGCATCAGAGGATGCTTCCCAGACTCAGTATGTGATGTTGCTCGGCATGACTCCCGATGTACATAGGCAACATGAGAAAATGGGTCCCTTCTTAGTGCTCAAGCATCTGAAGGATCTCTTTGATTCTGAATCTCGTTATGAGATTTATGAAGTGATGAGAGATTTGTTCAAATGTCGGTTAGCTAAAGGAGAGAAGATTTTACCTCATGTGCTTAAGATGATAGGCCTAATTGAAAAACTTGGTAATTTAGGGTTTGAGCTAAAAGACTAACATTTTCATTTATGCTATCCTCCAGTCGCTCCCGGATTCATATTTTAGCTTCATTGTGAACTACAATATGAATAAGACGGATGCGACCACGCCTAAACTTCACAACGTGCTCAGAACTTTTTAATTCACTATCACTAAGATGGTGTTAAAAAGAAGGAGCGGGTAAACAAGGATGTGTGCCTCTGCTATAGGTAGAAGAGGACACTAGAAGAAGGACTATAAGGTTCTAGTTGCTAAAAAAAAGACATTAGGTGCTTCTAGCACTAGAACATGTATGTTTGTTATTAAGATAAATATGTCCACTAATAGCGCTAACTGCTCGGCATTGGATACCGGATGTGGCTCTCACATTTGCACTAATGTGAAAGGGCTCATGTGTTATAAGACAGTTAGGGCGGGTGAAGTCATCTTACACGTAGAAACGGAGCAAGAGTTGTTGCTGAACGTGTAGGAACTTGTATGTTAGACTTACCCTTTGGTTTTAGATTGGAAATTAATGATGGTCATCTAGTTCTTTCTATTACTAGCAACATATATGTGTTGCATTGTGGATACGATGTTCTTAATATACAAAATAAAAGACTAAAACTTAGTAATCATGAAAACCCGACTTACTTATGGCATTGTAGAACTTGATCATGTAAACGAGAAAAGAATTGCAAGGTTAAGAAAATTAGATTACTTAACCCCATTCGACTTTGAGTCTATGGTAATTTTGAATCTTATCTCATGGGCAAGATGATCAACAGACTCTTTTTTGGGAAAGGGGTACATATCAAAGAAGTTCTAGAGTTGATCTACAACGATGTTTGTCCACTCTAGCTAGGGGTCACTTCGGATACTTCATCACTTTTACTAATGATTTCTCAAGATACAGATACATGTATCTTATGAAACACAAATCCG
The DNA here is from genome assembly GCA_037126765.1 of Stenogyne calaminthoides. NCBI lineage: Eukaryota > Viridiplantae > Streptophyta > Magnoliopsida > Lamiales > Lamiaceae > Stenogyne > Stenogyne calaminthoides. The sequence goes on along the minus strand of JBBCBC010000031.1, from coordinate 16,338,063 downwards.
AATCTTTTGAGAAATTCAAAGAGTTTAAGGCTGAAATAGAGAAGTAACTTGGTAAGAGTATCAAGACTCTTCGATCAGATCGAAGAGGTGAATACCTTAGCCATGAATTCACTGATTACTTGAAGTTACATGGAATCCATTTACAATGGACTCCTGCCAGAACACCTCAGATAAACGGTGTGTTCGAGAGGAGAAACCAAATCCTGTTAGACGTGGTGAGGTCCATGATGAGCTTTTCATGTCTTCCAACATTCTTATGGGATATGCGTTACAAACCTCAATTTACATTCTGAATGGGATTCCATCTAAATCGGTTGAGCATACACCATATGAACCATGGTGTGGCAAGAAGCCAACTTTTACACATATCTAACATGGGGTTGCCCCGTGATTGTGAAAAGGATGCTTACCGACAAGTTAGAATCCAAAGGTGAAAAAAGGTTACTTTGTGGGATATCCTAAGGAAACTAAAGGATATTACTTCTATCTACCTAAGAAATAATCAGTGATTGTTTCTAGGCAGACCAAGTTCCTCGAAGAAGACTATATCTTTAATGAACGAGGTCGTAAGCTGATGGAACTTGAAGAAATTCAAGAACCAAAAATTAACAAAGAGACTGATATCTTGTCAAAGCAACATGACAAGGAATCAGTGGGAGCATTCAACAACTTTCACGGTGGGAGTTTTTCACTAGGTGATCATCTTTTCACCAAATGGGGCGTGAATCGAGTTGGTTTGCCTGTGCAAGAACCTCCAAGTGGGCTGAATGAGAACAGCATAGTTTAAACTCCCGCCCAAGAGGCATCTAAAAGTGTAGCTCTTGAGGACTCTTCGGACATTGATGAAATCGATGCACCACAAAATTTTCACAATTAGAATGTACAAACTACACAACCACAGCTCCGTAAGTCAATTAGGAATCGTAATCCTCCCATTAGATACGGTTACCTCTTGGAGGAACTCGTTAATGTGGACCTACCAGATAAGTACGATCCTAATACTTACTCTGAAGCAATATTAGATATTAATTCAGGGAAGTGGCATGAAGCCATGAAATTCGAGATGGACTCGATGTACACCAATCAAGTCTGGGACTTGGTTGAGTTGCCTAAAGGGGTTAGACCCATTTGCAAATGGCAAATTACAAACCTACAAAGTTATGTTTGTCTACATTTACTGAATACAAGAACCAATCAGAGGAAGAAAACATAGTACTACCGACACGCTCGGTTGAGGACTGTCGATTAGCCGAAGAAAGTATGTGTGTTGTCTTCCTCCTCGATTGTTCTTGTCTTCGATAAATGTCTAAACATAACGGCTTTTTTAGTCAATCTCTCTGAATGAGATAACCTTAAACAACACTTAGACTTAGCTCCTTTTGTCTGCATATGAATGTCTGGGGCAATATCTATTTTTATGAATATTCGTGTTTTTCTCAGTTTTGTAGTCTTCAGATAGATATTATTCAAAGGCCTCGGAACATTGATTTATAATTGAATATTCATTTCTTTCTTGAGTTTTCAAGAATCTTCTTTGGTCTTCGATATCTTCGAGTCTTCAATATCTTCTGAGTCTTCAGTGTCTTCTGAGTCTTCAGTGTCTTCAGTGGCATACTAAGTCTTCAGTGACATACTAAGTCTTGATGTCTTCGCCATTTCTCGAGTCTTCGATTTTCTTGAAAGAATTCTTGATCGAGTCAAGCTAAGGAGTCGATTTGGATCGATGTTCAACCTTACATCGAGTGCCCAAGGCGGTCGAGATGATATCTGTCAGTTTAACTGAGAGTGCGGAAGCTTGTAAGTACCCGTGTGAAAAACCAGTTTTATCAAATCAGATTCTCAAGTCGGGTTTTCAACCAAATTTACTAAGGTGTCAACTCGACGATCGGTTGCTTGGTGCGGTCGATGTTAACTTATAATATGTATGCAATTTTAAGCTCAGTTGTGTGAATAGTGTAAAGCAATAAAGAGCAAGTAAATGCACACAAGATTTTAATAGTGGTTCAGACGAAACCCGTCTTACATCCACTCTTCCCTTAACACAGGGGCAACTTAACCAACTTAACCGACTTAACCAACTGGACTTAGTTTTATGTGTTAGTCCAACACCCAACAGATATTTATCGAGTTCACACTCAACCGATCCCAAAAATCAAAAACTAGAATCCCTAGTCTGAAATCTTGCGGTAACAAACTTAACCTAACTTTGAGTTTGGGTAAAGAATGTTTGAGGGTTCCAACTGGAAATCTATCCTGGTGTTTAGGTAGACAAATGCTAATGGATAGGATTTCTTGCTAAGAACAATGGGATGAACACTCTAAGAATAATCTTCAAAAATGGTGTTCTTCGAGCTGAGATTCTACTATAGTTTTGCTTCTTTTTCAGTCTGCTCAATCTGGTGTTTTTTGTTTTTGAAGAGCGATCCAATTTTATAGACCTCGAAATCAAAGAGCCGTTGGAGAGCAATTTGAATTTCGGGCTATATTAGGTAGGTTGTAGGATATGATTGTGACATGCTCCGAATATCGATGTGGCCGTAGGCATGATTAGCGTCGTTTATGTCTACATCGTTGAATCCCGCATTATTAGCTCTTTTTGTGCACTTGTCGCTTTCTCTTTGGGTTCGTGAGGTGGCACTTCAGTAATTTGTTCGTTAGACGATTGATATTCCTTTTGTAGATTATTCGTCTTGTCTGGTGTACCATTTTGGTTTACACCAGGTGTGAGCTGACTTGATCAGATAACTGATCAGTCTACCTTGTTGAGTCTTCTGATGCAGATTGTCTTAGCACAATATGCAGACTCGGCTGATTGTAGGTCTTCTGGTAGTCTTCTGATCTTCAGGTGACTCTGAGCCTCAGTGTCTTCAGTCATACTGAGTCTTCAGGTTTGTTACTGAGTCTTCAGACTTATCTGAGTCTTCAGGCTTATCTGAGTCTTCACGTTTATCTGAGTCTTCAGGTTCATCTGAGTCTTCAGTGTCTTCTGTCTTCACCTGATCTTCTGACTATTTATCTTCTGATTTGTTCTTAGCCTTCTGATCATCTTACCTTATCTGGGTCATCTGATACTTCGACCTTACCTATACATATTGAGTTCCCCCTCAATATGTGACCTATCTTTTACATCAGCTATCTATACATTTCAGCTGGTCATCTTAATCTGATTCTAAGTCATCAGTCAGCTAACAGGTCTGACTGGTCCTATTACAACTTGTTTTGGAACTTCCATCAAAACTTAAATACAAATTTCCCAATAATTTCCCCCTTTTTGATGGAACCAAAACACTTAATCAGAAAAACGGATACCACGAATAGAAATGTAGATAATGTAAAGCAGTACATACTTCAGAAGACAATGAGATGTTGTCTTAGAATCAGAGAGATGGAATACTTCATTCAGATAGGTGTGTGTATACAGAATATATGAGAAGTGTACTTATCATCTGGTTCCAAGTTGTCTTCCTCAGGTGTACTTGAACATTTGAAGTTCTTTGGGGATGTCAAACATCTTGTACATCCTTTGCATCAGCTTGTCCAGATCTTCTCTTCTATGGATCCCTCCTTTGTCAGCAAATCCATAGTAGGAATTCTTGAATTTGACAGCATCTAGCTTGTTGTCTGGACGCAAAGGTGGAAGGAGTTGTTCAAAGGGTGGAGCTTCAGGTATCAGTGACATGATCTTCCCTTCCTTCATCACTGTCTGGTAGAAATCTAGATACTTCGTTTCTAACCAGTTCTGAAATTCATCATCATTTTCTGTTTGGTTTTGATGAATCGGAATCATCTCCAGGATGTACACGTCACATAACCATTCTCCTCTGATCTGATCCCATTCTGGAAGCAGATCTAACCGGGCATAGAGGATGTCTTTAACAGGTGCCGGAAGAGCATTCTTCTCCCAAGCAATCTCCTCTGCTGCAGCTTCATTCTTCCTCTTCCTTCGGATGTATGAGATGTTTAGTCCCTTAGCCTCTGCTAACTTCTGCTTCTTGATGGCAACCTCTCTTATTCTCTATCTGGTTTGCTCTTGAATTTGTTCAGGAGTCATCTGGCTTTTGGTAGAGAATAATTGGCCTTGTCTCTGATCTTCCGCAGTAGCTTTCACCATTTTGCCTTTGCCTTTCTTTCTCCTCAGAGTCTGCTCAGGTTCATCTTGTTTGTCTTCTTCAGCTAATTTCTTAGCGAGTTCAAGGCTCTTGGCCTGATCATCAGTTTCCATTCTTTTCTGTACGAACGAAGAAAAGTCTTCAATCTTGTCGACTCTGTCAATAACCTCTGAAAGAGTAATTTTCTGCTCAGTGATCTCTCTGCAATGTTTCTCCACAGTTTTCTTCACTTCAGCAACGAGATCAGTAGATGGAGTGGCTGGCAAGTCAGATACAGTGGTTTCATCAAAGAGGTTGGACAGCCTGCGGTTCAGAGTAATGAATTGCCGTGAGATCTCCTCTCTGAGTTCCTCGACAACAAGAGGAGTGATCTGAGTGGTGGCAGAAGGTGCAGGAGTCAAAAAGCGTCTGAGAACAAATTCAATGTCATGTCTTGCTCGTTCTATAGAAGCTACAAAGTGTTTCCAACCCATATCCATGTGGTTGTCAGTTTTCTCCCAAGATGCCCAGACATTTTCCAATAGTACCTGTATCTGATTGAGCATATCTGTCTGAACTTTGAGTTTATCAGACTGGAGATTGAGCTTCTCGGCAAGAGGATTTACTAGTTGTATTACTTCAGAAAGGAAAGCATTCTGCATCCCAATTGTGTGATTTCTTTCTCTGTCAACCAGTTTGGCTTGCTCTTCTTCAAACCGCTTCATCAGATCTGTTGTGAGAGCTGTGAATTTGTCTTCAATAGCAACCTTGACCCCATCCTGAATCTTCTCAGTATAAATATTTAGGGTATCGGAGCTCAGCATAGCAGACTGGTCAGATGTTGAAGCATTGCCAAGTCGGGTCTCATCTGCAGCACTCATTCTTGGTTCATCGGCAGCTCCCTCATGATCTGTAGGAGGTTGAACAGTTTCCTCCCCATTATCAGCAATTCTGAACCTTTCATGAATCAACCATCTGATATCATCGTCAGATGCCAATTCGACAGCGCTTTCAATCCCAGCATTGTTCAAGCACTTCATCTCCAAGTCTACAAAGAAATCAGATCCCAGAGTTGTCATGAGGATCAGAAAATCTTCGATGCTTTTCAGTCTGATATCCCTCCAGAACAAAATTTCTTCTATCTGTTGCTGGATGCCAGGATGTTGATCCAATTCAGGGCACAGGTCCAGCAGATACTCCTTGATTTGTTGCTTCATTATCCTTATGATCGGGCTTTCTGAAACAGGTGAAGCAAGCACGGTTCTGGTATTGAAGGGATTATGAGAGATGGACACATGCTTGTCAGATCTCTCAGGTTCTTGTATCTTGTTTGGAGATTGGTAGTGATATGGGGATATATGTGGTTCAGGTTCGTTTTCAGCTTGTTGAGGGTGTTCAGTTTCCTGAACAGGTTCAATGATTGGGAGAGTGGGAGATCTGGTTGATCTGATTGGTGAGGGTGAGGGTAAGAATGTTTTGTGAGGAGAGGGTGATGGCTATTTGGAAGCGGGCGTAGGCGATCTTGCTTTCTGGAAGATCTCGGTGAGAGGCAGAGAATCAGATGGTGATTCTTCCTCAGAGTGCTCCACTTCTGTCTCTCTGACAGCTTTCTCTCCTTCTTCTTCAATCATCTGCTCGTCCCTTACTTCTCTGGCAGTGTGCTCAGAACTGACTGCTATCTCCTTTTTTGATTCCACCTGAATCAGATCCTTCGTTCTGCGAACTTGCTGAGCAGAACTAGGAGCAGCCTTTAGAGGAGAAGTTACTTTGTTCTGGCGTTTTCGCTGAGCATCTGGTTTCTTGGCCAGATCCTTCCTCTTCAACCTCTTCTCTGGAATGGCCGTTCCCTGCACTTCTGAAGATGCAGTTTCCTTTTCCTTTCCCTTCTTTTCTTCCTTGGGTTTGGGCACATAAGGAGTAAGATCCTCATCAGATTGTCCAGGCAGGGGCTCATCCTTGCCCAATGTGGCCTTGTGCTTTGCTTGATATATCTTCTCTCCATTCTCATTCCATTCATAATTCTTTGGCAGCTTGTCTAACAGAATGATTGAGATTTTATGTATAAAAGAGCACTTGAAAGATAAGCACACTTCATTTCTCTGGGTCAGTTCGAACTTCCCCGAGTCTTTCCGTAATCGTGCTTTGACCATACCCAACCAATCCATATCTGAAGCCTTCTTGATGATTGCCGTCATGACACTGATCTTATAGGAAGTGACAGCATCAAGACTGTAAGTTGAGCACATTATCACCTTCTGAACGATCTCAAGGAGAAGGCGATATTTTCTCTTTAGGTAGGAGGCTTTGACATTTGTCGTATTCTCCTTGTTTGCTGGTCTCAACAGCTCGGCTTTAAGAAATTCCTTTTCTCCTACATCAGTCGTGTAGGTCTCTGGATTGATGCTTCCTCGAGTTAGACCGAAGATCCTCTGGAGATCATCATTTGACACTCGTACTTCCAGTCCACCAACGGAAGAAATCAGGTCAGCATCAATGTCTTCATCCCTCTGTAGATTGTATAGAAACTCCAGGGCTTCATGTGTGTGGACTATGTTCTGATGTGTAGAGCAATATCGTTCAAGTCCGCACGCTCGCAAGCACTCCAGAATTTCCAGCGATTCAGGATCTGAGGTGATTGTGAATACTACATACTTCTCATCAATGATATCTTTCTTCATTGATGCAAAGTTGCAGAACTTTTTCCCTTGGCCCAGTCGTGGAGCAAGATATGCCATTTCTGTACGATATACAAATTGATGTTAGTTTGAGTAAATTCTGATCAGCAGTCTAAGCATCAATTAAGCAAGTAAGTGTGTAGATCGTATATAAATTACAGAAACATATCATCACGACTTGTAAATCTAGGTACCAGAGTGAATTAAAATCATGCAGTATTTAAACGAGAACTTACCAGAAATTGATTCGTAGGATTGAGAAATTATGAAAATAGAATCAATTGATTTTGAAGGTAAATTTCTGAAGATTTTGAAAGTTTTGGTCTTTTAAGAGTTCTGAGAAGACGAAGTAGTGGAACGAAGTTTTCTGAGAAAGATTTGGATTTTATAGTATGCGAGGGAAAACTTTTTGCACAACTTTCCAAAGGTACTCAAGTATCCGTGTTTTTAAAATCAGTGGCTGAGATTAGTCGGCCGAAAAAGATTTTGATCGCACGGTTGAGAAAAGTAGTCTTCTCGGATTTCGGACTCGAAAATTCGCAATAAAACGCATTAAATACACATTCCCATGTCCGCATTAAATGTTTTGCAGTGCATGCGTCATAAAGTTAAGAGAAGGCAGAGTGAAAACCACTTTTATTTAAATAAAGCATATAAGATGTTCAGAAAGGGATAAATAAGAAAAGTATCTGACTGATTGATATTGTAATCAACTAGTTACCACTGTGATCTGATCTGGTACTTGTTGACCTTACTGATGGTAGCCTTAAGCATTTCCCAACAATATTCCACTCATCTGATCAGATTCCTGTTTGAACCACTTCATCACTTATCTGATCCACTTTTCTGATCCACTTCATCCTTCAAACTTCTTCAATTCAGGCCGTATTTATTATGCACTTAAGTCTACTCCCGCCAAAACATTTACTTCGGGGAGTCAAAAAGTCGCCTCGATTCCCAAATCGGTGTGATTTGACATTCCGTAATAATGGCATAGATACGCTGTGATTACTCACACCGTCAACTCGTCCAACCATTAGCCGCGTGTTCCTTACGCGTTGTCGATGCAAATTTCTCTTAAGGTCTTGCGAGAAAATAAATTTGCATTTATACCCCTAATTTTCTCCTATAAATTAGCCTGGGGTGTTAGGCAAACAACACAACATAAACCATTCATCTTTCGTTATCTTATACTCCATGCTTTCCGATGAATTCCTTATTTCCGGTGAAACTTCTGGCAAAAACCTTTAACTCTTTTCCAATGAATTCAGCTTCTCAAATCAACCCTGTGTGTTCCTTCACACTGCTTTCGACGTCATCGAAGATTACACATACGATCAATGCAAAACTTCTTTACCACCAAGGCGGCGGATCTGCTATAGCAAATGAGAAGGCACTTCTCCTAACCGTATGCACCTTGTGCGCCTATCGAGATGACGGAATTAGCATCAACAGACTCAGTCTGAAACAAAACATGAGTTTGATATACGGTCTGCATCAGATAATAGCTGATCTTCGTATATCAAGCTCAATTTTTGCATGCGACACTAGTGGCCTTTTGGTCCTTGTGACCAAACCTGTGGCACTGTGTCCCATTTAACAGCTGGAGAGCCCATTGATTTTAGGTCTAGGGGCTCCTGGCTTAGAGATCCTTCAAGGCCGCCTCTCGCCCTCACTCCAAGCTCGAGGGTGGCTCAGGATTCTAGAAGCTTCTCTACGCCCCTTTTAGGGTCGGGGGAAAATGAGAGCATCAAGCTCTTAAAATCTCTCTCTCCCATTCCCTACCTAGGGTTGGCTTAGGGTTTATGGTTTATGGTTTATGTAATGACCTCCGACCTCCGGGTCTTTATCAATGAAAAATTATGTTATTTCATTGTTGTGTTGCCTCTTCCTCATATATACGATTTGTAGCTTTTAAACTTATACTTGCTTGTTGACCGTGGCTTAATCGACTTATAAAGTATGACTTTTCAATCTGATCAGTTCCCCCTTAATCTGATATGTCTTGAACCGACGGCCTCTTGTCCGACTTCTTCGACGGCTCCTTGTTTGATCTTCAGATCGGCTCCTCGTCTCGATCGGTTCTGCTCAAACAGAGAAACCTTACTCAACTCGATTCCTCTAACCTTTGTTAGTCTTAACTAACCGGTTCTCGAGACCACCCACCAAACATTTCTAGTGCATTTTTCTCCAAGATCCGGTTCTAGCTCATCAGATAATTCTCTCAATCCGATCTCAAATGGCGCGGCTTAGTTAAAATATCGACGCTTTCGCTTGTCAAGATGGATCTTTTCCATTCGATATTCTTCTTTTCAACGTGATCTCGATGAAATGGTGTCCACATCCACATGCTTGCATCTTGATGTAGAACAGATTCGAAAGTGATTGCAATAACACTATTATCGCCATGTAATATAGGTACGTTCTTAGCTACAATGTTGTAATCCCTCAGCTGCTGACTTAGCCAGAGCAGTTGGGAACAACAGCTTCCTGTAGCCATATATTCCTTCAAGAGTAGATGTCGTGAATCGATGTCCGCTTTTTCGAAACCAAGAGATCGGTTTATTTCCCGTAAAACCGACATGTACCGAGGTTGATTTTTTCGCGTCGATTCTGCAACCTCCGTAATCAGAATCAGAATACCCACTAAGCTCTAGATTATCATCTGATGGGTAAAATAAACTAAGGTTTACTATCCCCTTCAGATACTTGAGAATCCGCTTAGCTACTTCTAGGTGGCTTTGCATTGGATTTGCTTGAAATCTGGCACATACACCTACTGCAAAAGTGATATCTGGTCTGCTGGCAGTTAGGTATAGTAGAGATCCAATGAGAGCCCTATATTCTTTCTGGTTAGTTTTCTAACCGTCCTCATCTGGATCCATCTTGAACCCGGTCATCATGGGAATTATGGCTTCCTTGCAATGTTGAATTCCAAACTTGGCCAATAAATTCCTTGTGTACTTCGTCTGACAGATGAATATCCCTTCAGATTTCGCTTGACTTGTAAACCCAGAAAGTAATTCATCTGACCCATCATGGACATCTCAAATTTCCCTTGCATCAACTTGCTGAACTTCTCACATAACTTCTTGTTGGGAGATCCAAAGATGATGTCGTCCACGTAAATTTGAACCATCAAAATATCTTCTCCATCTTCTATTCTGAATAAGGTTCCGTCCACTATTCCTTTAGTGAATCCGATGTCTATCAAGAACTGAGAGAGTGTATCATACCAAGCTCGAGGAGCTTGTCTCAGGCCATAAAGAGCTTTTCTTAAACGGTACACTTGGTTGCCTTTTTCAAAGCCTGGAGGTTGTTCGACATAAACTTCCTCTGTTAGTACCCCGTTTAAGAATGCACTCTTTAGATCCATCTGATACACAATGAACCCTTTGTGTTCAAAGATATGCCGACATAATATCGGCTGGCTTAAAGCGAGCGACATGCAAAGGTCTCATCATAATTAATTCCTTCCGATTGGAATACCCCTTAGCAACAAGTCTTGCCTTTATTCCCTGGTTGTGGCATTATTCTCATCTCTTTGTTCTTGAATACCCACTTCGTGCCAATTACGCCTTGATGAGTTGGTCCGCTCTACCGCTTCCAAACTTGATTCCTCTCAAATTGTTCCAGCCCTCTTGCATGGCTAGAATCCACTTCCTTGTAGAGCTTCGTTTCATCGTAGTTGGTTCCTTCAAGGACAGATAACAACAATACATGGCACTTTCACTAATCTAATGTCTAGTTTTGACTCTATCAGATGGGTCTCCGATAATCAGATCAGTTGGATGGCCGTAATCCGTGTCCTTCTTTTTCTCGATTTATACTATTTGATAACATCATCCATTTCGATAGTAGTTCATTACTAGTGATTGGGAGTGGTCTGGAATTATGATCCACTTGATAGAACATGTCTCACCGATGTTGGACTCATCATGTGTTGATGTCCGCTCGTGGTTGGTCCCGCAAAAAGAGTCTTACACGTGTATGGGGAATACACGTGTTCAAGTTTTTAAAACTTTTTCTTACCGAGGTCACTTAGGTCAGTTGTCCTGATGATTTGGTCCTGAGAAGCACAGATCGCTTCCGAGTCAAAGTCTATCGAGATGTTGATCCTGAAAGTTGCTTTCAGAAACCTCAGATAATCCCAACTGAGTCCTGAGTTTTCAGAGATCCTGAGTTGCTTAGATCAGATAACTAACTTAATGAACCCTCATAAGAGTAAGTTCAGTTTGGTAACTATCTGTTCTAGCTACTCAGATGTCTTGCTAATGGTTGGCCCTTAGTTTATACTCGCTTTTAAGCTTTTGGTCAAAAACCTTCCTTTAATGGAATAGTGATTAGGCAGTGATTCAATTTATATGCAACTTCAGTGGATTGATTCCAACTGAAATATCATTGAAAATATGCTTTCAAAAACTCAGTGATGCAACAGATAAATCAAGCAAAACAGAAAGCAAAGAACACAGCAATTTATAGTGGTTCAGAGACTCAAGCTCCTACGTCCACTCTCCCTGGTCTCTTCAGAGAAATTCACTAATCACTTCCTTGAGCTTTCTGACTACCTCTGTAGTTTACTAACTCAACTCGGCCCTGAGTTTTCTGACTACCTCTGTAGTTTACTTACTCAACCGACCTTGAGCTTTCTGACTACCTCTGTAGTTTACTTACTCAACTCACACAAGCTTTCAGACTACCACAAGTAGCTTACTAATTTCTCCTCTAGAGCTTTCTGACTACCTCAATGTAGTTTACTCACTCTTTACAACTCCAATCTCACCAACAATCACACTCAAACTACCTTCTAAAGGGTTTGGGGTTTCTTGGTTGGTTTCCAACTAGGATGAGATATCCTTTACAATAAAGAACAATGCAGAGGCTAGGATATCTCGACTAAGCTTTGAATATATCTTATCAAGCTAGGCTTAGTTTAATGAGATCTCTTCAATATAAAGCACTTGGGAAATTCTTGGGTTTTCGAGTGCTTCAACTTTGCGATAATAAGTTTGAGCTCTTGAGTTGCTTACAAATTTCCCGTAACCTTTCAATGTAGAAGGTCACAAGTATTTATAGGCATACACCAAGGTCACTCTTGATAAACTATCCGTTGGAGAGATAGCTCCGAGAGTTTCCTCTTATGGTGTGTGAGAAATGGCTATATTTAGGGTTTGACACTCCCTAACACGTTTTTAGGCAATAGCCTTTCATGTAGCTGGTCTTCACTTTTTGTAGTCTTGAACTTTAGTACTTCTGACATCTTTTTTTCAATTTACCACATCCGCTGTCGTCAAGATGGTTTAATCTTTGTCTTCCTCTTTTTGACTTTTATCTCCAGTTAAAGGTAGACAACGCAACGGCTCTTTCGGTTACAATCTCTGAGTGATATAACCTTAACAACACTTTGTCTTAGTTCCTTTTGTCTGCACTTGAATGTCTGGGCAATATCTAACTTTCTAAGGAATCGCGATCTTCTCAGTATTGCATCCTTCAGATAGATATGTTCATGGCCTCGAACATTCAGGTTTATACAGAAAGATCCAAAGACATTCTTGAGTCTTCAATAATTATTGTGCCTTCAAGATTCTTGATCTTCGCCTTGATCTTACGTGTCTTCGTGAGTCTTCGAGTCTTCAGGTCTTCGAGTCTTCGAGTCTTCTCGAGTCTTTAGGGTCTTCGAGTCTTCGAGTCTTTACGTATGTATGGACCGATATCTTGAGTCTTCATCTTTGAGTCTTGATTCTTGATTTCATACCGAAATCTTCATATCTTAGTTTCACAATCGAAGAGTCTTGATATCTCGATTTCATATCGAGTCTTGAGTTTCTTCTTTCATATCGAAACTTTAAAACTTTAGGTTTCATATTGAAACTTCTGTTTTTTCATAAACTTATCGAGTTCTTTTCGTAACCTTCGATCCTAACCCCGATCTATATCCGATGACTATACATTTTGCAGATAACATCCTGAATACTCTAAAAAGCCTAATCCTCGACTAACTATCAAGATTATTCTGAACATGTCATACTCAGGGGTTTTGGGATCTAATCAAAATCATATCTTTGTTAAATTCATCTCCCAACAATTTCCCCCTTTTTGATGATGCCAAAACATATCTTGTTACAAACATACTTAACCTATACTCAGGTTTCAGTTTTATCCTATTACAAGATTGGTTTTATTTTCAACAATTTCCCCAAAAATAATGAGTCTCTTAACAATTAATCTCCCAATAATTTCCATACAGAGATTCTCACAACAATTTCTTCAGTAATGAATCTCTCAAAGGATTCATCACCAAATACTTAATTTCTCAATCAATTAATCTCAGAGACAATCATTCAGGCATATCAAATTAAAAGACATGTAAATAAGATAATGAGATATTATCTTTTGAGCATAAATGATAAAATTTCATTGATGATAGGTAGACTGTTACAGGTTACAATGAATCTTATCTGAACAAAATCAAAAAGACAAAAATATAAAAGATTACAAAAATCTTCTGAGTCTTCATCTTCTGAGTCTTCATTATGTTCTTCGATTCAAATTTCTTTGGTTTTTTCTTGACTTCTTCTTCAACCTCATCGCCAGGACTTCTAGGTTGAACATTTCGTAATATCTCTTCTTCAGAGCTTCTCTTTCTTTGATGATATCCGGACTGTTCCCTGTCAGACCTAACTGAGCAGCATACTGAGATATTTCCTGAGAAATGGCTTTCTCATTAACATAGCCATTCTCCAAATTTCGGGAGAGAGGGTACATATGGACCAGGGGACGGTTATCCGCACATTTCCTTCATCCGCTAGATTTATCCATCCTTGGAGATATTTTGGATAGAAGGTCGAGATGATCGATGAAAGCCTCATTCGGATCCGAGCTCTCCCTCTCCATTCTCTCGAAAGCACATCATAGTAGAACCGTAAGGTTCTCTTGATTTCTTCCCACGCATCGTTGAGATGGATAGCCATCCATTTGTCAACGCGCGCCATTTCTATGCTTTTTGTGCTCCCTCTCTTTTTTTGCTTATAACCTTTTGAACCCACTCCTTCTTTTCTCGCTCTTCTTCACTTTTCTTTTCGATCACTTTCGACACCGTAAAATGTATGCGGAGCTTTTCTTCGCTTGTTCAATCTGGAGTGTTTTCAGAGTGCTTCTAGTGTTGAAGACTTTCTTCTTGGGCTCAAACTCAGAATCTTCAGTACCCAATATCAGCTTCCTCTGAACTGGCTTAGAAGCCTTTACTCTTTTGCTCTCAGGTTCTTCCATCACCACGGCCTTCCTCTTGATGGGCAATTCAGCACCGGCCTGGCTTGTTCCAATCCTTCCTCTACCACTCAGTTTCTCCATAGCAATTTCCTGCATTGTTTCCTCTGAAACCTGAAAGTAGACTGGCTTCTCCACCTCCTTGAACTTAAGCTTCTCAGTGGCTTCTATCTCCTTCATGGCTTCGGCAAGTATCTTCTTTTTAGCATTTTTAACAACCTTTCCCTTCAGAGTATGTTTCAATAATTCCCCGAGATCGCCTCCGTGTCTTTCCCCTTCTTGGAACCATACTCGCGCGAGCCCTCGAGAGTGCTATGTCCTTGTGATATTGCTCTTTGCTGACACTCCGCACCTCCCATGCCATCTGATCTTGCTCCTCCTCGAGCCGCCTAAGGTGGTTCTTCGCCACAGAGAACTCTTCAGACAAATGTGCAAATTGGCTTGAGAGAGCTTCCTTGAACATTTTTATCATCTTGGCCATGAGCAATGAGCTCATTTCCTCAACAGCGTTCTTCACTAGCATCTCATTCATCTCAACCAACTTTTGCTTCAAGAATTTGTATTCCGCTTCCTCGATGCTTTTTTTCACTTCATTAAGCTCAACCTTGACCCCTCCATCTTGTTTTTCTAGCTTTTGTTTCCATGGAGGTCACTTTTTCATCATAGAGCTCAAGCAAAGATCAGCCTCGAAGAAGTACTCAATCCTTCAATTTTCTCGAGATTGGTCACAAAACTTCCTCCATCTCGAAAGCAATTTTGTTCAAAATTGGCTCAACCTTCTCCAATTTCTCCATCACCGGGTAAGATCAATCTCGAGCATTACCGATCCGTTGGGCCTCCCGAGTTGGTTGTTCATCCCGAGTCTCTCCAACTCGAAGCTTCAGGGCTTGAACTGGGGCTTCACCCTCGAGCTTGGGTGTCCACTGAGCCTCACCGCATATCGATATTACAGATTTAAAGGTAGGAACTTCAAGAAACCCGCATAATTATTAATTGTGCCAAAAGTTACCTCAAGGCTAACTTCACCGAGGATGTTCGACAAATAAACTGACAAGATCAGTTGAGTCTTTCTCCTTCCGAGATTGACTCTCATCATCCCCTTGTTGGTCCCCATCTTGAGATTTGTCAATGGAGTTCGGGCACCAACTTCAAAGATTTCTCTCAGCCACCTTCCTCTTCACAAGCTCATCAAAATTTGAGATTTTCATCCGAGCTTGGGTTTTTTGAACCCCGAGAATTCAAAGGAGAAAAGTTGTCTCCTCGCTCCACCAGCCTTCCCCTCTCAATGAAGCAATATTTAGCATCTCCGAAGAGTCTGGGTTGAGGATGTAAACCGCTGACCTCAATCAAGAAGATGTCTTGAGGTCGGGAATGAGCTCACCAGGTAGCGTCAAGAATGAACTGTTCCCCTTGCTTCATTTATCTTGGTCTCTTCACTTCTCCTTTCTTGAGCATCGGGCTCTCGTGTTCAAGGAAGGGTCATTCAACACTCACTCAGAGCTCTTCAAAGTTCATCGCCCCCGAGGCTCGGCACCTTCGAGGTTTGACAGCAGCTCCTCGGTTTGATATGACTTGGTTCTGAGGTCCGAGTTGGGCGCCCTCAGCGGGAATATCTCGCTTGTTCTCGAGAACCGAGTGGGCATATCCTCAAGAGGAATCTGAAAGCATCTTCTGGTCCGAGCCTAAGGATCTCCTCGAGGGAATCAATTTCTGAGGTCTTGAGGTCCTGGAAAATTTCCCCGAGAAAATTTGTTCTCGAGCTCAAGAAGTTTCAAGAACCTCAGAGAAGACTTGCTCCTCGCCTTTGATCCCAGCCTTTGAGATAGCTTTGAGCCAAAACATGTAATGGCGATTTCGAGAAAGGCTTTGGCTCTCAGTCAATCTCCTCGATCCTCACTTTCCTCATCTTCATCATCAAGAGAACCACCGTCCTTTTGCGCTTTTGGAGCAAGGGGTTTTCGCTTCTTCAATTTTTTCACCGCTTCTTCTTGGCTTCCAACAACACCTTCCCCGGCTTGTTGGGTTTTTTTTTCACCGGAACCTAACCGGTGATTCCACTTTCTTCTTTTCTTTCCTTTGAAAGTCCTCTTCGCAAAGAATCGGCTTTGAACATCACTTTGACTTAAGGAATGGGGTAGAGTTGGCAAAAATATCCTCCTCCTCTCAAAGACATCTCCGCAATGAATGCAATTTTGGTGGCGTGGAGGATTCTTCGCCTTGATAGATATTGCCCCATCATACTCCCTTTTATGACCTTGGCTTGCTCAATCACCACCTTGATCGATATTTCACCCGGTTGAAATCCTTGGTGGGTGAGTCCTCAATCACCGCCATCACGAGTTTGGGAGTGCCGATCCGCTTTCGGCTTCCAGATCGACTCATTATGCACTTTCCCACAATATCCATCAATACTCAGACTTCGGGTCAGAGATGCCGCTTTGTCAGAGTTGCCTCAAACTTAACAGTTTTCGGCAACCTTATCAAGATACTCCCGCCTCCCCGCCCCAACATATACAATGAGGATCATCTCCCTATCGCACAACTCAAATACATCGTTCAGATGCTTAGGGACTATATAAAGCTCTCGAACAAAATCTACATATTTCATTGATTGTTCGAGATGCAAAACAGAAATCTTAGATTCTATACAATCTTCCTCATCAATTTCCATATTTGCAACAAACTCTATTACCTCACGGGTATACTCCGCCTCTGGTAGATTTGCGACAAGGTTCGTCAGTTTCGCCAATCGAATTAGGTGGAGCGCTTCTTCTTCGTGCTTGGCATTTGACGTGCTCTCCAGAGACACCACGTATTCGTACCATGGCTTATTTATCTCGGCTAATCTCTCAAAAATGGTTGGGGCCATTTGAGATTTTGAAGATTTGAAGATTTAGGGTTTGGGTTTTTCTGGGCAAAGGGATTTTCTTGCAGAGGATTTTGGGAACGAAGGGTTTGATAAAGTTTGGCTTGAATGGCTTCAAGGGATTAAATAGCTTGAGATCGTGGGAAGTCGTACTAAGCTAGGTGAAAAGCAAATCGTTAAGATTAATCCACAATTAATCGGGTATGCGAAAGGTCGATCCCCGAAAAGTAAGCCGCCATTTTAACTTCATTGGTGATTAAATGTAACAGAGCATTTAATGATTGTTGACCTTCTTTAGGAATTTCAAAGATCCCGCCCAAAAACATTCCTCATGTGTTTTGTATTTATTGCGAATGATTACTGAGTTTCACTTAAGCAATAAATGAGTCGCATGAGTCATTACTTCTTCAGACTAATTTCCCTCTATCAGTCTTACTGAGTATTGACTTTGATAAAATGTCAAGATGATAATCGAAAATCGAATGGGTTCAAGATACTATCGAAAGTACCGACCTTCAAGAACTCGAGTTTCGAGACTCCGCCAAAGATTTTTTTTATCCCGAGCTTCAAGAGAATTCGAGAAAACTTCATGCATCTGAAAACCTTCAATTTTTCAGATTTTACTCTATACACCTGGATCCAACATCCCTAATTCAACTGAATGTTCCTGAAATCTTGATTCAGCCAAAGGTTTAGTCAAGATATCGGCTCTCTGCTATCAAGATGAATTTTCTCCATCCTTATGTCCTTTTTTTTCTCGACATGATCTCTGATGAAGTGATGTCTGATATCCACATGTTTGCATCTGGTGTGCAATATCGGATTTTGTGAAATAGCAATGGCACTATTATTGTCACAAAATATTGGTACTTCATTGGCTACAACTTTATAATCCCTTAATTGTTGTCCGAGCTAAAGAATGTGCAAGATAAATAGCTTCCTCGCAGCCACGTATTTAAATTTCAAGAAGATTGGTTGCATACCGAGGTCTGCTTTTTTGAAAACCAAGATATCACCTTATTTCCTAGAAATTGACAAGTTCCTCAGAGTGGACTTCTGTCAATTCGCAACCTCCATAATCAAAGATCCGAGTAACCAAGCAATTCAAGGTTATCATCACCGATACCATAATCCTCTATTCATCGTGCCCTTAAGATACTTCAAGATTTTTGGGCAAATTCCATGTGACTAAATTTTTAGATTAGCTTAGTATCTTGCACATATCCCAACAAAGAAATGTTATATCGCCTACTTGTCGCGAGATAGAGCAATGATCCAATGATTCCTCTATAATCGGTAGATGACTTACCGATTTGCCTTCGTAATCGAGATCCATCTTGAAGTTAGTATTCATGGGAATCCTAACTCGCATTGCAATCAGACACCATACTTGGCAATCGATCTCCGTGTACTTTTGGCTGGTTGATGAAGATTCCTTCCTTTGATTGTTTCACTTTGAAGACCTAGAAAGAAATTCATCTCCCCATCATAGACATCTCAAATTTGCCTTTCATCGTGTTGAAAACTTTTTCACACAAATTGATGGTTTGAGATCCAAAATGATGTCATCAACATATATCCGAACCAAGAAGATATCTTCCCCATCTTCTATCCCTAATGAGTTCTATGAACAGCCTTTGACAAAACCATGGTCAAGAAGAAACCGAGAAAGAGTATCATACCATGCTCTGGTGCTTGTTTGAGACCATACAAAGCTTTTTCGAGCACTCAGAAACTTGGTCATTCCGCTTGAAACCGTGGAGGTTGTTCTACATAAACCTCTTTCTTTAAGCACACCGCTCGAAAATGCACTTTTCACATCCATTTGATAGACCGTGAACTTCATGTGGGCAAAGATATGCAAGAAATAATCTGATGGCTTCTAGTCTTTGCAACAGTAAAGGTTTCATCATAATCCAAGCCTTTTTCTTGGGAATAACCTTGTCAGCAACTAAATTTTGCCTTTGTTTCTTACAATGTTGTTGTTTTCATCTCTTTTATTCTTGAAAACCCACTTGGTTCCAATGACATTGTGCCTTTCGTGTCTATCTACTAGCTCACATACTTCATTTCTTGAGAATTGATTCAAATTTCATCTTGCATAGCAAGAATCCAATGAGAATCTTGTAGAGCTTCACCAATCTCAAAGAGTTCTTTTCCCGATAGGAAGCAAAGAAATAGTGCACTCTCACCATGGAACCTTCTTGTTTTGACACCTTCGCTTGGATCACCCACAACCCGACTTGTAGGATGACTATCTAACCATCTTCTTCTAGATGTTCCC
The DNA here is from genome assembly GCA_037126765.1 of Stenogyne calaminthoides. Taxonomy (NCBI): domain Eukaryota; kingdom Viridiplantae; phylum Streptophyta; class Magnoliopsida; order Lamiales; family Lamiaceae; genus Stenogyne; species Stenogyne calaminthoides. Next base: position 16,318,884 of record JBBCBC010000031.1, on the reverse strand, counting down.
CTTCAACAAGATCCTCAACATTTGAAATGTTAGGTTCGATTAATTCAAGAACTTCGAGGAACAACAGAAAAGGAGAAAGGGAATCATCTTCCTCGAAAATTCCATTCGTAACATTGTCGAGACATTTGTTCCCCTTTGGTTGATAGATTCGAATTTGCCTCGATTGACCACATCTTCATTGGCATCACATACCCGAGTCCTAACCGGTGTCTGCTCGGATTGGGCACCTTTGGTGTGTTGGCTTTCCGAGTCTCACCATCCTCGAGTTCCATCCTCAACTTTTTATCTCGAGTCCGAGTCACCCAATCATAGAATGTGGACCGACTTTTTTTCAAAGTTCAATGGATGATTTGTCATTCTTTTTTCGTGCTTAACTGGTGATCCTCTTGGTCATTTCTTCAAGATCATGTTCCCTGCTTTCTTCCGAACACAAGTAGATTCATCAAAAACAACATGAGGTGTTTCCTCCACAATAAGAGTCCTATAGCTTGTAAACTCGAAAGCTTTAATCGACTTCGTAATACCCTAAGAATATTCCTTCATCGCCTTTTACTATCAAATGTTTTCAATTGATCTTTACCATTATTGTGTATGAAACACTTGCAACCAAACACACGAAAGAAAGAAACAAGAGGCTTCCTTTCATTCCAAAGCTCATAAGGTGTTTTGCCTTGACTCTTGGTCAAGATGGATCCGTTTCGTGAATAGCATGCGTTGTTGGTTGATACTTTTCAAATTTCAAAATCTTTTAGAATATCACCTTCAAATATCATTGTCCTTGGCAGCCTTCTTTTCGAGTCCTGTTTCTTCTTTCAAAGAACACCATTTTGTTGAGGGGTCCTTGCAAAATTGATGTTTCATGAGAAATTCCATTTGGTTTGCACAATAATCGATATGATATGATTTATAAATTCAGCCTCCTTTGTCGATCCGATTTTGACCACACTCGATTTTTTCTCAATAATCGAGCCTTTTTCAAAGAATTCTCGCAAAATTTTATCCTAGTCTTTTTATCGAGTAAAAATATGACCCAAGTATATCTTGAGTAGTCATCAACTACTACCAATGTGTATTTCCTGCCATTAGTGCTCACTGGTGTTATAGGACCAAAAAGATCCATATGCAGTAACTGAAGTATTCTTTCAGTAGAAACATCTACTTTGCTTTTAAATGATGCTCTAATTTGTTTTCCTTTTTTTCGCACGATCAAAAATATGTTCCTTATCAACACTTCATTAGGCAACCCTCTCACAAGAGCTAATCTTGCAAGCTTATTCGGGTTTTGAAATTCAAAGATTCATTCTTTTATGCCATAACCAACTGGTATCTCGTGGAACTTTTAGAACCAAACATGTATCTTTAGGAGTTGAACTCCAATCATCAAGATACACATCTCCTTTTCTAGTACCAACAAGAATACTTTCTCGTGATGTATTATCTTTCACATAACATAAGTTCTTAGAGAACTCAACATTAAAACCTTTATCACGTAATTCGCTTTTATTGAAAGCAAGTTATGCTTCAATCCGTATACATATGAAACACCATGGATATGAACTTAGTCGATTTCAAAGTTCCATATCCTTCATTTTGTCCCTTGAGTTATCTCCAAAAGTGATCGAGGGCTCTTTTTGTTCAACATAGTCAATGAGTATCTTCTTGAATCCTCGCCATATGTCTTGAGCATCCACCGCCAAGATACCATACATCGTGGGCTTTTTTCATCTCTACTCATCGCTGTTATGTGATCTTTAATCACCAAAGTTCTTTGTTTTCCTCCCCTCAAAAATGATCAATTCATAGGTACCCAATTTGTGTAGGGTCCTACAAGGTTAGTCAGACTTTTCTTGGAATCCAAATCTGCTCGACAAATCTAATCACTTTAGAGTGGTTGATCCGTCTTTCATAAACATCTACATACACATTTACTACTCGGGCGCCTTTAGCGCTTCCTATGTATGAAAGTGCTAGCCTTAAGCATGAACATGAGCTTTTGAATTTTTCTTTGTTTCAGCCTTTTGTTCATTTGCTTTGGCTTCGCGGGTACCGGTCCTCTAATCTTTGTTGACTCGGGTTCAGTAACCTTTTTACCCTTAGGCAAGTGGGGTTCAAAGGTTCAGATTGAAATTTGGGTCTTTCAGTATACTGAGGACTTGGTCTCTTCAGTTGAGAATGTCACCGCTGAGTGTTTCTCTTCTGAAGATTCCTCTGATGGTTCAATGCAGATCCTTTCGTGTTTGCATTCTTAGCCCGAGGCTTCAAGCATTTGCTCGAATTTTCCAACCGAAAGTGCTCAGTTTTTCTAGCCTTCACCGAGGTTTGGGCTTTCCTACCTGATCATTCAGTTTTTCTGAAACCATGGGTCATTTTCCCTTGTCTACAACCTTGGGCATTTCTTCATTTTGAAGTGTGGGTGCCACTGGTTTTACAAATATTGTCTTCTTGCTACTTGATGCAAAGATTCGATGACCTTGTGAGGTTCCCCTCGAATGTATCCCAATCCGATTTTATAAGGGCATCTCTCGTAACTCAATTTCATCTATTACTTTAGATGCATTCAATAGAGTTAGCTTCTTCTCGTACTATCCTCACAGCTCAGAGAGTTTCATGCTTCTCGAGAGGTTATTGAACTTAGTTACGATCAAATTTGAATCTCTTTAGTGGATTTCTCTAGCTTTTTCGCTTAGGTCACTATCAACTTCTTTTCTTCGAGAGTTGTACTTTCGTAACATCCAGCCATCAAGAGCTCCCATTAATTGAGAAGTGATTTCAAGATTGCTAGAGTCTTTCCATTTTAGATTTTCAAATTTCAGCTTCTTTATTCTCGCTTTGAGTTTCATTTAGCGCTTCTTGAATACAAAGATAGTCCTTCATTAGACTCTCAAAAGAATCCATCGTGTCAAAATGATCACATAGTTGAACTTGATAACTCTTGTGCTAGTGTAGGAGCAACAACAGAGAAAGAAGAGTTTACCTCCTCAATGGCCATCGACATATGTCATCACTTTCACCGTCTTCGAGAATATTTCATCCAAGAGCTAGATCCCTCCTCATAATGTTCTTCTTCTACAACCATGGCCTTTTTGCTAGAGAACTTCTTTGTCTCTTTTAGCTTGCCTTTCTCTTCTCTCCTTAGCACTCGATCCGACAATCATACCGAAGTGACCTTTCTTTTGGCAATTATAGCATCTATTGGTATCATCATCCTCGATCACTTTCTTCTTTGGACTTGAGTCCTTCCTTTTCGATGAAGATCCTCAAACTTTCGTGTCCTTCTTCTTCTCGGTTGATCCGTCCTCGTGTTTCTTCTTCCGCACCGTGATTCCCGTAATAGTTTTTTGTATTTTCCATATCGATTATTAAGTCTTTTCAAACCTCCTTGCCATCGCTAGCTTATCCTCAAGCTCATCCCGATTTTTAGCAAGGAGTTCTCGAACTCTCTAGTTTTTGTGTTTTATCTTTGGCTTTAAAAAGCCACATTTTTACTAGATGATGAATCATCTTTGTTGTCAACCTTTTTTTTAGATTTCTTATCAATTTAACTCATAGGCCTTCAAATTTCGAGAAGACTTGTTGATATGGCATTGAATTAATGTGTTTGGTGTTTTCAATTACCACTGCATGTATATCCCATTTCTAAGAAAGACCTCTAAGAATTTTCAATGCAACTTCTCTCTGTGGATATTTCTTTCCAAGTGCATTTAGATCATTCATAATGCTAGTGAATCTGACTTCTAATTTGTCAATAGATTCACCTTCTTCCATTTCAAAACTATCAAACTTTCCAATTGCAACTGAAAGTTTGTTTTCCTTGATATGATATGTGCCTTGGCACATTACAGCTAGTGTATCCCAAATTTCTTTTGCAGTATTGCAGTGAGAGATCATTCCCATCACACCATCATCAATAGTATTGTATAGTGTGTCTTTAGCAATATAGTCTAGATTAACTAACTTCCTCTCCTCAGGAGTCAGTTGGTCATCAGACTTAGGAAATTCTGCTCTAGGATCGTTTCTCTCATTTTCTGTTCCTCTGGGATTCACCACAGTAAATTGGAATGGCCCTTCAGAGACCACTCTCCACGTTCGTTCATGTTTAGAATACAGGTGTGCCTGCATTCTCAATCTCCATAAATCATAGTTCTCCACTGAGAACATGGGAAGTTTCTTAGAAGATATTTTATCTGAGTCTTTTAAGAATTCAGCAAATAAGATCAGTTCAGATAGACCACAAGTATTTTTAGAAAATAAAACTTAGGTCAACAAAGCGTGGTCAAGTTGAACCACCGCTCGATACCACTTTGTTGGTCCCAAAACGAGTCTTACACGCCATGGGGGAATACACGTGTGTTCAAGAGTTTTTTAAAACTTTTTCTTCGAGGTCACTTGGGTCGTTGTCCCGATGATTTGGTCCCGAGAAGCACAGATCGCCTCGAGTCAAAGTCTCATCGAGACAAATGATCCTCGAAATGCTTTCGTAAACCTCGGATAATCCCAACCGAGTCCTCGAAGTTTTCAGAGATCCTGAGTTGCTTGGATCGAGATAACTAACTTATCAACCTCGGAGGTAAGTTCAGTTTGGTAACTATCTCTTCTTCTAGCTACTCGGATGTGCGCGAATGGTTGGCCCTTAGTTTATACTGCTTTTAAGCTTTTGTCAAAACCTTCCTTTAATGGAATAGTGATTAGGTTGTGATTCAATTTATATGCAACTTCAAAGGATTGATTCCAACTCAAATATCGCTGAAAATATGCTTTCAAAAACTCAAAGTGATGCAAATGTGATAAATCAAGCAAAAAAGGAAAGCAAAGAACACAAAGAATTTATAGTGGTTCGTAGACTCAAGCTCCTACGCCCACTCTCCCCGATCTCTTCAGAGAAATTCACTAATCACTTCCTTGAGCTTTCTTTGACTACCTCAGAGTTTACTAACTCAACTCGCCCCGAAGTTTTCCTAACTACCTCAGAGTTTACTTACTCAACCCGACCTTGAGCTTTCTCGACTACCTCTCAGAGTTTACTTACTCAACTCACACAAGCTTTCAGACTACCACAAGTAGCTTACTAACTTCTCCTCTAGAGCTTTCGACTACCTCAATGTAGTTTACTCACTCTTTTTAAAACTCCAATCTCACCAACAATCACACTCAAAACTACCTTCTAAAGGGTTTGGGGTTTCTTGGTTGGTTTTCAACTAGATGAGATATCCTTTACAATAAAGAACAATGCAGAGGCTAGGATATCTCGACTAAGCTTTGAATATATCTTATCAAGCTAGGCTTAGTTTAATGAGCTCTCTTCAATATAAAGCACTTGGAAAATTCTTGGTTTTCGAAAGTGCTTCAACTTTTGTGATAATAAATTTGAGCTCTTTGAGTTGCTTTAAAATTTCCGTAACCTTTCAATGTAGAAGGTCACAAGTATTTATAGGCATACACCAAGGTCACTCTTGAAAAACTATCCGTTGGAGAGATAGCTCCGAGAGTTTCCTCTTATGGTGTGTGAGAAATGGCTATATTTAGGGTTTGACACTCCCTAACACGTTTTTAGGCAATAGTCTTTCATGTAGCCGGTCTTCACTTTTTGTAGTTTTGAACTTTAGTACTTCTGACATCTTTTTTCAAATGACACGTCACCACAAGGTCAAGATGGTATGTTGTTGTCTTCCTCTTTTTGACTTTTATCTCCAGCTAAAGGTAGACAACGCAACGGCTCTTTCGGTTACAATCTCTGAGTGATATAACCTTAACAACACTTTGTCTTAGTTCCTTTTGTCTGCACTTGAATGTTTGGGCAATATCTAACTTTCTAAGGAATCGCGATCTTCTCAGTATTGTATCCTTTAGATAGATATGTTCAGTGCCTTGGAACATTCAGTTTATATCGAGCATTGATTCATTCTTTGAGTCTTCATGAATTATTATGCCTTCAAAGATTCTTGATCTTGATTCTTGCACTTACATGTCTCGTGGTCTTCTGAGTCTTCTGAGTCTTTAGGGTCTTCAGAGTCTTCTGAGTCTTTAGGGTCTTCTGAGTCTTCTGAGTCTTCTGAGTCTTTACAGATGTACTAACTGATATCTCGAGTCTTCATCTTTGAGTCTTGATTCTTGATTTTATATGAAGTCTTGATATCTTAGTTTCTGCTCGAGTCTTGATATCTCGATTTCATCGAAGTCTTGATTTCTTCGTTTATATCGAAACTTAAACTTTAGTTTCATATTGAAACTTGGTTTCTTCGAAACTTACTTGAGTTCTTCGTAACCTTCGATCCTAACCCGATCTATATCTGGCGACTATACATTTTGCGATAACATCCTCGAATACTCTAAAACCTAATCCTCGACTCAACTATCAAGATTATTCTCAACATGTCATACTCGGGGTTTTGGGATCTAATCAAAATCATATCTTTGTTAAATTCATCTCCCAACAAATTACAGAGGAACTTCAGAGTTCCCCGAACCGTATGGTTCGGGGCTTGATATCGCCTCAAATTGTATCAAATTCTTCAATCGACAGGTTTGTGCGTACCTTTTAGGTCCGATTGACTGGTGAATCGCCAAGATCAAGTTCGATATACATTGTTTCGTGTTCAGATTCTTTCTCCTTGATACTTAGCTGATCCATTTTTTTTTTCAATGTCATCGCAGGTTGATCTGCATCGCTTGTTACGGCAATTCTCTTGTTCAAAGATGTCTCTCATCAAAGACTGATATAAGGTGTTTCTTCCACAACTAGGGTTCGCTTGTTGTAAACCCCGAAAGTTTTGCCGGATGAGGAATATCCTAAGAATATACCCTCATCCGACGGCCTCAAAAGTCTTCAACCGACTTTTCCCATTGTTGTGTAAGAAACACTTGCACCCAAAAAACACGGAAGTAAGAAACACGCAGGTTTTCTCGCCTTCCCACAGCTCATAATAGGCGCTTTTGAAGTGAGTCTTAGTCAAAGAACATCCGTTCCGAAAGTGTGGCATGCAAGGTTGATTGCTTCCGCGCGGTGCGGCTGGTGTTGCATGTTCAAATTTAACATAGTGCTGAAGAACTTCCTGAGAGTTCTATTTCTCCATTCTCGCTACTCCATTTTGTTGTGGTGTTCTTGCAACCGACGTCTCATGTCAGATAATTAAACTCAAAGGTAAAAATCAAGAATAAAAGAATTCAAGAATTCTCGCACCTTTATCCGATCCGATTTTTACTATGTTGACACCACTTTCATTTTGTAGTTTCTTGAGCAGCTTTATCCTCCTTTCGTTGTCTCATTCTTCTTATGTAAGAATACAACCCAGGTAAACTTGGAATAGTCATCCACGATCACCAGAGTATATTTGCGCCCATCGAGATCGACCGGTGTAATCGGTCCAAATAGATCCATATGGAGCAATTTGCAAGATTTCTATTTGATCTTTGGTCCCGTATTCCTTGAACGAGGCATTAACTTATTTTCCTTTCGACATGCGGCACATGTCCGATCCTTTTCGAGAATACCTCATTCGAAGTCCTCAACCAAAGGCACCCTAGCTATCTTGTTAAGAGTCTTAAAGTTCGGATGACTCATTCTTTTGTGCCGCAGCCAACTGCTACTTTTGAACTCTTAACAATTAAGCATGCATTCCTTGGGCAACTGTTCCAATCAGGGTAGATCGTGCCTTTCCTTGGACCAGTTAGCAAGATTTGTTGAGTAGCTTGATTTCTAATCGTACACTTATCACTAGAGAACTCAACATTGAATCTGTTGTCGCAGAATTGTGATACTGATAGTAGATTGTGCTTTAATCCTTTGACATACGAGACTCCAGTTACTTGTACATCATCATTCTCTAAGGTTCCGAATCCTTTGGTGAAACCAAAGTTATCATCACCGAAGAGTACACGAGGTCTTCTTGTTCTCTCAGTAGAGCTAAGGAGATGTTTGCTCCCGACCATGTGCCTTGAGCATCCACTATCGATGTACCAGATAATTTGTACACCTCCTTTGTTGGCCCCCCCAAGCTTAACCTCGCAATCGAGTCAGCTTTAGGTACCCCTTTGGAATTGGGTCCTGAGGGGTTAGAGGTGGATTTAGGGATCCACACAAACAGGGCACTTCTATTGTAATCAGATAGATCATAAGACCTGATTTGTCTCCCATACATATCAACATAATCATACATCTATTTATATGCTTTCTGATTAGTATGATTACTTGTGTGAGCCTTGGATGAATTAGAAGACTTGGGATTTTTCTTTACAGATTGTCTTCTTTTAACCTAGTGTGGCTCAGGTGCAGTAGCCCTAGGTCTCTGGTTATAAGGATAGGTACGACTGCTACCATCAAAGGATTCATATTTTTTTGGCATAGATGGTCTTTGCAGTTTACCTATAGCTTGCCTGTTAGGCAGCTGGCCTTGATTGGGTCTCAGATTAGATTTCCTTTTTACAGGTTATCTCTTCTGATACCTAATCTCCTGATCAGGTTGAGGTCTCTTCAGAAGAACTGGGTTCTTCTGTTGATTCCTCAGCTGATGCTTAATCAGTTGAGGTTCATTTCTGTTCCCTTTTTGATTAGGCACTTGCCTTACTTGATCGGCAGGTCTCTTTCCCTTATCAGATACAAGTTTAGCTTTTTGTGTATCTTTGTCAGAGACTCGTTTGATTACACCCTTTTAAAGTGAACCAAACGGGGCTTTTGAGGATGTAGAAGGGTTCTCATACCCAATTCCCTTCTTGTTAGTCGGCGTTCGAAAATAGGTGTTCATATCTTGAACGGTTTTTGATGACTTCGTGAAAACCTCTATTTTCTTGCGCAAACTATCCTTAGTAGATTTTAGACTCTCACGTAGTCGGGATAGCTCATCAAATTTAGCTTGTAGAATTTTGAAATAATCAGCTTGTTGTTTGTTGATTGCTAGCTGATCTTTGATCAACTTTTCCTGATCAGAAGATTTGACTTTCAGAACCTTCAGTTCTTCAGTTGCCTTCTGAGCAGTTTCAGCTGATTTCAGTTCAGCAGCTTTACTGACAGCGTTCTCTTTAACAAGCTGATTATTTCTGATCCTTAGCTTATCATTTTCAGCTTCCACTATTGTATAAGTGTCTACTGCATTAGAGAGATCATCAAGCAATTGCTCAGAGTAGAGCTGCAAGTCAATCTCTCCAGCAGGTGTGCTAATAATAGCTGGTGCGGAAATCAACAGCACTGCTTATCAGACAGAAATCTTCTACAGATGAGTAGCCAGAATCCTCAGAAGGCAGATAGGAATCATCAATTCCAGATGTGTCAGCAACCATGGCTTTTCTGTCTCTGAAGCGTTGCTCTCTTCTGTTCCGCTTCTCTTCTCTTTCTCTGGGAGTCAGGTCTGGGCAGTCGGAGCTGTAGGTGACTGGTTTCCTCTGCATTGAAGCATGATCTCGACCTACGGGAACTTCCTCTGCCCGAGGTAAGTCACTCTGCTTGTAGGATGCTGCGGGTGACTCACTTTTTGTAATGTCGAACTCCTTCTTTCAGATTCGTTATTCTTCTCTCACTCCACCGATCATCTCTTTTCTTTTCATCTCTGTGATCCTTCTATCATCAGATCGTTCCTTTCTAGTGATCTGTCAGTTGGCCTCCTTGTTTCTCTGTTGTCTTGATAGTCTACGTAGAATCTTGTGATACTTGCCGTTGAATATCTCGACCTTTCAAGTTTTCGTAAGCCGAGATCTGTTACCTTGACTCATTATGTTTCCAACAGTTCAGCTGCCTTTGATCTCATGCCGTCGCTTTTGAATGCAACCGATTTTGATGTGGAGGTTGAGGCTTCAAAGAGTGTCTCATCTTCATCTCGCTTGCCCTCTTTCGATTAAATAGAACTCATGGGCTTTTAAGGTTTAGGAACAAGCTACTTGGCTTCATCTTTGGCTATGTTCTTGGCAATCCTTGATTACCGTGACTTTCATGTCCCACTTTTTGGTGAGATCTCTCAGATCTTTATAATCGATGTCTTTGTCTAACATCTCTTCCAAGTTCTCGTAGCTTATTTATCGACATGGTGATCCTCCCATCGAGCTCGTGGATGGTCTCATGGGCAACATCTTGAGCTTTTCAACTTCACCAATTCAGCCTTTGTAGTCTACTGCCTTTTGATCCGATCATTACCTTCACACATCTCGCCAAAGAGTATCCCACATTTATTTCATTGCTTTGAGATACTTTATTTTCCTTGGTGACTTTATCCATCGCCTTCATGATTATATGCCTTTTGCGATTGATTCAGAGTATACGCCTTTCTTTTCTTCTCGCATCCATCGTATGGACTTTTCAACAACGCCTGTGTGCATGATTCGATCTCTCCAACCGGGTTGGGTCGTGGATATATGATAATGGGTCGCTTTTAACGACTTCCATCATTCTCGCCCAGCTTATCGACCCCTGATGATCGCATGTATTTAGTCCAATTTGCATACTCATTAATTGAAAACTTAGGCAAATCATGATACATATCAGAGGTATTGTCCATGCTGAATGTGATTTTGAAAACGAATGAGTTTTGTAAACGGTTTTTCAAGATCTGTTCAAAAGACCACAATGATTCTTCCTCAAGAATCGATGATACTAAAAGCCGCTGGTCTCAGAGAACCACCGCGCCTGATACCACTTCTAGGTCCCGAATGGTTTTGTGAGGGGCGTAAGTCTAGAGGGGAGGTGAATAGACTTCAAAACTTTTTCGCAGACGTGTGATTGCAGATTTCCTGATCAGAGTGCTAGTGAGTCAGTTTGGACTGATGTTCAACCTTACTGAGTGCCTGAAGGCAGATCAGTATGATATCTATCAGTTTAACTGAGAGTGCGGAAGTTTGTAAGTACCCATGTGAAAAACCAGTTTTATCAAATCAGATTCTCAAGTCACAACCAACCAAATTAAGGTGTCAACTCAATCAGATCGATTGCTTGGTGCGGGATCGATGTTAACTTAGAATATGTATGCAATTTTAAGCTCAATTGTGTGAATAGTGTAAAGCAATAAAGAGCAAGTAAATGCACAATAAGATTTTTATAAATGTTCGCATTTAAAACCCGCCTTTACATCCACTCTTCCCTTAACACACTTAACTTAACTTAACCAACTTAACCGACTTAACCAACTGGACTTAATTTTATGTGTTAGTCTAACACCCAACAGATATTTATCGAGTTCACACTCAACCGATCAAAGAAATCAAAAACTAGAATCCCTAGTTTGAAATCTTGCGGTAACAAACTTAACCTAACTTTGAGTTTGGGTAAAGAATGTTTGAGGGTTCCAACCGAAATCTATCCTCGGTGTTTAGGTAGCCAAATGCTAATGGATAGGATTTCTTGCTAAGAACAATGGGATGAATACTCTAAGAATAATCTTCAAAAATGGTGTTCTTCGAGCGGAGATTCTACTATAGTTTTGCTTCTTTTTCAGTCTGCTCGATCTGGTGTTTTTCATTTTTGAAGAGCGATCCCATTTTATAGACCTCGAAATCAAAGAGCCGTTGGAGAGCAATTTGAATTTCGGGCTATTTTAGGTAGGTTGTAGGATATGATTGTGACGCTTTCAATATCGGGCGGCCGTAGGGCATGATTAGCGCCATTTATGTCCGCAGTCATTAATCCCGTGATTGTCGCTCTTTTTTGTGCACATGTCGCTTTCTTTGAGTGAGGCGGCACTTCAGTAATTTTTCCGTTAGACGATTGATATTCCTTTTGTAGAATATTTGTCTTGTCTGGTGTACCATTTTGGTTGACGCCAGTGTGTGAGTCGATTTGATCGATAACCGGATCACTACCTTGTTGAGTCTTCCCGATGCAGATTGTCTTTAAGACAATATGCGACTCGGCCGATTGTAGGTCTTCGTGTCTTCCGGGTAGTCTTCGATCTTCAGTGACTCTCGAGCCTCGGTGTCTTCAAATATACTTTAGTCTTCAGTTTGTTAATTTGAAGTCTTGAGACTTATCCGAGATCTTCAGCTTATCCGAGTCTTCGTGTTTATCCGAGTCTTCGTGTTCATCTAAGTCTTCAATGTCTTCGCCTTCACCGGATCTTCCGACTTATCTTCTGATTTGTTCTTAGTCTTCTGATCATCTGACCTTATCTGGGTCATCTGATACTTCGACTTGGCCTATACATATTGAGTTCCCCCTCAATATGTGACCTATCTTATACATCAGCTATCTATACATTTCAGCTGGTCATCTTAATCTGATTCTAAGTCATCAATACCTAATGTGTCCTGATCGGGTCCTATTACAACTTGTTTTGGAACTTCCATCAAAACTTAAATACAAATTTCCCAACACATACTGAGTCTTCGGGCCATTTTGCCATTTATCGAGTCTTCGCTTTTTAAGAACTTATCGAAGTCTTCAGCTTTTCAAATGACTTATCGAGTCTTCGCTTCTTCTAAAACTTATCAATCTTCGCTTTCTTCGAAACTATCGAGTCTTCGCTTCTTCTATCTTATCGAGTCTTCGCCTTTTAAACTTATCGAGTCTTCGCTTTTTAAACTTATCGAAGTTTTCGTAATCTAACCCGATCTATATCTCGCCGACTATACATGGTGTAGATATCTTTCTAACACTTTATAATCAATCTTGACTCAAATATCAAGATTATCCCAATACGTCATACTCAGGGTTTTGGGATCTAATCAAAACTTCTTTATTAAATTCATCTCCCAACAATTTTTTTGATGATGCCAAAACCATCTTGTTACAATAACCTAAACTATACTCGTGTTTCAGCTTTTGTCTATTACAATCCAAAATGGCAATTTTTCCCAACAATTTCAAAAACATAAGGCATATCAAACATAAAGACATGTAAAAAGATAATGAGATATTATCTTTGAGTATAAAGATAAAATTTTTCATTGATGTAAGATCGTAGTTACAGACATAATGAAAATCAATAGACAAAAAATGTATACAAAATCTTCATTTCTTCAACTTCATCCTCCGCACTTCCAAAGTTGAACATCCTATAAGATTCTTCTTCAATTCATCCCTTGCTTTGATGATATCGTGGTTGTTTCCTTGTTAGGCCTACTGACGGCATACCGAGCTATCTCCCCGAGAAATGGTTGTTTCATCTCACATAGCCATTCTCAAGTCTTGAGCCGGGTAAGTGTATGGACCAGGGATACTATCTCACAGATTTGCTTCATCTACCAAGTTAATCCAACTTTGCGGTACTTAGGATAAATGTCAATAAATACTCAATGAAGGCTTCATTCATATACGAGCCGCTCCTCCATTCCCTCGAATCTCATAATAAAACCGTAAGGTTCTCTTTGATTTCCTCCCACGCATCATTGAATTGAATAGCATCCATTTGTCAATGTGCCATTTCTCGAGTTTTCTCCGCAGACTCTCCTTTTGATCAAAAAAACTTTGAAACCACTTCTTTCTTTATGCTTTTCTTCTTTTCTTTTTTCCCGATCACAGAACACCCGACATGTAGCGCCAGTCTTTCGCTTCCTTTTCAACTTGAAGGGTTTTCGAGCTTTCTTAGTATTAAAGACTTCTTTCTCATCTTCTTCCTCATTCTTCTTCAAAATCAATTATCAATTTCCTCCGAGTGTAGACTTAGAATCATTAGCTCTTTTCTTCTTCTCTTTGTTCTACAAATGCCACAAATTTCTTTCTTCCAGTCCGGGACTTGTTCTTCACCGCTTGGCTTGTTTCCACCATCCTTCTACCACTTAATTTCTCATAAATTACTTCCTAATAGTTTGCTCGATATGCTTGAGTGTAGATAGGCTCTTCAAATTTTTTTGAATTTGAGCTTCGGTGGCTTCAACTTTTTTTAGGCATCGCAAATTATCTTTTTCTTCTTTCTTTTTTTCGAGCCTTTCTTCTTCAAGGTTTGTGCCAACAACTCACTAAGTTTGCCACCAGCCCTTTTTCCCCTTTTTGGCACCATACCTTGAAGAAGTTGAGAAAGTGCAGATCCATATGATATTGCTCTTTGCCTATACTTCGCGACTTCCCGCTAACCGATCGTGGCTCATCTTCTAAAGATTCTCATGTGATTCTTAGCCATTGAGAACTCTTTCAGAAAAGAGGTGCAAACCGATTTGAGAAGACATTTTGCATCATCTTCTGCTATCTTGGTCATGAGCATAGAGCCCATTTCCTCATCGCTTGTCTTGATCATTAGATCATTCTTCTCAACCAAATTTTTGCTTCTAGATAGGTTGTTCTTTCCTCGATACATCCGCTTCATCTCTCAAGATTGAGCCTCGGCTTTTGACTACATCAACCTTTCCTTCCAAGGTAGTCATTTTATCGCCAAAGAGATGTTTGTAGTTGCAGATGTCCTCAAGATGAACTCGCATTTTCTAGCTTCGAGATCGGCTTGCCAATGTTTCTTCAATTTGAGTCACTTTCTCCACCATCGCACCACCTTCTCCAATTTATTCAATATAGATCGAGATCAATCTCGGAGTGTGTACAACTTTTTTCCACTGAAATGGGTGCTCCACTGAGCCTCACCGCATATCGCATATAACAAATTTAAAGATAGGAACTTCAAAGAGCTTTGGCAAAATGTTTAATAAAGTCTAAAAGATACCAAGAGTGCTAACTTTAGTCCGAGGATGTGAGATATCACCGTCCCAAAGACGCTTCCTTCTCCATCTCGAGATTGCTTTTCGTGATCATCCCGCTTGTCACCCTCTTTATCTTGATCCTTAGAACCGAGGCATCAACATCGCCTTCCCTTCTCTCAGCCCACCTTCCTCTTAACTAGCTCATCAAAATCAAAGATTTTTCATTCGAAGCTTGTCTTCCCGAATCCGCAGAGAACTCGCACAACAGCTAGCCTCAAAGATTCCACCAATCCTCTCCTCCGGCTGAGGCTATATTTAAAGATCTCCGAAGAGTCCGATTCTGATATCGATGGGTTCTGAATCTCAAGAAGAGATCCCGAAGGTCGATATATGCCAAATTTCGGTACCTATCAAGAATGAATTGTTCCCCTTGTTGTGCCACCTAGGTTTTCCTCGCCCTTCTTCAATTTTAGACTCTCGTGTTCAAGAGGATCAGGTTGTATGAGTTCTCGTGCCGAGGATCGAGAAATGGTTCACTCAGAAGCGATCCAAATTCAAGAAGCTTCATGAGGTTCGGACGATCTCGAGGTCCGAGAACAGATCTCTTCAAGAGGGAACCGAGGTCCCTTGAAGATTTTCTTCGAGAAATTTTATCCGAGCTCGTAGAAGTTTCGAGTACCCTGCAGAAAAAACTTGTTCCTCGCTTGATCTTGGCGAATTGTCACAACCTGCCGTAACTCGCAGAGGAGATTTTAGCCCTTTGCGGGCCTTCAGTGTCGATTTCCTCTGTCACCGACCTCCTCCTCGTGAGTAGTTTGAAGTTTTCGCTTTACGAGGGGCGTTTCTTCTTCAGAGTTTCTCCTTTCTTCTTTTTTACTTGCATCGTCTTTCCCCGGCTTGTTGGGCTTCAACAGCTCCTTCTTCAGTAGTCTCCTCCTGAGACTTAGAGCTTTTCTATCTCTTTCCTTTCAAAGTCTTCTTTGTTGTTTGTGGCTTGAATAGGATTTTTGACTTTGGAAAGGATGAGGAATTGGCAAAGATATCCTCCTCTTCTCTGCACATTTCCAAGATGAATGCAATCTTGGTTGCATGAAGGATCTTTCCTTTGACAACAACAGATCCATTCACCTTTTGAACTTGCTTTGCTTGATCACTCACCACTTTGATTAAATAGTGTAACCAATAACGAATGCAAAGGGTGAATCTTCAATCGACGCCATTAACCTCAACTTAGGCGTGCTTATCTGTTCAAAGCTGCCAGACCTACTCATGATGCATTTACTTACAATGTCTAGCAATACTCGATATTTAGGCTTCAAATGCCTTTAATTCAGAGTTGCTTCAACTTAACCGGATGCTCAGAATTATATCCCCGATATTCTTGCTCCTACCCATCATATATATTGTAGGGTCTTCACCTCTATCGCTTAGTTCATATATGGCATTAAGATTCTTAGGAATAATATACAATTCCCTAACAAAATCCACATACTTTGAACTATGCTCTAAATGTGAGATCAGAATCATGATTCTATATAATCTTCATCATCTAATTTCAAATTCGAGATAAACTCTATTACCACTTTTACAGATTCGCCTCGTCGATTTTGCAACCGCAAGTAAGCTTTTAATCGAATCATATGTAACGCTTCCTCTTCGTGAGTTGCATTTTGATGAGCTTTCGAGATACTGACATATTCATACCAAGGTTTATTAGAAATAGCGAGCTTGTCGTATACAGAGAACGTCATTTTTGGAAAATTTCTTGGTAAAGGGTTTTGAGAAAGATGATAATTTCTGGGCAATCGAGAGTTTTTGAAGCAGAGTGTTTGAAGATGAAGGTTATTTGGAATTGGGCTTTGAAGGAATTCTTCAATAGATATATAGGATTTGATTCATAGAAAATCGTATAGATGAAGAAATCGACGGTTGAGATTAAACACCGACTAAATCGGGTATATGAAAGGACGATTTCACAAATATAACGTCGTCAATTTATCCCTATTGGTGATTAATGAACAGTGCATTTAATTATTGTTCCTGCAGACCATTGACTTTCTTCGTGTATTTCAAAGGTCCTGCCCAACTATTCCTTCAGGTGTTATGTTATTTATTGCCAATTATTACTGAGTTTCAGTTAGACAATAAATGTGTTGCATGAGTCAATACTTCTTCAGACTAATTTCCTCCATCATCTTTTTACCGAAGTTTTGACCTTTGATAAAATGTCAAGATAATATCGAAGTAATCGAACGAGGTCAGTATAATACTAAGTACTAAATGAGGTCAAGATAATAATCGAAAGTAATCGAGCTTGATAATGTGTACCGATCTTTCGTAATAACCGAAGTTTCCCAAGACTCGTTCAAGATTTTCAATTTTATCCCGAGTTTTTCAAAGGAAAACCGAGAAAATTTCATGCATCCAAAACCTTCAATTTTTCGATGATTTGTTTTATTCACCGATCCAATATACCTAATTCAACTGATAGTTCCCAAATCTTGATTCAAATGACAAAGGTTTAGTCAAGATATCGCCTTTTGTTTATCAAGATGAATTTTCTCCATTCTAATGTCTTTCTTTTTCAACATGATCTCGATGAAGTGATGTCTCGATATCAACATGCTTACATCCGTGTGCACACGATTTTTTGTGTAATAGCAATTGCACTATTATTATCACAAAATATAGGTACTTCATTGGCTATAATCTTATAATCCTCAATTGTTGTCCGAGCCAAAGAATCTATGCACAAATAAATTTCCCCGCAAACATGTATTCAAATTTCAAGAGGTATTGGTTGCAATGAGGTTTGTTTTTTTGAAACCATGATATCGGGCTTACTTCCAAGAAATTGACAAGTTCCCCGTGGTAGACTTCCCGCCAATTGTACATCCTCCATAATCGCATCCGAATAACCAAGCTATTAAGGTTATCATCACCGGATACCATAATCCTCTATTCACAAAGGCCTTTAAGATATTTCGAATCTTTTTGGCGTACTTCTATGTGACTAAATTTTGAGGATTAGCTTTGGTGTTCACATATCCCAACAAAGAAATGTTATATCGTGCCTACTTGTGTGAGATATAACAAAGGATCCAATGATCCCCAGATAATCAAGGATTTATCGATTTACCTTCGATCGTGATCCATCTTGTAGTTAGTATTCATAGGAATTCTAACTACATTGCAATCAGACACCATACTTTGCAATCGATTCTCTCGTGTATTTTGCTTGATTGATGAAAATTCCTTCCTTAGTTTGTTTCACCCAAGTCCAAGAAAGAAATTCATCCCCCATCATCGACATCTCAAACTTTCCCTTCATCGTAGAAAAAAACTTTTCACACATCTCGATGATTTGAGATCCAAATATGATATCATCTCGCATAAATCAACAAGTAAGATGTCTTTCCCATCTTCTATCCCGAATGAGTCCTATCAATAGTTCCTTTGATAAAACGCCAAAGAAGAAACCGAGAAAGGGTATCATACCATGTTGGGGTGCTTGCTTAAGACCATACAAGGCTTTCCCCAGCCTATAAACTTGGTCATTCCGTCTTCAAACCGTGATGTTGTTCCACATAAACCTCTTCCTTAAGAACACCATTCAAAAAATGCACTTTTCACATCCATCCGATAGATCGTGAATTTCATGTGGCAAGATATGCAAGAAACAACTGATGGTTTCTAGTCTTGCAACAAAATCTTAGCAAATGTTTCATCATAATCCAAGTCTTCTTCTTGGGAATAACCTTGTGCAACTAAATTTTTGCCTTTGTTTCTCACAATGTTGTTGTTTTCATCACTCTTATTCTTGAACACCCACTTAGTTCCAATCACATCAGGCTTCTTAGTTCATCCATCCACTAGCTCCCAAACTTCATTCCTTGAGAACCCATTCAAATCTTCTTACATAGCAAGAATCCAAAAATGAATCTTGTAGAGCTTCTTCAATCTCGTAAGGTTCTTTTTTCAGATAGGAAGCCAGTTGGTAACAAAAGCACTTTCTCCATGGAACCTTCTTGTTTTGACACCATCCGATAGATCACCCACAACCGACTTTTTAGGATGACTATCCAACCATTTTCTCCCGATGTTCCCCTTCAAGAGTATCCTCAACATCGTAAATATTAGGTTCTGTAGTTCATTAAATTCAGGAACAAATGGAAGGGGAAGAAAGGGAATCATCTTTCTCAGGAAATTCCATCTCGCAACATCTTCGAGACATTTGTTCCCTTTGGTCGATAGATTCAAAGTTTGCCTCACCGTGACTACATCTTCATCGCCATTTACATACCCGAGTCCGAATCGGTCAGTATGTTCGATTGGTCACTCACCAAGGTGTTGGCTTTCCTTCTTCGAGAATTTCCATCCCGAGTCTCACCATCCCGAAGTTTTTCCATCCTCGACTTCTTTGTCTCGAAGTCCGATTCACTCCATTCATGTAAAGTGACCACTTCTTCTTTTCGTGTTCGTAGGATGTTTTATCATTCTTTTTTCAAAGCTAAGTCCGGTGATTCTCTTGATCGCTTCTCCCGAGTCATGTTCCCCGCTTTCTTCAACACAAGTAGATTCATCAAAATAACAACATGAGGTGTTTCTTCCACAATAAGAGTCCTACAGCTTGTAAACTCCCTCACCAAATCGACTTCGTAATATCCTAAGAATATCCCTTCATCGCCTTTGCTATCAAAAAGTTTTCAACTAATCTTTACCATTATTGTATGAAACACTTGCAACCAAACACACGAAAGAAAGAAAAAACAAGAGGCTTCCTTTCATTCCACAAAATTATATGGAGTTTTTCCTCGGTTCTTGGTCAAAGATGGATCTGTTTCGAGAGTAGCATGCAAGGTTGATAACAAAATTTCAAAAAATCTCTTAGAATATTAGGGTCAAAGAATCATTGTCCTCGTAGCCTTCTTTCGTAGTCCTATTTCTTCTTTTTCAAAGAACACCATTCTCATTTGTGGGGTCTTTGGTACCGATGTTTCATGAGCTATTCCATTTGTCGCATAATAATCGATATGATATGATTGATAAACTCGGTTCCTTTATCTAATCCGATTTTGACCACACTCGATTCTTTTAGTAATCGAGCTTTTTCAAGAGTTCAGCAATTTTGTTCCTGTCTCTTTTCATCGAAAAGAATATAACCCATGTGTATCTCTAGAGTAGTCATCAACTACCACGAAAGTGTGTATTTTTTTCTTAGTGCTCACAGTGTTACCGACCAAAGAGATCCATATGTAACAAATTGTAGTATTCTATCAAGAGAAACATCTACTTTGCTTTTTGAAAGATGCTCGATTTATTTTCCTTTTCGATGCATCACATACATGATCTTTACTAAACACTTCATTGGGTAACCCCCTCACAAGTGCTAATCTTGCAAGTTTGTTCATTGGTTTTGAAGTTTAAGTGATTCATTCTTTTGTGCCACAACCAACCGGTATCAAGGGAACTTTTTGTAACCAAACATGTATCTTTAGGAGTTGAACTCCAATCAAAGAAGATACACATTTCCTTTTCTAGTACTTGTCAAGAAAATTTTCTCGCGAAGTAAGATCTTTTCACATAACATAAGTTCTTTGAGAACTCAACATTGAATCCTTTGTCACAGACCGACCGATAGAAAGCAAATTATGCTTTTAGACCGCATACATATGAAACACTATGGATATGAACAGAATCAACTTCAAGAGTTCCATATCCTTCGTCCTTCGAATTGTTTCTAATGTGATCCGAGGGCCTTTTTGCTCAACATACCAAGGATTAGTTGCTTATATCCTGATATGTCTTGAACATCCACTATCCATGTAGGTCCCGAATGCGTTTTGCAGGGCGTGTTCTAGAGGGAGGGGTGAATAGACCGAAACTTTTGTGCAGATCGTGTGATGGCGCTACTCGATCAGAGTGCAAGTGAATCAATTTGATCGATATCTAACTTACTAATCGCCAAGGCGATCGCTTTGGTATCTATCGCTTTAACCGACGGCAGCGGAAGCTAAGTTTTACCCGTGTGAAAAACCAGCTTTTAATAAAAACAGATTCCAAGGTCGGGCTTTTAACCAACACTAAAGTGTCAAACTTGATCGATCGTAAGCTTGGTGCTAAGCCGATCTTAACTTAGAATATGTATGCAACTTTGAATAAGTTGAGTGCGATTGTGGTAAAGCAGCTTAATCAAAGAAAAAAGCACACAAGATTTATAGTGGTTCTGACAAACCAAATATGACGCCCACTCTTCCCTATGACAAGGGGCACCAACTAAAACCAACTCGATTTAGATTTTCGTGTTAGTCCAACACAAGACAATCGATGATATTTAAAGAGTTCTCACTCAACCGATCCTGTAAATCGTAACTAGAAACCCTAGTCCGAATCCCGCTAAAACAACTTAACCTAACTTTGGGTTTGATAAGATTGTTTTGGTTCCAACTATGAAATCTTTTTCTAGTGTTTAAGTAGCCTATCGCCTAGATGAAAATATTTATTTGCTAAGAACTTATGGGATGAACACTTAAAAAAATAATCTTCAAGTTCGTGGTTCTTCGTATGGAAATGATTATAGCTTGAGCTTCTTGATTGTTTCGTGGTTTCCGATTTTTCACTCAAGTGTGATCCCATATTTATATACCTCAAAATCAAAGAGCCGCTGGAGAGCAATTCCCCAGAATTCCAAAGCAGATATTTGGTAAGCTTGTGGATTGATGATGTGTTTAGGAAGAAACGCTCGGCCGGTCAATGCATGGAATAGTGGTCTTTATAAACAAGTAGAGAGCAAAGCACCAAATCCCTTGAACCACACTCCGGGATCATACCACGCATTGTCTCATTTTTATTGGTTAACACGCACTTTCACAAATAATTGTTCTTCCTTCCAACTAAAGGTTGACATTCTTCTTGTTCGATCATCGGATTTATGATTTGGGTGAAACATTTCTTTAGTTTTCACCGTGGAAATGCACTGGAGACGCGTCTTACAAAGTTGACTTAGCTTACAACTGCGATGGATGATGCCCTCTCCGTGCGTTTATTGATCATTTCTAGCTCTTTCCAAATCCGATCTTCTGGAAGGTCATCACACATCTTCAATCTCTGTATTTAGAGTTTGAGCTTATGACTTCACCACTGAGATATTCGACTTGTCGATCGACTGGATCTTTCCCCTGGCTTTTTCTCTTCTTTCAGATTCTGCCTGATTTGGATCAAATATTCTTTTCGATCTTCTTTCGATACCATAAGCATATTGAGGTTCCCTCAATATGTGACCTATCTACTACATCGCTTGTTCTATACAAGAATTATCAACCGGTATTCTATAAATCCAGAATATAAACATCACCAAATAACAGTTTGATCGGGTCCTATTACATGTGTTTTTAGAACTTTCATCAAAACTCTAAATTTTCCAAATTTTCCCCACTTTTTGATGAAACCAAAACACTTGAGAAACCAATCACAGCTTGATAAATATAGAACAAGAAAGAGCACATAATCGTAAGACAATGAGATTTTGTCTTAGATCGTAAAATAAACTTTTCTCATTAGATTTGTCGATTACATATTACATCGTAAAAGTTTGAATTTAAAAATGTACTTGATCCTCGAGAAGTCTTCCGATTCTTCACTTTTTAGGCTTGTATCCTTCTCGCATCTCTCTTTGATCTTGAGGGACGTTGAAAATGATATAGTTTCCATTTGACATCATTGATCCGGGATCGCTATGCGCCAAAGGCTGCTCAGATGTCAAAATAGAATCTCAAAATGTCATCATTAAATGAGCCATCCGCCTTCTTCGAGTAATCTAATGTGATCATACTCTTTGGCGAGATATTTTACATTGATTATTTTGGCCTCATTTTCCGTGATACTTCAGAAAAACTGATATTTGTTTTCCAACCACGAGGAATTCAAAGATTCCGAGATTCTTCTTCAGGAACAAGATCAAGAACAAAGGCATCCGTAAGCCATTCACTTATGATCTTATTCCATTCCTCAAACCTCTCAAAGATGTGCAGTGCTTTTTGAATGATCTCATCAACTCTTGTCGGGTACCGGGGTTCCGCACGATTTTCCAAAATTTTCCTTTTCTTCGCCTTGATCTCAATTTTTCTTCGATCTTCATGAAATAATTTTTTCTACACTTCTTTCTTCTTCACTAATTCCGCTTCTTCAAAGAATCCGCTTTTGGACGATTCACCCGCTTTATCGGGTCAATTTGCTAGTACGCGCTTTTTGTGACTTTCTTAGTCGGAAGGATCGGTACAAGTTGTGATGTCCCAGAACTCAAGTAGTGAAATTCTTTTCGCTTTTGACTTTTTCCATCTTTTCTAAATTTTGTTAGAAAAAGATCCGATGGTCTAGTCTTTGTCCATAAGATTCAACTGTCTCAATCAGTCTTCGTTGTTCGATCGTGGTCGCACTTGGTTTCATCATCCTTCCCTCTTTTTGGTTTGATCAAAAGAGAAGGTACGAGGTGGGAGGTCGAGATCCAAAGTTGATCGATATCGCCTGTTGAGATCTCGCAATGATAAACCTTGAGCTTGAGAGTGCTTAGATTTTGAACCTTCGAGATCACTTCGCCTTGACAAATTCCACGGCAAGAGAGAGGGTAAGAATTAGTTTGTCGAAGTTTCTTCGCTTAATTCTAGCTTTTCAAAGGAGCATCGAAAAAAAACTTGTTGTTGATCAACTGAATTAGCTTGTCATCAACTCGATTTTTATAAGTTCGGACAAAGTTGGTCACAAATTGAGAACCGATCTTTGATTGCCTAACTCAAAATAGTCAATTCCCTTTGATATGTTATTTCTTTGAGGCCAATCGCCTTTGATCGCCATCACCCTCAACTTCTTCTTTTCAGAGATCTTTGAGACATGATCCGATCTCCTCGCTTGATTAGCTGCAGATGTGAGATGTAGGAATGTTATCGCCACTTGATCTGCTTTTAGCTTGTTTGTGCCTCCAGTTGGTTGGTCATGAACCCAAAGCACCGCCCACTATCATCTGGCACCCCCCGTGATCCTTCATAGGCATATCCGCTTTAGGAGATTCTTCGCCAGCCTCTAGCCACCTTGATCACCAACCCCAACTTTCCTGGATCGAGCTTTAATTGATTCAAGAAGCTATCAAATTTCCGTGGTGATCCTACGGAGCGCATTTCTTCATATCGAAATCAAAATCGCAAATTCATCAAAGACATCCCATCCGCTCTATAATCATCATAAAAATCCGAGAAGCTTTTAACCGAGATATTTCGGTGAGGATCTCCCATAACTTCCTCTCCGATAATAGGATGGGCTACCGTACTCCGATACATCATCGTCAATATCTCGCTCAATTTGCATCCCCGACCATTTTCCCTGATGGTCTTGGATGATCCGGACTCAGAATTATTTGCTCGAGATCGACGATTCAAAGGATGGACGTAGAGTTAAATGGTGCTTGAGTAGGAGGAAGTTGGTCAGATTGGCTGAACCCGCAGGGATACATTGTTGAAGCAATTAAGTTCTGCTCGCAGCCAGATGATTTTCCTCGTTCAAGTGAACCGATGTCTTTGTCGAGTTCGCGGGCAGGTGAAGAGAAGCGAGAAACATGCTCATTGGCGAGCCGGTCTGAGCTTGAATCACCGAGATTGAGGAGATGGAGATCGCTAAGCCTCTCGCTCTTCTTTAGAGAATGATCCGTGAGCTCAACCCGAGAGAAACCTTCGGTCATTTTTCTACTGATTTTTGTGCCTCATCGAGTTGCTCGGCACTCCTTCTTCATCCGACCATCTTCCGTAAACAGAGTCATGGAGGCCTGCTTTTGCCTTCTTAGGCCTCTTCTCCCCGAAATTTCACCAGCTTTTTTTCTTCGGGGGGGCATCCGTGTAGACGTGGGGTCGCCTCCTTGGTTTTTCCTTTCTTCACCTTTTGGAGGAGGGGCCTCATATCATCATCGTGGGGCCCATATATAGTCAAGTTGTTGTGAGGAAGGCCTTGTAGGACTTCAAATTCATTCTCGTTCCATTCAAAGATTCGGGCGGTTTGTCTTTCAAGATAACCGCAACCTTGTTGAGATTGCTAATCCTCTTCTTCATATAGACTCGCCTCCGCTCATTAACTCCAAGTTTTTCATGTTCTTGGAGTAGAATGGCCTTCGTGAAGCCATGCCAATTGATGTTCTTTGCTTCATCAATTATCGCAATGATGTTGTATAGTTTGATGGATGTTAGAGATTCATTTAATGAAATACCCATGATTGTTTTGACAATATGTCAAACAACAATGTATTTCCTTTTTACATTGGTCCGACAGAACTCAAGGGTCCGATGTTTGTCACCTCTCTCAAGAGTTCGCTTCGATCACCATCTTCATTCTCCCCGAGCGAGCAGGCGAGATTCTTCCCTTTGGGCAAAATTTAACAGACGTGTTATGTCCGCGAGATTCGCGGGCCTCGATTCTCTCCGCTAATCAAGAGATCGGTTCTCTCCAGGGTGTTCAGATCCACCTTCAAATTCTTAAGAATTCGAAAGTGTTTATATTGCATCACCGATTGCATTGGAAAAAGACAAGATTTTTTCAAGGCCTCCTTTTTTTCAGAATTTGTTCTACTTCCATGGATTCTGATCCCGCTGAACACCAAATTGTCGCGAATTTATCATCGACAATCTTTGTTGCTGATCAAAGATAGTTGCACATAATCTTTCCCATACCGTGAGTGGCCATCTACAACAAGATAGACTAAATTAAAATTGTGATATACATAAAGATATCATGTATAGATTATCGATCTATTCACAGCTCCTAGAATCATAAACACATACGGATATCAAGTAAAGATAAGGCATATCGCAGATAACATATATAGACATAATCTATATGATCAAAGGATTTTGAAAAAGAAAACATCAAATAACTTTAAATTACCGATTCAGTTTTTTCGAAAATGAGTTTGAATCGCAGAAAAACACTTGAATCACGTAAAGGTAATTTTGAGTTTTCGTAAGAGTAAATGGCAAGTTTTTGAGAATAAGAAAACTCCGGGTAGGTTTTTGATGAACCTTATAAGGAGGAAGAGGGAAAACGAGATTAGAGGATCAACCGCTTGAAAAGGTTAAACGATCCAGATTAAGCGATTTTGATCGTATGGTCGAAAAGCACGCATTTAATACCTTTTTTGATTTAAAAGCACATTTTGTAGCAATTAATACAAGTACCCCACGTCCGCATTAAATGTTTTGCAGAAATACGCCACAAAGGTAATGAGTACAAGAAGGCAAATAATATCGATAAAATCAAATAGGGTAAGCAATAAACAAGGAAACAAAATGCGATTCTGTTGATCGATATTGTAATCACCAATACCACTTGTATTTGTTGATTCCAATTGTTGATCTTAGTTTTTGTCTAATCTTTATAATTTCCTAACCGTTTTTTTAACCGATCCGCCCACTTTGCGGCCGATTTCTTTTTTCGATCTTCCTTGTCACTTGAAGTTCCCCTTCAACCGATTTTATGTTTTCTTATAGATCGATATATCCTCGATTTGTTGAGGTATCAAGCTCAACCGATCTTCCTATCCGACGTTTCTTTATCTAATCAAATTTCAACACCTAACTGATTCTACTCGCATCAAGTCAATTTTTGGGATAAGTGTTACCGCAAAACTTAGTTCTTGAAGAATTGAATAGTAGTCTCGATTCCCAAGTTCCACGACGATTTGACTTGTGTAATAATAGTCCGATACTTCGAGATGTCAAATCACCGTAAGTTTATCCACTATCACGCAAGTGTTTCCTACATCGCCGTCTCCAGGATGCATTTCTAAAAGGCTTTGAGAAATCAATTTTGCATTTGCACCCTTGCTTGGCCTCTATAAATTGGACCAATGATTTACACAACATAACCCATTCACCATATTTATCTTCTTTGTAAAATCATGCATTCTCGTGAACCCTTATTTTCTAAAGAAACTTCCTAAGAAAAAACCTTTACCCCTTTTTTTCAATGATTTCAAATTTTCAAATCAACCCCGTGTGTCCTTTATCATCAAGTTTTCGGGCTGCCATCAAAGATTACACATACAATTGTTGCTGTTTCTACCACTAAGGTCATGGATCATTGTCGTCGAACCGAGAAGACACTTCTCCTAACCGTGATGAATTTGCAGGTGTCTATCGAGATGACGGAACCAAGATCAACAGACTCACCGATATAAAAAATATGAGTTTGATATACGGTCTTGATCGAACAAATGATCTTCGATATCAACTCAATTTTTTCATGCGACACATGTGCCCATAAGGTCTTTTGAACCACTTTCTTGCACATGTGCTCCATTTAACAGCTTGGAGAGCCCATCGACTTCGCGTCGATGGGCTCCTCGGCTTAGAATCCTATCAAGGCCTCTCTCGCCCATTGATTTTAGCTTCATGAAAGTGCCCTTAGATTATTTCAAAGCCTTCTCACCCTTGTTAAGTGGGGAAAATGGGAGCATCAGAAATCTCTTTAGGTTATAGGGTTTAGGGTTTTTAGTTTATGACTTATGTATTGACCTCCCGGTCCTCTTGTACTTGTAACTTGTAATGTAAACCCGACCTTCGGTCTTTATCAATGAAAATTTCTATTATTCCATTGTTGTGTAAATTTCTCTGTTTTCTTACGCGATGTAAGCTTTAATCTTGTGAATCTTGCTTTGTTGAATATCACCTTTAATCGACTTACAAAGTGTGAAATAACCTAATCGATTTAATCGATAATCCTTTAACTGACCGCTTTTAACTGACCGGGCCATTTAACTGATAATCAGAATCTAATCGCTTTCATATCAAATCGATCGATCTTCCGATCACCGAGATACCAAACTCAACTGATTCCTCTTAACTCGTTAGTCTTTAACCACCGGTTCTCGAGAACAAATTCATCAAGCATTTTAGGTGCTTTTTCTCCAAGATCCGTGGCCCTAGCTCATCATCATAATTCTCTTAATATGATCTCATCCCAAGTGGCTTGGTTAGAATATCGCTTTTTCAGATATCAAGATGAATCTTTTTCCATTCCGATATTCTTCTTTCAAAATGATCTCTTATAAATGGTGTCTAACATCCACATGCCAGATCTTCAGATGTAGAACAGATTCCGAGTGATTGCAATAAGACTACTACTTTCACGTAATATAGGTACATTCTTAGCTACAATGTTATAATCCTCACCGGCCGACTAAGCCCAGAGCAATGGGAGCAAATGTTCCTCGCAGCCATATATTCTCGCTTCAAGAGTAGATGTCGCAATCGATGTCTCGCTTTTTGAAAACCACGAGATCGGGCTTTATTTCCTAAAACCGACATGTTCCCCGAGGTTGATTTTCATTAATCTTGCAACCTCCATAATCGTAATCGTAATACCCACTAAGTTTAGATTATCATCCGACGGGTAAAATAAACCAAGGTTTATCGTCTTCGCCAGATACTTAAGAATCCGCTTTACCGCTTTAGGTGGCTTTTTGTATCGATTTGCCTCAAATCGCACATACACCTATCGCAAAAGTGATATCCGGTCTCACCGGGCAACAGTATAGTAGAGATCCAATGAGAGTCCCTATATTCTTTCTCGACGAGTTTTTCGACCATCCTCGCTCGATCCATCTTGAATCCACCATCATAGGAATTTTGCTTCCTTACAATTTTTTGAACTCCAAACTTAGCCAATAAATTCCTAGTGTATTTTGGCTTGGCGGATGAATATACCTTTGTACTTTGCTTCACTTGTAGACCCGTAAAGTAATTCATCCGACCCATCATGACATCTCGAACTTCCTGCATCATCTTTTTTGCTGAATCTTTCACATAGACTCTTGTTGGGAGATCCAAGATGATGTCGCCCACGAAATCTGAACCATCGTAATATCTTCCCATCTTCTATTCTCAATAAGGTTCTGTCCCATCGCCCTTTAGTGAACCCACTATCTATCAAGAACTCGAGAGAATGATCATACCAAGCTCGAGGAGCTTGTTTCGTGCCATAAAGAGCTTTTTCTTAAACGGTACACTTGGTTGCTCTTTTCAAGCTCCTGAGGTTGTTCGACATAAACTTCCTCCGCTAGTACCCCGCTTAAGAATGCACTTTTTACGCCCATCCGATACATCGCGAACCCTCTCGGGGAAGATATGCCGAAAATGAATGGTTTTAGCGAGCGACCGGGTGCAAAGGTCTCATCATAATCAATTCCTTCCGATCAGAATACCCCTTAGCAACAAGTCTTGCCTTTATTCCCCGGTTATGACATTTTTCTCATCTCTTTGTTCTTGAATACCCACTTCATGCCAATTACGCCTCATGAGTCGGTCGGCCCACCGCCTCCCAAACTTGATTTCTTTCGAACTGCTCCAGCCTCCCCGCATGGCTAGAACCAACTTCAAGGCCTTTGTAGAGCTTCCATCGTTGTTGGTTCCTTCATAGACGATAACAAAGAATACATGGCACTTTCACCAACTGATGTCTAGTTTTAACTCTATCGACGTGGGTCTCCGATGATCGATCATTGATGACCGGGTTATCCGTGTCCTTCTATTCGATTTTAAGGTTTGGAGAACATCATCCATTTCGATAAAGGTTCATTACTAGCGATCGAGAGTGGTGCGTGAATTATGATCCACTTGATAAGAACATGTCTCACCGATGTTGGACTCATCATGTGTCGATGTCCTGTTCATGGAACTTCAGTGTTCCCGAACCCGATGGTTCAATTGATACGTCTCAAAATTGTATCAGCTTTCTTTCATCGATAGTTTTTGTACCTTAGATCTCGATTGATCCGTGAATCACCTAGATCCGAATGTATATTGTTACAATTTCGATCCTTTTTCTTGATCGTTAGTCCGATCCATTTTCTCGAGCATCGGCATGCGCCGATCAGTACATCTTGTTTTGAGGCGCATTTCTAGTTCAAGATGCTTCATCAAAGACTACATGGGTGTTTCTTCCACAACTAGGGTTCGCCTCATGTAAACCCCGAAAAGCCTTAGCTAGATGAGGAATATCCTAAGAATATACCCTCATCCCGATTTGGCCTCAAAAGTCTTCAACTCGACTTTTCCCATTGTTGTGTATGAAACACTTACACTCAAAAAACACGGAAGTAAGAAACACGAGGTTTTCTCGCCCTTCCACAGCTCATAGGTGTTTTGTAGAGCCTTAGTCAAGACATTTGCTCCGGTGACATGCAAAGGTTGATAGCTTCTTAGCCTAAACGGGTTTGGTATTGTGATGTTCAACTTTAACATCGTATGAAAGCAGCCTTCTTTGAGAGTTCTGCTTTCCGCTCGCTACTTCCATTCTCATAAGGGATGCGTTTTTGGTACCGATGTCTCATGTTGTATATCAAACTTAGAGCAAAAAATCAAGAATAAAAGAGTTCGTAAATTTTGTACCTTTATCCGGATCCGATTTTTACTACACCGACAATTCTTCTCATTTTGTAATCTTTTTTAGCAATTTCTGTATCTTCGCTGTCGCCTCATTCTTCTTATGTAAGAATATAACCCAGAAAACTTGGAATACTCATCCACGACACAGAGTATATTTAAGTCCCTCTGAGACCGAGACTCCAATAACCAAATAGATCCATTGAATGAAGTTCCTCAATGAAGCTTTCAATTGCTTTTCCTTCCGACATGCAAAGACATGTTTGATCCTTTGAAAATACTTCATTCGGAAGTCCTTCCACTAAAGACATCCTTGCTATCTTATTAAGAGTTTTAAAGTTCGATGGCTCATTCTTTTTACGCCGAGCCAACTGCTACTTTTTGGAACTCTTAACAATCGACATGCATTTCTTGGGCAACTGCTCTAATCATGTTGGTAGATCGTCCCTTTCTTGAACCAAGTAGCAAAATCATGAGTGGCTCGATTTTTTTATAGTGCATTGACACTTGAGAACTCAACACTAAATCCGCTTGTCGCAGACCAGAAACCGATAATAGGTTGTGCTTCAAGACCTTCACATACGAGACCCAAGCATTTGTACATCATCATTCTCTGGTTCAATCCTGGTATAACCAAAGTTATCATCACCAAGAGTACACGCAGCCTTTTCTCGCTCTATGTGTTTATGAGGAGATGTTTGTTTCAAATATGTGCCTTTGAGCATCCACTATCGATGTACCAGATAGTTGCTTGCACATCTCCTTTTGTTGGCCGCATTCCACGCTAACCCCGCAGCCCAAATCAAAGCTTTTAGGTACCCCTTTTTGATTAGGGTCCCGAGGGGTTAGGGATTGGTTTTGGGGATCCATACAAACAGGCACTTCTATTGAGATCCGGGCTAGATCAAGGCCTAATTTGTCTCCCATACCTATCAACATAATCATACGCCTCTTTATATGCTTTCTCGATTAGATGATTATTAGTGTGAACCTTGGGTGACTTAGAAGACTTGGGATTTATCTTTTCGTTTGTTTCTTTTCATCCAAAGGTGGTTCGTGTAGCAAATTCTAGGTTTCGACATAGGGTAGGTACGATCGCTACCATCAAAAGATTCATATCTTTTTGGCATAGGTGGTTTTGCAAAGTACCTAAAGCGCGGCTTATTCGGCAAATGACCTTTTGATTGGTCTCGACATTAGACTTCCTTTTTCAGTTGTCTTTTTTGATATTGCTCGTTGATCGTTGAGGTCTCTTCGTGAAGAATCGTTCTTTCCTCATGATTCCTACTAATGCTTTACTAGTTGGGGTCCATTTATGTTCCTTCCGTTAGCACCCGCCTTTACCCGCCAACCGGGTGTCTTTTTCCCTTATTAGATACAAGTTTGGCTTTTGGTGTATCTTTGTCGAACTCGCTTGATTACACCTTTTGAGGTGAATCAACCGGGGCTTTTGAGGATGTGGAAGGGTTCTCATACCCAAGTCCCTTCTTGTTAGTCGTTGTTCAAAAATAGGTGTTCATATCTTGAACAGCTTTTTAGATGATTTTGTAAAACCTCTATTTTCTTGGCAAAAACTATCCTCGAAGATTTTAGACTCTCATGATTCTAATAGCTCATCAAATTTAGCTTGAAGGATTTTGAAGTCATCAAATTTGTTGTTTGTTAATTGCTAGTCGATCTTGATCCGGCTTCCCCGACGTAAGATTTAACTTTCGTAATGTTAAGTTCCTCGCCGCTTTCCGAAAGCGCCAAAGAGATGGTTCAAGGTTTTATCGAGATCGCTCTTTTAACAAGTCGATTATTTCGATCCTTAGCTTGTCATTCTCAGCTTCCACTATAGCATAAGTGTTCACTACATCGGAAAGATCATCAAGCAATTGCTCTGAGTAGAGTCAGCAGTCAATCTCCCCAAAGAGGGTGTGCTAATAATAGCAGTTTGGAAAGAATAAAAGGTAAGGTTTGAGGTTACCTTAGATTGGTCCTCCTTGGCCATCAAAGCAGATCTCATCATCATCCAAGAGAATATCGATCTTCATTCTCAGAAGTCAACAAAGATCGCTTATCGTATTTAAATCTTCTACGAGGAGTATCCAAAATCCTCAAAAGGGCGATAGGAATCATCAATTCCTCGATGTGTCAAGAACTATGGCTTTTTTTGTCCCTATAACGCTGTTTTTTTGTTCCTCTTTTCTTCCCTTTTATTTTTCAAGGCCAGTCCGCGTCATACCAGAAGGACCGGCTTCTCACAGCTTGAAGCACGCCTTGATCCACTAACCTTTTCTTCCGTGAGTCACTCCACCAGATGATCTATCGTGACTTCCTTTCGATAGTAGTCCGTAGTCCTTCCTTCGCCGACGATTATCTCTTCTCTCATCATTTAGATTATCTTTTCTTTTTCTTCTCAGGATCTCTTCGATCATCGATTCGGTTCTTTTCGAGATCCGCTGGGTCGATCTCCTATCTCTTCCTGGCTTATGTTGATAATCTTTATAGAATCTTCGATACTTACCAAGTTGAATATTTGATTTTTCTAGTTTCCGTAAGCAGAGCGATCCCGCTCGGGCCTCGACTTATGTGTTTCCAATAGGTTCATCGCCTTCGACCGGCCGGGTCAGCTTTAAACGCAAATCGATTTAGACGTTGAGGCTTCAAATGCACCTCGCCTTCATCCGCTTGTCCTCTTTCAATTAAATCGAACTCGGGAGCTTTAAGGCTTAAGAACAAGCTACTCGCTTTCATCTTTGAAATGTCTTGGCAATCCTTGACACCGTGGATTTCTCTATATCCATTTCAGTGAGAGATCTTAAGATCTTGTAGTTGATATCCTTTGTCCGACATCTCTACCAAGTTCTCGTGAGCTTTTATTCATCGACATAGTAATCCTTCCATCGAGTTCGTTGATGGTCTCAAGGGCAAAGATTCAGCGAACTTCACCAACCTCGCTTGTAGACGGGTCCGTCTCGATCCGACCATTTCTTCAGATATCTCAAATTTGATTATCCCAGATTGCTTTCGCAGCTTTTGAGATATTTAATCTTTTCCTTGGTAACTCTATCCATCGCCATAATTATATGTCCCTTATTGTATCTAAAGTATACAGCTTCCTTCCTCCGCATCCATCGTACGGGGCTTTTTTCATACAAGACTTCCCGGCAAAGTCTCGATCTCCTCCAACCGCAGGTTGTCATGATATATGATGATGGGTCCTCTTCGATGACTTCCATCATTCCGCCACTAATCGAACCTAGATGGTCACCGCATATAAAATGGCCCAATCAGATACCATCAATTGAGAACTTCGACAAATCATGATACATACCGAGGTATTATCCATGCCGAAAGTGATTTTTGGAAAAACGAATGAGTTTTAAAAAAATGGTTTTTCAAGATCTCGCTTCTATTGACCACAAAGATTCTTCCTCAAGAATCGATGATACTCAAAGCCAAAGGTCCGAGAGAACCACCGCTCCGATACCACTTGTAGGTCCCGAACGGGTTTTATGCAGGCGTGTTTGGGAGAGGGGTGGGGTGAATAGACTAAAACTTTTTGTGCAGATCGTGTGATGGCGCAAGCATGATCAGAGGTGCAAGTTGAATCATTGGATCGATATCTAACTTACTAATCGGCTCAAGGCAGATTGGGCTTTTGATTCATCGGGCTTTAACTGGATGGCGCGAAGCTAAGTTTACCCGTGAAAAACCAGCTTTAATAAAACAGATTCCAAAGTCGGGCTTTTTAACCAAATTAAAGTGTCAACTTGATCGATCGTAAGCTTGGTGCCACCGATCTTAACTTAGAATATGTATGCAAAATTTGAATAAGTTGAGTGCGACAAAGTAAAAAGCTTAATCAAAGTGTAAAAGCACACAAGATTTATAGCTGTTCTGGACAAACCCAGCCCCACGTCCACTCTTCCCTATCACAAAAGGGCACCAACTAAAACCAACTGGATTTAGATTTTTGTGTTAGTCCAACACAAGACACCAACAGATATTTAAAGAGTTCTCACTCAACCGATCCTGTAAATCGTAACTAGAAACCCTAGTATGAAATCTTGCTAAACAACTTAACCTAACTTTGGGTTTGATAAGATTGTTTTGTTCCAACTATGAAATCTTTTCTAGTGTTTAAGTAGCCTATCGCCTAGATGAAAAGATTTCTATGCTAAGAACTTATGGATGAACACTTAAAAAAATAATCTTCAAGTTCGTGTTCTTCGTGGGAAATCCGATTATAGCTTGAGCTTCTTGATTGTTTTAGAGTTTCCAGATTTTCACTCAAGTGGATCCCATATTTATAGACCCTCAAATCAAAGAGCCGCTGGAGAGCAATTTGAATTTCAGTTATATTTGGCAGACGGCAGATTGATTGATGGACGTGCTTTCAGAACTGCATGGCCGGCGCGAATAGTGTCTTTATAGTCAGAGAAAGCAACACCAAAATCATATAATTGCCGGGTTCGATCATAATGTCTTGTTCTTATTGGTTAACAAACCACTTTTTAGTGTTGTTCTTCCAACTAAGGTTGACATTCTTCTTGTCAGATCATCGACGATGATTTGTTGAAACATCAGTTTTCGCGAAGTCGACCGACAACCAAAGTCGATCAACACTTCGATGGAGTCTCCGGTGCCGGGCCGACTTAGCTTCAACTAGCATTCTACTTACCGATGTAGGTCTTCCGGTCCGATTTTCCGGAAGTCATCTCGATCTTCAAGTATTCTCGAAGTTTGAGCTTCATTATCAACCGAGATATCCGACATTATCAATCGATCCGATCTTCATCGCTTCTTCTCTTCGATTCCGCCTCATTTGACATCACCTATTCTTTCGATCTTCAGATTCGATCTATACATATTGAGGTTCTCTCAATATGTGACCTATCTATTACATCGCTTGTTCTATACAAGAGTTATCAACCGGTATTCTATAAATCCAATATTATAAACATCATTTAACAATGTCCGACTGTCCTATTACACGTGTTTTAGAACTTTTCATCAAAAACTCTAAATTTCCCAACAATCCACATACCATACAAAGAGAGCTAATTCATTTCCACTCATCGCATGTTGTATTCATTCACCAAGACTTTTCTTTTCACCAAAAACGAGATCGCCTAGTATCCATTTCGTGTGGTCCTACCAAAGTTACTTTTTTTTAACCCAAATCACCTAACAACTCTAATTACTTTTGTAGTGGTCGATTTGTCTCCCATAAACATCTACATACACATTCACCACCCTAGGGTGCCTTAGTAGTATCCCTGTACGAGTGTCACCTTTCAAGATGAACACGAGCCTTGTGAGTTCTTTTTCATGGTTCAGTTTTGTTCAAGTGCCTTAGCTTTTGTAACTGGGGTCTCTGGTTTCATCGACTTGGGTTCAGAAACCTTTTACCCTTAAGTGGGGTTTAGCCTCCAGACCGAAATCGGGGTTTTCAAGAATTGAGGATTGGTCTTTTCAAATGAGAATATCTCTCTGAGTGTTTCTCCGGAAAATTCCTCCGATGGTTCAAATGCAGATCTCTTTAGGTGGCATTCTTACCGAGGCTTTGAAGTACACCGGAAGATTTCTACCGAGTGTTCGTGTTTTCAAATTTTTCCTCGAGGTCCGAGTTTCTTCCCTAACCTTTTTCAAACCATGTCCTTTTACTTTGTCTAAAAACTCGCGCTTCTTTAGTAAGAAGATTAAGCCACCGTTTAACAAAAGATAGCCTTTGAAGCTACTTATAAAGATTTTAGAAGACTCAGGAGGGTTCCCCGAATGTATCCCAATCCAAATTTTCTGGATAATCAATTTCATCTTTGATAAATCACTGAATAACTTCATCTATCCTCATATTTCTTTTAGATGTTTAGAATCAAAGAATAATTCTTCAAGCAAGACTATCCTCACATTTTTGTAGTTTCAAAGAAATTTTGACAGATTTTTATCACCTTCTTTTTCTCTGGGAGAGTCAGACTTCTCTTAACATCTGGGCCCATCATAGTTCCCATCCCAATCAGAAGTGATCTCAAGTATTTTTAGCCCTTTCTCCACTTCTGGATTTCACAGCCATTCCTTTGTTCTCGCTTTGTAGTTTCACCAGCCTTTACATGTATTTAGTCCTCATAAGATTCTCAAGAACTATATATGTCGTTACTGCCATATTAGAACTTGAGAACCTAGAGCAACAACAGAGATAGTATAATCATACTCTTCCATACCATAAAGCATTTATATCATCAATCGGCCACTATCCGAAAATCTCATCCGAGGAACCGAACCTTCATCGTTCTCAAGAATCATAGTTTCGCCGGAGAACTTCGCCTTCGGCTTTGTCTTTCTTTCTTTCTTTTAGCACTCAAACAGACAATCATATTAAAAA